>JAGIQG010000002.1:116355723-117640904 GCA_024679065.1 Sphyrna mokarran
ATCCAGATCATTTATAAAAATTACAAATAGCAGGGGCCCCAAAACAGATCCCTGAGGTACTCCACTTGTAACCGAACTCCATGATGAATATCTCCCATCAACCACCCCCTCTGTCTTCTATCTGCTAGCCAATTCCTAATCCAATTAGCTAAATCACCCTCTATCCCATACATCTGCATTTTCTGCAGAAGTCTTCCATGGGCCACCTTATCAAACGCCTTACTAAAGTCCATATATACCACATCAACCGCCTTACCCCCATCCACCTCTTTGGTCACTTTTTCAAAAAACTCAATAAGGTTAGTAAGGCACGACCTACCCTTCAAAAAACCATGCTGACTATCCCCAATCAATTCATTTCTCTCTAAATAACTATAAATCCTATCCCTAATAATTCTCTCCAATACCTTGCCCACAACAGAAGAAGACTCACGGCCTATAATTCCCTGGAAAGGTCTTCTTCCCCTTCTTAAACAATGGGACCACATTCGCTATCCTCCAGTCCTCCGGAACCACACCCGTAACCAACGAGGACCTGAAGATCAGAGCCAGAGGCTCTGCAATCTCCTCTCTTGCCTCCCAGAGAATCCTAGGGTAAATCCCGTCCGGCCCAGGGGACTTATCCAACTTCAAACCCTCGAGAATTTCTAGCACATCCTCCCTATCTACTACAATACTTCCCAATTTGCAACCCTGTACCTCAGTGTTCTCCATAGCTACATTTCCAGCACTCTGCGTGAATACCGAAGAGAAATATTTATTCAGTGCCTCACCAATCTCTTCAGGCTCCACGCACAACTTCCCACTGCTGTCTATGACTGGCCCTAATCTTGCCCTAACCAATCTTCTATTCTTAACATATCGAAAGAAAGCTTTAGGATTCTCCTTAATCCTATCAGCCAACATCTTCTCGTGTCCCCTCTTAGCTCTCCTCAATTCACTTTTTACCTCCTTCCTGGCTAATCTATAGCTATCCATTGCACTAACTGAGCCTTCAAGCCTCATCCTGACATAAGCCTCCTTTTTCTTCTTAACCAGCAAATCAACTTTTTTCGTACACCAAGGCTCTCTTACTCGACCATTTCCTCCCTGCCTGACAGGGACATACTTATCAAGGACTCGCAGCAGCTGCTCCTTGAATAAGCACCACATTCCAGATGTTCCCAGTCCCTGTAGTTTCCTAGTCCAATCTATGCACCCTAATTCTCTCCTGATGGCCTCATAATTACCCTTCCCCCAGCTATAACTACTGCCCCCAGCTTCATGCCTATCCCTGTCCATCACTAAGGTGAACGTAACCGAATTGTGGTCACTATCACCAAAATGTTCACTAACTTCCAAGCCTAACACCTGGTCTGGCTCATTGCCCAGCACCAAATCCAATGTAGCCTCACCTCTAGTTGGCCTATCTACATACTGAGTCAAAAAACCTTCCTGCACACTCTGTACGAAAACTGACCCCTCTAACGAGCTAGAGCTATAGCTATTCCAATCAATATTAGCAAAGTTAAAGTCCCCCATCACAATTACCCTACTACTTTCTCTCCTAATCAGAATTGACTTTGCAATCCTTTCCTCAACCTCTCTAGAACTATTAGGAGGTCTGTAAAAGACTCCCAACAGGCTGACCTCTCCTCTCCTGTTTCTAATCTCAGCCCATACTACCTCAACAGACAAGTCCTCATCAAACTTCTTTTCTATCACCGTGATACATGAGAACCAAACCTGCAAAATGTGAAATAAAATGAGGGACAGAGGTTATAATTTATAGTTGTTGAACTCCATATTGACTCCAGAAGGCTGTAAAGTGCCAGACAGAAAGTGAAGTGCTGTCCTTGAGCTTACGAGGGGTTTCATTGGAATGCTGCAGGAGGACAAGGACAATCAGAGTGAGAGCAAAGGTGGAGTATTCAAATGACAAGAAACTGGAAGCTCGGGTTGGGACTGAATTCAAGAGTTCTGCAAAGTGGTCACTCAGTCTCAGTTTGGTCTCCTGATGTAGAAATGAATGAAGAGAGTTTGCTAAATTGATGAATGAAGAGAGTTTGCTAAATTGATGAATGAAGAGAGTTTTGCTAAATTGATGAATGAAGAGGGTTTGCTAAATTGATGAATGAAGAGGGTTTGCTAAATTGATGAATGAAGAGGGTTTGCTAAATTGATGAATGAAGAGGGTTTGCTAAATTGATGAATGAAGAGGGTTTGCTAAATGAGAATGAAGAGGGTTTGCAAATTGATGAATGAAGAGGGTTTGCTAAATTGATGAATGAAGAGGGTTTGCTAAATTGATGAATGAAGAGGGTTTGCTAAATTGATGAATGAAGAGGGTTTGCAAAATTGATGAATGAAGAGGGTTTGCAAAATTGATGAATGAAGAGGGTTTGCAAAATTGATGAATGAAGAGGGTTTGCAAAATTGATGAATGAAGAGGGTTTGCAAAATTGATGAATGAAGAGGGTTTGCTAAATTGATGAATGAAGAGGGTTTGCTAAATTGATGAATGAAGAGAGTTTGCTAAATTGATGAATGAAGAGAGTTTGCTAAATTGATGAATGAAGAGAGTTTGCTAAATTGATGAATGAAGAGAGTTTGCTAAATTGATGAATGAAGAGAGTTTGCTAAATTGATGAATGAAGAAAATTTCTAAATTGTGAATGAAGAGAGTTTGGAATGCTGAAAGGGATGGGAAGATATCTACAGTAGTGGTGTCACGTTCGAGATGTTCTGTCGTATGTGGTGGTGGGTCGATGGAAGGAGGGAAGGGTCAATACTATTATGGTTCTGGGAGAGAAGGAAAGGGGTGAGAGGCAAAAATGTAGGAAATTAAATAGACTGATAATTGGCATTGAGCTCTAATTCCATGTAAATAGTCTAAATCTACTCTGGTTTTTTGAAATGCAAAGCTTGTAACAGTCAAAAATAAGAGCTGATTTTCTCAGTCTTGAATAGATTTAGATGAGAAGCCCCAGAAGTATATATTGTTACAATCCGTTTTGTTCTTTAGTATCCCATATTATTGCTTCTGTATCTCTGAATTTAGTTGTTTTAAGGAAGATAAATCTGAGATCACTACTATCAAAAGTAAGTATTTAACTTTAAGGTTTACTTTGTATTTAAAACAAAATGGGTCCTGAAGTGCTGCATTGAAGAAGCTGGGATTCTCAATTGTTATTCTGAAAAAGAGTAGTTTGGTGTACAGGACACTGACATTTAGGCAGCCATTTTAAATATGGGAGGCAGCGATTGTAAATTTTAAAAATAATCAACTCTGGTGATTTATTGGGACAGCTCCTTCTTGTCCCAGAATTGGTGTCAGTGTCTCATGAAATGGAAGCCTTCTTTTCCATATCAGCCCTTTAGCCATGTGTTAATTCTCCTGATCTGTTCACCTATTCCAACTCGCACGTGACTAACACAATAATACTTATGGTCCTACTTTTCAACTGGAGTTCTTTCACCAGGATCATTTCCTTGATCCTACCTACATCAGTAGTCCCAGCATGGACAATGATATCTAGATTCATCCCCTTTCTTTCCAAGCTTCTCTCTGATTGACATGAGATATTTCTTATGGTGGCTTTGAGAAGTCTTGTTTCATTGTGAATAAGAAATTATCCCCGAATTATAAGAGTCCCCAATTTCTGCCACATTCTATTCTGCTCTTCCTCCCCCAAGACAGTCTTCTGAGCCAGAATGCCTTGGTGTGCATTGTGTGTCCTCCCTGCAGTTTTTTCCTTATCCTTACAGGTAGTGAGTGCATCCTATTGATTGCACAGATCAGTGACTGTGGTATCTCCTTCTTATCTTTTCCTAAATCTGCAAAACCTGTTTCCCTATCCAATGCACCCTCCCTTTGCTGAACCTGTGTCTTTCTCCAGGGCATGGCCATGTCCTGGATAAACTGTTCAGAAGTTCCTCTCTCCCCTTTCGTGATTTGGAGTGTTTCTAAACCACACTCCAGCTTAAAGAATGATTGTGAGCCAGAGAGAATTGAGATGGAGACATCTCCTGCAGACTTGTTTGCTCAGGATAATCTCCCTGTCCTTAATCTCCCACATTTTGGAGCATAGACACACAACTGTGATGCCGTATCTTAGACCAGCCTTATTTATTTACTTCAAGTCTTATTCAAGAGTCAGTTACAGCTATATTAAGTAATTTAAATAGTTAAGCTATAAATTTAATACTGTACTTGTGCTTTCATGGTCCAAGATTAAATCACAAGAAAAAAAGAAGCCTTAAAACTCAACCAATCACCTAATAAATGCTCCTAAACATCTGCTGTCCGATTCCATTGTGTCCTACTCTCTCACTTTTTGTTTTGTAAAAACTAAGATTGCAATTCTGTCCTCGTTGGGTAGAATTCCTTCATACTATATTCCTTGCATTAAGCAGCTTTTCAAAGCAGTATTAAAGGATTTACACAGTGACTTCATTGCAGTGTTGATGTAAGTCTACTTGTGACATTAATAAATAAACTTAACTTATTAACTGTTCAGCTGCTAGTAGCAGGCAGCCAGTTTACAACTGACTAAGACTGTGAAAGAAACTTAATTTTAACCGTTAAGTGAAGTTAAATGCGAAATGTAAAACTTAACTAGATTTAAAAATTATTCTCGCATCTGCAAGTTTCCAGAGTTAAGTATTCTGTCAAAGCATTCCTCCATCAAACTTGACTTTGTGCTACGTAGGGCAAGTTTTGTCCCCTGCCATTTTTGGTGGCCTCCTTGATCACTAACCTCAGCCTCATTTGGTGAGATTATGGCCAATGTTGCCTCTGGTTTGTTTTCTGTGTATAATTCTGCTAAAGTTGCTTCTAGCCGTCAGTCCAATTATAATTTTTTCATTTAAACCTCAGTACATATTAAAATTATTGGCAGAACAAAGTAATACTTGCAGGTGATTGCAGTATTTTAAAACATTGGGGATTTGAGGACACTTCAATTACAGCAGAACTATTAAGCCAATTCAACAGTGTGTATGCAATGCTGTGATTTTTTTGAAGCAGTATATTGCATCATCTTGAATCATATAAATTACAGCCTAGAAGGATATCTTTTGGCACATTGCATTTGGGTTGGTGATGGCCCTTCAGCTAGCCATTCAATTGCATCTCTTTCAATTTCTGTGCATTCTTTTATGAATTTTTCCATTTCAGATTCAAGCAACTTTCCGATCTCTGTCTCCCAAGCCGTTTGTGGCGCAGTATTCCATTCTCTTCATAGCCCTCTCATGGAAACATCATCATCGTCTTGAGCCCCTCATGCTACCAGTTCCCCAACAGTCAAAGCCATCTTTTACAATTTACTTGTTGCATTTCATAATCATGAATGTCTTAGTCCTCCATAAAAAGAACTTGAATTTTAAAATTGTTTTTGTGTTTCATTTGGGTTTCCTGAAATGTATTTGGAAGCTTATTGGTGTAATAAGTCTTTAATTATTAAAGATGGCATTTGTCATTGAATGAGAGGCCTAAATATTTGTTTAAAAATATAGCTCGTGGCTAATGAAAACACAATTTTTTAAAGGAAGCAGTTACATAATCTCATGAACAGAATGTAAACTGATTAAGCTGATAGGTTCAATTTTAAAATTCAGAAAATATTGACTAACTTTTTTTATTTGAAGGAAATCCCCATGTGGGATTTCCTGTATTGGTCAAAGGGAAATTATAAGCATCATTGTATTCTAATCTAATGTTTCCAGTAATTATTCTGTGCAGAAACTAACGTTTCCTGAATTAAGTTAGCCTTACACTCTCAACGATCATATTTTGCATGTTAAAAGACTGTAAAAGATTATGGAAATACTATTCAAATTCTTGTTCCTCATGCCACTGGCATCACAGTCATAATCTGATACAAAAAGAGAAAATTCCTAAGCAGATATCAGACATTAATCTGCCCAGCTTTAATTCAACAACATATCCAATTTAGATGACTAATTGCAATATTTTTCTTCTGGTGATGAATGTTTTTTTAGAAATATACCATGTGTTATACTTGAACTTGAGTCCTTTTTCATACTGTGGAGGTGTCATCACCTTATACATGATTTTTGCTTCTGCAGTTCATGAACTTCCCATCATCTAATTATTTGAACCTGTATCATGTGCGCTGCTAAAATATAAATTGTCGTTCAATCAGTGTCTGGAATTCATACACCGTGCTAAAAGAGATGTTGTCCTACTTCTGATGTGGCAATTACTACCCTGTGTTGCATTGTACATTGCCAGCATTTATTGCCTGTTCCTAATTACTTTTCAGATTCTGGTGGTGAGTTCCCTTCTTGAACTCATGAAAGCTATGTGGTATAGATACACCTACAGTGCTGTTATGATGGGAGTTCCAGGATTTAAGCTTACTGGTTCACTCCCCCTTTTCACTGCCCGCTCCCAGCCTCATTAAATCCCTGTTGTGACCACTGGGAAGTGACGAGCCCTGTTTTTAGTTTGTATGATTTGCATTTATCTTGTATCACTTGGGATGTCTCTGTGGACTTTTCTTTTGGTTAGACCTGCAAAACAACTGATACATTCTTCCTTTCTTTATCATGTACATTCATGAAATGGAACTTGAGCTCTTAAAAATTCCTGGATCATGAAATGGACTAGTCGATGCTGGTTGCTTTACATTCCTGATGGTTTCATCATGTGAAACCTCTCTATTCCCATGCTCCTGCCATTAGTCACTCGACACATTTATCCTCGTGTTTCGCTGCTTTCCCACATCAATATGAGAGCAATCAGACTCTTCATTGCATGATTTAAATTATTCCCGAAATCAGTCAACAGCCTTTTCCCCTCAGTTCATTATTTTTAGAATTAAGAAATTGATGTTTCCCAAAGAAAATTAGGAAAAGAAACACATGTGATTAGATGCTCCTGTCATTTTTTTCCATTTATTGCATGCAGTAATACCTGAAGATTTCATGTCAATCCTGCTGGAAAAGGCTGCTTTCCAGCTATTCTAATCAACCTGAGCAGTCTTTTCGAAGTTTAAAAATGTTATGGTGCTAAAATTCCCAAGTTTGGGGCAATAGATAGGAGACAAATGGGAGAAGGTTTTTCTGTTCTGTGATCAAATTTGAATATATTACATTGGGAGTGTGTATTCTGTGTGGGCCTCTGTCACTTTTTTCATGCAATGGATTCCTATGCTTCCCAATATGAAGGGCTTCAATACATGTAACTGGTCAGCAACTCTTACTTTAGCATTATGTTTCATTGTTGCCCGAAAGATTGATGTTTGAAGCTCACCCAGAGAAACTGTTCGTAGTCTTGTGAAAGAGGACTTACGCAGCGTGGCCAGATTCATGCAAGTTGGCTGCCTGCCATCTTTAGAACATAGAACATTACAGCACAGAACAGGCCCTTCGGCCTTCGATGTTGCGCCGACCAATATAAAAAGCAATGCCCCTCCAAACTAAACCATTCCCTTCTCTTCCATATACTTATCAACTAACCTCTTAAACGCCACCAAACTTGGCGCATCTACAACTGCTGCAGGCAGGGCATTCCACTCCCTAACCACCCTTTGAGTAAAGAACCTACCTCTGATATCCGTCCTATAACTCATACCCCTTAATTTAAAGCTGTGTCCCCTCGTGCTAGCTTTCTCCATCCTAGGAAAAAGGCTATCACTGTCCACCCTATCTAAACCTCTAATCATCTTATATGTTTCGATTAGGTAACATATAACATATCTTTTCCATTGAAATGGTAATGGTGTAAGGATGGATATCGAAACAATGATATATCCTGTGTATTTCTATCCTGTTTTAACCATTTGTTTAGCCAACTTCTTGACTTCTGGGCATGCCTTTCATATGTTGGTGTTATATGGAGCAAACAAAAGTGGTCAAGTTGATAAATCCTCTTTATTAATAACTATGACAAAAATTATTGTTATTATTATTTGAGTTTGGAGGGTCTTGATTTTTGCAGTTGTATCGAAACAATTCTTGGTCAGACTTGTTTTGTGGTTGACAATGTGTACACACAGAATGCTGAAATGATAAAGAATGATCCGGTTCTTTTCCCAAATCAAATAGTATTTCACTATTTCTCTTCAGTGTCCTTAGATCTGTTACAAACAGGAGGTCAATAGGGCCCAGCCCTGATTTTTCCTCTCCCCACCTATAAGCAAAATGATGTCTTTGATTTTCACCTTTATAAGTAGTGCGTATTTTCCCCAAACCTTTGGTTTTGGAGTGATTCAATCCTCTATTAATAAATAGGAGGGCTGGTTCACTTTATATACACACACACACACACACACACACACACACACACACACACACACACACACACACACACGAGAAGGTTTTCACAAGGTTCATCACTTTTTGCATTCATACAATAAAAGAGAGATAAGGAAAATAAACGGGTTCAGAACAAAATCATGACAAAAATAAGTTTTGATTTTACTTGAGTCCAGATGCCAATAAAGTTGATATCCAGTGAAGATTTTTTTCATGTAGTTGAATTCCTGGTCTGATCCAGAAACTCAGTTGCATTTGAAGATGCAGCAAAATATTCTCGTATCCTGGAAATTAATTCCTTTTGTCAGTGAAATGCAGGGTTCTTTCTCAAAATCAGACTCTGAGAGCGATTGAGGCCAAAGACAGGCTGCTAGCCTGAAGTCCAGTTTCTCTTTGGAGATAAACCACAACCGAAGATAAAATGCAAAAGCTGTATATCAAGGCATTTGAAACAGTTCAAGTCTTGGTCATATAGCCGGTTATTTTTGGGATGGGCAATTCAGCTAAAACCTTTGTTAAAATTCATCGTATTTTGACCAGGTAACTGTAGAACAATAAGCACCATGTTAGAGATGAGGAGTCACAAATAGATCTGCCTTTGTTCATCATTGGCTGGTGCAAACACCTCATCTACTATCCAAAGGATTTCTACAAAGGCTACTATCCAAGAGTGCACAGCAATTAGCACTGCTGCCTCACAACATCAGGGACCCAGGTTCGATTCCTGGCTTGGATGACTGTGCAGATTATGTACGTTTTCCCTGTATCTGTGTGGGTTTCCTCCCCGTGCTGCGGGTTCCTCCCACAGTCCAGAGATATGTGGATTAGGTGGATTGGCCATGCTAAATTGCTCCTTAGTGTCAGGGGGACTAGCTAGGCTAAATGCATGGGGTTATGGGAATAGGGCCTGGGCGGGATTGGTGTAGATTCAATGGACTGAATGGTCTCCTTCTGAACAGTAGGGTTCTATTCTATTTTTTGATTGGAATTTTCATACAATGCAAGGAAAACGTCCAGATTTTGATGAGCTAACATTTGTCCATTTTTAAACTGTTTGGAAATTTCTAGAACTACCATCATGTGGTCAATTGTGGCCATTTTTGTCAGTCCAGCCATTTCTCCATTTAATATGATTTGTGGCCAGCATGGCATAGATATATATTACCATCATGTCTTCATGACAGCTTGATATGAGAGCATAATAAGTCAGAGCAGTAATAGAACAGAGGGCCACTTGTGCTTGTTCTGAGGCAACTGGAAGTGTAGACAGTTCAATGGATGGGAGGCTGGTTTGTGTGAAGGACTGGGCTTCATTCATGGCCCTTTGTAGTTTATTGTGGTCTTGGACAGAGCAGGAGCCATGCCAAGCTGTGATACAACCAGAACATTTTAATAATATGCTCATGTTTCTGGTTAATGAATGTAAGAATGATGGGTGAAATTCTCCAGCTTTAGTAGACCACTAGTAGTAATGGACTATTCACTATGCTGTCCAGCCTCACCACCCACACCACTACCCCCCTCCCCCTGTACCCCTCCACACCCTCAGCCGGAGAATCACAGGTCATCCCTCTCTCTCCCTCTCACGCACACATGCACGCGTGTGCACACCCCACCACTCAGACCTCCTTTCCTCCTCAGACCTCCAGCAGTGCCAACACTGCAGTCCCTAACAACTTGGCACTGATCCCTGACCTGGCACTTTGGGCCTGGGGGGGGAGGAGGCAGTCAAGGAGGTAGATAGAGGAACATTTGCTCCTCTGCTGCCACCATGCTGCAGAGGAACATCCCTCAAGAGACTTGGTGGGGAGTTGGCCATCTGGCCCCTCGAGCCTTCTCTGCTATTCAATAAGTTCATGGCTGATCTTTTTGCAGGCTCGGCTTCACTTATTTGCCTGTTTACCATAACCCTTAATTCCTTTACTGCTCAAAAATATATCTATCCAAAATGTCATGGTTTCACCGTTTAAGATATTTACTGTAATGACAGACAAAGTACTATTAACTAATAGTCTTGATGGATTGAGTTAGAAGGAGATGCTGGATAGATTGGGACTTTTTCTCTGGAACATCGGAAGTTGAGGGGTGATCTTAGAGGCCTATAAAATAATGAGGGGCACAGATCAGCTCGGTACTCAATATCTTTTCCCAGAAGTAGGGGAGTCTAAAACTGGAGGGCATAGGTTTAAGGTGAGAGGAGAGAGATATAGAAGTAGCCAGAGGGACAATTTTTTCACATAGTGGTGAGTGTCTGGAACAAGCTGCCAGAGGTAGTAGTAGAGGCAGGCACAATTTTCTTTCTTAAAAAGCATTTAGATAGTTACATGGGTATGATGGGTATAGAGGGATACCGGCCAAATGTGGCAATTTGATTTTAGGCAGCCCAATGAGGTGTGTGGGGTACTGAGGTGTTGTAAAGGAAAGGGTGGCATGGACAAGTTGTGCCGAAGGGCCTGTTTCCATGTTGTAAACCTCTATGACTCTGTTGAACTTCATCTGCTATTTTTCACCCATTCTATCAACTTCTCTTTTGAAGTTTTTACTTAAAGAGGCCCATGAACTTAGAATATGTATCTATGTAATTTATGAATGGTTAAATTTAAAAATAACGCAGCAGACAAGTTTCAGTCTTAAACGAAATAAAGGTTGGTTTATTGCAAAAACTACTGTTGAAAGTTGTTTAAGTAAAAGTGACAAAGTTATTAACTAAAATACAGATGCAATGATTAAAAGCAGATGAAAATGGAACTATACTTAAAGAGAAGATTTCAGATCAGTTTCTGAGATAACTAATAAAAGAAAAATGCTGGAAAAACTCAGCAGATCTGGTAGCAGCAGTGGAGAGAAACAGATTTCACATTTCAGTTCGAAATGACTGCAGAAGAGTCATTTGGCACCTTACCAAAAGTCCATTGGCAGAATTTCCCTCACCCTTTCATCACTGGAGGAAGAGACTCCACAAATGTCTCCTTCCTCAATGATGGAGGAGCCCAGTACATCAGTGCAAAACATAAGGCTGAAGAATTTGCAAGAATTTTCAGTTAGAAGTGCTGAGTGAATGATCCATCTTGGCCTCCTTTTGAAGGTCGCAAATATTACAGATGACAATCTTCAGCCAATTCAATTCATTCCACATGATATCAAAAAATAACTGCAAAACCTATGGGTCCTGACAATTTTCTGGAAGCCTTGTGCTCTAGGACTTGTTGCATCCTTAGCCAATTTGTTTTCAGTATAACACAGGCAAGGTGGAAAATTGTCCAGGTATGTCTATACACAAGGAACAGGGCTGATCTAAATCAGTTATCACCCCTCGATCATCAGTAAATTGATGAAAGGGATTATCAAGCTATCTGAAGAAGTCATACGAACTTGAAAAGTTAAGTCTATTTTCTTTTTCCACAGATGTTTCCAGACCTGCTGAGCTTTTCGGCAGTTTATATTTTTATTTGTGTGAAGTGAGAGTAACTGCCCTTGAGGAAACTTTTTCTTTCTGATATAAATAACCTAGATCTTGCTGTAAATTTCAAAATCTGTAAATGATGTGAAACTTAAAAACATTGTGAACAGTGACAATGGTGTAAAACGTTAAAAAAAAATAGGGCGCATGGTCAACAAATGGCAAATGAAATTTAATGTGTAATTCATCTTGATATGAAGAAGATCAACAGACAATATAAAATAAAAGATCCAATTCTAAAGAAGGTGCAGGAGCAGAGTAACGTGGGTAAACATGTAAAAGTCATTAAAGGTGGCTGGATAGGTTGAGCGATCAGTTAATGAAGCAACATAGATTTCATAAGAGTACAAAAGCGTTGAGGTTGTGTAAACTTCTGTTTTATCTTCAACTGGATTATTGTGTCCAGTTCTTGGTACCAGTCTTTAAGAAAGATACAAAGGCATTTGAGGGAGTGCAGAAAAGGTTCATGAAAATAGTTTCCGGAATGAGCACCTTCAGTTAGATAGATTGGAGAGGTTGGGACTGTTTTCCTTTGAGAGGCAATTAAGATCTGGACAGAGTAGGTAAGGAAATAAATTGCCCATTGTTTGATGGAAAAAGGACATGAGGCAAAGAATCAAGGTAATTGGTGAGAGCGAAGCACGAGTCATGAGCGAAAACTTCACGCAATGCATCATTGGGATCAGGAATGCGCTGCTTAAGAATGTGGAATAGGCAGTTCAATCGAGGCATTCAGGAGAGAATTGGTTTATTATCTGAAACAGGAACAGACAAGGCTAAAGGCCATGGAGTCGCACTAGGTGAATTTTCTATTAGAGAACCAGCGTGGGAATGAAGGGCTGAGTGGTCTTCTTCTGTGCTCTAGCCATCATTAGCTGTTAGCAATCTGTTGTACTGATTTTTGCTAATACACGATTCCTGGTGAACTTTATGCCTTTCCTGCTTTATTTAGTTGTCTTCACCAATTTTGTAAGACTTTTCTACTGTTTTGACCTTTCTCTTCAGATTGTCGCATGACTTCCTCCAAACCATCCCGCTCCCTCCCTCAATGCGTGACTGTGTACAGTTGTATATAGTGTAATAATGTAATATTTTATGTTTGAATCCTTTGCGTATCTCTAAATAGAAATATTGCATTTTTTGAACTCTGTATTACTGCCTATGATGCGGAGATGCCGGTGTTGGACTGGGGTAAACACAGTAAGAAGTTTGACAACACCAAGTTAAAGTCCAACAAGTTGGATAGTAAACCCACAAGCTTTTGGAACACTGTTCCTTTGTCAGGTGAGTGGAAAGTTCTGATCAGAGAAGGACATATAAAGGCACGCACAGTTTATAGAATAAACTGGTGTTGTCAGACTTCTTACTGTACTACTGCCTACACACACATAAGATTTTAAATGATTCCTGTACCATTAGTTGTTATTATACAATGCAGTAATCATTTTTTCCTCTGCTCACTCTTATTTTGCAGTTGGAGCTCACCTTCAACTATCTGGAGATTCAAGGAATAAATTGCTGTAAACCTGGACAGGTCAGTTTCATTTTTCTAATCTCATATCTATAACTTTTAGAAATCAGTCTAGACCTTCAATTTCAAGGATGCTAATTTTCCACATAACGCACTTGAATTACAATTTTTGAATGGGAAAAGCTTGTTGAATTGGAGAAAGGAATCCTACAGAAATTCAAGTGGTACTTGTTTCTTATTGACTACATGTACATTTCTTTTTGGTCTTTGGGAAATGACTATATTTGTATCCATCTGCTTACTTAAAGTTTAATGTTTGTTTATTAGTGTCACAAATTGGCTTACATTAATACTGCAATGAAGTTATTGTGAAAATCTCCTAGTTGCCACACTATGGCACCTATTTGGGTACACTGAGGGAGAATTTACCATGACCAGTGCACCTAACCAGCATGCCTTTCGGACTTGAGAGGAAACCAGAGCACCTGGAGGAAACCCGTGAAGATTTGGGACAACGTGCAAATTCTGCACAATGACCTAAGTCAGAAATGATGCAGCTCTATAAGACTCTTGTCAGACCTCACTTGGAGTATTGTGCGCAGTCCTGGTCACCTCACTATAGGAAGGATGTAGAGGCTATTGAGAGAGTGCAGAGGAGATTTATAAGGATGCTGCCTGGATTGGGAGGCAGTTCTTATGAAGGTAGGTTGAGGGAGCTGGGACTCTTCTCACTGGAGAGACGTAGGTTGAGAGGCGACCTGATAGAGGTTTATAAAATGTTGAGAGGAATAGCTAGGGTGGACTCTCAGAGACTATTTCCCTGAGCTGAAATGGTCACTACGAGAGGACACAGATTTAAGGTGCAGGGAAGCAAATACAGAGGAGATGTTAGGGGTAAGTTTTTCATTCAGAGGGTGGTGAGTGAATGGAATCGGCTGCAGTCGGAAGTTGTTGAGGCAAACTCACTGGGGTCTTTTAGAAGACTTCTGGATGAGTATATGGAAATGAATAGGATAGGGGGTTATAGATAGGTCTGTGGAATGGTAAATGTGATTGGTGCAATTCTTGGGCCGAAGGGCCTGTTTGTGCTGTATTGTTCTATGTTCTAGAAATCAAACCTGGGTTCCTGGCGCTATGAGACAGCAAAGATAACTACTGTGTTACCATGCTACCCTTGCTAAGCACTTCCAACATTTTGTAATTTTATTTCAGATTTTCTAAAGACATGAGGGTTAGGTTGATTGGCCATGCTAAAATTGCCCCTTGGTGTTCTGAAATACGTAGATTAGGGGGATTAGTGGGTAAATGTGTAGGGATAAGGGGATAGGGCTAGGGTGGGATTGTGGTCGGCGCATTCTCAATGAGCCAGATGGTCTCTTTCTGCACTGTAGGGTTTCAATGATTTCTATGATTCTATATTTGTAGAATTGTATTTTTGCAAACTTGTTTTTTGTTCAATTAAACTTTAGTTTTCCAAAAAGGGTGACAAGATGGCACTGGTTTTCATTGCTGCCTCACAGCGCCAAGGTTCAATTCCCTTTTTGAGTCACTGTGCAAAGTTCTGCGTGGGCTTGCTTCGAGTGCTCCGGTTTCTTCCCACAGTTCAAAAATGTATGATTAGTTTGACTGGTGTGGAGACGCCAGCATTGGACTGGGGTAAACACAGTAAGAAGTCTCATAACACCAGATTAAAGTGCAACAAATTTATCTGATAGTAAACCCATCAGCAATGTGTTTGATTGGCCATCCTAAATTGCCACTTAATACCAGGGGAAACTAGTAGAGTAAATGTATGAGGTGACAGGGACAGAGGGCTGGGAGGGATTGTGATTGGAGCAATCTCGATGGGCCGAATGGTCTCCTGCACTGTAGGGATTCTATGATAATAACTTTGTTCTATACAAAAACAGAAAATGCTGGAATATCTCAGCAGGTCTGACAGCATGGGTGGAACTTTATAACCGTGTCACACCCAAAAATACATGGCCTACGAACTTGGTTTCATTAACTGAAACCAATTGATTGCTATGCAGTACAGTGCTCTATACTTGGAGTAACTTGCCTGCTGCTTCTCCCCTTTTTATCTCTGAGAAGCAACTAGCTGTCTCGGGTGCTATTGTGGCCAAGATTGAGATCCTCTGATTTGGGGCATTAGGTCAATATTGAAAGATCTATGCTTCGCCACTTTAAGTAGGAGTCAATGCATTGCAGTGATATGGAGCCTTATTTGTTTAATGCAAACTTCAATCCCTATTCAATCAGTAAGCAATATATTTTGCCACTTTGCTTGCTTGTAAACAGGTTGCAAAATGGAACTAATCATCTGCACGAGAATGGTGAAGTAGTTCTAGAACATAGAACATTACAGCGCAGAACAGGCCGTTCAGCCTTCGATGTTGCGCCGACCAATTAGGAAAAAGCAATGACCCTCTAACCTAAACCATTCCCTTTTCGTCCATAAACTTATCTACTAACCTCTTAAACGCCACCAAACTTGGCGCATCTACAACTGCAGCAGGCAGGGCATTCCATACCCTTACCACTCTCTGGGTAAAGAACCTACCTCTGACATCCGTCCTATAACTACCACCCCTTAATTTAAAGCTGTGTCCCCTCGTGCTAGCTTTCTCCATCCTAGTAAAAAGGCTATCACTGTCCACCCTATCTAAACCTCTAATCATCTTATATGTTTCAATAAGGTCTCCTCTTAGCCGCCTTCTTTCTAACTAAAACAACCTCAAATCCCTCAGCCTCTCTTCATAAGACCTGCCCTCCATACCAGGCAACATCCTGGTAAACCTCCTCTGTACCCTCTCCAATGCCTCCACAGCTTTCTTATAATGTGGGGACCAGAACTGCACACAATACTCCAAGTGCGGCCGCACTAGAGTTTTGTACAGTTGCAACATGACATTGCGGCTCCGAAATTCAATCCCCCTACCAATAAAAACTACAACTCCATATGCCTTCTTAACAACCTTATCGACTTGATTGCCAAGTTTCAGGGATCTATGCACATATACACCAAGATCCCTCTGTTCATCAACACTATTAAGAGTCCTACCATTAGCCCTATACTCTACACATTTGTTATTTCTGCCAAAGTGCATTACCTCACACTTTTCCACATTAAACTCCATTTTCCACCTCTCGGCCCAGCTCTGCAACTTGTCCAAGTCTCTCTGCAAACTAGAACACCCCTCTTCACTATCTACCACTCCTCCGACTTTGGTGCCCATCCGCAAATTTACTAATTCAATACCCTCATTCAGATCATTTATAAAAATTACAAACAGCAAGGGCCCCAAAACAGATCCCTGAGGTATACCACTTGTAACCGAACTCCACGATGAATACCTTCCATCAACCACCACCCTCTGTCTTCTATCTGCTAGCCAATTCCTAATCCAATTAGCTAAATCACCCTGTAACTATGTGTTTCATAATGATGTATCCCACAAGGAATGACCTGTACTGTTTATCAGTTTAAAAATGGCTAGTGATTCATTCATTAATTACCAGATTATAACTGTGGAAATGTTATCAGAAATCTTGATTGATGAGTCAGTAAAAATAAATGCTCTTTCCTTCAGTAGGAGGTTGCTATAAATGTAATGAAATAATGATGGGTACAATGATTGAATATGGGAACAAGTAGTTTTAAATTTTAACAGTGAACAAAATTGAATATTAATCCTTGAAGTGGGTAAACTATGCCAAGGATCAACTTCTAATGCCTTCAAAGTGAAAATTATAATAAAACATCTTTTTGTGGTACAGTTTAAATCTCCCAGCCAACCCATCACTAAATATCTTCACTCCAATATGCTCTCAAATGTCCACCCTTCATCCTTAAAATACTCAATATGGACACATTAGCTTAGCTTAATGGTATCTTTGTAAGGAGGTCTTTTCCCAGAATATAAGCTGCAGTTTTATTTAGAACCGAAGGTACTATGCAACTAGCTCGGCAAAATGGTGAAGAGTGAATATTGTCAAGAAGGGGAGAAATGTGTTTTCAAATAATTCAACAGACAGGAACAAAAAAGCTATTTCTGAATCATAGCGGCTTTATTTCAGGTTTTTGTCTCCACTCCACGACTTCTCTCCTCCTTTCTCTTTGTCTGTTTTGTATAAAGAATTTTAAATCATTTTAATAACCGTAGGTTATTTGTGGCAGCAGCATCAATACCGTTAGGAAAAACGATATTTTATTCTATTATTTAATCCTCCCCAGGATTGCCTAATAGGTTTTTGCTTTGATATCTGGAAATATCCTTGTAGGAGGAAAGTTTTCAGAAACTATATTTTTCCTGCAAGTGAGGAAAGTGATTGTTAAGCTTTTATAGTCTTAAAGTCAGAAAACTACTCTGAATTGAGGTTTTGATCATTTTTAACATCTCAGCCTATACACACAAGTATATGAATAAAAATTGGGGTTCATAGTTATATGCAGTGTAAGTAAGTCTTTGTTACTGCACTGTTGTATAAAGCTCACCTAAAGTAACACCAGAATTTTGGTGAGATGCATGACTCTGCTTGCTCCTGGGGTTTTTTTGCTTAAGATAAACAGTCCAGCTAATTTGGTGAATGTGCTTCTATCTGGCAAGATCTTGGTCTGAGATGGCAAAGAGCAGCCTCATATCAGGTATCACATGACTACAGCAAGCCGGATAGGACATGTAGAAATGATTTAATTTTAAATCCAAACATTCCCTTTTTCCTAGGAAACAAAAGATGAATTTGCCTGATTATGTATAACTGAGAGTTACCCAGGTTATCCACTACACACCCATTGTTCTCATGCGCTAATAGCTGCTTGTTCTACTAGTTGGTCTTTGCTGACTGATTTGTTTCCAGATGGTATCGTTAGCTCCTCATGTTTTTTCATGGCTGCATATCAGCTCTTCAAGGAGTCTTTTAGGGCCACAACCTTGTGTGCCTTTTCTACCTGCTGTTTGAACTGGCTGTACATCTGGTCAAGTTTTTTGAACTCCCACTGTGTTTTGCCAACTGTAGAATTGAGGGTCATTCTTTCCTCCTTGTACCTTTTGTGTCACTTCTGAAATTTGTTTAGTCAAATGTTGCACAACTTGGTTCATTGAAGACTTCAGTTTATCGTGCATATTCAGCTGTAAGTATTTAGCTTAAGTCTTGCACCTCAAATCTTTCAGTTATACTTTGTTACTGATTTCTTGTGAACTGTTTCATTTATGCTCAGCTCATGCATTTCAGTACACAAATGTAGTGGGTGACCATCTTATGATTTACTTGAATATTATCTCCCTCTTTTTTTGGATCTTCTGTCTTCCTCACTCTGGAGATGTTTGTTCCCCTATCAGATTTTGTGTAGTCCTCTCTCTGGAATATTATTGGCCTTTCTCTGTTGGCACATACAGGGTTACCAGTACAAACTGGTATTTGTCACCAAATAATTCCTCCTTTAACATGGCCCAGCTTCTGCAACCAAAAGATGTGGCCATGGGTACTAACATTGGCCCCAGTTATGTGCATCATTTTATGGGTTAAGTGGAATGCTCCTTGTTCCAGTCATGTTTGGCCTACTCTCTCAACTCTTTGTCTGTTATGTTGATGACTATATTAGGGCCGTTTCATGCTCTCCTCTGGATCTGAAAAAATGTATCAGTTCTGTTTCCAGTTTCTACCAATTTCTCACTTTCACATAGTCCATCTCCAATACTTCACTTCCCTTCCTTGACCCCTTTGTCGCTGTTTGCAACGATAGATTGACTACCAATATTCATTACAAGCCTACTGATCCCCACAACTACCTTGACAACATCTCATGTGCTGCTCACTGTAAAGATTCCATCCTGTTCTCCTAGTTTCTTTGACCCTATTGTATGTGTTCCAATGATGTCACCTTTAAAAATGGTTCTTCTGCCGTGTTCCTCAGCTAAAGTTCCTCCACCCCACTTGTGGTTGAAAGGGCACTTAATGGGGTTTAATCCATTTCTTGCACTTTTACCTTCATTCCTTCCCCTCCACGGTAGTATCCTGCTTGACCTCGCTTTCCACTCCACTAGCCTTTACATTCAAAGGATCATCCTTCATCATTGCTGGCAATAGTAGCATGATGCTACCATGAGGCACATCCACTCCCTTGCCCATTGAGCCATCTGCAGGGGTTGTTCCTTATGTAACACATGGTCCACCCCTGCAGTATGCCCAACACCCCATCTCCTGCCCATGGTACTTTCCCTTGCAACCACAGAAAGACAAAAGATGTAACACCTGCCCCAATACCTCTTCCTCCTCCTCAAATTGAAATTTCAAACACTCCATTCTGGTTACGCAATGTTTCACTCATACTTTCTTCAATTTGGCATAATGTATTCGCTCTCCAAATACAGTCTCCTTTACACTGGGGAGATTAAACACAGATTGAGTGACTATTTTGTGGAACACCTTTACTCAGTCTGCAACCATGACCCCAACCTCCCCAGTGTGTGCTATTTCAATTCAGCATCTTGCTGTCATGCCCACATGCCTGTACTTGGCCTGTTGTAAAGCTGCAGTGAAGCCCAGTGCAGCATCTCGTTTTCCAGTGGGGTAATTGCAGCCCTCAGGACTCAACATTAAGTTTGGCAGCTTTAGATTGTGACCTTTCTCCTCTGTTGTAAGCCCTTGTTTAAAATATCTCATACATATATTGCCTTAATGCAACCCCCCTCTCCCTCCCACACCAGGTCATCTGTCTTCTGTTTTTAAGAGATGTTACATTTCTTTGCAATCTCTTTCAGCTACAGTTTAATATCCAACACATTTTCCCTCTCTTCTGTCCTTGGCCTGCTGCAATGCTGCAGTGAAACCCAACGCAAACAAGAGGAACAGCATCTCATCTTAAGGTTAAATGTGTTTCAACCCTCAGGACTGAAGGTTGAGTTCAAAAACTTTGGACTGTGACCCAAAAACAGGAAATTTTTGGAAAATCTCAGCAGGTCTGACAGCATCTGTGGAGCCAATGTTTCAAGTCAAGATGAACCTTTGTCAGAGCTAAGCTATGACCTACCTTTTCCATCTTAACCTATTTTTATATATCCCAAACATATTTTGTTCATACGCAAAAATCCTCCCCCATCAAGCCATCTGTCACTTGTTCTGTGTTGCAATCTCTCCCAGCTCCCACTAATCGCTGTTCCAGCTGTTTCGCTCAACTTATACAGTATCTAACCGAACACCTTCTTCTATCTCCTTAGTTCTGAAGAAGTCATATGGATTTGAAATGTTTTTCTTTTTATTCTATACTGTCAGACTTGCTGAATTTGTCCAGCATTCTCTGTTCTTGTTTCAGATTCCAGCATTTGCAATATTTTGATTATTTTACAGTTATTTTAAGACTGCTGTGCTTGAATCCTGGAAGATACATGTACATGCAGAGTTTTTGGTATATAAATTATACTTGATGTAACATATTGAGTCAACAGTGTGTGTCAATTTGAATGCGTTCTTATTTTCCAACTTCTATGTAAAAACACTCTGCAGAGGAAAAGAGAAGTGATACTAATCAGATAGTAATGAATGTAATTTGTTATTATAAGAAATGTATTTTAGTCATGATTCTTGTCACCATCTGTTCTACCTTTTTTTTGTATTATCGGTGCCGTTCTGTCTGTGTCCAGCAATCCTGTCTTGTTACTGCAACAGTGTAATTGCTTCTAATTGCTATTGTATTTATTTTAATCTGGACTAATGCTCTTCTGTTGATTTTAGTGATTCCCCTGGGGTTTTGCAGAGTAGGACTTGATTAGATTGATTAACAGTAAGGTCAAATGACTGAGAACCCACGCTTATTTGCTGCTTGGAGTTGAGAGAGAACAGTACCTCTTTTTTTCCCCTGTCTGAAATTGGAGACTGAAATTTACCAGGAGATTTTTCTGAGATTCTGCTATCTTAGAATGGGTCTTGGAGAGTTGTTGTTTGGAAGCTTCACAGAGAGGAACATTCCTTTCTGCGTCTGAAGTCTCAGGACTGGTTGCTGCTGTGAGACCAGGTTTATTTCTCTGAAGTTCTGCTATATGACGATATATCTTTCTCCCAAAACTGTTGTCTGGATCTCTGTCCAAAAGTGTTTAAAAACCTGGAATTCCAGCACCACGAGCATTCTTGTTTTTTGTGCTAACTAATTCAGAAGGATGTAATACCTGTGGGGATATTTCTGTGAATTGAAACTATGGAGATTGCTAGTTGTTAAGAATTATGCTTTGTCCTGTTTTATCAGTTAGAATACTTAAAGTTATGCTCATTCTTTTTGCTGTATTTTAGCTCTGTTCTTAACTAAAGTTTGCTTTCATAAAAGCTTCCTATTGGGTTAATTGCATCACAACTTATTCTCACTCAGTTGCCAAAATCAAAAATAGAAGTTGGGGTCTATGCTAACTTCACAATATTCCTCGGAGTTTCTGATGTGATCCCTAATGTGCTAAGGAGCTAGCACAGGCACAGTGGGCTGAATGGCCTTCTATATTCTGATTTTTTTTGTAAAAGAAGATGGATTATTTGGGATTTTGATTTGTTTAAATGGCTTGATGCTATACTTGAGCTGCCTGAAAATGGTTTTTCCCCTTCCCTAGATTGAGACACGTTGGACGTAAAACCTATAAATAAACAGAGTTGGTTGCTGCTGTCTCGAAACTACATATGCCCTAAATGCCTTTAAATAACTAGGCAGTTGTAAGATTATATTGTAATTACTCAATGGCATCCATGCATAAGGGTAAATGAGTAACATCTATTTGCAATGTCCCTGTATTAATATCCTGTTGTCTCAGTTGGTAGCATTCATCTCTGTGACACATAATTGTGCATTTTAAATGCATAGTTGCGGCATTTAGTTTACTATCTTTTATCTGTGAAATCATTTTGGATGTATCTTTGAAGAACAAAAAGCCCACGTTTTCTTATTACTTGACATTCCTTACTATTCAGACCAGAGCTGATACTCTTGTCAAGGTCTCACCAGAGCACTGCATAGATATTATGATTTACTTTGACTTTAATCTACTCTTCTGGCTGTACACTTCGCCATTAGGTTTGTTGATTACTGCTCTGCCTTGGTTGTGTATCCAGATGGGTATGATCATGTTGCCCAAGGTTAACCACGAATCACTACCCAGGAATCCAGATGTAACTAATTGCAATATGATTCTTAAATAAAAATGAGTTCTGTCATTAGGCATTTGATCTCACTATGCATATTCACATGGCATGTGAGTGCACTTTAAAAGTCCTTGAATAAGTTGCCTCTCAATCTGTTCCCATCGTTTTCAGAATTTCATGGTTTAATTACTCCGTTCGGGTTACTGTCCTGTCACTGGATGTACCACTCTTATCAAAGTCACAAATGACATGCTAAATGATTGTGACAAAAGCAATCTGTCCTTTCCCATCCTTCCTAACATTTTTGCAGCCTGTGATGTGATTCTTGAATGCCTCTCCACTATTTTACAGCTGGATGGGTCTGTTCTCACTTGGTTTCATGCTTATCTAATTTAAAGCGATTTTTCCTGCTGCCTTTCCATTACCTCTGGTATCTCCCAAGCATCAATCCGTGGCCTCCCCCTGTTCTTCATTTACATGCTCCCCCTCAAGTGACATCATCTGAAAGCACAGCTCTAGCACTCAGTTCTACCTTACAGCATCTTTCAGAACTCCTTCACAGTTGTTAGATTGTCACTGTTTATCCAACATTCAATACTGGATCAGCAGACATTTTTCCCAGTCAAGTATTTGGGTTTCTGAAGCCATTGTTTCCAATCTCCACTTCAAATCCTATGTTAGCTCCAGACCCCATTCTTCTACTTGGCAACTGTCTGTGACTCAATTAGAATCTTGGTGTCATTCTTAACCCTGAGATGAGTTTCAGACTACACATGTGTACCATATCACTAAAATTGCTTATTTTCCCATCTCCCAATTTTACCCCTGTCTCAGCTCACGTTGCTGAAACCCTCATGTTTTACACACCTATAATTGCCTATTCTAACATGCTTGTGGTCATTTCCCACATTTTACATACTAAATTGTAACTAACTAAACTCATCCAAAGTTTGCTGCCAGTTTCTTAACGTGCACCAAGTTCCTTTCGTTCACTACCTCTGTGTCTCTGACCCAAATTGGGTCCTCATCATGCCTTGCTTTTAAGACATTTTGAAGCCCTTATCCCATGATAAGATCAGATGTAGGACTGTTCTCTGTTCTGTATCATTCATTATTCCTCAGATAATGAAGCAGTCTGTGCCCATATTTGGCAAGACCTGGACAATATTCAGTCTTGTGCTGATAAGTGGCAAGTAACATTCATACTACACAAGTGTCAGGCAATTATCATCTGTAACAAGAAATATTTCAACCATCTTTCCATGACAATCAATGGCATTGCCACTGCTGAATGCACATTGTCAACAAACTGACGGTTGCCATTGACCAGAAACTGAACTGGATCAGCCATATTAATAGTGTGGTTACAAGACTAAGTCAGAAGCTGGGAATTCAGCATTGAGTAACTTCCATTCTGACGACCCAAAGCCTGTCCACCCTCCACAAGGCACAAGTTAAAAATATGATGGAATACTCCCCACTTGTCTGGATGAGTGTAGCTCCAACCACATTTTAGAAATCCTGTCTTCGCACTGAGGATACCCTCCATCATATTGTGTAGCACTGTCACTGTGCTAGATGGGATAGACTTTGAACAGATTTAGCATCTCAGGACTGAACATGCATGAGAGGTTGTGAACCTCAGCAGCAACAGAATTGTACCCAACCGCAATCTGTAACCTCATGGTCCAATATATCCCCATACTAACATTACCACCAGAAGATCAACCCTGGTTCAATGAAGAGTGGAGGAGGACATGGCAGGAGCAATACCATGTGTACCTAAAAATGAGATGTCAACCTGATGAAGCTACAACACAGACTACTTGCATACCAGACAACATAAACAGCAAGTAATAGAGTTAAGCAATCTTGCCACATCTGACTGTGAATGGTGGTGGACAGTTAACGACTCAATGTAGGAGGAGGCTGCACAACTATCTCCACCCTCCATCATAGAAGATAAGGTTGAAGCTTTTGCAACAATCTTCAGCTGAAAGTAGTTGGTGGATGATCCTTCTTGGCTTCCTCCAGAGGTTCCCAGCATTACAGATGTCAGTCTTCAGCCAATTTGATTCACTCTATGTGATATCAAAAAAATGTCTGAAGGCACTTGCTGCTGCAAAGGCAATAGGCCCTGACAATATTCTGACAATAGTGCTTAGCTATGCTGGCATCCACTTGGTAATATACAGTGGGAAGTTGTGCGTGGAGCCTGAAGAGATTGGCGAGGCACTGAATAAATATTTCTCTTCGGTATTCACGCAGAGTGCTGGAAATGTAGCTGTGGAGAGCACTGAGGTACAGGGTTGCAAATGGGGGAGTATTGTAGTAGATAGGGAGGATGTGTTAGAAATTCTCGAGGGTTTGAAGTTGGATAAGTCCCCTGGGCCTGACGGGATTTACCCTAGGATTCTCTGGGAGGCAAGAGAGGAGATTGCAGAGCCTCTGGCTCTGATCTTCAGGTCCTCGTTGGTTACGGGTGTGGTTCCGGAGGACTGGAGGATAGCGAATGTGGTCCCATTGTTTAAGAAGGGAAGAGAGACCTTCCAGGGAATTATAGGCCAGTGAGTCTTACTTCTGTTGTGGGCAAGGTATTGGAGAGAATTATTAGGGATAGGATTTATAGTTATTTAGAGAGAAATGAATTGATTGGGGATAGTCAGCATGGTTTCGTGAAGGGTAGGTCATTCCTTACTAACCTCATTGAGTTTTTTGAGAAAGTGACCAGAGAGGTGGATGGGGGTAAGGCGGTTGATGTAGTATATATGGACTTTAGTAAGGCTTTTGATAAGGTGGCCCATGGAAGACTTCTACAGAAAATGCAGATGTGTGGAATAGAGTGTGATTTAGCTAATTGGATTAGAAATTGGCTGGCAGATAGAAGACAGAGGGTGGTGGTTGATGGGAGATTTTCATCGTGGAGTTCGGTGACGAGTGGTGTGCCTCAGGGGTCTGTTTTTGGGGCCCCTGCTGTTTGTAATTTTTATAAATGATCTGGATGAGGGTATTGAGGGATGGATCAGTAAATTTGCAGATGAAACTAAAGTCGGTGGAGTGGTAGATAGTGAAGAGGGGTGTTATAGTTTACAGAGTGACTTGGACAAGTTGCAGAGCTGGGCCGAGAGGTGGCAAATGGAGTTTAATGTGGAAAAGTGTGAGGTAATGCACTTTGTCAGGAACAATAAATGTGTAGAGTATAGGGCTAATGGTAGGGCTCTTAATAGTGTTGAGGAACAGAAGGATCTTGGTGTATGTGTCAATAGAGCCCTGAAAGTAGGCAGTCAAGTGGATAAAGTTGTTAAGAAGGCTTATGGCGTCTTAGCTTTTATTGGTAGGGGGATTGAATTTAGGAGCCGCAGCATCATGTTGCAGCTGTACAAAACTCTAGTGCGGCCGCACTTGGAGTATTGTGTGCAGTTCTGGTCCCCACATTATAAGAAGATGTGGAGGCATTGGAGAGGGTACAGAGGAGGTTTACCAGGATGTTGCCTGGTATGGAGGGCAGGTCCTATGAAGATAGGTTGAAGGATTTGAGGTTGTTTTCGTTAGAAAGGAGGCGGCTAAGAGGGGATCTTATTGAAGCATATAAGATGATTAGAGGTTTAGATAGGGTGGACAGTGATAGCCTTTTTCCTAGGATGGACAAAGCTAGCACGAGGGGACACAACTTTAAATTAAGGGGTATGAGTTATAGGACGGATATCAGAGGTAGGTTCTTTACTCAAAGAGTGATTAGGGAGTGGAATGCCCTGCCTGCAGCTGTTGTGGATGCGCCAAGTTTGGTGGCGTTTAAGAGGTTAGTTGGTAAGTATATGGATGAGAAGGGAATGGTTTAGTTAGGAGGGGCATTGCTTTTTATTTTGGTCGGCACAACATCGAGGGCCGAAGGGCCTGTTCTGTGCTGTATTGTTCTATGTTCTATGTTCTATGTTCTAAAACTGCCAGATATGTCTTTCACATAAAAAATAGGACAAACTCAGCTTGCCCATTTACTGCCCCATCAGTCTATTATCGATCATCAGTAAAGTGATGGCAGGGGTTATCAGTGCTATCAAATGACATTCAACAATAATCTGCTCACAGATACTCACTTTGGGTTCCACCAGGTCACTTCAGCTTCTGACCTTATTATAGCCTTCGTTCTAACATGGACAAAAGAGGTAAACTCTGGCTATGAGATGAGTGATTTCCTTTGACATCAAGACAGCATTTGACTGTGTATGTTATCAAGAAACTCGAGCAAAACTGGAATCAATGGGAATCATGGGAAAGGTCCACTGCTGATTGGAGTCATACTTGGCACTAAGGAAGATGGTTGTTGTTATTGGAGGTCAGTCATCTTAGTCCCAGGACATCACTGCAGGAGTTCCTCAGGGTAGTGTCCTAGACTGAATCATCTTCACCTGCTTATCAATGACCTTTATTCTATCATAATGTCAGAGTGGGAATGTTCGCTAATGACTATGTAATGTTCAGCATTGTTCGCGATTCCTCAGATACCTTTTTTCAACTTTTTTTTTACTTTCTACCCTTCTTTCAATTTTACATGATCTATTGCCAACTGTTCCCTTCCTTTTTTGACTTTTTTGTCTTCCTTTCTGAAAATGCCCTGTCAACAGGCATTCACTGTAAACTGTAAGTTCACTGACTCTTACAACTGCACTTCTTAACATCATGCACTGTGTAAGGGCTCCATTCCATTATCCAGTTTCTCAATCCCCGTTTCAAATGTTGTGATGATGCAAACTCCCATAACAGCACTTCTGATATTTCTTCTTTTTCCTGAACCAAGAATTACTCCATCCAATGATTGTCAGACCTTTGTCTATGTCAATTCTATTCCCTCCACTTTTGTTCTCCCCATTCCTTTTCCTCCCAAGGTTCGGATATGGTTGTCTTTATCCTTACTTTTAACCCACCATTTTCCGTGTTCAACAGATCATCCTCCACTATTTCCATCACAACCAATAAATCTATCTTCTCTTTCACCTCTTCCTCCTCACCAACCAAGGCTATAAGTACTCCTTCCAGGTTAAAAAAATGAATTGGGTACACTTTCAATTTATTATATAGTATTTGTTGCTCACATTTTGGTCTACTTATTACTGAGGAGGCCAAGCATTACGTGGATGACAGCTTTGCAGATCACCTCTGTTGAACTCGCAAGCGTGGCTCTGAGTTTCCGATTGTCATTTCAACTCCCCACCTTCCTCTCATACTGATCTTCCTGCTTCCTGCAGTATAGCAATGAAGTTCAGCGTAAGCTTGAGGAACAGCACTTCATGTTTTGATTAGACACTTCATAACCGTCAGACACAATATTGAGTACAATTTCAGGCGGTAATCTCTGCTTCTGTTTTGTTTCCATTTTCTTTGCAGGTTTTGATTTCACTGTCTTTACTAATGTGTCAGTGCAGACTTGATGGGCTGAAGGGCATCTTCTGCACTGTATAATTCTACACTTTTTTGTTTTTTGAGGCAGCTTTTCAGAATTCTGTCACTCAACTTTTCTTGGCACACTTTTTGTTTCTTCTCTTGTCCAATTACTGCTCCTTTTGACCTTGCAATCTCATCTCTTCTGTCCTTTAATCACACCAGTGTTTCACCCATTGTAGGTCTACCTCTTTTCCACCCTCCTCCTTTTCAATTGCCTAAAGTCCATGATGTTGCTAACTTTTTCCACTTCAATCCTGTTTCCCCACAGGTGCTGCCTGAGTATTTCCACAATTTTCTGTTTTTGTTTTAGCTTCCCAGTATCTACAGTATTTTGCTTTTGTATCTTCTCTTATTGACATTGTATATGTGGGTCCATTGCCGACTGACACTGAAGTCTTTTCAGGCTAAGGAAAATGATATGGATAATGATATCATGTGAGGAGGCCGAGAAAGTTACTTTGAGGAGCTATGACCCAGCTGAAAGATTCATATTTAGGAATAAAGCTGAGGATGAGCTTTAACCTGCTGACAGAGAAGCTTTTAAGGTAACATTGGATAAATGAATATCAAAGGCAGAGAGCAAGGCAGTGGGATTAATTTTGAATTACTGAAAAAATGTGCTATAATTCTCTGGACTAACTTATAACAGGAAAATGTTGTTGGCAGTGTTGGAAGATGGGGTTGCTCAGGTATTGTGTTAGTTCACAGTATTTTTTTTAACTGTTTGCATACTGCATTTTTTGGGAAATATGGTGACTAATAAAAACACAAAAATATATTTTTTCATTTGTGAGTCTCCTGCAGCATCCCTCACAGGTCTAAGAATAGACTGTTCTATATTGTTTCATTCAGATGTGTGCGATTGTAACCATGAAATGCAGAATAGATTATCGTTGAAAGGCAGTATTTCATGACAAGTCATCCCATTTTCATTGAGTGCAATTTTCCCTGTCACTAGCACATTTCAATTCCATACTTCTTAAAATGTCTCTGTTCTGTCCATCAGCTGCCTAGCATTTGTATTGCTGAGCTGTTGCAGTCACCAGCTGAAGCCATTAGCCATACATATGGACAGTTTAAAATATAAAAAACAATTGTCATTCTCTTGTTGTGCTCCTGATGCATGAAAGCTAACAGGGAAAAATCATTTGTATCATTGGCAATTTTTTATTCTTATTCAGTTATCAGTATCCATGTGATCCAATCTCTTCACTCACACACGCCTTCTCTCCTTCTTTACACACTATCATTATTGTATATTGCTGGTTTAGTCTTCAGCTCTTTTGTTAACTTTCTATCAGTAAATCTCTTCTACCTTTTAGGGACATTCAAACAGATGATGAATTTCTAAATTGATAGTTTAAATCCATGTACTGGTAGCCAAGTATAAAGTGCAGTGTAGATTTAGATTGGGTCACTTGGGTAGATGGCATAGCCTGAGATTTTGAATGATGATCAATTGCATGTTTCTTAAGTATTACATGTTTACATAACATTATTTTGAGTTTATGGCATAGAAACAAGCCATTTGGCCCAACCAGCCTCACCTTTGTTCATGTTCCACTCAAATCTCCTCCCAAATTTTCTTGCTCAAATCCATCAGTGTAATCATCTATTTTGTTCTCCCTTGAATGTCTCTCTAGTTTTGCTGTAAATATATCTATACTGTTTGCTTCAAATACTCCCTGCAGTAGAATTCTGTATTTTTGCCACTGTTTGGATAAAAATTTTTCTCCTGAATTTTCTATGGATTTCTTGATAACAATCTTGCGTTTATAAAGGATCAAGTGATCATCTTCCCCACGAGAGGAAACTTTCTCTCTGTGTCCATTCTGTTAAAACCTTTCATCATTTTGAAGGCCCGTATAAGGTCACGCCTCAGCCTTCTCTTTTCAAGAGAAAAGAGATTGAACCTGTCAATCCTTTCCTGGTAACCCATGCAGTACTAGAATCATCCTTGTCAATCTTATTTGCACCTTTGTCCAGTACTTTTCTTTTGGTATTGCAACAGAACTATACAATCTATTAATGTGTTCTAACCGAATTTTGGTAGAGATTAAAATAACTTCTCCTATTTTCAGTTCTGTCTCTGTAGAAATTGAGCCTAGTGGTTGATTTGCTATTTTTAATGATCTTGATAACCTGTGGTGCAACTTTAGAAATTGATGTATTTGCGCTCTGAGATTCCTTTGTTCTTGTACGCCACGTTGATTTGCACCTTCCAAATAATAAGTGAACTCCCTGTTCTTCTTAGCAAAATGTACTACCGCACATTTATCTGTGTCAAATTAAATTGCCAATTTATTGCTCATTTTGCAAAATTTCTTAATGTTTTCCTGTACTTTGTTGTATGCTCCTCAGTGTAGGCTATCTCTCCCCACCACCCCCCCACCTTCACCCCCACCTCACCAATTTGGCATTATCCACAAATTTAGAAATCGTATTTTTGCTTCAAAGTCCAGATAGTTAATAGAAAGGGCATCAATGGACTTAGCAGTGATCCTTGGGGAACAGTACTTACCATCTTTTGACATGCTGAATTATTCCCACTCCCTACTTACTGTCTTAAAGCCAGCCAGTAATCAATTCTTCTTTTGTTTAGGCAATAGGATACCCCTCTACATAGTATCAATCTGCTGGATTGTTACAAAAATCCAACTGAGTTTTTGTCCTGTGGGGAAAGGGAAACTACCTGGCCTTGGTAGACATGACTCCAGCCCCATAACTGCCTGCAAGGCAAATAGGGATTGGCAATAAATATAGAGTAACAATGTCACTAATCCCTGGAGGAATTACAAATGTCTCTCTTACTCCCTTTACATCTATGGCTTGAACTGTTCAAAACAAACTGTGGAATTCTCTACCCTGCTGTCTCATTGTGGCATGATAGAAAATTCCTCCAGGGTCATTTCTGCACTGAATCATCATGCTTTTAATTATTAAACATCGCCATTTCTTTTAAATTTTCTGATTGAAGTTTGAGTGCTTTGAAATGTTAATTTGTATTTTATTCTGTGGGTAAAGTATTGTGATTTGTACCATTTACTTAATATTGTGTGATTAGATTAATCTTTAGTTTGATTTGAAAACTCAAGGGATAGAATGTCAGTAACATTTTTTAATGATATTGCAATTATTTTCTGTGGCAGTGCACCTTAATTGAGGCTTCTGGTTCACAGCTTGCTCACAGAAATGGAATGGACTAAGAAATTACCAGAATGTTGCTAAAATCCTGTGATACCATGTAATAAAAAAAGTAATTTAGTTTATTCAGTCTTAAACCAGTGGCTGTGATTATGATTTATTGGAAAGGTCATCCAGATTTTGTTCATGGTTGGGTGAAAGTTTGTGGTGTTGCCCTGGAGATGGGTGTTCCAGTATGAGTTTTCTCATGTATTAATTCTCTGGTGTCAAAAGCTGTTTTTTTTTGTGTGAATAATCTCAATGTGGATATCATTGCATCATTAGTTAAGTGAATTTTACATTAGATATCCAGATAAAATAGTCCATTCCTGTTGCACAATCTCTGTCTTTTGACTTGATCAGGCTATTTATTTGTTGAATTTGTAAGTGTTGGTGCAGAAACAAATTGTTGAGGGCAAGGATGAAGCCAGAATTAATTTGTATGATCACTTTAATGTGGAAAACACTCTGAACTGCTTTAAGATTAGATGAATAAACAGCCATTTATAAAGTGATTAGAAAAGGTGATTGCTCCTTTAGTTGAAAATATGGATTTGTATAATGTTTTTAAAGAAAGTTATGGGAGATATTTAATGTGGGAGTTCCTAAAGAGCTGGGCCAAGGCCTGGATAAAATGAGAATAGGGTACACAAAAAGATTAGAACAGTAATTCTGCATGGCGCAGAAGAGAATATAAGGCTGGTGAAATAACAACTATAGAGGTAACATGGGATAGATTTGAAGATTAGAGCAAGAATTGTGAATTTATTGTGCTTGGGGCACAAATGTATTAGCAAATGTGAATTAGCAAAGGGAACAAGCTGAGTGGGATTTTTAAGTTGGAATTTATGAAGGATGGGAGACCAATAAGGAGAACATCAAACAAATCAAGTTTGGAAATGGTGAAACTCAAAATTATGGTTGCAGGGAAAGCTATAACAGCATGAACTAACTTATCCAAGCATAAATTTGAGTTACCGGGCCATGAGGCTGGGCCAGGAGTGGGCTACTAGGGTGTGATTTATTTTGTACAGTTGTGTGAGCAGAAACATTTGGCTGTAGTGTTATCATTTAACTGCGATACTTTTGCATGATATGGAAGTCTCCATCACCTGTTACTGGGAATTCTAGATATTTGGACCCTGTTTGGACATTTTTTTGTGGAGATGGCAGTTGGGGTTGCATGCTGCAAAAAGACAGTTTATGTATCAACTCCTCTTGCTTTTTATCATCTTTGCATGTAAAAAGTTGCCTTTTTATATGGGTGAAGTATATTTTCCTCTTTTTATTGTTTACTTAATTTGCCTTTTAATGTGTTTAAAAGAAAGCATTGGGGAAGAGAACAGGAGAATCATTAAAAGATCAAAGAAATAGGGTGGGGCAGCCAAGTTCAAAGTCCGGGAGAAAGAAAAATACAGAGTCCTTTGTGTGGAAATAATTTCGGTTCTAAGGTGCTTTTATTAAACATGATCTGTCTGTCAGTAATAACAAAAAGGGTAACCTTATGACCTTGTTCAAATTTTAATAAAAAATCAAAAACGAAATACTGGAACTATTCGACAGGTTAATCTGCATCTGTTGGGAGAACATGCAAGTTAATATTTTGGTGTAATTCTTTGTTAGAACTGGAAGATAAGAAAACAGCCTTTAAACAGGAACAGAACAAGGGAAAGAGAAAAAAACTCTGACCCACAGGAGATACAAGTATAATTTAATTGTGCTTAAAAGCAATGTTGAGATGATTACTAACATGAAGTGATATGGAGAAACATAACAAAAGACAAAAATTGCCAAAAACGTACAAATAGGTAAATTGAATCTGAAGTTGCAAAGTAGAATACCATCTTACAGCATGAGGAAAAAGAATTGTTCCATACAGTGTGCAGTTTTCCTCATGATTGCATAGCTACAATGGTAAGTTTCCGATTGCAGTGCCATCCAGGTCTCCCTCTGCAGCCTTCTCAGTTCCCCCATCCTATCACCAGCATCCTGGAATGGTCTTTTCTGCTTGATAGCACATGCAAATAAAGTAGTCTACAGTTTTTGTTTGTTCCAACTGAGCTACTTTGATGAGTTTTGATGGTTGCATCTCGTAGAATACTTCAGTGTTTCAGGACCAATGAACTTTGAAGAGCAGAAACTGTTATATAGGAAAATGTAGCAGCAAATTGTGAAGATCTCACAAAACTGCAAGTGAGAAGAATATCATTATTTTCTGGGATGTTGGCCTTCCTGGCAATGATGGCATTTGTTGCCCATCCCTAATTGTCACAACTGAATGGTTTGCTAGGCCAATTCAGAGGACATTAGAGTAACTATATTGATGTGGATCCAGAATCACGTGTGGACCAGACGAGAGTAAGGACGGCAGCTTTCCTTCTCTGTAGGGCATTAGTGAATATGGAAATGGGTTCTTGTAACAATCAATGGAAGTTCATGAAGAATGTAGCGTTACAGAATGTCCAAATCATCACAAAGAATAGTGTTCACAGTTCAATGAATGAATTGAATCCAATTAATTCAATGCTGAGGACCCCAAGGGCCACTCCTTGACTGTATACCACTGTGCTGCCACCTTTGATGGGTCTAATGGGACAGAAAATACTCTGGAAGTCTCACTCTGGGACTGCACAATATTTGCCTAGGGAGTTCAAACTTCTGATGGGCAATTATCCTGCACTGGGAGCCATCCAATACTCTGATACAAATTGGAAACTTTGCATGGTTCCAATTATCTTACCAGAATAGTTACCTGGGAAGAGTTAGGTTAAAACCACTCCTGGATAACAATACTAGTGACCCCATTCTCTATACCTCCCTCCACCCTCAGACTCCTCAACTACCATCCCTCTGAGTGACCACCCAGATTTCCCCCCCCCCATTCCTTACTCCGCCAACGACCCATCCCCTCTTACCCACTTACGTTATGCACTTGCCTACTTTCTAGTTTCTCAAAGTGGTTAAGACTCTTAAACTTGCCAGTTTTATGGCAGCTAGTGCTGTAAAAAGAGTCATAGCTTCACTTCCTTCAACACGCTGCTGACCTGTACAGCAAGTCTTGGAACCCTGCACTGCACTTTTCTCATCAGACCTGGGTCAGAATGTTCAGGGAGAAATCTGCAGCTTCCGACTAAGGTAAACAAAAACGAGTAGGGAGGTGGTTGAAATGTGATTGCCACTCCTTGGAAGTTCTGGCCCAATATTGTCTTTGGCTCAAGTCACAAATTCCAAACTCATTCCAGAGTTTCTAGCCATTCCTTGGCTGTTATAAGAGGTTTAAGCGCATTATTTGTAATCTCAGGGATTAGTTCAACCTTTGGCTGAGTTTTTAAGATCACAGGTGGAATTCTCCCAAAAATGTTTTAAGTGTTGAATTTGCAGGAAAATTGAAGGAATTGTTGCTGATTTTTTTTTTTTCGGTGAGGGTTCACACTAGAATCTCTCACACTCTGTGAAATGCAGAGGTTACCAGCATGAATGTTATTAGGTTTCGGGGGCAGAACTCATGCCCACCCGGGAGGTTTACACCAGCGGGCCTCTGCACATGCGCTGTAGCCTTGAATGTCAGCCTCCCATTTGCTGGCCACCTCAATTGCGGGCCAACCCGGAATCCCCACAGTGTTGCCCCACCCCCCACACAACCTGATCGCAGCCCCACCCCCACCCCCAACATTCCCTATCTTCTGCCCCGCATTGCCCTGATCTCCAGTGCCTCCCCCACCCCCGGCAGATCACCCATCATTGGCTCATTCCAATTGTCTTTAGTGTTTTTGGATTTTTGTGCCTGGCTTCCTTTTGTATGCAAAGTACATCCCCCCCCCCCCCCCCCCCCCCCCCCCCCCACCCCCAATAAAGTTTCATGGAAAAATGTAACCCTTTATCGAGAATTTTCTTTAACTGATTTTTGTGATATTTTTTAACTATCACTTCCAAAATTACTGAACAATTTGAGGCATTCTAGTTAGATGATAAGGTGCCTTTGCCTAGAGTTAGAAATGTATTAAGTGTAATTGACTCCGGGATATATATAGAGAGTAAAATTCTCTTCCCTAATCCTGCAACATGTCTTCACAGATACGCGATAAAATGATAGGTCTCTCCAGGCACCATAATTGATTTGCTTTAGTGGCAACATTGAAAAGAAAGATTAGCCCATTGCTCTTTTTAACTCCCTCCCCACCAACGAAAGCGCTGCTAATAAGTCATGCCGCTCTTTAAGTATTTAGTATTACACTTAACCCTTTATGGTGTTTTAAGCTGTGGTAATTCCTGCGCAAGTAAGATGCCCAAGAACACCACAAACTTGTCAAACCTGTTGCAAAATGATGAAATGCGGAAATATTCCTGGTGAGACTAGCCACTGCGGGTGTTTATTGTTGGATATGGGAAGGAATCGTGTGCCATAGAGCCTGAGTTCAAGGGACACAGGTCCTTAATTTCTTTTAGTGGAATTGTCTGATTTATGTTTAATTCACTTTTCTGCAATTGAAAAGTTTTTGATTGTTTAAAAAAATATTTTTCAGTTGATTGTGGAAACTGATCGATGCACTTTTCCTCTGAAACTAACTTCATCAGAAGAGGTGAATGAAGTGGTGGGGAACCTGGGATCGTGCCTCAAGAAGATGCTCCCTGGTGTCTCTCCAATGTAGGTACTCTCTTCAAAGCCATGACCTTTGTAGCCTTTAAGTAAATAAAACATTTGAAGTCAGTTTGATGAAAAATTTGATTTGAATTAGCTGATCCTATTGAGCTCGTTACTCTATTTCATATTTTATTCCATTTTGTGTTACCTAGGTATAGGTTGCCTAACCCCTTCATTCTGTTTTGCCATTCAGTGAAGTCATAGCTGACCTGTGACCTCACTGTAGGCATTCACCTTTACACCACATCCCTTAGTACCTTTGGTTAGTAAAAATCTGACAGTCTCAGTTTGAAAGTTAACAAATGATTTAGCATCAATCACCAATTATGAAAGAGTTCCAAATTTCTACCATTCTTTGAATGTAGAAGCATTTTCTAATTCACTTCTGAAAGATCTGGCACAGATGGAGACCATAATGTCATTGTGCCTGTGGCAGCTTTTTAAGAGCTATCAAATGAGTCCCAATTCCCTTGCATCCCCATAACCTTATAATTTTTCCCTTCAAGTAAGTATGCAATTCCCTTTTTGGTGGTTGTAATTGAATCTGTTTCCATCTCATTTTAAGGCAATACATTCCAGATCTTCATAATTCAACTGTTTTATAAAAAGCCTCTTAATTTTGCCTCTTTTTTTTTTGCCAAATGCCTAAAACTTGTGTTCCCTAGTTGTTGACCCTTCTGCCATCGGTAACAGCTTCTGCTTATTCACTCCTATCAAAACCAACTCTGTCGAAACCATTCAGTGTTTTGAGCAGCTCTATTAAATCTTCCCTTAACCGTCTCTGCTCTAAGAGCAACATTATTTTAATTTGAAGTTAAGATTTTTCGTGGCTATGGGGAAAAGAAGAGGTAGTAGCTATAGATGAATTGGCCTTGCAGAGCACAGGCATAATGGGCCAAATGGTCTTCTATGCTTCCTCCAAGTAATTAAATTTCCACATCCCTTATAGCATTCCAGTAACTCATTCTGCATTGTCTGTAACAGTTTGACATCCTTATGTAATATTTGGAATTGGAGACAGTACTGTAGCTGAGACTTAAACAATGATTTACAAAGACTTCACATAACTTCCAAGCTTTTGTTTATTATGCATCACTTATTCTGCCATCTTCAAAGTTTTCTGTATATACACTGAGTATCTCAGTTTTGAAATGCTATCACTTTTAGTTAATGTTGCTTCTCCCCTTTACTCCCAAGAAAATACATCACTTGTCATTTCTCTATGTTAAATTCATCTGTTGTGCTCATTTCACCAGTCTATCTCTTCCTGAATTTTTGTTAAACTTATTCCTTTCACTATTGTCTATATTTTAGTGTTTTACATTATCTGCTGACTTTGAAATTATGTTTTGTGTAATTGAGTCCACATCAGTCTACTGCACTGGCTAATTAAATCATATTTCTCCCAAGTTGCAATTAAGTTTGTCTTGAATTAATGTCTTTCAAAGTTTCCCCTGTATCAGCATTAGACTGACTGAACTGCATTGTCAGGTTTATCCCTCCTTTTTTGGAATAGAGATGTAGCATTTCTTATCCCCCAGTCCCCTGGCTTCATTCAGTAATTAGAAGATTGTGGCAGAACCTCTGCTATCTTTGCACTTCCTGCAGCAATCTAGAATGCATCCTGCCTGGATTGAGTAAGGTTTCTACTTTGAACTTTAGAACATAGAACATAGAACATTACAGCACAGAACAGGCCCTTCGGCCTTCGATGTTGTGCCGACCAAAATAAAAAGCAATGCCCCTCCAAACTAAACCATTCCTTTCTCTTCCATATACTTATCAATTAACCTCTTAAACGCCACCAAACTTGGCGCATCTACAACAGAACTTTGCCAACCTTTTAAGTTGTTTTCGTTTATTCTATATAATTTCACCACTATCTCCCATTTTGTTGTTTTTACTTATGTCACTGTTGGCTCATTTGCCTTTCATCTTAATTCAGCATCTTCTGATTCTCATCCCTCCCATCAATGGGAACGGTTTCTCTCTATCCACTTTCCTCATGATTTTGATCATCTCAATGAAATCTCCCCTTGACTGTCTCCAAGTAGAATAAACCCAGTTTCTCTGATCTGTTGATCTAACTGAAATTTCTCATCCTGAAACTTATTCTTAAATCTTTCCCATATCCTCGGTAAATCCTTCATATCTGTCCTAAAATACAGTGCCCAGAATTCGGCAAATATGACAGCTGAGGCTAAGTCAAAGTTTTGTAAAAGACTCTTCAAAACATCCTTGCTTTTGTGCGCTCTATGCCCCTGTTTAAATAGTTCAGTTTGCCTTTTTAACCAGTTTCTCAATCTAGCCTACCGCCTTCAATGATGTGTGCACTAAATTTCATCTGCCACATGGCTGTCCATTCTACCAACTTCTCTGTGTCCTCTTGTAGTAATCATTATCCTCCTCCTTACAGTTGAAATATTCCTAATATTGTGACAGCTACACATATGCACCTAGTTGTGGACTCGTCAAGTTTAAGGGCATTCAAATGGGCAGTGGATAGGCATATGGATAGCATTGGAATAGTTTAGGATAGAGGGTCATAAAATTGGTTACATTGGTCGGCGCAACATCGAGGGTCAAAGGGCCTGTACTGCGCTGTAATGTTCTAGCTAATGAATATATAACCAGAAAAGCAGTGGCCCTAGTATTGATCCTTCTCTTCATGTATAGATCGCTTTCTGATCCTTGAATAGTCCCACCCCTTCTCTTACCGCCCATTTACTATTTCTATGCTTATTGAAGACTTTTGAATTCCCTTCAATGCAAGCTGTCAGCCTTAATTAGCCCTGTTCCATGGCTAACTACACTTTATGATGCTATGATCACTGTTGCCTAAATGTTCACCTATTGACACTAGATCCATTTCATTCCCCAGCACCAGCAAAGCTCTATTCTCATTGGGCTGGTAACATACAAATCAAGCAAATTTTTGTAAACACATTTCAAAAGGTGTTCCCTCTCTCAGCCCTTTACTCTATTAGAATTTCAGTCTATTACTAGTAAAGTTCGCCATTATCACTACTCTGAAGTTCTTACACCTCTCTAAATTCACTGTAAATTTGCCTTCCCTGTTAGTTGGGGGCCTGTAGAGTATATTCAGTCATATAATGAATCATCTTCCTCTTGTAACTTAGTTCTGACTAAATAGATTCAGTCCTTGACCTCTCCAGGACATTTTGTCTCTCTAGCACTGTAAGTTTCTCTTTAATCATTATATCCACTGCTCCTCCTTTCTTTCCTTCCCTAGCTTTCCTGAACACCGTAAAACCAGGAGTATTTAATAGCTAGTCCTGCTTTGTTTATCCAGCCAGGTTGCTTTTGTCCCTGTGACATCATATTCCCATGTGACTAATTGTGTCTGGAGCTCTCTGACCTGTTTTACCCACACTTCATGCATTAGCATTCACTGTAAACCTAACTTAGACATTATTGCATTGCCCCTTAGTCTGACCCCACCTAATAATACCTTACTATTTCTTACTCTAAAGTTATCATCATCTCTCAGTCATGCGTGTGCCTTGTTCATCCTTCCTAATGCTGCATTCTGGTTCTTATCTTTCAGTCGAGTATGTTTAAACCTTCCCCAATAGCAGTTGCAACTGCCTCATGAAGACTATGGCAGTGAGTGATGATGTTTTGGAATGCAATGTGAAAATCTGGTGAAAGCAGATAAACATCCAGGCTTTTAAGCAGAAGCACCTGAAGAGATGAAATTTGCAGAGTTGTGAGGAAAGGGCATAGGCATGGGACTAGCTGAGTTGCTGTTTCAGAGAGCGAGCATGAATATGATTAACGAAATGGTCTCCTTCTGTGCTGTAACCATTCTCTACTATTAGCAATATCCGCTTTACTAAAAATAGATGCAAAATACTCATTTAGTATCTAACTCATGCCCTTTGCAAGAAGAGCTCCTTTCTGGCCCCTAATCAGTCCCACCATTTCTTTGTGGTCCCTGATCAGCCCCACCATTTCTTTGACTACCCTTTCATTATTTATATATGTACAAATGACTTAGAGGTTCCCTTTTATGTTAACTGTTAATCTGTGCTCTTGCACTTTATTTCCCTTTTCAATTGTCCTTTGTACTTTCTATCTTCAGCTTGATCCTCTGTTAGCATGCAATTCCTAATCTTATAACATTAACTAGTGGCTGTTGTTAAACAAAAATTCTATAGAAATGATCTGCATTCAGCCTGGCAAATTGAAAACTGTATTTTGTGCCCAATTCTCGAATTTCATGCTTGAGAAAGTAAAAGATAATTGAATTGGCTCTTTTCTTCCTTTAGACTTCTACACACCTTTTATTAAAAATTCAAGGGGGCAACTTGCCAATGAACTTTCAAATCACTGAAATTTTAGACGCTGGCTTAGGAGATATGCAGGAACATCAAGTAATGGCTCACCTGCAGAATTAATCTTAACTGGCATACAACAGTGAAAAGCATTCGGACACATAACTGGAGATTAATGCTCTCTGAAAGTATGAATGATCTCAACAACATGTTGCATTGCCATTTCATCATTGGAAATATGGAGCTGCAACTAATAAAGAGTTTTGAGAAATGTTTGCTTGCACTTAATTGGAAGATAGGTCATGGGATAGAGTGGTAGGAAAAGTTTCATTTCATTGAGAATGTTTTCTCTCTCGCGCTCTCTCTCTCACTCTCTGGCGATCATATTACCTGGTCAGGTTCTCCTTTGCTTTACTTCATTAACATCAGTTTTCTCACATAATTAATTCAATAGCTGTAATTCTGTCATGACCCTGTAAAAGGTGTTGCCTCCAAGCAGTCTGTGAGTTAAGAATTTTTATGTACAAATCACCCCCTTTTAACCCATGAATGATTTAATTTAAAAATAATCCAGCAGTCAAGCTTTATTCTTAAACAAGACAGAGATTAATTTATTACAAAATCGCTGCTAAAAGCTTTTCAAATAAAAGTGATAAATTTATTAACGAAAAGCAGATACAAATATTAAAATGCAGAAAAAGAAAAAATGTACTTAAAGATGAGGTGCAGATCAGTCCTTGTTGGGTATCATTATGGGTCAGTTATTTGAATTTCTTCTTTGAGTGAAGGAGTTAAAACTTGGAGCTTGGTTTAGCAGCTGCAATGACTTGGTGAAGTTGGACAGTAATGTTTTGCTATGTGGTGGATTTAACAAGTAGAGCAGATACTGAGAGATACTGAAAATTGTAGTTTTCTTCTTAAAAGCCTAGGCTGATTTTCTGGATGCTTTATTCTGAAATTCCCAATGGCAAGGAACCCAGTGCTCAGATGTGACTCAAGGATAGTTCAACTGAGAACTGTGTGCTGCTATTGTCTCTCTCACTGCCACTCAATTCACTTCTTGCAGCCTCTTTTATACAGTTTAAAACACACAAAAATGGCTGCTGTGTTTCAAGCAAGGCCAGGAAGATAGTTAGAGTGCAGTCTTTGAAGAGTGTCTTCCTGTCAGTAACAACGAAGCCATGAATTCTTGCATCTTTGGAAGATTCCACTGTGTCGGCAAGGCATGCGTGAATTATTAATGAACCACTAGGTAACTGATTCTGAGATAACACAGTTCAACAACGTTTAAGCAATCTTATATGCAGATGGCCTACTGTTGTGACTACCAACTTGAAAGACTTTTTAAAAGTTAACTTAAAGGTTTTTTAAGCCAGAATGTAACCCTTTCCTTTAAAATCCACAATATCATAACCATACAGTTCTGACTCCTGTATAATGCTTCTGCAGTATGTCATCTTTCTCTTGTAATCACCTGAACATCATAATTACCTTCAATGTTTCTTATTCTTGTTCAAGGACCCCTGATTATTTTTGTCTTTTGTCAAGCTAACTTTTAATGTACCACAATAACTCACGTGCTTCCAGCCATTTCATTTGCATTTGAAATGCATTTTTTCCATTAATATAGTGCTTATTCCATCTGCTCAATGAGCTGTACGATTTGTATTTTAGAAGATTCATCTTCTTGTTGATTACAGGTCATCATGTCTTGCTATTTATTTTCAATCCATAACTCCAAACTCATCTTATTTGTCTTCCCAAGTATTTGCAACTTATCTGCAATCAGTATTATGTATTCAACATACCTAATGTTGTCCATAAGCTTTCCATTGATCTTGAATGCAGTCTCAAAACATTAAGTATGTGTTGAAAAGTTTGATATAACACATCTTTGTCTTATTTCTCTGATCTATACTTAAATTGTTAATTCAGTATCAACTTACATTGTGGCTTTTTTCCTTGTAAGAATTTATAATAAATTTCATTATTTATGAGGGCATTCATTCATTTATCCTTGGCGCTACACCTTACAAACTACTTTCACATAATCCATGAAGTATTTTCTCCATTTCTGCTGCTCCCTCACATTATTTTCCATGTGTTTCTTTCCACATTTACTAAACCAAATGATATTTGCTAAATTATAAGTCTAATTTCCTTATGATCTCCTTGAAATGATTTCTAACAATGTGTTTACTGCATGGTTCATAGAATTGATGGTTCTGTCACAACCAAATTTTCACACAGAATTAATTTGTGTTTGTGACTCTTTCTTTCTTGCACTATAATTGAATATTTTCTGCTTGCTAGTCTTGTTTGTAGTCTGTAGGAATTTTGTTATATTTTACTATATTCCTTTGTACTTTATATATAAAATAAGAGCCTAGGCCTTTTGTCTTCATAAGCCTCTTGGCATACTCTTAAACTTTTGGATTATATCCTTCTCCTTCTTCACGTAGCAAACCCGAAGGGTTGAAGACTATGGTCTTCCATTGAATTGGTCTGTGATTATGCTTGGCAAAGTACTGAGGTGGTCTGCTGCTGTCTTCTGCAGTATGGCTGACCATAAACTCCTCCATTCTTAATGACTGCCAACCTGTTTGGCCACCTTATTAACACACCTTTCATAGCAATCAAGTCCTTTAAGTAGGACATGAACCTGAATTTCCAGCCCAGAGGTAATGATGCTATCTCTACGTCACAAGGCCTTTTGAACTCTGTATGCAAGTTAGGTCAGTCAAAACCAACTTGTGTATACTTTGTCATGCATTTTGAGCAACATTGCAAGAAAAGCCCTTTTTAAATCCATGAGAACTAAACCCCAAACACCACTGACAGTAGCTTGATTTATTATGTATTTACTTTCTGATTAAATGATCAACAGTTGTTCTAGACTCACCTGCACTTCCTTGATTCTGAGGAAACAGGTTCCAATATTGCTCACCTACATTTTAACCACCACCTCATTTTTATTCTTTTCAATTTCTCTACTATCTCCTGCTTTACCCTGATGAAGAGTAAAACCCTTCTCTTTACTGAAAATAGCTGCGAAGTATCAATTAGTACCTAAGTCTTGCTTTTTGCTTCCACAAGAAGAAGAAGAAGGTTGCTAATCAAGCCCATATTCCTTTGACTACCCTTAATCTATTTTTGCTTTTATATGACATATAGATTCCCATATGAGCCAATGCTCATTCACTGTTATTGTGTATTCATGTTTTTTCTAGTGTTTTCTCACTAGCAGCTTTGCAGGGGAACAGGGGCATTTTAAAAGACCAATCATGTGACATCATGTGTAAAGTCTACTTTAGCAGCTTGTAATGTTAATGTTCTTTCAATAAAGCTCACCATTGATTTGAACCTTTGAGTCCTGCAGCTTATCTGTTAAAGCCACCACATAGACACGAAATGGAAAGATCCACTGACTTCAGGTGGGATTTTTCAGTCTTGGGGTATGCATAGCTGGAAAATTCCACCCATTTCCTTGAAACCCTCAAAGATCATGTTTAAAAACCTGTACTGGAGAAGTAGACCCATTGAGGAACCATATTGATGTAACCAATGCAGTTGGATGGACAGTCTGCAGAGCTGGCCTTACACATTGTTAAAGGAAACAATCCAGCACTACTGGGAAGAACCTGGCTTGAACAGATCTGGTTAAATTGGACTGACATAATCTCATGACAGATTCCAAAGCAGATCTACTGAAGATCTTGAAGAAGCATGCCATTGTCTTCAATAGTAAACTGGGAAGCATGAAGGATATCTTTAAGTTAAAGCTTGACAACAGTCGTGAAAGATGCATAAAGACTAAGTCAGTGCTATATTTAACCAGACCTAAGGAAGAGGCAGAATTAGAGATGCTGGTCAAATTTGTGTCCTTGAGCCCGTTTCTGTGAATGATTGGATCATGACGATTATATCTGTAATGAAGAAAGGTAGATGGCTTGCTGTTAATCCTGTATTGTGTGCAGAGCAATGCCCTCTTCCTCTGATTTATTCACTGGATTGATGGGAGGCCAACATTTCAGTAAAATCAACTTCAGTAAGCATATTTTCAGATGGATGTGGATTCAGATCCACAATAATACTTGATGATTGTGACACACGAGTTATTTTGATATAAAAGATTCCCATTTGATATCTCGTCTGTACCTGTGTTGTTCCAACGTGCGATGGATCAAATTTTAAGCAGGTTAGAAGAAATCCTGTGTCACTTGGACAATATTTTAGTTACTGGAAAGAATGAGGAAGCACATCTCCATAACCTAGATGCCACACTCCAGAGATTAGAAGATTGCAGACTGAGTCCAGGAAGGCAAACGTAAATTTTTCCAATCTTAGATTGAATTTCTGGATCATGTGATAGTTGCAAGGGACCTGCATGAATTGCCTTGAAAGTCAAAGCCATTACTGGGACACCTGTCAATTAACTTGGGTCATTTCTGAGCATGATAAATTATTATGGAAATTTTCTTCTTAATCTGGCCATTATTCTTAAACTTATTAAGTTCTTACACGACTTATTGGGTCAGAAAAGGAAATGGAAGGGATTAGATTAGTGTGTGAAAGCCTTTGTACAAGCTAAGGAGGTATTATTAAACTAAGAAGTCCTGACACACACTGGTCCGAATTTACCCTTGCAGCTGGTATGTGATGCTTTACCCTATGGAATGGAACCCTGGTTTACCAAGTAATGCTCACAGGTGAAGAAAAGCCAATCGCTTTCACATCAAGGAGATTGAGTAAAGCTGAAATTCGTTATGCACAGATAGAGAAAGACACCCCAGGAATCATTTTTGGAAACAAAAGTTTTACCGATTTGTGCATGAGAGGCAATTTACTTTATTGACCGAACATTGTCCTCTGACAACGATATCTGGGCCTCATACAGGGATTCCATGTCTGACAACGAGCAGGATTTGGGGTGGACATTGCTGTGGTCAGCACACATACACAGTAAAGTATCTTCAGTCAAACCTACGTAGAAACGCTGATGGACTCTCCTGACCACCCTCACCCAGTGATCCATCTCAATAAACAGCGTGGAATAAATGTGTGGAAACATTTTCCACTATGAGCTTCAACACCGGGGCCCCACAGTCCCCTCTATAGCCTTTATACAGCCATGATTGTGTGACCAAATTCCCCTCCAACTCAATTTTCAAGTTTGCTGATGACACCATAGTAGGTTAAATCTCAAACAATGATGAGATGGAGTACAGGAAAGAGATAGAGAATCTGCTGAACTGGTGTGATGACAATAATTTCTCCCTCAATGCCGGTAGAATGAAGGTGATAGTCATTGACTTTGTGAAGCGTAGAGGAGCACATGTCTTTGTCTACATCAATGGGGATGAAGTGGAAATGATTGAGACCTTCAAGCTTCTAAGTGTCTAGATCACCAACATCCTGGCCTGTCCGCACTGACGTTATAGTTAAAAAAAAAAATGCCTACCAGCATCTCTACTTGCTCAGGAGGCTAAGGAAATTTTGGCATGTCAGATGCACCATTGAAAGCATCCTCTCCAGTTATATCACAGCTTGGTTTGGCTCTTTCCTTGTCCAAGAACCCAGAAAGCCCAGTCCATCAAACAAACTAGCTTCCCATCCATTTGACTGTATCTATACTTCCTCTGCCTTGGAAAAGGCATAATTAAGGACCCCACGCATCCCAGATAAACTCTCTTGCACTTTATTTTGTGGGGGAAAATACAAATTCTGAGGTCATGTACCAGCCGACTCAAGAACAGCTTCTTCCCTGCTGCCATCAGTTTTTCAAATGAACCTACCTTGTATTAAATTGCTCTTTCTCTACATCCTTGTTATGACTGTAATGCTACATTCTGCACCCTCTCCTTTCCTTCTTTATGAAGGATATGCCTCATGTGTATAGCGCACAAGAAACAACATTTTCACTATGTACTAATACAAATGACATATTAAATCAAATCAAATATTCCTGTAACCAGGGGACAAGTTAAGAAGCATACCAGAAATGATCTAGTACTGTCAGAAGTTTTGGACATGATGCACTATGACAAGACCTTGGGAACAAACCCTCTGTTAAAGCCACATTCCACTGAAGGGCAGGTTGTCTCCTCTGGGGAATGAGTCATACTGTTATTAAGGAAACGTGTATTAAACCAATGATACAAAGACTACTATGACATTGTAAGGGTGAAGGTGATAGCCAGAAACTACTTTTGGTGGCTGGGGCTCAGTGCCAAAATCAAGCAAAAATTGGGAATGCGTTTGCCTTCTTCATAAGTACAGAACCTGCCACGATTAGCTCCATTACACCCATGGAATTGGCCAGAAGAGGCCATATAAAGAGTATATGTAGATTATGTTTGACTCTTTGGAAGATGTATGTTTCTCATTCTGGTCGACACATATTCAAAATGGCCTGAATTGCCATTATGAAGACAACGTCCTCTGAGAGATCAATTAAAAGACTAGGTGAAATTTAAAGCAGGCTTAGTTACCCTGAACAACTTGTGGGTGATATTACAAGAATTTTGCAAGAATTCACAAACTATTTAAAAGAGAATGGGATTCGTCCATCCATTCCATATCATCCTGGCACAAATGGGCTGGCAGAATATTTGTTGAAGGTAACTGGAGAGCAAGGATCATTTTCGCAATAATTGAGCCAATTCCTGTTGACGCACAAGAATACTGCTCAAGGTTCTCTGGTGGTGCTCATGGTTAAACACCAACTACGAACAGCAAGAGAAGTTGTTGAGAAAACAGCAAGATCAAGTTTTACAATGAGAGAACAAAATGTTGAATTTTTTTGTCAGGGTCAAGAAATTATCGCAAGGAACTATGCCACAAATGATAAATGGACACTTGCCATCATCATAGCATGGAGAGAACTGGTCTCTTGTGGCATACAAACACGAGATTGGTTTCCTACACCAAACAAAAATGAGATGATATTATATGGAGAAGATATGTGGATCAACCCTTGGCAACAGAAACCAATCTGTGAGAATCAGAACTGACAATTCACATCAAACTGTGCCAAGAGAATACTGGAACTTTCTGAGAACCTAACACTACAGGAACCAATTGGGGAAGACAGTACCTCAGTTGAGAACACTTCAATACCCCAGTCAACTTCAGATCACTACATTGACTCTGATTAGAGCAACCAGTCTCTAACGAAGTCAAAGACACCAGATGTTGTAGTAAACACCAAAAAACAGGTGCCTGTGGTTGTCGGAAAACCTCAGAGAGAGCTGTGGCCTCAAATATCTGACCTATTGACTTGTGTCTATTAATTGTTCATATTGCTCATTTTAATTGTAAAGGTGTATGGTTATTGGGTCAGGTTTTGATTTAAATAGAGAGGCAAACTGTTATGTATTCGTGTTATTTCTAGTGTTTGCCCTCCAGCAGCTTTGCAGTGGAACGGAGGGCACTTTAAGGGACCAGTCACATGACATCACTGATGATGTCATTGGCCATCTGCATGACAAACAGGCAGTTTATCTTAACTGCCTTTTACTAAAGCTCTTTGTTTGAACACTTGAGGCCCATAGCCCATCTTTTGTAAAACTATGACAGCTATTTTGTTTTTATATCCTTTTGCAGTTATCCTCTCATACCTTCTATAGTGAATTTGGTTCATTATTAGTTTGCAATTCTCAGTCGCATGACAGTAAATAGCGGCTGTTTTGAGAAAATTTGATCTTGTTGATCTTCATTTGGTCTGGCATGATGAAAACTGTCTTTGTGCCAAGTGGTCAAATTGATGCTTGAAAAAAAGACACTGGAGCTTTTCTTTTTTAAATTGTCTATAATCATTTAGAATCCCATGCGTCTTTTATTAAAAATCAAAGGGGCATGCTGTGAACCATCTCCAAGATCACTGAAACTTCAGGGGATGTGTTTGAGCATTGTGTAGTGTCTTGCTGGTAGAACTAGCCCGAATTGGCATTCAGTAAATAACATCACCCTGTTCTAATAAAACAATTTCTTATATTTTACTTCCCTCTGGTTGTTAGCTCTGAATTTTCTTTTGCTCTTATGCTTTACAGTGATTTTAGGCTAACAAGCAATTTAGACCACTTTAGTGACTCCCTTATCAGAGTCTGAATAAGATGCTTTTTCAGAGAGTTGGTGCAGACTCAATAGGTCAAATAGTCTCCTGCAGTATACAGAATCTATGGTTGTTCAAGCTCCAATTTGCAACTACAAAATCTAATCTAGACTGACACTCAAATCACAAAACAGATTATCTGATCATTTATTACATTGCTGTTAGTGAGATCTTGTTTGTGCAGATGGTTTGCTATAATTCTGTGTGTTGCAACAGTAACTCAGCTTCAAAAAGTAGTTAATTGGCTGTGAAGTACTACAGCGAGTCCTGAGGATCTCAGAGTTGGTATGTAAATGTAAGATCTCTTTTACTTTCTCTCTCGTTTCATTTAGCCTGGTATCTGCCCTACTTGCAAACCCATGACTATGCTTGAGTATCCAAATGACTGAAAAGCTCACATGATGGGAGTTTTTTAGTTTACCTAATATAGAGGGTGTGTCATATCATTATAGTGATATGACATTACACCATGCTGGAAGATTTTGATAACAGGCCCAAGGCTTTTAAGTCTTCAAGAATGCAACAGAATCATATTCAAACAGAGAACTAGCAAGTTTCAATGTTTGTCCAGCCAGAGTCACCCTGCTCATTAATAGCATTATATTGTACAGTCATCTGGACTTCAGTGGGAGAGTTTGAAGTTGCCTATCTTTCCAGGTTCCATTAGTCAATATGCTGGTCAATTATCAACAGAGTAGTAAGGGTATCTGGTGGAAGATAGCTCATGGGAATCAAAGAAGTTGGTGTACATTTCCATGTCACTGATTGCCAAGTGAAATTTACAATCCCCTGAAGATAAACAAACAGCAAAACACACAAAAAGCTGTGGCAAAGCTGATGACTATTCAATTGAACAAGGAGATTGTTGGCATCTTCAGAAATGAGTGCATGGGAAACGTCTAAGATCTTTACCTTCAGCAGGTCATTATCTATCTGCGGTCTCCTACAGATGGTTTTGCTAAATTGCTTGGAGAGTAAATGTCTTGGATCCTTTGGATAACTCAGTAGTAAATCCACCATCCTATGTAATACTAAACTTTATGGATTATAAAAATAAATTTGGGTGCAAAATACTGCTGTTGCCGGAAATCTGAAAACAAAACGTAAAATGCTGAGCAGGTCAGGCCACATCTGTGCAAGATAGAAATTGAATAATCATTTCAGGTTAAAGACCTTTGAAGGTTGGTCTGAAAAAATGAAAGGGAGAAGAATGGAAAAAGCGAAAGGAAAGATCTATCATAAGAGTGAAAGATAACAGATTAAATGACAAAAGAATTGGTGAACGGCTGTCATTCTTTGATTTGATTTACATGTATTAGTGTACAGTGAGAAGTATTGTTTCTTGCACCTATACAGACAAAATATACCTACATAGGGAAGGAAAAAGTGCAGAATGTAGTGTTACAGTCATAGCCAGGGTGTAGAGAAAGATCAACTTAATACGAAATGGGTCTAATCAAAATTCTGATGGTATCAGGGAAGAAACCGTTCCTGAATCAGCTGGTAAATGAACTCAAACTTTGGTACCTTTTTCCTGACAGAAGAAAGTGGAAAAGGGTGCATAGAAAGCTTGATTAAGCTGGCTGCTTTTCTGAGGCAGCAGGAAATATAGACCATGTAAATGGATAGGAGAATGTTTTGGGGGATGGACTGGGCTTCATTCGTAATCCTTTTTAGTTTCTTGCTGTCTTGGACAGAACAGGAGCCATACCAAGTTGTGATACAACTGAAAACAACGCTTTTTATCTTACATCCATAGAAGCTGATGAGAGTTGTAGCAGACATGCCAAATTTCCTTAGTCTTTTGAGGAAGTCGAAGTGTTAGTGGGCTTTCGTAACTAGTGTCTGCATGGAGGCACCAAGACAGGTTGTGTGTGATCTGGATACTTAAAGACTTGATGCCCTTGATAATTTCTACTTCATCCCCATTGATGTAGACGTGGGCATGCCCTCGACGACGCTTCCTGAAATCAATGATTATCTCCTTCATTTTATTGACATTGAGCGAGAGATTATTGTCATTGCACCAGTTCACCGGATTTGCTATCTCTTTCTTGCACTGTATCTCGTCATTGTTTGAGGTCCAATCCACAATGGTGGTGTCATCAACAAACTTGAAAATTGAGTTGAAGGGGAATTTGGCCACACAGTCAAAGGTGTATAAGCAGTATAGTAAGGGGCTGAGAACACAGCCTTGCAGAGCACCAGTATTGAGGATGATCATGGATACCTTCTTTAGACACTTACTTTTTGTTTCTTGTTCCATTACCACTCCCTTTGATCTTATGTCACAAACTCTTTTGTCATTTAATCTCTCCTTTCCACAGGATCACAAACTTACCTTTTTTGTTCTTTTTCCACCCTGTCTCTTCGTTAATTTATAATTTATCACGTTTCTAATTTCTCCAGTTCTGATAAAGGGTCAACTGGAAACAGTCAATGGATGCTTCAGATCTTCTAAATGTTCTCCTAGATCTTCTGTTTTTATACCTAATTCAGGCATCTGATTGAGTTTGCCATAGGCTGGTGATATTGTTACCATTTCTCTTGGAGTCAAATTGACCCCGAAGTAATACACCTCAAAGGGATAATCATTCCAAGTATACACGAAGCACATGATCCGAAACTCCTTTCATGAGCAGCATGATGAGTATATAACTCATTGAGCACATCCTCAGAACCAGTTTGTAATCACTGCTGTCTGAAATTATTCAATGGAATGGTTCAATTTTTTGGCAGTGAGAGATTATGAAACTCTGAGTAAGAATCAGCTATATGAACTGAATGTTCTCAATATTCTGTACATTTATGATGGTATTGAATGGTGGCTTCACTAGTTGGAGTACAGAATTTTAGCAGGAATTATTTGCATCTGCTTCTTGGTCTCATTCAAGTAAAGATCTTTCCTGTTAGTTCTGAATTGGGTTTTTCCTCAGGAATTTTTCTTTGCTATTCCAGGAAGAGCTGTTTTATCTTCCAATATTTTTCAACAATTCTCTTTCTGTATGCTATGTAAAATCTATAAATCCATTACTTCCACAGCATACAATTTCATATTCCGATGCAGGGGTGGCTAAAATTTGCAAATGACGTAAACCTACTATTTACAGTAAAATGGGCAATAATCGTTTCTTTATTTTGTGGAGTTTGATTTGTAGAAACAGGTGGGCTATAGGTCTGAAAAGAGGTTAAAATGCCAAAAACCTGAACCAGGAGTTAAATTCGACCATTTCTATTTTCTTACAGAGACAGGACAAGGGTAATTAATCTGCTCTCGAGAATAAAATTGGCAGCTCAGATTGACAACTTAAATATTACAATAACGCCACCTGCCATCATTTTTACAAACATTCTATTTTAAGTCATTTTGGTAATGTAAACACTACAACTACAAGGAGGCAAGATTGCCTTTTGAGCATTGCTTGTGGGGCACTGTGGGCAGGAGTCTTTCTTCTGAACTCAACAGGCTACCAGTGAACCACAACCTCACCTGGTGCTCTGCTCCCTCCCACCCAGCAATTAATCTGCTCCTGATCATGAGCACCATCAAACATTCTGAATAATGTGTTTTTTTTTCCCAAATCTATGTAACAGGAGGGTAATGAAAAAGGTGACAATGGAACCATCAGATCGACTGTCATCACTGCAGGCATTGTGGGATAGTCAGAACATTGCAGAGCCAGGGCCTTGTGGTAAGTAAAACTAAACGTGAATTGCTTTGAAAATTGAACTGGAAAGGCAAAAACACAGGCAGTTTAGTAACTGTTTATTTGCATCGCCATTCTCAAATTCTTATATCAGGAAGTACTATTGTTGAAATGCGTATATTAAAAAATGATGATTATTTATTATGGGGTGTGTCTTAAAATCCATTAAATTTTAACTAAATCTGGTTTCAAACCATATTCTTCAAGTGCTGATAACTATTCAAATCCCTCTGTAATATATGCATACAGCAATTGGACTGTCATTTTTACTGCACTTTCTACTTCTTTGGCTTTTCAATAGCCTTTCCACTTGTTGTTTGTAGATATTTCACGTTTATTGCTTTTTATTGTGAAATGGTAAGTAAACATGAGAATCTTGAGAGAACTTGCAATTTTGTTTTCACATTCCTGTTTGTTTTTACTAATGTTAAGGTACTCTTTAATGATATGTCATAATTTGATAGGCTTTGAGTTACATTCAGATTTCTTGTAATGTCAAGGTGCTAATGTCCATAAAGAACTGCTACTCTTCTTGGCAGTTGCTTCTAACTCGATAGATATTTGGACTACAATAATCTAACCAGGTGCTTTATAAATTTATTAATATACATTAGTAATAGGACATCAATCAGGAATATTTTGCTGACACAATGGACAGTTTTACTTTGTAATATTGAAATAGAATCACTTGTCTGAAATTGAATCATCAGTAAAGGTAAAAACCTTTGGAAAAAAAAGAATATATTATTCATCTTTACCATGTCTCCTGACGAAGAAAGTCCCACACACACAACGCTGTTTTATTGAATTATTATTCTCCACTTGAGAATTATCTGAGCAGAAGTGATCATTCCCTTCTTGCTCTTGTGTGTGTGCCCAAATGAGGCACAAATCCCTAAGGCATCACCCAGTCTCTGCTCTGTACAGGGTGGGGTTGTCACTGAATGTACACACAAAACTGAGAAGGGTTATATGAGTAAAACTACTTAAATGATATAACAATTCTTATGTTAAACCGTATTGAAACTTAGTGGCAGCTGTGCAGTTTATTGTTTTCTTTAACCATGCCAGAACATGGCTAAATTTGGGTCAAGATGATGGTAATGAGTAAGGATTCTTGCCATATTAATTTTTTGCTGGTACAATTATTGTACTATATCTCTACATCAGCGGGTGTTACTTTTGATATGGATTATGCATATTATGATATATTGCATCATCTGAGCATTTTGTTATATTGGCCTCTCAGCTCCCTCTCTGTTCAGGAGATGTAGATCTGGCTGCTTTCTGCGGGTCCACTTGAATCTTTTTCAGTGCAATAAAAAAATAAATGTGGGTCAGGAGGTTGAGATGTGGTTTTCTTTTATATTTAATTAGAGAAATTAAGGACTGTAGAACATTGTGGCACATTTTTTGAAACTCCTAATGTTGATTTTGAGGAAATTTGAGCAATTTGAAAGATTGCACACACTGTTCAGGAACACAGTGAGTTAATATGGTATATAATTGGGAAAGAAGAGGCATTAAAGATATATTTGGACGCAATGGAGAAATTAAGCCCCAACAAACAAGACTGTATAACAATGAATGAGTGCTTTATATTTGGCTGAAAACGAATAAAAGAAGATAAAGGCAAAGTCAATTTTTTCTTCACCATGATGGGACCAGATGCTTTTGATATAGTTTTTAATCAGCATTGTCTGGGAGACCTCAGTTCAAAGCAGTAATTAAAGATCTGAATAGATTACAAAAAGCAGGGCCAGTTAAGAAGGTGAAGAGCAGTGAATGGGCCACACCCATTGTGGTAGTTCAAAAAGCAGATGGGTCCATTCTGATTTGTGGACATTTCGGTAAATAAGGTGATTGAGAAGGATACAGTAATGATTTTGTTTCTATTTCACCCAGTGGAAATGTGTTCAATAAGATTTATCAGGTGCATATTTGTATTGTTAATTGAAATAAATTGACAAGAGCAAGGAACTGCTTACCATTCATATAGATGAAGATTGTATCAGCATGAAAGGTCATAATTGGGGTATCTGTTGCCCCTGATGTGTCCCAGAATATCATGAATCAGCACGAATTGGGAAAAGAGGAGTGTATAGCTGCTTAGATGGCATTCTCGTTAGCAGTAAGGCAGAGAAAGAGATCATTTTAAGGTTGAACAAATTCCTGGAGTGACTTTGAGTATAGCATCAAGCTCAAAAGAACAGGTGTTGCCTTACGGGATGTCAGTTGTAACATACCTAGGCCACCAAAAAATAGTGAAGATATCCACCCAATTCAATGATATTGAGGGGACTTTGAAAGCAAAACAGCAAGCAAACAAAGGACTTAGAAAAATACACCCTATGAATATTTTAAGTTTATCTCTGACTTAACTAATACACCCACTCCTCTATGTCATGCTCAAAGATGGAATAACTTCGATACTATGGACTGTCAGAAAGCATTTGAAGAAGTGAAGGAAGCTCTGAACAATTTTGATCCATTGTGATCACGTTAAAAAACTGGATTTCACGTGCAATACCTCACCACAAGGGTTAAGTGCAGTGCTATCTCACATAATCGAAAATTGTGTGGAGAAGGTAGTAGTGTGTGCTTTATGTATTTTAATGAAGTCAAAGTTTCACAAATGCTTGTGTGGTAGGAAGTTCACAATATTAACTGACCATAAAGCCCTTATGACCGTATTCTCGCACCAGCAGTTTCAGAGATGGGTGTTGATCTTGAAGGCTGATCAGTGCAATAAAAATTGTTGTCAGTCAGCAGGTCATGCTAATGTGGACAATCTTTTGAATTATCCTATGAAGTGAGATTTGTTTCTAGCCACTGAGTTACTTTACATATAGAAGTGACATGCCAGCATCTTACAAAGAAATTAATGAAAAAACTCAGAAGGATGTGGTGTTTTAAGTGCTTAATTATGTCGTGGATGACTGAGCTGAAAAGTGTGATGATAGATTGCAGGAGTAGAAATCAACTGAGTGTAAATCAAGAATGTCTTGTCTAAGTTCAAGAGTCATTATTCGGCCAATGTTGAGAGATTTTTAGAGGCACTTGTAAAATTATGATTTTTTTTGTTAAATGTATACTAGAGTTAAGAAAAAACATTTGATATTATCAATATGCATATTTTGAATTTGAGTCCAGTGAATATAAACCCCAACTTAATAATGTTGGGGTTTATATTCACATTATTAAGTTGGGGTTTATATTCACATGATTTAGTCACGTTATATCTGGAAATGATGTACATGTACCATTTTACATTTTAACGGATAACTTGTTATTTCGTGGGGAGGGAGCGCAGTACATTAGAAGATCAAAGCATTTTGTTATGTTGCTGTCTCTGTTGGAGAGACATAAGTAGATTTAGTTTAGGTAATGGCTATCTGCTGTAGGTCCATGTGTTAATCTCAGTACACTTCACAATGTGCTAAATTTACCCAGTGCACACAACATAAATGAATACAATACAAGCCACCAGAGTATAAGCAGCTTTGCATGCAGATGTGAAAGTCAGAAATTTTCTCACCTAATTTTAATTTTAAATGAATTAATCCTTTCTGCAGTTTGAACTTAATTTATACAGATTTAGAACTTTGTACAACTTACTTGTCATTTCCTTTCTGATTCCAGGTGGTTTCTCTCAGATGTATGCGTGTGTTTGTGACTGGCTTGGATTGCCATATAGGGAGGAAGTGCAATGGGTAAGAACACTCAACAAAATGCTTCACAAAGTTGCAATTGCATTATTACAGGAGATAAGATGTGCAAATAGAAATATGTTTTCTGAATCTGCTTTTTTCTGTACCTTGAGTTTGCAGCTAAGAAGCTGTAAGAATGATTCATCATCATTAACATTTCTTTGTGCCCAGAAATTATTGATAACACAAGAAGCAGTTCCTAAACCGAAAATAACTTCTCGAGATATTTCATTTTTCTTTAAACCAATGTAAAATAATTTTCAGCTAGGCACAATAGATTACAAATCTAGTTTCCCTCTTTATCAAATTTTTGGTATTTTCAAGGATGTGGATACAATTTACCTTACACAAGATACCAGGGAACTGAACTTGCAGGACTTCAGTCACCTTGACCACAGGTAAGATTTGTGCTTGATGTTGTTTTGTTCATCTAACTTTGCAAATGTGATCTCATTAGTGAATTAAAGCTTTTTGTGAAGCTGTTAAGCCAGTGTTGCTGTAACTGGCAGGCTATCAGTTTGTCAGTGTGGATTGCCAGTTTATTTTTACGCACATGCAATTGTAATGAATCAAAACATGGGGGAAATTACTTATTCATAAATTGTTTATTTCTAATAATTGGCATGTTTATCTCATGAATTTTATTTTGAAGAAGATCATTTAAGTGCACTGGAATAATCATTTTCAAATGAATGAAGTTGTAGGGCAATATCCCCCATCATGAATTTGATGGAGGTGCGGTCATTCAATTAAACCTGTCACTTTAATCTTCTGTTCCAATGAGTTCCGTGACAGGAAAGGTCAGTTAGTGCTCACTTAAGGAGCCCCATCTTGCCTTGCTGGTGTTCATCCAGCAACAGACTCAGGACTCGCCATGCAGGGTGCCTGAAAAGCAAACCCTCTTGGGATTCCTTGTGGAGACTGGGGTGTGGTTCTTCAATGAACTTGGCATCTGGAAGGGAGTTGTTGGAGGCTACTGCTGAAAACCACTTATTACCTTTCTTCCAGACCCCCACCCTGCAGTCCTCCTCCACCTGTGGCCTAAGCCCCTTGGCAATTCTGGGTCATGTGTGGATGAATTACTGACAGCAGCTGCTGCCATTCCAGTGATGTTGCTCAACAATGAAGGGCTCCTGGACTCTTGTTTCTCAGCAGGCTGGACTTGCATCTCCAGTGTCATTGATTCCAGGGGAAGGTTTGCCATTGCCCAGTGCCTGATTGACAGGTGAGACCCTCATCGTTTTATCGTAGTGAGGCTAATGCAGGACCAGACAAGGTAGATGCAGGGAAGATCTTCCCGATTGTCCAGAACCAGAGGTCATGGTCTGAGGATTCAGGGTAGACCATTTAGGACAGAGGTGAGGGGACAATTCTTCACCCAAAGAGCGGTGAGCCTGTGGAATTCATTACCACAGGAAGTAGTTGATGCCAAAACATTGAATGTATTCAAGAGGCAGCTAGATATAGCACCTGGGGCGAATGCAATCAAAGGTTATGGGGAAAAAGCAGGATTAGGCTACTGATTTCGACGATCAGTCATGATCGTGATGAATGGCGGAGCAGGCTCGAAGGGCCAGATAGTCTCCTCATGCTCCTATCTTCTATGTTTCTATGTTACTTGTAATGCAGTTATGACAAATATATATTTGCATCTGTTTTGGTGTCAGTATTAAATATACTGTTCAATCACAGATACATTGAAACTAGCTTGAAGTGTATTTGTGTGGGCTGTACACTTATCTGATCTATAGATAAAATCAGTGATTGCTGCTTTAGTTGTGCGTTTTGAATGTTGTTGAAGACGTGATTTTGATGCCAAGAGTTTGCAGTGATTAATACCATACAGGGTTGCATAAGTCTTCCCTGGAAGATTATTTATAATAATGCATTTTTTCTGCACTAAAATTCACTGGGGGTGATTCTCCCAAAAAAAATTCCAAGTGTTGAATTTGTGTAGAAATAGGACTAAATCCCATGGTTTTATCAGTGGGATTTTCAAAATGAATTTCCCGCACTCTGCTTATTCTCTTTGCTCTCAGCTCTGATGAAAGGTCATCTAAACTCGAAACGTTGGCTCTATCCTCTGCCCACAGATCCTATCAGACCTGCTGAGATTTTCCAGCATTTTCTGTTTTTGTTTCAGAAGGTGCTAACCTGATTTCTGGTGTGTACTGAGGTACATATTTAATGACCCAAGATAAAAGTACTGGTGTGGACTTTAGTTGAGAACAATTGAATTTTGCTGTTGTAGTCCAGAAACCAGGCAATGCTGACCATCTAAACTCATACATAAAGAATGACTATTTGGATGAACTTTGCCTTGTTCATTATAGTTTTACAGACACCTGAAGATTAGAGGGAAATGTAGGCTGAGAAACTAAAAAAAATCCTGTAAATTATTCAGCATGATGGCACAGTGGTTAAGACTGCTGCCTCACAGTGCCAGGAACCCGGGTTCAATTACTGGCTTGGGTCACTGTCTGTGTGGAGTTTGCACATTCTCCTCGTGTCTGCATGGGTTTCATTTGTGTGCTTTGGTTTCTTCCCAAAGTCCAAAGGTGTGCTAGTTAGGTTGATTGTCTGCACTAAATTGACACTTAGTGTCAGGGGGATTAGCCAGATAAATACATGGGGCTATAGGGATAAGGGCTGGGTGGGATTGTGGTCAGTACAGATTCAATAGGCCGAAGAGCCTCCTTCTGAACTGTAGGGTTTCTATGTATTCCTCTATTATACTTTGAGATGATATTTTGACTCATAGAGTATTTGCCATTGGCTGTGCGGAAGGAAAATGTCCTAGTATTTTATTGATTTGATCCATTTTTAAATAATCCTTATTAAGGTTTATAATTTGTCTGCTCAGGTAAATTGAATGATCAAGAGAAGGGCGGTGAAACATAAAGGGAAACAAATGAATTGCTGGCACGGCTTTCTTAAATGCGCTCAGTTTTATTGATGTTTTAAAAACATTGGGTCTGATTTTACCAATTGGAGTCCAAGGGCTGGATCCAGGCATAAAACAGATCTGAGCCCGGAATCCTCTTTGCAACATGCCCGTATGCTTTTTGCTGGCTCTGGTCCGATTTGCGCTGTGAGCAGGGCTTAGTGCTGCCGGAACAATCGGAGTTCTGAACTGCTCCTGCGCAGTTAGAAAAAAAATTGGAAAAAGCATGCCGTGTCAGATCAATCCCAAGTTGCAGAAAGCGGCCTGGGAACAAAAACAGGAGCGATGGTGTATTTCGGGCGGGGAGGGGGCGCGGAAGGGAAGAGAAAAGAATGTCTGGCCTCAGCCCTCTCTCCCACTATCACCAGACAACGATCAGCACCTATCCCCGCCAGAGATGCATTTGACCTGCCTCTTCCTCTACCACCACCACCATCACCACCAAGTATGATCTGGGCCGGGGAGCCATTGCAAGCTCTGAGGCTGCACTGCAAAATAAAAATCAGCCTCGGATTTTTATTTAGCAGGTCGCTTAAGCAAGGATCCAGAATGGACCAGAAGACAGTAAAGTGGGATTTGGTGGGAGAGTTGGGCACGCAGTTCATTAAATCAATTTAAATGCATGCTAATTCGTGCCCGAATCGAGTGTCAGTAAAGCCGCGATCTGCTCGGAATCGGGTGCAGATTGTGTTAAAGGCCCAACGCCTGAATTTACCGCAATTTTGCGCCTGAAAACGGGCACGAATTTTTGGTAAAACCTGGCCCGTAGTTTAAGATGTTGTGCCTTGCAATTACGTAGAACTTAATCATGTGAAAATTGCTTTCAATAAGTGTTATGTAAATAAAACTCAAACACTGCATAGGGACAATCATCAGCATGACAAATAATTAGTAATGGTATCAGTTGGATGCACAAAAATAGCGATCAGCAGTATTCATCCCATGTGTGAAATATATTTGCCTACATTATTATTGTGCAAATTAACAAGGCAAACATCACTGTTAAATAATCAAATTTCTTCACCATTTATTAGAGACTTAATACCAATTGTTGCTGCGCTGGAGTACAACCAGTGGTTCACAAAGCTCTCCTCTAAGGATCTTAAACTGGTAAGTAAGGACTGGATTTGGATTGAGTGAATGACATGCTCTAATTATTCTGTTTTTTTCCCCCATTAATTACAGAGGTAACTATTCATACGTGTTGTATTTAATTAAACCTCAGGTGCAATGTCAGATGAGAGATCAAGCCAAAACCTGTCTGCTCCTTCAGATGGATATAAAACATTATTTGGCAACATTCAAAAATTTCTCCTGGTATCCTGACCAATATTTATCCCTCAAATAGGATCACTTAAACAGATTATCCAATCATTTATCTAATTGCTGTTTGCAGTGCCTTGCTGCTAATTGCATATTTGACAGACTATTTCAGTTTCGTGTCATAGGGCTGAGTCATAAAACATTTCCTGATTCATTTGCAAAAGCACTAATATCTGAGGTACAATGATTTCATAATTCTGATGTTTGGTAGTCTTTTAAAATATTTAAAATTAATTGATACTTGTAGTTGGACAGAGGAGGAAGCAATGTTATCACTTCATTGATGATTTTTGGTTTAAATATGGTGTCAATTTATGTTTAACAAGTTGTTTAGAATACATCATAAACATCAGTTGCAAGTTTGTTGAACATTTGATTAAATATGAAGAGTGGACTACTTACATTAGCCTTTGAATCTTAGAAGAATTGGGGGATTGTATGTGCTTACAATGGTAAGTCATAGCAACCACATATTCTTTCATACAGTGGTTTTCATCTTGTGTGACGCTCTCACTGCCAGGGCACAGGGCTGGTCCTGCTGTAGCGTTGGGTGAGGCAGCTTCTGATGTGCCCCAAATTCCTCAATTGGAAATCAAATTGAAAAGAGAGAAACAAATGTAAGCAGAGGGAAACACAATGTGGAGAGGCAAAGCTGGATTCTCTGGCTTTCCAGCTACATGTTCCTTGGCAGTGGCAGGCAGCACTCTTTGCTGGTGGTGGGATTCTGTGATCCCTCCGCTGTCAATGGGATTTCCCATTGGAGCTACTTGAGATAGTGGGGGTGGGGAGAATAGAAGCACTGCTGATGGGACCAGAGAACCCAACAGCTGACGAATGGCTGGAAAATCCTACCCATTATTTTGCAGATTTACTGGTCTTGGTATTAATAGCTAGTGCCAAACAAGAAGTATGAGATTTATATTTTGTAGAGAACCATCATAAAAAAATGTAAAAGGGTTGAGCATTGCTACAAACATCTGTAACTTTTAAACCGAACAGAAGAATAAAAAGATAAAGTTTTACGAATGAATCAAGCTACATTGACCATCGAATAAAATTTGCATTGTGAGGTCTGTGATACAGAGGGTTATGTACCAACTGAAGAACCTTGAGTGTGTAATTCAGCCTGCCTTGATTCATAGGTTAAAGTTCATTGTTTTACTAATGTTTTTAAAATGATTGAGCTCATCAGAAATATAATTGTATAACTTTGTTAATATTCTCTCGAGAAATCTACCGGCACTTCAAGTTGCTGAGTTAAATGATGTAACATGGTTTCTGAAAATTAGACAATAATGATAAACATATGAATATTGATGATGATGGATTAAAGATAACCTGGATATTGGGGCTGATGGATTAAGGGCAACCTGGATATTAGGGCCGATGGATTAAGGGCAACCTGGATATTGGGGCCGATGGATTAAGGGCAACCTGGACTATTGAATTTTAAAATTAATATGTTTGCAATGTACCTTTCTTAATTTGTTTAGATTTGTTCCCCTATTCATTAGTTCCTTTGTATTCCTTCTATAGTCAGTTATATGGGTTAAGCAATAGGCTTTCCATGTCTGTCAATCCAGCTATACGGTTAGACAATGGAAAATATGTTCTGGTAGTGTTCCATAGTTGGCTGTTTCAACTTTTTGCTTTCCACTCCTTGGGGCCCAGAATTGCCAAGTATTGGAAAGAAATGCAAACTGAATTTAAAATCAAGTTGTCAAACCTTGGGATTGAGCATATTTTCATACAGATGAAGGGCCTGCTTTGTAATCCCCTGGCTTTATCTTTCTGTGTTTTTACTAATAGACAGATCTCATTTCCTAATTCTGTAGTCCACAGATGTTAGTGAGCAAATTCTACGCGTTGTTGGGAGATCCACACGTTTAGAAGAGCTGGTGCTAGAAAGTGGAGGGCTCCGAACGTAAGTATGTTTAACAGTTGATTATTTCAGTAGAATAATGTAGGTAAAGACTCCTGAAATTGTATTTGAGTTTCTGATAAAGATCTGCACAATAAATTTCCTTTAAATAGCTGCACAACTCTTAAGTACAGTTTAAATAGTACAGTTAGAACTTTCAATATTCTAGCGCATTGCATTATGTATTCGAGCAATTACAACTGCAAGGCGATTTCTGTATTTACCTTTGAAGTGGTGTAATAATCACGTTATGCATAGTTATTTTAAACTTTGGTACAGATTTATGCACTTTCCAACTCTAGTATTGAGCTACGAAGGAAATATCGTGCAACCAGACCATTTTCTCGATGAGTTGGATTTGAAATTTACAATGACATGAATGAAAATTGTTCCCTCCAGTAATATGTATTTTGAAGAAGAATGAATTTGAACTAGCCTGTCCCATGAAAAAGGTTTACTTCCAAACAGTGAAGTGAAGTCACAAACACAATCTCCCAGTTCCTCCCAGACACCCTGGTTTATATACTCTTTTACAGTGATTCCCATACTCCTTATCCAAATGGGACAGCTGTACATAATTACCAATTTAAAGCATGCATTTCATTGCAGCACAAATTCAAGAATAACAGATTCTCATTTTTAAAAAAGCAACTTCCTATTCCAGAAGTTGGAAAATAAATCTCCCATTTTCAAAGAAAAAACGTACATCATGAACTGTCCTTCTTCCAATACCCCAGCATTCCTTTGGGTGAAGTAGGCTGATAACTGATGCCTTAGATCAGCTTAGTGGAGCTTCGAGGTTTCCTCCTCTCTCCACCATTTGTTTAAGACTTGCAATATCAACTCATCATCTTTTCTCACTCACAACCTTGGTGAAATGTACATTGTACCAAAGGGATTGATTATCCATGCAACACTATGCTGGGACAGTCACTTCAACATTCCCCTCATTTAATATTTAAACGTTTTAGGTAAAAATAATGCCATGTCAACTGCCTCTACTAATACGAGTGTCTCTGCAGCCAAGGTGTTCTTTACTACTCGCCTTATTTTCTTGGCTTCCCAAGCCAGGGGACAGCACTTCCCATCTTTTCTCACAAAAATTATTGGGTGGAATTTTCTCAAAAAAGGCAGGGGAAGGGTGATGTTGCCTTCTCTCCTGCTGGTTGTTGGGTGGGATGAACCAGTAAGATTGTGGGACGGATTCACACTCGATTTCTTGCCTATCGTGACCTTACTGAACCTGGATATCCAGCAAGATCAGCCTCGCAGCTGAAAAAGATGACCTACGAACTAAATGGGATCGATTAAGAATAGATTGAGCACTTAGAAGGCATGCCAACAATTACGAGCGGATTTGTATAATACTGCAGTCTTTAACCACGATCAAACATGTTCTTCACTCCCCTATTTAGTTCAAACAGGAGCCAAACTAGGTTAAAGGAGAGTATAGAGGAATGTGCCAGGAATGACGCTAAAAACTAAACAGCTGTCAGTCAGGTACATTTTTATTAGCCTGATCACGTTCAATGAGGAGTTTCTCAGGAGATGATGGTTTTCCTGTTCATTCAGGTGTTCGCTTATGTCCTTCTTGTCATTGAGTGAGGCTTCTCACTGAATGATTTTTGCAGTGTTCAAATGCATTCACAGCTGCATTTCTACCAGAGCACCTGGAGCGATGCCCTTGGGACTGCAGGTACCATTTATACCAGAAATTCTACAAGAAAAGATCAACTATCTTTCCCTGACCTTCAACAACAACAACAGCAACAATACTGAGTTTCCCCATTTTCAATATCCCTGAGAATTATCAGAAGCTTAACTTGACCAGAATTGTTGACAATTTGGCTACAAGGATGAGGCAGTCTTGGCAGTTTGCAATGAAGGGCCCACTTCCTGCCTGCTCAGAATCCATCCTAGATGGATGCAACTGGAACAGCGTGCAAAGCTGAGCAAAGCATTCTTTAATTGGCTAGTCTGCCACCAGACTCTGAATTCGTCTCTAGGGTACCAGCACACTATGGCTACAGTACATACCACCTACAGAACGCATTGCAAGATTTTACCAAGTTTATTTCCGAATATTATCAGAACCTAGAACAATGGGAGCAACGATGTCATGAGAATATCATTACCATCAAAAAGCCTGCCAAACTGCATACCACCCTGACTTTAACAATTAACTTTTGTGCTTTCAAAATACCTGACAAGATCCTGTAATTTCCACCATCACTGGAATGCCATCAGCTTCAAGTGGTCTAAGGAAGTGGCCCACTTGGTAATCTTGACCATGGTTACAATTGTGAGCAAAGTTCAAGCTGATTTTAATAGAGATGTGATCACCATACAGATAATATTTAAGTTTGTTTGTACAATATTGTATTGTGTTGGCACTGCTAGTTAGCTAATAGCAGCAGCTTGCATTTATAAAGCATATCAAGCAGCATCTGTGGAGAGAACAAAGTTAATATGAAGGGTCATCAATCTGAAATATTAACTCTGTTTAAAGTTTTTTTAGATTAATTTATTAGTACAAAGAACAAAACAGCACGGGAAACAGGCCCTTCGGCCCAACGAGCCCGCGCCGCCACCCCGATGTTCCCACCTCTACCCGTGATCCCTGTCTATGTTTATAGATCTATGGATTAAAAACCAAATTTGTTGCCAATTAGCCTAAGAGCACATCTTTGGGATGTGGGAGGAAACCGAAGCACCCGGAGAAAACCCACGCAAGCACGGGGAGAATGCGCAAACTCCCACTGACGCAGGCCCAAATCCATGTATCTGCACAGCACAGCGATAGTCACTGAGCTGTCGTGTTGCCCATCAAATGGTCCAGGTCAAGCGTACACTAACGACGTGAAGCACTAGGATACTCTCGAAAAAATCCAAGAGCAGCCCTCTCACGACCCATCGCGTGTATGCCCCTTGTTAGACAACAAGGTGGACCAAAGCACCTGTAGGATAAAAAACAATATCATCATCTATTTACACACTTCCCAGGGACTCCCAAGGCTCATGATCCCTATTTTAAATCAGTTTTCTATACCCCTCCATTCCCATTCTGTTCATGTGCCCATCTAAGTATTTCTTAAATAACTCCAGACTACCTGCCTCCACCACTTTACTTGGCAGCGCATTCCATACCCCCACCACCCTCTGTGTGAAAAAACTCCCTCTAGCATCCAAATTATACCTTACCCCCCTCACCCTAAGCCCGTGACCCCTCGTGCTATTCCAGTCTATCCTAGGAAAAAGCTTAACCCTGTTTACTCTATCTATATCCCTCGTAATCTTGTACACCTCTATTAGATCTCCTCAGAGTCTACATCTTTCTAAGGAAAACAGTCCCAATTTGCCTAACCTCTCCTCGTAACTCAGACCTTCCATACCAGGCAGCATCCTGGTAAACCTCCTCTGCACTCTCTCCAGAGTCTCCACGTCCTTCTGGTAGTAAGGCGACCAGAACTGGATGCAGTATTCCAAATCAGGTCTAACCAATGTTTTGTACAACTGCAACATTAAAGGCCAGCTCTTGTACTCTATAGCCCTTCCTATAAAGGCTAGCATACTATATGCTTTCTTCACAACCTTCTCCACTTGCTCTGCCACCTTCAGAGACTTGTTCACCTACATACCCAGGTCCATCTGCGTTTCTATACTCCTAATAGTCTACCCTTTATCATTTACCTCCCCCCTACGTTCTTTCTCCCGAAATGCATCACCTCGCATTTATCAGGATTAAATTCCATCTGTCTGCCCAAGCTGCCAGCCTATCTATGTCCTGCTGCATTGCCTGACAATGCTCCTCACTATCTGCAAGTGCAGCCATCTTTGTATCGTCTGCAAACTTGCTGATCACTCCACTTACTCCCTTTTCTAAGTCATTTATATATCCATTTGATCCTTATGTATGCTGCAGCTAGTTCTAGTGCACTGTTCAAGTACACATCACTTCATATGATTTCCTTTATTTCCTCCTAGGGATTTTGCACAGAAGCTGGCCAATGCACTTGCTCACAATCAGAACTCAGGACTTCACACAATTAATCTTGCCAACAACCCACTGGAGGACAGAGGTAGGCAATCTGTCATCATCTGTAATTTACCATGTGTATTTTTATCTTGGTTCTATTTGCATTTGTGCAGCACCTGTTGAATCAGAGCACCCTTCTTTTGGACTCGGAGACAGAAGAAAAGGAGGCTGCATCTGATTTTCAGAAGTCTGCTTGTGCAGATCAGGTAACAAATGAGTGCAGAAAAATTGGACTCACTCTACTGATGCTTCATGTCCATGTATAACATGTAGCATCATGACAACTTTCAAATGTTGGACAATAATTTGCTGTCAAAATAATGGTGAGATTAATGACAACTTTAGGTGAAGGCAGGTGTGCAGTTAAACACGGAGATCCAGAAATTGCTGCCCAACATAAATCACTGCACTGCTAACTTTGTAAAAATGACACCTTTAAGATGCATTGAGTAGTGTGAAATTCCTGTATTTGTACCATGGGCTTGAACCTCAGATCTTTTCTTTCCCTCATTGCAACGTTATCAGCTCTCATTTCCAGTAATTTGCCACGCAATTTTTAAACTTGACCATGCAAGGTCAAATATAAATAGAGGTGGATGCCATCACATATGTCTTACAATAGCAACTTATGGCCCAATATACTTCAAGAAAAACCAGTTTGTGTGAAAAAACATTCTTACTTTGTGCAGATAGACTTAGCACTGATTTATAATGGTGACTAATTTGCTATGAATTAAACTCCTATTTTAAAATTTTGATTTCTAATAAATGCTACAAAACAGATGTGCAACGAGGCCATCAGTGGATTCCAAGCCTGAGTGTTACTCATGACCATTATATCAAAAAACACAGATTTAAAGACTTAATTAAGCCAACAGAAGAATAAAATTTAAGACTCAATTTATCTTTCTTCATAGAATATTCTGCCTCAACCTCATTTTGTGAGACTCCACTCCAGAATTAAAAATTCAGCTAGAACATTAGGCTGGCTGTTTAAAGTGTGCGCACTTAGTAGCTCTAACACTACTTTCTCTGAGTCAGAAGGTTGAGAGTTCAAATCCACTCGAGAGACTCGAGTGCAAAAACCTAGGCTGATGCTCCAGAGCAATGGTGAGGAAGTGCTGCTCTGTTGGATATATCTTTAAGATGAAACATTAAGCCAAGGCCTCATTTATTCTCTGGGGATGAATGGAAAAGATACCATGGCACCATTTCAAAAAAGATAGAGGGAGGTTAACCCAGTGTTCCGACCAACACCAATAAAAAAGATTATGTGGGCACATTGCTGATCGTGAGCTTGCTGTGTGCAAATTGAGTGCATTGATACATTAAAACAATGAGTAAAAAACTTCAAAATTGCTGCTTGAATTTGGGGCGCCGGTGGTCATGGAAGTTGCTTTGAAAATGCAAGTTTTTCTTTCTTATTCATCTGATTGATTTGGATATTGTTATTCTCCTGTGATTGCATTCATTTCCTCCACCACACACCTACCTACATTCTGTGTGGGCAGTGATTGCATTGTAATTGTATAGAAATGTTGCTGCGAGCTAATTTCAAAACTGACAAATCTAAAAATGAGACAAGGTAGCTGTAGTGATAGTCAATACATTAGTTTTGGTCACAGAGTCATATGTTGCAGAACAGGCCCTTCGGCCCATTGAGTCTGAACCAACAGTATCTAACACTAAATTTTCCTGCACTTGTCCCATATTCTTGACTATTACAATATTTCAAGTGCTCATTCAAATATTTTTTAATGGTTGTGAGTTTCCGGATCACATTCCAGATTCCTGTGACCCTCTGAGTGAAAAAGTTTATTTTCTCAAATCCCCTCTGAACCTTCTGCCCTTTACCCAAAAACCTTAACCAAGCGGAATAGTTGATCCCTACTTACACTGTCCGTACCCCTCATAATCTTATACACCTCAAACATGTACCCCCCCCAACCCCGCCAGTCTTCTCGATTCTAAAGAAAACAATCCAAGCCTATCCAGTCTCTCCTTGTACCTGGACAACATCCTGGGGAAGCTCCTCTGCACCCCTCTAGTGCTTTCACGTCCTCCTTATAGTGAGGTGAAGTACTCCAGCTATAATTTAATCAATGCCCTGTACAACTCCAATATTGCTTCCAAGATCTTATACTCGACACCATGACTGATGAAAGCAAGTGGGCCTTCTTAACTATACTATTCACGTGCTTTGCCAAATTCAGGGATCTGTGAAAAATTACCCCAAGATTCCTCTGTTCCCCTGAGCTTCCCTGTGTCTTGCCATTCATTAAATACTCCCTTGTCTTGTTTCTTCCAAAGTGCATCACCACACACTTACCAGGATTAAATACCATCTCCCACTGCTCTGCCTGCCTGAACAACTCAACCATACCTTCCTATAACCTACAACCTTCTTCAATATTAACCATTCTATCAATCAAGGTGTCATCTGCAAACTTGCTTATTATTTACCCTCCCTGCCACATTTTCATCCATAACATTTATGTATATAATAAACATTAAGAGTTCCAATACTGATCCTTGTGGTATGATGCTGAACACCGGCATCCAGCCACTGAAACAGCCTTCTACCAGTATATTTTGAGTCCTACTACAAAGCCAGTTTCTGATCCATTTCGCCAGGTTTCTGTGAATTCAATGTGCTTCAGTCTTCTCAATCTCCCATATTTTGCCTTGATTACAATTATTACATGTATTAGTACACAATGAAAAGTATTGGTTCTTGCATGCTATACAGGCAAACATACTACACATAAAGAAGGAGAGGAAAGAAGAGAGTGCGGAATGTAGTGTCACTGTTGCAACTAGGGTGTGGAGAAAGGTCAATTTAATGCAAGGTAGTTTCATTCAATAGTCTGATGGCAGTAGGGAAGAAGCACATCTTGAGTTGGTTGGTATTTGTCCTCAGACTTTCATGTCTTTTTCCATTTCTTATTGATGAGTATGTTCTGGGTGCATGGAGACCTTAATTATGCTGGCCACTTTCCCAAGACAGCAGCAAGCGTAGATGGTGACAGTGGGTGGGAGGCTTGTTTGAGTGATGGATTGGGCTTCACCACCCTTTATAGTTTCTTGGTGTTTTGGATAGAGCAGGAGCCATATCAAGCTGTGGTACAACTAGAAAGAATGCTTTCTATGGTGCATCTGTAAAAGTTGGTGAGAGTTGTAGTGGATGTGCCAAATTCCTTTAGTCTTCTGAAAAAGTAGAGATGAAGGTGGGCTTTCTTAACTATAGCGTCAGCACGAAGGAACCAGGACAGGTTGTTGGTGATCTGGACATTTCTACTTTGTCCCCAGATGGGCATGTTCTCCCCTATACTGCCTGAAGTCGATGGCCACTAACTTCATTTTGTTGATATTGAGCGAGAGATTATTGCCACCACACCTTAGAAACATAGAAGATAGGAGCAGAAGGAGGCCATTCGGTCCTTTTGCTCTACGTTCATCACAGTATGGATGATCATCAATAGGCTAATCCTGCTTTCTTCCCATAACCTTTGATCCTGTTTGGCCCAAGTGCTATATCTACCCACCTCTTGAATATATTCAACATTTTGGCATCAACTACTTCTTGTGGTAATGAATCCGACAGGCCTACTACTCTTTGATTGAAGAAGTGTCTTATTATTTCTCTCCTAAATGATCTACCCTGTATCCTCAGACTGTGGCCCCTGGTTCTTGACATCCCCATCATCGGGAACATGGTTCCTACAACTACCCTGTCTAGTCCTGTTAGAATTTTATAAGTCTCTATGCGGTACCCCCCTCGTTCAACTGAACTCCAGCGAAAACAACCCTTATTTATTCAATCTCTCCTCACACATCAGTCCCGCCATCCCCAGAATCAACCTGGTAAACCTTCGCTGCAAGAGCAAGAACATCCTTCCTCAGAAAAGGAGACCAAAACCGCACACAATCTTCTAAGTGTGGCTTCACCACTTCACCAAGGCCCTGTATAATTTCAGGGACAGGGTGGGGGAGAGGGCCTGGGTAAGATACTCTCTCAAGAGAGTTGGTGCAGACTTGCTGAGCCTCTTCTGCACTGTAAGAATTCGATGGTAATTTCTCTTATTTACTATTTGGCTACCCATTGACTCGTTAATTAATCTGATCTTCAAAGAACAAATGGTTAGAAACAAGGTCCAGATTTCTGTTTAAACAGACACTCTTCACTTTAGCATTTGGATTGTAGAAAATCCGTGAGAATTTGTTAGAAGTAGTCGGAGGAAAACAGAAACAAATTCCATTTGACAGTAAGCAAAATGTGTGCAATGATTTGCAACTAATATTATGGTATATCATGTTAGAACATTGTTTCTTAAATAATGAGAAGTAATTGAATACTTCCCATAGATGTTTATGCCTTGGTGGTGGCAAGATTCTCAGGATAGAGCAGTGGATAGTTATGGATTGTTTTACTTTTGCATGCTATGTTAGTGCTGTTAATATTCTCTGATCTTTTTCGGATGTGTCCTATAATTGAATGTGTTTATTTTAGTCTGAAAGTGAATAGTTTGGCATGGTAGAGATTGCATTAAATCTATTCTCAAATCTTTGGGCTGCACAACTCTGGAAAGATAGTTTCTGCTTTAACATGGACAAGGTTTGATTTCAGGAGCTAATATAAAACTGTTGAGAGGGAAACTTAAATAAAAGTCTGAAAGGTGAATGAGCATCTTACTGTGAGATAATTGCAAACTCTGCTTAAAGGAAAGCAATTACATTTTAAATGTATTTATAAACTGGAACCAGCACCAGGGATAGACTGGACTTGTAGCATCTGATACCAACTGGTTTTATCCTTCATCTCATGTTTAAATATAATTTTATACGTGTGGAATATATCTGCAAACTTGTGCAAGTATTTCCCTACAAATTCCTTGTTTTGAATGTGCCAATAACAATTAAACATACATTTGATAAGACAGAGTTTACATCATTTTGTTATCCCTCTTGTTAAATGCATTACGAAATATCCTTTTTCTTGCTTGATAGATCTTGTTGCTAATCTGTTTGAATAACGTGAAGAAATTAAAATGCAAAAAAAACTCCTGTGATTTAACTGAATGTTGCTGCAGTACATCGAGTCTAGTGTGGTTTCAGATTACCACTTCATTGTGTGAATTTTGAAAATTTACACATGCTTGAATCATGTGCTATGGAATCCAGGAGCTTATGCTAAGCTTATTAAGAAGACATTAATGGGAATCTCTAAATTCTGTAACACTGCAAATTTTCACAGTCTGTTGATTCCTGGGCTTTGATGCAAAGTACCTGAAATTGTGCATAGCGCAGGAGCAGATAATTGCAGCATTAACTGCTTTAGAAGGTTGAGGTGATTTAATGAAAAGTTTCACCATAATCTTCATTGATTGCAAAGGAAAGTGACTACAATTAAAACAAAAATGACATTAAGAATTAATAAAAACAATACCTGGCAGTCATTATCTGAAGGGGGAACCTAAATTAACACATTAGGTAGGAAATTTCATCAACACAAAGCATTAATCTATATTTCAAATGCTAATTGACCTAGGCATTCTCAGTAGCTTTTTAAAATTTTCTCACTAATTATTCTTTCCCTTTTATGAATGCATTAACTCAATCATGGGGCAACAGTGATCCCTGGTACCTCAGCCAAGTGGAAACTCTTCCCTTTATAATGCAGGATTGTTTCAGGCTATTCCACTGAAAGGGTAGACATCATAACTGATAGGTGTCTTGTCCTCATCTATCTAACAGGGTGCACCTGCAGCAGGGGTCAATGAATAATCACTGTGAAATGTTAAGACTGGCTGAGTTTCCCCTCCCTGAAGCCAATTATAGTGTCTAATCCTTTTTTTCCCTTTTTCCCTTCCCCCACCCAAATTGAAATAAGTATTCGACAGAAAAACTGGGTCTTCACATCTGTGTTTTCCTTACAGCCCAACTGCTCAGCAGATAAATGTGTTGAACCATTGGGGAGCTCACTTTGTATTTCTGAAATTAATGCTCTTGGGGCTGGCTTATTTGCTCCTTCATTTGTCCGGATGCTATTTATGCATTCTTACTACTTTTATCTTGTATTCATTTATTTTTACTCGTTGTTGTTCACTCTCTGCTCTGGGGGTGGGATTTTATGGCCCCACTCGTCCGGAAACTGTAAAATCCTGCCCGAGGTCAGTGGACCTCTCCATTGTCTGCTCCTCATCCACTCCAATTCCTGGGGCACTAAAATTCTGACCAGGACCTCTAAATTGCATATATTGTTTTCTCTCTACTTCTATGCTTTATATATTTCCTCTTTTCTGAAATAATGAGAGGCAGGTCACCCTATTGTAATATTTAAGGCCTATTCATTCTTCTTTTAATAAATTATTCAAATATATTTGGATTTGAATTTACTAACATTCTTCAATGATTTTTGTATACTATTATCATGATCATTTTCATTCTAATGCTTATGATAATGCAATATAATGTCTAAGCTTCAGGTAGTTCTGTTAAATGTACATTTTTATAAAGATTAAGGTTTTTTTTATATATATTGCGTTGCTCTAGATAGGCATTAGTATTTTGTTATGATGGCAAGTTCTTTGCTATGTAGTTATATGATTACTAATTTGGTGAGGGGATGAAATTTATCTTTGGTGATTCTGTAAACCATTAATGGTGAATTGATCTGCACCCCATCTACTTCCTTTTTCTGGATAACAGTGGTGTAAAATGGGCTAACAATTCACAGCTGTTTATTTTGCGCTCCTGTTGAACAGCAATTTTACCAGGTTAATTCCTTCAGCTGTCAGTCTTTTTGCTAAATACTCGTGTCTTCTCCAGTTTCCTAACAGAACACTCTGTAGGGAGAGAATTTTTATCCAATAATTAATTTGTAGGAAATGCCATTGTGTAACATTGCATAAAGGACTTGAATTGAGTTAGTTAGTGTGTAACCTTGGTTTGAAGGGTTAATTTGAAGAAAATATGATTTATGAGTCAAATGTTGACTCAATGTCAATTAGACATCTTGGCTAGTTTCCATCATGGAATTATTACATGGTGGGAGAGTGGAGAAAATTTAAACGGAGTGTAACTTGGAGATGAGATTTTTTTTCTACTTCATGTTCACTTTAAAATTGAATTATTATGTTGTTGTTTCATTGTCAAGTAAGAATGAATAGCTCTTGTTTTGCAGGTATATCTTCTCTGAGCAACCAATTTGCCAAAATTCCAAAGGGATTGAAACACTTAAACATGTCTAAAACCTCCTTGTCACCTAAAGGTATAGTAACTTTATTTAACTGTTCTTTCCATTGAGGACATAAAGGGAAAGTTATCCTAAGGATCTGATTGTAATGGGAATGAAAATCTGTAGAAATGTAAAGTGGGCTGCCAATTTGATATCACTGTTTTATATTATTGTGCAGTCAAAATCAACCCCACAGAAGCTATTGTGTCTGTGTCAGAGCAACAAAAACTACACCCAGCTCTTCTCATCCAGACATCTACATCTTCTAAATGTTTATCCATTTTTTTCTTTAAGAATTGTAATAGTGCTTCAACCATTAAATATGATGAAATATTTTATTGTGAAACAATTGTTCAGAAAGCCAAACTTCCATTAATTTCTGCAGAGGGTTATCCAGATGCAACACGTTGGCTCTATTCTCTCTCCACAGATGCTACCAGACCAGCATTTTCTGTTTTTGTTTCAGATTCCAGAAACCACAGTAATTTGTTTTTATCACAGTTTCTTCCTCTGCAGAATGATAATTTCTCATTCTTGATATCATACTGAATTTTGCACTGCACAATCTCTGAGCATGATCTTACCAGCCATTCACACCATGCTCTTGCTGCAGTGAAATTGAGAATTTGATGCTCAGCTAAATCTTCGTTCACTGCAGCAGGATGGGAAAATCCAACTGTTGTGAACAGCCATAACATTCCGCCTTCTGCCGTAATGCCCTTTCCAAAACTGCGCACACACAACTCTAGGACTTAATTATTGCTTTATACATGTTGTATTCTTTGCCTTACTCATAAAGCCCAAAATGCTGTCATGCTTTTTTGTAACTATATCTATCTATATATATCCCCATCTTTGTGTCCCTTCATATCCTTCAACCTTTCCTCAAAAGTGTATACCCCCAGTCTTTCTTATTACATCTAAATGATATTAGATTGCACTAATTTGGATTAAGTTATATGTATCATTTGAATATCCATTTGACTGAAAGCCTAATCCTCCTTGCAATTGGTCGGATAGCACTCTTCCATTTTGGAGTCTTATCCAAGTTTTTTTTGGAATTGTAGTATTTTGTACAATCATATTCAGATGGAAGTAAGTAGTCTATCTTGTTTTCTGTGTCTGACAAAAATGAAGTTTTCACTTATTTGTTTGGGTTTGTGGTTTTTCGTATATGTGTGTTTAGACCTCCTTATTTAAGTAACACATGTGTAACTGTTACAGTGCAATAGATCACTTTCTCTGGACTCAATGTAATATTAAAACAGCTTGAAACACTGAAACTGTAACACAAATTATGTCTCTTGCAAGTTTATTATGAGTAATTTCTCCAAGCTTACTTCAGTAGAAAGTTGTGTCAAGTATTTTTTTCTGTACTTGAGATATAGTTGATACTGGCAAGGCCATGTTTATTGGCCATTCCGGGTTGTGCTAAGAAGGTAGTGTGTTTGAACTACTGCTGCGCTTGCAGGGTGCTGTTTGCACAATATTGTTGGTAGAAAGTTGTCGGATTTTGATCCAGGAACAACAAAAGGATGGCAACACGTTTCTGAGTGAGAATGTTGTGCTACTTGGAGGAAAGCTTGCAGAAAGTGATCCTCCCCTGAAATAGCTGTTCTCGCCCTTAGTCTAGAAGATGCTATGTAAGCTTGGTGAATTGCCACAGTACACAGATAGTATATTCTACAGCTGCATAGTAGCAGCGATGACCAGTGGAGTAAAAATTGCATGTCATGGCAGGGGCACTAATCATAGAATCCCTACAGTGCAGAAACCGTTTTGGCCCATTGAGTCTGCACTGACCATAATCCCAATGAGGCTGTATTCCCATAACACCCTACTAATCCCTTAGACACTAGGGTCAATTTAGCATGGCCAATCCACCTAATCCACAATCTTTAGACTGAGAGGGGAAACTGGAGCACCTGGTGGAAACCCATGCAGACATGGGGAGAATGTGCAAACTCCACACAGACAGTGACCCAAGGCAGGAATTGAACCCTGTTCCTGGCACTGCGAGGCAACAATGCTAACCACTGTGCTGCCACATGGTAATTACTTTTAATGAAAGCACTTTTAATGAACATTGTTATAGTGAAACCAAACAAGGTAGCTAATTTTTGCTTCCAATCCTTTGTTCTCTGCAAAGGTTCAGCTGAACCAAACTGTTTATCTCACAGCTAAGTTCTGCTCACATGTCACCCATATTGCTGGCCTATGTTAACTTAAAATTCAATGTATGTGGTTCAAATTTTTGTTCTTGTTTTTAAAACTTTTCATTACCTTGCCCTTTCTTACTTCCATCCCTGTAATCCTTTCATGTGTGTTTCTCCAAATCTAGCCTCTAATATAAACTGATCCTTCAGTCATTTGGGTCTGATCATCTGGAATTCTCTCCCTAAATTTCCTCCCTTCTTCACTTTCCTCCTTTCCTTCAAGACTCCTTAAAACTACTTCGATCAAGATTTTCATCAACCCTTCTTTATTACCCCACACGCCTCCAGAAACCATCTTTCTGAGTCTCCATCTTTCACTTTTCCTTTAGGACTAACCCCTTTGACCAGGCATTTGGTCAATCCTCATTGAATCTCCTTCTTTGACTCAGTCAATTATTTTTCCCTTGTGCTTCTGTGGAGTGGTTAAGAAAATGTTTGCGTTAAAGGTACTGCACTGAAATAAGCATTTATTTTGTTCTAAAGAAAACATAATGGGCCTGATTTTACCATTTTCATTCTAAGCGCTGAATCTGGGCATAATTCAGATCCGACTTAGAAATCTGCTTCCAGGCACCCCCGTACTCAGCCTGAAAAATATACTGATGGTCCCATTTGTGTTGTGGGCAGGGCTTAGTGCACCCGAAAAGACCAGAGTTCTGAACTGCACACACGCAGTTAGAAAAACAACTTGAAGAAACTCACCCGTGTCAGACCACTCCAGGGCCGCAGAAAGTGGCCTGGAAGTGAAAAGCAGGAGCGATGGTCCTCACAGATATCACTGTTCCCCTTATCCACCGCCTCCCACCCCCTCACCGATTGCCCACAGAGTGGCAGCAGACCCTTGGCCATCACCAACTGGAGATCCATCTGCACCCAACGCCCAACCCCCCAGCAGCGAGCAATTGGGGCCTATCCCCATCACCCCCCCCCCCCACCCCCCAGAGGAATATCTGACCTGCCTCCTCCTTCCTCCCCACCAATTGCCTAGTTATTGCCTCCCCACTGCAATAACTAGACAACATTCAGCACTCCCCTTCCCCCTCCACCAGACAACGATTGGCCCCATCACCAGACAATGATCAGCTTTCGCCTCCCCCCACTGAACAGCAACTGGCCCTCCTCTCCTACCCCCCATACACAATAGTCACTCCTCCCAACCTCCCACCATTGGACAACAATCAGCCCACCGACCATCAGACAACGATCAGTCCTCCCCACTCCCACCACCAGACAAAGATCGGCCCTCACCACCAGACAGCGCTCAATGCATCTTCCTCCCTCCCTGCCCCCCTCCACCCTCCCATCCACCAGACAAAAATCAGACCTATCTCATCGCACCCCCCTTCTCCAGCAGAGATACATCTGACCCACCCACCACCTTCCCCTACCCACCCCTCCTTCCGCTGCACCCCCCCGCCCCCGCCCCTGACGAGAGAATGATCTGACCTGCTGTTCAGCAGCTGGAGCGCCCGATTCCGACTTTAATTCAGCAGATTCATTTTGGCGTGACTCTGGATCAGTGAACACGATGGTAAAGGGAGAAGTGCTAATGAAGTTGGGTGGGCAGTTCATTAATTCAATTGAAATACATGTAAATACATTTAAATTCGCACCTGTTTCGGGCACAAAGCGGATTGCGGCCATTGCTGGGTTTCAGTAAAGTGACCATCTGCACGGACGCAGGTTTGGATTGCGTTAATGGCCTCCCACCTCGTTTTTGCATCTGAAAACAGGTGTGATGCAATGATAAAATAGGGCCCAGTATCTATTCGGAAAGAAATCTCCTGGCTGTTTTTTGGAAAAGAAGCATATAGTTTCATTGTTTAAAATGAACTGTAGGATGGATTTATGAAGGTGGCCCTGTAGGAGGTAGTGACATGAAATGGTGACCGTTATCCAAAAATCGATGTGCACCTTTGAATTCACAAGAACTTTGATTTAGTATGACTTTTTTGAAATGGGGATGGTGGGGTATGGGGAGAGGATTGAGTAGATAATTAATTCTGTGTTGGAGTCTAAACATGAAATTTGGGATGAATTGAATAAATAGTTTTCAGAAAATATGTGGATCAGTTAACAAATTGGAACAAGTTTTTACCTCATTTGTGAAGTAGCTGTGTAAAGAATGTCAAAATTCATGTTGGGTGTTGAAAAAAATAGAAATTGGATAACATTCCAAAAAAAGGATTTTATAAAAGGCCAATTGTAATGTTTAGTGCCCGTCAAAACATTTTACCATCATCGGTAGCCTCCATACTGAATCAGTTCTTTTAATAATTGTGGCCATTTTATTACTACATGATCTAATATATCTTATTATTAATGCTTATTTTATTTGCTTATGAGTACTTTTCATTGTTGGCATTTACCAGTCTTTGGAACATTAAATTTAATATAACGCTCCAGTGAAGGGTAATAAGGATAATATTCAGCAGAAAATAACAGCATTAAATAATAACTGGTAGCCCGGTAATGTCAATAGCAAGCAATTCTAAATTGGCATGATGCAGAAAATTGTTTGTGTTGAAACAAAAATTGATGTGGTATGCCTGTTTCAAATTACACTCCTCCTTAAATTTTTTCGAGATTTTGAATTCCTGACAGTATTTAGGAGTTTTGAAAATACATTTGGCAGGTGGTCAATTTGTAGATGTTAGAATATTAACTCAAATGTCAACAAGTATCACCGTCGATTCTAGCATGTCTGAAACACCCATGTTAATTCATGGAATGCATTCCACTAACAAGTTATTAAACAGTAGTTGAGTTCCTGCTAAGAAATTAATAATATACTTGCAAGTGACATAATTTGTGTTACGTTTCAAGTTGTTTCAGTATTGCATCAAATCCAATTTCTGCAGCCCAGACTTGCAATGTAAGGGCTTGAACCAAAAAGTAAATTTGCTACGATTAACATTCAGATAGGTCACATCTTTCCGGCTTTTGGTTTCTGTGAATTCAGGCAAGTTTACTTTTCAGTTACAACTTATGGAGAAGAACCACAAATGTGAACCAGCAGCACTGGCACAGCACAAAAAATTCCTTTTGGAAACTAAAAATTCAGAAAAGTTAGTGCATGGTGTAATCTTAGTGGCTTCACTAAGCCCTTGAAGAAGAAGATCCATGCAGGAGTAGAAGCAGTGAATGTTGTATACTTAACACAACAGCTTCCGAGAGTTCCCTGGGGATGTTTACTCTACAGAAATGCACTGGGCTCAGGTTTTGAGTAAAAGCACACGTTCATTTTGTTGAACTCAACACAGAATATCCCTTTAAATTTGGATACTGGGCGAATATATTACTGCATAAACAGGACAATCTATTGAAATATTTTGCAATAGTTTATGTCTATTTTACAATGTTGTGTAATGATTTTACAGAGATTTTTGGTAGCATATATAGAAGTTGCTTTAAGTTTTGGCTGATAATCTACGTCTAATATTATTAAGATGGCTAAAACATGTAAAAAAAATTTTGCTTTTATTTAAATATAACTGTTCATGATTTATGAAAGAACAAAAGCAATTTGCATTTATATAGTTTGTGTCTTTAATATAAAAAAAATGTCCCAAGGCTCCGTCAGTTAATGATGAAAATGGACAGTGTGTCAAGGAAAAAGAGACTAAAAAAGATTGACCAAAAAGCTGAGAATAAAGGAGCAGGTTGGACATACGACATTGAACATGGGAAAGAAACATTGATGATGCCAAATGCCATGCACTTATCAAAGAAGCACGTTGATGCTGATCTCTATAGTAATCTTTGCAGCCTAGAAACTACCCCTTGGCAATGTTGAAATTAAATTTCAATAAAAATATGTAACATCTACTTTAATCATAAATTTAATCTTGTAATGTAGAATGTTGCTACCTCCTTTATTTGATTAATTTGATAATGGTTTGATTTAAATTAAATTAGGTTAGGTGTGACAATGCTTATTTAATCACTGTACACTTAATGCTGAAAGGTTGTAGCTCAAAGGTAAATTAAATTGCATGAGAGTTTGCAGAGTTTAAAATTCAAAGGATTTTTTTGAGAAAAGGAACTAGGATTGGATCAGACCAGGGTCATCAATGTTAAAAACGTGTGTTGGCAAGAAAGGTAGTGGAGTCGAAAACTAGAGGACATAGGTTTAAGGTGAAAGTAGAGAGGTGCAAAAGGGTTCAGAGGGGCAATATTTTCATAGAGCGTGGCAAGTGTCTAGAACAAGCTGTCAGTGATGATAGAGGTGGGTACAATTTTTTTCTTTTAAAAAGCATTTAGAAGTTACATGGGTAAGATGGGTATAGCGGGATATGGCCAAATGTGGGCTATTGGGATTAGTTTAGTGGTTTTAATAAAAAAGGGGCAGCATGGTCAAGAAGGTCCTGTTTCCATGCTGTAAACCTTTATGACTTTAAAAGAGGTGACCGACCCTGCCTGTAGCTGCAAAACACTTTGTGTGAAATGTTCAGGCATCTTGTGTCTGATCGAAAATTTGATTTGCAAATTATTTTGTGCTCTCTGCATTGTTATAGGAGTGAACAGCCTTGCCCAATCACTGAGTGCCAACCAACAAATTCCGAACTCGCTCACACACCTCGATCTCTCAGGAAACTTCCTCCGAGGAGATGACCTATCGGTATGTTTGATGTAATTTTTTAAAATGTTCTTTTATTGAAGTTTGTCCTATTTTTACAAGCAACACAACAAACCCTCAAGGATTAGTACAATACAGCATAATCATTTTACCACATCTACACACAAAAAGAGGCAAGAGAGCACTAATGCAATTGTTTTGGATTATTTGTCACAAATGGTGCCTCCAAGGATACAAACAATAAAAGGATATTTCAGAGATTGGGGGGAAAGCAGAATAAAATAAAACCGTCAGTATATGTTATAACAATGCGTGTCCTTGCATACAGGATATTAGAGACAGAGCTATATAGTTTAATTCCAGGATTTTCAAAGCAGCTACTGTCATTGCATATTCAGCCAAGGACAATGTAGGATGTTGCCCCATCTCCAGTTACACTAGGGGTGTTATTGATACAAAACAATGTCTTTTCCCAGAATATGCATGTCTACACTTTATAGGAATTCGTCAAAGATTCTTTGACCCCAAAATAACAAATATACAGAAACAAATTAGGCAACACCAGTAGTTGTAAGAGGGTTTTTCCTCACCAGCTGTGCAGACTCATTGGGCCATACTTGCAATCTCTTTCCCAAACCTCCACCCCATGCTAGCACTACTCATATTAGCCATGACAAGAGTAAAGGATACCATACACCACATAGTATATACCCTTATCATTAAATGGATGGCTTATAAAAGAAAAGACCAGTAAATATTGCACAGTCCTAGTGTCATACAATCCAGCCAGTGCACCCTCAACATTCTCAAGGTCTTTAAGGATATTAAACTATTAGCATTCAATTTTGATGCAAGACCAAAAGCAATGCAGATAGTGCCCCGAGCCACTTTGCACTCCTGGCACAAGAAAGATATGGTAGAATCAAATCTGTATTAAACTTGAAGTAATTAAAGGCACATGATAAGAAATGCATTCCATTATAAATGAGTGGACATATGGTTTTCAAAGGATAGCAGGTGAAATTCACCTTAATGCTCATATTCTAGATCATTCCTGTCAACTTGATAAATAACATCACAAAAAAGGAGTGGAATGACAAGGACGAAGTCCAGGATTGGTGATGAACTGCAGATTATGATTCCAAAATCTTGCCTCCTTGGAATTTAGAGAGACCAATGCCTTAGAAGGGAGGTGGGATTTGGGGATGGTGGGGGGAAGGGGAGAAACGGTTGGGATAGGGCGGTGCTAAGATAATTGGTTGATAGTCTGGTTATAGAAGCAGATTCTAAGGAGACTTTTGGGAAAGTTGCAATGGGGAAAAAGGATCATGTGGAATGAGGTGGCAAGAGACTCTGCAATAAGTGTGACATGGATGTAATAGCGCTGTGAGCTCAAGTTAGGAAAACAGATGTTTGAACTGACACATAGAATTTGAAGATGTGGAGCAGCAGTGTAGTGAGGCCATGAAATGATTTGCAAATGGGATGAGCATTCTGACGGGTCTGTGTTAAAAGTGCCAGTGTGGTAAGTGAACAGGATTTAATGTAGGTGTTGGGATTCGGGATGAATTGCAGCTTGTTTGAATTTATGCTGAAAAAAACAGTGACAAAATATTGGAAAGGTTGAGGTAGATTGCATTTTTGTCTCTCAGTGGAGCCAGGATCGGGTCGGGAAACCTGAAATCTCTGAAATTTTTGATTTAAAGGAATCTCCTCTCCTATCTGGATTGCATCACATTTTCGTGTATCTTTGGGTTGTGATGCTGCACAAAAACTCATCTAGGATTGGAGTTGCCATTGTCAGTCCTAAATAAATTTGGGTTTTGCTCACCACTATTGCTGCTCCACCCACTCTTATTTTCCTGTGCCAGTGTGCAGGTAAGGCAAGAAGCCTTACCTGCCTTGTTGGATAGCTTGTGGCCACTGGGGAAGCCTGCTAAGGAGTCAGAAACATTTTAATAGGTAAATTAAACATTATAACAACTTCAAATGTTGTTATCTGATACAGTATTTTAATGCAGATATAATTTAATTGCAAAGATTCACCATAAGACTCTTTCCTGAAAAGGTCAGTTGATCATTACATTTACATTCATCAGCACTGTTTAAGTGTTGTGATGTATTATATAGTACCTTTCCCTTAGGGAATAATGGGAAGATGTTAGAAGTTTATTACTGATCTCAAGAACTGAGCTTGCCTCCTAATTAACCCACTGATGTAACCACATACCACCTACATTGAATGTGTTTCACAAAATCTGGCCCCATCTCATCCATGTCTCTCAGAGACAAAAAGAAAGACAGGGGTTGAGTTTGGGTATGAAGCTTGCAGTTCAGAACTGCAAACAGCCAGATTTGTGTTTTCCCTTTGATACCTGAAAATCTGGCCAATGTGATAAATTATTATTTCTTCAGCAATGTGGATGGTTTAGAAATAGTGGTGATGGTGGCAGCAGATGATGCACAATGTGCTTGGCCTCTATTTCTCTGTCTTGTCTGCTGAGCTGTTTTGTTTATGTTGCCTCTTCCAGTGCCTTTCAAAATAGTCTCAAGTTCAGAATAGCCAATGACTGTCTCCCAACTGTCAGTGTTTAGTTCCTTCACACCTCGTTTGCAAAAGTGTCCTTGAAGCAGGAGGTCATGGCCCAATGACCAGTTCACGTTACAAATGTCTTTGGTGTGCGGCTATTATCCATCTGATCTGATGAATGTAGATAAGTCAGCATAGACATCATTGGCTCAACTGACAGAATTAGCATGCTCCAAGGCCTCTAAGTTGTTGACTGTTTCTGTCAAGGGATGTTGAGGATGTCTTGAGACAGCGAAGGTGGAAACTGTTCAGCCTTTTCTTGTGTAGTATATGTTGTCCAAATATTACCACTGTAGAGGAAAGTACTGACGACACAGGCCGGGTAGACATGCAGTTTGTTTCTTGGTTAAGTTATTCTCATTCTGTTACTCAGCTTGGACATAACAGGTATAGCTTTTGAATCTCGAATGATCTAGTGCCTTGGTGAGAGTGATGAAAGAAATATATAGTGGTCTCCTTGGTCACACCATTTCCCTTGCAACTGCCAGACTAAAATGACCATGAGTATTGTGGTTGTTCCAGTTCTGGAAACACAATGGAATGTGGGATAGATGCATTCAGCAGAATCTCTTATCTGATAAACGCAACACAGATTATTACTTTTCCCATTATGTTCTGCAGTGCGATGCCACTATAGTTGTTGCAATTGCTGTAGCTGCTCGTGTTCTTGTACAGGATCACAGTCCTTGCATTATCTTGATTTCAGCATCAAATGATGGATTGCTGGTAATTCTAAAGTCTAGATATGCGAAGCTATTAACAAGGATCAGTGTCATAATATCAATGCTGATAGATCGAGGCATAGTAACATCCTGGCCCATGACATTTATCTTCCTGAAACTAATGGTCAAACCAAACTCTTTACAGGCATGAGACAGTCTGTCTGTTTGCACCTAAAGTAGTTGTTTAGTAGGGAATGTTAGTATGGCATTGTCAGTGTAGAACTTCCCACTGATGAGGACTTATTGTATCTTTGTCTCAGATCTCCGGTGAGTAAGGCAAAACAACTTTCTGACAATTCTAGTGTGCAAGTATACACCCTCTGGATAACCTGATGGCATATAGCAGTAAGGGGCGAAGAAATTATCAAAATATATTAAGACTAGAACGCTGCACCACTGCAGATCTCAGAAGATTCTGATGTTGCTTTGTCATCGCTTACCTTAACCATTATTGTTTAATAGGAGAAAGAGATCACACTTGAGTGGCTTTGGTGGGAAGCCAATTTTTTCCAGGAACGTAAATAAATCGCCTCTTCTGGCATGATCTAGTGCCTTGGTGAGAGCGATGAAATCAATATATAGTGGTCTCCTTGGTCACACCATTTCTCTTGCAATTGCCAGACTAAAATGACCGTGAGTATTGTGGTTGTTCCAGAATGAATTTAGGGTAGATGCGTTCAGCAGGATCTCTTATCTGATAAACACGACACAGATTATTACTTTCCCCATGATTCTCTGCAGTGCAATGCCACTATAGTTGTTGAAATTGCTGTGGCCACTTGTGTTCTTGTACAGGATCACAGTCCTTGCATTATTTATGTCCTGAGGCAAACCCCTAAACCACCAGCAGATACAGATGCTGCAAGAGTGCAGGTTTCCTGTGCTTAATGAGTTGAAGCAGTATGGCATCGGCACCTAGAGATTTTGTCCATCCTCTTAGCGATGGATATAGAAAATATCCTGCATCTCTACATCATGGCTACTATCGACACCACATACTGCCGGATCCATATAGAAAATATTACAGAGGTTGAAATAAGCAATCGTGATGATGAACTGGATTTAGATTTTGAAGTTCAATTTTGAGTTTCTGCACGATTGATTTAGCACGAAGAAAGAATAAGGGGGATAAAGTATGAACGTTGGCACAAGAGCTGAGTACAATGGCATTTATCTTCCTGAAACTAATGGTCAAACCAAACTCTTTACAGGTATGAGACAGTCTGTCTGTTTGCACCTAAAGTAGTTGTTTAGTAGGAAATGTTAGTATGGCATTGTCAGTGTAGAACTTCCCACTGATGAGGACTTATTGTATCTTTGTCTTGGATCTCTGGTGAGTAAGGCTAAACAACTTTTGTGGTTAAGTTGCAGAAAGTTCTCACAGAACCCTACAGGGCAGAAGGAGGCCATTTGGCCCATTAAGTCTGCACCAGGCCCTAACCCCATAACTCCCTGTATTTAGCTGCTAGTCCCTCTGACTAAAGGGCAATTTAGCATGATCAATCCATCTAACCTGTATACCTTTGGATACTAAGGGGCAATTTAGCATGGCCAATCCATCTAATCTGCATATCTTTGGACAGTAGAAGGAAACCGGAGCACCTAGAGGATACCTGGATTTTTTGATGCTTTGGATCCTGAGTTGACTCATTTTCTATGATTTTTCTTGCTCATTTGCCCCTGAACCCATCTCCAGCAGACTAGGAAAATTCTGTCCATTATGACTGAATATTTGGGCAAACATCAGCCAATCAAAGAATTTGCATGCCTTAAAGAGCAGATCATGTCTGACTAATCTGATTTTTTTTTGAGGAGATTCCTAAGCTTTGTGAATTGGAGAGATTTTAAGGATGACCCTTTGAACTTCCAGAAGTTATTTTTTATGGTTTTGCACAAGCGATTATTGACAAAAATGGATGCAGAATTAAAGGTAACTCTATGATATGTGTATCGTGGATGTCATGATGTGCAGATGTTGGCATTGGACTGGGGTAAACACAGTAAGAAGTCTCACAACACCAGGTTTAAAGCCCAATAGGTTTATTTGCTAGCCCAAGCCACTAGTTTTCGGAGTGCTGTCCCTTCATCACCTGATTGGCTGATGTTTGCCCAAATATTCAGTCGTAATGGACAGAATTTTCCTGGTCTGCTGGAGATGGGTTCAGGGGCAAATGAGCCAGGAAAATCATAGAAAATGAGTCAACTCAGGATCCAAAGCATCAAAAAATCCAGGTATCCTCTAGGTGCTCCATTTTCCTTCTACCGTCCAAAGATATGCAGGTTAGATGGATTGGCCATGCTAAATTGCCCCTTAGTATCCAAAGATATACAGGTTAGGTGGATTGATGATGCTAAATTGCCCTTTAGAGTCAGAGGGACTAGCAGCTAAATACAGGGAGTTATGGGGTTAGGGCCTGGTGCAGACTTAATGGTGCTACCAAATAAACCCAATGGACTTTAACCTGGTGTTGTGAGACTTCTTACTGTATTGTGGATGTTCCAATTCTGGAACCAAAATGGGATTTGGAGTACATGCGATTGTTTGAGAGAGAGGGATTCTTTGGTGTGATGTGACAATTGGTATTTTCCAGGATCTGTACTGAGGAGCCAGCTTTTTTTTGCCATATGTTAATGACATGGGTGAAGGAATAGCAAGTTATTCTATCCAAGTTTGCTGTTAACATATTGAGAGGTAAATGAGCTGCAAGTTGCAAAGTGACTAGATAGATTTGATGGAACAATCTACAACAGATGGAGTAGAATTGTTAAGATGTTCAGTTTGGGTCTGAGAAATACTAATCACTGTATTAACATCAAGGGAAAAGGAATGGTGGAGGAATTAAAAAAAAGATTTACATGTTCCTGTGCACAAATCATTCAAAGCTAGTGCACGAGTACGAAAAATAATCAAGAGGTTGTAATAACAAAAATGAGGAAATGCTACTTCAGATATAAAGAGTCTCTGTTAACCCTATTTAGAATACTACATTCCATTTTGGTCAACAGATATCAGGAAATATATATTCGTTTTGAAAAGTTTTCAGTGCAGATTCACCAGAATGATAGCAGGGTTTAAAATATTAAATTATAAGAACAGGTTGAACCTATTTGGTTTGTGTCTCTTTCAGTTTAGAAAGTTGAAGTGTAATCTAATTGATGTGTTTAAAATGATTGTGATTCGAGATTCAAGTTTAGCTTAATTGGCTGGACAGCTGGTTAATGATGGAGAGTGATGCCAACAGCATGGGTTCAATTCCGTTACCAGCTGAGATTATTCATGAAGACCCCACCTTCTCAACTTTGCCCCTTACCTAAACTGTGGCAATCCTCAGGTTAAATCATCAAGCATCTTAACATATTAAATAATTGAAGGGAACAATAAAATGGAATCTCAGAGCAAAACAGATATGTGTATGTAAGTAGTTACAGAAAAAAATCATTGAAAAAGATGTTAGCCACATGGGGTTGCGTAGGAAGCAAATTGTAAGATGCTATCACTAATGTGGACGGTGTTTGTGGATGGTGCAGTTAATTGTATGAGAGGTGCATGATGGATAAAGGAACTGATTATGATTGCAAAGGATGTTGCTGATGTCCTTGGACCAAACTGAATGTATTCAAGCAAGGAAAGTTAGGTGCTGAGTCTAAACTCATCATACTTAGTCATAGTTTTCAAATGCTATTACACTTAACTTGCAGTGATTGAATGCACTATAGTTGAGTGTCTGTTTTTCTGCCAACAGTTGTAAGAATTTCTAAAAGTTGAAAAGACATCTGTAAACAGACAAAGAAAGTATGAGGGCTCTTGGGGGACCTTGGGAGGGTTGCCAATGTTAGCCAGTTGTTAGACATAAGAGAGGTCAGGAAAAGCCTTTATAAGCAAAGGGTGAGGTTACACATAATACGGAATGAAATGTAACACATGCCTAGCTGTAAGGTGCCATTTTTGAACTAACTTCATTTGCACATCCCAACAGAGAGAGCAACAAAGAAGGCAATTAAACAAAATACTCAAATTTTGCAATATATTGCACTCGAGCCTCACTTATAAAAAAACTAAAATTAAAATTAAAACAGTAAATTCCTGGGAAGTGATATGACTAAACCAATATTATCAATACCTGAAGATTTAACAGATTGGATTGCATATTTATTTTTACTGTAATCAAAACCAAAACTCAAATAGCCGCTACTACTACTAATCCGCACATATACAATTTGTTTTTCTTAACACCAGTATGTGTTTAACAAAAAATATAACGAAACCAATTTCTTCCCATCAGGGAGACTTTGTTCTCTTTCGTTCTCTTTGTTCTTGCCACCATTGGAAAAAAATACGATGCGTTATTGTATTTCAGTCTAATGCTTACTTTACCTAACACTAAAATACTGATACTAGAATAGCAAGCTGGATTCACACCGATTCTTGAGTAAGTGCATGTGACTTGGGGAATTTTTTGTACACTTGAGAAGATTGCAGCTGCATCAATGACAAAAAGACGTGGTGAACAATAGAATTTTATCTCCAGCTTTTTTACGCTCATCTTTCATACGCTGTTTCTCTTGCTCTGTGCAGAGTATAATTTTGATCTTCCTGCTCAATAACATTAATTTCTGTTTCCATATCTATCTTGTGCACATTCAAGAATTTTTAGCTTCCTAAGCTAGTTTAGGTCTACCAAAACTTTGATCTGGAGCGTATATGCAATCTGAAAAGTTACCACAGCCTGAAGGTTTACTTTTCCCTCTTCCCCCATTTGAATATGTTTAACTTTCCCATAGGCATAGAACTTCAAATGAAAATGAAGCTTCTTAAATAGTTGATGACTACCATTGCAACGATAGCATTCAATTCTTGCGTCTTGAGACTGTGAACTTGGTTGTTGTGTCCTAAATCCAGCAAGAAGTCTCACAACACCATGTTAAAGTTCAACAGGTTTATTTGTTAGCAAAAGCCAAAATCTCTCAGAAATCCAGATGTTTTAGATCTCTCAGGAATCCAGTGTATCTCCACACATAACTGCCTTTCAATTCGCAGCTACCTCTCTCTGCTGTTTCCATGAGGCTGTGACTCCTTTCATATAAGCTCATTGCCTTTGCTCAAAAGTTTGGTGTTGATTTTATTGTCCTTTAAGCATTTTTTATGAACATTGTATATTTGATTTCTAATTTTGCAATGTACTTACTTTGACAAGAGTTTTCTTGATTTAAGAAATTAGCTGCGAACAGACTCACTTGGCAACTGTTTCCTTTAATGGAACATAATTCAGTGCCAAAAGATGAGTACAGCATTTCAGTAAATTTGGCGTATTCCATAGTACTGTGTTCCTGTGGCGTGAGGTATCACAGCAAGGAAGCCTTGGATCACAATAGTGAGTGATTTATTGAAGGAAAGATCACTTTCCTTCAGGGTTCACTGCAGATGCAGATCTAGTTCCAATGACTCCCAGTCTTACTTAGAATCTGCATTGTAACAGCCAATAAGTGCCAGTTCATGCACTTCCTCGTGATAGGTCCCATGAAGGTCCTGTGACCCACGTATACCTGCTCCTTAAAGGAACGAAGCTTCCACAGTTCTCGTAGGCAACACTCTTTTGATGCCACATCTGATCCCATCCTGGTGAGCAAAATATTTACTTTATTCTCACTTATTTTCGCTTTCAGCCAAACCTGTAACCTTGATAATTACACCAGCCCTTTTTGTCAAGCTTGAGCTCCCCCATTTTCCCCAAATATGTCTTCAGTGCCTTTTTTATTTCAATTACATATTATACTGACTCAGTGCATCTGAACATGATTTGCACACTGAATAATCTTTAAAATTACAGTTCCTCAGAATCAACTTTCGGAATCCAAAGCTATGTCACAATGTTCTTTACTTCAAAAAGGATAGTTTCACCCCAACCTTGTCTGTCATGTATGCACTGAGTAAAACTAACGTATGATCCCCTGCAGGCAGTTATTGTTAAATGTTATTTGCTTCTCCCCAACTGAGGGGACAGCAGAAAGAGTAATGCAATAAAATGTTCAGATTTTGTAACATGCTACTACATCCAGTAGTTTTAAAAGAAAACTAAGGTTGAAAATGCAAGTCCGGTAGCATCTGTGGAAAATGAAATGGTTAACATTTCAAGTCAATGTCCTTTCATTGAAGTCCATTTATCTTCAGTTTAAAAGATTAATATGGAATAAAAGGTTAATGTGGAACACTATTTGTGAAAAAGAAGCAGCTGACAATGTTTTTACACAGTTCATCAGAAATTGTAAAGAATATGTGACAAAACAAATTTTACTTTTATTAGCTGCAGTTTTGGTTATCACAGTACACAAGATTAAAGAAGTACTTTCTGAGATAGAGAATGGGCAGCCCACAAGTCGACACATAAATGTGCTCATGGGCATATTGAATTGTTAACTCTGTTGCTGATTGCTCTGTTGTGATCCATACACTGTTGCAAACCAGTGATAATTGATAGCTGGGTTGTTACAGCAGTAATCAGGTGGGGCAGGGTAGTTTTGATGCCTTGTAGTGGATCACATCATTAAGTTCAAAGATCTGAATCCAGTGGATATTTTTACTTTGGGCGTGTGTTTGATTAGCAAGTGTATTTGTGTGAACAAACATAATTTGGATGCTGTGTCTCAACCTTTGTTCCAGTGTTTCTTCAAAAGGCTTTTAAATAGAAAATTCAAGGCAGATTTTTGGTAATCAACCATCAGGCTGAAACCATCAGAGATGGTGCATGTCAGAGGCCCTGCTGCAGTCTGTAACCACCCAGACCTATTAGGAAGCTTGGTTTTATGTCCAGAATTTACAATTGAGGGTTAGGACAGAAAGTGTACTCTCATTGTTTGATATTCTGAGAAGGACGGCTAAAGTCTATAGTTACTGTAAATTGCATTTATAAGTATTTATCGATCTGTTCAAAAAGTCTGCTGCAATTAGAGCCTAAGCCATGAGCTGATATTTGCTAATTCCATATTCAATTCCCAGCTTGAGTCACTGTGTTGAGGTTGCATATTCTCCCCGTGTCTGCATAGATTTCTTCCTGGCACTCCAGTTTTCTCCCACACTCCAAAAATGTGTGGGTTAAGTGGATTGGCCATGCTCAGTTGCTTCTTAGTGTTAGAGTTCTAGCTAGGGTAAATGCATGGGGTTTGGGGGAATAGAGCCTTAGTGCAGACTCGATGGGCTGAATGGTATCTTTCTGCACTGTAGGATTCTATGATTGGAATCTGAAAGGTCAGCAAAGGGTTCATCACATCCAGTTAGTTAAAATAGATGGGAATGCATTTCCCGAGACCTCCTGGATTTACCTAGACATTGGGAAACTAAGTACACTCCAGGGAATAAATATGAAAGGTCAGAGGCACAGGTAATGAATTGTCAGAGGCATAGGTAATAAAGGGTCAGGAATATAGGAGCAGTCAGTAATGTTGAAGGACAGTCGTAATGTAAACACTCAAACTTGTCATTATGCTTATTGCCTAGGCATACTTTCAAGTGCAGGTCAAAGACCTCCACTCAAGATTGCTGATGAAAATGACTAAAGTTTTGTATTTTTTGTGAAACTTCATATAGCTCCAAGGATAGTTTGAACTGTTGAAGAATGGCCAGCCAGAGTAGGTTGGTTCTTCAAGTGACACCTCATTTCTTGCATTAAGTGTTTACCTTTCACAAATACCAGTGATTCCTTTCAATTTGCACTGGAACTTTAGTTTATCACAGAAGATTTTTTTAACCATAATTAAAATGAAACCATAATAGAAAATGCTCAAAATACTTAGCGGGTCAGGTAACATCTGTGGCAAGAGAAACTTAAGGTGGAAGGCAGGAGAAATTGATTGACAGACATTATATCTTATAGGGATAAAGAGAATGGTGATGGGCAGGAACTGAAGGATGCATAAAAAAGGGAAACAAAATGGAGGCTAGAGATTAAAGTCTGAAATTGCTGAACCATCTATTTCTATTGATGCAAATATCAAATGGCCTCATTATGAATGGCTGAGTTCCAAGACTCACTAATGGATCATTGTAACAGGAGTCTGTTTACACATTTGAGAGAAGTGTTAGTTTTAATTGATTGACATCTTAAAAGTTATGTGTTCTTTGAACTTTTTTTCAATATATGTTTGTTTAAACAAGAATAGGTGGCGTGAAGTGGGATAAAGCTGCTTATTTATTTGATGAATAACTGGGTCTGATTGACACTTTTATAACATTGTAAGAACAGCTGATCTTTGAATAGTTTTTTTTCCCATGAGTGTTTAAAGATCTTCCCCAAAGGGTCTTTGGTTCTGTACTTAATGCCTATTAAATGATTGGACATGTAGGATGCAGGAGGGCATGGATGGGAGATGGGTAATGGAAGGGACATGGAAGACATTTAGGGGGCAGAGAGAAGAATGAAGAGGGTGTTTGAGGGCTGGGGGCCAAATAGCCTCTTCTGTAATTGGCTGAAAGTTTGTGAGAACCAAGGTGGCCTTTTCAACCAACCCACCTTAGCACTCACATGCCTCAGTGACCATCTTTAAACTACTTTTGATTTCATCCTACTTCTGCTTCATGGAATGGAAATATGGCAGAGTCGACTCTTTAAAGAAGACAGGTACACCCAGCCCAGAAATGTTGAAACTCTATCTTCCAGTCTGCTTCATGAAAATCTGGCCAGTTCATCCTGCTTCCCTCTGCACAGATGCTATTCAATCTGCTGAATATTTCTAGCATTTTCCATTTTCTTTTCAGGGTCCAGAGTATTCAGCTTTTTGATTAAAATTAAACCATGGATACTTTATTTCCTGACTTCAAATGAGTTAAACTAAGTAGCAGTTTGTTCAGTTTTCTCTCTGTTTTTTTTCCACAGAACTTGTACAGTTTTCTGGCTCAGCCAAATGCTCTTACTCATCTTGATTTGTCGAACACGGACTGTGCATTAGATATGGTATGTATACGTTTCACGTGATTGATCGATCTTTTTATTTAAACTTAAGAACTTCAGTACCTGAGAGAAATTCTCACCCAGAGATTTATGGGTGTCCCAAATCAACTGAAAGGATGGTGAAGGAAGAAACCTCACTACATTTAAGAAGTAAAGAGATATGAACTTGAAGTGCCAATAATCTACAAGGTTAAGTGAAACTGTGATTGGGTTGGGTTAACTTCTGTGGGACAGAATGGGCTGAATAGCCTCCAGTATTGTAATTCCTGAAATTCAATTCCTGTTTACCATAATGCACAAAAAGAGAACCATTTACAGTATGAAGTGAAGGGTCGTACAGGGTTTGCAGAATTATAGAGTAAGAATTGTGCAAAATCAAAGTGATGGAAGGTATCATCAACAATACTATCAAGCAGCTCTTGATCAGCAATAACCTGTTCACTGGTGCTCAGTTTGGGTTCTACCAGAATGACTCAGCTCCTAATCTCATTATAATCTTGGTTCAAACATGGACAAGTTAGCTAAACTCCAGAGGTGAGAGCGACTGCACTTGACATCAAGGCACCACTTGACTAAGTGTGGTATAAAGGACCCTGAGCAAAACTGAAGTCAATGGGAATCAGAAGGAAAGCTCTTCACTGGTTCGCATCATAGTGAGCACAGAGGAAGATGGTTGTGGTTGTTTGAGGTCAACCATTTCAGTCCAGAACATTGCTTCAGATATTCCTCAGGGTAATGTCTTAGAACCAGCCATCTTCATTGCTTCATCAGTGATGTACCTTCCATCGGAATGTACGAAGTAAGGATATTTGTTGACGATTGTACTTGTGTTCAGTACAGTTTGTAAATCCTCAGATCCTGAAGTAGCCCATGTCCAATACATCAAATCCTAGATATAATATTCAGGCTTCAGCTGATAAGTAGCAAGTAACATTCGCACCATAGAAATGACCATCTCCAACAAGAGAGTCTAACCAACCCTCTTGGTATCCAATGATATTACCATCACTGAATCCCCAGCATAAACATTGACCTGGATCTGAACATAATTGCTGTGGCTACAGGAGCAAATCGGAGGCTGGGAATTCTGTGGCAAATGACTCACCCCCTGACACTCGAAAACCTCTCTGCCATCTCCAAGGCACAAGTCAGGAGTGTGGTAGAATATTCTCTACTTGTCTGGATGTGTGCTGCTTTCTATTCCACCAGATTACTATTCTTGGCAATGAAGGCAAACGTCTGCCTGGTTCTTCATTATAGTAACTGAGCCAGAAGAACCCCTGCAGAAGTACAAATATCATTCTCCCATCTGAGAGTAGGAAGCAAGCTAAATGACATGTAAAGTGTAACTTTCTAGCAATACTGTGAACCCCTATGAGTATAAAGCTTTCCTTTTGTTAATCTGCCTAATTTTCTTTCTTTTCTTTGTCTCTTTCTTTCCCTTTGTATTTATCTTTATCAATGTTTCCATTTCTCTGTAGCTGTCCATTTATGTATTTTTGTCTCCTTCTGCCCTTTCCATTCAATTTTCCCTTCATGTATGTGCCTCTTCTCTTCTGCTGCACTTTCTCGTTCCCTATGCTGTCTTATTCTGTATTAAGACATTATCTGTCATTTGCCTCTGCAGCCGTGGGTGATTAAGGAGGAACAGCAATGGTGAGATTCAGGTGGCAAGGCTAAAAATGTGGAATAATGTTTAAGTGAGTAACTAGACAAGATTGTGCCATTAGGGACTTTAAATGACTGAGAACAGGGGTCCATTCTGTTAGAATTCAGATTTTAGGATCTGTGATGCAATGATAAAGGTCCTGTTTTTGGACAACCACTAAAGTAGCTCGATAAAGTATGAGACACTTTACCGGTGATTAGGTGCTGGACTGGTTTTGTTGTGGTTTCCATTGCCTTTATAGTCATCATTTCTTTTTGCCCCAACCTTGGCTTTCATTGATAAGCTTTCACTCCTTTTAATATTATAGCTGTTGAATTGTCTAGCCTTATTTCTAATCTGCAGTTATCTCGGGGTAAGCAGCCAAGTGCAATTTCATTAACCTTGGAAAACATACCACCAGTTATTAGCTGAATATACTGTTATGCAATTTGAGGGCAATGCAACGAACAAGAAATAACTACAGCATTTCATGCAGCTTTTTTTTACCTATCTATGGCCCAGAAGAACAATTATCTTTCTTATTGTATATAACATAAATTTACAGGACACAATTGTGAAATTGTGCACAGGATGATATTGGACCAGTTCCTTAGTTCCTGCCAATGTGCATCTGTCTTGGTTTCTGACTTATTACAATATTCCAATAATATTAAAGATTGGTTTAGAGTGAGTTAAATCCACTGGGGTACGACACTATCAGGGAGTACAATGAGGGTGCACGGCCAGTGTTTGTTCATTCACTGCAGTTAGTAGAAGGAAAATCATACATTGTATACCAGCATGATGTGGCCATTGTTCCCTGTTATTGTGGGCTCCCAGCCAAAAGCCCAGAGGGTGGAATTTATTCAACTGCCTGGAACTGTGTGCTATAGTCCAGCCTGTAAAGTAGATATATTAGGAAGGAGTGGTTGTTATTTTACTACTTGTTCAGCAGCATGATTAGTTTTGTAGCAGATTTGAAAATCATTTAGGTTAATTCAAACAGTGAAGATGCCAGCATCCAGCCATTCAATATAGAACATTTGGGAAGGTTTTTGTATGTCAAAGTGCTGTATAATTACTGTGAAAACAGAAAATACTGGACATACTCACCAGGCCTGGCAGCAATGGCGGAGAGTAAAGAGAGTTAATATTTCAGATTGATAATCTTTGCTGAGACCAGATATGTAGTTTTTGCATTTGGTATTCTTATTTCAAATTTGTGGCATTTTGCTTTATTATTCAATTGTAGTTCATACATGTTACTGAAATAGCTGTCTCCATTCTTCCCAATTTGCTTCTGTTCAATGTAGTGCTAAAATTGTTGTTGTGGTACTCGGTGCTCTGTTCTCAGTTTGAAGACTTGCTGGTATCTACACCACAATGAGCAAATGAGAGACTGCTAATGGATTATTTATAAAAATGCGCATCCAAGCTTCCTTTGCCTACTTCTGGCTTTTTTGGGTTAAATAACTTGGATAACTGCAATTTTAATATATTCATCTCCTGCTACTTAGATCTTGTGCATCTAGCGAATGATAGATTTTGTAAAATCAAACTTCGCCAGATGCTGGAAATCTGAAATAAAAACTGAAAATGCTGGTTCAGGTCCTTTTATCCATACATTTGCAAACCAACCACATCCAAAAACAGAATGGGCAGGATTTTACAACCTCGCTTGGGCAAGATTGGAAATTTCTATCAGAGGTCAACAGAAATTTCCGCTGTCGGAATCTAACCCACTTCCATGGTGGATGAGTTTTTTTGAACTATTTTGCAGATAATTCATATGTTAATAAAGCAATGTAATACATTACAGGTGTAGTAAGTGTTCAGCAGCAAGAAGTATGGTGTGTGAGAGTTGATGAGTGGAGAAGCAACCAAGTCTTTGTAGACTATATCTAGCCTAAAGCATAGGTTATTGTAATGTAAATAGGTAGTTCGGAAAACTGGAAATACCTGAACACTTAAAAAATACAATTCAGCCCCAAGGCTTTCAGATAAAGGATACTTGAGCTCTAATAGGTAGGTTCTGTGACTAAAGAAACTGAATTAATGTTTCAGCTCTGATGAAAGGTAATCAGTCATTAATTTTGTTCCTCTCTCCACAAGTACTGCTGAATATTTCTATAATCTTGTATTTTTATAACAATTTTTATGTAGTTTTCTTTCTAATATGAAAATTTCTTCCCGACTTCCTCTTTCTTCTATGACAGTCAAAGGTAGTCTTCACCTGGATGGCATTTCTTACAAAGTCAGTTTTGCCACTTCATTAATATAATTGTGGTTGATTCTGGTTCAGGCTTTAGTGCAACACAGCATTGTTCTAATTTGTCATCAGCTCTTTAAGGTTAACAAATGTCATTTGGGTATCGAAATTCAACCATTATAATTGCCTTCTAACCATTTTTCTCTTCTGTAGACCTCTCCAGTGCACTATTGTTTTAATGTTTTAGGTGCCAAAGTACTGAGTCTAATGGATCCCCATGGACAGCTGTTCCAAGCCATTTAAGACTGCAAGAAGCTTCAATTAGTCTCAGATGAACTTTCCACTCCCATCTGGGGAGGAAATCCTGCCCAGCACCGTCACTATGGCCACTGCTGGGATTGCATCCAATTGTGACACCAAGGCATCAGATGTGACGTAAATACCAATGAAGGAGTGCTCTGAGTGGAAGTTGTCAGATGATTTGTCTGCCACTAGCCCATGCAGTTAAAACTGCCAGGCTTCAGATGACACGAGCCTCCCCTTGCTGTGGGGAAAATATCGGCTGCTGTAGGATGAGGCCCTTAAGTGGCCACTTATGAAGAGCTGAGGCAAAATTCTTTGGAACATTTTTAGATTTTGCCACAGACTCGCAAATAGCAATTTGGTAGACTGTCAACAGCCCTCAGAAATGGTTTAGCAAATAACTCAGTTCAAGAGCAGTTGCAACACCAACATCCCATGGACAAATTAAAAAAAATTCTTCAAGATCTACACAAATGGCACGCTGTCAAGGAAGTTGCACAAATGTTGCTGTGCAGTTGAGTTTACTCTGGCAAGCTACCCTTCGGCAACATTGAACCCACTTTGAACAAGGGCCTAGAAGGGTTACAACACAAAAGGAAACAATTGAGCGCATACCAATTCTCTGCATTAGCAATTTAACCAGTTGCGTTTCTCACTCTTCTCTCCTAGCCCTACAATCAGCTGATTCATGCCTTTAGAAAGCTAGAATTGAAACTGGCTTCGTCATCCTTTCATGCAGTACTTTCCAGATTACAACCACTAGCTGTGTAAAAAGAAAAAAAGATTTTCCTCATATTACCTTTCATTCTTCTGCCAATCACTTTTTAAATCTAAGCCTTCTAGTTTTCAATCTGTCTGCCACTGTCTGTTTTTCTTTCTCTCTCTCTACTTTCTGTGGACTCTTATTTCTGTAAAATTCGTCCCAAATTTCTCCAACCCAATCCTTTCCAATCTATTCACAAAACTGAAATCAGACCCATCCTTCCTAAAGTGTGGTGCTCAGAATTGAATGTGATACTCTTGTTGAGGCCAAACCAATGTTTATAAAGTTCATCATAACTTAGAATTATAGAATCCTTACACTGCAGAAGGATTATTAGCCTATTAGCCTCATTGAGTCTGCGCCATCAACAATATCACAAAGTTCCTATCTCCATAACCTCATGAATTTATGTTGCTAATCCGCCTGACTCTAAGGGGCAATTTAGTATGGCCAATCAACCTAACTTGCACATCTTTGAAGTGCGGGAGGAAACCAGAGCACCTGGACGAAACCCACACAGACACAGGGAGAACATGCAAACTTCAAAATTTGTTTGCCATTTTACTGTGTCATCACTTAAAAAGCCCAAGATCCCTTTTAACTATTTTCTGAACTTGCTTCACCATCTTTATTGATTTGTCATACATCCACAAATCAATCTGTCAAAACATTCATTTCAAAATTGTACTCTTTATTTTATATAACCTCTTGTTCTTCCTATCAAAATGTAGCATTTCATACTTGCCTGCATTAAATCTTATCAGCCACATGTATACCCACTTGTCAGGCTATCTACCGTACAAAATCTTGAGGTTTAAAACTATCTCCCTCACTGTTCAGTCTACCTCTAAACACCTATAGAGGAACATTTCTGGAAATAGAAACTCAAGTCTAAGTCCCCATAAAACAGTAGTCACTGTTCCTTCTTGATAACTAGAATGCCAAGCACTTCCTGAAAGTGACTTCCTGAGGTAGTGCTGTGCTATACGACCCCACTCTGAGCTATCTCTGGGTGAAGTGGAACCACATTAATCTTCCGTGGTTAGATGCAGTATCTGACTAGAACCTTATCCAGTGGCTGGCGTGCACTTGTTTAAAGTATCACCATCAATGCTTCAAACATCAGTGACGGTTCTCGTGCACTCCCTAGCTGAACACAGTGCACTACTATGGACCCGAAGTAGCTACATTTGACTTATTGATGCCCAGCTGAGTACTACAGGATTGTATGTCACTAGGATCTTGAAGTTGGTCCCAACACCATGGCTATCCATGCTATCACACACCAGACTCCATTCATTGGTTGTGATGTTGAAAAGTTTGACATCTAAAGAAAAAGGTGTCTTTGTATCCAGCTGGACCTCATTAAAGCACCTCAATACTGCTTGAAATCAAACCAGCTCCTTTCCACTCCTAAACTTAAATGCAGCAGATGCATTGGAAAACCACCACCATGTCCAAGTTCCATTCCAAGCTATACATCATCCAGACTTGGAACTATATTGCCATCCCTTCATTGTTGCTGGATCAAACTTCGGAACTCCCCTCCTAACAGCAAAGTTTGTATGGCAGGCACAATGAACTGTCCAAGAAAGTGGCTCAACGCCAACTCCTCAGTGGTAATTAGGGATGAGCCACAATGCTGACCTTGCTGTTAAGCCCCATAGAAGAACATAGAACACAGAACAATACAGCACAAACAGGCCCTTCGGCCCACGAGTTGCACCGACCACATCTACCAATCCACAAACCTATCTATAACCCCCTATCCCATTTGTTTCCATATACTCATCCAGAAGTCTTTTAAAAGACCCCAGCGAGTTTGTCTCAACAATCTCCGACGGCAGCTGATTTCATTCTCTCACCACCCTCTGAGTGAAAAACTTACCCCTAACATCCCCTTTGTATTTGCTTCCCTGCACCTTAAATCTGTGTCCTCTCGTAGTGACCATTTCAGCTCGGGGAAATAGTCTCTGAGAGTCCACCCTCTCAACATTTTATAAACCTCTATCAGGTCGCCTCTCAACCTACGTCTCTCCAGTGAGAAGAGTCCCAGCTCCCTCAACCTACCTCCATAAGGCCTGCCTCCCAATCCAGGCAGCATCCTTGAAAATCTCCTTTTCATTCTCTCAATAGCCTCTACATCCTTCCTATAGTGAGGCAACCAGAACTGCGCACAATACTCCAAGTGGGGTCTGACAAGGGTCTTATAGAGCTGCATCATTACCTCCTGACTCCTTAACTCAATTCCTCAATTAATGAAGGCCAGTACACCATACACCTTCTTGACCACTTCCTCCACCCGCGAGGCCGATTTAAGAGTCCTATGGACCCAGACCCCGAGATCCTTCTGACTTCTACCCCTTATATTGTACTCCTTCATCCCATTATTCCTGCCAAAATGGACCACTACACATTTATCCGCATTGAAGTCCATCTGCTACTTCTCTGCCCAGTCTTGCATCCTGTCTATGTCCTATTGCAACTTTTGACATCCCTCCAGACCATCCACAACACCACCGACCTTTGTATCGTCGGCGAACTTACTAACCCACCCCTCCACTTCCTCATCCAGGTCATTTATGAAAATGACAAACAGCAGGGGTCCCAGAACAGATCCTTGGGCCACTCCACTGGTTACTGACCTCCATGCAGAACAAGACCCATCCACAACCACTCTCTGCTTCTGCCGGCAAGCCAGTTCTGGATCCATGAGGCCAAAGCCCCTTGGATCCCATGCCCTCTCACCTTCTCAAGAAGCTTTGCATGGGGGACCTTATCAAACACCTTGCTAAAGCCTATGTACACTACGTCCACCACCCTTCCTTCGTCAATGTGTTCAGTCACATTTTCGAAGAACTCAACTAGGCTTGTAAGGCATGACCTGCCCTTGACAAAACCATGCAGACTATTTCTAATCAGTCCAAACTTCTCCAAATGTTCATAAATCTTATCCCTCAGAAGCCTCTCCATCAGCTTACCAACCACTGAAGTCAAACTCACCAGTCGGTAATTTTCTGGACTATCCCTGTTCCCTTTCTTAAAGATAGGAACCACATCCGCAATCCTCCGGAACCTTTCCTGTTTCCATGGACGACACAAAGATCATCGTCAGGGGCTCTGCAACCGCTTCCCTCACCTCCCACAATAACCTAGGGTACATCCCATCTGGTCCCAGCGACTTATCTATCTTGATAGAATTTAACAGGTCGAACACATCCTCTTTCCAAACATCCACATACTCAATCTTTTCCGTTTGCCTCAAACCTGCAGTACAACCTCCCAGTTCACTTTCCACCGTGAATACCGAGCCAAAGTACTCGTTAAGCACCTCATGCCCTTTCTTCCGGATTCACACAGACTATTCCCCCTTCACCTTTTATAAGTCCTATCCCTTCTCTTCTCGTCCTTTTACTTTTCACATATTTGTAGAAGGCTTTGGTATTCTCCTTAATCTTACCTGCCAAGACCTTCTCATGACCCTTTCTGGCTCTCCTAATTTCCTTTTTAAGATCCCTTCTACACACCTTATACTCCTCTAGATCCCTAACATCCCCTAGCTCTCTGAACCTCTTATACACCTTTCTTTTCTTCCTAACTAGGTTCACCACAACCTTCGTGCACCACAGTTCCTGCGTCCTACCAAAACCTCCTTGACTCCTCAGAACGTTGTCTTGCAGAGCCCCAGACAAGCATTCCTTGAATATCCTCCACTTTCCTTCTGTACTTTTCCCCAAGAACGCCTGCTTCCAGTTTGTACGTCCAATTATCTGCCTTATGTTTTCATATTTCCCCTTACTCCAGACATGCACCTTTCTAGCCTGCCTGATCCTATCTCTTTCCATTGCTATCGTGAAAGAGATAGAATTATGATCTCCATTCCCAAGATGCTCACCTACCGTGAGATCCGACACTTGTCCTGGCTCATTAGCTAGCACCAGGTCAAGTACAGCCTCTCCTCTTGTAAGCTTTTCCACGTACTGTGTCAGGAAACCTTCCTGAACACATCTAACAAACTCCTCGCCATCCAAACCCCTTACCCTTGGGATATTCCAGTCGATGTTTGGGAAATTGAAATCTCCCATCATGACAACCCTGTCTAGGATCTGTTCCCCTATCTGCACCTCAAGTTCCCTGTCGCTATTGGGCGGCCTATAGAATATACCCAGCAATGTTATCGACCCTTTGCTGTTCTTAACTTCCACCCACAGGGACTCCGTAGACATTCCCTCCATGTCTTCCACCTTCTCTGCAGCTATGACACTGTCCCTAATCAACAGTGCCACACCACCTCCTCTTTTGCCCCCAACCCTGTCCCTCCTGAAGCATCTGAATCCCGGCACCTGTAGTACCCAGTCCTGTCCCTGAGACAACCAAGTCTCTGTAATGGCCACCACATCACAATCCCAAGCAGCAATCCACGCCCTAAGCTCATCTACCTTATTTACTACACTCCTAGCATTAAAATAGACACACCGCAGCCCCTCAGTCAGGATATTTCCCTTTTCCACCACCTGCCTAACCCCCCTCTCAGAGTGCCTACAGTCCTTCCCTACCTGGGAACTAACCTCCTTATTCACTGTCCCATCGATATTCCCACCCCCCAGCTTTTCTAGTTTAAAGATCCCCCAGTAGCCCTAGCCAGTCTACCTGCCAAGATATTAGTCCCCCTAGGGTTCAAGTGCCACCCGTCCTTACTGTACAGGTCACACCTGCCCCTAAAGAGGTCCCAATGATCTATGAACCTGAATCCCTGCCCCCTGCTCCAGTCCCTCAGCCATACATTCATCCTCCACCTCATTTGATTCCTGCTCTCATTCTCCCGAGGCACAGGCAGCAATCCTGAGATTACTACCTTTGCTTTTCTCTTCCTCAGCTTCCTACCCAGTTCCCTATACTCCCTTTTGATGACTGCCTCCCTCTTCCTGCCTATGTCTGCAGTACCTATATGCACCACAACTTCAGGTCCCTCATCCTCCTCTTTCAGGATGCCTGGGAGGCATCCAGAAACATCCCAGATCCCAGCTCCAGGAAGACAAACCACCATCCGCAACTCTCGCCTGCTTCCACAAAAACGCCTGTCTGAATCCCTCACAGTGGGGTCCCCTATTAGTATCGCCTTGCCTCTCTCTTCCTTAGATTTTTGGCGTACTGGCTCAGGTTTAGAGAGAGGGCCACTGCTGCCTCCCTCGGACGAGTTATTCCCCCCCCCCCCCCCCCCCCCCCCCCCAGTAGTACTCAGGCAGGAGTACTTATTATGAAGGGGGACACCCTCCGATGTGCTCTCCATCACCCGGGTTTTCCCCTTCCTGAAAGTCATCCACGCGCCTTCTTCCCGTTGCCCTGGTGTGACCACCTGTGGATAGCTCCTGTCAATTATCTTCTCGTTCTCTCTAATGACACAAAGATCCTCAAGCTGCATCTCCAGTTCCTTAACCTTGTCCCTTAGGGACTGCAGCTCTACACACTGAGTACAGGTATGGATGTCTGGGAGACCAGTAGCCTCCAAGGCCTCTCACATCTGGCACTGGCAACAACATACCGGCCTCACACCCATTATTTGCCCTCTCCTAGAATCCCAGAGGAAAAAAGTAATAAAACTTAAACTTACACTGTCTCACCTTTATGCTTAGGCCCTTGAGCCAAAGCCCTTACAGCCACACAAAAAACAGATAGAAAAACAATCTTACCTGCTCTCTCTCTCTCTCTTTTTTAGGTTAGAGGAGGGGGAGGGTGGGATACTTTACCTGTGTAGAGTATCGGGATTTCCCACTGCTCAATTTATAGTAAGCTTAAAAAAAACTACTCTACCCACGTGTCTTTGCGACACTTTCTGGCCTCCGGTAAATTTTTTTTAAAAAAAAGCTAGTAAAAATAATTAAATTGTAAAGAAAAATCGCACTACTCACCCACACAAACTCTCCTCTCGGAAATCGCTGCCTCTCTTCAGTGCCCCCGAGGAACAATGAGGCACCACTAAAAAAATCTTTGACAGTATGCTTTGACCAATGGTGAAGTTTGGAAAGCCAAATGGCATTCACAATAAGTTACAAACACCTTGAGAAAGACCTGAATTCTGACTGTGATCTTCCACTAAGTTTACGAGGGACCCAAAACCACCTCTGCACAAACAACTGTAGATGCAGATACTGGATCTATAAATGAAGGCATAAAAATTCTCCACTGTGTGACTGTGGTCACTGAGGACTGACCATGGAAAATACACTGACCCCAATCACTGATTCACAAGCACACAGGAGCTATTATAGTGATAGACTCTGCTACTCCTGATGCAGTTATCTGGCAAACTCCCTGAATGTAAAAATATGGTTATTCTACATCTACATCAGCGATGAGAATAAGAGAAATATATTTCTACAATCATTGCCAAAATGCTAACATCAGATGAGCACATCCTTCTTTCTCAAGCCACAGGACCTTTGGATAAGAGACTTTATTTGTGTTGAATTTTGGACTAATTTTCATAAAATCACAGCAGAATTGAGGTCACATCTTAGGATGGGAATTAATTCAGAACTGTGTTGAGGTTATTAGCTTTGCTTTGGGCTTTAGCCTGCAGCAGGCAAGGAAGATTTTCATTCAAAATTTCATTTTCAGTCTGTGTCTCCCTGTGCATTTCAGAATGGGCAACACTTTGAGATTATACTATTCATATATGGTTGGGATAAGATTGAGAGAGGGTAGAGCCTGTAGAATCACAAAATTATCAGATTGACGCGAAATTAAGCAAGATCCACTTCGTGTATCTGTATGAGACTTGATTGGGACAGACAGGTAAATTATCTTTATTGAATTGCTGTCTTGAGAGGTCACAAAAATGTAAGTGTAGCTCCCTCCTCTTTCTGCAACCATTACATTGATTGATTTTTACTGCTTACAGCTGAGTGCAAAACACTGCATCTTCTACCCATGTTAAAGAATGATACTTTCATTCTATTCATTCTGAGTAATAACACTTCTCTAAAATGTTCATAATATTAATGGTGAGTGAGTGAAATTTGCATTCATCTGTCTCTTGACTGCTGGCATGTCTTTCTAATTTATAGTTTGTGTATCTGGAGAGAGTATTTTTAAGCTGTATAAGATCAGGTGCTTGCAGATCTGTGGTGCTAGTGGTGACACAGTTTGTTAGGACTATCATGCATTTTTCTTTCATGGTTGTTACATTGGCACATTTTTTCTTGTGGTCTGCTGATGTCAATAACTAAATAAATAGAAAGGCAATACTGACAAATTTGGCTTCCACACCCTCAGTTGAACTAAAATGCTTCACACCTAATGAATTACTTTTGAACTTCAGTCACTTGTTATGTATATGAATGTAGCTTATACTGTTACATATATAGGATGTGTGAATTATTTAATTGGTCACCAAGCTATCACTATATTTTGCAGGTGTGTGCAGCACTTCTACGAGGCTGTTGTCAACAGCTAGCATCTCTCCATCTGTGTAAGAGTATCTTCTCACACAGGTAATCACCCTGTCTTCAAAGTTATTTTCCTCTTTGACAGATCTTTGAAGATAATTTGTGCCAAACTTAACCTTCTCTGTCTCTTTTTTTGGGAGTGGAGACAAAGCGCAATTTACTTGCATTTAAAGGTACATTTGCTATAGTCTCAGATGATTATAGGCTGGTGGTGATTTAACCTGAGGATCACCACACATCAGACGAGGGGCAAGGTTGAGAAGGTGGACCCTTCATAAAACTAACCTCAGTCAGTACAGGAATTGATCCCGCAGTAGTAGCTTTGCTCTGCATCATTAACAGTCATCCAACCATCAGAGCTAAATTGTCATTGATATAGTTTCATTCTGGTTGGCTAGAACTTGCTTTTCCTTTAAAATTCTGAGCACGAAGCATATTCAGAGGACTTGGCAGGAAGTGACCTGAGGCAAGGTTGAGAAGGAGGAAGAGTTGAATCTGGAAGCTGATTATAGCAGTTGGACAGATGAGGTCAGTAGCTCAGTTCAGGTGCAATAGCTTATTCTGCTAACTGCCTTTATATTACTTTGTTTTGCTGCACTATGGAACCAACTCCAAGAAACAGGCCTCAGGCAGCAAACATAAATTAAGCTTTCCAGATTTGCTACGGCTGTCTGAATGAAAGAGCCAGTTTAACAAAAATATTGTTTTTCTAGTGATTAATCTCAACAAATGTATTTAAAGTTACATCACACTGGGAGAGCACAGCAATAAGCTGGAACTAACCAGTACAAAAGAAGCTTATAGCTGTCCACAAGGAAATGCATCATAACAATGCCCTTTAGTTCAGAAGGTCATTCATTGAGCAGATCATTTCTGCTTCCACCATCATGGTCATTTCCCCTAGCTGTGAAAAATAAATCTTTCTCGCTTTCCTCCTGCATTTGTTGAATCTTGTTTATTTTAGTGATTTTAGCTACAATTGTGTATGCTGATAAGAACAAAGTCAGTTGAACAAAGTGTTTTAATTGTTAAATCCTGTTTTTACTCATGAAAATATGTCAAAGGTCTCTGTATTTGAGTGAAATTCATTCATTTAGGTCTGAAGCAAATGGTGTATCAGGAGGAGTATAATTATGTTGATTAGTTTTGAATTAATTATCATACTTATTATGCAGATCTCTAAGGAAGTCCATGCAGTCATAAAATGCTTTTGTATTCAAACTAAACATTAACTTTTCCTTGACCAATGTTTTAGACAGTTCTGTAATGGTTCAGTTAACAGCAGTAAGGCCCTTGCCAGTAAGCCAATCCTGTTCGTATAGGGCTTTCTTTTGGGATTTAATAGTAAACTGATTCTAAAAGACAGGTGCAATAGACTACAGTTGCTAAAAGCCTTAGCTTGGAACAGCGCCTTCTGTTCTCTCCAGTCGCCGATTACTTGAGCCCTTTCACTGATACGAAGCTATCAGTGATAAACAAAGCTCCTATAAATATATGTCCTTGACTCCACATTAAATTCTAGATGAATGTTCCACTAGTTAGATTTTTGCATTTTGGAGAAAGGGTAAGCACGCTTTGAAATAGTTCACCATTGAATTTGGTTCAGTCAATCCATAGAATAATGCAGCATAAAATTAGACCATTCACCCCATCATGTTTATGCTAGCCCTTTGAAAGAGCTATCCAATTTAGTGCGACTCCAAAGTCCTGGAGGTGTTCTTCCTTCAAGAATTTATCTAATTCCCTTTCACAGTAATTGTTCAATCTGCTACCACTTTCATTCCAGGCAGAATATTCTAGGTCACAAATAATTACAATCCATGTCACCATTGAGATGCTAAGATCATAAAGAGTAGGCCAATTAGTCCATCGAATCTGCTCTACCATTCAACAAGGTAATAGTTAATCTGATTGTGGACATTACTCCACTTTCTTCCTTGTCTCATAGTCCTTTGTAAATAAAAAAATTTGTTTCGGTTCAATGGTCCAGCCTTCACTGCTGTCTGAGGGAGAGAATTCCAAAGACTACCCTTAGAGAATAAATTCCTTCTAATTTCAGCCTTAAGTGGCAGCCCCCATATTTTTAAACTGTGCTCCAGCTCTAGATTCTCCATAAGAGAAAATGCCATCTCTGCATCTACCTAGCCCTCTCAGAATCTTATGCTTCAATAAGATCACCCTTCGTTCTTCTGAGCTCTGATGAGTAAAGCCTGCTCTGCTCAACCTTTCCTCATAAGACAATCTTTCCCTCATCCCTGCAATCAGCTGAATCTTCCCTGAACTGCTTCCAATGCAAGCATTTTCATCCTTAATAAGGAAACCAAAAACTTGTACAGTACTCTAGGTGTGGTCTCACTAATAGCCTGGACAAATTGGGAGCTAGACTTCTCTGTTTTTATACAACATGCAGTTGCGATAAAGGCCAACACATTTCTAATTACGTGCTGTACCAGTTTGCTAACCTTTGTAATTTATGTACAGGAATGCCCAGATCTCTCTTTACTGCTGCTTCTGTAATCTCTATTTAAATAATATTCTGAAGAAATAGTCTGCTTTTCTATTCTTCTGGTCAAATAGGATGAATTCACATTTTCCTACGTTATACTGTATCTGCCATTTTCTTTGCCTGTTCACTTTATTTACGTTGTTTTGTACACTCTGGACAGAACTTTATAAAATATCATAGAATCCCTACAGTGCAGAAGGAGACCATTCGGCCCATCAAGTCTGTGCCGATTACAATCCCATCCAGGCTGTATCCCTGTAATCCCACATATTTACCCTGCTTATCCCCTGACCCTAGGGTCAATTTAGCATGGCCAATCAACCTGACCTGGACATATTTGAATTGTGGAAGGAAACTGGAGCACCTGGAGGAAACCCACACAACGTGGGAAGAATGTATAAACTCCACACAGACAGTGACCCGAAGCCAGAATTGGACCCAGGTTCCTGGCAATGTGAGGCAGCAGTGTATCCACTGTGCCATCGTGCCATCCCTGGATGGCCTTTCTGCTGCCCTCCTATCCACTGTGAGCTATGTCCAGTTTTATGTGGGAAGGACAAAGGCTGGGTGGACCTCCTACACTCATCCCAGTTGAACTCCTAAGGTGCTGATCATTGGCCCTTTAAATGCTACTTTCTGTTCTTAAATATCTTTGAGGACTATCAGCCATGCTATCACTAGAAGGGAAGTGTGTCATGAGTTCCAGCCTCAGTTTCACTTTGTCCAATGAGCATTACATGCAACAGCACATCTCTGACACCTTTTAAGCTTTCTATCCATGTGCATATGTTCTTACCGGACAAGTTTAAATAAATGAACCCACAATGTGTTCACATAGTCCTTTGGCTGATTGGTGCTTTTACATCATTATGAAAACATGACACTGTCCAGCCTCAATGTTGACGCTGGCGGGTGATGTCAAGGACAGAAGAAAAGTCCATCAAGTCAGCCAGTTCAGGCCTTGGGCAGAATTTGGTGAACCACCTTCAAGAGATCCTTGCTGACATGGGGCTCCCCTCCTTGCCTCCCTTGGGCCTCAATTCCCCTCTCCAGAGATGATGCCCTCGCTTACTTGGACTCTGGAACTCAGAAACTGGGCACTGTTTATAATCCTAATCTGTTGCCACAGGCACTTGAGTTTCTGGCTGATCAGATTGGCTGGAAGCTCTTTTGAGGCAGGGCTTCCACCTGAGTGATATAAATGGTCTTCGACTGCTGTGGCTGGTGAGGATGTATTTCCTGCCAACTCTTCAGTTTGAGGAACAGGAATAACTTATCTTCAAGATATCTTGCCCCTTTGTATTTCCCTCACAACTTGTTTTCCTACTTATCTTTGTATCATCAAAAAATTTGGGTACAATATAGTTGATCCCTTCATCCAAGTTTTTGATATAGATTATTAATGGTTGAGGCCCCAGCACTGAACCTGCAGCAGTCCACCAATAATAGTTTAGCAAGTTGAAAATCACCTATTTATTCTAACTCTGTTTCCTGTTAGTCATGATGTGGAAATGTTGGCATTGGACTGGGGTAAATACAATAAGAAGTTTCACAACACCAGGTTAAAATCCAACAGGTTTATTTGGTAGCAACAGCCACTAGCTTTCGGAGCGCTCGCTCCTCCTTCGTCAGGTGAGTGGGATTTTAGTTCACAATCAGGGCATGTAAACACACAAACTCAACTTACAAAATAATGGTTGGAATGCACGTCTTTACAGGTAATCAAGCCTTAAAGATACAGACAATGTGAGTAGAGAAAGGGTTAAGCACAGGTTAAAGAGATGTGTATTATCTGCAGCCAGGACAGTTAGTGAGATTTTGCAAGCCCGGGGGGGTTACAGATAGTGTGATGTGAACACAAGATCCCAGTTAAGGCCGTCCTCATGTGTGGAACTTGGCTATCAGTCTCTGCTCAGCGACTCAATGCTGTCGTGTGTCATGAAGGCTGCATTGGAGAATCTTTATCCAAAGATCAGAGGCCGAATGTCCCTGACTGCTGAAGTGTTCCCCACTTGCCTGGTGATTGTCAAACAATGTTCATTCATCTGTTGTCATACCATCTGCATGGTATCCCAAATCTACCATGCCTCGGGATACCCTTTCCTGCAGTGTACCAGGTAGACAACGCTGGTAAGAGTATGTACCATGTACCTGGTGGAAGACGTTCTCATGTGAGATGATGGCATCTGTGTCAATGATCCGGCACATTTTGCAAAGATTGCTGTGGCAGAGCTGTGTGGTGTTGTGGTCACTGTTATTCTGAAGGCTGGGTAGTTTGTTGCAGACAGTAGTCTGTTTGAAGTTGTGCAGCTGTTTGAAGGCAAGAAGTGGGGGTGTGGGACACTTTGGCAAGATGTTCGTCATCGTCAATGACATGTTGAAGGCTCCAGAGAAGTTGTCATAGCTTCTCCGCTCCAGGGAAGTACTAGACGAAAAAGGTTGCTCTGTCTGCCTTCTGAGGAGGTTGGTGTGGTTTTTCACTGAGGTGCATTGGAATTGTCGATTGATGAGTTGAATGCCATATCCTGTTCTTATGAGGGCATCTTATGAGATTCCTGTTAGTTAGCCAATCCATCTAATATATCATCCCAAACACCATGAAATCGTGTGCAGGAGCTTTTTATGTACCACCTTATCAAATACCATTTGGAAATCCAAATACATTATAACTACCAGTTCCCTTTTATTCAACCTGCTTATTATTCTTTAAAGAATGCTTAATAAATTTTGTCTAACACAATTCCCTTTCACAAAACCATGTTGACTCCACTAGATTGTATAATAATTTATTCATGTCCTCTATTAACCTCCTTAATGATGGATTCTAACATTTTCATGATGACTTTTGTCAGGCTGATTGGCCTATAGCTTCCTGTTTTCTGTCTTCCTTCTTTCTCAAACAGAGTTGTTACATTTGTGGCTTTTCAATCAAATGAGACCTTTCTGGAATCCAAGAATTTTTGGAAGATTGCATCCACTATCTCTGCAGTCAGTTCTTTTAAGACTCTAGAAAGAAGGCGATCATGCCCAGAGGGTTTGTCATCCTTTAGTCTCAATAAGTTTCCAATAACTTTTCCTGATCATGGTTGTTGCAAGTTCTTCCCACTTCTTTGTCTTTGATTTTCTCATGTTCTTGGAATGCTTCTTTTGTCTTCTAATATGTTGATAGATGTGAAGTAATTATTCAAAGTCTCTGTCATGTCTTTATTTCCTATTATTAACTTCCAGTCTCATCTACTATGGACCAATGCTCATTTTAGCTCTTTTCTTTTTCATTTACTTGTAGAACCTTTTATATATTTTTATATTTCCTGTTAGTTTTTTTTAACCCTAATTTATTCTTCTTCATTTTTTAAGTCTCCTTTGCCAGTTTCTGTAACTTTTCTAGTCTTCTGATCTTACCGCTCAACCACCTTTTCTTCCAATATGATACCATCTTTAACTTCCTGAATTAGCCACGGATGGTGCATGCTTCTAATCATCTTTCTCAATGGGAGATATTTTGTTGAGAGGCAGAAAATATCTCCTGAAATGCCTGCCACTGCTCTTCAACCATTTTACCTTTTATCCCACTTTCCAGTCCATCTTAGCCATCCCTGAGTCCATTCCCTTATAATTTCCTTTATTTAAGTTTTAAGACACCAATTTTGGATTGTCGATTGATGGGTTTCTGAGAGTGGAATGGAGCAAAAGATTATTAGATCCTGCCAATAAGTTCAACAGAACCTCTGGATCTCCAGCAAGGTTCCCTGTACCCTGTCCACTTCTTAAGCAAATATTGATGCTGATGAATGTACCTTCTTTATTGCCATGAGAGTGCGAATTGGCCCCCATCAATGGCACAAATTCATTGCAAAGATGCCAAAAGACAATCCTATCTACAAGAGTTATTTGAAAATATGAATTGAAAAGAAAGAATTGACTGAACCATATTATTTCAGGTTATTAAAGACCTTTGGTGAGGCGTCTCACGTCCCTTTGCATCATTGCATAACTGTCGTTGATAGCTGATGTGAATCATCAGTGTTTGAATAGTGAACAGTGATCAAGACATCAGCCTTTTTCATATGTCAGCCATTTCCCCTGGATGTTAGTAGTCAGCCAGATTCCAATCAGTGCAGTTATTATATGTGGAATTTCTTCAACATGACTAGCAATTTCTATCTGCCAGCAATTTCTTCTGTCAATAAAGTTCTCATTAGTCCAGGCCAAAGTTAACTGTCAGAGAGTATTTCTTTTGGTTACTTAAAGGATGGCTGTAAATTCATATTCTCAGTGCTGCCTGTCTGAGTAAATGAGAATATTCACATGGTTTTCTGAGGAATTATTTTCTCATATCTTCACTGATTCTAACCAGTGTTAGGTGACTTGCCTCTCCCATTAGCAGAAACATTGGATACAAACTTAGATTTTTAAGGAGTTAGCCCAAATGTAAAATCTTCAATAGTAAATTCAGGGAGGGGAAATATAAGCATTCTGTCTTCAAATTTGCTGAACAAACGTAAAGCAAGAAACCAGAAATCATAAATGAAAACAGGAAATGGTAGCTGTATACAGTAAGTCAGAGAAAATAACTTAGGGGTTATTTTTGTGCTCTCTGAGAGGACACTAACTCAGCTTTCTGTCTAATTCCTGTGTGAATCCCATAACCAACAGTTCATGTTCGTTTTAAATGAACAGGGCACAAAAAATACTTCTGGGGAAGTCGAAAAATATAGCAAGTGGATACATAGTTAATAAGCTCCAATTACAAGATGCTTTTCAGATGCATCCAGACCTTTTATTGGCTCTTTAAGAGTATAAAATGTTATATGGATTGAATATCCCGACAGGTTTTTCCCCATACCATCTTCTCCTCTCATAAATCAAATTATTCTAAAGGCTAACTATAATGTTGGGTAAACTGTAAAATTGCCACATCTTGGGGCCTGGGTAGAAGACGACTATCCTTCACAATTCATAAAGATTTGAGGGTTTCATTGACTGGACAAGGCTTGTTTGGGATTTATTTATCAAAGGCAGGAAGATGTACCGCAGGTAGAAGAATTCTTTCTGGTTCCTGCTTTGCGCGAGACCGCAAGAAATTACACGACTCCCCTATCCATGATATGCTGGTATTTAAAAAATTCACCAATCTGTATTGACTATACTCAATTACTAAGTATCCGTAAGGTTCAAGGGTTAAGAATCCCAAAAATTCACAATCATTTGAGTGAAGAAATTGCTCCTCATCTTGGTTCTAAATGGGCAAATTCTTATTCTGAGACAAAGAAAACCTTTTCCCAGCATCTGCTGTGTCAAGCCTGTTAAGAATTTTAGATGCTTGAACGGGAGAACTTATTCATTTAAACTCTAGGAAATATAGACCTAATCTACTCAATCCAGAGGCTGAAATTTTAGTTTCTGATGGAGATGAGCACAAAGATGAATACTTGAACTGCCAGCCAACATGCTGATATCTCGGCATCACCTGGCTCTGAATCAGTTAAATCATGGATCTGCCAGTATATAAATCGTAGAATTTTACAGCTCAGTCCAAGTTCCTGCCTAATTCCCCCCACTGCTCAGTCATTTTGGCCAGGATTCTCCCAAAAATGTTCCCAACATGTGGATAAATGGGAGTAAATCCCGCCGACTTTTTTTAGCATACTTATCAGAGCGGATCTCTGTGTATCACAGTGCTGTAGCGTGATTCACCCTGGTAAGCAGGGGAAGGGGCCTATTCCCACCTGAGAGGCGGTCTATACATTGCATGTAAAGTCACCAGTAATCTCTGTTCCCTCCAGCAGAGTTGGACACCTGTTTCCCATTAGTGGAGAGCGTTCATAAATGCTACTGAGGGAACCACTCCTGGTTGGGGTAGGGAAATGCTAGCAGGCCCAGAGAATTCGCCAGGCCAACTATCCTTTTTGACAATTATAAACCTCTTGCTTTAATCTCATTCTCTCTTTAACTTGAGAAACTGTTTCTCTCCTGATGGATGCTGACGGACCTGCTGAGTTTTTTCAACATCCTCTGTTTTTGTTTCCAATCCCAGCATCCACAGTATTTTGCTAATGTTTAACTTGTCTTGTGAGCAGCAGTTGGACCATGTTTCCCATGAGATTTTTAATTCCTCAATGGAATGTATATTAATTTGTAAATTATGAATTGTTTAAATGTTTGCTCTAGCTTATCAATCATCACATTTTACATTTGGCTTCGCTTAGCCAATTCACTCTTCATAACATTGCAGCTAACTTTGTTCAGTTTGAAGATACTAATTTTGAACTTAATTTTAAATCACTTTAAAAACTCAGTACAAGATTCTATCATACTATGATCACTCACTCTCTGAGACTTCTTTGCTACAAAGTTAACAATTAGTTCTGTCTCTTGCACCATTACTAGAAATAAAAGAGTCTGCTGCTTCATTGGCATACTGATTAATGCTACTAAACTATATCCCATCAACTCACCCACTGCAATATTACTGAAATACTGCTTTCCACAGTCTTTGTAAAGATTAAAAAAATCTCCTTTGATTAGTGTACTACCATGGTTTCCTCTCTGCTAATTTCCTGATGTATTCTACCTGATGTAACAATATCTGTTCAAGGTGTATAAACTGTTACCACTAACATTTTGTGCCCTTGTTGTTTCCTGGCTTCATGCAAACAGATTATGCATCCAGATTGAAAGCAGATCTCTTTATCCCCTCCTGTTTTCTGTATGATCAGGGCAATGCCTTTTTTTTCTATTTGCCTATCTCCTCCTAAAATAATTAGCAGAATTTTCTGTCTGTTCACACCGATGAGATTCACTGGTCCTGTTACAGTGAACAGAGATTTGACTGAGCATCAAATTCTCCATCCTCGTTTGCAGCGGCGGTGGGGTGTGAACGGCCGGAAATTTCCAGTCCACATCAGTAATAAGTTATCAGAGGTAGAAATCCCTTTATTTACAAAAATTCTAACAGCAATATGCAGAAACCTTTCAGTCAGCAGTCTACCTTTTGGAGTGCCAGAGGAACTGACACTCCCAGTTAAATAAAAGGAAAAGACTCCCTGATTGGCCCATCAAGTGACTCCTTAATCAGGGAGTTTTATATTCCAATAAACCAACATCAGTTGGCTTGATTGAAGTCATTACAAGATCTGTAATGGCCATGAGATAAAATCGATTAGTTTTCAATAGGTCATTTTATTTTTGAAAATACCTCACACAGATAATACTATCTGTACCTTTAACTTTTTCCCTGATGCTGTATTTGTTACTACTGCCCTCTTCCCTATTTTGAGCTGTCTATCCCTTCCTGACCCACTGAGCTTATTTTTACTCAGATTGTTACTTTATATCCTTGACACTGCACTTATTTCTTTTGAGTTTATTTTTCCAGAATCCCCCAATAACCAGAGTATCCAGCGCCAGCAGATTTGCACACCTTTTATTATGTCTTTGATATATGTACATATAGAGTTTAATTTTAGTGTATCCAAATGAGTTAAGCATCACATATGGCTTTCAGACTACTGTGTGTTGTTGAGTGTATGGTACAGCTGTATGACTGATCTCTTGTAATCCTCTTTCAATTCCACAGGAAAGGGAAGGAAGTCCCTCCATCCTTCAAACTGTTTTTTAGCAGTTCATTGGCTTTGAGACACGTCAACCTGTCAGGCACCAAACTCCCTCCGGATGCAGTCAAGTCAGTATTTATTTCTTCCCTTTGTTACCCGTTACCTTTATCAATGTTGTCTCATTGGCTTCCATGTATTAACAGGTCAATTTTACAAAAAATGTTTATTTCTGTCCTCCTATCACTTCCTTAAGTCAGTTGTCATCCTTCTGTCAAAAATGCAGGCCGTGGATCTGCTGTAGAGTTTCCTTGCTGATACGTAACCAAAAGGGTGTCACATTCAGTGCCGTAGAATTGTTAATTTATCTTTGATTTTTTTTTCTCTCAGCGTAAAGTAAAATCTAATTGGTGCTTTGATTCCCCTTGAACTTCAGTAGAATTTGCCTGATGTTCTTAAGTTTGAACTCATATCTTGCTAACTACTATAACACCAGGTTAAAGTCCAACAGGTTTATTTGGTATCGCAAGCTTTCAGAATGCTGCTCCTTCATCGGATGAGCGAAGAGTTGGGTTCACAAACATGGCATATATAGGCACAGACTCAATTTATAAGACTGGAATTCAACCATTAGTCTGTGCCTATATAAGCCCTGTTTGTGAACCCAACTCTTCACTCACCTGGTAAAGGAGCAATGCCCTGAAAGTTTGTGCTACCAAATGAACCTATTGGACTTTAACCTGGTGTTGTAAGACTTATTACTATGCCTACCCTGGTCCAATGCTGGCATCTCCACATCATTGCTAATGTATGGTGCAATGTATTGGTGGGCAAATGCATTGTGCTGCCAATTGACTGGATTTTGGTTTTATATTTTTTATATTAGTTTTGAATTTATTTATGCTCAGCAAATTAAAGGAGGTCAGTGATGGGTATGAGTGATCCTACTCTTATTTAAAACACCTCGAATCAGCAGTAAGCGCCACCATGTCAGATGTTGAACAGCTAGGTGCGGAGCATAGCTCCCTTTATTCTGTCACGATGATCTCCCAATCTCAAAATGGCACTCTATCTCCATCGGTGTGACAATTTTTCAAATCTTACACAAGCCATCTCAATCACCAATTAGTGCTTAATTAGTCCAGTTTTGTGTTGGAGGCCTGTTACCACTGGAACCTTGTTTGAAAATGTCCATGCTAATTTCACGTAGAGCCATTGACAGCCAACAGACTGATGCTTTCCTCTCATCAGTCAAAGCTGATTTGAATCCAAATCTGTATCTGATCCACTACAGCACACACATTTTCCTGAAATTTTATTTTCTGCACTTTGTGAAGAACTTTTTATTGACTGAACCATTAACTATCTTGCAGTGAAGTAGGGCATTCATGATTGCTACTTAAGTTGCAGCAAGAAGCAGAAAATAGTGAAAATTTTACAGGACTTGGTGTTTTCATTTTACTGTCAAGGTTGGCAATGAGATGTTTATTTGAAGGCAATTCTTTATTTACAGAGCACTTTTACTTGGCCTTTCTTGTAATCCTCATCTAAAGGATGTTTCTCTTGACCTGAGCAGTTGTGAGGTAAGAAGGAATAATTTTATTCATTGAATTAATTTAATTTGCAAGTGTGGTGGAAAATTATTTAAAACTCAGTTAATATTTCAGGTTTGAAGGATGTACATTGGGGTATCTTATTAATGCTTAGCGTGTTTATTTTTTGATAACTTTCTTCCCTCATGAAATATATGGTTTGGGTGCCAGATGTCCTTGAGTACTGCAACAAGTGAATAATTCTCGTGAAAGAATCATGCCAGTGATTGCCCATAAGCTATTAGGCTGCAGTGAACATCATATCCAAATCTGACCCTCGTGCATAATTTTTTTTAATATCACGGATGATATGTAACTATCAAAATTAGAAACCACTGGTTCTCCCATCTGTGACTGAGCAAATCTGAAGCATATGTACACCCCTACAACCATCTCAGATGAGAGCAATTAGCTTCACAAATCTGGTCTGCATGGCCCAGCTCAGTGCCTCTGTAAAGCACTGAGCCTTGGGAAATGCTACATGTTTTTAATCTGCTAAAATGTATTCCTGTCCATTAATTGCAGGTAAGAAAAGTCAGTTAATATTGTTTGCTAACCTTGCACTATTTTAGAAGAATTCAGCAGTAAATCTGGCTGAGTGGAATACAGCAATAAGGCTTAGTTTCTGAATTGGATGTTGTTGGATATGTTTAGCTCCAAACAATCAAGAATAACAATTTCTAAACCTGTTGATCAATGCCATATATAAATAATTTAATAGATTTAGGCTGGAGTAAGTGAATCAATGGGGACAATCTTAAGCCCACTCTTGCTGTCTGCAAACATTAATGAGGGCTCAAGATCCAAAAATCGCAGATCTCATTGGCAAAATCACAATTTCGGAACTTCCCCATCCATCAGTGTCGTTAGGTTCATGCTCATAGCAGGTGTGAACCTGCTTTACGTACATCTCAATAAATTGCATTATCATTAACTCGCTCCCTTACCTTATTGACCCCTCACTGTATATTGACAGTCACATTGGCGCAGTTTACAATAGGTTCATCTAGACATGAACCAGATTGGGGTGGGGAGGGTCAGATCGTGGCCTGACATTGCCTCTTGGTATAAGTTGACACTGTAGGGTAACACAGTGAGGTTGGGGAGCTGCTAGTACTGACTGTTGGACAGTGGGGAAATCCCATGATCAGTTGCGGGAGGGAGAGGTCAAGTGCCAGCACCACTTGAGGTGGAGGTAGTGGGGAGGTAGGCCAATTGCCAGCTCTGATTGGGTGGGTGTGTGCAGGCTTCGGTTAGATAGGGAGTTGAGGGGCCTGATAGAAAGGAGGAGGCTAAGAGGGGACCTGATCGAAACATATAAGATGATTAGAGGTTTAGATAGGGTGGACAGTGATAGCCTTTTTCCTAGGATGGAAAAAGCTAGCACGAGGGGACACAGCTTTAAATTAAGGGGTGATAGTTATAGGACGGATATCAGAGGTAGGTTCTTTACCCAAAGGGTGGTTCGGGAGTGGAATGCCCTGCCTGCAGCAGTTGTAGATGCGCCAAGTTTGGTGGCGTTTAAGAGGTTAGTTGATAAGTATATGGAAGAGAAGGGAATGGTTTAGTTTGGAGGGGCGTTGCTTTTTATGTTGGTTGGCGCAACATCGAAGGCCGAAGGGCCTGTTCTGTGCTGTAATGTTTTATGTTCTATGATACTTAATGGTGGGCTGGGGGGAAACTTTATTCTGCTGGTTGGGTGCAAACACACCAGTTCTTCACTTGAAACAACACTCTGGCATTTTTTGGTAAGGTTTCACCTAAATTTTCACTTCAGAACCCAGATCGCATCAAGAAGTTCTTAGCAGAAATATTTATTAGCTAATTGAATACTGATGTTGCTTCTATATTGGTGAATTTGCATTTGATGTTCATATAGTTCTATGTTACAAAACCAGCTCTCTGATCAGATCTGTTTCAGGGCTTGTTTAGCCAATTATTTTAACAATTTTCAAGGGCTAGTGTGATGCAGAAGACAGGGTTGCTGAACTGCTGCGTTGTGATGCTATTGCCTACTCCAGCTCCGCACTGATGTATGCTGTTCTTTTCCCCTCTACTGCTTTCCTTAGCTTGGTCACTGTGTAAGTACCCTCCCTGCCTCTTAACCATTGTTGATCCAATAAATGGCTTCCTTATCTGTCTATGAGGATTACCATTAGAACTGTTTGGCATAGATGTTTATGTAATAACATGTTTGGCTCAAGTGTAGTGTTTTGTATGATGTCCTAGATGAGTTCCATTTGATCATTTAAAGGAAAATGCCTTTAGGTGTGCCTGAATGTATAGCGTGATGTGTTTTAAGCTATTTGTTTACAATGGAGTGGTTTTCTTTCCAGTTAAAATGTCCGCAAATTGAAACAATGGTGTAAGCAAGCCTTCGTTAGAAATTTCCAGGTGTTGTCATTGTCAAGTCAATCAATATTAATTAATTTTTGAGTACTAATTGCAACTTGCAAAATGAATTTCCATTTTCATCCATTTTCTTAGCAGCTACATGTTATAAAATGGAGTTAAGGAAATGTAGATGCCATAAATGTCAGTTGGGATAAATAAAACTTATAAATTTTGTGTCACTTTAAAGATTTATCTGTATGACAATTGGAATTGAATATTTGGTTGAAACCTATTAGGAAGCCTATATCAAGAAGCTCGTGACTTCTAGTGGTGCAAAATGTAAGCAATTAAATCTCTACAGGATGCGTATTTCATTTTAAATTAGGATGTGAAGAAGTAGTTTTAAAAGATAACAGGCCTATGCTAATCGTGAAACAACTTTCATGAACGATACTTAAAATTTTGAAATTTGCTGACTGCTTCAATTTGGAATTTCTCACATGCTGGCTGGTGGGAGTGAGGAAGAAATTAGCATCAAACTATTGAGAGTCTTTGTGAACAATAATATCATTAGTGTAAGAAAGTAATCACTAAGCCTTTTCTTTATTCTAGATTAATTATTAGAACATTATTCAGGTATCATAGTAGCCATCTTTATTTTGTCCCATTTGCCAATTGCTGCTTCCTGTGCTTTTGCATTGATTTTTGATTTGCAGGCTACTCAGTTCAAAAACGCTTAATTAAAATTATCAGATAATTCAAATTTTTTGGCACTAACTGCCTCCTTTACTGTACTGTTGACATTGTTTGATTTGAATTATTGAATAATGTTTTATCACAACAAAATGACCAGACGCAGTATGCTTTTTATTTGATAGAGAATGTGTTGCACCTGGTTAATATTTAATGGTAGTGAATGCACGTGCTTTGATTTAAAAAAGTGTTATGGGGATTACTCATGGTTTACACATCTCTCATTTCATTAGGACATTAGGTCTCTGTGTAGTGTTCAGACACTTTGGGGCTTTTGTAGATAGCAGGGTGCAAGATGTCACCATGCTTAACTGCTTTTGTCAAATCGCAGTAGCCTTGAACGTCGTTAAGTGCAGTAGAAATGACCAGTGCATTTGCAATCATCATTAGGCTGCGTGTCACAAAATCTAAAAGGCATCTTTAGGAATTTTCTCCTAATTGCAGCCTTCTTCCTAAAAAGATGTTGTACGTTTGCAAAGTGAATTAAGAGATACAGCGATATTTTCTATAGATATATTGATCATCCAGTCTGTAATGCCTATTTGTAATTGTGATCGTTAAATTTCATGGTATTCCTGTTACTCAATAGAACTAATTTCAGCTTCTTTGTCCACAGCTAAGGTCAGGTGGGGCTCAGATTTTAGAAGGCTGCATTGCAGAAATTCATAACATTTCAAAACTGGATATTTCAGACAATGGTGAGACGAATTACTTGATTTTTACATTGAATCCTATCTTCGAAAGAGCAATAAAAGAGCTATTGAGTTTAATGTACCGTGTGAAGAATCCACCAGTAAAACTGTCAGTGCTTCCATAAAGCTGTGCAAAATCTCAGCAGAGCCTGCAGTAAGCATCATTCACATCTTCCATAAACTTGATTTCCAAGCTTATTGCTTTGGATACTGCACTTGCTGGTTGTATGTGTAGTTGCATGCATATATCAACTTTGATCAACTAGGGTAACTCCTTCCTCTACTCTTGTTGTAACATTTTTATTATCTATTATGGAGTAGATCACTTAACCTCTCTAGCTTGTTCCACACTATTAAGTGAGGTAATTGACTGATTTGCAACGTACTTTATGCCTTTTCTCTATATTTCATGATATCTTTAGATAACAATCATATCAATCTGAGATTTAAAACTGCCAGTCCCTCTAGAAATAATTGCTGTTTGTGAGAAAGTGTTCCGCCTTCTATCACTTTTTCTGCGAGTAGTGTTTCCTAATTTCAGTTCCAAAAGATCTGGCTTTAGGTTTTATGCTATGCCTCCTCAGCTCAGCCTTTCCAAGCAGTGGAAATAATTTAACTCTGTCAACATATCTTTTCCTCTTAATAATGTGTCTTGAAATCTATGAGCAAATCAGCCTTTCCTGTCTAGTTTGTGTAATCTCATTTTATAATTTAGCCCTTGGAGTCTAAGTATGATTCTGGTAAATCTATGCTGCGCTGCTCTAAGACTTTCTAAGACTTGATCAGAACTGTTTGCTATACACCGGCTATGGTCAAACGAGGTTTTATATAGTTAAAGAATAACTATTAGAGCAGCATGATGGCACGGTGGTTAGCACTATTGCTGAACAGCATCAGGAACCCGGGTTCAATTCCGGCCTTGGGTGTCTGTATGGAGTTTGCATGTTCTCCTTATGACTGTGTGGGTTTCTTCCAGGTAGTCCGGTTTACTCCCATAGTGCATACTAAATTACCCTTAACTGTCCAGATGAATAAGTTAGGTGAATTAGTTGTGGTAAATGCAAGGGGGACGGGTAGGGGTAGAGGCAGGGGCGAGGGGGAGGGTGGGAGAAAGACCTGAGTAAGATGCTCTTTTGAAGAGTTGGTGGGACAGACTTGATGGGCCAAATGGCACCCTGCTGCACTGTAAGGATTCTTTGCTAATTCCGTCTATTCTAGTTCTCCACATATGAAAGCCAATATTCTGTTAGCATTTTTGATTAATTCTGTGCCCTTCTGTGACATCTTAGTGATCGGTGCACCTGGACCCTCGAGTCTCTTTGGACTGCAACTGTTTCTAGCTTTTTGCCAGTTAGAAAGTGTTCTATTTTTAAGTGATGATGTCAGATTTGTCTGCATTGAAATTAATTTGCTATAGTTTTGCTTATTTGTTTAATCAGTTAATGACTTAGTAGTTTTATCCGTCTACACTGCTTAGAATGTCATCTTGTGTCATTAACAAATGCACAAATGCATTTGTGACTTTTTAGCCCATCAATAAAGTTGCTGAATATGGTGCTTAGGTGAAACTCAGCACAGGTCTTTGCAGTACAGCACTAATCACATTCACAAACTTAGAGTACCTGCTCATTACACCAACACTATTCTCCTGCTATGCAAACAATTTCCTAATTAGGTCAATAATTTGCCTTAACTTTCATGATTTGAGCTTAGGGGCCAACAGTCTCATGTGATAGTGTGGGTCAAATATCTTCCAAAAGTCCACAATGCAAAAAATTGCATCTGTTGAAATTCTCCTGTCCACTATCTTTAGTGAGCACTTCAAAAAAAACAGATTCATCAGCACGACTCACCATTGACAAATCCATGTTGGTTTTCATTCTGTGTTCATTTACTCTTTTGGTAGTCGAAGCTGTGTCAATCATGGCATTTAATGGGCAACTAAGACATCCATAAAACAGTCAATGATTTTTGTGAAAAACAGGAAAATGGGATGAAGATGAGCAGGTACAATAAGTTGACTGAAATCTAGTATTGAAATTCTTTCAATTCTGAAATGAATATAAAACTTGCTGGAATTATTCAGCAGGTCAAGCAGCATCTAAGGAGAAAAACAGGATCTACCATTAAAAGTGGATGACTTTTCATCAGAACATAAGGAGGCTAGAAATATGAGTATTTTTAAGCTAGTGGAGGCTGCAAGGGAGCAAGAAGATCAAAAAAAAGGTTTGTGATAAGATTGAGGCTCTAGAGAGATTAACAACACAAAGATTTCATGATGCAAAAGCTGAAGATGGTATATGAGGTCTCATAAAGAAGTAAACAATGATTGTGTACAGATGAGGTGCAGATGGCTACAAAGCAGTCATTTAAATGCAAGGGTTAAAGAAAGAAGGAAACAAAGAAAAAACACAGCAAAATGGAAGCAGAGGATGGTTGTTGGATATTGTTCTGAAGGCTGTAGAGTGCTAGTGAGGGACTGTTCCTTGTCCTTGTGTTCAACTTCAATAAAACACCGTAACAGGCTGTGAACAAGATCAGAGTGGGAACAAGTGACAGGAATCTCTGGGTCATGCTTGTGAGCTGAAAGAACTGTTTGGCAAAGAGGTCATTTGGTTTATATTTGGTCTCCTTAGTGTAGAGGCCACATCATGAATATAGCGTACTAAATTGAAGGAAGTACAAGTAAGTAATTGTTTTATTTGGAAAGTGTTTGGAACCTTGGATGGTGAGAAACTAAGACGTGAAAGGAGAAATTTTATCTGCAATTGCAAAGCAAAGGTGCCTTAGAGAAGGAAAGGCTTACCAGGGTGACTAAGGAACGGACCAGGGTGTGACAACAGGAATGTCCATCCAGGATGCTGAAAATCGAGAGGAGGGAGAGATGTTTTTGGTGGCATCATATTGGAACCGGTAGAGGATTTTCTGTTTGATATGGACTCTAGTGGAGTGGAAGCTGAGGACGAGGGGAATCATCCCAGAAGAGAAGGGATGGGGTGGGAACAGAGTTGCATGAAATGGATTGGTCAAAGTGGAGAGCCATGACAACTACACTAGATGGAAATCCATAATTGAGGAACAAGGACATATCAGAACTCTAATTTGGAAGGATGCATCATCAGAATAGATACAACAGAATGAAGAAACTGGGAGAATGGAATGGAATTCTTACAGGAAGCAGGATGGGATGAGAGATAGTCAGGGTATCCATGGGTGGCAGTGGATTTGTAGTGAATGTTAGTTGATAGCCTATCTCTAGAAATGGAAACAGAGAAGTCAAAGAAGGAAATGCAATAGTCAGAAATAGACCAAGAGAAAAGGTGGAAATTGGAAACAAAGTCATTGAAATTTTCCAGTTTATGAGTAAAGTAGGATGTGACATGATACTATCAAAAATGTAATGGGAAAAGAAATGAGGAGGAACTGGAATAATGAATGTTCCACACATCCCACAAAAAGACAGACATATCTAAGATCCATATGTATCCCTTTTGATTTGATTTAATTTGATTTGATGTATTATTGTTATATGTATTAAAATACAATGAGAAGTATTATTTCATGCTCGCTATACAGACAAAACATATCGTTCATAGAGAAGGAAACAAGACTGCAGAATGTAATGTTATAGTCATAGCTAGGGTGGAGAGAAAAATCAACTTAATGCAAGCTAAGTCCATTCAAAAGTCTGAAAGGAAAAGACTGTTCTTGAGTCAGTTGGTATGTGACCTCAGGCTTTTGTAACTTTTCCTGAAGGAAGAAGGTGGAAGAGAGAATGTCCGGGGTGCATGAGGTCCTTAATTATGCTGGCTGCTTTGCTGAGGCAGAGGAAAATGTAGATAGAGTCAGTGGATGGGGGGGCTTGTTTGCGTGATGGATTGGGCTACATTCGCGACCTTTTATAGTTCCTTGCAGCAGAGCAAGGGCCATACCAAGCTGTGATGCAATCAGAAAGAATGCTTTCTATGCTGCATCTGTAAAAGTTGGTGAGAGTCTTAGCTGATATGCCAAATTTCCTTAGTCTTCTGAGAAAGTAGAGGTGTTGGTGAGCTTTCTTAACTATAGTGCTGGCATGGGAGGACCAGGACAAGTTGTTGGTGATCTGGACACCTAAAAATTTGAAGCCCTCGATCCTTTTTATTTCATCCTCATTGTTGTAGATAAGGGCATGTTCACCTTTGATTCTTGACATCGATGACAGTCTCTCATTTTGTTGACTTTGAGAGAAAGATTATTGTTGCTGCATCAGTTCACCAGATTTTCTATCTCATACCTGTACTCGGCCTCGTCATTGTTTGAGATCCAGCCCACTATGGCAGAGTCGTCAGCAAACTTGAAGATCGCGTTAGAGGAGAATTTGGCCGCAGTCATATCTGTATAAGGAGTATAGAAGGGGGCTGAGACACAGCCTTGTAGGGCACCGATGTTGAGGATGATCGTGGAGGAGGAGTTGTTGCCTATCCTTACTGATTGTTGCCTGTGAGTTAGGAAGTTCAGGATCCGGTCGCAGAGGGAGATGCCAAGGCCCAGGCCATGAAGTTTGGAGAAGCGTTTCATGGGAATGATAGTGTTGAAGACTAAGCTGTAGTCACTAACTAGGAATCTGAAATAGGTGTCCTTGTAATCTCGGTGTTCTCGGGTTGAGTGCAGGGCCAGAGAATAGAATCTGCTGTGAACCTGTTGCAGCAATAGGCAAACTGTAGTGGCTCCAGGTAGTCCAGGAGGGTGGAATTGATTTGTCATCTTTCGAAACATGTCATAATTATATGCCAATAGTCATTAAGGCTCACTGCTTGGTTTTTCTTAGGTGCCAGAATGATGGTTGTCTTCTTGAAGCAGATAGGAATGTTAGATTGTTGTAAAGAAAGTTGAAGGTATCTGTGAATACCTCTGTCAGCTGATCCATGCAGGATCTGAGTGCATATCCAGGTATCCCATCTGGGCCAGTTGCTTTCCATGAGTTAACCTCCAAGAAAACTGCTTTGACATCTGCTCTGGTGCCTCCAGATACAGGTTCATCCAAGGTTTCTAAGGTGGAAGTACTCTTTCAGGCTGGTCTCAAGGTTTTTAAATACTGATCAGTCCACTGACTCCAAGAAGCCCTGTATGAGATCATCCGATTCCTCAGGCCAACATTGCATGACTCTCTTTGATGGATTCTCCTACGTCATTTTTTTTGCTTGTAAGCACCGCCTTGTGGTCTGATTTGCCAAAGTGTGGGCAGGCCATAGAGTGGTAGGCATGTTTGATATTTGGGTAGCAGTGGTGTAGGATGTTGGGCCTCTGGTGGAGCAGGAGACGTGTTGATAGTAACTTGATAGTGTGCTCTTGAGCTTAGCCTGATTGAGGCCTCAGGATGTTTTGTCTCAAGGCTATTCATAGTGATGTATATTTTGTCCAGAGCGATTTTTATGTCCGCATTGGGTGGGATGTAAACTGCTGTCAGGGTAATAGAGGTGAACTCCTGCAGAAGATAGTAGGGGCAGCATTTTAATGTCAGGTATTCTAGGTACGGGGAGCAGAAAGTTGCCAGTGTTGCTATGTTTAGGCACCAGAAAGTGTTGATTGGGAAGCAGACCCCACCTCCCTATGCCATACCCTGAGGCTGCTGTATGGTCCATTCGATGGATTAAGAAGCCCCCTGGTTATAGGGCACTGTCAGTGAAGCAGGAGAAGCCACATCTCCTTGAAACAGAGTACGCAGCAGTCCCTCGGCTCTCTTTGGAAAGTGAGTCTGGCTCTAAGTTTGTCTAGCTTGTTTTCCAGAGTCTGGACACTTGCAAGGAGTAAGCTGGGGAGAGGGTTTTCACTTTCACCTGCAGGCCTGCATGTTTTCCACACTATCTGGAGTACCTGCTTCTTTTTGAGCCTGGGAGACGGTGAGTGTGGTTTGCAGTGTTAAGGGTAAGATTGTGTCCAATAAGTCCCTATAGTTTTTACTTGAAGGAAATGAGTAGCGATGAAGGAAAAGTTGTTCAGTGAGAGCAAGCTCAGCTAGGCAGTGAAGGAAGGTGAAGGATGGGATTTGGTGCACTTTTAATGCCTTTTACTCTTACGTTATAGGAAGTTATGAGAGATAACAGATCATTCAAGACTTTATTGTACAATGGACTATGTTAAAAATTATGATCTATTTTCTTGAAAATCCATTACCATTTGCTCAATAACAGAGGTTCTGTAACAGTTATCAAGTTGGCTTTGTGGTTTGTAATATCATTTATGTTTGGCTTGTATTATAGAACCATTTGAAATGGGAATAAGTGTAATATTAAAGTATTATTTAATATTGTGGGGTAAATTGAACAATGCTAGGGCAATAAACAATGATAAATGCTTGAGGTTAAGCACTCCCATCCTTTTTGGGCATTGCAAATCACAACTTAATCCTCTGCCCTTTGAGTCTGATGGTTGTCAGGCTCAGTGATTGAATTCTCATCTCTGAGTAAGGAGAGTCGTGTGTCCAAGCCCCAGTCTAGAGGCTTGACAGATGCTTTCAGTGCAGTAATGAGAAAATATAGCACCATCCGAAGTGCTCTCTTTCACACGAGACATAAAACTGAGGACCTGGTTGCCCTTCAGTTGGACATAAAAGATCCCATTGTATTTTCCAAAGAAGAGCAGGAGAGTTCTCCCCAATCCAAGCCAACATTTGCCTCTCAATCAATACCTGAAAATCCAATATTTCTAGTTGTGTCTGTGGGAGCTTGCCGTCTGCATATTGGCAGTTGTAATTTTTGCATTACAACATTGACTGCACTTCACAGAAGTGTTCAATTGGCTCTGAAGTGCTTTGGGACGTTGCTGTGATGGCCATTCTATAAATAAAAGTTGGTTATTCCATTTGCTTATGGTTGAGGACAGTTGCCCTGTGTCACTGGACTGTAGAGGTAAGTTCACTTCACCCAGAAAAGAACAGCAGCTAACAATCCTAGCAATGGCATTCACACTCCTATAGCTCCATAGGCATTAACATAAAATACATTTACAGGTGGTTTGTAGCATCATGCATTGTATTATCTTTATCTTGCAGAATCACAGCTGTACAAATTGCTGCACAAGGTTATGCTGTAAAGAAAATTGCACTTTTATCGTTTAGCTTTTATCCCATCCAACAGTGACATTGTCCTATTAGCAGTTTTGTGCATTCGTGCTTTCCTCCTACACAAACATGTAAACATTGATAAGACAGCAAATGACTAAATTGTGAGTTTCATTTTAGAAATTGCCTGTTCGTGCTGAACATGTAACCTTGTTTTATACAGGTTTAGACTCCGATCTTGCTACTCTTGTAGTATGGATGAGCAAAAATAGATCAATTCGCCATCTTGCCTTAGGCAAAAACTTCAACAACATAAAATCCAAGTAAGTACTTTTTGTGAATAAGTAACTTCAAAGCAAGCTAATAAATATCAGTTTCATTGCCTTCAGTGACGTTACATATAAATATGATTTTTCTGAATGAAAATTGACAAAACCTAACCTTGCTTGTACTTGTTTCCATGGTGTTGTTCCATCCATTCAGAACAACCAGATTACGATGAGAACTATTCTATGTTGATCACACATGTTATTACACACATGGCTAAATGGTGATGAGGTGTGACAGCTGAGCTCTGGGCATTTTTTGAAGGGAAGGAGTTGCTTTTCCATTGTCTTGTTGAACAGGGCCATAACCTGATTAGAACATAGAACATAGAACATTACAGCACAGAACAGGCCCTTCGGCCTTCGATGTTGCGCCGACCAATATAAAAAGCAATACCCTCCAAACTAAACCATTCCCTTCTCTTCCATATACTTATCAACTAACCTCTTAAACGCCACCAAACTTGGCGCATCTACAACTGCTGCAGGCAGGGCATTCCACTCCCGAACCACCCTTTGGGTAAAGAACCTACCTCTGATATCCGTCCTATAACTATCACCCCTTAATTTAAAGCTGTGTCCCCTCGTGCTAGCTTTCTCCATCCTAGGAAAAAGGCTATCACTGTCCACCCTATCTAAACCTCTAATCATCTTATATGTTTCGATCAGGTCCCCTCTTAGCCTCCTCCTTTCTAACGAAAACAACCTCAAATCCCTCAGCCTCTCTTCATAAGACCTGCCCTCCATACCAGGCAACATCCTGGTAAACCTCCTCTGTACCCTCTCCAATGCCTCCACATCTTTCTTATAATGTGGGGACCAGAACTGCACACAATACTCCAAGTGCGGCCGCACTAGAGTTTTGTACAGTTGCAACATGACGTTGCGGCTCCGAAATTCAATCCCCCTACCAATAAAAGCTAAGACTCCATATGCCTTCTTAACAACCTTATCGACTTGACTGCCTACTTTCAGGGATCTATGCACAAATACACCAAGATCCCTCTGTTCATCAAGACTATTAAGAATCCTACCATTAGCCCTATACTCTACACATTTATTGTTCCTGCCAAAGTGCATTACCTCACACTTTTCCACATTAAACTCCATTTGCCACCTCTCGGCCCAGCTCTGCAACTTGTCCAAGTCTCTCTGCAAACTATAACACCCCTCTTCACTATCTACCACTCCACCGACTTTAGTGTCATCTGCAAATTTACTAATCCATCCTTCAATACCCTCATCCAGATCATTTATAAAAATTACAAACAGCAGGGGCCCCAAAACAGACCCCTGAGGTACACCACTTGTCACCGAACTCCACGATGAATATCTCCCATCAACCACCACCCTCTGTCTTCTATCTGCTAGCCAATTCCTAATCCAATTAGCTAAATCACCCTCTATCCCATACATCTGCATTTTCTGCAGAAGTCTTCCATGGGCCACCTTATCAAACGCCTTACTAAAGTCCATATATACCACATCAACCGCCTTACCCCCATCCACCTCTTTAGTCACTTTTTCAAAAACTCAATGAGGTTAGTAAGGCACGACCTACCCTTCACAAAACCATGCTGACTATCCCCAATCAATTCATTTCTCTCTAAATAACTATAAATCCTATCCCTAATAATTCTCTCCAATACCTTGCCCACAACAGAAGTAAGACTCACTGGCCTATAATTCCCTGGAAGGTCTCTCTTCCCCTTCTTAAACAATGGGACCACATTCGCTATCCTCCAGTCCTCCGGAACCACACCCTAACCAACGAGGACCTGAAGATCAGAGCCAGAGGCTCTGCAATCTCCTCTCTTGCCTCCCAGAGAATCCTAGGGTAAATCCCGTCCGGCCCAGGGGACTTATCCAACTTCAAACCCTCGAGAATATCTAGCACATCCTCCCTATCTACTTCAATACTTTCCAGTTTGCAACCCTGTACCTCAGTGTTCTCCATAACTACATTTACATCACCCTGCGTGAATGCCGAAGAGAAATATTTATTCAGTGCCTCTCCAATCTCTTCAGGCTCCACGCACAACTTCCCACTGCTGTCTGTGACTGGCCCTAATCTTGTCCTAACCAATCTTCTATTCTTAACATATCTAAAGAAAGCTTTAGGATTCTCCTTAATCCTATCAGCCAAAGTCTTCTCGTGTCCCCTCTTAGCTCTCCTCAATTCACTCTTTAGCTCCCTCCTGGCTAATCTATAGCTATCCATTGCACTAACTGAGCCTTCAAGCCTCATCCTGACATAAGCCTCCTTTTTTCTTTTAACCAGCGAATCAACTTTTTTCGTACACCAAGGTTCCCTTACTCGACCATTTCCTCCTTGCCTGACAGGGACATACTTATCAAGGACTCGCAGCAGCTGCTCCTTGAATAAGCTCCACATTCCAGATGTTCCCAGTCCCTGTAGTTTCCTAGTCCAATCTATGCACCCTAATTCTCTCCTGATGGCCTCATAATTACCCTTCCCCCAGCTATAACTACTGCCCCAGCTTCATGCCTATCCCTATCCATCACTAAGGTGAACGTAACCGAATTGTGGTCACTATCACCAAAATGTTCACCAACTTCCAAGCCTAACACCTGGTCTGGCTCATTGCCCAGCACCAAATCCAATGTAGCCTCACCTCTAGTTGGCCTATCTACATACTGAGTCAAAAAACCTTCCTGCACACTTTGTACGAAAACTGACCCCTCTAACGAGCTAGAGCTATAGCTATTCCAATCAATATTAGTAAAGTTAAAGTCCCCCATAACAATTACCCTATTACTTTCACTCCTGACCAGAATTGACTTTGCAATCCTTTCCTCTACCTCTCTAGAACTTTTAGGAGGTCTATAAAAGACTCCCAACAGGGTGACCTCTCCTCTCCTGTTTCTAATCTCAGCCCATACTACCTCAACAGACAAGTCCTCATCAAACTTCTTTTCTGTCACTGTGATACAGTCTTTGACTAATAGTGCCACTCCTCCCCCCCTTCTACCTCCTCCTCTACTCTGACTAAAGCATTTGAACCCCGGAACCTGCAACATCCATTCTTGTCCCTGCTCTACCCAAGTCTCTGAAATGGTCACAACATCGAAGTTCCAGGTACTGGTCCAAGCTGCAAGTTCCTCCCCCTTATTGCGAATACTCCTTGCATTAAAGTATACGCATTTCAAACCATGCCCTACCCCACCCGTACGCTGCTGTGTTTTACAGCTTTCCTCTATGACCCCCTTACTCTCATCCCTCTTAGCACCCCAACTACTTAGGATCCCACCCCCTCCCGAATCACTTTAAAGCCCCCTGCATAGCCTTAGCAAATTTCCCCCCCAAGATATGAGTTCCCCTCTGGTTCAGGTGTAGACCATCTCTCTTGTAGAGGTCCCACCTATCCCAGAATGAGTCCCAATTGTTCAGGAACCTGAACGCCTCCCTCCTGCACCATCCCTGCAGCCACGAGTTCAAACATTCCCTCTCTCTGTTCTTCTCTAAACTATCCCTTGTTTAGTTTTGGATTAGTTTCATCCATTTGCTAGAACTAAGTCTGCTGGGCCATTTCAGACTTCTACCAACATCTTCCTGGTTGAAAATTGAACTATTTTTACATTCTGGATTTTACTTGTATTCCAGTTTACTTACTGGATTTTATTCTTTGTTAATGGGATGCATGGTAAATTTTTTTAGTGAAATAATAACCTGGGAAAAAGTGAATGATGAGCTGTAGGTTTGATCCACACTGTGCTCCTTCACTCATCTCTTGTGGCATTGTTGTGGGAAGGACAAGAGATCAGACATTCACTATAGGAAGAGAAATTGAATTTAACCAGTTGCTCTTGCAATTGCTAGAAACCAGTTTGGACCATTGGCAAGGTTTTGAAAGATGTTTGATTTGTGGGTTATCTGAATTAAAAATAGAAAATTTGCATTCTACATTTAAGATTATTTTCCACTGCAACTGTAGTTGACTCTTAATAGCCCTCTAAAATGGTCTAAGCAAATCACTAAGTTGTTAAGGTGGCTCACCGGCACATTTTTGAGGACAATTAGGAATGGGTAAGAAATACCAGCCTTGCTACAATGCCTCACCTGATGAATGAATTGAAAACCTCTAATTTGTGCTGATGCATTCTGCTTTGCTGATTTGTCGTCTTTGAACTTCATGAATCTAATGTTATCTTGTCATGAAGCTAATTGTTATCTTACTTGTAAATAAATCCTAAATCATAGTGATTGGACCAGTTAGTTTGACAACTCAAAACAGATGCAGATTAATGAGTAGGAGACATGTAGCCCACAGATTCAATTTGTCCATGTGTATCCAAATTCATATGGAACAAAAGCTTTGATAATCCGAGCATAAGTTAACTAAGATGAAATATAGCATGTTGATGAAGGTATTAAAAGTAATCCATTTAGGATTGGCAATTTGTTTCCTGCCAGTTTTATTCTAGGATTGGGGAATTGCCATGATTCCTAGACTTGTTCACATAGCATAATATTGCAAGCCTTTTGTAATGAACGATCCTTGATAATTTTGTACACCCATTAGATTAGTCACGTGTTCTGTTAGTTAGGCACAATTTCAGTTTTTGAATTCAGTTGCAAAACGTTTTAATAACTTAGCATCATTGGAAAACCACAAAAAGGTTGCAACTGATTTTTTTCAAGCTGGCACATTTAATGTGTGTCCCACACAGGAACGGGGGCAGATCAGAAATTATGTGGACATCACAAGCTCAATTATATTGTTCCGCTAATGGGGAAATTTGTGCCTCACGGTTTATGCAACAACATGGTAGTGCATTGGATATCACAGGAAGATTTCTCACAGCTCACATAATTCTTGATGATTTGTTTGTAGCTTTTCATTACATCATGTTGGTTATATTCTGCAGAAACCTGTGCTTATTAGCTTGTAATCAAACTGTTCTATGAAGTGAGGAAAGTAGTTTTTAGACTAAAAATAGACTGAAAATAACAGTGTAGCATGTGATGAATCTTTGTCTCTTGTGGGTTCTTGTGCGAATGAAACTAACCACAAAAGTAGTTGAGTTTGGGGACCAGAGAGCAAACAGCTGGAGCTTTCTTTTACAGTTTCCGCCCATGTATGTACTGTGTGATTAGTCTGCCTTTCTGTGCTTTAAATTTGTACAATTAATAAGAGATCAGTTTGTATTTCCACAAATGACATCCTGCTTCTGCTTGCATAAGACCATACCACCTAACTCCCAGCTTGCCCCCTCCCCATAATTTAATCACTTGGTTGGCCATCGACATAATAGTACACCCACACACACTTCCTCTCAATTTTTTCCATACGTTGGCTGGATTCCGCAGTTTCAGTGTGACATGTTTATATTGAAAGTTTTCAGCATTAATATGAATAATGGAGTTTATAATGGAAATAAAAGTATGAACAGAATTTATCACCATGCCCAAATTCAATTATTCCTTTCCCTCTAATCCAAATTTTCTCTTGACACTGTCTGATATTTAATTGGATGCATGTCACTTTTCCAAAGTGGGATGCTTCTCATAGGTTTCTTTCACAAATAACATTGAGTGCCTGCCCTTCACTAAATAATTAAATCTTGATGGTTGGTTTACTGTTCATTTTCACCCTCTTGGCTTTGTCATACTGAAGTGTTTCTAAATGCAGCTGAGTCTTTAAAAAAAAATGGCCATGCCTTAATATTCCAATTTTTGACTTTAATTTGGAAAAAAAACTTTTTTTTTCAAAGAGAAGTGGTTGAATAGTTTGAAACTATAATGTCTGGATCTTAGTTGATTGAGAAATGATTATTGAAACTGAAAAGATTCTGAGTGACTTAACAGGGTAGATGCTGTGACATTGTTTTCTCTGGCCAGAGAATCTAGAACAAGGGTAGTAGTCTTAAGATAAGGGATCAGTCATTTAAAACTGAGAAGCAGAGGGCTGCGAACCATAGAAATTTCTGAACCTAGAGGGCTTTGCTTGTTTATTCACTGAGTATATTCAAGGCTATGATATATTTTTAGACTTTCAGAGGAATTGAGAGATATGGGAATTGGGCAGGAAAGTAGAATCATGACCAAAGAGCAGCCATGAACTTATTGAATGCCAGAGCATTGCATGAAATGTATGGCCTACTACTGCTACTTCCTTCTTTTTAAATTCTCCTCTCTTGCCCAGTTTTGTATTTTGTTTGCAATTGCTCCTGTAAACATGGGAACTACAAAAATGCACATTATTACAAAAATCTATCAGACAAAAGAACAATAGAATCCTTACAGTGCAGAAAGAGGCCATCCAGCCTATTGAGTCTGCACCAACTCTCCTAAAGAGCATCCTACCCCCTCCACTCTATCTCTATAACCTGGTACACTATGATTAATCCACCTAACCTATGCATCTTGGATACTCGGGGCAATTTAGCATTGCCAAATGACCTAACTTACACATCTTTGTGGAAGGAAACTGGAGCACCCAGAGGAAATCCATGCAGACACAAGGAATACATGCACACTCCACAGTCACCCAAGACCAGAATCAAATCTGGGGCAATTATGTAAAACTTCATACTGTAGAAAATCTAGAGGAGTATAGAAAGTGAAGTAACGTTTAAAAAAGGAAATTAAGAAAGTAAAAAGAAAATACAAAAATGTATTTGCAGGTAAACTCATGGGGGAAAGAAAGATTTTTTTTCGTACATTAAGAGCAAAAGAATAACAAAGGAACCAGAGATGTATAAGTAACTTAGTTGTGCATGCAGAAGATGTGGGCAGAGTTTTTAATGAGTACTTCCTCTCTGTCTTTGTGAAGGAGAGGGATGATGCAGACATTCTAGTTAAAGATGAGAATTGTGAAATATTCGATACAGTAAGCATAATGAGAGAGAAAGTACTGAAGGGTCTGTCAACCTTGAAAATGAATAAATCACCATGGCTGGATGGATTGCTTTTCAAACTGTTATAGAAAGCTAGGGAGGAAATAATGGATACTCCAAGGATCATTTTACAATCTCCACCTGATATAGGTGAGATACCACAGGATTAGAGGTCTGCAAACATAGTACCTTATTTGGAAAGGGTGCAAGATATAGGCCAAATAATTATACACCAATCAATCTAACTTCAGTAGTGGGCAAATTATTAGAATCAATTCTGAGAGCAAGGGTAAACTGTCACTTAGAAAGGAATAGATTAATCAGGGAAACTCAGCATAGTTTTGTTGGAGGAAAGTCATGTCTTAGTAATTTAATCTTTTTTTGTGGAAGTAACTAGGAAGATTGATAAGGGTAGTGTGGTTGATGTTGGTGCCATGGATTTTAGTAAGGCATTTGACAAGGTCCCTCTGGCAGATTTGTCAGAAACATAAAGGCCCATGAGATACAAGGGAATGTAGTGAGTTGTATCCAAAATTGGCTCAGAAAGGCGAAACAAAGGGTAATGATTAATGGATGTTCTTGTGATTAGAAAGTGTCTTCCCATGGTGTTCCACAGGAATCAATGTTGGGCTCCTTTGTGTCTGAGGTATAAATAATTTGAATTTAGATGTGGGTCGTATGATTGGAAAATTTGCAGATGACACAAAAATTAGCCATTGTTGATCATGAGGAGGGTAACTATAAACTCCAGAATTATACCAATGTTTTGGTTGAGTAGGCACAGAAGTGATAGTTGGATTTCAACATAGAGAAGAGGTAATGCATTTAGGAAGGGCAAACAAAGCAAGGGAATACTCGATAAACAGGAGAATATTGAGAGGGATGGAGAAAGTGAAACACCTTAGGTACCTTTCCACACACAGTGGCAGGACAGGTAGATGAGGGAATTTAAATGCTTTTCTTTATTGGACATGGTATTGAATGCAAAAGCAAGGATGTATTGCAGGAAATGTACAAAATACTGGTTAGGCCTCAGCTGAAATTTTGTGTACAGTCCTGGTCACCACCTTACCAGAAGGACATAATTGTTGTAGAGAGAATTCAGAGGAAATTTATAATAAGGTAGCCAAAATATAAAAATTACAGCAACGAGGAAGGATTCTCTTCTTAGAATAGAGGAGTCTGAGGGGTGGCTTAATAGAGGAGCATAAATTATAGGAGGTGAAGTAAAGAAGATAAAAAAGATGCATTTCCCCAGGGAGAGGTAAATTACCAGGGAGCAGTGATTTAAGCTGATTAGTAGGAGAATTTGACAGGACGTAAGGATGTAGACATTTTGGATTTGCTGCCTAGTTTGGTAGTCGAGACTGAAACCTTCAACTCATTCACATAGTACCGGGATCTGCACCCAAAGCGCAGTAACCTGCAAGACTACAGACCAGATGCTGGAAGGTGGGATTGGAATGGCAGTTAGTTTTTTTCCCGCTGGTGCAGACACAGTGGGCTGAGTGGCTTCTTTCTGTGCCATAACTTTTCTTTGGTACTAATGGAGAAATCCCTTCAAATAAAATTTAAAAAAATTGTCTTTTACAGGAATCTTGCACCTGTACTTGATAACATTGTGCAGATGATTCAGGATGAAGAATCAGTAAGTTGATATTTGACTTGGTGTTCTAGTAAGAATGTGCCATTTCTAATTTTATTTTCTGGAGTTTTTAAAATTTAAAAAAACATTTAAAAAATCATTCAATATTTCTAAAATGGTTAACAGATAAGTTCCCAAAAGTTACAACTGTTAATGTTTTCTGTTTCTAATGTCTGTTTGATTTCTTTACTGTTAACCTGCTTTTTTAAAAAAATCAGAATTGGAAGGAAACATTGGTCTCTAATATCAGTTATTCTGTTGTATAAAATATGTTTAGTTATCCCTGAAGTATATTTTAAATCACATATTATTGAGAAAACTGAAAGATACCTTTAATTTATTCACTGGGCAGTTTAGCAATTGTTTTTGACCAATGAGGATGTGTAACATTTTCACAGCGGGATTTATTGATGTTGAAGCCTATTTGGGATTTTGATTATTGCAGTGTTCCTGAGATTTGTGAGATGCTGTCATGCTTCTTCACCCACAATATTACTATACTGAGAATAATGAACAGGGAGGAGTTGAGGAGAGGGAGGCAGGGAGAATTACCAGGATTAAAGAGCTGTGGAAATAATGTAATCATACAGAGCTGAATTCCACTTTATTACAGATGTGGCGGTCCTCACTGCATAATATTATGTTGAGAGGTTGACTGTTGATCATTTTTTTCACTAAATTCATTCGTATGAACCTTGTATTTGAGGGTGCTCACTGTGGTTGCAGTGGACAGTTATTGAGCTGTTTGGCAGACTGGAGGCATGATTTCCATTATTCTGGGTGTAGGAGATTTGACTTCAGAGACCTGTTGGCCAGTTAGAGGCCAATTTCTCTCCAGTACTTCGTGACAGAGATGTGCAACATTGGATCACGATTTGGGTATATGATTTGGGATCTTGTTGGGTATATGTTTTGGGGTCTTGTTGGGCAGAACATGGCTAGGTAATAGATTTTGAGAAGCTGGCTTTTGAGAGGCATGAGTTAAGAGAATAACCTGGGGGAGGATAAAACCTGCAGGGAACCCTGCTGGATTCTTGTTGGCTTGGCTCTCTCATGCCGCCAGTTACTCCTGTCAGTGGCAGGACAAGGCCCTTAACACAAGCTCCTCAATTGGTCCACTAGTGGGCATGTCATCCAACACCACCTCCACCTCAGATGTGATTGTGGCAGGGCTGGGCAAATAAACAATGAATGGGCCTCCTTTTAGATCTATTGAGCTCCCCATCTTCGAACCTGTCACCGAGGATATGTAGAATACAGTCACAAGTGCTAGGGTAACAATCGGAATTCAAATGGGTTATTTTACTCCAACAGTAAGATCCTATTCGGAATATTTCAAGAGAATGCTAATGCACTAGTTATGGTTCAGAGCATGGTGGCAAAATAATTCTGGAACTCCAATTTGAAGTGGAATGAAGGATGATTGAGGGCAGACAACATTTAAGCCATTGTTTAAGGCATGAATAAGGGTTTCATTTAGATTACGAGCAGAACTGAAGGATTGGGGTATAAAATTAGCTAGCCTTGAGTGTGATTTGACATTTTAGAGAAATGAGATGCTTGGAAGAGAATATTAATGATACTTAAATTAACTGCATTATAGAGCTGAAGAAATATCTGGCTACAGTGGACAGCAATTTTGCATGCATTTCCTAAGGTGTTTTCTTCATTACCTGGCAAGGAGAAATCTTGTCAGACATTGTCACCTTGGTAATGTTACCAATGGTTATTAAATAAATTGGATAGAATTCGCCATAACATTGTTGGCACTCAGCAACTTGTGTCAAATCTAGCTGTATTTCAATTAGATTTGTTATTCATGGTTGCTGTGATTTAATTGTATTTTGAGTTTCATCTTAAATCCTCAGCAGTCAGCTATGTTTTTGCATTGCCCTGCACTTCTATAATTTAGAAGCTTTTCACAAAACACAGCAGCGTTATTTTGTTTAGGATTTAGCACTCTCTGCTTACCGTACTTCCTCACTTCCCTTTCAGTAATTTAATTTGTATTCTAATATGAATTTTGGATGCATTCAAAATTAAGAAATGTACTTTTTATGCCTTAGTTTCTTCCGCTGCTTCTCACCAGTGCTCAGTTGATATTTTTCATCATAAATTAATGTATCCAATCCATGAAGCTTGCTCCCTCGATCCTCTGCGATCTAAATACTCGACAACCCAACTTCTGAGTTGTCATTCGGGGCGGATTCAGTGGACCAAAAGGCCTCTTCTGCACGATATGATTCTATGATTGTCCTTATCTTATTCATTACCTTCTCAACCCAGCTTCTACCACTTTCTCAAGAAAAAACCTTCTGCATCTTGAATATTTGATTTTCAGCATTTTTTTTTTTATTAAGCCCTGCAATATATCCTTGCCTCGTACCTAAATTTAGATCATTACTCTTTGCTCATTGCTATCCAATATCTGTAACATGAGGTCATAGAGTCATATCATCAGTGATGGCTTGTATCCCTATAGCTAGGACTTGTTGGCACTCCTTTTTTGTCTTTCTGACTTTATGTAGCCCTGTTGTTCACTTTGTCAATGTTCAATAAATTTCCTGCAGTCATTCTTGTTGTACTTTTGACTGTCATAGTGTTGACGTAGCTTTCTCTCCAAAAGCTTCTATTTTTCATGCTTTGATGTGCCCCCGATTTCAATCCTTAATTCCCTCACCTTTTTATTTACATACCGTTGAGAGCATCAGCTGTAACCCTGCAGTCAGTTTTCTAATGAATGCTTTGATACTCAGCTTTATCTCTCTGATGCTTCTGTTGATTTCCTTGCTGCATTCTCAATTCACCATCTGGAAATGATAAATCACTCAAAGTTGTTTTCATCCATACAAAAGTGTGGATTCTTGTATTCTAGATACTCGACTTTGTCCTCCTTGTCCTTCTTTTCAAGCATCATCGCAACCTTGAACTTTCTTAAGTTAATATCCAATGTTCTTCCTTTTCTGGTTCACAGAAACAAGTTTTAAATAAGCACAAACCACTTCATGACAGAATATACTGAACAGATTTTATTAGAATGAAACATAGTGATTGACCTAACTGTAAACAGAGAGAGTAGCCTTTCAGTTTCAGTATCGATCAAGTAGTGCTGCTTTGGTGGCGGTAAAATGTCGTGTACAAAGATGCGTGTCTCAGATAAGACATATGAGGTAACCTCTCAAATCCTCTGATTGTCTATTCTTGTAAACAGTTGATTATTCCAAAGCTATTTCTCTCAAACAAGACTTTCTGATCTAACTGTTGTTAATCTAATTGTTGGTAATCCCTTTGTGTAACAGTCTTTAATAACTGTTATGTTTCTATATCATAGTTAATGGATATTTTATCTATATTTATTACTCTAGCTATCAAAGTTATACTCACATATAGCTAACACCATTAACTCACTGCAAAGGCACTTTGTATATCGCACATAAGTTGTAAAAGCAAAGGACAAGTTATGCTTTTCGCAACACCTCCAAACCATCTTGTTTCCATTGAGAAGACTGTTCCAAATTCAAAGGAGATGTATCCTAGCCTCTAATTCCGCAAAGTGTACAACATGCGATCCTTCAAGATACCCAAAATATCAACCACTTTTTATTCCCTCTCATTCATGTTTGTTTAAACCAGATTGAGCTTGGGTCACTGACTGTGTGGAGTTTGCACATTCTGTTCGTGTCTGCATGGGTTTTCTGGATGCTCTGGTTTCCTTCCACTGTCCAAAAATGTGCAGGTTTGGTTGATTGGTCATGTTAAATTGCCCCTTAGTGTCCTGGGATGCATAGATTAGAGGGATTAGCAGGGAAAATATGAGAGATTATGGCGATAGGGTCTGGGTGGTCCTGCTGTCGGTGCAAACTCGATGGACCGAATGACCACCTTTTGCACTACATGGATTCTATGATTTTATGAAAAGAATACTCATGTAGCACATAAATGCCGAACTGTGCTTTAAACCATTTATAATTTTCAAATATAATGTCAGCATTGCCCTGTTTGATTTACATAGTCAGGATTTATTGTTGGTATTTTTAAATAACGAGTAATCCAAGATATTTTTGCTGAAAAAGGAGAAATGCTGTTGAAGTTTTCTGTCTCACACTCATCAGGGCAGGCTCAAGTTGGCCACATTTCAAAAGGAGCAAAACTGTCCTGCAGGAGGAAAGGATGATAATTGTTAGCGATGCAAAGCAAGGAAAGCAGATGCACAAGAACACACCTCCTGTAGTTTCCCTCCAAACCACATACCACCTGACCTGGATCCATATCACAGTTCCTTGACTGGATCAAAATGCTGGAACTGTCTTTCTAATAGCTCATGGGCTGTAGCAGTTCAAAAGATATATCACCACCACCTTTTCAAGGGCAACTAGGGGTAGGCATAACCATTGTCCTAACTAGTGATGTCCACGTCTTGTGAATGAATAAAAATATAAAAAACTTTAGAATCTAATGTCTAACATTAGCTGTACTCCACAATTGGGCAGCATTTGCTGAACAATCTCAATATGGTAAGAATTATTTAGCAGTTGGGCTCTCAATGTGGCTGTCTTATGCTTGCTACAATTACTTATGAAAGGACCTGCCCTCCACAGGCAAAAGGGACATGTCCAGGCGTTGTGCCTCTTTTTTTAAGATTAAACAGAAGAGTAGGGGAAAATAGAAACAGCTCCCTGATGCATTCATCATGGCAACACATCGATAATGAGAGTCAGCTTGGCAATTTCAATTAGCACACCTTTGATACTGTTACTTTATCCATCTTGTGAAGATTATTTCATGCTGACTAGTCATCCAAATCTCTTTGTTAACTTACAGAACTTCAACCTTGACTTCAAGGAATCCCAATTCTGTGTTTCTTTTTACTTTGTTTTTGTTAGGTAACATATTTCTGTTAGGTGTATTTATGTTATTTTGTTTCATGAAGTACCTTTGCTATGGAGCATGTGTTAGTGTTTGATTAAAGGTTTTTCACTGTGCGCTGCCACATTAATCATTTTATGTTGTATTATTGTTAACTGACTGAGCATGGCACCCATCCTTGCATGTAATATGCATATAGTCGGTTCATGAATAATGTATATTTGTGTACTGGTGTGTATGTAGTGCCTCTCATTAGACAGCACAGCAGAGGGGAGTCATCTGACTTGAACCAACAGGAACTGGGAGAAAGGGATCACACCACAGAGTGAAGTCCTCTCTCAGGCAGAGTCAACTAGATTCACTAGATCCAGTTATTTAGTGTTTCTCCCCCCCCAATAAATTGGAATGGGGAGGAATCCCGATACTCGATCCCACCCTCCTCCTCCTCCTCCCCCCCCCAACCTAAAAAAAAGACTCAGAGTGAGAGCAGACGGAGTTTTTTATTTCTTTTCTTCTTCTCTCTTTTTGTTTCTTGTTAAGGGATGTAACAGTGATGTCAGTGCAAGCGGTGCAATGTTCCTCCTGTGGGATGTTTGAGGTGAGGAACACCAATAGTGTCCCAGCTCAGTACACCTGCAGGAAGTGCACCCAATTCCAGCTCCTTGAGGACCACGTTAGGGACCTGCAGCTGGAACTGGAGGAACTCAGGATCATTCAGGAAGCAGAGGCAGCTATTGATAAAAGCTACAGAGAGATAGAAGTGATATGTGGATGACTGCTAGAAGGAGTAAGAAGCAGTCAGAGCAGTGATTTCCTCATGGCTGTTCCTCTGCAAAATAAGTACTCTGCTTTGGATGCTGTTGGGGAGGATAACTCAACGGGGCCTGACTAATGATGTCCACATCTTGTGAATGAATAAAAATACTCAAATTGTGGTCCTGTGAATAAAAGATAAAAATGGTTAATAGAAAAAGACGCAAGGAGAACTCAGCAACAGAGGTCAAAGAATAGAATGCAAGAAGAGCCAAGGGAATCCCACGTAATGGATGCGATCAGATTTGTGATTGATGAGAAAACTGATCAACTCGGAGTGAAGCATTTCAAGGATTGATCCATGATTGATCCATGACACTCATGTACGACATCCTGTATCATCTAATGCTAGAGTCACCATGCTGTTGAAGCAGGAATTAAAGCATAGCTATCATTCACCAAAGTATATTGGGAATCTTTCTGAGATCCAACTGAATGACCAAACAACTAGTCATGTGGAATATACAAATTAATCGGCGAAATCGGACATTCTGAATAGGCAGAAACTGTCTGGTGTTCGAGGGTGCTGTGGAGGCCATAGCACTGGACAAACCGAAAGAGAAAACACAACTGTTGAACAAATTAGCAATTCAGAAGAACTGTCCAATTAAAAATAAAAAGGAAGAACTGTTGAAGAGAGAAGTAGAGCTCAATGCAACTATTAAAAAATGTGGCAGTTGTCTGAAAATATGCAAAGCGCAAGTAGGAAGAGATCATTTCCCAATGTTGTTAGAAGAGAATGATGGACTCACTTTGGGAAAAAGCTCAAACTGATGAACCAAATGGTTGGAGCAACTTTTACATGAGACAAATGGATCAAGAGTAAAGCTAGTGCATGCTGAGAATGAGATTCTGTTTCAGTAACTAGGAGCTATTGAACATAAAGAGGAATCACAAAAAGAAATAAAGCTCTAAAGAAGACAAAATCAAAGTGAAATGGTCAACAGCTAATTTAAAATTTGCAAAAGTTGACAAAATGAAGTCAAAAGGAAGGACAACTTAATGAGGTAATGTAAAATGAGTTGAGTTGGAACAAATTCAAAAACCGGTTAAAAATTGTATTCATGCCAGAGAATTCTGTAATAGAGAGGACCTCTGAAAATTTTCAGCCCATCGAAGGATACTTGAAATGACTATGAAGCTAAAGAAAATGAGTTGTTGAAAAAGCGACTGAGGGAAGTGGAGCTGAAATGGGCTGAGACCAAACTGTAAGTGGTGACAACAAGAGTGCAGGAGAAAGAAGCAGATATATGGAATAAAGAACAACTCGGGTCTAATAATAACATGAACAATCGAAAACATGCCAAATAGTACATCAGGAGGAGCAAAAGAACTTTATCATGTGATCCATGGACCACAACTAGAGTACCATGCACATTTCCTCCACAAGTAACAAACCAAGTTTGTGCAAGAACTATCAAGATGCAAGACTGTGTTGTATTGCAATAACAGCACATACGTGCTTTATAGGGTAATTTACTTGACAGAGAAAATGATCAACAGTGGATTGGAAAGTGATACCATTGGTAGAATAAAATGTATAGTCCTTGGTCAGTGCACAGTCTAGGGCAGAACTCGGGAAAGCAGCAAACCTGCATGGAAGAATTTCCATGCAAAACTATTTGAAACTGCGCACTGTTGAAGCTTTCTAGAACTTTCTAGAACAAATCTCAACATCCCATGGAACAATTGCTACATCGATTTACAAATGTCTAACTTATACGTATAATGGTTAGTTAGAATGTGGGTTAAGTAAATCAATTTTGAAGATTGCATAGAAACATTGAAGGGAGAGGGATGTCGTGTATTTGGTGCCTGTTTCTTCATTTCAGCACAGTATGCAGTCTCACAATGCCAGGTTAAAGTCCAACAGGTTTATTTGATTGCATGTGCTTTCAGAGCACTGTTTATTCATCAGGTGAGTGCAGGGCATATATATACACAAATTCAGTTATAAGATTATGGTTGGAATGCAAGTCTTAACAGGTAATCAAGATTTTTCAGGTGCAGACAATGTGAGTGAGAGAGGGTAAAGCACAGGTTTAAGAGGTGTGAATTGTCTCCAGCCAGGACAGTAAGATTTTGCAAGACCAGGCAAGTTGTCAGGATTACAGATAGTGTGACATGAACCCAAGATCCTGGCTAAGGCTGTCCTTATGTGTACAGAATTTAGCTATCAGTTTCTACTCGGTGATTCTGCATTGTCACTTGTTGTGAAAGCCACTTTGGAGAACACTTACCCAAAGATCAGGCTGAGTGCCCATGACTGCTGAAATGTTCCCCGAGAGGAAGGGAACATTCCTGCCTGGTGAATGTTGAGTGGTGCTATTCATCCGTTGTTGTAGCGTACTTATTTCAACACAGCAGAAGAGAGCCACCTGATATGAACCAAGAGTGAGTGATTACACTACAGGGTGAAGTTTTCTGTCAGGCAGAATTATTTAGCAGCCATGTAATAACATCATAAATATGACTCCAGAGCAGTTTAGAGCTGCAACTTATAGACCTTGTTTTTTTTAAACAATGAATATATACACACATGCGTGCAGGCACACAAGTATTCCAATATCTTAGCTAATTTGAAGTAAGTTGTAATTCGTTCTGAACTTTGAATGATTTTAGCAATAGATTGGAAGTCTTTTTTTCCCCTGGATAAGGTGAGAGTCCTAGATAAGATGATCTGTCAGAGAGTCAGTTCAGACTCGATGGTTCGAAAGGTCTTCTGCACTATAATATAGGAAATCTTTTCATGGTTTTGATATTTATCCATGATCACATAGGCAGGTGGTTATCAACATGTTCTCACTTAATGATGTAATTACCTTCTTTTCTGTCATATTCTAAATCACTTCCTCTGCCCTAGTTTTACACACCCAGCTATATTACATGTTCATCTCATTCATGAGCTCTTGAGGAACATTCCTATTGAATACATTATTATAATGCATTTAGCAAAGTATTCTGATTAATTCAAGTTATCAACACATTTTTGTTCATTATATTTAAATATCTGATTAGACTGCATTTATTTCTCAGAATGGATTCAGGCACAATATTTTATCAAATTATCCTAATTGCAGAACACAAACCAGTCTGCAAGGTAAGGGATATTAGTTATCTTTAATACAGTTTCCCTTCTCTCCCTGCCCCCTAGTTGCACCCAGAATGCGTTAAATCGTCCTAGCTAGAATCTCTTTTCCTCCAATAGTGGTTTACTTGCATATTTCTCCTTGCTGCATCACAGCTACTCTTTTGGCTGTAATATCCCCGTGTTTGGGATATTATCCAAAGAATCTTAAGGTTGAGACTTCCTTGAAGTTGTTTTTCTTACACTGCTCTTACAAACTTGTAATGCTTTTACCTTCCTGTTTTTCTGTCAGTGTTCTATGTCTATTGCCATATAAAGTACTGTGAAAATTGCTCAAAACTTTCTGAAAGTTCTAGAATGTAAGCTGTGTATAGTAATCTGGCAAAATCATATTGGATGATGACCCTGCATTTCAACAAAGTAAGCCGCTTAGATAAGAAAGGCGAGTTGGCTAAGGTAAATGATTGGGAAACTCCAGTAATAGATAAGATGACAGACAAGCATTTGATAAATTACACATCATATACAACATTTCTTTAAGGCATTAAAACTCAACCAAGGCTATCAAATGGAATTAAACAATAGAATTAGATCAAAAGAAGAGGTGTATATTGTTTCCAAAAAAAGTAGTAACCTGAATATTTGGGAGGCTTTTTGAATTCAGCAAAAGAGGACCAAAAATTGATGAAAAAAGGGCAAAGAAAATGACACTACACTAGTAACAGACAATACAGATGAATTATAATTGAATAGCTATACAAAGAAAACATGGACTTATTAGAGGCAGGGACACATGAAATTATATTGAGGAATAAGAAACTGGCGAACATTAAACAAATACATATATGTCTTCATGAAAGAAGACAAAAGACATTTCAGAAATAATGGAGAACCAAATGAGGAGCTTAAAGTGTTAGGGAAAAAAATTACAGCTATTTGGCTATAATGTACTTGCTCACTCTTCAGTTAAGCAAAGACTCTGGGAGTTTCAGGCAAGGCCTTTATTATGAACTATATATAAGCTAGTTCCAGTACTCCAAATAGTGGTACCCAGGAAAAAGTTTTGATTTAAGAACTGTTCAAACAATTATAGTTGAGATCCAGTTGCAAGAAATTAGCACATCACAATCACAAATGTATATTTGCAGAAAAATTATCTATATCCACTCACAATTAACAATTGAGATTACATGTTGTATAACATAGGGATATAGTTGTCCAACTACAACTTGTGTGCATCTATCTAATTATAATCTCACCAAGCACATATTTCTTTCTGCACAATTATGAAGCTATCTTTCTAACTGTTGTCATATCAAATCCCCCATCCCATTCTCTCTTATTAGAATAGACATTGACAAACTGCAGCTGTGCATAAGCGAATGGAGTTCTTGTTTGTGTGCTTTGTGACTGAAGCCACCCTTGTAACGAAGAGTCCTTGACTCTTAATCTGGGTCTGCTTTAATCAAGACCTGTGGTTTTCCCAAGTGACTGAGTTTAGCAGCTTGCAGTTTGTGATTTTTAAACTTGTGTGATTATTAACCCTTTCATCAGGATATCTGTATAAGGAAAGCAATGCTACTGGAAAAATTAATGGGACTAACTAGTATGAATTCCCTGGACCTAATGACCTAAAATGGATTACAGAGCAGAAGAAGGCCATTCGGTCCACCATGTCTACACTGGCTCTTCAAATGAACATTTTGACTTAGAGCCATTCTCATACTTTGCCCCACACACTTGCACATTGTTTCCATTCAAGAAGTAATCTAATATCCTCTTGGATGCTTCGATTGAACCTGTCTCCACCACACTTCCGCGCAATATATTCCAGACCAAACCATTTGCTCCCTTTCCTTTTAAAAGAGTACCTGAAGAGATATTGGCTTCATTGCTTTTGGACTCTCAGAATGTCTGTAACTAACTGGTTATTCACAAGTATCAGCTATTTACAATTGATGTTAATTGACTTAGATGATGAGACTGAGTATAATGTATCCAAGATTGCTGACATCACAAAGTTGGATGGAAAGTGAGCAATGAAGAGGACGCACAGCTGCCGAAGGATATAAACAAGTTGAATGAATGGGCAAGAACTTGGCAGATTAAATATAATGTGCAAAATGTAAGGAGTTTGGGGTGTAACATTATAATTATATTTTAGGAGTTGTAGGTTTAAACAAAAAGAAAAGATGTGGTTTGTACATGTAGATTCAAACTGACAACGAGATTTATTGTGAAAGCTCTTTCCTGCACAGAAAACAAAGTAAAATAGCTGCTTTTGCAATACCCAGATGCCATCACCATCAAATCATGTGATCAGCTCTTAAAGCTACCACTTAAGTATATAATGGGAGTGTTTGTTGTGGTAAATCCGCTGGGCGTGGTGGGGGGAGTTTTGGGATTGTGTGCGTGGGTGTCCCATGTATGGCTAGGTCTGGGTGTTTAGATAGTTAAGCTGGAGTCAAAAGTTTTTTTTTCCCTTCTAGCTCTTTCACAGTAACTTTCAGCACAAAACTGGCAGTACCATCTGAAGTTAGCGATTTAAATCGCTTCGGTCGGATGGGTCCCAGCTCAGCACAGTTATCCAAAGGAAGTTAGCACCTGGGGGCAATTGCCAAGTAAACCCTTACATGGGAATTTCCAATGGGTATTTCCCAGTGCATCATATGAATACCTCCAAATGTGATGTTGGGGAACCTGGAAGTTACGGGCTTTAATGGCCTTCTGCAAGTTGAATTTGCTGTAGGGAGTTTTAATTAGCAAAGCATTGTGCTGTGAAAACTATTGAGCGTGCACTAGATACTACTTGGAAAAAGAACATTTATTTGAACCATTAACAGGAGACGTTTGCTGCAATATAGTCTCTTTAAATCAACCCACTGAAAATAAGCAGAATCAGCATTGAAATCCCAGTGCAAGAAGGAATCAAAATGATTGATATGTTGATTGTGAGAATAATTTTGAAAAATTACAAAGCTTGTTAAAGCACTTTTGAAGCCTTCAAAGTTAACAGTGGTTCCAGCTAATATTAATTCGCATTCGTGACATTAATAGTTCTCCACAGTGACATGGTTATTGACAAATCAACCATAAGTCATGTAGTGTGCATGCATGTAACACTTCAGCAATTTCTTTATGCCACTGGCTGAATTCTCCTGGACAGAGCTGTAAATGTTCTTTCAGAAAGAGTTGTTAGAATATTTGCCAAGTGTTCATTTTATAACCTTAAGCCCAAGAAATGATTGTGGTATAGTATATTAAAATGCTTTGCCATTCAAGAGCAACATGTGGATTTGTATCACTGATGGCCCATACAAGTTCTTGATCATAGAATCATCGCCTCCAACAGTGCAGAAGGAGGCCATTCGGTCCATCACGTCTGCATCGAATACAATCCCATCCAGGAACTATCCCCATAACTCCATGCATTTACCCTAGATAGTCCCCCTGACATTAAGGGTCAATTTAGAATGGCCAATCCATCTAATCTGTACATCCTTTGACTGTGGGAGGAAACAGAAGCACCCAGAGGCAGACACGTGGAGAACATGCAAACTTCACACACTTAGTAGCCCAAGCCTAAGGAATCGAACCCGGATCCCTGGCACTCGAAGGCAGCAGCGCTAAGTACTGTGCCACCATGCAGCCCTGATCTTAAAAGCCACTGAAACATCTCATAGAATCTACAGTACAGAAGAAGGGCATTTGACCCAACGAGCCTGCACCAACAATAATCCCACTAGGTACTGTCCTATATTTGACACCAAAGTCAGAGGAGTGGTCGATAGTGAAGAGGGGTGTTATAGTTTGCAGAGAGACTTGGACAAGTTGCAGAGCTGGGTCGAGAGGTGGCAAATGGAGTTTAATGTGGAAAAGTGTGAGGTAATTCACTTTGGCAGGAATAACAAATGTGTAGAGTATAGGGCTAATGGTAGGACTCTTAATAGGGTTGAAGAACAGAGGGAACTTGGTGTATATGTGCATAGATCCCTGAAAGTTGGCAATCAAGTCGATAAGATTATTAAGAAGACATACGGAATCTTGGCTTTTATTGGTAGGGGGATTGAATTTCGGAGCCTCAACGTCATGTTGCAACTGCACAAAGCTCTAGTGCGGCCGACTTGAAGTATTGTGTACAGTTCTGGTCCCCGCATTATAAAAAAGATGCGAGGCATTGGAGAGGGTACAGAGGAGGTTTACCAGGATGCTGCCTGGTATAGGTCTTATGAAGAGAGGCTGAAGGATTTGAGGTTGTTTTTGTTAGAAAGAAGGCGGCTAAGAGGAGACCTTATTGAAACATATAAGATGATTAGAGGTTTAGATAGGGTGGACAGTGATAGCCTTTTTCCTAGGATGGAGAAAGCTAGCACGAGGGGACACAGCTTTAAATTAAGGGGTGATAGTTATAGGACGGATGTCAGAGGTAGGTTCTTTACCCAGAGGGTGGTAAGGGTATGGAATGCCCTGCCTGCTGCAGTTGTAGATGCGCCAAGTTTGGTGGCGTTTAAGAGGTCAGTAGATAAGTTTATGGATGAAAAGGGAATGGTTTAGGTTAGAGGGTCATTGCTTTTTCTTAATTGGTCGGCGCAACATCGAAGGCCGAAGGCCTGTTCTGCGCTGTTATGTTCTATGTTCTATATCCGTAACCCCACACATTTACCCTCCTGGTTCCCCTGACACCAAGGGCCAATTTATCATGGCCAATCAACTTATTGTACACATCTTTGGACCTATAAATATGGTTTTAAGTAGAAGCAATAGGTGACATGAAGCATTGGTTAATAGCAGTCACGTGTGTTTATCTCTCAGTGACTGATTTGAGTATTTTCGAATGAAGCTTCAGCATAGCTTTTTTGCCCATGCAAATAACTGCAGATTGTGGCCAGTTTGAAGAGAAAACCCTCCCCTTCTAAAAGTGAAAAACAGAATATTTGGTCAATATTCAAATAGTCCTCAGTTATTGTCATGTTATTAAATTATCTGATTGTGTACACAGAGGTAATTACTTCAAGTTATAACACTGTGCTAAATATTACAGGAGTGAGCAGGACAAGGAATCTGAATGGGAATTAATTAGACTGAATTTACAATTGTATGTATCCCTGTGTATGCGTTTTCTTTATGCTTTAGTGAGTTAACTTTATATAGTGTTTATTACTGGTAAGAATGATCAGAAAATGTTTCTAATGTATACAATTTAAAAAAAATTCTTTTTTGATATGTTTTCCAATTAATAGATTTCCTTTTATTCCTTGTAGCCGCTCGAATCATTGTCATTAGCAGATTCAAAGCTGAAGACTGAATTAACGATAATAATTAATGCTTTGGGAAGCAATTCTTCTTTGACTAAAGTGGACATCAGTGGGAATGGGATGGGAGACATTGGTGCTAAGATGTTGGGGAAGGCCCTACAAATCAACACAAAGCTCAGGTACAATTAAGCTTCTGTAAATATTATTTAGACTGACCTTTATTATATGGATATATCTTGTTTTATGGGAAAGAAAGCTATATTTCTTGTTTATTCTCTGAATAACTTGGAGGGATGTTGCGATAACAAAAAGGGGAAGATAGTAGCAACCTACCGAGTGAGCATTTTGACAACAGTAATTGTCCTTTGATTGTACTTTGAACCTGTTCAGGCAACATCCCCAGGCTACATTTGAAGAGACGAGGCTGGCTGCAGTTAATCATTGCAACTGAGTTGTAGATTATTTGAACAATACCGTGGGAGACCAGTTAATACCGATTACAAGTTTTCTGTTTGTATACTGTTTCTCTGGAGCGTGGTTTTATAGATTAATTATTGCAAATGACTTATTCAAAGTGGCTGATCTCTTTCCACAGGACGGTAATTTGGGACAAGAATAACATTACTGCGCAGGGCTTTCAGGACATTGCTGTGGCGTTGGAAAAGTAAGTAACACGGCCAGATTATTTCCTTTTTAAGGTGTAAATTTATAATATTGATTTCCTTGAACTGGTATTTCAAACCATTATGTAAAAGCTACTTTTAGATGTTGAGGATACTACTAGGTACAATAATTCAGTGGCTATCTTATTAGACTAATAATCCAGTGGCCTGAACTAATAATAGAGGCATAAATTCAAATCGTGTCATAGCAGTTTGTGAATTTGAATTCAGTTTAACAAAGCAATTTGAAATAATCTCATGTCATGACAACAGTGGAATTGTGGTATTTTTGTAAAAAGAAATATTGGTGCACAAGTGCTTCTTGAGGAGAAGATCTTGCACAAACTGGCCTACATATGACCTCATATTTACAACAATGTGATTGACTCATAACTGTTTTCTGAAATGGTCTAGCGAGCCATTTAGTTGTATCAAACTGCCGCAAAGAAGTCTGACAAGAATAATGTTGGGCAGACCACTCAACTTTGACCTCAACATTCGCTATGACAAAGACAAGCTCTGGAAATCCCACTTAAAAGTGTGTACTATAGCTGTGTGAACTGCAGTAGTTCAAGAAGACCTTCTCAAGAATGGCAAGGAGTGGGCAATAAATTCTAGCATTCCCAGTGATGCCCACATACTGAGAGTGATTGAATTAAACATATGTATTTAAGTTGTTCCACTGTTGCAAGATTGATACAGGCATATCTGTTTAATTATGGTTGGACCCATTTCATGCCAACAATTGAATTATTTTGCACTTATCTGCTCAACAGTCAATTTGCCAGTCTCCGAGGTAATCCTAATTTCTGTTAAAGCAACATTGTATCATTACAGAGGTCATTATTGCAATCATTTAGATTTTAAAAACAGCATTCAATAAATTTGGATCCAATTTGATAATTGTGCAATGATTGCAAATCTGCCAAATATTAAGTACAAATGAAAAAGACAATTAATAAATACAAAAACTAATTGCTGGAAAACTTACTGCTGGAAAAACTTGTTGCTGGACATCTTAAATATTTTTGTAAACACACTTGGCTTCAGTCAGTCAGTTTAGTTGCATTTGCACTTGTTCTTTGAACTCTGCTCAATGCTTAATTTAAAATGTCATAAACCATTCCAATAACAGGAATATGTGAATTGTAGTTTTATTTTTTTTAATCTTCAGAATAGGAAGCCTACTGCAAACTCAGGACAGACTTTAAGCTCATAGAATGGAAGATAATCTTGGCATAGGAATGCCTAACCTTCATTCCTGTAAGGATTTTTTGAGTTCCACTGCTTAGCCAGAATATTCAGTAATAACCTCAATTTGAGTCAGAAAGTTCTGGGTTAAGTTGCACTCCAGAAATTAGAACACGTAATCTAGACTGACCTTAAAATAGTAAAGGAATATGGCAGTGGGAGTTTTCATCACTCTTTATTTTAGCAGCCATCATTGTAATTTATAATCACATTCTGAGTAGCTCATTTTGATAGTGCATCCAATTTGTGGTGACTTATTCTTGAGGTTAACTGTGTGGAACCTACTCTAGTAAAGAAGATTAAAAGTATTTATCAGTGTGCTTTGCTTTTAATTCAACCATTTCCTTTTATAATTGGATAATTCACATGATTAATAATATTATTGTAATATGATGGGGGAAGAGATTTAATGTTACAGTGAAGCTGGCATTACATTACTCATGGTGTAGCGGTTGATTGGGAAAAGAATAGAATTCACTAACTTTGTTTGGATATAGTTAAAAATAAAAAAAAATTAAAGTGCTCATCTTGAATTTTTTTCACTTATCCAGGCAGTTAAAGGACTAAATTATTATTATTATCTGCTGTAACTTAGCAGTAAGGAAATGAAATTATTACGTTTTTTTTTTCTGGCGCTATGCGTACCTTTACGTGGTATATACATTTATGGTAAGAGTGCTCCAGATGGCATATTGATGTCAGATTAGTACAGGTGCAATGAATGCCCTCTGGAAGTATGCAAAGCAAGGCAGTCATGACGTCAATCTGTGTGCAACTTTGATTTAATTCCAATCAATGCTATTTTGAATTCAATGCTCCAGCCAACACCATCTCTTAGAGTTCTAAAGTCAAATGCATTCAGTAGAAGGAAGATAGCACTAATTGAAGAAATCATTGACTTCTTGCAGGCTAATTGCTATTTGATTTTAGAATCACTACAGTACAGACGGAGGCCATTTAGGCTTTCGAGCTTACAACAACAACAATGCCATCCAGTCTCTATTCCCATAACCCCACATATTTTCCCTGCTAATCCACTTGATACTAAGGAGCATTTTACTATGATGATTCACCTAACCCCCTCCCCAAATCTTTGATATGTGGGTGGAAGCAGGAGCACCCATGCAGACATGGGGAGAATACGTAAACGCCACACAGACAAGTCACTCGAGGCCAGAATTGAACCCAGGTTCCTGGAGCTGTAAGATAGCAGTACTAACTACTGTCTACTAATCTTCCAGTTGTTGCCAGAGATCTGCAAGTGTTTGGTCATTTCTGTTGTGATTTGGCAGATGGTGAGAGAATGGAATAGGGCAGTTCCACCCCCACCTGAATCATGGAGGAAAGGCCTTTAAGAAGGATGGTGTGGTCAATTGTATCATAAGCTGCAGGCAGGTTGAAAAGAATGAGAAAGGAGAGTTTTTCCTATGTAATTTATGATTCTAAAAAAGTTGTTCAGTTTTCCAGGCCAGAAAATTAATTGAAGGGATTCAAACATAATTTTGAAACAGATGGTCAGGAATTTATAAAGCGACAGGACTTTGCAGAGGAAAGGGCAATTGAAAATGGGGAGATTGTGCATGCTGGATTGGTGACCAATTGTTAGGTAAATTTGAAATTGCAGTGTTTAGCAACTTGAGGGGTTGGGAGGGGGATTTTTCAATGGATAGACAGAGAAAGAAGTAGCATGTGGGTTGAATGCAATAAAACAAAATGATTGAAGATTACCTTCTCAGTAATTGCTGTGATAGGGGTAGTGAAACAATGTGAAATGATAAGATTGAAGGATGGTTAGATAGCAGTTGGAGAGTTTACATGAAGGGAAACACTAAAGAAGGACATCAATTTCAGAGGATAGAGAAGAAGAGTTGAGATACGGGTTGCAGTCACTGAAGAAAAGTTGCTGTGTGCAGATGCTGAATGATGGAAGTAGAGATGACAGATAGGATATTACAGCCTCACTTGTCCAAAACTGTAAAATCCCACTTGAGGTCAACAGATCTTTTCAAATTCCGCCCCTTGCCCACTCCGACTCCTGTGGTGGGCAACATGGTAATATTCCGGCCAATGTCTCAGTGGAAAACGTGGGTGACATTAGGATGGGCAATATAGGACAAGGATTTTGAATGAAAGCAGTGAATGATTGAACAGATGGGATGGCAAAGGAGCAGGGAGACAGGCCAAAATGCATTTTAGAGATTATGGCCACGTGGTGGCACAGTGATTAGCACTGCTGTCTCATAGTGCTAGGGACCTGGGTTCAATTCTGGACTTGGGTCACTGTCTACATGGAGTTTGAACATTCTCCCTGTGTCTCTGTAGGTTTCCTCTGGGTGTGCCAGTTTACTCCCACATTCCAAAGATGTGCTGATTAGGTGGATTGTGCTGATATGTGTGCTATTGCAGACCAGAACACTGCATTTGCCTGACGAAGACGAAAGTCAAAAACTTGCAGATTTACCATCAAATAAATCGGTTGGATTTAAAATTGGTGTTGCCAGACTCTTACTAGGTGGATTGGCCAGGGTAAGAATTGCCCTTAGTGTCCTGTAATGTGTAGATTAGATGGATGAGCTGTGGTATATGTGTGGGATTACAGTGATAGGGTGGGCGAGAGGGCCTGGGTAAGATACTCTGTCAGAGAATCGGTGCAGACTCAGTGGGCTGAATGCCCTCCTTCTGCACTGTAGGTGTTCTATGAACACTATTGTTGCAACATTTTAAACAGGACAAGTTGTGCAAGTTATAGCCAGGCAGCAAGGCATCATTATCACTCCTCCACTAAGACAGTGCTGTTAGTGCAATTGTGCAGCATCCACACAGATCACACATGTTGGGGAGAGAATCGGATGAATTAGTTGAGGTTATTGTTTGTTATGAGGCAGCAATGAGCAATTGGTGGGCCTTTCTGATGATACCAGGAGAAGCACAGAGAGAAGCTGTAGGATTGTTGAAGAGTGAGTCAACTCTCTTGATTAGGAAAAATGATAATTAGTGAAGAATTGGAGTATGTGAAAGATGATCACCCAAGGGCTAAGGAAAGGAAGGAAGCATGATAGTAGACAGAGGTTAAAAGTAAAACAGGAAAAGAAAAAAGAGGTGGCTTGGAAGGGATGAGCTCAAGATTGAGGCAACATCCAAAAAGAATTGAATGGATACAGGAAGACTAAGCTATGGAGGAGGTGGTGAGGTTACATGTTGGATCAACATAGATAAACTTTGAAATACATGAGGAACAAAGAAGGTCTAACATATACATGAAATTAGATTTTTAGTCAGTGGTTCATCAAGTTGACATTGCAAAATTGGCAATGAATAGATGACAAGGTACCAAATAACTTGGAGAACGTATAGACAATTCTATGCAAAGAACAATGAAATGTGTCTTTCCAAAGAAAACAAATTCCGTGTCTATTGCAATAATGTGGAGATGCTGATGTTGGACTGGGGTAAACACAGTTAGAAGTCTCACAACAACAGGTTTATTTGGTAGCAAAAGCCACTAGCTTTCGGAGCTTTTGCTGCTCCTTCGTCAGGTGAATGGGACTTCTATTCACAAATAGGGCATATAAAGACATAAACTCAATTTACAAAATAATGATTGGTATGCGAGTCTTTGCAGGTACCAAGTCTTAAAAGTACAGACAGTGTGAATAGCAACAGTGTTAAGCACAGGTTAGAGATGTGCGTTGCCTCCAGACAGGACAGTTAGTGAGATTTTGCAAGTCCAGGCAAGTTGTGAAGGTTACAGATAGTGTGACGTGAACCCAAAATCCCAGTTGAGGCAGTCTCTGATCATGAAGGCTACTTGGAGAACGTTCAGCCAATAGGACCCAGGATGCAGCAAAGTGGTGATTGTAACTGAGGAATACTGCTACAGATGGATATTCTGGCAACCATGTTTCCCACAGATACTTGAGAAGCTGTACGTATTGCTGCCATTATCCCCTCCATTTAGTAAATCCATGACATGATAATTAGATGAGATAATTAGAAATAGCTTGCTTAAAATCTCAACCTTTTTTTAATATAGTTCAAAAAAAATTCTATTTCTCAGTTTAATTTATTTTCTGAAGTCAAAATGAGAAAAAAAGCTTACAATGACTGTGCAATCAATTATCAGTTTTCCTTGGGGATCAAAATTGTGACAATAGGAAGTAAAGTTGTGCAGACGAGAGATGCATGACATGTATAACTAGAATCTTGTCCCTAGATGATTGCTGTCTAATGTTTGGAGGGCTCAAGTGTATTGTCATGACTGGTATAACAACTACCTCATTTTGTGCCTACTGTCAAGCACATTTATTTACCCTTCTCTTGCCACCTTTACACCCGCCGCTGTGACTCAAAGAATGCAGTTGGTTAATTATTGAGTCATGAGATCCATAGAACCCCTACAGTGCAGAAGGAGACCGTTCAACCCACCAAGTTGGCACTGACTCTCTGGGTACTTATGCAGTCACAGGAGACTGTACAAACACATTCATCCAAAGTCGAAATCAAACCTGGGGTCCCTGATGCTGTGAGGCAGCAGGGCTAACCACTGTGCCACCGTTGATATTCCACTGTCCTGCATGCCAGCATTGCCTTAACTATAGCTTCTGCCGACTCATAGTCTGAATTAGACAGCCAACTATGGCAGGTTTACTGCTGCTGTCACATAGATGCTAAGCTACTGGCACCAGTAACATTAGTCCCAACCTCCAAAAGCATAAAGTGATTGTTCTTCTGCTGTGGTTATCATTGTTTGAATACCATGAGTGAGATTGTTTTGTAATAAAATCACATCAAGTAAAATGTGCTTGAAATTCATATTAAAATTAGCACTTTTTATTTAATTTGGAATTGAAGCTGATGATCACTTTACAAACGAGAACCTTATCAGCAAAATTCTTGAGCAACTTATCAGGGAAACTGCAACGTGAAACAATTCTCAAAATTAGTATCCTGAAAGAACCGAAGACCACTTTACATTGATACAAGCCATGCAGGCAGAGAATTGGAGTCCGAACTTAACTGAATTGAGTACAAATAGAATTGACGTTCAGGACAACGTTTTCCGTGGAGATGAAGTGTGATGGTGAGTGGGAAAGTCAGCGCGGCTCCCCTCGCTGGTGGATCATGTTGCCGAGCGATACCATCTTCATCTCAAAATGTATGCATAAGCAAGTAGCTTGGTGAGTGGGCTTGAACTGGCGGGGCATCTCTTACATCCTTGATGGGAGCCAGAGGTCCACCAACCTCATCGCCCAGCTTGGCAGCAGGTTGCCAGGGAGGTCAACACATGTAGAGCTCAGAAGAGGTCCCCTCTCCCTCCAGTGCTACAAAGATGAATAACTGCATCTGCTCCACCAGGATAGTGAAATTCCTCACCCTCAATTCTCACTCTCATAAGGCAGTTCCTTGGAGTCTTTCAGGTTGCCAGCACAAGGGACATCAACACCAATTCTCTCTCTCACAATTTTGACATCTTCATCTATTGTCACATCTTGCACAAGTCATATACTCAGTCCTTACATTGATCCACTCTGCACACATCATAAGCAGACATACCATTCATCTGCTTTTGCATCAATCCTGTTCACAGTCTGACCATCTATCTTTGCACAGGACAGGACTTCCCACAAGAAGAAAATATCCCAAACAGAAAGTGTGTGCCAAAACTCAGGCCACTCCCTACTTTTTGAGGAGCAGGTGACAGAGCTGGTTGGTGAGGACTGGAACCATTCCTGTACCACAAGTAAAACCGACACCCAGTAAGCCATTGAGGATCCATCCAGCAGTCTGCCCATCCACTGATCACTATTGAATTTAGATGATTTTCCAACCAATCACTGATTATCTTCCCCCCTCTATTACAGCCAGCGGCAAGGACAAGCTGGGAGCACATTCAGTCCGCCCAGTACTCAGAGCACTTATGTGAGGGCCATGGGAAAGTAAATGAGAATACACATCATTGCGTTCATCTGCACCCTCCAGCAACAAGCACTTATAGGGACTAACCAGCACATCTTCTGGGAGGAAAGATGTCGGAGGAAACTGAAGCACCTGGAGGAAATTCACACTGACGCTGGGAGAATGTGGAAACTTGACACCGACGCTGACACGAGGCCAGAATTGAACCTAGGTCCGTGGTGTTGTGAGGCTAACCACTGTGCCATCGTGCCATCCCCAAAGACCTAATTAGTGTGACTTGACAGAATCTCTGTGCTAGTTCTCGGAGGACAATCAGCATGTTTAGCTGATACCATCAGGATCCTCAGCTAGAATTAAAATATGGAGATCTCTAATGGAACAAGAGCAAAGCTCCCTTACAAATGCTATGTACTCTTCATTATTAACTGAGTTACTAGTTGATGCTTAAATGTGGTGGAGAGTGACAAGGCCTTCACTTACTTTAACATTACTTCCAATAACGCAGTGGAAGCTGGAGTGTGACAGCCCTTCACCATTCTCCTCCTGTTTTCTCCAGCAGACACAAGGGAACATTGTCACATGCAAGTTATCTCATCACGAGTCACCCTGACTTTGATATTGCCACACATTTGCCGTCAAAATTGCTGGCCTTGCTAGCAATGCTCACATTTCGAGAATGATTAGAAAGTGCTCTTTAAGAGCACTTGCCTGTTTCTTTTAGCAAGTGCTGCTATGAAATAGAAACATTGTCTTTGTTCCTGACTACTGAACGTGTCTGAAGATCACAGATCTTTATGGTGTTTTTTTCTCTATGCTTGCTGAGTAAAGTGTATATAATGTTGAAGTGGAATCCATTTGTTTATCAATTCAGACAGTCACACAGATCACTGTAACCGACAACTGGGACATCAGAAGGCAGGAATTACTGTTTCTCTGATTATTGCCTGTACACCATTGTTTATAACTTATTCACAACTCTAAATAATTGCTTAAGAAGCTACTTAGCTTCTTTCTCGCTCTGTCACGCTGTTGAGAATGTTAGCTTTATTTTTGTAAAGCATTATAGATTTTTTTTTACCTTCTCATTACTTTTGATACAAAATCAGCATTCTGTTTAGAGCATCTGCTCATCTGTTCTGAGGCTGAACATTGCGCAGTTATTGAAACCATATGGATGTTTTTACATAAAAGCAAAATGCTGTGAATACTGGAATCTGAAACAAGAACAGAAAATATTGGAAAATCTCATCAGGTCTGACAAGCATCATAGGGAAGAGACTAGAGTTAACGTTTTGATTCGAGATGACCCTTCATCGGAGCTCTAATGAAGGTTCATCTAAATTCAAAACATTGGCTCTATTCTCTCCCCATGGATGCTCTGGAACCTGCTGAGATTTTCCAGCATTTTCTGTTGATGGATATTTTTACATCCTTTCACATGAGGCTAATTAAGAAACCCATGAATAATGTAATTAGCCTTTGTATCTGGATGACAGGTCAACAATAATAAAACAATATTTCTGCAATAGTATTTATCTAAAGTATTTCTTGGAGCCTGCTATGCAATCAGACTTTGGGATGAATTATATCTCAGCAGATTGTCCACATTCCATTTTGTACATTATAAAGGGCAGCTCTTCCAATAACTTTAGACTTTCTGCCAGAAATTAAATCTCTGGCAGAAAGATTTTGAAGTTGGAGTTGTCAGATGTGGCTCAGTTGGTCACATTGTCACTTCAAAGTCAGAATATTGTGCATTCAAGTCTCTGCCCAGAGATTTGAGCACAAATAGAACATTACAACACAGTACAGGCTCTTCGACCCTCGATGTTGCGCCGAGCTGTGAAACCAATCTAAAGCCCATCTAACCTACACTATTCCAATATCATCCTTATGTTTATCCAATGAACATTTAAATGCCCTTAATGTTGGCGAGTCCACGTCTGTTGCAAACAGAGCATTCCATGCCCTTACTAATCTCTGAGTAAAAAATGTATCTCTGACACCTGTCCTATATCTATCACCCCTCCATTTAAAGCTATGTCCCCTCATGATGGCATCATCATCCAAGAAAAAAGGCTCTCTTTGTCCACCCTTTCTAATCCTCTGATCATTTTGTATGCCTCTATTAAGTCACCTCTTAACCTTCTCCCTAACGAAAACAGCCTCAAGTCCCCTCAATCTTCCCTCGTAAGACCTTCCCACCATTACCAGGCAACATCCTCTCCTCTGCACCCTTTTCAATGCTTCCACATCCTTCCTATAATGCAGTGACCAGAACTGATACTCCAAGTGCAACTGCACCAGAATTTTGTACAGCTGCAACATGACCTTATGGCTCCGAAACTCAATCCCTCTACCAATAAAAGCTAACAATCTTATCAATCTGGGTTCCAACTTTCTGGGATCTGTGCACGTGGATATCGAGATCTCTCTGTTTATCCTCACTGCCAAGTACCTTACCATTAGCCCAGTACTCTGTATTCCTGTTACTTCTTCCAAAGTGAATCACCTCACATTTCTCCGCATTGAGCTCCATTTGCCACCTCTCAGCCCCACTCTGCAGCTTATCTATGTCCCTCTGTAACCTGCAACATCCTTCCACACTCTCCACAACTCCACCAACTTTAATCTCATCTGCCAATTTACTAACCCATCCTTCTACACCCTCATCTAGGTCATTTATAAAAATGACAAATAGCAGGGGCCCCAAAACACCACTAGTAACTGAAATCCGGGATGAACATTTCCTATCAACCACCACCCTCTCTGTCTTCTTACAGCTAGCCAATTTCTGATCCAAACTGTTAAATCAACCCTCTTATCCCTTCTAATAGTCACACAAGTATCTTCATTTCCAGGGGTAACTATCTCCCTGTGGCTTTTATCTATAACTGTCTCTGCCTCCCAAATGATCCTGAGTTCATCCAGTTCCAACTCCAGTTCCTGAGGCACTGAGGCAAATTGAAAAGAAATGCAAGGAACAGCAGCAGCTGTGTACATTTTTTCGACCTCACATGTACCTTTGACACCTTCAGCCACAAAGATTATGGAGTATTCTCCTCAAATTTGGCTGTCGTCAGACATTGTCTTGTACCTACTCTACAGTGATTTGCATGCCAAGATCTTCACCAATGCAACCAATATAAAACCTCATCTCATTGAAAATTGGAGTCAAAGAAGACACTGTCATTGCACCAACTCTTTTCTTTGCCTTACTTGCTGGTATTAGAGGTGTTGGCAGCCTTCAATGTGGATAAATCACCATAATCTTCCGATTCGGATGAATTATGCCCTGGGTTGCTGTGGCAGCAAGCAATGAGATTTCAAGGGCTCTGACCCAAGTTTTCAATTCATCTCTGGCCACAGCATTGGTGCCAGATAACTAGAGTACAGCTAATGTGGTTCCACTATTTAAGAAGTATTGTAGAGATAAACCAGGGAGCTACAAATCAGTAAGTCTCACATTAGTGGTATGGAATCTATTAGAGAAACTTCTGAAGGACAGCATCTATCTCCACTTGGAGAGGCAAAGCTTGATCAGGAATGGTCAGCATGGCTTCACCAGAGGGAGGTCATGCCTAACAAATTTGATTGAATTTTTTGAGGAGGTGACCAGGTGTGTTGATGAGGATAGTGCAGTTGATGTATTTTGTATGAATTTCAGCCATGATTGAAAAGGCTCCACGTGGGGTACAGGACCCAGAGAATGATGACAGAAAGAAGCCAGTGTCCAGTGACACTGGATCTGTGTTGGGCCCCCTATTATTCAACATTTATATAAATGACTGATGACTATGTGGGGGGTAGGATTAGTAAATTAACGGATGTCACAAAGATTGGACGGGTGGTTAACAGTGAGGCGGAACGTCTTAGATGACAAGAAAATACAAGAATGATAGAAATGGACAGATAAATGGCAGATGGAATTTAACTCTGAAAAGTGTGAGGTGATACACTTTGGAAGGAGTAAATTGACAAGAAAGTATTCAATGAATGGTAAGATGCTAGGAAGTTCTATGGAAGAAAATGACCTTGGCATATTTATCCACAAACCTTTGAAAGTGAAGGGCATATTAGGAAGGTGGTGAAGAAGATATTTGGGACACTTTCCTTTGTCAATCAAGGCATAGATTACAAAAGTAAGGAAGTCATGTTGGAGTTCTATAGAACTTTGGTTACACCACAGCTAGAATACATTGTACAATTCTGGTTGCTGCATTATTGGAAGGATGTGATTGCACTGGAGGGGTTGCAAAGGAGATTTACCAGGATGCTGCCTGGGATGGAACGTTTAAACTATGAAGAGAAGTTGGATAGGCTTGGGTTGTTTTCGATTGATTAGAGAACACTGAGAGGATGATCTGATTATGAAATACATGGAGAAGGAGCAGTTGTTCCTCTTAGTTGAGGGGTCAGTTATAAGGGGACATAGGTTCAAGGTGAGGGGCAGAAGATTTAAGATGAACGTGAGGAAGAATTTTTTTTATCCAAAGGGCGGAGATGGTCTGGAATGTGGTGATGGCAACTAGAGGCAAGTTGCCTCGCATCCTCTAAAATGTATCTGAATGAGCACTTGGATCATCATAACATTCGGGGCTATGGGCCTAGTGCTGGCAGATGGGATTAGGTGGGAGTTCAGGTGTTTCTAATGTGTTGGTGCAGACTCAGTGGGCCAAAGGGTCTCTTCTGTACTGTTTGATTTTATGAATGCTACACTTCAGCTCCAGCAAATTATCACACGTTTGAGGATACTCTGCCGAGCAGAGAGAAACTGTCGAATCTATGCTGCCTTCAACCCAAAGCAAAAATCAGTCAATGTGCAGATGATGTCTACATATGTGCATTCACTCAGAAACTGAGCTGCAATTCTTAACTCCTCCTCCAAATGGATGAGAAAATAGGCCCTTTGCTAAACATCTGGAGAACCAAGATCTTCCACCAACCAGTTCCCATTGTAAAACATCATCTCCTGTTGATTAAGATCAGTGGCAAGTTCATGGAAAATGTGGACCATTTTCCATATTTTGAGAGCCTTCTGTCAAGAGACATAGACATAAAATTCACCATTGCCTAAATTGTGCCAGCTCAACCTTCAGCTGACTGAGAAAAATAATATTTGAGGATCAGAATCTCTCACTCAAGACTAAGGGCATGGTTTACCTGGAAGCAGTGATCCTGTTCTCCTACATGATTTGAAGATGTGGACGATCTACAGAACGCATGTCTAAGTACTGGAGAAGCACCATCAACAGAGATTTCTCATGTCCTCCAAATCCTGTGGCAAGAAAGAGAGTTTACAAGCAGCATCCTCTTCCAAGCCAATTTGCTTAGCATCAAGGCGTTAATCACCGAAAACCAGTTCTATTGGGCAGGACATTTAGTTGATATGCCTGATACCAGACTCCCAAAGCAACTGTTGTACCCGGAATTTGGTCATGGCAGGAGACTCCCAGGAAAGTAATGAAGAACTTTAGAGATGTCCTTAAAGTGTCCCTGAGGAGGTCAGACATACTTGCCAATTCATGGGAGACTGGTGCCCACCTAAAATAGTGAAGACATATTTGGAAAAGCCCATAACACACTGACAGACTTCATCAGAAACATGGAGAAGTCAAGACAAGGCTTCAAAATGACTACACAAATCTCAAAAAATCCAGTTGACCAAACCTGTCAAGCATCACCTGCAGGGGCATGAGGCAAAGTCACACACTGGACTTAGCAGCCATTTCGGAACCTCTTGAACAAGAAAGGAAGCAAGTCATCCTCTATGCTAAGCAACTGCCAAAGAAGAAGAGTACTATTGCACTGTCAGAGGTGCTGTCTTTTGGATGAGTAAACAGAAGCCCCATCTGCTCTCTCAGGAGGATGTAAACAATCCCACAGAGGAGCAGAAAATTCTCCTTATTGTCTGGGCCAATATTTATGCTTCATTGAACATCAGAAAAAACAGATTATCTCTGTCGTCTTCATTTGGCTGGTTCTTGAAGCTTGCTGTGTGTGAACTGACTGCCTATATTACGATAGTGACTACACAGTTCAGTTGACTATAATAGGCTTTGGAAAGCTCTGAAGTTGTGAAAGTTACTATTACACAGATGAAAGTTACCTTTCTTTGTCAATTTTCGTCCAAAGACAGAGTTGAAATAATTGCACAGAATGCAGATAAACAGGCATTTTGGTTCCAAGAACTTTTCATGTCTTTCACAGTAATAATTTCAGACCAAAGACACTTGGTTTAAAAAGGTGACTCTCCCATCCTGCCATGCTAAAAATTAGCACAGCGGGCGACGAAAATCGTGCATTGGCTGATTCGCGGGATTCCCAGGAGTGTTTGTGCCACGCTTGCATCTCCCAGAAACGGATTTCCAGCAATGGCTGCACAGTGCCAGAAGTCAGCTGGGAGACAGGGCTAGTAAGTAAAATACTATTTAAGTGCAATTAGCGGGTCCAGGACTGAATTCTCTGGGCCACTAGCATCTCCCATCCTGCCAGAGTGTTTTATTTGAGTTGGGATTACTATAGCTCCCCACTTTTGAGGAACTAGTTGGGTGACCCCATTGGAATTAAGAGGGGAAGCAATTGTGGCCGTTCCAAGGGGTCAGGTAGTTGGGGGGAGAGTTGCTCCCAGAGCAAGGGCACCCTGACAGTGCTAGTCTGTGCCTCTTGGCACTGTCCAAGGGACAAAGTACCCATGCCCAGGGAGCACCTTGGACAGGGTGGGGCCTAGGGACAATTGGTGGGGATCGGGGACGGGTCCTGCTTCCACCTTACATTGTGATGTGACCGGAGCTGATGGGAGGCAGTAATCAAGGGTGCGGGGGGAGGTGATGCAGATTGGCATGGGCTGGTCCAGGGGAGGGGATGGATTCAGGGCTAGCCCACGAATGGACGGGGGGGCCACAATTGGGCTGTGGAAGGGTTGGGGGAGGGTGGCACACTACTGGGCACCCGGGATGGCCAGCGATTGAGAGACTGATGTGGCGCCACTGCGCATGTGCAAAGGCCAGCTGGCTTCAGCCTGTCCAGCATGAATAGCCCCCACCCCCTGAGATTTAATGATATTCATGCTGATGACCTCTGCGTTGCACAGAATATGGGAAATTCTAGCCTGAACTCCCACTGGGCAATAAAAACAGCATGAATTACTCCAGTTTTCCTGCAAATTTGACATTTAGAATTTTTGGAGGAGAATTGGACCCATGATATTTTCATAATGCACTCAAATCCTGAATCCCATTTGTTGACAAAAATCTGTTTAGTCTCTCCTTGTATCATCCCCCACACTGGCTGTCTGATCCACATATTTCCAAACCTTTCAGAAAAATAGTTTCTTTCTTTAGATTGTGAAGCTGACTCCTTTTGATTAAATTCTGTGCGTGACATGACTGCCTAATTGATTCAAATTTGACTAAAATATTTAGCATGTTTCTCAGTTCTAAATTTAATTAGCACCTAAAAGAAAGCCCCTGCATCCTGACAAATGACATGACCTAATTTCCTAAGTCAATTTATCCCTCGGGTAGTGAAATTAAATAGTAGAAAGCTACATTTTTTTTTAAACTCTGGCTGTTAGAATACACAGGATGGCAGCTAAGTAAGAATGATTATGTAAATTGGGATATAGCCACTGGAAAAGAGAAAATTGAAAGGTGACAGAGTTGCTCTTTACAAGACTCTAAAAATCCTAGATAATGCAAACTATGACAAGCTATTCCATCTTGTTCAGAACTAAAGAAAAAGACACTGCCTGTGCTTTGAAGCAGGAGTAAGTTTAAAAACTAATCTGCAGAAGCGTTGCCATAGATTTTGCTGCACAAATAATAATTTTGCTGTTATAGTGTTCAATTTTATTACCAAGTGAAACCAAGTGATGACAGATTCTTGCATTCACAATTAATTGTGAAAATTGTAGAAGTTGCTATTACTAATAACCTGCTGCTCCGTAAAACAAACTATTGCTGTCTTCACCAATGGAACTAGTACAGAAGTCGCTATTAAGGCATGAACTTGGGCTGAAAGCACCATTATCACACTAAAGGCTGAGGAAAATCTTAAACCTTCCTGAATCAGGAGTAACTGCGTGTTAGCAGCATGCTAACTCATAATTACTGCTGAACAACCTCTCTGGTACTGAAAAAATAATTTTAGAAATGTGGATTTTTATAAGATAATTAATGTTGCAGTTTATCAATTGTTAATGTTAGTTTTTAGTTTTTTTAATGTCTTTGCCTTTATCCTATGTACTTTAGTTCTTGTCTAATACTTCACGTGCAATTCATATCTTCTGATTTTTACTTCCTGCTGTAATATCTTTGAACATTCTTCAATTTGATTGAACAGTTTCCATGCTTAGTGCAATAGATCTGCTGATGAGGGTGCTAAGTTCAATCAGACTCCAGAAGAATTGACATCACCGTAGGCAAGTCCTCTGGGCAGCTGGATGCAAAGTGAACTCAAAAGGCTTTTTTTGGTTGCTCGTGGTACAGTATGAGCCAATATTTCAATTAGCAAGTGGTTAGTCTGTAGAATAAGCTTTTCCTAGGAAAATGATGGAAAAAGATAGTATTGATTCAATCAAATGTAAATTAAAATGATTACCTTCAGAAAATAACATTTTGGGGTTGCAATTATTTAATTTGAGATGTGATGTGAGAGTAGCATACTTAGGAGAAAAAAAAGTGACTTTGGACCTATGATTCCCAAAATTGTTGATCACAGAGAGCTTCCTTATGTCACGTTTGGGTCTGTTATAATTGATGGAGATCGCTTACTCTGATTCATCAACTGCTTTCCAGAATGCAATGCAAAGGTGTTCAAGGTGAACTTTGATCATCTTTTAATGAGCAATTTGCATGTAAGAAAGTCTTGCCTATTTTGATACGTGCCAGGAGTTTTGGAAGATTAAAAGTTTCAATGGTCCTAATCCCCCAATTCTATTTGTAACTGGAAGCCCTTTTCTTTGGTTATATGTTAGGAATGAGAAGTTTTGGGATTTACTCCAGTTCCTTATTTTAAACAAGGGCAGAGTGAGGTAGATCTTTCAATGCTCCTGACAGGGATATTGCACACTGTGAAGACAGATAATGGGCACGAATTGACAATGTACGTTCAGAAATTGGGTCCTGATGTTTGGTGAACGTGTGATAGGAAACTAAAATACGTAGAATGCTTATGATCATCATTCGTAAGTTATATTAATTCACGTACATCTAAGAATTCTGAGATACAATGCATTTGGGAGCCTTATTCTATGTACAGGTCTGTGTTTGTGTGGCCTGGTTGCATCTCACTGACAACTTCTTGAATTGCCCAGGTATCCTGACCATAGAAAATGATTCATACAGAAGTGATTTGACATTTCTGCCCCACCCAACACCAACAAATTGGATTTATGTAATGTGAACTCCCAAGAGGTCCCTGAGGAATCACTGATTGACCTCCCTGTGAGGCTTGTTGAGTATCAGTTTCCCTAGTAACAGGCAATGGCTAGTCCAGCTGAAACTCATTACCTAAGCCTTTTTATTTGGCAAACCTGGGACTGGGCCTACTGAACTATATGTCCCAGGTACGACTAGAGTTAGTATGCCAAGGTAGTGGTTTTACTTTGCATTCTGTAAATAAACTATGTTCTTTTCCAATTAGGCTTCCTGAATTATTAAATAAAGGGACAACCTTTTTAAAACTGAGATGAGGGGGAATTTCTTTAGCCAGAGGGTGATGAATCTATGGAATTCATTACCACAGAAGGCAGTGGAGGCCAGATCATTGAGTGTATTTAAGACAGAAATGGTTAGGTTCTAAATTGCTAAAGGGTTCAATGGTTTTTGGGGAAAAAGTGGGGGAATGGATTTGAGAAACATATTAGCCATGATTTAACAGCTGAGCAGATGGGCCGAGTGGCCTAATTCTGCTCCTATATCTTATTGTCTTAAGGTTTTGCATCCCTTTAACTTTAACTTAATAACCATTGTAAGGCACCTTATAGAAGCATAAAATCAAAAATGGCACTGAGCCACATGAGATTTTAGAGCAATGAGCAAAAGCTTAGTCAAAGGGGTAGGATTTCAGAGTGTCCTACGGGAAGGAGAAGTTTAGGGAGAAAATGCGAGAGCTCAGAATCTGCACAGCTGAAGACAGGGCCGCCAAAGTTAAAATCAGGAGTATGTAAACCAACACCCATCGCTATGATTATACTATAATGTTATCCAATTTATTCAATTATTTAATTATATCAATAGTATTATGTGCTGGAAAATTAACTAAATTTCTCAGACTTAATTCAGAAATTTGCTTCAGTTTAGTTTCAGAACCTCTACTTCTTCTATAGATTTTCATTCCAAGAAAGGGAGTTTTGGATCTTGTTATATTTTATCTAGAATTATTTATTCTAGTGCAACATTTCTTTACGTATCAAGAGCTTTGTAAAAATATGTAATTTACAAGCAGATTGAGGAAAAAAATGCCTTATTTGTATAGCCCCTTTCACATCTCTGTGTGTCAAAGCAGTTTACAACTAATACGTGGATTTTGTTGTTATATAGGCAAATATGGCAGCTAGTTTGCGCACACCAAGGGCCCTCAAACAAAAATGAAATGTATGGCCAGATATTTTAGTTGGTTGAGGATTAAATGTTGGCCAGGGCACCAGGCAAAACTCTTCTAAAATATGAGCAAATAGTTTAGGCTTTGTTTCAAACATCTCATCCAAAAGACAGCAAGTTGGATAATGCAATCTTCCCTCAATGCCACGCTGGTATGGACTGTCTTCAATGCATCTTCTGACAAAGATCAGTGAGCTGCCATTAAGGAGAGGCTTACCACTCGGTTTTATATGCATTCATCTGGATTTAACTATATTTATTACTCAGAAAAATGTGATGTAAAGAGATGGATTGATATTAATTATGTTTTTGATTTACAGGAACTATACTCTAAGGTTTATGCCTATTCCTGTCAATGATGCCTCACAAGCATTGAAGGCCAACCCAGAAAAAACAGAGGAAGCACTGCAAAAGGTAGAATATTCTCACATTTCCTTCTGGTTGCCAAACAGTTTCATCCCCCTCATCATTTCATTTGGTAATCTTGGCAAGTGAAATGTTGCCCTGTGACTCAGTCTTTCCCACAGAAAAACACAGACTGGCATTTTCCAGCCCTTCCTGCTGGTGGATCTTACCGTCCTGCCAAAGATAACCCCCATATGGGCTCCCTGGTGGCACAGGTGGCAAGCAGTGAAAATGGCCATTGACTTCAGGGGGAACAGAAGATCCTGCTTTGGGCCAACAGCTGTCTCCACCACCAGCAAATTTGCCTTTTGGGTAGTTAGGGAGGCGGAGAGGGAGGGGGCAGGAAAATCCTGGCTTTGATGAAAATAGTGTGACAAGGATAGCAGTTTCCAAAGATTCAACAAGCGATGATATCTTTCATGTAAAGTTGGAAGCTTGACCAGTGGAAACTGTTATTTGATTGGAATATCATGGTCACCATTAAATGCTTTCAATATAAAGCTCAGTGAAGTATATTGAAGGAACATTGAAACTTCTGTCCAGTAAAGTATTACATTTAATTTTCTCAATTTATACAAGTCCTGTTATTCGGTTAGTTTTTGCAGAAATGCAAGTTAACAATTGAAATAATCCAGCTCACTGTGTTTTTTAAACACTATTTAAAAAAAAATCTCACTCTGTGATTATTGATCAATGTTGCCCTCCCACTCTTTTTCTTTCTATATATACCCTGATTGCTATGTAGCCAGGTTGCTGCATTCCCAATGCTTCCCTCGTTGATGCTAGATTTGTGTTACTGCAACAAAATCATCGTCACATTTTTCAGTCTTTGTCTAATACTCAGCTACTTTGTTTTTAACATGCTCTGTCCATGTACCCAAATTCTTCCAAATATGCAACAAAAAAGAACTCTGATGAAGGGTCATTCAGACTCAAAACATTGGGTGATAAAGGGTCGTTCAGACTTGAAATGTTGGCTATATTCTCTCTCCACAAGTGCAGTCAGACCTGCTGAGATTTTCCAGCCTTTTCTGCAATTATTTTGGCTTTCAGCATCCACAATATTTTGCCTCCAAATATGCCTTGCATTTTCCCTTCTGAGGACTCCCATTCCTGAGCAACATTACATTTCTGTCTTGCTCCTTCTTCTCTATCTCTTGTTTCATCTCTTATAATTCATCATAGTGCTCCCTCTTTTCCCACCCTCACTAGTTTAAAACCAGTCCAAGTGCACTTATCACCTTCCCACAAGGACTTATCTGATTTTATGAGGTTCTGAAATCTACAACACAATTAATTTCAGTAACCCTCATTTGCAAGTGACTTAACAAATTTACTTTGGTTTTGGCAAATTTAACCATTTAAGGCAAAAACTGAACTGTTTGGTAGTAACTTTAAAATATGTATTAAAGGAAAAGGGTATACTTAACAACTCGAATGCAATGACTTTGACAGCAACATCTGAGTGTTCAGTCCATTGTAACCATCTCAATACTGTGCTTTAGATACAATCCCTCTTGCAGAGATGTACATTAGCTCTTGCCTTGAGACTACTCAACTACCAATTAAACTTTACAAAACCCAAGCTTTTAAGCTCCTGACTGACCAAAGTTTCATGACAGAGTCGAATGCTTTCCAGTTTAATACTTGGCTCTTGCTATTGCTAGGTTAATTTAATTGGTTCTTAATCACAGTAGCCACATGGCTTCAATGTCTCAAGCCAAGCGTACAACGAGTGTTGTTCCATAATGTGCCTCTTAAAACAATTTCTTTATTCATTAATATGAACTTTGAATGGTTATCATGTATCCCTCTCAGGGACCATTATCAGGAATCCAAAAGCTTCACTGCTGGAACAGCACATCTAAAACCATATTTTCTCATGCATACGTGGAGACAGACAATGATTGAACATAAGTTTGCGATGCAAATCCATTCTTACTAATATGATTTTAAATCAATAATTGTAACTCAAATAAGTATCATTATTTATTGAATCATCTGACTCTTGATTACTATTTTAATACAGTAACTTAATTAATTCATGTGTTAAATGCAGAATACAAAATTGCTCGACCAAAATAGAACATACTGGAAAATCTCAGCCTTTCTTGGTAAATACATTGTCCAACGCTGAGAGAAATGGATTGGTTTCAGATTCCAGCATTCGCAGTAACACCAAATTGTTTCTTTAGCTTAGTTTCTTTAGTTGTTAAGAAGGCATGTGGAGTCTTAGCTTTTATTGGTAGGGGGATTGAATTTCGGAGCCGCAACACCATGTTGCAACTGTACAAAACTCTAGTGCGGCCGCACTTGGAGTATTGTGTACAGTTCTGGTCCCCACATTATAAGAAAGATGCGGAGGCATTGGAGAGGGTACAGAGGAGGTTTACCAGGATGTTGCCTGGTATGGAGGGCAGGTCTTATGAAGAGAGGCTGAGGAATTTGAGGTTGTTTTCGTTAGAAAGAAGGCGGCTAAGAGGAGACCTTATTGAAACATATAAGATGATTAGAGGTTTAGATAGGGTGGACAGTGATAGCCTTTTTCCTAGGATGGAGAAAGCTAGCACGAGGGGACATAGCTTTAAATTAAGGGTGGTAGTTATAGGACGGATGTCAGAGGTAGGTTCTTTACCCAGAGGGTGGTAAGGGTATGGAATGCCCTGCCTGCTGCAGTTGTAGATGCGCCAAGCTTGGTGGCGTTTAAGAGGTTAGTAGATAAGTTTATGGACGAAAAGGGAATGGTTTAGGTTAGAGGGTCATTGCTTTTTCCTAATTGGTCGGCACAACATTGAAGGCCGAAGGGCCTGTTCTGCGCTGTTATGTTCTATGTTCAAGTAGAGGGGGTGCCTGAAAAAGCCAGCTCCTGCTCTTAATGTAGTGCTCCCTCCCCACCTAAACAGCATGCCCCACAGCATACCCTGTTATCTATCTCCAAGTGTCAGATCCATAATCCTGTGGATAGGCACCAGCGTAATACTGGCAGTAATCACCACTCCTGGTGGCACTGTTGGTGCAGCAGGATTTTTGGTGATGAGCAGATGACAGAATAGTTGTCCAATTGAGACGTGAATTCAATGGGAGGCCAGCTACTGCCCTGTTAAGTGCCTGATTATCGTGAAATAGTGCTGGGCATTTTGTGGAAAGGTGACACAGGATTTCTCAATGGTTCTGCAACCAGTGGATGGGACCCATGTTGATACCACTAAATTTCACCTAGTGTGTCCATTAGTATCAGTTTAAGCTTACTCTGCCTAGGTGTGCTGCCCTGTTCTTCTCATTTTACTTGCTGCATTCCAGGTTTTCACTGAAGCGGTTGCCTGCTCATGGCAGGAACACCAGTTGAAAAATCTGTCAATACTGGATCACCTTAGACAACGGTCCCCTTTATTTCTTTTTCAGTACAATTTAGTCTCCACATGGAAATCCAATTCTTTTTCTGTTCCTCTTCTGTTCCTCAGTTCTTGTTCCTAGGCTGTCTTGGCATTTGTGTTTCTGTTGATCATCCAGAATTTTAGCTCTTCATCTTGTGATCTAAGATGTGGTCTCCAAGTAGTAACTATGTTTATCCTACATCATTTGATCTAAATGAATGATGATATTACAACTTCTGCAAGTAAAATCTGATTAGCAAGTTTGCGGAACAAAATATAGCTAGATTGGAGACTTGGGCACAGAAATGGCCGATGGAGTTTAATCCTGACAAATGCAAGGTGATGCATTTTGGAGGATCAAACTTAGGTGTGAATTATACTGTAAATGGCAGAACACTTAGGAGCATTAACATACAGAGGGATTTGGGCATGCAAGTCCTCAGTTCCCTAAAAGTGGCAACACACAAGTAGCCAAGGTGATTAAGAAGGCATATGGCATGATTGCCTTCATCAGCCTGGCATTAAGTAGAAGGGTTGGGAAATCATGTTGCTGCTATACAAAACCTTAATTAGGCTATATTTGGGATATTGCACGCAGTTCTGGTCACTACACTACTGAAGGATATATAAGTTTTGGAGAGAATGCAAAGAAGGTTCACCAGGATGTTGCCTGGCCTCGAGGATGTTGGTTATGAGGCAATGTTGAATTATTAGGATTGTTTGCACTAGAAAGACGGAGGCTGAGGGGAGACCTGATAGTGGTCAACAAAATAATGAGGGCATAGACAGGGTGGATAGTCAGAGGCCTTTTCCAAGAGTGGAAGTGTCAGTTACAAGAGGCACGGTTCAAGATAAGAAGGGGTAAGGTTGAGGGAGATGTGTGGAAGGAAGGTTTTTGAGGCAAAGTAGTGGGTATCTTGACTGCAGGCACATTGGCAACATTTAAGAGGCATCTGCATGGGTACATGAATACGGAGGGAATAGAAGCATATGAACAGAGTAAGGGCAAAAGAATTTTTTTAATTTAGTTAGGGCATCATGATCGGCAAGGTTTGAATGGTCAAAAGACCTGTTCCTGTGCAGTACTTTGTTCTTTGTTTTCATGAAAGCCTAATAATTGTGCTCCACTCCGAATCTTACAAAATATAAATATATCATTTGTGTAATATTTATATGATTAGTGTGTGTGGCATCGAAGCTTTGATAATCATGACAACACTTCACTCTATTGAGATAAGAATTATGTGCTTATATGCACTTCAAGCCTTAGCTGGAGTCTCAAAGCATTCTTTAATAAGTCACTTGAAAAGCACAGGTTTACTTTTCCCTTTCCTGTTGACAAGGACAAAATGTGTTCCTTAGATTTGACCTAACCCTGACCAATAGTATATCACTAAATTGATCCTAATAGATACTAGCAAGCTGGTGATATGGCTATTGTATCTTCTGACTGAAATACGTATGTACTACTTGGTAAATACTATAATTGGTATAGATCTATTTCTGCTGACGCTGTACTTAGTACTTCTCTATTTAGTTCCTAAAATGTCATTGAAGAAGAGCACCTTGTTTGAGTAGCACTGCTTCACAGAATTGCTTTATCTTTTATATGTTCTTTTAGATGTTAATGAATTGTTCTTGTGCATTGATCCCCTGATTATATTGGCAGCATAGGTTGGTATTTGAACAGGTCATTTACTATTCCGAAGCAGTTACACAAGGAATTGCATTTTCTTCTTAATCTTGCATTTTTACCTCCCTGGAATATTTTGATGCTTCTGAACACAATAAGTAATGGTCTTTTTTTTAATTTATTGCCTTCAATTGTGCCTTCATTGTAGATTGAGAACTATCTACTGCGAAATCATGAAACCAGGAAGTATCTGCAGGAACAGGCCTACAGGTTACAACAGGGCATTGTAACCAGCACTACACAGCAGGTGAGGAGGCAGTCACACATGACTGCAGCCAGTCAATAATTCAGAGTCTGCAAGCACATTTGAAAATATTCCCTGCTCTTTTGGATTGATGAACCCTTTTATCAGCTTGCTACAACTGCATTTCAGACTGTCAATCTACCTTAAGAGTACTGAAGAACATTTAATCCAGTTATTTAGTTAAAAGCATGCATTCTAACAGCCTGCTAAGCACATGCACATTGTGCATATCATTCATTTTATTCATTCATGTGTGCTCTGCCTGAAGCCAGGGCCTTGGTTTATTGCCTGCTAATGTTTCATCCTAAGCCATTTTCTTGGCTTGTTTATTTTTCCAGTAGCGTTAGCCAGGGACAGGACAAGGAGGCAAATCCTAAGCCTGCCTTAGCCAGAATGGGAATCAAATCCGGCACTTTGTGTTATTCCGAATTACTTGTTAGCTATCTAATCAAATCGGCCCTCTTGCCTACTATTACCTGTTTATAATTGATGCACTAAAATAGAATTGGCTATCTCATATTTTCTTTTGCAACTGATATTTGAATTGTTTTCTCTTTGACAAGTCAGCAGCTTAATGATAAAATGCAGAATTCAAGTTTGAAAATCAGAGTTTGCCATTTTGGTGGATCATACACATATTGTTTTGTTGGATTACTGATGAAATTTTGTTCACCCATTATTCAATGTCAGTTTGGCAGAACAGTGGTTAGCACTGCTGCCTCACAGCAGTAGGGATCTGGTTTGATTTCTGGTTTGGGTCAATGTCTACACGTTCTCCCCACATCTGTGTGGGTTTCCTTTGGGTGCTCCAGTTTCCTCCCATAGCCCAAAATAACGTATTGGCTAGGTGCATTGGCCAAGCTAAATTCTCCCTCAGTGTATCCAAACAGGCACTGGAGTGTGGTGACTATGGATTTTCACAGCAACTTCACAGTGTTTGCAGTGTTAATGTAAGCCTACTTGTGACACAAATAAACTTTAAATTAATTTTTATGACCAAGGTTCTTTGCAGGAGGAGTGATGGACAAAGGGTGGGGAATAACAGAGAAAATGGTCAAAACCATTTTGACTTGCATTTTAGTGAGGAGTGAAAGATTGGTGAATCAGAATTTGAGACGCAATGTTTGAGTATAATAATCCTACTGGCAGGTCTTTGGTAATTATTGCTAAAGAGCAGAGTCTACAAACTGACATATAAAATTGGAAAAGATTGCAGACATGGCTGGAGGCAGTGAGTGAGAGATATGAATGTGAGTTTGAGATTTTAGACATAGTGACACAGGCCACAAAGTTTTGTACAAATTGATTTTTTGTGTAGATTTGAACAGGCTAATGAGATAATTGGAAATTAAAAAATGAAGCAAGAGTGAGGATATGGGCAGTGAAACAAATGAGAATTGATATATAAACCAGAAGGTGCAGAGTCTAAACCTCAGTTTGTGGTTGAACTGGACATCAAAGATTCCATACGTGATTTAGGGGTTCAGGAGGAAGATGGTCGGAATTGGTATTAAAGGATTTGTACAAGGGGTTATTTTATGCTGAAAGGTTGAATAAGTTAGCATTAATTTTAATGAATTCGAGCAACTAGGTTTATCCAAACTTTGACAGTCAGATGACGTGGTAATGATTGTGGAATTAACATTTTATTTGGCGAGCTAAAGTCCAGCTTTTTAATTGTTGTGGCTTGAGTACTTTCCGTACGGCAATATTCCAGCATGCTCGTATCATCGAGACCATTGTGTTTAGTCGCCAACAATACCCAATGTGACCATAGTTTGCTATGCTTCCTTGAACTCTCAAAATATGCCACATCATTTCCACTATGGTCTACCTTCTAGGTACTGTTCTCTCATATAATTCCATTCCTGCTTTTCATTAAAATCCTTTTATGGGATTCTGACATTGCTGTTGATTTTTTTGCCTATCCTTAATTACCCTTGAGAAGGTGTTGGTAAGTCATCTTCTTGAACCACTTCAATCCAAGTGGTGTAGATAGAGCTATAAAGGTGTTAGGAAGAGTATTACTGGATTTTGATCCAGCGACAGTGAAGTATCAATGTTACATCTTCAAATCAAGATGCTCTGCAGCTTGGAGGGGAAATCGCAGATACTGTCCCAAAGTTTTCAGAGGTCAAGGAAGGATAGCAAACTATAGTCAAATTGGACTCCATTGTTGACTTAACTACGATAGCCTCAATCACATGGGCATACTGGAAAATTGAGATACTGAAGTGCCCAGGTAGTTGAATGATACTGATGCATTTGAATGTCTTAGAGACATAGTTTAGTTTAGACAGACTGTCATTTAGAAATTGGACAACAATTTGAAATGACAGAGAAATTCAGGGTAGACTTGCTACAAATGGAATTTTGACCTGGGAATTGGGAGGGATGTGCTAGGAAAATAAATAGTATTTGTAGAAGAAATTAAATGATGAGAGTTGGTCGGGGTTCTGGTGGTCTGTGGATGGTAGTTGTTGCAAGGAGTGATTGAAGAAATAACTGGAAACTTATTCTAAATTTAGTTTTTTTTTAGTTTATTTATTTGTGTCACAAGTAGGCTTGCATTAACACTGTAATGAAGTTGCTGTGAAAATCTCCTAGTCGCCATACTCCCACATCTGTTTGGATACACCGAGGAAGAATTTAGCATGGCCAATGCACCTTAGCAGTATGTCTTTCGGAATGTGGGACGGAACCAGAGCACTGGGAGGAAACCCAGGCAGACACGGGAAGAACGTGCAGATCTGCATAGCCAGTGACCCAAGTTGGGAATCTAACCCAAGACCTTGGCACTTGAGGCAGCAGTGCTAACCACTGTGCCAACGTGCTGCCCATAAAGGAGGACCCTGATATTAATTTTACTACGTATTCATTAACTAGATGTAATGAAAGTGAACAGGCTGGCTGAATCTCAACATCATTACATGAAAAAATACTTGCAGCATTTTCTTATATTAGCTCAGCCGATATGGTGAATGGGATAATGATGTAAAACATGCTGTTCTTAGAAGCTATAATCCAAAACATACAGACAGAATTTATGAACTGAAGAACAAATCCAGACAGTATTTGTAAGAGAAATGGTTATTCAATTCAAGGGCAGCTAGCTATAGCAAAGGCATAATAAACTGTGTAGGTCTGCGTAATTTGATTACAAGAGCCAAATTGTTCCAGACAATTCAAGAATCTGATAACTTGATCATGAGCATGAAACTCTAGTGTAATTCGGCTCATGTCTGAGCTGTTCTATCTGTAATGTTTTCTTCAGGATGACATTGCTGTTTCTGTCAACAGATGATCGACCGGATGTGTGTGAAGGTTCAGGATCACCTGAACTCGTTGAGGTATTCAGGTACAGATACTGTTCAAGAGGATGTGCGACTCGCTGAAAACTTTATGAGAGATGCCAAAAACTCCAAAACGGTGAGACATTTCATTGTTGGACAATTAAAGGATTTGTACAAGGGGTTATTTTATGCTGAAAATTTCATGACCCATCTATTTATAATTCATCATTCACAGATAATCTGTGAATAATCTGTGCACAGGCAATGTTTAGTTAGGGTCAACACAATGTTGGACTGAGCATCAGAGCATTGTCAAATGTGAAGCTTGCTTTTTTTCATGGACCTTTGGTGCAACTAGAGCTGTGAATCTTAAGGACATCTTGCAATGAGACATTTACAAGTCAGCTGCCTAAGTGAGATGAGCCAGATGTAATGTATCCATTACATCAGCTGCTGAATATCAGCAATATCAACACAATCAAGATTTTGATTGTCCCTTTAATGCTAAATTGACTTCCAACACCTGAAAACCAAACTAATGTGATCAAAATTACAGCCTTGTTTTTAACCCCAAACCCATTTTGTCTTACTGCTACATTCTGCTTACTCTTTCACCGGTTGTTACTTCCCATACGTGTGTTTCTTTGGCTGCTCAGTGCTTGTTCATGACATTTTTTAACTTTTCATCTCAATAAATGAAACATTTAGAAGGGAATTTTGAATGTGAATTGTCTCTATTATCACAACTAAAATTGTAGGGCCTATTGCCTCAAAAAAAATCTTTGCTGCCCCTCTATATTTCCAACTAGCACAGTCCGTGCACAATTTTGGTTTCCTTGTGGTGTAGACTGATGTATGTTACTGATGCCCTTTTCTTTGTTGTTCAGCATTACAGGCAGGGCCACTATTTTACCAAGAGTAAGTAAGTCAAGTGCCATTTTGGTGCATTTAGGTTTCCTAAAGTATTTTGGGGATCATTTTCCAAAATTGTGTCTTTTTATATTTAAGTCCTGAGTATATCAAATTCTTTTTTTCTTATTGTGTAGAATTACAGAATAAATCTTTTTACCGTTGTGTTTGGCGTCATATTCTGTACATGTTACCGTGGCAAATGTAAGTCATTAGTTCACGTAATTAGTGATCTTAATTATATGAACTAAGGCCTGAGCCCCATTGCTTCCAAGATTGGGAGGTGATGGTATAATAGTGCTGTGACTGACTAGTAATGCAGAGACCCAGGGCAATATCCAGGTTTCACATACCAGCATGATGGTGAAATTTATATTCAACCGAAAGATCTGGACTTAAGAAGTCTAACAATGACCATAAGACCATTGTCGATAATTGTAAAAACCTATCTGTTTCATTAATGTTGTCTCTTTCGTTTATACTGCAGCTTCTAAAATCTTAATGCGAATGTTCAACAGACAAAAACAGTCCCCTAAAATTTCCTGTTACTAATAACGAACAACACCAAGCATCCAACGATTATTCTGTTGTCTGTCAGGAGAGTTCAGACTGACAAAAAAGCAAACATTTGATGCAAGTTTCCAGTTCAGGGTGAGAGCAGTCAATGATATATTAGAAAAAGAGATGAGGGAAGTTGCCTATGTTTTCTCAGCTAAATCTACCATTGTTACTAAACATTCCTTTCTCCCTTACACTGGGTAGCTAGGAAAACAGATATACTATTCCCATCAGCTACTCCCATTAGGAGTGAATTCCACCTACTACTTCTTGGATAAAAACATTTTTTCAGAGCTCTCTATTGGGTTTCTTGGAGGCTATCTTATATTGATGGCTTCTAGTTATGTTCTTCCCGCAAGAGCAAATATTTGCTGTGCAGCTACCCTACTGAAATCTTTGCATGATTTTAAAGAGCTGTAGTCAGTCACCCCTGAGTCTTTTTTCAGGAGAAAAGGACCCAGCCTGTCCTCTTTTATGAATCTGCGCATTTGTGATATCATCCTTGTGAATGTTTGCTGCGCTCTCTCCAATGTCTCTATCTGTTTTATAATATGGTGGCCAGGAATGCACATAGTCCCCAAGTGTGGCCTAATTAAGTTTCTTGCAGGCTTTGCAAACTTTCTGGTTATTCCCTGGCATATCTCTCAGCTGGTCAGATGTGAAGCCTCACTCAAGAAGCTGCTATTCCAGTGTAAGGCTTGATTTGGCTGATATTATGGATTTAATCTAGGAGATGTAGATATGCATTTCCCAGCTGTCCTTGGATAAATCAACCAAACTATTGAGGAATCAGCTACATTTGCCATTCTATTGTAGTTTTGTTAAAAGTGGGGGATAAAGAAATATTTCATTCCGATACCATTTCTTTTCATAATAAACTACATTTTGCCTTTAGCTATTGCCAAGTCTATACCACCTTCGAGGAGCTTCTTGGGCAGCAGGAATCAGTAGTTCATCAAACCCCATTCAGGAAAAACTGGAATCCATGGCTGGAGAGGTCACTCGGGTTGTAGATGAACAGCTCAAGGTATCTGATGTGCTGTTGGATTTTTAATCAGCTAGATGTTATAATCCTGTGTATTTATGAATGTGTCTCTCACTGCTAGTGTTCTGTTCATGTTGTGCTGTGCAGTGTGATTCATGAGAATGCAATCTTCATTCTCTAATCTGGATTTATGTTCACCCAAGTTATGCATTCAGCTGCAAGTAATTACAAGCCTGGCACATTTATTGTTATGTAAGATGCAGGAATTCCACTCAACATGGTGCTGTTATTTATGCAAAGCAGCTATTCAATGGAACTACAACATGCAGCATTAGGGTAAAATGTAAGTAAATTGCTTGAATTTAAAATGATTGTATGCTTGTTTTCATCATTGTTTAAAGATGACACTGGAGTTCTTGCTGTGTCTCTGTGTCTCAACTGTTATGGAATCTTAATCATTTTGGCTATCAATGGTGACTGAAGATGTGTGGTATTTATCTTTTATTGAAATAGGAATGACATCCGGGACAGTCACATAATAATAGAATGCAGTTCATCAGCATGGACTAAACCTTGCTGATGTTCACTGTGCTGCTAAATAAAGTGAATAGCAAGTTGTTGTTTAAAGTTTTTCATCTAGTAACTGGAGACTGTCATGTTCAGGAAAATTTTGAATGGGCCAATTTTCTGCCCCAGTTCTTAGAACACTTGATGTGATTTTAGTAAGATTTACTCCAAGTCCGAATTTGAGCTTAAAAGCAAAATACCGCAGATGCTAGAATCTGAAATAAAAAAGAAAATGCTGGAAAATCTCAGTAGGAGTCTGACAGCACCTATGGAGAGAGAATAAAGCCTTCGTAAAAGTTCTGATGAAGAGTTATCCAGGCTTGAAATATTGGCTGTGTTCTCTCTCCACGGATGCTATCAGACCTGTTGAGACTTTCCAGCAATTTCTGTGAAAATTTGAGCTTCTTTTAATGATCCTTATTTGATGCCAAACCATCCAATTAATGTAAACCCAGTAACACACACACTTCACTTATCTCAATATATTTTATCTGCATGAAATATCAAAATGTGGCTTTTGACAGAATATCTGTCAGAGTATTTGTTTCCTTAACATTAATCAGAATAATATCCAATCTCGTAACTTTCTATCTTAAAGATTCCTTACAACATTTTCATATTAAATTATTTAGAATCTCCCCTGTAAAAATTTCTGCAGCTGAGATATCTACAAGAATAGACTGTTCTCCGGAGCAGAGTTATTTGGAGAGTGGCTGGAGAGAATCCTGACTTGCAATTTCTGTCTTGTACTTTATTTTGCAGAGTGTTTATTTCGGCGCTCCGTAGCGGGAGGTAGGCACGGGGGGCTGCAGGGGAGGAAGCGCGGGAGTATAAAAGGAAGGCCAAGGTAGACAGCGGGCAGCGTCGGGAGCGGGCAGTGGAGTGAGACGGGAATTAGAGTGAGAGCAACAAGGGCTTAAGCTCACTGGGCTTGGGCGAGTGCAGGCTTGGACGCGGAGAGTAACTTGATTCCTACCTAATCAACACTCTTTTCCCAACACCTTTAAAGGGGGTATACAAAACGCCACGATGCTTGGCCAAACACGTCCACTGTGTACGCTGCCATATGTGGACCTTCTTGGAGGCATCACGTCTCCCGAAGGCCCACATATGCGCAAAATGTTTAGAACTGCAGCGTTTACGAGCAAAGTTGAGACAGCTGGAGCTGCGCTTGGAGGACGTTTGTCTGGTGAGGGAAAATGAGGACACAATGAATAGGGAGGGCAGACCTGCAGGGACCCCAGGATCTAGCAGTAGGGATGGGCTGGGTACAGTTACAAGGAATAAGAACAAAAATCAAGGCACAAAGGCCATCTCTAAGGAGGATCCCCAGAAAACCAAGGGGGGGGTAAAAGCTGTGATGGAGAGGGAACAGAAGGCCACAGAGACCAGCAGGAATGTAGGAAGTGAGATATTGGTGGGGGATGGGATGGTTAAAGGGATCGATAGGAGATTCTGTGGGGAAAAGAGAGACTCCAGGATGGTAGTCTGCCTCCCTGGAGCAGGGGTCCAGGATGTATCAGAGAGAGTAGAGGGAATTTTGAAGGGAAGAGGGTCTAAGGCAAATGTAATAGTTCACATAGGACAAAAAGATGTAGGAAGAAAGCGCAGGGGGGACTTGCGTAGACAGTTTAGGGAGTTGGGGGCTCAACTGAAAGGTAGGGCCTCCAGGGTGGCGTTCTCTGGCCTGCTGCCTGTGCCTGGGACCGATTGGGTAATAAATGAGACACTCCAACTAAATGCATGGATGAGGGATTGGTGTAGGGCAGAAGGCTTCATATTTATTGATCATTGGGAAGTCTTCAGGAGGGAGGGTCACCTATTCATGAGGGATAGGGAGCAGTTGACTGGGAGGGGAACACATATTTTAGCTGGGAGGTTAGCTGGAGTGTTTCAAAAATGTTTAAACTAATAGGGAGGGAGGGTGGGGAGACAGCAGGAACTGGGAGTGGGATAGAGAGGGATGATAGGGCAACACCAGAAGGTAGAAAGGTATTTCCGAGAGCTGAGGGTCTTCAGTGCATGTGTTTTAATGCGAGGAGTGTGACTGGCAAAACAGATGAACTGAAGGCAATAATGTTCACGAGGAGTTTAGACGTGGTGGCGGTGACTGAGACGTGGTTGAAGGAGGGGCGAGACTGGCAATTGAATATTCCAGGGTATAAGTGTTTTAGGTGTGACAGAGTTGGTGTGAAGAGAGGCGGGGGAGTGGCTTTATTAGTTAAGGACAACGTCATAGCAGTGCAGAGGGAGATAGGTATGTATGATTTAGGAACTGAGTCTCTATGGGTGGAGTTGAGGAATAGGAAGGGAGTGGTTACTCTGTTGGGTGTTTACTACAGACCGCCCAACAGCCCGCGGGCTGTGGAAGAAGGGATATGCAGGGACATTTTAGATAAGTGTAGGAAAAATAGGGTGGTAGGGGTGGGAGATTTCAATTTTCCTGGAGTAGATTGGAGTGTGCCCAGGGCTGTAGGAGTGGATGGGGAGGAATTTGTACAGTGTGTTTTGGAAGGGTCCTTGGAGCAGTATGTGGATGGCCCGACTAGAGATGGGGCTATACTGGATTTGGTTCTGGGGAATGAGCCAGGCCAAGTGGTTGATGTCGAGGTAGGAGAGCAGGTGTCAAATAGTGATCACAACTCTGTCTGCTTTAGGATATTAATGGAAAAGGATGAGACTGGCCCAAAAGGGAGGGTATTTAACTGGGGGAGGGCTAGATATGGCCAGATTAGGCAAGAACTTAAAGATACGGATTGGGATAAGCTTTTTGAGGGCAGGTCGACGAGGTACATGTGGGAGTCTTTCAAGGGAAAACTAAACTCTCTGCATGAAAGATATGTGCCGGCAAGGAGGAAGGATGGGAAAGGTAGGATTAGAGAACCTTGGCTTACCAGGGAGATTGAGGACTTGATCAAGAAAAAGAGAGAGGCTTACATTAGATTTAGGCAACTAGGGACTGAGATAGCGCTGGAAGCTTATAGAGAGTGTAGATGGGATCTAAAAAGGGGTATTAGAAAGGCAAAAAGGGGCCATGAGGTGGCTCTGGCAGGTAGGATTAAAGAAAATCCAAAGGCATTTTACACCTATGTAAGGAGCAAAAGGATGGTTAGAGGCAAGATTGGACCTCTTAGGGACAGTGGAGGGGATCTATGCTTAGAGCCTGAGGGAATTGGGGAGATCCTGAATGAATACTTTGCGTCGGTATTCACGCAGGAGACTGGACAGATGTCTGTGCCTGATGTTGACAAAGTTGAAGATTGGTTGAGGGAAATAAGGATTACGAGGAAAGAGGTGATGGGGCTGTTAGGCAGCTTAAAGACATATAAAGCTCCGGGGCCTGATGGCATTTACCCCAGGCTGCTAAGGGAGTTGAGGGAAGACTTGGCTGGCCTCTGACGCAAATCTTTGTCTCTTCCTTGGACACAGGTGAGGTCCCAGAGGACTGGAGGATAGCAAACGTAGTACCGTTGTTTAAAAAAGGTCAGAGGGATCACCCAGGGAACTACAGGCCGGTGAGCTTGACTTCAGTTATAGGTAAGCTAATGGAGAGGATCCTTAGGGACAGGATGTATGAGCATCTGGAGCGCTGCGATCTGATCCGGGATATGTAGCATGGCTTCGTCAAGGGGAAGTCTTGTCTTACAAATCTAGTGGAATTTTTTTGAAGAAGTGACAAAAACAGTTGATGAAGGACATGCTGTTGATGTCGTCTACATGGATTTCAGTAAGGCGTTTGACAGGGTTCCTCATGGTAGACTGATAGAGAAGGTGAAGGCGCATGGGATACAGGGTCGGGTATGTAGATGGGTCGAAAACTGGCTCGGAAGGAGGAGACAGAGGGTAGTAGTGGAAGGCTCTTTTTCCAGCTGGAAGCCTGTCACTAGTGGAGTGCCACAAGGCTCAGTACTAGGTCCTCTTCTATTTGTGGTCTACCTAAACGACTTGGAAGTAGGGGTAGGTGGTGAGATCAGCAAATTTGCTGATGACACCAAGATGCTTGGATTGGCGGGTACAGAAGAGCAGTGTCAGGCAATACAACATGACATAGACAGGTTGGTAGACTGGGCAGATAGATGGCAAATGGAATTTAATCCGGATAAATGCGAGGTGATGCATTTTGGCCGGAAAAATGTAGAAGAGAATTATAGGATAAAAGGTAAAACTATAAGGACAATAGAGACGCAGAGAGACGTGGGGGTGCAGGTTCACAAGTCTCTGAAGGTGTCCTCACAGGTGGAGAAGGTGACAAAGAAGGCGTATAGTATGTTAGCTTTCATAGAAAAGGGTATAGAATATAGGAGTAGGAGTTTGATGTTGCAGTTGTATACAACTTTGGTTAGGCCTCACTTGGAATACTGCGCCCAGTTCTGGTCTCCGTACTATCGGAAGGATGTGGAGTCCTTGGAGAGAGTGCAGAGGAGGTTTACCATGATGCTGCCTGGTATGGAAGGACTGTCCTATGAGGAACGATTAGATAGACTGGGGTTGTTTTCCCTTGAAAGACGTCGGTTTAGAGGGGATCTCATAGAGGTGTATAAGATTATAAGGGGTATAGATAGAGTAAATGGAGGTAAACTTTTTCCACCTTTAGAAATGGATAGGACGAGAGGTCATGGCCATAGGGTGAAGGGGGCTATGTATAGGACGAATATTAGAGGGCAGTTTTTCACACAAAGGGTAGTGGGGTGTGGAATGCACTGCCGAGTAAGGTGGTGGGAGCAGGCACGCTGGGGCTGTTTAAGGGTCTCTTGGACAGCCACATGAGCGTTATGCAGATAGAGGGATATATTAGGACTGTTTAACTACGGCTTTTTTCCACAGGTAATTCGGTCCATAATTTGAGCACGCATTCGGCAGGTGGTGCGGGTACAGCTCTTGGATGTTGATTCAGGGGTTGCCTGGTACCTCATGTCGTATATGAGTGCTTTATGTGGACCACCTGAAGGGCACCATGACAGCTCAGAGACTATCGATGTGGCTGTGCAGACACTTGGAATTGGGCCGGTGTCTGCTGGAGTTTGCGCGTTCTCCCCGTGGTTGCGTGGGTTTTCTCCGGGCACTCCGGTTTCCTCCCACAACCCAAAAATTCGCTCTTAGGCTGATTGGGTAACAAATTGTCCCTATGGTGAAAATTTTCCCAATTAGGATTAATATATATACTATTATATAGGACTATTAAAATAGGATAATGATTTGGTATTACGGTGGCGCGGGCTCGTTGGGCCGAAGGGCCTGTTTCCCGTGCTGTGTTGCTTTAAAAAAAAAAATCAACACTGTTTTGAAAAGAGAACATGAAATAAAGAGCACATTGTTTCTTACACACCTAAAAATAAAAATGGTTAATGTATTCTAAATGTACTTGTTCAGCAAATCAGAGATCAGTCACTGTACGAACTCTCATCTCTCAGTAATTTTTCCATGCAGTTCTGGGAGGCTCAGCTCTCTCTGCAGTCCTAACATCAGCATACGTGGACCATTTTGACTTTCATCTGGTTATAAAAGACTGATCTTTTCATCTGAAAGAAGTTAGACGATGCAGAGATATACATCAGAACTGATGTATATGTTAAAATGTTAATTGTCATAAATTAATTAGGAAGATTGAGGTCTCTTTTGAAAACAAGTCCATTTTTTTTTCAAGATGGCACCGGACCGAGGTGCTCAGCATACCTTCCAATTCTGTCTTTTACTCGGTCTATGCTTCTAAAACTTCATTCTAACTCTTTTAAACTCACCCTTTCTCTGCACCCTACCTACGACTGTTATACTACATTCTGTACCCTCTCATTTCCTTCTGTATGAAAGGTATGCTTTGTCTGTACAGCACACAAGAAACAATACTTTTCACTACACTAATACATGTGACAATAATAAATCAAACCAAATTAGTTTGTTTTCCCAAGTTTTCTCTTGGGCAGTCTGTTGGGGTGAGGATGTATACTAAAAGTGATTCTCAGATAACTGAAGAATCCAATGTGCGACCTACAGTCTCACGCGCAGGTAGGGCAGACAGTGATTGGAGGAGTGGGGTGACCAGGGTACCCCACACACCTTTCGCTGCTGAAGCTTGGCTTCAGTTTGCTGTCGGTGATGAGGTATTCAGCTCATTCTCAGATTCTTTTTCTTCACTTTGGACGGGCCAGGAATTCCCAGGTGTTGGTGCAGATAATGCATTTTTTCAAAGAGGCTTCGAGAGTATCCTTGAAATGTTTCCACTGCCTGTCTGGAGTTCACTTGCTGTGTCAAAGCTTTGAATAGAGCACTTAGAGAGTCTTGTGTCAGGCATGCTGGCAATGTGGCCCCACCCAGCTGAGCTAATGAAGTGTACACAATGCTTGGGCTGTTACCCTGAGTGAGAACACTGACATCGGTGTGTCTATTCTCCAATGAATTTGCAGAATCTTGCAGAGACTGCACTGGTACTTTTCCAGTGTTTTGAGGTACTTGCTGTATATAGTCCATATACTGAGCTGTACAGGAGGGTGAGTATCACTACCGCTGTATAGGCTATGTGCTTGGCTCTGCGTCTGAGATCCTGGTCTTCAAACACTTGCCTATTGTGTGCAAGGACTTGTCATGGATTTTGATAACTGGGGGCCAGTGTTATGTGGCAGGGACAGGTTGATAGAGAAACTTCGTCTTATGGATGTTTTAATGATCTCTCATTCACCTCGAAAAAGGTGTTGACAGTGGCTTGGAGCTAAGCCTCCAAGTGTGCATACCGTAGTTCAATGACAGAGGACGGGCCAACCTTGATTCTGGCCTTCAGGCAGCAGAGTTTAAACAGATTACTATCTGTTCTGCAGTTTAGATCTGATCTAGCAGGGAGCTTGCTGAAGGTGAGATAGGAAGATCGAGAAGTCTCAGTATAATGACACAGCCATACTTAATCCCAGTCTGAAAGGGGAATTTGTTGTCTAGGATCACGGCTTGCATGACATCATGGAGCAGGCAGAGAATATCGGCAAACTTTTGGGAGCAGCTGAAGTGAAGGAAGTTGCTCCTTAACTCCTCTCAGTTGACAATGTTGAAAGCTATTGTGAGGTCAGCACAAGGGTGCTGCTCTCTAGATTCCTCTTGTAGTTGCCAGGCAGTGAAGATCATGTCCATTGTGCCCCTTAGTGGGCAGAATCTGCATTGCGATTCTGGGAAGAGCTCTTCAGGCACAAAGAAAAGATTAAGAAGAATTCTGGTGACGACCAAGAACAGACAAACTTCTCTGTAATGTCAGTGGTCAGATTTATCACCTTTTTTAAAGATGGCCACAATCGTGGCATCTCTGAGTTCTCCTGCCATATTCTCCTCCTCCCAAGTAAGGGAAATGAGGTAATGTATTCACACCAGTAGTGCTTCTCTTGCCATGCTTAAGTGTCTCGGTGGGGATTCCAATGTCCCTGATGACTTGTTATTCTTTAGCTGCCTTTTCTATCTCATACTGGATTGGGATTGAGCTGAGTCAGTGGTGGCTATCATGCTGCAGGATAGAATCAAGGACATTCAGGTTGAAGACTTCAATGTCCCACTTCCAGTGACACTGACTGCCTCACAGTTCTTGATGAGCTCCTCTCTGTTCTTGGTCAGCGATGGGGTGGGGCACTCAATGCTTGAACCTGCGTGGTCATAACTGTGCTAAAGAAACCTTGTGTATCATTGTTGGCTTGCTGCTGAGTTTCCTGCACTTTCTCCAGCCGCTACCTATTCTTTTGGTCACTCGTGTTTTGCTGGAGCTCAACTTTGAGTTGTTTGTGGAGCTGCTTTTGTGCTCTCGGATTGGGTTGCTGTTTCAGGTTCAGTAAAGTCTTGCACCTGTGACTGATCAGCTCCTGCATCTTCTGATGGTTCTCATAAACTAGCCTTGAGGTTTCCTGGTCTTTCCTGATGCTGATTATGCTTCTTCATTTGCTTACTACTATTATGTTGCTCTGCGTGGTATAATTTTCAGTTCCTGTGGCCTACGTTGAGCGACATTCAAATGCAAAGAGTATTTGATTAATATTTTTCTCTGGGATGTAAAGATTGAAATGAAATTTCTGCAGTTTTAGTTCCTGTATGAAGTGAGATGGACGCTCCTATTTTATGTGAGTACAATCACAATCAGTAGTTGTTTCAATTTGAAAAGTTAGTTGGAAATGATAAATCTGATTAATTTAAGGCCTTTGTGCCCTCTCCACTTTCCATTTAATCCACTAATAATCCCCTGGCATTTATCATCATCTGATTTGGTATAAGAATTTTCAGCATTGAGGAAACTTATTTTCTGTAATGTAAAAATGAGAATTGTGCTATTTATTGTTTAGGTTTGTGTAAGTTTCAGTAATATAGGTGGCATGAACTATAAGGCACTGAGTGTGAATAGCAGAGTATAATATAAGATAACATCTTCTTGGGCATTTAAGAAAATGGTTCCAGTGTTGCAGCCAAGAAGTAGAGAAATTCCCTGCCTGCTTTCCTGTCAATCACTGGTTATTTCAGGCAGCGAACTGTTTCAAAAGACGTGTGCTGACTGGAAGATTCTCCTGAGAGGCAGAGAGAGAGATATCTGTGAAGCATCGTGCCAAGGAGGCAGTCATCACAAGAACTCAAACATTGTAGGCTCATCAATATGCATCTCAGGATTTCTTTGTGTGTATGTTCAAACATATCAAGCAGTATCAAACTGACTGGCTGGGTTAAGTAAATGTGAAAAAGCTGAAGGCAACTGGATTAACTGCCCTTGGATGTGAAATATTTGCATAAAATAATTGTAGAAATTTAAATGGCTACAGTTTACTTAATTGATTGTAATTGGTGTAATCTTCATTTCAAAGATTTCTTGAGATTAATAAATAACGCATTAGCAATTTGAAAAATATGCTGATCAGTTTGTCATAAATGCATAGCAAAATTGTTCCTTTTGACAAAAATTCGGATATTAGTGTATTCAAAGAGCAAAAATACTAGAATCCACTCAGTGTCTGTTGTTGCATTAAAGTAGCAAATTACATTTACCCTGAATAGTTGAAAGTGAGAAGCCAAGTTCACTCAAAGGACTGGGGGATGTAGTCTTGAGTTTGCTGGAATTTTTGTGGAACCATTTAGTTGCTCTCCTGCTGACTCAGAAAGTTTGTCCTATGGATAACTGAGCACACTGATTTTGATGCTCTGCTGCTCCCCTTTATGGTGATTACGTGTAGGTCTTAGTTGCTGCTGCTGGTCATCTTACTTCTCCTCTGCAGTCATACCAAAGCAGCCTAAGGAACACTCAAACTTACATGAATCCCACTTTCTTCCCTTCACAAGTATCCTCAACAGAAATGTTATCGGTGTTGGTTTATTGCTGTACTACAGTAAGAAGTGTCACAGCTCCAGTTTAAAGTCCAACAGGTTTATTTGATATCACGAGCTTTCATACGCTGCTCCTTCACATATATAGACAGACTCAATTGCAAGATAATGGTTGGAATGCTTGTCTTTACAGGTAATCAGGTCTTTACAGGTACAGGCAATGCGAGTGGAGAGAGATTTAGTAACAGGTTAAAAAGGTGTGAATTGCCTCAAGCCAGGATAGTTAGCAGGATTCTGCAAGCCCAGGGCAAATGGTGGGGGTTACACATAGTGTGATATTAACCCAAGATTCTGGTTGAGACTGTCCTCATGCATGTGGATCTTGGTTATCAGTTTCTACCTGGCGATTGTATGTTGTGTGTCTTGAAGGTCAAATTGAAGAATGCTGACCCAAAGATCAGAGGCTGAATGTCATTGACTGCTGAAGTGTTCCCTGTCTGGAAGGGAACACTCCTGCCTGGTGATCGAGCGGTATCCACTCATCCATTGTCGTAGCATCTGCATAGTCTCACCAATGTACTGTGCCTTGGGCATCCTTTCTGCAAAGACACTTATTCCAATCATTTACTTGCAATTGAATTTTTGTCTATGTATGCCCTGTTTGTGAACCCAACTTGCCACTCACCTGATGAAAAAGCAGTGTTCTAAAAATCGCGATGCCAAATAAACCTGTTGGACTTTAAACCTGGTGTTGTAAGACTTTTTACTGTGCCCACTCCAGTCCAATACTGGCATTTCCACACTATTGCTGTATTAGACTGATTTTTAATGATTTGTCATTGCATTCTCACCTTGGTGCCAGTGTCCTGTTCAGGAAGGCCACAAAACCGCTGCCTGTGCTGCTAAGTTCACATGCTGGTTACAGCATAGTTGGAATTGAGTGATGCATATGTTTAATTTGCTAACTCCCCTATTTAGAAGCAATTATGCAAAACCAGCCAAATTAAACCAAGATGTTGGCCCACTGGAGATGTCTCCTGGATTCATTGCATTTACAGCCACTTAAGCAGCACCCTTGTGAGGCATGTATGCACACATGCACAAATACATGTGCACACATACACACATGTGCGCTCACTCATACATGCACACAATAATTAGCACTGCTGCCTCAAGCGCCAGGGACCCAGGTTCAATTCCCAGCCTGGGTCATTGTGGAGTTTGCATATTCTCCCTGTGTTTACATGTTTCCTCTGGGTACTACAGTTTCCTCCCACAGTCCAAAGATTTGTGGATTAGGTACATTGGGCACACTAAAATTGCCCTTTAATGTCCCAGGATGTGTATATTAGAGGGATTAATGGGATAAATATGTGTGATTACAGGGATAGGGCCTAGGTGGGATTGTTGTTGGTGCAGACTCAATGGGCCGAATGACCTCCTCCTGCAGAATTTTATGATTCTGTGATATGGGTAGCTGAAGCACAGATGTCCAGGAAACCCAGCTTTACATCAGTTTCTCAGTTTAGAGGTATTTTAAGTACCTCTCATTCCCTTTTTAATTGATCAATTGCACAGATTTTTATCTCCTTTGTTTTATTAGGGCTATTTACAACTCTCTTGAATCTAATTTGAATAAAAGTGTGCCCTTTTGCAGTTGATAAGGCCATGGCATTAAGTATTGCCGTTGTACTCCCTGACTTGTTAGGTTTTGCAACTAAACTTCAGCTCATTTATATAGAGACTGTGGTTTTACAATCATTTCTATTTCACTATTGCATTTGTATTTTTTCCAAAAGTATACTTTATTCATAACGTTTGTAAAAGTATGTTAGAAAACTTTCAGAAGTTCAATTAAATTGAACTTGTCTCCATGTAACATGTTTCACTCTGAGGTGCCTTTACAGGTAGTCAAGTCTTAAAGATACAGACAATGTGAGTGGAGAGAGGGTTAAGCACAGATTAAAGAGATGTGTATTGTCTCCAGCCAGGACAGTTAGTGAGGTTTTGCAAGCCCAGGCAAGTCATGGGAGTTACAGATAGTGTGACACAAACCCAGGATCCCAGTTGAGGCTGTTCTCATGTGCACAATTCAAGTTCCGCACACATGAGGATGGAGACAGTACTCATCTCTTTAACCTGTTCTTAATCCTCGCTCCACTCACATTGTCTATACTTTTAAGACTTGACTCTCTGTAAAAACTCACATTCCAACTATTACCTTATAAATTGAGTTTGTGTCTATATATGCCCTGTTTGTGAACACAGCTCTTCATTCACCTGAAGAAGAAGCAAGACTCTGAAAGCTTGTGTTACCAAATAAACCTTCTAACCTGGTGTTGTGAGAGTTTTTACTGTGCCCATCCCAGTCCACATCAAGGTCCTCTCTTCTGCTCTATTCATGTAACCCCGTACATTTTCCCTGGCTAATCCTGTCCAACCTGCACATCTTGGGACACTAAGAGGCAATTTAGCATGTTCAAAGTATCTAATCTGCATATCTTTGAACTGCAGGAGCACCTCAAGAAAACCTACACAGACATGAGGAAAATGTGCAAAATCCACACAATCACCCAAAGCCAGAATTGAACCTGGGACCATGGAGTTGTGAGGCAGCAGTGCTAGCTAAGGTGCCGCCCAGCTGGTGGCTGCAGCTTTCATATCTAAAAAAAAATTAAATCCTTCTGCTTTTGAGTGATTTCATCTTTGCTTTACAGACTATGCTGGAGTCCATGGTGGATGCAGCTGAGGGGCTGTGTCCTCACGTGATGAAGAAAACCCACCTGCGCGAAAATCTAATAGAGGCCAGCACCGAGAAAGTTTCCATTCCTCGGACATTTGTCAAAAATGTTCTACTTGAGCAATCGGGAATCGATATTCTGAACAAAATTAGGTATTTTATTATATGGATCTATTATACATTAATTGTAACTGAAGTTTTAATGATATGTTAGAAGTTTGAAATTATGTGAACGATCCAGATTTTTCAATTCCAAATAACCTAATCCAGTCTATATTATACGACCTCTGACCTATTTATTATACTTAAAGGTGGGCTTTAACTTTACAATCTTCAATATTTTTACGAGTAGTGTAAATTTTATTATTAAAACCTATTTAATTCACTTAGGAAAATGGAGAACCAGGATTGATTGTAGCTGTTGAAGTGTTGATTCAATGTGCCAAATAATGTTAGCCGTAATGAGCCACGTGAGAACTGCCAGAGTGGAATCTTTGATCCTTTTTTCCTACAGTTCATCTCTGAGGCAATCAACTGAGTTGGTTAAATTTTACAATATGACAGTAATTAGAATCTAGAAAGATGGAAAGGAAACAAACAAACAATTATAAAAGATTCATTATGAAAGAGTCACTGAGCGTTTGGGAATATCACTGGATTGCAAGCAATCCAATATTGATATTCAGAAAAGATGCTAAAACTCATTGAGGTAATTATGGACATATTAGTCTTTAAAAAGAGTTTCAATTTTGGGTGACCCAAAAGCACGTCACAGTAACGCTTTTAAAGTATCATCAATGTTGCAATATAGGCAAAAATGATTTTTGTATGTTAACTCCCACAAGCAACAATGAAACAAGTAACCAGATAATCGATATTAGTGCTGTTGGTTGAGGAATAATATTGCTGGACTCCTCAGTTCTTCTTTGGATAAAGGCATGAGGACAGATAGAGCATGGGGTTAATATCTCATACTAAAAACAGTATCGTAGTTAGAAGTTGGAGCGCAGTGTCAATCTGCTCTCAAGAAGTGGATCAGCTGGTGAAAGCCTTTAAAGAAAATGTGTATCTCTAGTTTTGCACTTCTGATTCTGTTCCCCTATTTCAGCTGGGTTTCCTGAGTCAAGAAGCACAGTATACAAAACAAGGCAAAAAGGATTAGAACCATAAGGTGCAAGTACCTCTCACTTTCTCCACAAGGCCTCTTCAACAATAATCTCTCAAACCTCACCAACCACAACTCTCTCCTCATCTTCTCACACCAGCTGCAATCTCTCTTTCATAAACTCCCAAACTCCCCACCCCACTAAACTGACCATGATTTCTTTCCTCAACCACACTCACTCTGTATCCCAATCGTGTTACATTTTTCTCTGTCCCAACCATGTTTGCTCTCTCTCCAAATCAAACCATGAGTGTGCTCTCTCCAACCCATTTTTACTACATGTGCTGCCTCCCTATCTGCTCTACCCCTGCTCATTTTCTCTCTCTCTCGCTCTGTCTTTCCATCCCACCTATGTTCATTCTGTCTGTCTCTGCCTTGCCCAGATCTGCTCTCTCTCTTCAATCGCACCCATTCTATCTTTCTAACTCCCTCTATTTCTCTTTGTTTCACTATCCCAACCATGCGCCCACTCTCTCTCTGCCCTGACCATGCCTGTATGCCCCAATAACAGTCAATCTCTCCCATCTTTTCCTTCTGACCCTTGCTGTCCCTCTTGACCCTTACTCTTTTTGCCATTCTCTCCTGTCTTCCCAAATGCATGTTCCCAGTCTTATTGGGAAAATCACAAATTCCCAGAACATTTATTGAAAAATTTCAAGTACATATAACACACAGATTCTGAAAGTGAGAGATCTGAATATTAACCCTGAAATGTCAAATCATATTAGAGTAAGTCAACAGATTGATTCTTTAGCCGAAACTATGGCTTGAATACCATGCTTATTTTGATACCAAGTTGCAAGAGCAAAACTCAAATGTTGCAGCGGTTGCAGTCAGGAAAGGTTGATCGTGGAGAAAGATTTTGCAATCTTCACCTGTGAAAAATGCACTTGCTGTCAATCTGCATCACATTATTAGTGTTACAGTGGTATTATTAGACTATTCACAACAAGATGGTGTTAAACTTGCAAAACCGCAAGAGCTTTGGTTAACATTCAGTTGTCTTTTGTGATGTTGAAAACTGAGACAACTAAAGCCCTTGGATTTTCACCCATCCCACTGTGGAATTCAGAGAATGGGCAGGATGTTGCTGCCTCGTTCGGGCAAGACCGGAAATTTCTACCCGAGGTCAATGGAGATTTTGATTGTCGGACCCGGATTCCGTGGCAGGCGAGGTTGTGAAGTTCCGTCAATGTGTCACTAAACACAACGTACAATTGTTTCTTTCCATTTCAAGGTTTAGTTGCCAGTGACATTTTGTTTTCATTGCATCTAAATAATTAACAATTGCTTGCTATGAATGTCCAGTATGTTGCACACAGGCAATTTTTGTTGCTGATGTCAGTTTGGGAGACGGAAAATTTAACTATGTCAGCATTGACAGTGTTAAAAATTGTATTGTGTTGCAGCACCATATAATTGTGCAGACACAAACACACACACATTTAGGTATTATCATTTTAGGGTGCAGTTTTATCATAGGATTATTATTAATGTAATTATATTTGAAATGAGGGGGTGGAGGAAATTACAAAGGGAGTGGAGGGGAATCGGTGAAATGTATGTTCCAGATGTAAATTCTGTAAGGTTAACTTAATCCTCTACCACAATCACTACAAAACAATTCATTGCTTACTTGTATCTTAATGTAATAAAAAACATTTCTCTCTCAAATGAGTTTGAAGGAAAATGTTTTTTGCTGTTCAAGTGAAAATCACAACAACGCCTTGAAGGCAAATATGGAAGTGCCTGAATATCTTTGGTCTTAATTGTGCAACATTCAATTTTCTTCTGACCCTCAAAAGATTATTACTTTTGGCTGCATTATACAACCCCTTTTAAAGCAATGAGAAATACGTTAGATGCACTGAAAACCATGAACACCATGGATCCAATTTTATAATTTTATTCTAAATGTTGAATCTGGGCACAATTCCGATCCGACTTGGTAATCTATTCTCAGGCACTCCCAATAGCACTTAGCCTGGAAAAAACTGGGGAGTCCAAGTCGCACTGGGCAGGGCTTAGTACTCACCAAACGATTGGAGCTCTGAAATGCATTTGCGCAGTGAGAAAAGATTGAAAATCGCGCCAACGTCACATCGCTCCTGGGCTGCAAAAAGTGGATAAAGTGATCTGGGAGCGATGGTTCCCCACAGGCGTCGCCCCCGTCCCAAAACTAGAGAATGATCCTCCACCCCCCCCACCCCCCAACCACCTCAACGCCACCACCACCAGCACCACTACTGCTGAGTCTGAGTCGGAGGGCGTTGGAAGCTTAGAACTTAGCTCTTCAGGAGCTGGAGCGCCCAAAACAGACTTTGCCAAACATGCCTGTTTCACTCTGAATCTGGATGTGCGAATGCAGTAGTAAAGAGAGAAATGCTGATAAAGTTGGGTGAGCAGTTTATTAATTCAATTGAAATGCACGCAAATACATTTAAATCGCCGTTGGGCCTGTTTCGGGCACAAATCGGATCGCAGCCATTTTTGGGCCTTGGTAAAATGGCATCTGTGCGGATACGGCACAGATCACGTTAATGGCCTCCCGCCCAACTTTACCACATTAGGGTGCAATGCAATGGTGAAATCGGGCCCAATGTTTGCACAAGCTATTGGAATCAAAGCAGACCTGACTTAGCCTAAATTGTGCCTATCTGTGAATGTGAAAATTTAGTCCACCGTTCAACGTCTCAATGTGTAGAGATGCCGGCATTGGACTGGGGTAGTAAGAACTCAGTAAGAATCTAGCAACACCAATTTTAAATCCAACCAATTTATTTGATCGTAAATTTGCGAGCTTTCGACACTGTGTCTTCCTCAGGCAAATGCAGTGTTCTGGTCTGCAATAGCACACATATCAACACAGACAGTCACAGATTGCTGATTAGAATGCGAATCCTTGCATCTAACCTGCTATTCAAGTGTTAAAGTGGCTAACAATGTGTGTGAAGGGAATCCTGAGCATTGGTTAGAGAATTGTGTATTTTCTCCAGACAGCACAGTAAGTGAGGTTTTTTGCTAACCCAGGCAAGTTACGGGGGTTACAGATAGTGTGTCATGAAGCCAAGATCCCTATTAAGACCGTCCTCATGTGTGCGGAACTTGGCTATCAGTCTCTGCTCAGCGACTCTGCGCTGTCGTGTGTCACGAAGGCCCCCTTGAAGAACATTTACCCGCAGGTCGGAGGCCGAATGCCCATGACTGCTGAAGTGTTCGCCCACAGGAAGGGAACTGTTTTGCCTGGTGATTGTTGAGCAATGCTCATTCATCCGCTGTCGTAGTGTCTGCATGGTCTCCCCAATGTACCATGCTTCTGGACATCCTTTCTTGCAACGTATTAGGTAGACAACGTTGGCCGAGTTGCAAGAGTATGTACCGTGTACCTGGTGAACGGTATCCTCATGTTTGATGATGTCAACCATGTCTTGCAGAGGTTGCTGTGGCAGGGTTGTGTGGTATTGTGGTCAGTGTTCTCCTGAAGGTTGGGTAGTTTGCTGTGAACAATGATCTGTTTGAGGTTGTGCGATTGTCAAAAGCAAGAAGTGAGGAGGTGGGGATGGCCCCAGCGAGATGTTTATCGTCATCAATAATATGTTGAAGACTCCGGAGAAGATGTCGTAGCTTCTCCGCTCTGGGGAAGTACTGGACAACAAAGGATACTATGTCCACCGTGTCCCGTGTTCGTCTTCTGAGGAGGTCAGTGCGGTTTATCGCTGTGATATGTCGGAACTGTTGATCGATGAGTCGAGCGCCATATCCTGTCCTCACGAGGACATCCTTCAGCATCTGGAGGTGTCTGTCACGATCCCCCTCATCTGAGCAAATTCTGTGTATACGGAGGGCTTGTCCATAGGGAATGGCTTCTTTAACGTGTCTACGGTGGAAGCTGGAGAAGTGAAGCATTGTGAGATTATCTGTCGATTTGCGGTACAGTGAGGTGCTGAGGTAACCGTCCTTGATGGAGATGCATGTGTCCAAGAATGCAACTGATTCTGGAGAATAGTCCATGGTGAGTCTGATGGTGAGATGGAACTTATTGATATCATCATACAGTTGTTTCAATGATTGTTCACCATGAGTCCAAAGAAAAAAGATGTTATCAATATATCTAGTATATAACCTTGGTTGAAGATCTCGTGAGGTGAAGAAGTCTTGTTCGAACCTGTGCATGGAGATGTTGGCATACTGAGGTGCAAATTTGGTTCCCATGGCTGTTCCATGTGTCTGGATGAAAAGCTGATTGTTGAAGGTGAAGACATTGTGGTCCAAGATGAAGCGGATGTGTTGCAAAATTGCATCCGGAAACTGGCAGTTGTTGGCATTGAGTACTGAGGCAGTTGCAGCAATACCATCGTCGTGGGGGATGTTGGTGTAGAGCGCCGAGACATCCATTGTGACAAGGAGTGTCCCTGGTTCAACTGCTCCATGTGTGCTGAGTTTCTGTAGGAAGTCCGTAGTGTCAAGACAAAAGCTGGGGGGTTCTTTGTACAATGGGTTTCAGGATGCCCTCGATATAGCTGGAGAGGTTCTCACACAAGTGTACCGACAACTAAACAATGTGAAACACTACAGACAGTTACCAGCAGATCCGACCAAAGAACACACTCGTCAACTCAACACTCTGATCAAAACCTTTGATCTGGACCTTCAGAACACCCTCCGGGCTCTCATTCCATGTACTCCCCGCATTGGAGATCTCTACTGCCTCCCAAAGATACACAAGGCAAACATACCCGGCTGTCCCATCGTATCGGGCAATGGAACCCTGTGTGAGAACCTCTCCGGCTATATCGAGGGCATCCTGAAACCCATTGTACAAAGAACCCCAAGCTTTTGTCTTGACACTACGGACTTCCTACAGAAACTCAGCACACATGGAGCAGTTGAACCAGGGACACTCCTTGTCACAATGGATGTCTCGGCGCTCTACATCAACATCCCCCACGACGATGGTATTGCTGCAACTGCCTCAGTACTCAATGCCAACAACTGCCAGTTTCCAGATGCAATTTTACAACTTATCCGCTTCATCTTGGACCACAATGTCTTCACCTTCAACAATCAGCTTTTCATCCAGACACATGGAACAGCCATGGGAACCAAATTTGCACCTCAGTATGCCAACATCTTCATGCACAGGTTCGAACAAGACTTCTTCACCGCACGAGATCTTCAACCAAGGTTATATACTAGATATATTGATGACATCTTTTTCCTTTGGACTCATGGTGAACAATCATTGAAACAACTGTATGATGATATCAACAAGTTCCATCTCACCATCAGACTCACCATGGACTATTCTCCAGAATCAGTTGCATTCTTGGACACATGCATCTCCATCAAGGATGGTCACCTCAGCACCTCACTGTACCGCAAACTGACAGACAATCTCACAATGCTCCACTTCTCCAGCTTCCACCGTAGACACGTTAAAGAAGCCATTCCCTATGGACAAGCCCTCCGTATACACGGAATTTGCTCAGATGAGGAGGATCGTGACAGACACCTGCAGACGCTGAAGGATGCCCTCGTGAGAACAGGATATGGCGCTCGACTCATCGATGGACAGTTCCGACATGCCACAGCGATAAACCGCACCGACCTCCTCAGAAGACGAACACGGGACACGGTGGACAGAGTATCCTTCGTTGTCCAGTATTCCCCAGAGCGGAGAAGCTACGACATCTTCTCCGGAGTCTTCAACATATCATTGATGATGATGAACATCTTGCTAGGGCCATCCCCACCCCCTCACTTCTTGCTTTCAGACAACCGTACAACCTCAAACAGATCATTGTTCGCAGCAAACTACCCAACCTTCAGGAGAACACTGACCACAATACCACACAACCCTGCCACAGCAACCTCTGCAAGACATGGACGACATCATCAAACGTGAGGATACCGTTCACCAGGTACACGGTACATACTCTTGCAACTCGGCCAACGTTGTCTACCTAATTCGTTGCAAGAAAGGATGTCCAGAAGCATGGTACATTGGGGAGACCATGCAGACACTACGACAGCGGATGAATGAGCATTGCTCAACAATCACCAGGCAAAACAGTTCCCTTCCTGTGGGCGAACACTTCAGCAGTCATGGGCATTCGGCCTCCGACCTGCGGGTAAATGTTCTTCAAGGGGGCCTTCGTGACACACGACAGCGTAGAGTCACTGAGCAGAGACTGATAGCCAAGTTCCACACACATGAGGACAGTCTTAATAGGGATCTTGGCTTCATGACACACTATCTGTAATCCCCGTAACTTGCCTGGGTTAGCAAAAAAACCTCACTGTGCTGTCTGGAGAAAATACACAATTCTCTAACCAATGCTCAGGATTTCCTTCACACATATTGTTAGCCACTTTAACACTTGAATAGCAGGTTAGATGTAAGGATTCGCATTCTAATCAGCAATCTGTGACTGTCTGTGTTGATATGTGTGCGATTGCAGACCAGAACACTGCATTTGCCTGACGAAGACACAGAGTGTCGAAAGCTCGCAAATTTACTATCAAATAAATTAGTTGGATTTAAAATTGGTGTTGCTAGATTCTTACTGAGTTCCAACATCTCAACAACAGCAAATGTGGAAACGTAGTTGGCACTCAACATGAATGGAGGTGAATTAATTACAGGCAGTAATAATCATGCTGTTTGAGGTAAAATCTATGCTGTGGTGGATTTAAATAGATGAATGAGAGTTCCAAAAATGAAAACACACAAAGTACAATTGTTTTACTGGCGACACTTATTAACATACCAGAACCATTGTGTTTACCTGCTGCAAATTAAATTACCCAGTAGGAGGGAGAACATAATCAACTATTGTACCTTCAGTACCATTAGATCTTTTAAAACATATCATCTTCTTGCTTTGAAAATAGTTCAGTTAATTTTAAGGCATGCAAATAACACAATCTGCTGATGCTACAGACTGGCACAATGCACTGGGTCTGGAATCACCGTAACGTTTTCAATTTCCTTGCACCCATTCTTTTGGTCTTGCGGTAGGGGTGCAAATTAGATCCAATTTTTGAGCAGTTTTACGCTATAAGCTCACGTTTACTCAGCCAAGGCTTGCCTCCTGCCAGCTTCTCTGTCCGTACCCTCATTGGACATCTGCTCACCCTGCAGCCAGGCCTCTGGCTGTCCCCCTGCCAACTTCTGGCTGGGCCCTCCCAGCTGACCTCTGGCTCTCCCCAGTCTCGCTGCTCCGCTGGCCTCCCCCATGGAATTCCTGATGGACTGAACACAGCATTCTATTGAAATGTCCAGAATCGGGGTACTGAAAGATAAAGCACGTAAATGTAAATAGAATGGGATGGAGAGGGGTGGAGGGGAAGGGGTCTCAGTGGAGCAGAAAACCCAGACATTTGAGCATTCTGGTGAAAACAGTTGGGACACCAAGAGCCCAATTCTCCCAAAAAAAAATCTGAGTGCTGAATTGGCAAGAAAAATAGTGTAAATCATGATTTCTCAGTGGGAGTTCAGACTTGAATCTCCCACACTCTGTGCAATGCAGAGTTCACAATCGTGAATCTCATTAAAAGCTCAGGGTGCGGGGCCTGTTCACTCCGGGATTTGACAGTTCCTGAACTCTGTGTGTGTGCAGCTGCCCCAAACTGTCAGACTGTAGTTTTGCTACCCTGGCCCCACCGCATTGCTGCTCCCCCAGCGCCCCCATGGCCCGATCGCAGAAAAAGCCAACACTGCTGCTGCTTCCTATTGGGAGACTGGAGTCCTAGAATTATACGACTTGATTTTATGTTTGTTAGCACTTGGAGTTGAGTAAAATTGAGTGAATGGCCTTCCTGCTGCTACCTGTCCACCATCTGCCTAAATTTTACCATTGGGTGTTAGGCCACACTTGAGCCCATTGAGGTCCTTAAATGACCAAAACTAATCACTACTTAAGGGAGCATTACCCCATTGCCTTTGGTATTTTACCTGGGCCCTGCAGACCAGGACATGATATATGAGAAACCCAACATCTTTAGCTGCGTAACTGTTATTTGACAAGGGGAACGGGGGAATCCTCTTTTGTGGGGCTGTGGATTCATCAGAGAAATCTCCCCATCTCACCCATCCCACCAGCATCTGGAAAACAATGTCCTCACTGAGGTAGGTTGGCAAACCACACCTTAGGCTTCTCAGCATTAGGAGCTGCCTGGAGACCAGTTTTGGCTACCACTTCCAGTGATAATGCTGGGTCTCCAGAACTGCTGGCCAATCAGATTGGTCGGCTACTCTGCAAGGTTTCCTGTCAAGCTAGTGGGAGAAGTCTGACCTGAAAATAATTAGTGTTGCTCTTACTCTTAAATTGTTGCCAACAGTCCTTAGAAATGTGCACTGGCTCCTCCCAGTCCGACTATAAATTTCAAACCGTAAAGTTGTATTGCACAGAAGGCAGCTATTCAGCCATTGTATGTGCCAGCTCTTTGGAAGAATTAATTAATTCCACTCCCCTGGCCTTTCCCCTTGCCCTAAGATATTTTTCCAGTATTTATCTAATTCCATTTTCAAGATACAGTTCAATCTTCTTCCATAACCCTTTCAGGCAGTGTAATCCATATCATAAATAATTTGCAGGGCAGAAAGATTCTCCTTATCTCCCTTCTAGTGTTTTTGCCAGTGTTTTGTTATTATTCATTTTGGGAATGTCAGCATCACTGGCTAGGCCAGTATTCATTGCCCATCCCTAATTCCCCTCAAGAAGGTGAGCCACCTTCTTTGACCCGCTTCAGTCCTGGAGCTCCAACACTTTGAACCAACGGCAGCGAAGTTACATCAACACATTCCAAGTTGGAAAGGTGTATGGTTTGGAGGAGAGCCTGAAGCCTTGGTGTTTCCATGAGCCTACTGCACTTGTTCTTTTAGGTAGTAGATGTTGCAGGTTTGAAAGATGTATTTGAAGGAGCATTGGCAGTTTGCTGCAATGCATCTTTTTTGATTTGATTCGATTTATTTTTGTTACATATTAGTATACAGTAAAAAGTATTGTTTCTTGCATGCTATATAGACAAAGCATATCATTCGTAGAGAAGGAAATGAGAGAATGCAGAATCTACTGTTAGTCTCATAGCCAAGGTATAGAGGAAGATCAACTTAATGCAAGGTAAGTCTATTCAAAAGTCTGACAGCAGCAGGGAAGAAGCTGTTTTTGAGTAGGTTGGTACATGATCTCAGACTTTTATATCTTTTTTCTGATGGAAAAAGGTGAAAGAAAGAATATCCAGGGTGTGTAGGGCCCTTAATTATGTTGGCTGCTTTGCTGAAGCAATGGGAAGTAAAGATAGAGTCAATGAATGGGAGGCTGGTTTACCTGATGGTTTGGACTTATATCCATAACCTTTTGTAGTTCATTGCAGTCTTGGATAGAAGAGGAGCTATACCAATCTGTGATACAACCAGTAAGAATACTTTCTATGCTGCATCTGTAAATATTGATGAGAGTCGTAGCTGACATACCAAATTTCTTTAGTCTTAGAAAGTAGAAGTGTTGGTGGGCTTTCTCAGCTATGGTATCAGCATGGAAGGACCAGGACTGGTTGCTGGTGATCTGGATACCTAAAAACTTCAAGCTCTTGACCTTTTTCACCTTGTCCCCATTGATGTTGACAGACGCATGTTCGACTACGCTTCCTGAAGTCGATAACAATCTGCTTTGTTTTGTTGACATTGAGGAAAAGATTATTGTTGCTGCATCAGTTCACCAGATTCTTGATCTCATTTCTGTACTTTGTCTTGTTATTGTTTGAGATCCAACCCACTACAGTGGTGTCATCAGCAAACTTGAAAATCGAATTGGAGGGGAATTTGGCTACATAGTCATAGGTATATAAGGAGTATAGTAGGGGGCTGAGAGCATAGCCTTGTGGGGCACAAGTATTGAGGATGATCGTGGAGGAGGTGCTGTTGCCTATCCTTACTGTGAGTTAAGAAATTCAGGATCCAGTCACACAGAGGTGCTGAGCCCCAGGTCACAGAGTTTGGGGATGAGTTTTCTGGGAATGAGGGTGTAGAAAGCTGAGCATTTGGTAATAAACAGGAATCTGACATAGTCTAGTATCTCCTGTTTGATACACATTTGCCACTTGTCTGCCCAAGCTTGAATGTTATCTGGATCTTGTTGCATCTAGGCACAAACTGCTTAATTATTTGAAGAGTTGTGAATGGCACTGAACTCTGCAATAATCACCAAATATGCCCACTTCAGACTTTATAATGGAGAGAGGATTATTGAAGAAACAGCTGAAGATGATTGAGTATAGGCAATCCTGCAACAATATCCTTAGGCTGCGAAGGTTAGCCACAAACATCATCCTTTGTGCTAGGTATTACTCCAAGTAGTTGAGATTTCCCGTGCTTCCCTCAGCTTCATTTTTATTAGGGTTTCTTGATGTCATATCTGGTCAAATGCTTAATGTGAAGGTCAATCGCTTTCACTTCATCTGTAGAACCCAGCTGTCTTGTCCATGTTTGGGCCGGTCTAGAACTGGGTAGTCCTCACGGAATCCAAACTGCGCATCAGTGAGCAGGTTATTGGGTATTTAGTGCTGCCCGATAGCATCAAGAATGACAGTTTGCTGTGATTGAGTATAGACAAAAGGGTTGATACAGATTGGATCTGTCCTGATTTTTGTGGATAGATTGCACCTGGGCAATTTTTCACATTTGGGTAGATGCAATGTTGTAGCTCTAATGGAACAGACATGGCTAGTTCACGAGCATAAGTCTTTAGAGCACTGCAGTTGGGATGTTGTTGGGACCCATAATTTTCTGCTGTGTCCAGTGCGTTCAGCCACTTAATGATATCATATGGGGGAAATCAAATTGGCTGAAGATTGACATCTTTGATAGTGGGACCTCAGAAAGAGGCTGAGGTGGATCATTCACTCAGCACTTCTAGCTGAAGATATTTGCAAATGCTTCAATTTTGTCTTTGGCATTGATATAGTGGATTTCTCATCATTGAGAATGGAATGTTCATGGAGCTTCCTCTTTCTTGTTAGTTGTTTCAATGCCCATCATCATTCACGATGAGATGTAGCAGAATTACTGAGCTTTGAATTGATTCATTGATGTGGAATTGCTTAGCTCTGTCTGAGACGTGCTGCTACTGCTGCTTGGCATGCATGTAGTCCTTGTTGTAGTTTCACCAATTTGGTACCTCATATTTAGTTAAGTCTGGAATATGGCATATTCCCCAATACTTATCATTGAACCAGGATTGATTCTCTAACTTGATGGTAACAATGAGTAAGAACTCAAAGTTGACTCTATTTCTTTCTCCATGCAATCTTTTAAAATATTTTGGTTTTAATTAATAGATTCTTTTTTAAAAGTAAGTCAGTTATATTTCTTTCTCAAAACTTTGAGGATTGAATCCAAGTTGTTAAAATTGAAAACTTATCCTTTGGTATGAAGTATCCAAAAGTAAATCTATTTGAGTGGTCTCACTTAGTTCTTAATACAAAGCTCTTTCTAATTTTATTCTATCCACCTCAAGAATGCTTAATTTAATGAAAGTACTTTGCTAAGTGTGGTAGACAGTTATCGTCAGATTAAAACAAATTTTATGGCACAAAAAAAGTCTCTGGTCAGCCAGAATGTATTTTGCTTTAAGTTGGGGAATGTTTCTTTAATGCTGTCCATTGTCTTTGTCCAATTCTCATGCAGTGAGGTCAAGCTGACAGTGGCATCATTTCTCTCTGACCATATTGTTGATGAAATTTTAGAAGCACTTTCCAACTCACAACACAAATTGGTAAGTGTCAAATCCATAAAATGTCTTTATTTCAACTTGTTTATCTTCTGTGCTTTTGACGTGTAGTGAAATAATGGATATGTTTTTAACTTTGGGTAAAAGAACCAAGAAGAAAGTATTTAAGACAAGATGTGAAAACAATCATCAAGTGTACTTTTCACTACATATGATTTAAAATTATTCTTCAGTACAATAACATTTACGCTTCGATGAAGGTGAAAGAGGGAAACCAGAGAATTATAGACCAGTTAGTCTACCATCCGTTGTTGGGAAATTCTAAACTCTGTAATTTAGGATAAGCAGACTGAACACCTTGCAAATATTCAGCGGATGAAAAGGAGCCTGCATGGCATCGTCATAGGTAGGCCATGCCTGACAACTCTGATTTAATTTATGGAAGACATGACCACAGTAGGCCTTTGATGAAGTTCTTCAGTGGAGATTGTTAGCTAAAATTGAAATTCATGAGGATGAAGGTAATACCTTGGTTAGAAAATTAGCTGAATGGAAGGGGATAGAGAGTAGGAATAATAAGGATGTGCACTAGTTGGCGAGATGTGACTAGCAGAATCAAGCAATGATCTCTGTTGGGGCCTGAAGTATTCACTGTATCCATTAATGACTTTGATGATGGAATGGAAAGCCACATTTCCAAACGTGCCAGTGACACCAACAGAGTTGTCAGGTCGGTTTAACTCATTTGGTTGGACAGCTGGTCAGTGATATAGAGTGACACCAATAGCATGGATTCAATTCACGTGCTGGCTGAGATTATTCATGAAGGACGGCCTTCTCAACTTGCTCCTCACCTGAGGTAAGGTGATCCTCAGGTTAAATCACCACCAGTAACTCTCCCCCTCAAAGAAGAGAACAGCCTATGGTCATTCGGGACTATGGTGACTTTACTAATTGATACAGTAAGCATTTTAAATGGAAGCTGATGATTTCACAATGTTCAGCACTGTTCACAGTTCCCCAGATAATAAAATTATCCATGTCCAAATGCAGCAAAACCTGGGCAATATTGAGGCTTGTGCTGACAAGACGCAGATCCAAGGTGATTTGCAAAAGAAGCAAATGTGCTGGAAAAAAAACATTTTCATATAATGAGTCGTTCAGGTCTGGAATATATTGCCTGGAGGTGTGGTAGAGACAGGTTTAATTGGGGCATTCAAGAAGTCATTAGATGATTCCTCACATAGAAACAATGTACAGGGAAATAGGAGAATGACACTAAGCCATCATGCTTGTTTGGAGAGTCAGTGCAGACATGATGGGCCAAATAGCCTGCTTCTGCACCATAATAATTCAATGATTCTCCATGATTCAATAGATTCAGCTCTGCTGCTGCACGCACAGTCATAATTGGGCTGGCAGTGTAAAATTAGTATTACATTGAATAACCAAGTAATCACGCATCGTGATCTCCATGCCTATTTTTGGGAGCAATCCAATTTAGCCTCAGGTATGTTGTGGTGCATCAATTGGAAAAGCCAAAAGCTATTCCTTTAAATCTTTGTTGCCTGACTGGAAAGGCTCGTTTGAATCCTCATTTGAACAGTCCTCCTGGATCCATTGCAAAGTAACATCTGAGTAAATTGCTCCACTGGATAACCTTCAGTTATGCAGATTGTCAAATAAACAAAGACCTTCAACGTTAGCCACCACATCTGCTTCCATAGTACATTGCCTCAATCACCATTTATACAGTCCATGGTTGTTAATCTGTAGCTATCTAGGTTTCTCATATTTTACTGATAGCAGCTTTGACCTTTAAATCTAGTTGCTGAAGAAGCCAGATTGCACACTCCTTCACCACATTTTCAGATTTGTCCAATTTGCAATCTTACATTGAATCCGATGCAAGAAGAATTCCTCCCTTTTATTTTAATCAACTGCAGCTAAAGTGACGTGAATAGGTTTTGCACTCAGTGCAAGCTGCTGTTACTGAAGTTTTAGCTCCATTTTAGGGATAAAAAGGATATAATACACATTTGCATTTTGGATATATTTGGAGCTTTTTGTGCAACATATAAATCATACATGCATCCAACAGTCCATTCTGAATGATATTCAATCTTTTCGTTCTGTAATCTTAAGTACTTTTGAATTTGCGTAAAATGAAGGTATATATGCTTGTTATCATTTCAGTTAGTAAGTGAAGGCTCCTTAGGTGTATAATCACTCTTTCAATCAACTCTGCTTTCGTCACCAGTTTGCAACCTTTGACCCCCTCTGATCTTGCAAACAATTACTCTTATCTCTTAAAGTTTAGCAATTTTACCATGGCCGATCAACCTAACCTGCACTCCTTTGTAGTGTGGGAAGAAACAAGAGCATCCAGAGAAAACCCAAGTAGATGTAGGGAGAATGTGCGAACTCCACACAATCATCCAAAGCTGGAATTGAACCAAGGTCCCTGATGCTGTGAGGCAACAGTGCTAATTCTAAGTGTGTGGCGAGAGCCTGGCAGATGGAGAATAATGTTGGTAAATTTGAGGTTATCCATTTTGATAGGAATAACAGCAAAATGGATTGTTATTTAAATAGTAAAAAAAACTGCAGCATGCTGTTGTGCAGAGAGACCTAGGTGTCCTTGTGCAGGAATATCAAGGAGTTGGTTTGCAGGTGCAGCAGGTAATTAAGAAGGCAAATGGAATTTTGTCCTTCATTGCTAGAGGGATGGAGTTTAAAAACAGTGAGATTATGTTGCAGCTATATAAAGTGCCACACCTGGAGTACTGTGTACAGTTTTGATCTCCTTACTTGAGAAAGGATATATTGCCACTGGAGGGGGTGCAGAGGAGATTCACTAAGTTGATTCCTGAGTTGAGAGAGTTGGCTTATGAGGAGAGACTGAATAGACTGGCTTATGAGGAGTTGGCCAACTGAATAGACTTTTTGAGGCAAAGATAGTAAATTTTTGATCAGTAAAGGAATTAAGAGCTATAGTGAATGGGCAGGTAAAGGGAGCTGAGTCCACAAAAAGATCGGCCCTGATCTTATAGAATGGCGGAGCAGGCTCAAGAGGCCAGATGACCTAGAACATAGATCACTACAGCACAGAACAGGCCCTTCGGCCTTCGATGTTGTGCCGACCAATATAAAAAGCAATGCCCCTCCAGACTAAACCATTCCCTTCTCTTCCATATACTTATCAACTAACCTCTTAAACGCCACCAAACTTGGCGCATCTACAACTGCTGCAGGCAGGGCATTCCACTCCCAAACCACCTATTCCTGCTCCTAGTTCTTATGTTCTTTATGTTCTTAACCACTGTGCTGTGCAACATGTTGCCCTGCAATATCATCGCATCATAGAATTTTCTATAGTAATTTCCATTTTAAATGTACTTGTTTCAGATGATATACAACTGTGAAAGAATGGCAAACTTTAGAGCAAGGCCAAGTAATACCAAAAGATAGACGAAGGTCCAGCAATTGGAATTCTGGGGAAAAGAATTGTCTGGGAGAGGAATTTACCTCAGAACCAGGCTTCATAAATTTTGGTGCTGCCATTGATACCTGTAACTTAGATGACTCCCCAGTTGTCAGTAGTTCTTTTAAATCATTAAAAACTATTAAGTATGAATTAACTTGCAATATTTCTGATTTTGATTTTCAACTTTCTGATTTTGGATGACAGCTTGATTTCATTTGATTTACTGTTGTCACATGTATTATTATACAGTAAAAAGTATTGTTTCTTGCGTGCTATATAGACAAAATATACTGTTCAGAGGGGAGAAAAGAAAGTGAGCAGAATGTAATGTTACAGTCATAGCTAGAGTGTAGACTAAGATCACAAAATTGAACTAAAGCATTATTCGAGAATTTAAAAGCATTACAATAAAGTTTTAGAAGTATAGAACAAGAGTAAAAGATAGCATTAGAAGATAGGCTGAACACAGCTTGCAAGAAGTTGCCATGCTCCGCGCCATCTGCTAACTCAGATCTTTAATTAAACTAAATCTTATAATTGGTTTTAATTTTGTCTTCTCTGAATGAGAAGACAACTCTATCCCATTGGTGATTTTATTTTGCTCTGCAAGATTACTTGAAGCTTTTCTTTCATTTCATGTTGAATGTAAAGATTATGCATTGTTGAAAGAAACTGCTTCAGAGGGATATGAGCATAACCGATCACTATGATACTTTTTCTGATAGGTTAAAATATGAGTGTAAAAAGGATATTGTTATGATCGAGATAAATAAGAAATGAACAAAATGCAGATTGCAAGTATGAACTTAGGTGCATTAAGTAACTAAGAAAGAAAGATTATGCAAAGTAACAGCTCAATTATTTTGAAGCCCTATAAGTTTTGAGTGAGAGATTGAGCATTTGGACTTGATTTAAATAATATGGAATGTAGATATAGGATAAAGCAATAAAACATCATTATTTCAACTAAGGAACGGTGATGGTGAGACTTCCACAGATGGCTGACTACATGAACATTGATAAAGACCAAAAAAATTGCAACTGAAGAGAAACACGAAGCTCAAGATGGAAGAGGAACAATTAGGTTTCTTTCTATCTTGTCAGGAAGATAGGTGATGTTACAAATCTTCGCAATTCAAGTCTTAGGTGCCCTTGATCCTTGTAGAGAATTACATTCAGCTGAGGAGAAAAAAGGGCTGAAATGAAAGAGAAATGAGAGTTCCTTGTACACGTCTGTACTGGAGGTGAAGCAATTGTGTCCTTTGACATCAGAAGCAAAGTATGGACCTAGAGGGAATCAGCAATAGTTATGAGGCTGACAAAATTAATAATGGCGGATGTTGTTTGAATTTATATAGAGGGCAATGAAATTATTTTCTCTGGGATAAGAATAACAAGATAATTCATCCTTTAAAGATCATTGTAATTAAAATGTGATTTAAACAGTACATCGCCAGGGTACTGAAGACAGCAAACACTCAAACAATACAGTCTGAGCAAAGTTTAGGAACATAGAGTGACATAATAAGAAAAGGACTGAACAGAGTTGGATGAAAAATGGAATATGAAGAAGATACAGAATGGGAAAGATGACAAAGTGGTATGGAACCCCGAAATTAATGGGCAAAAATAAAGTCCAAAATGGTGACCTATCAAATGTATCACAGCAATTGAGTAGAAATCAAGTAACAGTTAGATAACTTTAGTAGAAGGCTCTAAATTAGAAATCTGCTTAGAAATACACAGCACTATTCCCTATGATAGGAGGTGAAAACATTGGGAGTTGTTCCAGGCAATGATAGACGTGTCCCTATCTTTTCAAATGTTTGGGAATAAAGGAAGGACAGGAAGTGAGGTTGTAGATCTGGCATAGCACATATTTTGAAGAAAATTGGAATAATAATAATATTTTATTTGGTTTATGTGAAAAAGAGCACAAAGATACGGGCATGGTCATAAACTTTGAGATTAGAGATGGGAAAAAAATAAATCTGAAAATGTTTGGCTTTCTGGAGGGTGATAAAAAAACAAATTATAAACAAAGGTTGGAACTTCTGGCTTCAAGACTGGTGGTGAAGAGAGTTGAGGGGAGGAGAGAAGGGCAGAATTGAATTATCAGCTGTAGCATTGGGAAAAAGGAATGATGGGAAAGATGATTCACTGGCTGTGGAAGAGCAGTTTTGGAACAGAGCAGAAATTATGGGATAGAATCATAACATTTGATCAATTAAGTTGTCTTCAGTAACTTTTATATTGGATTTATAGAAGTTATGGACAGTAATGAAATAGGCTTGAGGCGCTTTGGAGTAATCAAGGCCTTGGATGTAATAAGTAAAATAATGCAGCTGATTCATAATTGAATTAAAGTTTGGAAATGTTGGGAAAATTTGATAGAGGTGTCCAAAGTCATGAGGGGTCTTGACAGGGTACGTAGGTAGAAACTGTTGCCATTGCAGGAAGGATTAGGAACCAGAGGTCATAAATTTCGGGTAATAGGGCAATCCTAAGAAGAAATGATGTGAAGAAATAATTGTTTCATGCAGCGAGTGGATAGGATTTGGATTGCACTGCCTGAGACTGTAATTCAACAGAGGCATTCAAGAGGGAATTGGATTGTTATCTGCAAAGGAAGAATGTGCTGGGTTACCGGGAGAAGGCAGAGACACAGCACTCGATGAATTGCTCCTTCAGTGAGCCAGGACAGACACAACAGGCTGAATAGCCTCCTTTGCTATAACCATCCTCTGATTCTTAAGAGACAATACACCCTGTTTAATCGAAACCAGGTGAGTGAACACTCCCTGATAAGCAAATTGAAATATTGCCCAAATGAATCGATTTTAGGTTAAGTATTAGTCCATTAGCAATGTATATAATTCCAATATTATCACACATAATATACATAAAACCGCTTAAAAATATAGGCCAGTAGAAATATTTTGCAGGTGGTGGCATATTTTATTTCTTGTTAATCATGTGCTTGTTCACATTTTCGCCTGACGAAGGCACAAAGGCCGAAAGCTAGCAAGTTTACCATCAAATAAATTGGTTGGATTTAAAATCGGTGTTGTCATACTTCTTACTGAGTTTACACATTTTCTACAACAGGCAAATCATTTGACAAAACGTGGAAAACCACTACCACGACAGGAATCTACCGAGATAGAAGTGTTGGAAGAGAAGCCAACAAAGCGACCTGCTGTCACTGCTGAGGAACTGACCGAATTAGAGAGGCTAGAAGAACTTGATACCTGCATGGTAAGCTTGATGGTGCAATAACATATAAACGCAGTCTTGGATGTTTCTTGCTGGAAGTGTATAGTCTAAAGCAAATTCCTTTTGTTTGAAAAATAAATCAACTTGAAACTTGTTTGAACTTGTTGATAACTTCTGTTTCCTTTGTGTGAAGCAATTAACATTATCTTTTGCTCACAGAAAGTAAGTGAACTCTGCATGTTTAATGTTTTGAAGAACATTGTTTTAATAACAAAAGAACCAGCGAATGCAGTACCCTATGAACCCATCACTGTATTGTGTATAGATAAGACATTGCTATTTACTTATATTAGTAGGAAGGACTAAATCATAAAGCATTCCCACAACAACACGATTTGACTGTGTAGACTTGGGAAAGTATTTAAAGCACATTAGCATTAACAGCTAGTAATGCCTGTGTAGAAAAATATTGTGTTAAAATTGATGAAATTTGAAACCTTGATATGTTTGGGCATGTTAACAGTGTTTGCCAAAATTTTCCAGCCACATTCTGGGGAAATGGTTTCCAAACAGCAAAAAGCATGATGCATATTTTTAAACAGAAGGTTAATGTGATTCTTAATCAGGGTCTATGCGGCTCAGATATTGATAACTGGAATATGTAACTTCAAACACAAAACTCGGGTATTTGCCAAGAATTTCTACATCCGTTAGTCGTCTCAAAATATACATTAATTTTAAAACTGAAGATTTTTTTCTGTTTGCTTCTGACGGAGTGATCCAAAGCTGTGATCACACGGGGGCCGGAATTATCCAACCTCACCCACAGTGGAGATTCTCCAGTTCTGCTGCAGTGAATGGAGTTTCGACTGAGCATCAAGTTCTCTGTTCTCACCAGCAATGGTGGCGGAGCATACGACATTGGTGAATTCTGGCCAAAGAATTGGCTAACACAGAATTTTTTTATTGAAAGTCACTTAATTGAAATAATTAATCTGAAGGCTAAAGAGTTTTGTGGGGAGATTTTTAATTGAAAGTGGCTATCAGGTGCAGGATAAAATAACATCACTATGCACCATGTAATTGTTTTGGAGAAAGTTGCCTTTGAATTACATATGTATATAGTTAAGTATCTCGGGTCCTGTCAGATAAAAACTGCTGTGTGACTTATTTTATTGTGTAAACAAAGTCTCTGGAAACAGGAAGACCAGCTGTGGAGCAGTAACTTAATTGACCTCAGTTAAAGATCATTACATGAATCACTTAGCCATTCTACAATATTTATGTATATGTGAAATGTGAATCATATCTGTATCCAAATGTTTCAGCTATCTGGAACTAGATTTTTAGTTTGAGTTTGGAATTCCGATACCCAATTCTCTCTGGGCTCTGACTCCACATCGAATTTCCATAGCTAACAGGACATTATCTTGAATTGAAAAGCCACTAACTGGGCTACTGGTATTCCTTCATTACTCCCCAGTCCATTAACAAGTTCTTCAAGAAGTTTTATGGCCGTAAATAGGGGAGCAAGCAAGTTACTGGCTTCTCCCCATCCTCTAGCAGCGCATTTCAGAGGTATGAGAAGACTGGCACACCATCTGAGAAAGCAACTTTCAAAATGTGCCTGCATCCATAAAGCTGTGATTCATAGAGTCTGCATCCACTCTCGGAAAAAGCATTTTACCCAGGCCAGCTCTCTCACTCTATCCCCATAACTCAGTGCATTTAGCATGGCCAGTTCACCTAACCTACATATCTGTGAACTGTGGGTGAAAACCAGAACGCCTGGAGGAAGTCCACATAGACAATGGGAGATTGGGCAAACTCCACACAGTCACCCAAGGCCAGAATCAGACCCAGATCCTAGACGTAGTGAGGCAGCTGTACTAACCACTATGCCACCACGCTGCCCTCATCCAACCGCATTTCCTCAGGCATTTGAAAATGTTGTCCCTGATGATTTGATCAATACATGTTTTCTAGTACCATGGCCAAGAGCTATTGTTGTCCAAGCATTAATTGTGTCCAAAATGGTACTAATTTTGGTAAATGATTCTTATTTGCTCAAATTTCTGTTCAGACTCATTTGAATATTGCCAAACGTAAGATCCTCCATGAATCATCAACATTGGGTAGTATTTTAAAATATGTTGGGTGGGATTTTCCACGCAATCTGCAGTATGATTTGTGACTGCGAAGGTAACCCATCATTGATGGGATCTTCTGGTCCTACCGTTGTCCAAAGGGTTTCCTGTTGAATGGACTCCTCACAGCTGGGAAACCTGCAGAACAAGTTTGCAGATTGTGGGACCAAAAGATCCCACTGGTGTGAACAGCCAAAACATTCCAGCCTATTTGAAATAATAAATTGTGTTACACAATATTCTTTCATATATTTAAGTTTGGAACCTTGTACAGTTTTATTAACATGTTTGAAACTAGTTAATGACAAAAAATATATATTTAAACAGAGCCCACCATTTTGAGTAACTGGATTTTTAAAATCTGAAAATGTCTTGTAAAAACTATAAATAATTTGCTAGTTAGTTCCCAGTTCCCAGTAATCAGTTCCCAGTAAATAGTATTTAAAAACTTTAAAAAAAGATGTCTATTGATGCTCTTGCATCTAAGAGAGCTTCAATTTAAGACCCTCTTTGAAGGCTTGCAATTGGGTGCAATTGACTGAAAACCACTCTGGTAATTTGTTTGATCTTGTGGTCATACCAAGTTTTGTGGGCAAAGCCTGCTTATAGCATAATTATTTTTAAGCTGGTTAGAAAGCTCAGAGGAACTCTGAGGAATTTCTATGACCTGCATAACCCAATTTGTGAAATCCCACGCTCTTCTGCACTGGTTTAATTTTTGAAAATGAGGGTGTGAAACTTTAAGTCTCTGTGTTTTAGTGATGGCTTAAATTTTAATGTCAGCCGGTTAATGAAATGGTTACTTTCCTTGGTGCTTTGCTGATGGTATTAGGCTTCAATAGAGACTTTGTGAGTTTGCTCATTATACAAAATTTGCAAAGCAAAAGAAAAGCTCATTCTAGGTGATGTGATGTAACTGCTTAGGTTGCTCTTAGTATCCAAAATACATTTTCAGAAATTGTTGTCTGAAAGGTATAATGTGGTTTATCTACCTCATAATCAAGAGAGTTATGTAGTTTGAGATTTCCATACCTGAATAATTAATATGAGAAAGAGCTTCCAAAGTTTGATCATAGGTAGCTTGAGGTAAAGGAAAATCTGAGCTGAAGTTTCAAGCTCGCCCCATTAGCAGGTTTTAAATTGAAGGAATGGATTCCCTCCTAGTTCCCAGCTGCACCGACATGCACAATTTTATTTTGGAACGGCAATTCCTCCAAACCTGACATTATCACAGAAAGAATAAGGGCGGCAGATGCCTGGGAACGCTGTAACCTTCCAAGATTTCCTTTCAAGCTAAACACCATCCAGATATGGAATTAGATTGCCAATCCTACAGTAACTGGATCAAAAAACTGAACTCTCAATAGCACTCAATGGTTCAGGAAGGTGGCTCAACATCACCATCTGTAGAGGCAGTATAGTGGCACAGTGGTTAGCAATGCTGCCGCATGGCATCAGAGGATTCAGATTCTAACCTTGTGTGACCGTGTGGAATCTGCACGTTCTCCCTGTAACTGTGAAAGTTTCCTCCAAGTGCACCGGTTTCCTCCCACATCCAAAGATAAGCAGGTTCAGTTGACTGGCCATGCTAAATTGCCCATAACATCCCAGGATCTGTAAATTAGAGAGATTAGCAGGGTAAATGTGTGGAGTTGTTGGGATAGGGACTGGTGTGGGATTTTTGTCAGTGCAGACTCAGTGGGCTAAATGGCCTCCTTCTGCACTGTAGGGTTTCTATGTGTAGGTTAGGTGGATTAACCATGCTAAATTTCTCATTAGTTCCCAAGTTCTGTAGGTTAGGGGATTCATGGGGTAAATGGTGGGCCGAATGGCCCCCTCGTGCACAATATGAATTCTATGACATCTTTGGATGGACGTTAAACGCAGGCCTCGTCAAAGATGCTCATATACCATGAACAAATTTTAAAAAATTAATTTCTTTATATCCTTAATCTAACTTTAGGATTAGCTAGATATACAATATACCAGTAATAACATATTTTGCTACTGTGAACCAGTCCATCAAGGACACGCTAAATATACTAAATTTTTGAACTTCACATGATCAGTAATCCACAAGCACACATATTTGAACACAAAAACTACTTTAGTTCTACATATTTATAATTTCAAAGTGAAATTGATTTGAAATGGGGATATTACACAGTAGTGATCATCTCCAGGCTCAGGCATCACACCATCAAGACCAGCCCCGCCCCCATCTAAAATCTGTGGACAGGTACTACTATCATGACAATTTGAAGGTTATGAGGAGGAGAAGACTGGTTCATGTCTTTCCTCCACAGCACAGGGACATGACGATGATTTGTAATTATCGTAGTGCAACTATGCTTAACACTAGCTAACTCAGTTGTGTTCATGAATCAAACTCGGAATCATCCTAATTTCTATAGCATAGTGGCACACCGAGAGGGAGCAAAATATTTTAATCGTGGAACTTACAATAAGTAAGACACGCAAATGGACAGGTACAATTCAATCTAGTAAAGTTGCCACAGTTCCATATGATGACAGGCTGTTGATTGTTGGTAAATTTTAACCTGAGGATCACCAGACCTCAGGCAAGGGGCAAGGTTGAGGACGCAAGGCCTTCATGAATTAACTCAGTTGGTACGGGAATTGAACCTGCGATGTTGGCATTGTTCCACATCACTAATCAGCGGTCCAGCCAACTAAGCTGAACTGACCTCAAGAATGCAGCTTTAGAATAGACAGGAATGTATAGCCATAATAGTTTCTTGTTACTGCACTCATCTTTTCATTAATGTCACAACTATTACTGCTAAACATTTAATCTGTTGTGCTTTTAAACTGTTTATGGGAAATCAGTCATTTTTTTTTCCTTGATCAGTTTGATGGTATTATGATTGATGTTGCATTTGCTAACTGTAAGAGGAGCTTATACTTTTAACTGAGCATTAGCTTAATGCACTGTAAACATCCTGAGTGATGAACCACTTCATACAATGTTATGTCTGACAGCAGCTAAGACAAATCATTCCCAAATGAGCAAGCTCCATTATTAAAAATGGTAACAATGATATATATCACTGTAATTCAATCAAGATTACCTAATTCAGTACCATTGGAAATATATGTAGCAAATGTCGAAGCAGTGTGCCTGAATTTATTAACTGAAACCAGAAACCTACCTCCATAATCTAATCCTATGAACATGAGCACTAGGAGAATAATATAAGGAATATACTTTAAAGTCTATTAAAAAGCTTAAAATCAAAGACCACAAACATTTGCAACCCACGTCATGAAGTTTGAAATCAGAGGATATCAGCATAAGAGTCTGTTCAGATGAAAACAAAGATAAAGCAAAAGAAGCCACACAGCCAGATATGGTACAGCAGTGACATCCACCATCCCATCCATTAGCAACAAACGGATGTAACAGGTGTAAAAATATCACAGGATAAACTCTGGGCAATTCAGACATGGTATTATTATAGGTACCTTGCTTTTTACCATGTTCACAACCTCAATGTCCCCATCACATGAGAAGGTCCGAACTGCACAAATTAAGCCAAATGTAGACGTACATCCCAATGTGTTCCAGTAATGGAATGAGAGAATGTGTAAGATAGTGCATTGAGTGCCAAACAAGTATTCTGGATGGTGTCGAGCTTCTCCAGAGTAGTTGTAGCCACACTCATCCAAACAGTTAAAGAATACTCCATCGTACTCTTGACTTGTGCTTTGTAGAAGATTGGGGAATTGGGAAGCGAGTTACTTGAAGAATTTCCAGCATCAGACCTGCTTTTGTAATTACAAGATTTACAGTAATTCTTTGCTTAGTGTTATAATTGTACTTCTAAACAGTGCAATCAGATTTACAACCACTGTAAAAGCTTTGGTTATGTTCTGTAAGACCCTTCCTTTTGGATAAAAGCATTAAAACGTTATACCCTGTGATTTAAACACTAAACATTGTTAAATTACTATATTAGTTTAATAAATAATGTTTAAAATTAAACAAATACAGAAATATAAAATAAATATGCTGATACTTTCTACTTATCTCCCACTCATTGTGTGTTTCCCCAGGTGCTCCAGTTCCCTCCTACATTCTGAAAAATGAGCTAGTTAGGTGCATTGGCCGTGCTAAATTCTTCCTCAGTGTATTGGAACAGGCGCTAGCTTTTCATATAAACTTCATTGCAGTGTTAATGTAAACTTACTTGTGATAATAATGAACAAACTTTAAAGGTTCCCATCCACATTCCCAAATGTTAAACTTATAAAAGCTTGCTACTACTTTATGTCCCTTTCTCTCTCTCAAATCCTGGCAGACTGACCCCTCTGTGAAATTCAGCAATGTCTTTCAGTAAAATCTTGTAAACAGACCCTACAAAGTCTTCCTATGCACCTTTCCTTCAAACCTGATCTTTAGGGCAACATAAATCCAGGTAGAAATGCTTTTTAGTTATCCTTTAGACACCAATTCTAAACTACCTTGGGCACAGTAAGAAGTCTCAACTTCAGGTTGAAATCCAACAAGTTTATTTGGAATCTCAAGCTTCCAGAGCACTGCTCCTTCACTCACCTGATGAAAGAACAGTACTCCAAAAGTAATGATTCCAAATAAACCTGTTGGATTTTAACCTGGTGTTATGAGACTTCTTACTGTGCCATCAGTCCAACACCGACATCTTTACATCACTTATTTGCAAACCTAAATATCTAAATTCATGAAATTCATTGTTGCATATTTTCAAAAGTTATTGGACTGATGTTTATTTTATTTATTAATTAATTAGTGTCACAAGTAGACTTAGATTCAAACTGCAATGAAGTTATTGTGAAAATCCCTAGTGCTTTAGCTGTGAAAATGAATTATGCAAGTGATTGAAAACTGGTCATGATTTATGTAACATATCAGGCAAATATAGTAGTAATGGTGCATCAAAATGGGCTAAATACTAGCCTCCTGCACGATAAGAATTCTGTGATCATGTGATACAATGCAAAATTTGCGAAGTGAATTGTTCCCAAAAGCAGCAGAGCAATACAGAACAGTGGAATGCACACTGAATAATGTTATAATATTGGGACAGAACTTGTTGGAAGTAGGCATCCTGAGACATGCACCATTAATAGGTAGGTTCCTGCATCCTTCAGATCAGATATGATCTGCCAGAAGTGCATGTTAATAATGGCACAGTGAAAACACTGGGCCATCTCAGAGCTTAGTGAGCGATGGAACTAAAATGTATGTCCCCTTAATCAGTGAGATTTATGGATTGAGAAACTAGAATGACGAATAAGAGTGCATGAACCAGACTCGAAGAGAAATTGAGAATAAATGACCTAAATGGCCGAGATTGTCAAAAAGAGAAGATATGAAACAAATACAAAATAATTAAAATCTTTAAGAAGAATTTACTACAGGAATGAGGCAACGTTTTATATTCAAGGTTTTAGCCACAGAAGTGGCTTCACAATTTTCGGGATGAATTTTCCTGTTTCGCCTGCCTTGGGAATTGTACGGAGAGGAATGGACCATGGAAAGGTCTGTTGACCTCGGGGCAAGGTTTTCCAGTTTCGGGGTGACCGTGACTGGAAAATCTCACCCATCATGTTGTTAAAAAGGAACAAAGTATGAGCGCTAACCTTCTGCAGCAAGTTGAATGGCCAACATCTGTGAAAACCATCAAGTTCTTATTATCTCAGAGGTTTGGGTTAAACTGCGGTGTGTTTGAGGCAAATGACAGTGCATGCAAATTGAATTTTCATTTTGATTTGAATAATATTATTGACTTCTGCAATTTTGAAATTCAATTCTTATAATACTCAGTTCAGAATCCTGAAGCAGTCGACAAGGCAAATCGATGGTTTTTCATTTTTTTTTAAGCTTAAACTTATTGGAATGTATTTTGAAAATATGAGGCATCATAGGATGCTTGAAAATAAATGTTTGTCACTTGCATGAAATCAAACGACAGAAGTTCAATTTGCTATTTTAGTCCAAATCAGAAGCTGCTTATTTTGCATTGAAAATCAATTTATCTTTCCAGATTATCTTGACATTTTAATGGATGTTTGGCTTCATTGAGACAATCATACGCTTCACTTTTAAGTGTAACATCTAATTTATCTGCCATGAATGGGAGAGGAATAAAGGTTCTCCAATAGGGAATAAAATATCCATATGTTAAGATCATGGGTCTCTTGGAGATTGTCACAGATTATATTTTGAGTATAATGCAATGTCAGCATAAGCTTAGCACCACTGTTTCAGTTATGATGGAAAAATAGCTTAAATACAGAGTCAAGGTTCAGTCTTAGTGCTGAATGAGACTCTGTAATGTAGTGGTGAGGTGAGAGTTGGGCAAGTTACCCCCTATTTCAGAGTAAGTACGTGCATTGTTAACCGCTTTGTTTTTGAGAAGTTTAGCATCTAACGTATAGCCAAAAACAATCCTGAAATAATGCGTAGCATCTAATGTAACAGGATAATGAGATATACTTAACCATTGCATGGATCATTTGTTTAATTGAGATGTATATGGACTTCAGAGAAACAGAATACCACATGTTGGGTTTTTTAGCAGAATTGAAGCCCAGGGAATAAAGCAATGATGCTAAATTGGCTGAGAGACGGCTGTCTATCAGAATAATTGGCTATGATTCTCCCAAAAGTGTTGAATTGGTAGGAAAACTGTTCTAAGTCCTGAATATTTTGTCAGTTCAGCTTCTCATCCAAATCTCCACACTCTGTGCATTGCAGAGGTCTCAGCTGTGAGTACCATTAAAAATCTGGGGACAGTGGAGGTCTATTCGTGCTGAGTCTGACAGTTCTGGAACTCTATGCAGACGCAGAGGTTCGGATCGGTCAGCCTACCCATTCGCTAACCCTCCGCGGCCAGATCACAGCCCACACAATTCCTGGACCAGCACCCGCCCCCGCACCCCCACCCCTACCCCCATAGCCTCCCTCACCCCAGCAGGACCTTCCCCCTCGTCACGCCTGCCCCAATCACTGCCTTCCCTCTATTCTAGATCAATGCCCATGCTGAGTGGTAGTGGGATTCCCCCCACCCCAACAATCATGTCTAGGCCCTTCCCACAATATGCTCCATCCCCTTGGCACTGCCCTGTGCCCAGCTGGCTGTGCCAAGGTGCCCCTGGGTATGGGCACTTTGCCCTTGGGCAGTGCTGGAGGCAAAGGCAGGCACTGCCAGGGTGTCCAAACTCCTCCTGCCTGACCCCGGGGGGGTAGAGAGGGGGGATTGTCTCCCCTTCATTCTGGCAGCATTTCCCACTAGTTCCCTGAACGTGGGGAGCTACTCTAAACCCCGCTGGAATGAAATACTCCTGGTGGGATGTCAGATTCAATCGGGATCTGAAAGTTCCCGATAATGAACCGCTAAATGTATTTAAAATACAATTTTAAAAATTCGAATTGCTTACCTCCCTTCCCACGGTTTCCAGCATGGTTTGGCCAGCGACTGTTTGCCAGCTCGGGGAGATGCGCGCATGCATTCCGGGCACATGCGCAAATCCCAGTACAAGCCAGCAACACGCATCTCCCATCGTGACCCACTAGAAAAGTTGCGGGTTGTGATGGGAGAATCGCGGCCCTCCTTTCTGTTTTATACACTGAAAGGAGATTTATAGTGAAGTTCCCCCTAACCTAGTAATGGGATTACCATTATTTTTGGTATTAATTGATGATTTGGACTTGGGGATAAAGGGAGAAATTTAAATTTGCAGGTGACACATAGTGTGAGAAAAAATAGTGCTAAATAAAGAGAGTATAGATGAGAAGTAGATCATTTGGCCTTCTAGGCCTGCTCCAACCTTCGATAGGTTAATGGTTGATCTAGTTGTAGTTTGAACACCACCTTTCTGTCTGCCTCCCATAACTCTTGACTCCATTACTAACAAAAAATCTATCTGATGTGGCCTGGATGGCACAGTGGCTCAGTGGTAAGCGCCACTGCCTCAGAGTGCCAAGGACTCAGGTTCAATTCATGGCTTGGGTCACTGTCTGTGTGGATTTGCACATTCTTCTCGTGTCTGCATGGGTTCCTTCCATGTCTTCCAGTTTCCTCCCACAGTACAAAGATGTGCAGGCTAGATAGATTGGGCGTAGAAAAATTGCCCCTTAGTGTCCGGGGAACTACCTAAAGTAAATGCATGGAATTATGGGGATAGGGCCTGGGTGAGAGTGTAGTTGATGCAGACTCGATGAGCCGAATGACTTCCTTCTGCATTGTAGGATTCTATACTGAATAAATTCAAAGACACAATTTCCATTGCTCTCTGAGGAAGAGAACTCCACAGACCAACGGCCCTCTTGAAAAAAATATTTTCCTCGTCTCCATCTTATTTTTAAGCTATGTCTCTTAGTTCTAGTCTTCCCCACAAGAGAAAACGTCCTCCCAATGTCAATCCTATCAAGTCCTCTTAAAATCTTTTATGCATTAATCAATGGAGTGGTGGAACAGGTTCTATCACCATCCAAAGGGAAATGGATACATACTTACAGGAGAGAAAAGTCCCAAGGATATAGGGAAAGAGTGAGAAAATGAGACGAACAAAAGTCCTACTCAAAAGAGCCAGTGCATACTCAGTTGGTCAAGCGACCTTCATCTGTGTTGAAAAATACTATGATTTTATAATCGACTGCTCTTGTTCTTTGCATTCTTTGATGACGTGAAAAATAGATTGATAAATTTAAGTCCTAGTGGCAGAGGCAAGATCATTTCAGGAAGGAAAAACATTATGAGCAGTAAGCATTATAACCTGACTTGTAAACTATTTATTATGCATCTGTACAGTTCTAGTTTTATAAGTACTGCATAACATTATGCAAGTGATAACTACATTGATGAACTAAAGAATAATGTACCCCAGGTTATAACATGGTCCACAAAGTCTATACTTTGAGACCCTTTTAAGGTTAGACCGCTTTACTTCATTGCAGTATCTAATGCACAGATCCCACCAATGTCAGAGCCAGTATTGTATGCATATACCTACAATTTGAAGTTCTCATGCTTTGTTCATAGTGGGGAGAGAGGCTCATGGCTGCATCTGCAGAATGAAAATTTTGGGGTCTTAGGTGGAATTGCATTATACCAAATTGTGTGCTACTAGACCATATAGTGGAGCTCAAATATATAGTAATTGGAGTTCCAGCATATGATACATAACGCACAGAATTGCAATTCAGTTGAAATTCTGTGATACCAATTGTATCACAGGGTGGAAGAAAATGGGTTTGAATCTGTAGCTTTGCCCATTCAGTGAGGAGTCCCCTTACTGCATTGAAAATCATTTCACTTTTGTAGAACACAACATTTCATGAAGCATTTTTCCCACAAAGATACTGAAAGGAGTTGGAATGTTTATTGAAAGGGTGAATTAGCGCCAGCTCCTTCTGCCTTCCGCACCACCTGCATGTCACATACACATTCCCAGTGTCCACATGAGCTAGTTCCAAGCTAGTTCCACAAGTAAGTAACCAAATGTTTTCATTCCCTTGTGGAGAAAAAAAACTAAGCCAAATATTTAATTTAGGAGCATTAGCATACAAATGCATTTTCTATCAGTATTTCAGTGTCTGATGTCATGTATGGTTTGTTAAATTTAATGGCCATATTGAATATTGCTGAAATGCATTGATATATTTTTCTTGTTATGGCTTAAATGTGGCCAACAAAACCTACTTTATAATTTGTTGCTGTCTTGTGCCTTTCTGATTCACTAAGCTTTAAATGTTAAGATAACAGTGCTGCAGTGTGTTTTCTTTTGTGTGGTTATACTTTCTTTCTGAAATGCAAAACCATTTTCATCATATCTTCTCTTCCTTCATTTTCTGATTTCTCTTTTTGCTGCATGGAGACTCTCTGCTGTACCAGTGTAAGTATTCTTGTGTTTGCAGTCAATTGTTGGGCAGTTGGTTTGTCTTTATTGCTTCATTTGCTTTTGTGTTGCATGAAAGTCCCATGAAAGAAGTCAAGAGTTGTGCTTTGATTATTTTTGACTGCGAGCTGGAATGAAAATTGGACTTTTACATCAACTGATTAGTCTGATTGCATCTATTATTGAAGCTTAATTTGCACATTAACTAATTGTGCTGAGAAACAAAGGATGTTTCTGTTTTTAAAACAAAAATAGAAAATGCTGGAAAATCTCAGCTGATCTGATAGCATCTGTAGAGAGAGAGTAGAGCCAACGTTTTGAGTCTGGATGACCCTTCGTGAGAGCTTCATCCAGATTCAAAACATTTTCTGTTTTTGTTTCAGATTCCAGCATCTGGAGTATTTTGCTTTAATCTTGTGTCTTTAAAATCTATTTGCATTATGTTTGACAGATCCCTTCCCCACCCTTAAGCAAATAGAGTGGACAGGTCACCTTCTCCAAATGTGGAGGACTCTAAAGTAACATTAAGAAAGAAAGGCCCATATTTATATTGCACTTTGGTGACCTCAAATCATTGTAAAATGCTTCACACCGATTTAAGTTACTGCCTTCCAACTTGGGTCAACTGACGCTGTGGGCACTCAAACTCTCAAATTATTGTACAACAAATCTCCTTTATTGTAATGTACCAAGTTACCAAAAAATAACACTAGAGATCAAACTATGTTATACACCAAGTCACTAGCCTCTGACTTTGTTAGGCACAAAGTAACTAACCTTTCGCCAATTCCTTTCACACGCAAGTATTCAAAAATGATCAAAACTTACAAAATATCCAAATTTACTAACCTCTGCCCTACTCTTTAATACACACAAGTCTTCAAAAACATTAAAACTCCACAAAATATCCACACATGTGACTTTAGATTTAGAGATATTACCCATAATGAGGCGAACTGATCAGATTTCCTGCTAATCGCAGGATTGGATCTTGCTTCTAAAATGGTTAATCCTGGATTACTGCTGCCATTGCCTCTTTGTGTCTCTTTTTTAAAGAGGTCCTACTGGTACTGAACACGTTTCTAGTTATGTACTCCAAGAATTAATCAATCACTGTATTTGCCGTTATGAATACTGAGAGCCATGCCTCTGTCAGGGGATCGTGATTCTCTCAGAAGTATGACACCCAAGGACCTGTGTTCAATCACTGCCTGTTCGAGGCACAGCAACAGCCACTTTCCAATCAGATCCTGTGTTTGCTCCGTAGCTGCACATCCTTTCTTTTTGCTGCTCCCACAATCCTTAGCTTGTTACAGAGTTAGCCCTTTTAAGCATCAGACTTCATTGATGTCTTTAATTTGCTGGTATCTTTATGAATACTCATCAGGCTACAAAGTACTTCTGAATCTCAGAAATGCGGCAGCCAATTTGCATTCAGCAAGCTTGCACAAATGACAGACCATCTGTTTGAGATGTTGGTTGAGGGATCAGGGCATCAGGGAAACATCCATGCTCTGCTCAAATTAGTGACATATGACCTTGTTGGGCAAATATGGTTTAACTTCTCATCTGGAAGATTGCACCTCCAAGAGTGAAACATTCTCTCAGTACTGCACTGGAGAGTCAGCCTAGGTGTCAGTAACTTGAATCCATGATCTTCTGACTCAAAGGCAAGTGCTCCACTACCTAAGCTTCGAATAGACTTTGCATGCTACCAACTTTCATTGGTTGATTCCTAGAAAGTTGATCACATTGACATCTATTCATGTGATACTGTCCCACAGAGAGAATTTTTGTAAAGATTAGCCAAAACCACTCCACCCACCCCCCACCTCCCTGGCCGTATTTGAGTGTGTTTTTCATCAGGGTTTTATGCCAATAGTTATCATATAAATAGTTCTGAGAAGTAGAAAGTTCCTTTTCAAATTTGCCTTACATAAATTTAAAACCCTGTCATGTGATTCTTTCATTACATTCTCAAACATAATATCTAATTCCGTCACATTACGATACTACAACTTGGTGCCATGATCAACATGGGAAGACTAAGAATTGGCAGCAAAGGAAGTTTTCAGTGATTGTTAGATAGCTCAAGACAAGGAATTTAATGAATAAAGCAGATGTGTTGAGAGCACAGGAGGACACTTGAAATATAATATAGCTATTACTGAAACATGGTTGAAAGAAAAGCAAATAGCTGTAGATTGCACGAAGATATCAATGGACTGACTGGTTAGGTAGACCGAAAAGAGGCAAATGGAATTCATTCCAAAGAAATCTGAGATAATGTATTTGCACGGAAACAAAACAAGGGAATGCACAATATATGGTAGGATGCTGAGAAATATGGAAGAGCAGAGAGTCTTTGAAGAACATAAAAGTAGAAGAACAAAAGGAGATAAGGTGGTTAAGAAATTGTACAAAACGCCTTGTTTTATTAGCCAAGACATAAAATATAAAAACAGAGAGTTTATGCTAGAAGTATATGAAACACTAGTTAGGCCATAGTTCTCCACTGCATAACAGAAAAGATGTGACTACACTGGAGAGATCACAGAAATTTATCGGGATGTCAGCGGAAATGAGGATGTTTAATTATGAGAAAAAAATGGATTAGGTAGAATGGTTGGAACAGAGGAGGCTCTAAGAGATGATTTAGCTGAGGTGCATAATATTATGAGGATAAAGTGGACTGCAAAGAGATTGATAACTATGGGGCATAGTTATAAATTAATTGGCAGAAGGATTAGAGGGGAGTTGAGAATTATTTTCACTCATTGTATGATGAGAATCTGAAACTCGCTGCCTGAGAGGGGAGTGGAGGCATAAAACCTCATTCAATTTAAAAAAAACTTGGTAGCTAGCAGGGCTATGAGGATGTGGGGAAATGGAACTTGTTAAATTGCTCTTGCACACAGCTGGAACAGACACAATGGGTCAAGTAGCCTCCCTCTGTGATTCTATAAACATTTGAAGTGCTGTAACCCAGAAAGCTATGGACAAGAGCTGGAAAGTGGGATTCAGCTGTTTCAGTCAGCATAGACATAAGGGCTGAATGGTCTCCTTTGTCTTAATATTTTGGCTCAGTAAAACTGCTGAATTCTTCCTAGCTGTTCGTGGCAGATTTTCCATTCATTTGAATCATAGCTTATTCATTTGTATCTAAAGCTGAATTTTATTCAAAGGTCAAAGAAAGTCTTGTACGAATGTAGGAAATGCTAAAATTGGTGCATCAAATCACCTTCCATTAGTGTATGTATAAGATGAGAATGCACTAATTCAAACTCTTGCAGAAGGCAATTAATTAAAAAATGCATCAAAGAGTAGATGCAATTAAATTTTTCACTAAAGTTAACTACAGACAGTTAAGCCAAGGAATATCATTGTAATGCTGTTAAACATTCTCCACAAACCTCTTTCGACATTCATTAAGTTTAGGCAGAGCTTCAGTTGTGGTAGTTCATCTGTGTTTCATTGAGGCTGTATCCTTCAGCTTCATGATAACTAGAATTAATACAGCAATTTTGGAAAGAGTTGTTTGGAATAGCATTGACATATTTTGATGGGAATCTCATGCACACAATCTATTTTGCACATATTTTGAGGGCAATCTTTAATCTGTAACCTTGCTTCATTCTTGCCAATTTACTGCTCTTATTCTCCAGCTGCTCAAATATAATTTAAAATAAAATAACTTGCATACATGCATAATATTCATGAATTTTAACATATAGTGTTTAACTAAAGTGATTGTACAGTGTAAAAATCACAATTTAAAAGTACCACACTTGTATTTCTAGCTTTGTCCTGGTCTGCCTAATATTTTTTGAGTTTATAGTAACCAGAGTGACCCATCTGTGGTATTATTTGTATATCCAAGAGTCCAAAAAACAGGCAGAACTACTGTCAAGTTTTTTGTTAAATGCCGCACTGTCTTAATTTAGCCTTGCAAGTAGCCACATTTGTAAGATGTTAGGATAGATATTAACAAGAATAATTTCTAGGTACTAACAAGAATAATTTCTATAATTTGTTCACATGTAAGTACAATTTGCAGTCATATTTGGTGCAACATAACATTCTCAGTTTGCTTGTTTTTATTCTTCAGTTTGATGAACATTCTGGAATCACCAGACTAGCATTGTGATTTCCAGAAGTTCATTCTGAAACACACATATCCAGTTTTCTACATAGTAATGTGATTTCCTTTCATTAAATTTTGTATTTAAAATTAAGCTTGCAACAAATGGAACATTGAGTTTCTAAACACTAAATTATCCCCTCAACAACTAGGTTATTCAAATTGGGGCATTTGATTGTTCACTTGTATCAGGAATGCTCTTTCATATGATTGAAAAGTGAATTCTTTGCACTGCCTTTTATTCTCTCCAATGGACTTCATCTTGCACACGACAGGACTTACAGTTATGAAAAAAGATGTGAAAAATTATGTGCAATGAATTTTCTTTATTGTGCAGCCTGTTTAGTTCATGACATGGTACATCTTTTAGCAAAGCATTACCTTAAAGAAGACAGCTTTTAGGTGGTTTGTGCGTTACTTTGAATGATTGCTACATGGCCTTGCACATGCATAGCTTATAGGAATTATTACTGATGTATCAGTCTCGGCTCAAGTCAAACTCAGATGTCATAAATTCAAGCCTTGTTCCAGAGATCTGAACACTTAATCTCAATTACTTGGCACTTTGGGAAGAACAGAATAATTCTTCCCATAACTTTTAATTTGATGACTGTGACATTCATAACACTAATCCAGTGAAAGCAATCATATGCATGAATCTTATATTTATTTATCTTCCTTTCTTATAAATTTCCAGACTTCAAACTCCAGTCACTTATCTAGACTTCAAGTGCACCATCCCTTTGGCTTGTTTTCCTTGAGTTCACCCATAGTGTTTCACATACTGCATGTTTGGGCAATTGCTCAAATAAGACGTATCTGTAACACTCCAAAAAAAAATGGAGGCCGTTTCTTTCTGGTGTAATATGCTTAAAACATTCTCAAAATGAAACTGGAGTCCTCTGGTTAAATGCTTTTAAATTGGTTGGCATTGACCAGTATTACTGCATGGCATTTTTACTGGAAATAATTTCCAAGCTTGATGATATCCAGGTGTTTGAACTTTGCTTCAAATTAGCAATCAGTACCCTTAGATATGGAAGATTATTTTGCAGCCAAGTGACAGGAGATCTGCTATGCTTGTCTAGTTCAGGATCTCAACACTGTCATATCTGCACTTGCTTTTGGACTCCTAGAAGACAAAAGGCTTTCAATCCATTTTGAACCCATCAGCCTTGAACTTTAGGGTTCAAACAGAAATGTTACGGTTACTGTGGTAACTTTTTACTATTGGGGAAAGCTTAGATGTTCTGACTTTCTCACTCTGCGAATTAGTTGATCTTTTCAAATCTCAAAACACACAAGATCCAGTGTAGCATTCCTCAGAACTTCAATATGAAAGCTTTGCTGTTTAGATATCCAGGCTAACTTTATTGGATTGCTGGCATTTCAAAAGCTTTTTATCAAAAGAGCTTCGAGCTAAATAAAAAAGATTTGTATATTAGGGTTCGGTCCATGACTGCAATTCATTTTGACATTGCAGGTCAGATATTACAACATTTACAACTGCTTCTGGCCCCAGATGACAAATGGCGCCTCTCCTGAAGGGACTTGCAGTTGGTAAATGTCCAGATGGATTTGGGTTTATTTGGAAGTTGAAAAGTCAAATCTTTTGAGCAGTTATTGCCCCGCCTGGGATTTGAAACTTAAGTTGAATGAATTTCTAGTCATTCCATATGGATTGTTGCATCTTTAAAATGCTCATTGGCCACCTCTTTAAGGTGGCAGAGATGGGGCAATTCATGCAATTCTGTGGTGTCCCTTATCACAATTATTTTAACGGGGAAATTTTTAGTTTTATATCAGATAATGATTTACTTACCCTAGAAAACAAAAGCTAAGTTTTACCTACCATCAAATACTCTTTGCATAGAAAATTTGTTGAATTTTTACTTTGTTATTCATTGATCATTTGAAGAGATTGTTCAACATTGTTGATTTTAACATTATGCCATAGTTTTAAGTCAATTTCAATTGTATATTTTGGCTGTACAGGTGACTGTTACACTCTGTTATATGTATGCAGTTCCTTGCTTCATGCCTTTACCTCCTGAGCTCTTTCCCTTCCTATTTGGTTTTTCTTTCTCACCAGATACATTTTCATGTTTTGAATTCATTCAGCCAATCAGTCAAGTGTTTTTTTGTTTTGTCTTAGTCTCTGCTACCTCTACTCCAGGATGCAAAGACACTTTTAGTGCAGGGCCCTGATTTACAAGTCTAGGAGAAATGCCACCTAACCAATAGCTGTTATACAGTATCACACTTCTGAAGGAACATTGTCCTAGTTGTTTTACCCATTTGGTAGTGTGCTTGCTTACGTACATAGATTAAACTACATTCCAAAAATGAGGATTACGAAATCCATGATGGAAGATGCAGCATTAAATTTCAGACAATGCCAATCTGTTCAGACATCAGATTTTGCCATTAAGACACAAAACCCCTATGCTTTCCACTTAGACCTCGTGTAATATATTAAATTTGAATAATCTTCCTAAATAAAAGCATACTATGACCATTTATATTCTGTATGGAGGGGAATGCTAGTTTGAAAGCTTATGTGTGTATGTGGAATTGAGTCACGTCACTCAGTCAGAAAACCTTGAACGTTCAGAAATTAACTATAAAATGTACATAATTGCTGTTTGTAGAAATGTTACCCTTTTTATCGGTGAAAAGGCTTGTTTGTCCCATTGCATGTCATTCTAACATAGTTAGTATTATGAAAAGTCTCGAGTTTTTCTAAGTTATTTGTTTTAAAAAATTTTTATTTAAATCACCTTTCTTGACTTTGGCTCTTTAAAGTAAATGAAGTGATTTTTGAAGTACAGTCACAGTTGTAACATAAGCATCCGAACAACCAGGCACAAATAGCAATGTGATGATGACCTGCTTATAGTTTGAGATGTTGATTGAGGAATAAATATTGGCCAGAACAATTAATCTATAAGTTATATCCTTGGCACCGGTACTTTTAAAAACGTTAAAATGTCTGCAATCAAATTCAACCAATATTCAATTTTTGATCTAAAACTGTGTGTGTGATGCAGCGGCGAATATGCGATATTTAACAATTGACTGAAGTTATGTTTTGTGCGACAGATGACTCCTAAGTCGAAGAGGAAAAGTATCCACAGCAGAATGCTCCGCCCTGTTTCCAGAGCTTTTGGTAAATGAATAACACACATTCGTTCAGTTTTATCTTTCTGCAGAAGTAAAATTTTCAACCCCACGTTGATCATTGTTCTTTAAATATGGTTTTCAGCTATTTTCATGTGATGCACAGGAAACAGTTGTTGGAAATGTTGTCAGGAAATTAATTAAGTAGATTAAAGAAAAGGACTTGGTAAAAGTTGTCATTTTCCCATTTTAGGACAAATACTGAGTTGGGAAAGCTATTTGGCATTTAGTAGTAATAGGTTTTCCGAGTTCTCCAGTAATTTTTCTAGTGTAACTGGAGTATTTTGTATATATATAAATTTTAGATGGACAGATGATTGATAGATTTATTTATAATAAGTCACGACATGCTCATCAGAAAATATTTTGGTTTTACTCCCTGCTGAAGACTCTGGGGAACTGTTCGTGTATAAACAGTCCCATCTAGTGGTTAAACAATGAAGCAGTTTTCAGCTGTGTTCAATCTGTTGAAATAAAAGGTGTTAAGAACTCAGTAAGAATTTAGCAACACCAATTTATAATCCAACCGTGGATTATAAATTGGTGTTGCTAAATTCTTACTGAGTTCTTACCACCCCAATCCAACGCCGGCATCTGTACATCGAAATAAAAGGTGGGCATTTTTAGTTTCTCAGATTTGATTCCTTTAAAAAAAAGAAATCAAATATTCTGCAAAGAAAACTAGAATACAGCCAAAAGATAAAGATTTTGCTTCGGTCTTTTTGAATAAAATAGAAATTTGGATCAGAAATTTTCAGCTGTTGTCTGTCAAATTGTATACTACAGTACTCATGAAACTAAACATGCTAATTTCCCTGTTTATGGTTAGTAGATTATCACAAATATAAATGCAGTGGTCCATGTAGCTTGCTTGCAGAAATTTCACAGACTGGAAAAAAGTTTCTAAAAGTTGCACATTATTTTATACCAAATAAAAGACTAAGAAAAATACAAAATGTCATAATTTTGAGGGCACTGAAATTTATGCCCTAAACTTACTTTTTATTGTAAATATATGGGAACTATTGGGATCAATTTTGTCCCATTTTAATATAATTAGAAATGGGAATGAAATAAAAAGTTAAGTTATGGTAATTGCAACAGGAATGAGATTCCTGCAACCTTCTTCAAGAAATATTGTTCCATCAAGTGGATATGAAACCACATGAAAGTCGGTCCATGCACCTCAGTCACATTGTCTTCTTCTCACCTGTGTATAAAAGTTGAATGAAAGCAATCATTTTTTCAGTCTTCTGCAGCAATTTCTGCTGTCTTTGCTATACAATAAATTAGCTATTGTGTTGGCATTGTTATACTGGACAGTTTTGCAATGTTTTCTACAAAATTAATTATTGTCACTTAGATAGTTTACAACTTGCAATCAGTTTTCTGTTCAGGTGCATTTCCTTGTACATTCAGATATTCAAGGCCACATCTGGTTTTTATTGAGTGGTGGTGGTTGTGGGAAAGGGGGACTGGGGGGAAATGTATCATTTGTCTTGGATCTTCCCAATGGACCATCTGCTACCGGCTCCAGAGAGCTGGGATCAATTCCCGGCTTGGGTCACTGTCTGTGTGGAGTTTACATATTCTCCTTGTGTCTGCTTGGGTTTCCTCTGGGTACTCCGGTTTCTTCCCACAGTCTAAAGATGTGCGGGTTAGTTGATTAGCCATGCTTAAAATTGCTCCTTAGTGTCCTAGCATGCTTAGGTTAGAGGGATTAGTGGGTAAAATACGTAGGGATGTGGGGGTAGGGCCCAGGTAGAACTGTGTTCAGTGCAAACTCAATGGGCCAAAGGGCCTCTTTCTACACTCTAGGGTTCTATGATTCAATGATGATTCTAAATCTCTGAAAGATCAGAATGGCTTATTTAAATCTTCAAATTAAAAGAGTTTGAATTTTAGTTATTTGAAGATGCACACTGTCAGTCCAGATTGGATAGATAATTCTCTTACTGACTAATCTCGGTAAAGAATAAAGATGTTGAGATGCGTTAAAGAAGTTAAGATATTCCTAAATTTTGTTCAAGGGATGAGAAAAATGTAGGATTCCTCAGGGTCAACATAATCTTTTCAATCTCAAAACAAATGCTGCGCCCAATTAAAAAAGTGACTTAATGAAATTTTATCTGAATTCCTGTGAAGATTACTGTTCTGTTCGCTCTTATTTCAGCGTGCAGAATTAGCGAATATCATGATATGCTGATAGCACTATTTTTCTTTGCTTGTTATTTGGCAGTTTATCGTAAAGTCATATGAGCCTCAACATCCAGGACAAAGCTAGCATGTTACAATCTACCTTTAACCTCCAAAGTCTTAAGTTGTCTGTTTCTTGATGCCTAGGCAGGGACTGAGTCTTTTGGCTATTCAGCGATTGCCAATTCTCTTGACAACCAATTTCCATAGATTCCCAACAGTGAAGAAGGAGGCCATTCAACCCATCGAGTCTGCACTGACTCTCTAGAAGAACGTTACATCCAGGCCCACTTCCCCACACCATCCCCTTAAACCTGTGCATTCACCATGTCCAATTCACCATGTCCAATCCACATATCTTTGAACACCAAGGGGTGATTTAGTGTGGCCAACCCATCTAACCTGCACAACTTAGTGTGGGTGGAGCCTGGAGAAAACCCATGCCAACACAGGGAGAAGGTGCAAACTTATACAAATTGTCAACAAGGTTAGAATCAAACTCGGGTCCCTAGTGCTTTGAGGTAGCAATGCTAACCATTGTGCCACCATGCTGTCCTCGAGCTTCTACTTAAAGGATTTGCTTCACGTTGTTATAAAAGTTGAATGTAAATTAGTCCCACAGTTTTTGCACCCATAAGCCTGACTATTAAATAAATTTTAAATTTTTGTTGAAAGTGGGCATATTAGTGAGAGGCAATATGGTTTTGTGAAGGAGAGGTCATGTCTCACGAATTTGATTGAGTTTTTCAAGGAACTAGATGTGATTTATATGGACTCCAGCAAGGCATTCGATAAGGTCCCTCATGCAAGACATCTTGAGAAAGTGAGAGGGCATGGGATCCAAGGAGCTGTTGCCTTGTGGATCCAGAACTGGCTTGCCCACAGAAGGCAGAGAGAGGTTGTAGATGGGTCTTTTTTTGCATAGAGGTCGGTCACCAGTGGAATGCCTCAGGGATCTGTTCTGGAACCCTTGCTGTTTATAATTTTCGTAAATGACCTGGATGAGGAAGTAGAGGGATGGGGTGATAAGTTGCTGACAACACTAAGGTTGGTGGTATTATGGACAGTTTGGAGGGATGTCAGAAGTTGCAGTGTGACATAGATAGGATGCAAGGCTGGGCAGAGAAGTGGCAGATGAGCTTCAACCCGGATAAATGTGTAGTGGTCCATTTTGACAGGTAAGATGGGATGAAGGAATACAATATCAAGGGTAAGACTGTTAGCAGTGTAGAGGATCAGAAGGACCTTGGGGTCCGGGTCCATAGAAGTCTTAAATCGGCCTCGCAGGTAGAGATGCGCTTAAGAAGGCGTGTGGTGTAATTGCCTTCATCAATCGAGGGATTGAGTTTAGGAATTGGGAGATAGTGTTACAGCTTTATAAAACCCTAATCAGACTTCTCTTGGAGTACTGTGCTCAATTCTGGTCACCTCATTACGGAAAGAATGTGGGAGCTATTGAAAGGGTGCAGAGGATATGTACAAGGATGTTGCCTGGATTGGGAGGCATGCCTTAGGTTGAGGTTAAGCTGCTTGTGAAACTGTCAAAATAACAAACATTCATTTTCCACCTGAAAGTAGCTTAATCCTCTAAGCTCATGAAACTGTCAAACAGCCATTCAAACTCCACTTGATTTTTTTTTAAATCAAAGGAGAGGTATGATGGGAGGCAGTTTTATCTTCAGGCCGCCCTCATGGTTTGAGGGATAGCGAGCCCTCCTAAGTTAGAATACCCACTACCTTTCTCGTAGCCCACTAACTGTCTTAAACTCACCATTCCCAATCCATCCTGCCCTGCCTCCTTCTGCTAACCTATCTAAACATTGTCTGTCCAACACCTCGGAATTGCCTGTTTCCAGAGATCCATTGGGCCATCTTCCACTAGTGCCACAATAATCAGATTGACCAGCAACTCTCTAGGGAAGGGTTTCTTCCCAAGTGACGGGCAAACGTTCCACTGTGCTGTTTAGCACACTTGCAATGCTTTATTGGGTTAAACCTTCCTTACTCTCATTATATTCTGCCCATGATTTTGTTTCATTTGGTGGTGTATTCAATTGATGTAGAAGATTCAATATTTTTAAAGATTGAGGATGACTATGCCAATCTTGTATCACCACTCACTTATCTTAAGATATGCTTTTCCTCCTGTAGCCAAACTACATTTTGAAATCTCTGCCCACTTGGCTTTCAACTCTCTTGACTTGGAGTTTCTGTTTCTCATGCATGCATGTGTGTTTTTCCTTCATTTATCCCTTTTCCTCCTTCAAACGAACTGTAATCTATATCCAAAGTAAGTTCAAATATGCTTCAAAAGCCTACAATGATGTTTATATGTACATAAGGAATAGAAGTTGGAGTATTTGGCCCTTTGAGCCTACTTTGTAATCCAACAAAATGCTGGCATGGTGGCACAGCATTGCTGCCTCAACTCCAGGGACCTGGGTACAATTCTGACCTTGGGTGATTGTGTGGAGTTTGCACGTTCTTTCTGTGTGTGGGTTTCCTCCAAGTGCTCCAGTTTCCTCCCACCATCCAAAGATGTGTGGCTTAGGCGGATTAGCAGGGTAAATGCAGAGTTATGGGGATAGGGCAGAGAGGGGATGGGGTGGATAAGATGCTCTATCAGGAACTTGGTGCAGACACGATGGGCCAAGGGACCTCCTTCAGTGTAGGGATTCTGTGAAAATAATGACTAACCTATTTCAACTCCACCTTTTCTCATTGTTCCATATTAGCCAAAAATTAATCAACTTTTGTCTTGGTTATACTGAGCAGTAGAGGATTCTAAAAATTCACAACCTTTGGCACAAAGAAATTGCTCGTCATCACAGGCCTGAATAATCGACCCTTTATTCTGAGATTATGACCCTGTGTTCTAGATTCTCCAGCATCGTCATCTATCCTGTCCAGCCCCTTAAGTCTGCAAAATTCTTAATTGGATCACTAATCACTCTTTGAAACTCCGGAGAATATAAGCCCTGTCTATTCAACCCTTCCTCTTGGGACAATCCCATCATTCCAGGAATTGGCCTAGTGAACATTCATTGCATTCCTTCTATGGCAAACATGTTCTTCACTAGAAGAAGAGATCAAAATGGCACTCACTAACCCAGCTGTGTTCTCACTGATGCACTGAATAATTGTGCTGAGAATTCCTTACTCTTATATTCCAATCTCTTTACAACAAAAATTAACATAACATTTGCCTTCCTAATTGCTTGCTGTATCTATATTTAAACTTCCTGTCCTTTATGTAAAAGGTCTCGCAGGTACCTCCTATCAGTTGTTCATTGTGTTCCACGTGCTTACTCTCCAAACCTGAATATTTTCCTTTGCGGCTCTTAATGTTCTCCTCATTGCTTACTTTCCTGTCTAATTTTGTATTGTTAGCAAACATATATGCTAACACAGATTGTAAATGGCTGAGGCCAAAACAATGATCCTTGTGATATTCCACTTGTTTAAGACTACCAACCCAAAATTCTCCCATTTGTTCCTATTCACTGTTTCCTTTCCATTAACTATTCTTTAATTCCTTCAGATATCCCACAAGTCCTAGTTTTGTATAGTAACTTCTTATGTAGCACAATGTCTCTTGAAAATCCAATATACATCCATTGATTTTCCCCTTATCCAACCCACTGATTGCATGCTCAAAAAATTCTTAACATGTTGTTGCTTGGTAGTACAAAACTTGAGTATTCCTAACTCTTGCATTCATTATGGCAAATGCAAGAATACCTAATTTCAAAAGAAGCAAGAATTTATGCTGCATGAGTTAAGACAGTCAGCTTTGAGTAGTCTAGCCATTGCCATCGAGAAGGCATCACAAATTAATTGTTCCCTTGTTTCAGTTTAATTAAATTTAGAAAGGCACAATGCTTGAACATATTCTTTCTGTTTGCAAAGCAAAGAGGCCTGCAAATGATTAGTTGTAGCTTCTGGCAAGCATATGTCAACTACATTGTAAGCCCAACTGATCATCTTAAATTGGTTGTCAGTGTAGTTCTTAGTTTACTCAAGGTTGTTTAGCAGCAAGAGTGCCCAATTGCATTGTTTTGAGTTTTGGGTATGGCCAATGCTCTGCCTATTATGAACAGCCACAGGGACATAATGTTTGATAATGATCTAAAGGTTGTTGGGATGTTCTTGGCATCACACAACACTGAAAATCATATTCCACTTTATTCATTGTGAGGTATCTGGCATAACAGCCATGTCACGTTAATGGAAAATAACAATCACATTGCCACAGTATAGTAGCAATATGAAGTTGCCATGTTGACCTGTTGCTCGAATTTTGAGACTCAAGGCACTCGGAGTAGACAGGGCACTTTTCAGGGCTGATAATGGCAGCCTTAGGTCCTTTTATGAGTATGCATGGCAAAAGTCCAGCAATAATCTGATCAGGGTAGCAATTATTTTGCAGGATCTCTTTGCTGTGCCCTGTTTTGGTCCAAAGCTTGCAGGATGAGCAAATGCCCCAACTCTGTTTATGAGCTTGCTGGAGGCCCTGACTGTTTCATGCACAAATGGTATTTTGCACCAAATGGATGGTTCCGTCAAGCTAAGAACACATTCTCCCTACTACAGAAATGAGTCATGTGGACATAACTAGGAACCAGCCTGTGCAAGCAAAACTTTGAACTAAATGTTTTAATGTCAGATGTGATTGTTATGGGCAGCACTTGGTAAACAATCATGGGCGTGCTAAGAATTATACTGACAGTCAATTTTAAATTATCGTTCGGACTCGAAATATTACTGGAAGCTGCATATTTTCATATATAGTTAATCTTCAAGCGTGTCTTGTTCAAAAGCATGGGGATAAATGGTTCCCTGATGCATTCTCCATGACTGTGTTTCATCTAATCAGAGCTGACTGATCAACCAATCAACATACTCTTTTCATACAGCATAAATTATTGCTTCCATTTAAATTGGTACTCGTGCATCTAACCTGCTGAGTTCAAGTTGAAAAGCTTCAACAGCATGTCTTGTCTCTTTAGAGATTCTTAATAGACTTGTTAAATGTGATTTCTCTTTCAAAACTCCATGTTGACCTGACTTAATTGCACTATAATTTTCCAAGTGCTTTGTTTCCATGTCTTTAATGATTCTAGAATTTTGCCTATTACTGATGTTGGTCTAACTGATATAGTTTCTCTTTTTCTCTCTTTCTCCTTTATTAAGTAATAGTATTTCTGAATGTATGCTATTTTGCAATCCTTTAGAACTATTCTGGACTCCAAGGAATCCTGGAAGATCAAACCATTGCATCCAATATCTCTACAGCTACATCTTTTAAAACTGCAGGTTGACAGGGCCAGATGATTTACTGCTACTTAGTTCCATTGCTTCCTCTAGTACTATTCCTTTATTTATACTGATGTCTTTAATTTGTTCATTCCCTTAATTTCCTATTATTTCCAAGATTTGTTTTTTGCATTTTTGACGATGAAGGAAGATACAAAATATTTGTTTAATATCTCTGCCATTTTCTTATTTCCCATTTTACCTGTCTCTGACTATAATGGGCCTACATTCACTTTCACTAACGTGTCTCTTTTTACACGTTCATAGAAATATTCACGTTCTGTTTTTATGCTCCTAATAGCTATAATAGCTCAGAAAGTCAACTGGAAAGGAGAAATGTTTATTGTAAGTTATAAAGTAAAACCACAATCCTGTGGTGCACATACATAAGTCCTGTCCGGGTTATTGGTCTGCAGAGCTGTTCTGAAGTCTATCTCATCAAGGGCTCAGGTAACAAGTTCCACCTGGGTAGGCGATTACCTGTTACCATGGGAACCTGTATTCCACAAGACCACAGGGAGGTCAATTAAGGATTCTCCATGGAGGTCCTGGGAATTATCACATACATTAATATTTTTCTGATTGACTATTTTTATGTGCTTCTTGTGTCTTAAAATTTTATATATTTATTACAAATAATATATTAAATTCTGACCATTGTCTATCATTATATCTTTTACAGTAGTTTTGTAGTCTACCTTAGCCAGTTTGTCCCTTATTTGGATTTAAGATCCTAAATTCAATATAAAATTATCATATCATAGCCACTTTTTCCAAGAAGCTACTTTACTACAAGATTATTAATTAAACTACTCTCATTGCACAATATAGACTCAAATTTGACTGTTCCCTAGATAGTGCCTTGACATTCTGATCTAGAAAACCATCTTGTATCCACTCCATGAACTCAACCTTCACACTATTACTATAAGCCTAGTTTCTCCAGTCTGCATGAAGTTTAAAGGCCTCCATGATTACACACATTACCCTTATTACAGGGGTCTTGAACTTTTTGATTTTAAAATTTTCTGGTCTCTCTAAATGCTGTTAAGGAGTCTATGAACAACTCCTTGTAATGTTTTCTGTCCCCTGCTGTCTTCTAGTTCACCCAAACTTCTTGATCCTTTGAGATAAGATCCTATCTTTGAATTCTCTTTATCCCATCCTGAATCATCATCTCTTTAATGACTTTTAGATCAAGCCTATTCATTTCTATCTGTGTCATTCATCTAATTGGATGAAAAAGAGTCACACATTTGGATACAATAAGGGCAATTCTCTTGAAAAAAACTCTAAGTGTTGAAGTTTTCCTTAAATCACGTTAGTTTCTTCAGTGGGAGTTTCAAAATAAATCTCTCCTACACTGTGCACTGCAGAGTGCCTCAGCGTGAAAAACGTTGAAAATCAGTGGAAAGGGCCTACTCCCACTGGAGCGGCCGGCAGTATAGCATTGAGTAGGCCACTGTGCATCTGTCAATCTGGCAGTGAACCCCCACCCCCACCCAACCTCAATAGTGAGCCCCGATTGATGGCCTCCCTTTCTCTGTCATTCAGCCCAAATGCATCTCCACTCCCAAATGCTCTGCCCCCTTTGCACTGTCTGATGTCAGACAGCCCCTGGTCATTAGCACTTTGCCCCTTGGGTAGTGGCCCCTGGCTGGCACTGCCAAGATAGTGATGCTCCCTCACACCCATCCTCCCTGACATGTGACCCTCAGGGGCAGGTGACTTCCCTCACTCCAGCAAGGTCGGGCCATCAGCTCCTCACAAGTGGAGAGCTAGATTAGATCCTGCTGGAGTGAAGCACTTTTGAGGGGGATGGGATGGGGGAGGAGATACCAACGGGCCCAGAGATTTTAGTCCTGGGTGCGCTAATGAGATTTAAATCGCCCGCAAATTAGAATTTGCATGAATTGTTTAGCTCCAAGCCGATTTCTGGCATGGAAATGATGGTGCCAGAAGTCCGGCTGCTGAGGAAATGCGGAGGCTATAGCACCTAGCGGGGAGCCCACGAAACAGCCTAGGGTCAAGTCTCCCAGTCCATTGCACTGGTTTTTCAGTGCAGCGGGATGTGACAATCGCCCCCCAATGCCTTTAATTTTGATTTTTTTTCCCCAATTTTCTCTGAAATCACTGTAGCACAAATACCCCATTTATTACCTTTATTATTTTCACTGTCCCTTCCTGATGCACCCTACTTATTTTTGGAATCATTGAATCTCCACCATGCAGAAGGAGGCTATTTGGCCCATCAATTTGCATTGACAACAATCCCACCTAGGCCCTATCCCCACACTCATTTGCCCTATACTAAGGGGTAATTTAACATGGCCAATCAGCCTAGCCTGCACATCTTTAGACTGTGGGAGGAAAACCGGAGCATACCAAAGGAAATCCACATAGACACAAGGAGAACATGCAACCTCCTCACCAAAAATGACCCAAGGCCAGAATTGAACCTGGCTCCCTGGCACTGTGAGGCAACAGTGCTAACCACTGTGCCATCGTGCTACTCCAAAATACCATCCTGCTCTAGACATTTCTGCCTTTGAAGTTACTAAATACTCCATTCCCTTTTTCATTGGTTAAAGCCCTGGTCATTTTCAGTATCAGCCCAATTTAAATGAAGCCCCTGCAATGGAGCTGCTCCTTCGCTACCCCATACTGGCACCACTGACCATGTAGCAAAACCCTGGCCTCCAACACCACTTATTCAGCTACACACTTGACCATTTGATCTCTCTATCCTTCTTCAAATTGACAAATGGCTCAGTTAGCAGGCCAAAGATTATTAATTTTGACATTCTGTTTTTTAACTTTGATCCAAGCTCCCCAAACTCTCGAAACAAAATATCATTCCTAGTTCTTACCTTATTTGATACCGACATGGACTATGCAAGAGGATCCCTCCCCTCCCTCTCCAACTTCAAGTCCTTCACCCACTGTGAGGAGATGTCTTTAACCTTGATATCAGACAGACAACATAAGCTTCAGAACTCCCAATTAGGGCTGCAGAGAACAGTGTCTTCCTCTGACTGTAGGGTGCCTTCATCTCCACTACATTCCTTTTCATTCTATCTGTTTGAATGGTTGCCTGCACCTTGGTGTTATGGTCAGTCCTCACTTGGGATGGTATGTGGCTTGGAGGAGAACTTGCATCTGTTGTCCTTCTAGGTGGTAGAGTTTGCAGGTTTGGACAGAGCCTTGATGAGTTGCTGCAGCGTATCTTGTAGATTGCGCACACTGATGCGAAGTGCTGATTGTTAATTAAAGTTTGGTTTTCTGTTGATATTTAGTTACTCATTTTATGATAGATTGATTGCTAAAAGGGCGTTGCTATTGGTGATGACTGTTCACTATTCCTCAGTATTTGGGAGCCCCAATATTCTATTTTTTGTGTAGAGATGGAATTTGACCTGGATAAGGCTCTAGAGGAGATCCCAGTCCATTTCGATGAGTCAGCTCCTGCTTTAAGTATTTACAGCAAGCAAGAAAGGTCATCACGGCCCAGCAGTATGATGACCGAACTACCCTCAGAAGAGGTAAAGAAACTGGAACACTATACAAAATCGAGACCCAAGAGGAACAAAAAGTTACCACCAAGCAAGACAGCTGTAAGTCTTTAATGCTCAATATATGTTTGTTTAATCTTATTCCACTGTATTTTCTATTTTATTTCTTGCTTATTCAATCTATAAAGATTAGTATCAAAATAGTTGTGTATAGTATCTACAGAGTGCAACTATTTTCATGTGATCATTAATAAGAATATATATTAGCAATAATATATATTATAATTCAGTATGATTCAAGATTCTTTATGACTAGTGAGAGCAATTTTAACTGTACAGAATGAAACCTTCCATGTAATAGTAGCATCTGTAAAGAATTGACTTATTCTCTGTACCTTGTAGAAATGTATCATAATTCATCTTCATCAGTAGTTACCTTTTAGATTTCAAAGATTTTTATTTTTATTAATGCTGTGAGGAAAGTAAGCTGGAGTTTCCACTGACCTTAAAAAACCATATAACTTAATGGCTGCCAGAAAACCCAAGTTCTCATCCAGTATGTTAGAAAAAGATTCTTGGCAAATGCTATTTTAAGTACCATTTGAATTGCATCATCAGATGATTTACTGGAACAAGAATTTCATACCTCACTTTCATCAAAACTTGCATTTATATAATGCCTTTCATAGCCACTTTTAATCTTGAAGCACTTTACAGTCAATTAAGTGCTTTTGAAGAGTATTGAATACCGAAATGCAGGAACCCCCAGCAGCCAAATTGCACTCAGCAAGCTCCCTCAAATACTACTGTGATAATCTTTTGTGATGTTGTTTGAGGTATAGTAATTGGCTAAAACAAGGGATGACTCCCTGCACTTCTTTGAGTAGTGATGTAAGATTAATTACATCCACCAGCGAGGGCAAAAGGGCCTTCAGTTTAACATCACATTCAAAAGGTGACACCTCAATGGCATTCAGTACTTCACTGGAGTGTCAGCCTTGATTTTTCTGTTTAGAATCATAGAATCTCTACAGTGCAAAAGGAGGCCGTTTGACCCATCAAGTCTGCACCGATCATAATCCCACCCATGCCCTATTCCCGTAACCCCACATATTTACCCTGCTAATCCCCCTGACACTAGGGTCAATTTAGCATGGCTAATCAATCTGACCTGCACATCTTTGGACCGCAGGAGGAAACCAGACTGCCCAGAGGAAACTCACACAGACACGGGGAGAATGTGCAAACGCCGCACAAACAGCGTCCTGAGATCAGAATTGAATCCAGATCCATGGCATTGTGAGGCAGCAGTGCTAACCACTGTGCTACCTTGCCGCCCTGGACATCTTTTTTGTACTAAGCTCTTTTGGGGATATAAACAATAGTCATCCTTGGTGTGTTACTCATAATGCTCAGGTTTAGCCCAGGATCTACAATCTAGTGGTCTTTCTCTCACTCTCTTGCCATGTGCACATATGGAGAAAGAAATATTGTAACAAAGACAGGCTTTTTTCAGTAACTAACCATCCCTGCATTTCAGAAGTTTGTTATTCTAATTGAGAAATAGTATACAGAGGGCAGGATTTCCCCCTTCCCCATGGCATGTTTCTCAGCAGCAGGAGGTAGCTTACCAGTCTGTTGGCTGGCGGCAGGATCTTCCAGGCCCGTCGCTATCAATGGAATTTCCCATTAAATCCACTGCATGCTGCCGGGAAATCCACAGCAGAGCTGCTGCACCATCAGTAGGATTGAAAGATCCTGCCAGCAGGAAAGTCTGGGCCCAGCATGTCAGGATTAATCTTATCACTCATGAAAATGGGAAGTTCTGGCTTCCTCATAATCTGTTACCCAAATTGCACAGTTCCCCTGGCACTAGTTGGAATCCATCACCTGCTGCTGACAGTAAGTTTAGAATCTGCCCATCCAGTTTAAAAAGGGCCAATTGTTAGTCAGCTAATTAGAACTTGATTCTTGAGATAAATGCCCGACTGATTGAAATCTCTGATTTTGTTTTGTGTGATAAGCTGTTTCCAGAACTTCAGCGTGCTCTGATAACAACATGCACATTTGTGAGCTTTATATTTCAATTGCAGATGTGCCTTATGTTCTTTGGCACCCCCATAATGCAAGTAATTAGAACTTACTCATCACCTTCCACAAAGCTGTATCTGACTTTCATTTATCTCAGGAGCTAGAGATACTGGAATCATAAATATAAATTCTCACTTGCAGTGCAACAATCACATTGGCCAGTATATAAAGTACTACTCTGACACTGTCTGCAAGGCATGCACTCACCAGCCCTTCCATACTGAATTGCACAATAACGAACTAAGGCAACAAATACTTGGATTATCATAGCTTTCACATGGCAGATTTGTGCTGCTTTGGGCCTCGCATCTATGTGCAGGCTTAACAAATGATTAAGACTTTGATAAATTGCCATTCATTTAGTCTTCTGGGACAATTGCTTAATCTACAGATGCGAAGCTTCACACTCTGCCCTTCAGTTATCTGTCATTTGATGAAGCTTGAAGTTGTTTGTTTTCTCTATTTCTAAATTTTATGTTACTGTCCTTTGGTCAGAGGGTTAAACTGTGGGTTCAGTACTAAAACCTTGGAATGTGGTGTGTTTGTCAAGATCATCTGATCCATGTCACAGATTGGTGTGAATCTTTGACAAAAATTATTTCAGTTGGAATACAGAGTTGAAATTTGTGCCGAGAAATTGAACCATATTCTAGGAGTAGGAGAGGACGTATCAAGTACCTGCAATATGTAATCAGCATTTAATTTTGTTTTTCTTAAATAATACCTTTATTTTTCTAGGACAGTTCCATCCCTCCTAAGTGACTTGACTTACACTTAGTGGAGCAATCGACTCACTATTATTTATAGGTTCCTTATGACATAGTTCTTACTCGATGAGGCGGTCCGACTTTATCCAAGAACTGACTAAACATGTCCCTGGACAGCTGCTGGGTTTACAGATGTCTGACCCTGAGCCTTCTGAATGACAGGCTGAATTTTTGCAACTGGATTCATGTAAACATAAGTGCTTCCATATGGTTTATATTTCTGAACTAAAACTAAAACGATGATTTTCTCTGTCAGCTTTCCACAGCAGAGTCCCAGGAAGGTGAACAGAATGGCCTTATGAGTAGAATTGATGAGGGAGTGGATGAATTTTTTACCAAGAAGGTAACACGAATGGATTCAAAGTAAGTTTTTATGTTTGTTACGGAAATTGATGCGAGACCAATCAGAGTTAAAAGTAATGAATTCAAACGTAAACTGAATTAATTTGATCAATTGCCACACTTTTATTCCCAATTATACAATTATAAGTTGTAAACCTGATCGAAGAAACATGTACGAATCATTCTGTTCCAGTGGAAGGTGTTAGATTATAACCTCAAAGAACTTACGTTTCTTGACCTGATCTGCAGAATATTTCTTGATCAGGCTGCTTTTTCCAAAAAATTGGCCACAACCCATGCCACGCAACAGTCATTTTGACACCAAATTTTAATTAGTGTCACAAGTCATTAACGTAATCCGATATTGAATGATATCAGTCCTCGAAATGAAAGACAGAATGCCAATACTGGCACACGCACACACGTGACTGCTGCATGCCCTGCCCCCACATGCTCCCGCTCTGCCATGTGCACCAACATGCATGCACCTACACACACTCCACTCTGTCTCCCACATACGTTCCACACTGCCTCCCCATGCCCCCCCCCCACACACACACCATCTGCCACACACGTGTGCGCGCACACACATACACATACACATACATCCACACACACTCCACCCCACCATACACATACATACACATTCCACCCCACCCCGCTGCCGCCACCATCTGAGCTCTGCCTTCTTGGCAGATCTGTCTTGACAAGTGGAAGTATGTGGATTTGTTAAAAAGTTATTTCACAGGACAGGAGTGTTGCTAGCTGGGCAAGGCATGTGAAAGGTAAACCAGATTGTAGGACAGATACTACTACAATTAATCAAAGCCCACCCCGCACTGCTGCCCTCCCCTACCCCCCCCTCCCAAACTCTCGCGCACGCGCTCTCACGCACACACACTCTTATGCACACACACACTCACATAAACACACACACATACACGCACACTCTCTCCGTCTCTCTCCGCCCCATAGCCCCGCTCTACATACACACATCCACACACACGCACACTTCACCCCACCAGATCCAACAGTGATAACTGCAAAATTGCATTTTTCTCTTTTGATTGCCCAGAGATAAAGAAGTTGAAGGCCGCAATGTATAGCACTCTAATCATGAGTGCACATTCCATAACGGCACTAATACTTGCAAGAGGCCCAAAATGGGACTTGTGCCAGCGAGATCTCAGTTTGGTATCTTCCCCATTGCCCTGCAATGCTGAATTAAATGCAGGCCTTATTTGCATATATTATAATAAATTACAATACTTAATACTGCTATTTCCACCCTCGCCATATCATCCCACCCATCCGGCGAGATATCAGGCCAGCGGAAACCACTACTGGCTTTTAAAAACCAAAACCAATTATGTTGACCACACTGTGGCACCCTTGGTGATGAGGACATGGCCAGGCAATGTCCTGGCAGAGACAGGGACAGGCCCTCTGAGGTGCGCCACGGTGTCTGTGAAGTGGGGGAGATGATGCCCCAGTGCTTGTTCGGCAGGGGTGGAATGCCCCAATGCTTGTGGGATGGTGATCCAGAGTGACACTCCTGACCACATCCCCAGATTCTGTGTGCACTGGAATGAAAACTTGTTGTGCATCCGGAGAGATACAATTCAGAACCTGATACTCTGCCAGATTTTGGGAAAATTCCGGCCCATGTTTCTATCTGTTGATCCCGGTTGCCATTCAGTGCATGACTCCAACATCTGCCATAAACTGGAGTAAAACATGATGATGTAAATAGGTCTTCCTTTCTTAAGGATTCCGATATGATGTTCATAAGATTGCATCTGCCTTATTTCTAAATATTGTATTAAAGTTTCACTTGTTACAGTAAATAATGCTGAAGTTCTCCCAGGCTCCTTTGACCTCTTCCCTGGAAAGGAAATGTTTTTTAAACATAGATCTCTGGCCTTTCTCCCAATGATAGCTACATAATTTTTCCTTCATTGGCTTCTTGATTTTAAAATCCTCAACCCTCTCTAGTAGTTTCCTTCAAGATTCAATAATCTCCTCCTCTAATTCTGGCCTCTTGTCTTCCTCAATTTTATTCATTCTACCATTGGTGGCTACACCTTTAGTTGCCTAGGTTCCAAGCTCTGGAATATTCTCTTTGACCCTCTATCTCGCTTTGCCCTTTTAAGATAGTCCTTAACACCAAACATTTGGCCATGCAATGTCATATCTTCTTATGTGCCTTAATTTGATTTATGATGCTCCTGTGAAGTGCTGTTTGACTTTTTTTTAACTTATTCATGGGATATGGGCATTGTTGGCTGGCCTGCTTTTATTGCCCACCCCTGTTTACCTTGAGAATATGCCTTCTTGAGTCGCTGCAATCCAGTTCTGTGAATTCACCCACGATGCCATTAGGGAGGGAATTCCAGGATTTTGACCTAGCGATTGCTATGTTAATAGCATTGTAAAAATATTAGTTATTTGTTTATTTAGTTATGAAACTTAACATTGATTCATTGGTCAAAAAAAACTGAGACTGTAGAATTTCACTTAGATTGGTCTTTATCTGATTGGGCATTAGCCAAGGCAAGTTGGAACTTTTTTTGTTGAACCAATGTGTAAACAATATAAGTACTCCACAAAGCAGCTACTTGAAATAGCTTTCATGCTTTTACCAAACATTTGGAGGAGAGTTTTCAATGGTTGGGAATGGCGACAAGGGCAGAGAATTGAGGGGGAGTCGCAACTCAATTGTCCCACCACCCTATTATTAGTAATACATCAACATATACTTAGGGGGCCTCTCTACTGTATCATTCCCTTCGCCCCCATATTTGATTTGATTTGATTTATTATTGTCACGTGTATTAACAGACAGTAAAAAGTATTGTTTCTTGGTGTTATACAGACAAAGCATACAGTTCACAGAGAAGGGAACAAATGAGTGTAGAATGTAGTGTTACGGTTATAGCTAGGGTGTGGAGAAAGCTCAACTTAATGCAAGGTAGGTCCATTCAAAAGTCTGATGACAACAGGGAAGAAGCAGTTATTCAGTTGGTTGGATGTGACCTCAGACTTTTGTATCTTTTTCCAACGGAAGAAGGTGGTAGAGAGAATGTCTAGGGTGCGTAGTGTCCTTAATTCTGGTGGCTGCTTTGCTGAGGCAGCAGGAAGTGTAGACCGAATCAGTGGATGGGAAGCTGATTTGCATGTTAGATTGGGCTACATTCACAACCTTTTATAGTTTCTTGCAGTCTTAGGCAGAGCAGGAGCCTACCAACCTGTGATACAACCAGAAAGAATGCTTTCTATGGTGCAAGTGTAAAATTTGGTGAGAGTCACAGTTGACATGCCAAATTTCCTTAGTGTTCTGAGAAAATAGATGCATTGATGGGCTTTCTTAACTATAGCGTAGACATAAGGGGACCAGGATAGGTTGTTAGTGATCTGGACACCTAAAAACTTGAAGCTCTGGACCTTTGCTACTTTGTCCTCTTTGACGTAGACAGAGCTATGCTTCCTGATGTCATTGACAATCTCCTTCGTTTTGTTGACATTGAGGTCCAGGTCATCGCAGTTCACCAGATTTTCTATCTCATTCCTGTACTCTGTCTCGTCATTGTCTTTCCTAACACCAACCCCTCCCCACAACCACCCCCCCCTCCCCTCCCTCCCTCCCACACTCCCAATATCTGGAGTATTCATTTGTAACTGAAAACTGCATTCTCCCCAGTAATTCATGGCTAGCATCAGAATACTATTATAACCCAAATAAGGCTAACAGAGGACCATTATGTTGAGAGTATGCAACCTTCCATGCACTTTTCCATGATGAAATTACGGCATATTTCTGAGGTTTTATCAATGCAAACTCTTCCCAGGATGTGAAAAGACAAGGTTTGACAGATAAGGAAGATGTTAACCCAAATTGATAAATTAGCGCTTTGTTCTTTGGTACCATCCCCCTCAAACCCCCGTGCTGATAATTTTAGAAACTATAACTAATACACATCTTCAAGATGACAATGTAAAATAACTCTGAATTCATCACACAGTGCAATTCACCCACTTGTTCATACACCTAGAAATACTCAGAAATATTACCCTCTCACCTATCAAAGCTACCATTATCAGGTGTTTTACAAATAATATACACTGCACACTGTTGTTCTGTTCCATTAAATTGGAATTAGAGTAGGCCAGTATTTGATTTTCCAGTAAAGTTGTATATTTTATGTGCCATAGACTATAATGTTGAAAAATTTAAAGTAAGTCTATTATAGAGCTACTGAACACATTACATTGACCCCTAAACCAACCAAAGCAACCTGGCTTGCTCAGAAGTTTTTGGGTTACTTTTCCCCCTCTATTTAAGTCATTAAATGATTCCATGGATTAACAGGGTTGGTAGAAGATCTGCTTCTCATTTCCTGTCCAGTGGCTAGAAGATGGGCAGATGAACAAAGATTCACACCTATGCCTTAACACACACAGCACTATTTATTGATACATCAGTGACTTGGATCAGCAGATCACCTGGTTGAGCTTTTTTACTAGATTCTGTGTGTCTGAAAAAAAGCTACAAATTATCTTCTGAAATTTCATGTTGTAGGAGACTGTCACTAAGGAGCTCAGATTCCCTGGATTCCGGTGACTCAGATGACAAAAAGAGGAAGGACTCCAAAAAAACCAGTTTCCTAAATTTAATTAAATCGCGATCCAGCAAATCTGAACGGCCGCAGACCGTAGTTGTTCCAGAAGAACCATCATCACCCAAGGGAATTATGAAGAGTCCAGCCACAGACCTAACTAAGAGGGAATCAAAGCAGATGGAACAAAATGGCAGCACAGAACACTTGGAGGAACACAAAACACCCGATTCTGTGGATTCTGTGTTTGAGGATCCAGGGAAGGCAGAGAAGTTGGACAGCAAAAGCAGCCCGCAAGGTGGCCGTTGGTATGGGGTCCAAGTTATGGGCAGCGGACTCCTGGCAGAGTTTAAAGCTAAACAAGAGAAACGGGCGGCTGTGCAAAAGGTAATCAGGAATGTATCTTATAATTTCTAATTCGTCATGAGGTAATATTGGTCTCCACTCTTTAGATACTTATGATCATTTTAATAAGTCTGTAACTTGCTGAGGCCAAAGTTATGTGCCTGTTGCCAGAAATTTAATTGAAATCCATATTAATTTCCGGTTGCAAAATAAGCTGTGTAAGTATCCTGCCTGCAAAAATTACATTAGGTAATGCAATTCTGTCCTTGTCCCATGCAATTTCGGCAGTAAATTATTTACAACACTCCATTTATCTCAGGTATTCATGACTAACAGAGATTGTTGACTTTATAACTACAAATAAATTGACTCCCAGTGATTTAGAAGAACAAATCACTAAGGGCATTGAACAAAATACACTTTTAGCAACTCTTGTTTAAAAACTGGGCTATTTCCTTCTGCCTTGCAAGAGTTCCACACCTGATTAAATTATTTATACTACCATCATATATGTATCTGGCTTTCTTCTCATTGGGGAGTTTCTGTGAAGACGGTTGTTAATTTAAAATCCTCTTGTGTGGTAACAGAAGAGGTTGAGAAAATTGTATTTAATAAGAGAGTTGTTGGTGTGTGAAATGCTTTGCCTCAGGAATGGCCGAGGCATTGAATCTTTGAAGCAAAAAGTAGATCAAGCTTTGGAACAAATGAAGATGCAGGGAGGCAGGCAGCATGGCACTGGAATTTGTTCTGGATTGCTCTAACAAAAAGACTGACACAATTCATCAAATACCTTTTTTTTTAGTACTGTAACCACCTGGACTCCTGAGTTCTGGAAGAATGTAGATGTAAAGGTTAAGTCATGTTTTGTGTGAGCTTTTGTTATTGCATATATCTGCATCAACAGCAGAAAGATGGGGGTCAGTAAACACAACAAATTAGTTACATCTCTGATAGCCAGTTAACAGATGAAAATGAGGAACTTGTTCCTTAATCATTTGACTTTCAAGTGCAAATATTTGAGCCTCAAATGTCAAGAAATCAACAGGGATTTTAGAATGATTTTAAACACTCCAGCTAATTTACTTGACATTCAAACAAAACAATTTAGCAGATAATGTAACTATACCAACTTATTCTGGATTGCGCACCTTGGGATCTAAAGGTAGTTAGGTCACTGACCTTGGAGAGTGAGATTCTTCTTGTGATCACTGCAAGTCTGGATATTTTTTACAAATCTGTTGCTGGCCAGAAAGATATGTTATTTCTTAATTTCTCACAGTTCAGCAGCTGCTTTATTCCCTTTTTTAAAAACTTATACTGTCAGCAGAATGTGTGACTGTCTTTGAACAATCTAGCAGGCTCCTGTCTGACTACCATGTATCTTTTCCCAGGGCAGCTTAAGTAATAAAGAAGTTGGTATTGCTTTTCAATTATAGCCCAAAGATCTTTGTTCAATTGGTGTTTTGTTCCAATCAATCATGGGTAGACTGTCGATCCTAAATTAGTGTACTTGTATTTTTGTTGCAGTTATATTGGCTGCACATGAATTATCCTTCCTTTGCTGTCCACCTTTTAACCTATTATGCTCTTTTATCTTCCAATTACCTTTTCTATTCAGAATTTCAAGCCAGAACTTTCATTCCTGACATGTAGACCCTAATATTTTCCATTCCATTGGGCATATTTGACTCTACTGAGAAGATACCTAAAAATCCATAACAAAAATCTTCAAATCTTTCAAACAGTTTTAATTGGCGTGTGATCTGTTAAGTCATTGAACCTCTATCAATTTGCAAATATCTTAATTTAGCAGTTTTACAGATTTCATATTTACTTTTGGATCCTCTCACTGGTTCAGTCTCTCTCATAAGTAGATCTAGCATCCTTTACAATCAGAGGTTTTGTTCAATAGTATCGTCCAAGAGACTGTATCAAAGAAGTGTGGTGCAATTCTCCCACAAGAACTCTGTGTCGAATTCACCTGAAAACTCGAGTAACTCATGCTGGTTTCTTTCAGTGGGAGTTCAGAGAGGAATCTCCCAAACTCTGGGCCCTATTTTACAATAAAGGGGTGTGAAAACATACTAAAGTCGGGTGTGAGGCCATTAACACAATCCATACCCGTGTCCTCCCAGATGGCCAGGAATGGCGGTGATCTGATTCGCACCAGAAACAGGCGCAACGGCGATTGAAGTACATTTGCCTGTATTTCAATTGAATTAATGAATTGCCCACCCAACTTTACCAGCACTTTCCCCTTTACCACCACATCCTGCCAAAATGAACCTGCTGAATAAAAGACTGAACCAGGCCTCCAGCTGCGGAAGAGCAAGTTCAGAGCTTCCAACAGCTCTCTGACTCAAATCAGTGATGGGGGGAGGGGAGGGAGGCGGGTCAGATCATTCTCTGGTTTGGGGGGAGGTGGGGAATGAAGCCACATCATTGGTTGCAGGAAGAGAGGAGGAGGAAGCAGGTCAGATGTATCCCTGGTGGGATGGGGGGGGGAGTAGGTGGAGGCCTGATTGTTGCCTGGTTTGGGGCGGGGGACAGTGGAGGGCGATCGTTGTCTGGGGGAGGGGGAGGGCTAATAGTTGCGTGGAGGAGGGGGTGCTGATTGTTGTCTAGGGAGCAGGGGGTAAGTCTGATCATTGTCTGGTGGGGAGGGAGGAGGAGGCTGGTCAGATATTCCCCAGGAGAGATGAGGCCAGACCATTTTCGGGGGCAGGGGGGGCTTCTCCCCGTGTCTGCATGGGTTTCCATCAGATGCTCCGGTTTCCTCCCACAGTCCAAAAAGCATGTTGGTTAGGTGCTTTGGCCATGCTCAGGGTACCTGAACATGGACCAGAGTATGGTGACTCGTACATTTTCACAGTAACATCATTGCAGTGTTAAACCTACTTGTGACAATAAGAAATAGAATAAATCGGCCATCGCGACAATTTCACACTGCACTAAGAAGTTGGTGCGGTGGGATGGGAGAATTGCGGCCTATGTATGTGAACTGGATGTTATAATCTTACAACGTGCAAAGTTCTTCTGTCAAATGAAATCTTTGTGAGACACAGACTGATGGGAATCATTCCATAGAAGCATACATAGAAAGTAGAAGCAAGAGTGGGCCATTCAGCCTTCGAACCTTCATCTCCATTCATTATGATCACGATTGATCATTAAATTCAATTCCCTAATTCCATTTTCCCCCTTTATCCCTTAATCCCTTTAGCTTCAAGAGCTCTGGCTAATTTCTTGAAATCATACAACGTTTTGGCTTTAATTACTTTCTGTAAGCTCCCTATTTTACCATCAGTGAGCACACAGCATAACATTATAGTATATTTCACCTTAGTTCAATTTAATTATATTTCTTGGAGCATGACTTGCCAAACTGCTCTTATAAACAAGCTAAGCAATTTGCCTGCTCGGTACTCTGATTTTGATCATCTCTAAGATTTGGATAATAGATTTATTTTCCTTCCTAGACCTTATCAAGCTGACTGTGGAACATGGGTGTTTTCCTGTTGTTTCTGAGTTGGCTAGGAAGCTAGGGGAATAACTATCACCTGCCTCCCAGCTCTTTCTGTCTGCAGATTGACCAGTATTGTTGGCGATTAAACTTGCTACTGACTTCATTCACCCTCCGAGGGAATGTCCTTTATCCAGAATAATTCTGTATTTTGCTGTTTCTTTAAGTGATCTATCTGTTATATTATCCATTGTCAGTTGATGAGAAGAAACAATTGCCATTAATAGAGAATTGATATAAATTCACTCTGTACAGCCATCTAGAGGCCAGACTCTTCGAATGCATTGCAACAGATGACACAGCAGAATAATATTGACAGTGCAGTTCACAATTGTATTTGTTGACACAAATGACAGGACTAAACATTATAATAGCAAGGAGAAAAGTTTTTGGGCAGATGGTGCATGAGCTACAGAAGATATTTGATAAACTTTTGATGTGAATTTTTTCTATTTAAGTGCTATACAATTTGTAAATGCTTTTGTTATTGCTGAATGAGAAGGAAATATTTTGCCATGTGAAATGTATGTATCTTGAGATTCATTTTACTCAAAATATTTTTTCTGTATCTGCTAGTACTGCCTGCTTTGCATTTTTAGCATTTTCTGATCTGTTGCAGATTTCAAGACATGGCATTATTTTTAACCCTTAGCTATTTAAGTACTGTAAATTTTGAAATGAAAGACATTCAGGACGGACATTTGTGTCACTTTGAATCAGCTTTGTTAAGCATAAGATCTCTATGGATATATCGGGATAGAGTTTTCACTTTTGGGCTTTTGTTATTTCAAGTTTGTGCTAAAAGTAATTGGCATAACAGCCTCACCGATGAAGGTTCTCACCGGCGAGAATCTTGTATAGTTACCACCAATGGGGATTTGATGTAGTGGCCTTGCCAGTGGGACTGGAGGCCGTTGAGGCACCCGGGAGGTTGTAGGGAGGGGGGTGCAGTACTCTTATACAGTTTCAGCCTGTGATCCTGGCATTGCCAGCTTTGCATTGCCCATTGAGTACCCTTGCACTGCCCACTGGGCAATGCCCAGCAGCCGGACCTGGGGGATTGTAAGGGGAGCTGTGCACTCTGCAATTGGGAGTTGGCTAAGGCTGTGATCATCCAGGCCATAGGCAGGGACTGGTGGTGGCAGGTGGGCGGGGGGTCAACTGGTTGTGTGGAGTTCAATGGCCTCCAGTCCCGCAAATCATAAGAATCCTCTGTATATGGGAGGTTCTTTTCCATTAAGAAGTATTCTTTGATGTATTCAAACATGATAACCTGATGCAGTCTTATTAATGCAGCCAGAAATTCATTGGTGTACATAGTCAGTTTCTTAGAACATTTTAATATGAGAAATGTTTTAAGACTTGTCCATGAATGTTTGTTGCCCTAAGAAAATGAACACAATTTGAAACAATTCCCTGAACTGGAAAAATTTTACAATTTCAACCTGAGTGCCTAACCAGTTTTGAGGAGGGGACTCAATTTTGGCCAACTATGTCTTGAACTAGTATAAAACATTGCAGAAACACAAGCATAAAGGGCATAAGTTGCTTATGTTTAAAATTCCCCAGTCATTTACTTTGAATTTGTCTGATTCTGATTGATTATGCTGCTAAAATTAGCAGTAACAGAAACCTATTTTCTAAACGATAGTGCAGGAATAATGATTCCTACAAGCTACAGATCAGATGCTTTGGTCAGATAGCTATCCCCTAGATGTTTATGTCTTAGTGCATTAATTGGAGACATCAGACTTGTGTGAAATGTGAATTGTTATTCAGCTAAGCTTCTGCCAAGATAGAGCTGTCTTTGATGCTAAGAAATTGCCCTGCTGACTTCAAAATCCATTTAGAGTAATAGTTTTCATTAATTATGGAGGGCACTTTTTCATCTTTCTTTGTAAGGCTAGAATATGCAAAAGAGGCATAAATTTAGATTGGCAAGCTCTTCAGTTTTCACTTTACTTTGTTCTTATACCAATTAGGAGTTTATTGAGGACTTCATGGGGTTGGTTTGTAAATAAAAATTTATGTTGTTGACTCATGGTCCAGCTTCTTATGGAAGAGAATTGCTAACAGTTTGTGCTGTGCTTTGTTAGTAAATGGTAAGGAGTTATGCGAAATACCGAATTTGGCCCTACTTTCTCATTTACTCTTTTATCTGTATAATCATTATAAAAGCCTGATTTTTTTTTCAATTTCGGCCTGATCTATGTTGTCTGTTAATGTGATTTTTATGCAGTCTGTGGTGGCAATCTTACCCAAACAATTCTAAATGCCGAACAAGCAGGAAAATGGGAGAGAATTGCACCCATGTTTTTCAACACAATCATATGGCACTTAGTGCAAAACAAGATGCAAAGTGTGATTCATGCTAGCGGGGGGAGTGAATGGAGACTATTTTCACCGGAAAGTTAGTTGCTCACACTGGAGGGCACTATCACACGTGCATGGATCTCTCTGTTCTGTGCAACAGAATACTGAGATCTCTCAGGCTCCCCAGCCCATTGGATATCACCCCCACACAACCTCCTACTCTACACCAGCCTGTTACCCCCCAAAATCTGCCCGGGCTGATCAACCCCTAACCACTGCCTACGGCCTGGATGATCACAGCCTTAGCCAACCCCTGATGGCTAAGTGCACAGCTCCCCTTACCACCTCTCAGGCCCTGCTCCTGGACACTGCCCAGTGGGCAATGCAAGAGTACTCAATGGGCATTGCAAAATTGGCAATGCCAGAATCACAGGCTGAAAGTGTACAAGGCCTCCAACCTCCCGGGGGTGCCTCAATGGCCTCCAGTCCCACCGGCAAGGCCACCACGTGCAATCCCCATCGGTGGTGATCCTTGTCGGTGAGAACCTTGGTCGGTGAGGCTGTTAAGATAAGTGAGTCCAGATAATTCCATCTTGGTCTCACTAATTATATTTAAATTCAAATTTCAATACTAAAATTAGCCTTGCCCGTTTCCTAGGTGCAAGGCTGATCACACTGTTAATCCATGGCTAGTAAGGTAGCACGAAGCGAGAGATCAGGCACCAACCTGGTTTTTCTGTTCTGTTGCGATCTTACTGGTTCGTCCCACCATTGACCAGAGGGACGAGCCGGTAAGATTGCTCCCTGTGTCTTTTCCATTGTGTATCTCACTAAACAGCGGAATCATTACTCATCCGGAGTCACATTATACCAGTTACTTTGTGCAACGGGTCAAGTGTAAGCTGACCTTAGCATTGTGGGTAAGATTTCTTAAGGCACACACCACCGCTTACGATAACATTTTAAGGTTTAAAAAACAGCTGTTTGAATCACGACAGAAATTTATTTTAAAATATAACTCGTCTCTAATAATAATCCGAAAGCCATTCTTGTATTTTTTTTTGTGTCAGTCCAAAGAACAGTGTGCTTGTTACTAAGGAATTGGGTTAATGGTTTGATTTGTAGAATGTCTTCAACTTTTCTGTTGTCTTCTCAGAAACTTGAAAATGAAGCTGGAAACAAGGAGCTAAATGAAAATGTGCCAAATGCAGCAGACCGCTCCGATGAAACTGGTAAAGGTGAGCACAAGTCTGACATACCAATGCCATGAGAAAGTGTATGTTAGCTTTTCATACCTACATGAGATAGCTGCACTTTGACTTTATTTATGTAATGTTTAATATTTTCCTTCAGGTTTGTATTAGAAATTGCTGTGTCCACCTTTTTACTTCTTGCACGTTACATCCTGAACAAACATGGATACATGGCTGTTAATTTTCCAAATACTGCTAATTCTGTGCTTTATCTTTATAAGAAATGAACAATCAAACCGTTATGAATCAGATTGGTCTTGTTGGTAACAACGACAACAATGTGTAAAATAAGGTTGAAATTACGACAAGAACAAATGTAAAAGCACATGCATTGGATTCACAGGCTAGACGCTGACCACTTATATTCAGTAAGAGAATTGAGGAAATTACTGTTAGTATTAGAATTGAACTTGCAGGTTTGGAGATACAATCTGCTGTCAATTTCTGACAGCAAAATATTGAAGGCCATAGAAGGACCAATAATGAGGAGAAGGTGAACAGTAATGTAGCTCCAGCGTAGAATATTTATTTTACAAAGGTGCAGCAAATTAGACAAATTTCCAATTGATTTGTCACCCACTCCTCATGAATCAGTCAAATCCATTTGGAGTCACGCAATTGGTGAAGTTTAATTGTGAGCAAATTCAATCAGAATGTGGAGTATATCCATTAACAGGAACAGCCATGCTCCCACTCAAGGCTGCAGTCCACTCAAATGCAGAATTATTTGAATCAGAGAACGTATACAAAATTGCAAAACTTACCTTAACCCTACAAAGTGCACAGATGTGTGGAAAGTGAAGTATATTAACTTGGTTCTTATTCAATCAGTTACTTGCAACCATGTGATATGGAGCGATGCTGGCCATCTCCTTTTGATCTTGTTTTGTTTCTGACTTTGGTTCTTATTGCAGCCAAATTGTACTATAAATGAGCAGAACTCATTAAGTCTTGAAAAAAATAAGGTCCTGCCATGTCAGAGATTTACTAAAATCAGACCCAAACAATTACTGGATAGAAAATTGATATATTAAAAGACATTGATAAATTTGCCACCTTAAAACTGAACTTTCTCTACGAAGCCTCAGAACTCCTCCAGCAAAGAGTTCAGCAAGAGGCATTAATCCCGATGACACCATTCCATACTACAAGAAGTGATCTTGTTCGTACTTTGTAGCTTCACTCTCACCATTTCCTTGCCCATGACTATGCTTTTGCTATACATTTGTTTCTATGTGAAAATCAGGAAAATTGACTACATGTTGTGAAATAGGGTTGCTAGCAATCTGTACCTTTTGATATGTTGAAAGTACTCTCCTACAAGGCGATTAAACAGCACTTTCAATCCAGTAGAGAAAGAAGATGCTTAACTGGCTTCTGATTTTACCTTGCATACTGACTCATGCCTGCACTGTGTTGCTAAATGTATGTCATTACATCAGAGAGAAAGATATCAACAATAGTAAGGCAAATAAACAATGACCCAATTTTGCTACGATATAATGGTGAAACAATCATCATTCACTGCTATTATAGGGTAAATCTGACAACAACAACTAGAGTTCACGCATGCATAGTTAAGCATGGAAATCTGAGAGTCCCTACCCAGATTAACCTGATCTTTCACAGCGTGCGCCATTGCAGTCCTTGTCAATCGACATGACACTGAAATACTATAATAGTGTGAATTTTAAATTACTTACCAACTAATTACACGGAAAAGATGCCTGAATAGGTTAGAGTAGGTGCATTTTAGGGACAATTGAGCTTTAAATGGTGCAATAAATGACGTTTACTGCCGAACACCAAGTCTGACCCTTAAAAATGAATTTTATAAGTGTGGAGACTCAGTCCCTCAGAATAATATTAATGCTCCGGTTTTTTATAAGGCTTCTTAAATTTTTCCTCTTTGTCTCTTATATTTTGCTCCCTTAGTCCAATCTGCATTTCTTGTATCATTTTGTATCAAGATCTAAATATAATATTTATTTCCTGCTGTTTTATTAAGTTCTAAGATCTGAGTGTGATCTTATCTACTGTTCATATCTCACTGCAGTAAGGTTGGAAGTTTGGCACCCAGCCAGATTCCATCAGTGTGAATGATGGTAACATTCCAGCTTATATGTCTCTGATGTATCCTAAAACATGGTGTTCAGAGTCACAGAAGTAGTATTTATGAAAACCCTTGCTCTTTGATGCTAAATATCCGACCTACTGCTGTGTATTTTAACCTCCGGACGATATTTGAGTATGGTATTCTTATATAGAACAAATCATTGTTTTTTTGGACCAGAAAAAGCACATATTATTTAAGATATTGGCATTATTCCAGACAATCCATATCCTGTGTTTTTAAAAGAACATGTATTTTCCAGTATACGTTTAACTTCAATGCTTTATAAGTTACATTATTTTCTATAATTTTTGTTTCATTATGGTAGCCAAGGGCCAGCAAACCCAAAAAGGAGATCCCAGCTTGACTTCGCCGGAGAAGCTTACAAAACCTGAACCAAAGATTGAAACAATGAAACCGAAAAGTTCCTCCTCCACTCCTACCAGTCCAAAAACACCCCCTCAAATTCTCAAGCCGAGCAATGTGGGACGACCCAGTATTCCTCAAAAGCCTAGGCCCAGCTGGAGTACGGGTAAGTGGAAGTTGTGTCGCTAATTGCTGAACTAAAGATTTGGGGATTCGTAGAGAAGATTTTAGGGGAACATTATTAATAAACTTATAGTTGCTCATGTTACATATAAGTTTCATATGTGCATATGATTACTCAAAAATAGTCGAATGTTTAAGAAATTATTTGATCAAATGGAATGCAGTTGAGAGAAATAAAGGGTGAATACAGTCTACTACTAGTCCTAATCTATCTGGTATCTTTAGAATAGGTAATCATAAAAGTTGAAACAAAGTTGAAAAGTTGGACAAAAGTGCAGAGGGATGAAGGAACTGTCACCAAGCCCTTATCATTCACCTTCTGTGGATCGACTCAAGGCTGGAATAGGTCTCCTACCATGTTATTAACTAATGCAGTAAGATCAGAACATAGGAGACTAGGAGAAGAGAAATAGCACCATCAGCTGTTCACCCGAGAACATAGAGCAGTACAGCACAGTACAGGCCCTTCAGCACTATCTATAACCACCACCATTTGGCTTGGACTTGCAAAATCCTACTAACTGTCCTGGCTTGAGACAATTCACAGCTCTTTAACCTGTGATTATCTTTCTCTCCACTCACACTGTACCTGTAAAGACTTGATTATTTGTAAAGACTTGCATTCCGGCAATTCTTCATTTTCCAACCTGTAATTATTTTGCAATTGCATCTGTGTCTATATATACTATGTTTGTGAATCCAAACTCTTCACTCACCTGATGAAGGGGTAGCGCTCCGAAAGCTCGTGATTCAGAAGTGTTGACTTCAAATGTTGGGCAGAGCTATATCCAAACCCAAGATCAGGCTATTCCTCTCCCTATCGTTCTGGTGGGTTCTACGTGCCTATCCAATAACTGCTTGAAAGTTCCTAAAGTGTCCAACTATACTATCACAGCAGGCAGTGCATTCCACACCCCAACCATTCTGAGTAAAGAATCTACTTAGACATCCAAATCTACATCCAGGACTTCACCCTGTTCAATAAGACTTGTATGGTGGACCTAAGGTGATCATTTTCATCTCTTGACAATCCAATTAGAAATGTACAGCATTGGCAAGGTCCAAGATTTGGACCTGTGTCTAGTTTCTTACAGAAAATTACATTTTCCAGTATTGGGAAGAACATACAAATTGAAAAAGGAATGTTCTGGAACAAAGATTACTGAATAATGAGTAAAAATTGTCATGGGCAGATGTATGTGTTTTTTGCTTCAGAAAAGTAGCCAACATATAACCAAAGACCTCATGCACCCCAAACCACCACTATCACTTTCCGTCAGGAAGAAAATAGCCTGAAGTCACGTACAAGCCAACTCAAGAACAGCTTCTTTCCTGTTGCAGTCAGACTTTTGAATGATCCTACCATATACTAAGTTGATTTTTCTCTACACTGTAGCTATGATTGTAGCACTATGTTCTGCACCCTTTCCTTTTCTCCTCTATGAATGGTATGGTTAGTCTGTATAACATGCAAAAAACAGTACTTTTCACTGTATACTATTACATGTGACAAGTCAAATCTTACTGCCCATATTCAGTACATTTGTTTAGAAGGAGGTTTGTCTTTGCTTATTTTCAGAGTGTGTATTCTAGTTAAATAATTCAGCAACAATCTTTTGTTGTTTAAAAAATAAAGCAGCTTATTTATTCTCACACACTTACCTTGAATTAATGTAGTGTCTCACACTTTGGCCAGAAATTTCCTGCTGTCTATACTGGCAGGATCTTCCAGTCTCACTTACGTGAACGGAGATTTCAATGGCTCATTGGCCCTGCCATAAAAATACTGGCCTTGGTTTCACATGTGCACATGGACACAAAGATTGGGTATAGATAAAAATAGAGCAGTGATACAGATAAATGTTAATTTGTGTTTCTGATTTATAATGTATGGTTTCCCATGTGGCAGGCTTGTGGTTTCTGGAATGGATTTGATGATTTAAAGTTGAAGCGGGGATAATGTAGAATGGAGGGTTCACAGCAGGTTAGGAGATTTGTTGTAGTCAAATATCTTAGAGATTGGTTTTCAGGTGAAGTTGAAAACTGGAATAGGTCAAATACTTTGCTTCATGGGTTGCAGCTCATTTCAGTGTCAAGGCCTCGGGTGGCTGACCACTGAGAGTTCTGATGGATCTTCTGGGTTCTGAGGTAATGAAGTTGCAGTCCCTAGTCACATGATCACTGGGTTAACACTTCTGAGGCTAACCCAGTCTGATTTAGATGGAGGAAGCCTTTATGATACAATGGGAAGTTCAGAGTGCAGTAAGAAGTCTCACAACACCAGGTTAAAGTCCAACAGGTTAATTTGATAGCACAAGCCATAAGTTTAGGGCACTGCCCCTTCATCAGGGGAATAGGAGTTGTGTTCACAAAAACGGCATATATAGACACAAACTCAATTTACAAAATAATGGTTGGAACGTGAGTCTTAAAGGTACAGATAGTATGAGTGAAGAGAGGGTGAAGCACAGGTTAAAGAGATTGTATTGTCTTCTCTACACAATCACCAGACAGGAATGTTTTCTTCCTATTGGGGAATACTTCAGCAGTCACAGGCATTCAGCCTCTGAATTTCAGGTAAATGTTCTCCAAGGTGGCCTTCACAATACATGACAATACAGAATCGCTGAGCAGAAACTGATTACCAAGTTCCACACTTACAAGGATGGCCTCAACTGGGATCTTGAGTTCATGTCACACTATCTGTAACCCCCACAATTTGCCCGGGCTTGCAAAATCTCACTAACTCTCCTGGCTGGAGACAATACACATCTCTTTAACCTATGCTTAACCCTCTCTCCACTCATCTTGTCTGTACCATTAATATTTGATTATCTGTAGATTCAAATTCGAACCATTATCTTGTAAATTGATTTGTGTCTATATATGCCCTGTTTGTGAACACAACTCACCCTCATCTGAAGAAGGGACAGTGCTCTGAAAGCTTGTGCCTTGTGTTACCAAATAAGCCTGTTGAACTTTAACCTGGTGTTGTGAGACTTTTTACTATGCTTACCCCAGTCCAATGCTGGCATCTCCACATCAAGTTCATAGTGGCCATTGAATTTTGGTCTTTAATTTTGTCCAGTGTGGAGTATGGAGACAGGCTGTTTAGAAATTCCATAGTCTTTAGGTTTTTATCCATCTTTAAACAATGAGATGTGTGAATTCCGTAGATTAATGTAAAATACCTTCACCAGAGAGACAATGTCTAGTTCAAATGGCAAAAGCCATATGATTTAACAGTCATCTTCAGCTTGTATGCCTTCTGTTTTTAAGTGTTGACTGGAAGTTCACATTATGACATGCCTTTATCAGGCTTGATGACATACATAGCTGAAACTGATCCAGTAATAACAGCATATTCTATTGCATGAATCAGTGGGTCAGGATAATCTATGTGGAAAACAAATTCATTTAGGTCATTGATATATACTGTAAATTACTAAGGCCCAAGCACTGATCCTTGTGGCACTTCACTAATTACATGCTACTATCTCAGGAGTTGTCCATTTATCTCTGAACCATTTCTGAACCCATGTTGATATGTTACTCCCAATCCATAAAACCTAATCTAAAGTAACAACTACTTGTCAGGTTATATATCAAATATTTTTTGAAAATCCTAATTTCTTCTTGATATCACACAATGTTTTGCCCTCAGCTACTTTCTGTGGTAGTGAATTCCACAATTCATCATTCAAATTTCTCCTCGCCTCAGTCCTAAAAGGTTTATCCCTTCATCCTCACATTATGGGCCCGATTTTACCATTTTCATTCTAAGTGCCGATTCTGGGTAAAATACAAATCCGACTTAGAAATCTGCTTTCAGGCGCCGCCGTGTGCTCTCAGCCATCTTCAGTCCCATTCGCGCTGTGGGTGAGATTTAGCACTGCCAGAATGATCAGAGCTCTGAACTGCGCATGTGCAGTCAGAAAAAAATTGGTAAAAGTGCGCCCCTGTCAAATTGCTCCCGAGCCGCAGAAAGCAGAGAAGGTGGCCCAGGATTGAAAAGCGGGAGCGAGGGTGTATTTCAGGGTGAGGAGGAGGCAGGTCAAATGGATCTCTTGTTGGCGGGTATGTGGGGTGCAGATGGATCTCTGGAGGGGGGAGGGCAGGAGGGTCCGCTGCCACTCTGTGGGCAATCGGTAGGGGGAGAGGGGATATGGAGGGGGGCAGAGGTGGCGATCGGTTTGGTTAGTGGGGAGGTGGATAAGGGAGGGCATTGATGTGTGTGGGTAGTGGGGGGGGATGGATAAGGGGGATACACACACACACAAACATGTATATATGTGTGTGTGTGTCCCAGTGACCACAATCTGATCTTTGGGGGAAACATTCCAAAAACCACAATCTGCCCACCACCACAACACCACCCCCTACCCCCACCAGTGATGGTGAAGTTAAAATGGGGAATGGAATACAAGGGCTATTTGGTATCAGTCAATGGATATATGAACATGTAGCTGACAAACAGAAAAATATATTGACAGTGCTTTAGCGGGTCACCTTGGTGAAGTTCTACTAAGGTGTAACAATATCCTGTACATCAGAGGAGTTGAGGAAGAGGAAGAAGATGGAAAAATGAGAGAGTAATGTTCACTTTTATTTGAAGAATGACAATGTGTAGAATTTTTGAGTGCTTTTTTCATATTCAGCCATTCAAATATGTTGTATTTGGATTTGCACTGATTATCAAGTCAGGAGTTTATACTATGCTGCAAAGTGTATATGACAAACGAGTTTAATTGTGGACAACTATTCTAGTTTGAATATGTTCAAATGTGAATTCAGGTCTAAGCTGAAAAAATAAAACTAGATTTCAATCCGAAAAAAAAACAATGATCAGCCCTCCCCCCTACCCCTCCCACATCGATCAGCCCTCCCCCTTACACACCCCACCACCACCACCAGACAGTGATCAGCCCTCCCCCCCATCACCAGACAGTGATCAGCCCTCCCCCCCACCACCAGACAATGATCAGCCCTCCCCCACCACCATCACCACCACAGTGATCAGCCCTCCCCCCACCACAGATAATGATCAGCCTTTCCCCCCCATCGCTAGACAACAATCAGCCCTCTGCCCCCATCACCAGATAATGATCAGCCTTCCCCCCCCGTCACTAGATAATGATCAGCCTTTCTCCCCCATCGCTAGACAACAATCAGCCCTCCCCCCACCACCAGACAATGATCAGCCCTCTTCCCCCCCCCGACCCGAAATACATCTGACCTGCCTCCTCCTCCCACCCAACACCGAACCACCCCTTCTCCTGCCCCTGCCGCAACAGAGAATGATCTGATCCACCTCCACCCCCGCCCCCACCACTGATCTGAGTCAGAGAACAGTTGCAAACACTGAATGCGCTCTTCAGAGGCTGGAACACTCGATTCAGGCTTTTATTCAGCAGGTCACTAAAAGCGCAGTTCCGAATTGGCGCTCGCATTGGTGAAGGGGGAAACGCTGATATATTTGGGCGGGCAATTCGTTAATTCGATTTAAATGCATGCAAATTTGTTTCAATCATCGTTGTTCCGTTGGGCGTGGAACGGATACCCGCTATTCGCTGGTCTCGGTAAAATAGCGATCTGCACAGACTCAGGTGCAGATCACGATAAAGGACTCGCACCTGACTTTATCACAATTTTGTGCCTGAAAACACTCAAATTGTTTGTAAAATCAGGCCCTATGATTCCTAGTTCTGGAATCCTTAATCATGGGGAACATACTTTCTGATTCTACCCTGTCTAACTGTTGGAATGTTATAAATTTCAAAGAGAGCCCCTCTCATTCTTCTAAACTTCAATAAATATAATCCTAACCAGTTTAGTGCCTCCTCATATGACAGACCTGACATCCCAAAAATCAGCCTTGTGAACTATTGCTGCATTCCCTCTATAGCAAGACATTCTTCCTCAGATAAGGGCACCAAAACTGCACACAGTGCTCCAGGTGTGGCCTTACCAGCGCCCTGTACAATTGCATTATATTTCTAGAACACACACTCACTTTCCCCACTCTTTTTGTATGCATGTAAAAGCTTTTGCAATCTGTTTTTATATTCCTTGCTAGTTTATTTTCATGTTCTAGTTTTTCCTTCTTTATCAATTTCTTGATCATCTTTTGCTGATTTTTAAATCCTCCCAATCGTCAGGCTTACTAATCTTTTTGGCAACAGTGTAATCCATTATTAATGTAATATTATCACTAGTTTCTGTAATTCACCACATCAGTTGGGTTTTTATCCCTCAATAAAATATGTATTTATTGAAAGTTATGAAATATTTCTTGAAATTGAAATTTTTCATTGCTTGCCTAGCATCACACCTTTTAGCCTCATTTTTCAGGCTACTGTAGTCAATTCACTCATTGTACGCTTGCAATTAATTTTGTTTAAATTGAAGACCCCAGTTTTGGATTTAACACCTTTTCTTTCAATAGTTCAGCACTATTGTTCTTCACTAGATGCTAAATTTAATTAATTACTTGTGCATTAATTAGTCTCCATCAGTTGGATACATAAAAGCTTCGGAAACTCAGGATTTAAATTTGTGTATATTTTACATTTATATTCATTCCTATCATGAAATATATGACATGTTTATTAATCCATTGAGGTAGCTTAAAACGAACACATCCACTTCATTTAGTGTAGATAGTCAGTTTAATCTGAATGAAAGTATGACATTTGTCATAAATTTTGATTGGGATATGTGCTATTCTAAGGGAGGGAGCATAATGATTTAAAGCCTTTGCAAATTTGATCAATAATCAATTGGAAAAGTGTTCATTGAGATTACTGGATAGTTCTACCTCAAAACACTGCTATTGTTGTTTCGGGAAAAGCAACATTAACAAAAATGATGCCTTTGTACTCATATAGAGGAAAATCCAGAGTCATCACCTGGTCACATTTCCCCCAAAATTGCTCTGGTCCCACCTGTTCTCAGGCGAATGCCATCCGATAAAGATGGACAGAGCAGTCCTCCTTTCAGTGGACCCAGCAACTGGTCATCTTCACATGAAGGTAGGCTCACACTACTTAATGTAAGGCAAGGGGGATTTAAAGAAATCCTGAAGTCAGAGGGGAGGGAGAACTGCTTCAATACTTTACTGAAGTACAATTGAGCAATACAGCAGACAGTTAACTCTTCAATCCCAATGAGCAGGTCTGTCACCATACCAGTACCCCAAGCGAACTAGACCAGATATTCTACCACTATGTAAGAAGAAGAACTCTCAGTATTGAGTTTATGAATGTGAAGGCATATTTATGTAAAGAAAACTTGAAAAAAAACTTCCGTGATTTATCAAAAATGCACCAGTTTGTTCTATCTGGTACCAATTGGAGATTGGTAGGGTTCTACTACTTGTTGGCTTGAAGAGTTATAAAATAGTGGCACACAATAGCAAAAAGTTTATAAAAAGGTTTAATCGTAACAATTTTGATATGCAAATGTAGTTTGTATTAATGCTTAATTCTATATTTGTCAATAATACTTTTCTTTAGTAATTGCAATTGTGTGAACCACTGCAATGTGTAAACCACCTTGCATGCATTTTACATAGTCACAACATGCAATTGGAATAGTCATAAAATGTCTTTCATCGTGTATTTCATTTGTTTGTCTCCATAAACTGAAGCAAAAGTAAATTTACAAAAGAAACAAATTGTGTAATAAAGCTCATCATTTCTGCACTAGGATCTCTTGTGAGGTTTTGTGATAAATTAAAATCTACTTTGCATCAGCAAAATGTTATGCACTTAAATGTCAGAACAACTCTAATTCAGTAGTATCAGTCATCTACACAAATGTCCCTATATTGTTTTAAACTTTTGGAACAGTATTTAAGTAGTGACATAAGCAAAACTATTTTATGTTCAACATTGAACACTGATGTCCAGATGCTTGGCAGTATATATCTCATTGAGGCTGGAAAAGATTAATTGTATTACATTACAAATCAGAAAGAGAAATTCTCAGTTTTCTAGAATGTTGCTAAAATGAAATTTAATTCTGTGCATTTAAATTTATGTTTTGATATTCAAAACAAGAAGCAGGAAACTCATTTTTTTATACATTCTTAAATCAAAAACTTTTGGACATGCAAAAAGTGTGCTAAAGGTCAATAAATACCTTCTTCAGGTTTATTTTGTGCTGCTCCAATATGCATTGAATGTATGTATGAAGTAAAGATTAAAAAGTGCCCTTTTTCCCTGGTAGAGCTATTTGGACTTGATAGTAGAGCTGACACAGAACATGATAATGAAATGGCAAAAAATGGAGCACGTGTCAAAAGAACACTGAGGCAATCTTCAACTGGCGCAGTGAATGATGCAAGCGAGATTGAGCGCAAGAAATCACAGCCAATAACTGGTCAGAATTTTTGCCTTCCTGGAGTGGTGGTGGGTGAAGTTGGCACCAGCAAGTATACAATTTATTTAAAGACATCCATACAAACTAATAACAGGTGCATATATGGAGTACAAATTACAGAACTCTTACCTATGGTACCTAATTATCTGACTAGATTTGGGCTCATGGCATTTTCACATTGAAAACCTACTAAAGGTATGAGTTGGGCTCCTGTAGCATGGATGCAAAGCACAAGCCAGAAAATATGAGCATACATGCTGAAGAAGCATATCTCCAGTTGGCTTTAAAAACTCTTAGTTCTTCCATGACTATTGAGTTCCAACTTGCATCTTAGTCACCCAACATACTGCAAGTTTGGAAGGAACTGGTCTGAGTCACTGCACAATGATCTTAAGCCAGTTAGGTTGTTGTGTTTGATTCAGAGCAACAAAGGAGTCCAATTTAGAAAAGATAGTATCATCTGTTCATGAGTGGCACAGACTGTAAATGCATTTTTGTTATTGGATTGCTATAAATTTGCTGGTGCCATTTTAATGCTTGGAGGCAAACCTCGTAATTGAAAGCTGTAGTATCCCATTCCCTGTCTTATGTTCATTTTCATAGTCAAGCAAACTGTGGCATTTATATGCTGAGGATTTCTTTATTACCAAGACTTTTGTTAAGTTTGGATAAAATTAGCATTCTTTTTAAACATTTGGAATGATTACAGAAAATGTTATTTTGTTATGGCTAAGTTTCCAAAGGAAGCAGGGATAGGGATGCTACAGTTACAAAAGCTTTGCTTTGATGTTACTTCCTACAGTGGTGGTGATGGCTTTATTTGGTTTTTGGATGAACAAAAAGTTTCAGATTCCACCAAACTGTTATGTTAACCACAAACCCTACCACTAGCATTTGTATATCATAACTTAAGCCTTCATTTCATTCATTGTGATCACAATGTGAATATAGACTGTGTGCTGTATTACCTGAATATATTAATTCAGGCTGATTAATGAATTCACTGCAAGATATGTTTCCTCAGTTTGGGAATAAAGCTGCTTAATTTGCTACCACTTTGGTATATCTGCACCTTCCCTTTGGCCTTTCCGATGTGTATAAACCTTTTGTCTTCTATAGCTTTGGAACATTTGACGTCTGATTGTAAAGAGATTGGGTAACTTTTAATGAAGGCTACAGGAACTTACACAATTCCTTGCTCAGAAGAGGCTGAAGTACTGGTTAAAAGCAAATTACTGGGGATGCTGGAATCTGAAACAAAAACAGAAAATGCTGAAAAATCTCAGCAGGTCTGACAGCATTTGTGAAGAGAGAATAGAGCTAAACTTTTCAAGTCTGAATGAATCTTCATCAGTGTTCATAAGAGCTTGAAATGTTAGCTTTGTTGTCCATAGATACTGCCAAACCCACTGAGATTTTTGTTCTTGTTGCTAAAGTATTGGTTGGCCATGTGGACACATGCCCATGTTAATTTATCCGATCCTTAAGTTTATGATTTTTTTCAGATTGTGGTGATGATTTGCTGGATTTTGTTCATTTTTTTGCTGATTTTTGTTCTTCTTGGAGGAACAGGAAGAGTCCCTGAAACCTGTACTGCCACGCAACTAGATTATGGCTATTTAAACCTTTAACTCCATTTACCTGTCTTGGCTCCATATCTGTTGATGTTATTATGCACAAAATCTCACCTTTGTATACTGATTCTTTGCTTGATTATAGTTCAGTATGAACTTGGCAATCTTTGCCTAGGTGGTTGCATCTATGTTTGGTTCTGCGTATCAACTCAATATTCAGTTGTAGAAGAGAACTTCTACTCTTCACTCAATGTTCAAACACTTAGCCAGTTTAATTGGCTAGTGATCTACAGCAGGAACCATAACTGATTTTCTGCTACCCAGCATGAATTATCTGAGACCAATGACAGAATGCCTACTGATTCTGATTAAAACCAGCAACTCAGGACAAATTGGAGTCTAATCTATAGGGTTAGGTCAAATCATCTGGGTCTGCAAAAAAGCCAAATGCCAAAACTCCTTAATAAATTTTAAGCTCAGAATTGAAAGAAATGTAAAAGACTGATTGGAACAAGTGGTTGGTTCATCTACAAAATACGATCCATTTTTAAAAAAATTATTATTTATATTTTCAAACTCTACATATAAAAACAGGCAGGGAAAAAATCAATTCAAAAGGTGAAATTTATGAATAGCAGTCCGGTAACTACATCCATTCTGCTGTTGCAATATTTCAATCCATTTCATACCAACTGTTCTTTTTCTCCCAATGATACCAGTGTTTGCAATTGAGGTTTGCAATCATCTGAGGTTGGTCAGATTTTTTAAAATTTACTCATTCACAGAATATGGGCATTGCTGGCCAGGCCAGCAATTATTGCCCATTCCTCATTGCCCTTCAGAAGGTAGTGGTTAGCCATGTTCTTGAACTGCTGCAGTCGATGTAGAGTAGGCCCACAGTGCTGTTAGGAAGGGAGATCCAAGATTTTGATGCAGCAACAGTAAAGGAACAGTGATATATTTCAATGTCAGGATGTCTTTGAAATATATGTGACTTGGATGGGAGCTTCCAAGTGGTTGCATTCCCATTCATCTACTTCCCTTGTCCTTCTAGGCAGTCAAGGTTGTGGGTTTGAGAGGAGTCTGGGAAAGTTACTGCAGTCATTTATCAGCTCAAGCTTGAACATTGCTCAGGTCTTTGCTGCAGACTGCTGCAGTATCCGGGAGGTCATAAGTGGTGCTCATCATTTTGCAATCATCAGCAAACATTGCCAATTCTAAATTTATGATGCTGGGAAGGTCACTGATGAAGATAGCTTTTGTGATCTCTAGGTTTTAAATTTCTTCGTAGCATATTGGAGTGTCTGTAGAAGTTCTTTCTTTCATTTGCAGATAAAAATAGAGTCTGCATACATATATTCTGAAGTCACTGTATAGTTTACTCTCAGGAGAACATATTGGCTGATTTTGGCTGTTGGGGTATGTAGATGCTCACTCATGGAAAAGCTCTGAGAGGAGGACAGGCGAATTTAGTGACAGTACCTGAATTCAAATAGATTAGCAGAATGTCAAATGTTCGTTCTGCATAGCAAATTAATCTTGTACAGTTGGTTCCTTTTGAGGGAATTTTAAAAACCATTGTTAACTTGTGATGATAGGACAGATTGGCTTATTCTCCTCTGTTGTCCTGTGAATGTGGAAGATGTGTCTGGGTCATGAGACTTCCAGCAAGTGCCTCAAACACTAGGTAGAACTTTCATTAACACATTTGTTCTGAGTTAAGTGGATGCTGCAGCTGACAAAGAAGTGCTCTAGCCTAAATAGAGAATAGACTCACTAGGCTTGAAATGGTTCTACAATAACATAGGACAAAGAGCAGCATGTCTTTATCATTTACCTTTCTGCAACAATCGGAGGGTGATTTGTAAAACATCTATGGTGTTTGATACAATGAGTGAATAGACTTTGATGCATGTGAAAATATGAATATCTCACTCCATGTCATTTTTTTAATGCCTTCACCTAGTGGTTTGGGATTGCATCTTGGCATTTGTGTTCCCAAGTTTCATTTGGCCTGTGTTTTTTGTTTCATTTGGAGAGGAAATTGGTACATTGAGCAGAGATCAGATTTGAAGTTGTTTATCAGGGACGGTGGACACGGTTTTAGAGCAATCAGCTTATGGTCAACTCTTTTGAGATATTGACCCAGCGAGGAATAATCTTTTAGCACTGCTGTTTGATATAGCATTAGAGCTCTGGCAGAAACTTTAGACATTCTTAGTAAAAGTTAGAAGACTGAAGATATAGGGGGCGATCTTACCAAAAAATTCTAAATACCGATAGTGTGTGAAAACGGGAAAGTTATGGATCTATTTTTTTCAGCAAGAGAAAATTTAAAATCTTATCAGAACATAGGTAAAAAGAGGCAAAGTATGATTCTCATTAGTAGGGGGAATAGACAGAGTGCATTCATATACTGAGAGAATCATAGAATCCCTCAGTGCAAAAGGAGGCTATTCGGCCCATCCAGTCTGTACTGACCACAATCCCACCCTATCCCTGTAACCCCAAGTATTTATCCTATCAATCCCCTGATACTAAGGGATAGTTTAGCATGGCCAATGCATCCAACCCACGTATCTTTGGACTATTCACGCAATTCATTGCTGACTGTCAGAGGGCGTTATTGCACATGCACTTGATCTCCCAATGCACTAATGCACTCCAAGATCACAATAGACTCTTTTCAAGTTCCTCTGGACTGTTAAGAATCCAATCCTAATCTGAAATACAATTCCCTAACCCTGATGGAAGGTCATTAGGGATTCCTTTGAAACCTTGAATCTGGCCTGCCTTCTGAACATGGGACTGGATTAGCGGCTGAACCACTTTGCATTAGGACAGCGTAACTTTGTGGATCACCTTCACAGCGAAACAGACAAACCTCAAGAAAGGTTTATTGCACCCTGACAATCTCTACTCTCTCTTGAATCTGGCTGTCTGGGCGACTCCCAGTTGTATTGATAGTGGATTCTGAATCTGACACAAGGCCTAAAAATATTAAAAGTAAAAATGAAGATCGATATACTTGTATGGTGTTCTAAGTTATCATTTGCGAGTGTTTTAGATGAGATATTCAATCTAAATGTTTTGTTACGTGTGAGTGAATAGGGATGTGGAACCACGATGAGCAAATGGAGTTGAGACACAGATCAGCCACGAACTTGTCAAATGGCAACCAGGCTTGAGGACTGACCACTACTATGTTCCTAAATGAGTTGATGTTTCAGAGATAGAAACGACACAAATGTTCCAATTTGTTTGAATTCTGTTATAATTCATAGGGCAACTGTCATGAAGATGAGGCATATTGTTCTTCATACAATACATAATATACTTTAATTTTTCAAACACATATATAAATTGCACTTCTTCAGAATTCATAAATTCATCCAAATACTAAAATAGAGCCACCTCATATTGACAGATGTTATATAAATTTAGTGGTCCAAGAACACAGTTTTGCCTTCTAAGATGATTTATATATTTTTCAAAATGAATGTCACAAAGCATTCTCAATAGCCTTTATCTTGGCACAAATTTATTCTTTGTCTTGCCACAAATTTGCTTTTTTTTTTGTAACTTAATTTTGAATTTTCATTACATAACAAAAGCTATATCATATTAGACAAAAAAAATTAAACATGATTGACATTAAAAAATATAACAGAATATTATAGCAACCTTTCGTAAATGTTGATAAAACTTAACATGGGATTGCACTCATTAGTAGTGATGTCAAATTAAGATGAAGGATATTATGTTATATGTGCAATATATTGTGTTGACAAGGGGTAGTCATTGAGTTGTACAGCACAAATAACGCCCTTCAGCCCTATGAATCTGCACTAATAATAACTACTACTGAAGTCGCATTAATCACAGGTTGAGGGGAGCCATGAAAGACCTTGTACTGCAGTTGGTTTAGAGCCAGAGAACAAATTGTAGCATCTTCACCAGAAAAGATCTCACCAAATTTGTAGAGCTCCAAAGGATCAGAGCAGCAAAAGGAAATGAATATGTAGCGCAGACAGTATAAAGCCTGGCAGGAAATTGGCACAGTTTGGCTTGCCACCACAGCCCAATCTAAATTTTCCTCCGCTGATGATGGGAAGGCCAAGCCAAGGCCTAAAATCCTCTCATTCCTCGTTGTGGCATGGTGGCACACTGGTTTGCACTGCTGCCTCACAACGCCAGGGACCCAGGTTCGATTCCCAGCTTGGGTCACTCTCTTTGTGGAGTTTGCATATTCTCCCCTGGGTCTGTGTGGGTTTCTTCTAGGTACTCCAGTTTCCTCCTATAGTCTGGAAGACATGCTGGTTAGTTGCATTGGACATGCTAGATTCTTCCTCAGTGTACTCAAACAGGCACTGTCGTGTGGCAACTAGGGGATTTTCACACTAACTTCATTGCAGTGTTAATGTTAGCATACTATGACTAATAAATAAATTTTACTTCCTTCTTCAGTGATGAACCTGGTAAGCAACAGCAGAATGCCTTTTGGTGTGGCTAATAAAGCCCTGTTACCTGGATGATAGGTTCATATCTTAGTGTACCTGCAAATGATTCCTTACCCAGGAGTCTGGGCCAGGATATCCTGTGCTCAATGCAAATATAAAATAGGAGCAAGAAATGAAGATCATTTGGTATATTCACTTTATTAAAAGAATTCAGTCATGGAACTGTGATTCAAAAAAAAAGCAGAAGATGCTAAAAATACACAGCAGATTTATCAGCATTTTAACAAAGATCCCAAGTTAAAATGTTGGGTATTGATCCTTCATCCAGTTGTTCCCATCAAAATGAATATTTCTATCCAAAATATTAAACTGTCATTTTTTTTTTTGTTTCAGCTGCTTTGTATTTTTAACATTGGCATCGTGAAGGGAACATGTGTATTAGTTGGATTGGCATTGCTTAAATTTATGTTGTTCCCAGATTTGCACATACCTTGTGTTTGTTTTTTTTTCATGTTCTTGATGTATTATTGCTATTTATATTTGAGGCTGAGAAGTAACTACTATTAAAAGTTGCCAGAACCCCTCCATTCCTAAGAGGCAGTTCATACTAAGACATGCTACCATCTCCCACTTGCAGAAGTTTATGGGAGGCTAGCCAGAAATGTAAATCTAGGGCCATGCCGATCCCAAAAGATAGTGCGTGGATCTAAAACTCGGCTTCACACCCGACGCAAAAGTTTGCAATCATCCCTGCCCCTTTCTAATGGCATGAGTCCAATTAGCATATTTAAAGTAGAATTTAAACATGTACAGCCCATTCAAAACCCAGTGCATGGAATCTTCCAGCCTTTGGGCACTGCGTGATCTGGCACGATGTTCACACACTCTGAGAATATTAAGGCTCCTGGGTGGTTGGGGACGTAGCTAGGCAGTGTCTATTGAGCAGTGCCCGCTAGGTACCTCAGCACTCCAGTTGGGCACTGCTTGTGTGCCAGGAGGTGGGGACTGGATGGGAGATAAGTGGGCAGGATTGTGCAAGGGTAGATCATGATGGCAGTCAGTCAAGGGGACTCACAGGAAGGATCCAATGTGGGCAACCCGTGTTCAGAGATGTGAAATATGCCACCAATGAGGAGGAGTGGGTCCTAATGTCCATGGAGAGTGGGAGAGAATTTCCCAGTGCACTTAGAGATAAGGATGCCCTTATAGAACAGTGCCTGAGCATTCTGAAGCCAGGCTCACCATTTTATTAAGGCTGCGTTTCTCCAACTTCCCCAGTATTGGTGCAAAGCTCCCAACTCTCCAAAGAAATGAGTGAGTGTGGGAAGATTACGGTGCGGAGCGCACCTGAGAGACCGGTGTAGATTCACTTTGTTATTCTCGCTGTTATCTTTCACATAGGGAGGAATTTTTCCAGAACATTTCTAAGTGTCATAACAACGAGAAACATGATGTGAATCATGCTGGGCTCTGAGCGAGCTCCGTATCGCAATCCTTCTGCATTCATTTTATTGTAGAGTTGGGAGCTTGCCGCCAGTACGGGGAAGTGGTGGTGATGGGGGGGAGCAGAGGGAACTTAAACATGCTGGTGAAATCAGCTTCAGAGCAGTGTGCTGTGTTGTTGTAAACAACAGCCCAATCTCATGGCTCACGGTGCACAGCCCACCACTCTCAGACATTGGGTCCTCTTTTCCTCACCCGTCCGACCCACCTACATCAGCAACATATCCTCTCCTCGCCCTGACACTGGTCATCTGCACCAGGACTATCCCACTAGGTCCCCTGTCTGACCCCGACATGCCACCCCCTATATTTCCTCAGCTATTCCCCCTCATCATTGTGACCTTTGACATGCCCTACCCCCCTATCATGACCCCCTTTGCGATTCACCCCTACGTGACTCACCCTTATAAGACTCCCCTGCATGTGTTCCTCCTCCCCTCCGGCATTGCCGCCCTACTTACCTGGCATGCTGATGCTGCCTGATATCCACTGCCGGGGTGTCTGGTGGGCACTGCCGGGGTGTCAGGTAGGCGCAGCCTGACTTGCAGTGTCCACCATGCCCCCCCGCCATCACCTGCCCCAGCGTGACCAGTTCGCCAGGTCTGCAGTAGTGTTTCACAGTGGACATTGCATCTCGTCAGGGAGATGGGAGACATGCATGGTGAACTCCCTAACGGTATTGAAATCCAGCCAATCTCATGCTAATGAACTTCACATCCTTCCTGGGCATGAAGCATTCACACTCCTTGGAAGAAGCCAGGTAGATCAGAAGTTTTTCTTTTGCGCTAGGTGCGAATCAAATTTTTAGCTTAGCATGCTATTTTCCCTGACGGCCTAGCGCAGCAAGGTCGTAAAATTGTGCCCTTAACTTTTTGGGGAGAAGATTCCACTCGTTATTTTAAGTGGGACGGATGTGTCACAGATATCTGTAGCTGCTGACTTACTCCACCTGGTGGCCGTCACTTAAAGCACATGTGTGATACTGTCCTGATGAGTAATGCTCTGTTTATGATTGTGAGCTTATGGAGGTTAACTGCCAGCTTCCAAAATTCTCTCCAGCATGTTTGAAGTATCTCCCTATTCATGATTTTGGCTCTAAATTCTTCAAATATGCAAAAACTTAATCTAGTTTCCATCTGGAGAAATGTGTTGTTATTAGTATCAAGCTGATGTGTATTCATTGCACACTGAGTGATTGTGGCAAATTTACAGGTTTCAATTGATTTAACAGATTGTCTCTTCAGCATTTGAAATCCAGCCACTGAATGGTGTTTTTCTTTTTTGAATTGAATAGTTGGACAAGAATGTATTTTAAAACTTCAGTTGCTTTACAACAAGGCTCTATAACCATCTGTGTCTTTCGATGTAAAACTCAAGCGTTCTGAACATGTTCCCGTGAACAATTTGTGACTTCATGTACCTGTTGTGTCTTCTGCTTTCCCTGTTTTGATGTGTTTTAAAATAACCTCTTCTCCGTTGTTATTAAAAATCACCAGTACGCCAAAGTTCTGTGTCAGAAACAAGTTCCAGACAAAGCCCACGCTCTGAAGAGGTCAAACCAGGCCGATTTTCTGAGGACCAGGAGTTGCGAGGGAAAGAGAAAATGTCCAAGAGAGAGCGGCAGCATTCGAAAACCGAGGGGAAGAATGGCAGCAAGTCCAGCGATTCTGGAGAGGAAGGCGACAAAGACTACATATTTGTATAGAGATTTTTGGGTTGGGAGGTTGCGCAGCACCAGAGCACACAATGATACAAGCAATCAGGGTGTAATGATGATCTGATTGGTTTCTATTCACCAGCCAACTATCAAATTAATACTTTATAAAAATTGGAAAATGAATTTTTAAATTTCTGGCTTTCAAAACAATCAATTTTTAAAAACTCGATTGTTTATTGCATTTATTTACTGCATGCACAATATTTTACTTTTATTCCTGTGATTCCAATCTCTTCCCTTAATCATTCTTCTCTGCTTCCCATCTCTGACAAATTAACATTCCTTTTTATTTTTGCTACCATGCTTGCAAATGTTGGCATTTTTTTTTTCTCATGTACTGGAATTCTGTAAAGCAGCTGTGTGGAATACGTGTCTTGTACAAAGACATTGTAAACCAAGCAACCAAACTGGAAACTGTTTAGGGTCAGCTTAAATAGAATGGGGAGAAAGTTTACGGATGTAATCCTGTATGCTTGTATGTGTGTGTGTGTGTATGTGTGTGTATCAGATGTGCACGCAAGATGTAATCCTGTATGCAATTGAGCAAAGTAATGATACTAACTGAGCACACTAAATAAATACATTTGTGTAATTTATTATAAATAAGAGCTTGGATAAAGATTTGTAATGCTCTAGCAGGGCATCTTTTGTCCCCCAGGTGTACAAATAGTCCATTTCAGATTATTAAATCTGTTTTCATAAACATTGCCATAAGCACAATGAGCAAGACTATGTGGGGATGGTGGGTCCATCATGTGGGGTGTAACTTTTAGCAGTTTCATGCTAATGGACTGTTAGAACAGGGAAGTTTATTTTTATGTTAATCATTAGGCTAACTGATGATCTGTTTATCTACCCACTTTTACATCTGAAATTAATTAATCATTTATGCCTTCCAGTGGCCTATATTGCTCACTGTTAGTTCCAGTGTAGAGGGGATTTCTTTCTGTATATATTTGTACCAATAAAGAGAATGATTCTAAAGTTCTGTTGCCATTGTATTAATGCATTCTGTAGCAGTTTATCAATACATGTTGCATTGGTTTTATCTTTGTATCGTAACGAAGGTGATTATGGTCACAGCATTCAATCCCAGTGAACAAAATGCAGGATCTGAATTGAATAATAAGAGCAGGAATGACATTTGTTCATTTTGAGACTAAAATTGAGAATTATTTATGAGTAGTTTTCTGTGTATATAGTTTATCCTTCTAATTTGTACTTGTATATAAATATGCATTCTAGTTTTGGGTAATTTTCCACTTTCTTCCCTCTAATAATTCTGAATTTCTTTGCATCTAATATATGTGTTTTTACACCTTTTTTCATGTTGAATATGGATCCGAAGGTAGCAACGATTGCAGTTGAGGTAAAATGAATATTTTATATTTCTTCAGTTAAGCAGGTAACTTGTGAATAAACCACTAATTCTGTGGCCAGAACTAATCAAATGTATGATTAAAATCAGAAAGATGAAGAGAATTAAATTAACAAACTGAGATTTACAACGCAATGGACAGTCATTCTGCTCATTGTCTCTGTATTGTACTTTTTGACCTTTTTTTCCATATAAAAGATTTGGAAATGAGTCATCTTTAAGTATAATGTATTTTGAAGTAGAATTAAAATACTAAAGAAGCTTGGCACTATTCAGGATAAAACAGCCTGTTTGATTGTTATCCCATCAACCACTTTAAACATTAATTCTGTCCACTCTGGCATAGAATAACAGCAGTGTATCCAAGAGAAATACCACAGCAACATGCCAAGATTCCTTCAATAACATCTCCCAAATTCATGACCTGAACTCCCAATAAGAATATGGGTGCAAATCCATGATGTACTACCACCTGTAAGTTTCCCTCCAAACAATACAGTAACCTGACTTGAAACAACCATTCTCCCACTGTCACAAAGTGAATATCCTACTATTCCAAGTCAAAAGTCATAGGCTCAAGTCCCACTCTGAAGATTTGAGAACGTAATCTAAGCTGGCATGGAGGTACTCGTTGATTGAAGGTGCAATATTTCATGAGATATTAAACGAAGAATCAATCAAGTTGCATGTAAAAGATCCCATGGTATGATTCAAAGAAGGACAAGGCATGTTCTGATGTATTGGTCAGCAGTTATCCCTTAACCAAAGCCACTGAAACATATTATTTCCGTATTTTATCTCCTTGTCGTTTGTGGGATTTTACTGTGCAGAAATATTACTTATATTTAATAAGTAAATTAAATATTTACTTATTTAATAATAATTAAATAATAATTAATTTAATAATAATATTATTTACTTATATTGTAAGAGTGAATACATTTCAAACTATGCAATGCATTGGGATTTGCTAATAAAATCACTCTATAAATGTACATTCTTCCACCACATAAGTTTAACAGCAACAATCCCTCCACATCCCAGGATCAGAAGCAGCAAAAAAATGCTTCATGTTCAACCTCAGTTAGTACAATTAGAACTGGGTAGAGAGTTTGGCTTAATGAGGGAAAAAGTATGCACAAGCTCAGCTATGATGTAGAGATGCTGGCGTTGGACTGGGGTAAACTCAGTAAAGTTTTGCAACACCAATTTTAAATCCAACCAATTTTACTATCAAATAAATTGGTTGGATTTAAAATTGGTGTTGCAAGACTTTACCAAGCTCAGCTAGCCAGAACGAAGATCTTCTGATGTGGATGGTGTGCGACATGGTGTATTGTTTTTTAGTCACAAACATAGGTTTGAAGTTAGGTGAAATAAACACCTATAAAACTTCATTTTCTACACTCACTTGAAATGATACCAAAATACCAAAAATAATAGATTCACTGCTGCCTGGAAAATAAAACTTAATGATTAACTTAATAATCTTGATCATTTGCATTGAGCCTTGTTTCAGTATAACGTACTTTGAATTCACCTACTTAAAGATTGGGGAAGTACATAACATGAGGACACAATGTGTATGACTCTGATCACCAGGAGGATTCAATTGCTACATCCCTGTTATTTTGACTGAATTCTTTGATTGTTGCAAGTTGTTTTTTTTATTGGTAGCTGTCCATTTACTTATTATGTTTTCATATGTTTGTAATAGTGCATTATTGGTTGCTTTTCGTGGCATTTGTTCATTAGTACATTTCTTATCTATTCAATGATATTTTACTGTTCTTTGAAGATGAAATGTGAGCCAGTCAACTACAAGGGGATGTATATAAATGCACACTTGGCACAAGTCATTTCTAATTCTGAGATCTCCATGTAATCTGGAGCATGGTTAAATCAACATATGAAGAAGGACAAGAAAGATCCTCTGCTTTGGCCACATAGCACCAGATGCATCCCAAAAGATAGTGTCCTCACCAACTTATGGAAAAACAATGGGGAAATTTATCTCTGATTTTTTCCAGAAACGCCACTCTTTTCCATAAATCTACTGATTTGCTAGTTTTTCCCTTCGGTAATGAAACATACACATGGACAGAGTCTGTTCTCTTTGTTATTCTAAAGCAGTTATTCCCAACCTTTTATATGTCATGGCACACCTCTATACTATATGAAAACAAGGGTTTCAGGCGTACTTCCTACTTTTCTCTGTCTTCCTCCCTTACTGGGAACTTTGGTTTTAGCTTTTCTGTGCTCTTGTCTGTTTTTCTGACTTCTCACCGAGTCTCTTGTGTCTCCGAGGGTTTTTGTGTCCTTCTTGAGTTTTTCTGGGCGCATGAAGATAAAGGTTTATCTTCAGCTCCAAGTCCCGTTGATCACGCACATGGGCCTGACCAACATAAAAAAATCTTAGTCACAGTTTCTTCCAGCTGGCGGATCTATGGGAGGCCCAAGATTTGTCAGGTCGTGGAGATGTCAATCATAGAGCAGAAGTCAAAGGTTTTATTAGCTTTTATTGGTAGTGGGATTGAATTTCGGAGCCGCAACGTCATGTTGCAACTGTACAAAACTCTAGTGCGGCCGCACTTGGAGTATTGTGTACAGTTCTGGTCCCCACATTATAAAAAAGATGTGGAGGCATTGGAGAGGGTACAGAGGAGGTTTACCAGGATGTTGCCTGGTATGGAGGGCAGGTCTTATGAAGAGAGGCTGAGGGATTTGAGGTTGTTTTCGTTAGAAAGGAGGCGGCTAAGAGGGGACCTAATCGAAACATATAAGATGATTAGAGGTTTAGATAGGGTGGACAGTGATAGCCTTTTTCCTAGGATGGAGAAAGCTAGCACGAGGGGACACAGCTTTAAATTAAGGGGTGATAGTTATAGGACGGATATCAGAGGTAGGTTCTTTACCCAAAGGGTGGTTCGGGAGTGGAATGCCCTGCCTGCAGCAGTTGTAGATGCGCCAAGTTTGGTGGCGTTTAAGAGGTTAGTTGATAAGTATATTGGAAGAGAAGGGAATGGTTTAGTTTGGAGGGGCATTGCTTTTTATATTGGTTGGCGCAACATCGAAGGCCGAAAGGCCTGTTCTGTGCTGTAATGTTCTATGTTCTAAGATTAGATTTAGTTTAATTACATGAATTTTGAATGTATTTTCATAGCACTCTTGGAAGATGTGCTGTGGCACACTGGTTGGAAACCACTGTTCTAAAAGCCTCAAATCTAATCCTGTCAAAAGTCTTTGCGTTTCCAAAATAAAATTTTATGACTTTCCCAGCCTAGCCTGAAAACTATGAACTTTAAACTGTGCAGCAATCAAGTGACTCTCTTCTGAATCTTTTGAACAGTTTCAGTTCCCTGCCAAGAGAGCAAAACAAAATCATGCACCATATTCTGGAATGCAACTGGCCCCAAAGCCTTGATCAATTAGAAGGTTTTTATATTTATTTGCTAGCTGTGCCACTGCATTCAATTTTGCAAAACTGGTCATGAATTGTCTGTGACTCGTGACCTATAATCTATTTTTATCAGTATAGATCTCCTTTGACATTTTTCATGTTAAATGGGTGGATTGATTTCTTTTTTGCATCATTGATTTTGGATTTAAATATAACTAAATATTTTAAATATATATTTTAATTTATGCTTTGGTGATTGAATTGCCCAATTTTTTGTGGGAAAGTAAGTAGCTTTTATTTTGTGTAAAAGTGGGACTCCCAAGCTGGGAGTCAGTGTAGGGTCTTCAGGGGGTCTGTGGAACTGGTAGCTGTTGCATTTACTGGCAAGAGCCTGTTTGAAAAGAACAAGCAGCCAATTTCAAAAAATAACAACAGCAATGAAATAAGCCAGTCAGAGCAAGGTTTCTTCGAGCATTGGACAGTCAAGTCTATCAGCATTCAATACGCCAAGAAACTTTTTTCTGGCCCATTTGATGTATTCCATCTCACTGTCGCAGTGCAAAAGAGCCCACAGCTTTTTGGACAATGATTGGACCTGAAAATTGAGCCCATGGCAAAAAGGAGCAGGCAGAAGCTGCGTGGGAGTGTTTGAGCCTTGGAGCGAGTTTGTGTGAGGAAATTACATGGAAGATGAGACATAATATATTAACTATCTTTTATATTCTGTGATATTAACCATGACTAGGAAATCTTCCAGTTGCCCTATAAAACCTTTTAGTTAATCTACACAAGCTAGCAATTTGTTTCAAAGGTCAATGACATTTGGTGAGAATGACTCCTTAAAATCTAGGGCAAGATTCTCCGGCTTCCCTTCAATGTGTTTCTCAGTGATGAGAAGCAGCCCACCATTGGCCAACAATGGGATCTTTTGATCCCCCCTCTGTCTATAGGATTTCCCTTTGGTTCCACTCCATGCTGTTGGGAAAGCTGTGATAGGAGTGCATCCCAGTGATGTGAACAGCTGCAAGATATATCCTCTAATCCAGCATACTTCAGCACCGGCTTAAGACATAGAAATCAAGCTTGCTGTCATACACCTCATATGCAGTGCTGATGATGACTGGGAACGCTTCAGGGATGCTGTCCATACATCTGCATTGAAGATGCTCGGACCCTGTACCCACAAGCAGTGTGACTGGTTCGATGAGAAGGATGAGGAGATACAGGCTCTACTTGTTGAAAAGCACCATCTTCATTGGGCCTGTCAGAATGACCCATCATCAGCTGCCAAGAAAAATGCTTTTGCCGGTGCTCACAGAACAGTACAGAACAAATTGCGTAAAAAGCAGGATGCCTGGCTAAGCGCCAAGGCAAATGAAATATAGGGATACGCTGACAGAAATGACTTAAAACAGTTCTGTGAAGTCCTTAACACTCTCTATGGATCTTAATCTCTCGGGAGATCCCTCCTGCTCAGTACAGATGGTACAGAGAGGGCTCAGATCCTGCAGAGATGGGCTGATGACTTTGAAGCTGTCCTCAACCAACCGTCATCGTGAGTGATGAGGCAATAGACAAGATTTCCCAGGTTGATATCAACAGCGTCATGGATGACTCACTGGTAGTAGCCAAAGTCACAAAAGCTGTCAGCTAGCTATCCAATGGCAAAGCCACAAGGACACATCCCATACCCGTAGAGATTTGCAAAGCTGCTGGTCCTATATTTATCGAGAAGTTCACCCAGTTGTTCCAGTCCTTTTGGAAGCAAGGATCCATTCCTCAGGAACTTAAAGATGCTTCCATCGTACACCACTACAAGAGGAAGGGCAAAGGGCAAGTATGCAACAGCCACCAAGGAATCTCGCTGCTCTCCATCACAGGAAAAACCCTCAGAAGAGTCCTGCTAAATTGTCTGATCATTCATCTGGAACTGAGCCTGCTGCCAGAGTCATAGTGTGACTTCCGCAAAGGTTGCGGGACTATTGACGTGATTTTTGCTGCGCACCAACTTCAGGAGAAGTGTCATGAGCAGAATTGCGAGCTCCACACAGCCTTTGTTGACCTTGCGAAAGCCTTCAAAACTGTAAGCTGTCAAGGTCTGTGGAGGATCATGTCAAAGTTCAGTCGCCTTCCCAAATTCATTCAGATGGTACACCACTTCCATGATGGCATGATGCCCAGGGCATTGGATGGCAGAGAATCTTCTGCGACATTCCCAGTCACCAATGGCATCAAACAGGGCTTTGTGCTTGCACCCACACTGTTCAGCATGATGTTTACTACCATGCTGAATGATCCCTTCCAGGACAGTGTTGCTGGAATCAGCCTCAAGTACAGAGTGGATGGGAAGGTCTTCAACCTTGGAGACTTCAAGCTATTACCAAAGTGAAGGAGACTGTTCTGAGATACTTCCTGTTTGAAAGCGCCCTGCGCCCTGTATGCTGGCTCAGAGTCAGAGATACAAGTCAGAATAGACAAGTTTTCTGCGGTTTGTGACAACTTTGGACTCACCATCAACATTAAAAAGACCAAAGTCATACATCAGCCTGTTCCTCATGCACCGTACACAGAACCCATAATCACAATCAAAGGACAGAAGCTATAGGCAGTGGACCAGTTCACTTGGCAGCACGCTCTCCCAAGCAGTGACTATTGATACAGAAGTTAGCTGCAGAATAGCAAAGGCAAGTTCTGCTTTCGGTAGACTGCGTTCCACTGTATGGGAACATTGAGGAATCAGCCCAGCAACAAAACTGAAGGTCTACAGTGCTGTGGTACTCTCTATCCTCCTGTATGTCTGTGAAATGTGGACTGTGTATCGAAGGCATGCAAGACAGCTCAATCATTTCCACGTGACTTGTCTTCGCAGAATATTATGCATCAGATGGCAAAACAAAGTACCAGACACTGAAGTCCTCTCTAGTGAAAGTCTACCATCAGTCCACACACTGCTGATAAGAGTACAGACCCAGTGGGTAGGTCATGTCATCTGTTTGTCAGATGAGTGCATACCCAAGCACCTCCTTTTTGGAGAACTCTGTGTTGAAAGACGCTCACATGGAGGGCAGAAGAAACATTTCAGAGATACACTCAAGGCTTCTCTGTAGTCGCTGGACATAGATACAACCACCTGGGAAACCACCCTACCTAGCGCTGCCTCATTCACAAAGGCTGTCCAGCTTATAAAGTAAGGAGTACTGTTGAAGCACAACATAAACGTGAGCTGCTCAAGTCCAGAGCTATTAGTGCAACAACTACAATGCCTACACAAGTCTGTCCAATATGTGCCAGGACGTTCCATGCCTGAATTGGCCTGATCAGTCATTCTTTGGACAGGTCGCAACCACCGTCAAAATGACGAATGGTGTCAAGGTCCTCATGGATGACGATGGACAAACAACATGTATTTGTAGAAGTTCTTCGGATTTTCCTACGCCTTATCTACCAAACAATCTTGTGTTCCTTTTTTGGCCTCCTGATTTCTCTCTCGACTCTACTCCTACATCCCCTATACTCTTCAAGGGATTCACTTGATCCCAGCTGCCTATGCATGTCATTTGTCTCTTTTTTTCTTCTTGACCAGGGCCTCAATAATCCAAGTCATCCAGGGTTCCCTACTTTTGCCTAAGAGAAATGTACTCATCTTGAACCCTGGTTAACACACTTTTGAAATCTCCCACTTGCCCAGATGTCCCTTTGCCTTCCCAGAGACTCCCCCAATTCAACTTTTGAAAGTTCCTGCCTGGTACCATCAAAATTGGCCTTGCGCCAATTTAGAATTTTAACTTTTGGAACAGACCTATCATTCTCCACAGCTATCTTAAAACAAACAGAATTATGGTCATTGGTCCCAAAGTGATGCCTCACTAACACTTCTGACACCTGCTGTTCCCTATTTTCCAAGAGTAGGTCAAGTTTTGCCCCCTCTTTAGTCAGGCCATCCACATACTGAATGAAAAATTCCTTCTGAATACACTGAACAAATTTCTCTCCGTCTAACTCTCTAATACTATGGCTGTCCCAATCAATGTTGGGTAAGTTAAAATCCCCTACTATTGTCACCCTATTTTTCTTGGAGCTATCTGTCATCTCTTTACATATTTGCTCCTTAATTTCTCGCCAATTATTTGGGGATTTGTTTGGTGCTCCGGTTTCCCCTCACATTCCAATAATGTGCAAGTTAGGTTAATTTGCCATGTTAAATTTCCTCTTAGTGTCAGGGGAATAGTGAGGGTAGGTGGTATTGTCGGTGCAGGCTCGATGGAACCAAATGGCCTTTTTCTCTACTATAGGAATTCCGTGATTGATATAAAAGGAAATACACGTCACCAAAACTGAAAGTAATCACAGCCTGATGTTGGACAGACACGGGTGCTGTGTGGGAATGGCTGGGCAGAGCCAGCACAGATGGATGATTGAAAGAGAAGCCTAGCAGACAGCATTGGAAAAGCTCAGGACAGTCAGTAAGTGTGATGGTTGGAGGGAGGATCAGCGTGCAAGGTGTTATGCTGCAAAAGGCTCATCACAGACACTTGTCCCTCCAGAATCACTTGTAGTGAAGTATTGTGCAGCTGAACTGTGGGTATTGGGGTGGGGAGGGCTCTCAAACCTGATATAATAATGTTGCAAGATAATAAACATTATTTAGTGAATATCTTATAAATACAGTGACAGTGTTCACCGGTGCTCAGAATTTCTTTATTTTTCCCGGACTGTTACTTCCTCTCAGTGCTGCCGGGCCAATGTGGTGTCTTGGTGTCACTGTTGCAGGAACTCATCCATGGTGATGGAGTACAGGTCAGTGAGCATCTCTAGAAGTATCTGGGTGTTCTGCTGGACCTGGGTCTCCTTGGATTCCACTACCCTCCCTATGGAGATTTCAATACATGCACATATAAGCACCACTTCACAGAGAAGGCAGATGGACTCCTCCAACTTGTATGCCACTTCATTAATGACATTCAACAGCATTCCCTGTTCCCCCAACTCTTGCTTACTCTCCACCATGAGTTGGAAGGCAGATTCCAGAGATTCTTTCTTGGACTCAGAGGTTACAAGTATCTCTTCCCCAGTTATCCTCTGAGAGGCAGAGAGCTTGGCTCAATTTGCCTCATATTGCTACAGACATGTCCGTGTAGTGTCCACCACAATGTGAGACTGTTCCTGAACTAGCACTAAGTCCCACCGAGCTGTGTAACCCTGAGCAGGTGGAGGGTGCAGGTAAACACTGTGACATCTCAAACAGTGTGGAATTCTCCACTTCCACTCCCACCTCGTACTTTAAGGACTGTGGCCATGGCTGGGGCTGAAGAAACCGTCCGCCTCTTCTTCCTCCTCAGGCCATGGTCTTTTCCTGGAGGCGTCTGCATAATAAAGAGTGCAAATGACAGCATCAACTATCTCCAAGATGGAGGCACATTCAATCTTCATTCAACCTCCGTGGAGGAATCCTTACTCAGTGAACGACCAGAACCAAGCTCTCCATCACTGACATCCCTATACCATATGATTCCCACAAACTCTGACGCCTTTTCTTCAAACTCAATTAGAACCCACAGGGTGCCACTTTACCAAAAATTCACGACCATTTTCGCGGTAAGTTCAGGCGTTGGGCCTCTAATGCGATCTGCACATGAATCCGAGCAGATTGCGGCTTTACCAACACTCGATTTGGGCGCTGATCCGTTCTGCAGCCGAATTGGGCGGCCCGACAATTTAAATGTGTTACCGTTCATGAACCGCACGCCTAACTCTCCCACCAAATCCCATTTTACCGTCTTCTGGTCTGTTCAAAGCAGATTCAGAGCCTGCAGTGGCTCTCTGATACAGATCATCCTCGGGATGGGGTGCAGGACAGATGTATTTCGGAGGGGATTGGGGAGGAGGGAAGTGAGGTCAGATCTTTCTCTGGTTTGGGGGGGGTGGGTGTGGAGAGGAGGCAAGTCAAATGTATCTCTGGCGGAGGGGAGGGCTGATTGTTATCTGGTGGGGGGGATCAGATGCTCCTCTGGAGGGGAGGAGGAATGAGGCCAAACCATTCTGTGGGAGGGTGGGGTGGGGCGGGGGGGGGGTGAGGCCAGCTTTTTATTGGGAAAGTGAGTCAGATCACTGTGTGGGGGAGAGAGTGAGGCCAGACCATCCTCTGGGAGGAGAGTGAGCCAGTAAGTCATCTGGGAGTTGGGAGAAGGGAGGGGGGCACAGGGAGGTCCGCTGCCACTCTGTGGGCACTTGGTAGGGTGGAGGGGGTCAGCGGTGGCTGTCAGACTGGGTGGGGGTGGGGAGGGGGTGGACCTGTCAGGGAGAGAGAGCAACAAGGGACCAACCACAGAAGAGGAATATATATCGGAGCTTGCACTTGGACTGAAAGAACCAAACAGTGGAGATTTGAAATGCTGTTGGAAGATTCGCCCAGCTTGCACTCATGGGCAGATCTCCAGAGAAAACCCTCACCATGAAACACAGTTCTGGGCTAGAAAAAAAAGAATAGGAGTAGATTCTTGAGAGCTAAAAATCACCTCCCCTCTCCCCTCCCCCCTCCCCCCTCCCGTCCTGATTACCCAGACTGACCGCCACCCCTGGCCCCCTCCTTCTCCCCCCCCGATGCAGCGGACCCGCCCTGACCCCCCATCCAACAGAGAGATCCTCTGCACTCCACCAACCTCCCCAACACCCCCTCCCCACACTCCACCCACCCCCCCCCACTCCAAATGTACTCTGGCTCCTGTTCGCTCCCGAGCCACTTTCTCTGTTTTTTTGCTGCTCGGGGGCAATCCAACTTGGGCGCATTTTTTTTCTAACTGTGCATGCACAGTTCAGAGCTCCGATCGTTCCGGCATCGCTAAGGTCCACCCACAGCGCGGATCAGACTGGAGCCAGCAAAAAGTGTGTACGCGCGCTGCTAAGAGGCTTCCAGGCTGAGATGTGTATTATGCCTGGATCTGGCCCTTAGATTCCAAATGGTAAAATCAGTCCCATGGTATTTGTTTATGTCCTCCAGTTTTCTCCCATCCAGCTCCCTTTGTCAGAGAAGAGAACACTTGAAAGGAGCTGCAAGTTACATCAGCTGGAACACTGCATTTTACAACATTTCTCCTGCTCACCCCATCTCGCTTTATAAGACAGCCCACTTAGAACATAGAACATTACAGCGCAGAATAGGCCCTTCGGCCTTCGATGTTGCGCCGACCAATTAAGAAAAAGCAATGACCCTCAAACCTAAACCATTCCCTTTTCATCCATAAACTTATCTACTGACCTCTTAAACACCCCCAAACTTGGTGCATCTACAACTGCAGCAGGCAGGGCATTCCATACCCTTATGGGTAAAGAACCTACCTCTGACATCCGTCCTATAACTACCACCCTTTAATTTAAAGCTATGTCCCCTTGTGCTAGCTTTCTCCACCCTAGGAAAAAGGCTATCACTGTCCACCCTATCTCAACCTCTAATCATCTTACATGTTTCAATAAGGTCTCCTCTTAGCCGCCTTCTTTCTAACGACACTTCTACTTGACAAGTCACTGGTGTGAATTGAACAGAGCTTCTGGAGCAGCTCCCTTCACATCGCACATCCGCACGCAGGAGGAATGTTCATAATGCATGTGGAGGCTGCTCGCTCCCTCAGCACTGATGCCAAGCCCCACCCCTTCCACCAACCCCCATGCAGTGCTCCATGCCTGTTGAAGGGTGAAGGAGTCTATGGTCACCCCACCTCACTGGGTGCATTGAAGTGAGGCAAGACATACTGTTGCCAATGGGCCTTGGACTCTGACATGTTGGGAGTCTTGGTGGATTGAGTGACCAATGATGAGATTTACCTTGGCAGAATGAACAAGGTCATTCATCCGTGTGTGACACTGGGCTGCTCACATCCTGTGCACCCCTGAAGGACTGGCTTCATCAGCCACCCGCCCCACTTTGATTTCTCGGTTGGTCTGTCAGGTCTTCCTGACCTCGACATGGTTGAGGAGCACCCACAGAGGGCAGCGTTAAACTTAGATGCTTCATAACTTCTGCCCTTAGTGATATCTATGCTTCAGTTGGTGCTGACAGTAAGGATTTCAGGTGCCTTTTAAACATACTGCCCTGATATGATGGCAGGATGTGTGTCATTAGGTGTGCCTCATCACAGAATATAGTGCAAAATACCCAGATGTGTAAGTTATGAGGTTGAGGATGGATGATCTGATGTGGATTGCTGTAAACCTCTGCAATCTCTTCCTTTGATTTTATTCCCCTGTGGAGTTGACTTTTGGCAGTGTGTATCAATTTCCCTATCTCTCCACTTTGAAGTTACTACTTGTTTTCTTTAGTCGTTTCTGTAAAATAGTTGGTTTCTACTAATAAGCTTAATGCACATCATTTCTCCAGCCATCTGCCTCTAATCAACTCTCTACTTTATTTTGTTTTTTATTCTTAATTTTCTCCAATTCTTAACATGATGTACAATATTCATTCGTAAATGAATAAATTCATTTATCTAAGAGCAAAAAATTAATGTTAGAAAATGTCGGTAATATACCGAGTTGCATCAGCAATCAAAAGGCGGGCATTTTGTGAATATCTACAAAGTAAAATGGATAAGTTAGATTTCAAGGATGCTGAAGAATGTCACATTATTTCATAGCAACTGAGCAGTGGCTGGAATGATGAATGTTTCAATTTATTTAAAATTGTGCAGAAAGATTCTAACAGGAAAGCAATTTGTACATGAGATTCAGGTTTTAAAATGATTTTTTTTGACAGTGGCATTTCTTGAACTTATGGACATTGATAAAATAGTGCTAAAATGGAAATTCTCAGCTTTTTTCATGCTATCATTCTGTGTCACAACAAATTATTATATTTATGCACAAGTGACGTGTACAGAAGGATGCATTGCAAGTGATACAGAGATATAGGGAGGATGGGAATAAACCTGATCCAGACACTTTTGGATAGAACTGGAACAATGTAAATTGTAGATGGAGGCTCTATGGAAAAAAAAAACTTTTGTAGCAAAGGGTTTCCTCTAATGGGAGTTCTGGCTTATGGTGTTCATATAAATTTAGCAGCTTTACATATAGTGTAAATTAAAATTAGTAACCAGCCAAATTGGATAATCATTAAGAAAACATTTCTTGTTTCCTTCATATTAATAACCAAAAGACAACCTTGTCTTTGTTCAATGATATTAAATCATTTACGCGATGTAGAGATGCCAGCATTGGACTGGAGTCAGCATAGTAAAAAATCTCACAACACCAGATTAAAGTACAACAGGTTTATTTGGTAGCATGAGTTTTCAGAACACTGCTCCTTCATCAGGTGAGCAATGAATAAAATAATTCACTCACTTAATGAAGGAGCAGCACTCCAAAAGCTCATGCTACTAAATAAGCCTATTGGACTTTAACCTCGTATTGTAAGACTTTTTACTGTACATATTACATACACAACATACATACACTATAAATTACATCCAAGAAAGAGGTTGAAGACTGCCCCAGGAGTTGTCAGGTGCTGTTTAAAAACAAAACCCAGTGCTGTCTGACTTTGGCCCAAAGTTAGAACAAAAGAATGCTCTCCAGGCCTGCCACTCACATTCCCTCATGCCTACATGCTTCCCTGGTCTCTCATGCTCTCTATGCCAAACTGCCCCATGGTCCCTCATGTCCTTCATGCAAAGCTATGGCACTTCACATCCAATGACCCATGATAGAACCAAATAACTCCATAACGGAAAAAAAACTTTCAAAAAAGGTATTAATTCATTACTTACACTGCATAAAGTATTTTCACTACAGCCCTATAAAAGTGTCAATCATCTTGGCCCCTTTAAAGTATCAATAATAGAAACTGAGAGCACTTGGAACCTCAGCCTTCTGTAAATAAACATTATGCAATTGACAGCATGGATCAGAGTGCCTAAGCAGTGAAGACATTTTTTCCATCAAGTGTTTGATTACAATAATGGCTATCTGGACTCTCAGCTTGAAACACATCATGAGGCTTGACTGAAAATCCAGAAATCCATTACTCTGATAAAATACCTAAGCCTCAGGAAACATTGCTTGATTGCTCTTTTTAGCATGTTGAAGAGCTATAAAATATTCTCTTACACGTTCTAATATCGCTAAAGGGTTCATTGGCCCTCTTTACACTATATAGAAACCAATGTGCATGGATGTAACATATAGTTAGGCTTTGGGACATGAGGGGCCCTGGGTGTGGGTGAATGGGTATAGCTTGGCATGGATTGGATGGAGGATCATGGATTGATATCGAAAATATGAAGAACCAAGGGGTGGGTGGAGAGCCATAATCTGTCATGAAGAGGCACTTGGGGAGGGCCATAGCTTAGTATATTAAGTGTAGCAAGCTGGGGTACAAATGAGGGACATAATTGAGAAAGTTCTTCTGAACTCAACCTTTTAAAAGGTCCCCTCACATAGACTATCATTTATGACTCCTCCGGGACATTGTCAATTGTGACTCTCTAAAAACTTGGTCCACTTCCATGAGAATTGTGGATGAGTGTGACCTCATTTTCTACAAAATGGTACCAGCCAGATCAGGTGTCAGATGCAGGCTTACGATCAGAATCAGCCCAAAGAGGCAGTCCTGAAAATCAGACAGTCTGGGCGTGGGGAAAAGAATACTGAATTCACACCCACACACCATTTTTAAAAAGTTCCTAAGTCATCCCAACTGGGTGAAATTCCAGACCATACATTGAAACTGTCCAAAGTTGAGAAATAGAATTAAATTCTAGATGTAATTGACAAAGGGCATTTTTTAACTTTTAAAGTGTTTGATCCTGGCCTTTTATAAAATTATCTTCATGTTTGTTCTTGTGACTTCTAGAAAACTTGGCTTGGACTAAATTAAATGAAATGACCCGCGGCTATGACTGCTTGCGAGCCCAGACAGACTTGAGTGCTTTCCACCAGCTTTTACCTTGAAAGCTTTTCGGTCTTCTGTTCCTGTCCAGTTTATTTATCTTTTTGCTGAAAGCATTGTAAATGATCTCCATATTTTTATTTTTATGCTATTAGGAGGAAGATGAAGAAAATGGAAGGGAAAAAAATTCAGTGTAATCTTTAAAATTATACAATTTGCAATGAGTAAAATTTTTTGGTGAGATTAAAGTGACCATCCTGGCGGACACTAAAAAAAATAGCCATGCAGGCAAAAGTATGACATATTCTAGAAATCAGCAGCAAAAACAGAAAATGCTACAAACTTGTAGCAGATTAATCAGTGTCTGTGAAGTGATTAGGAGCCAGTGTTTATGTAAAAGCAAAATGCTGCAGATGTTGGAATCTGAAACAATCTCAGCAGGTCTGATAGCATCTGTGGAGAGAGAAATGTCAACATTTTAAATCTGGATAATCCTTCATCAGAGACAATATTTTGAGCCTGGACTCTTAACAACCGGATATAGTGAGAGATAAGTTAATATTTTAATAGGATTTAATTAAGTGGGAACAAAAGACAAATTTCATTGGCATGCTTATTAAATGATGTATCAGATCATCTCTGTCAAGTAATGGAAGAAACATTGTCGACATTAAGAATGTAAAGAAGCAAATGTTACGTGGATGAATGAGAGACAGTTCAACATTCACTGTCAAATTGATAAAGCATTTAAATTGGTCTGTGCCACCAGTGCAAGCTGATACTTCAGGTAACGTATACAGAATGAAGATCCAATTAGAATCTGTTTTAAAGAGGATCCTGCCAGTTTGGGATAGCTGTTCTTGCTGCAGGTAAGTCCCTGGCTCCGTTTTACCTGCTGTTCATGCCTAGTTTTCATTGGATGTGCAGATTAAAATTCTGCCAAATAATTGTCTTACTTGAAGTGAATATGGAAAGAACAGGGAAGATGGTTTTAAGGAGGCATTGAATAAAACAGGAGAAGAATCAATGAGAATCTTTGGATTCCAGGTTATCTACATGTAATGGGAAATTTTAATTGAAGAGACCAAGACTTTCTGAAGCTTGATGCGGTCAGGAGCTACAGTTGATTGTTGAGTCAGTCGCGCACTAGATATAGTAAGATTGCAGCCCATCTGTTTGAGTGATCAAAGGTAGAACCAGACTAGTGGGAATGACAGGAACTTGTGCAGGGTTTTGATGCGGGCACAGATATCGAAAAATGAGGTATTGGTTAACCAAATGAACACGTGCAGAAATATCACAGTTAATGAAGGACTAAGTCTAGCAGTCAGAAGTTGAGAATGCCATTAGAATTGAATTCTGGTAAGTTGTTTCTAGACAATGGCAGGTGTTTAACAACACACAAAATTGGAGAGTTAATTTGAGAAGGAAAGGATTTGAGGATGCAGTAAGGTGGTGAATTTCGAGGAGAGAGCACAAGTAAGCTGAGAAAGGAATGAGGGCCAGAATTTTACCAGCCTTTTGGAAATGGGCTGGAAGACAGGAAGGCAGACGAAATGGCCCAGAAATTGTATGGGTACAACTTGCCCTCCTCGATTAGACAGCATCTCTGAATTAACAGGGAATATGCCTCCCGGGGTCTCATCGCCAGCCTAAGCAGGGGTTATATCCCACTTACCAGGACTTCTGCATCCCTATAAAATTCACCCCAAGCTATGCCAAGGTCAAAAGAAGAAGGAAAGGAGGAGCTTGAGCAGATGACAGATAATGAGCTTAGCGAAGACAGGAGGTTGGAGTAAGGCAAGATAAGTTACTGGAATGAATTCTGATTCAGTGAGAAAGGCCATTCCTTGAGTTCGATGGCTGCTGGAAAGTGAAGCCAGGCAGGGACGATTTGACAAACCGTAAGATCTGTAACTTCTGTCTGGAGTAAACTAAAATAATGTGATTGCTGTTTTTGTTTTGCATTTCCTGCATCTGTACTATTTTGCTTTTGTACACAGTTCTCCTGATGTCTAACAACTTCAGAAACACTGAAGAAATTTCACTGTCAGCATTGGTAAGATAACATTTGGATTACTGTGTATAATATTGGTCTCCTTATTTCAGGAAGGATGTAAAAACATTGGCAGCAGTTTGGAGAAGATTTACTGGACTATTACCTGGAAGAGGTAATTTGCCTTATGAAAAAGATTGGACAGATTAAACTTGTATCTGCTGAAGTTTGAAACAGAAAGGTGACTTGACTGAAACACAAAATCCTGAAGGGTTTTGGACAGGGTGGATATGGAGAGGTTGTTTCTTCTTGTGGTGGAATCTACAACAAGGGGTCACTGTTTAAAAATAAGTAGTCGCTCATTTAAGACAGAGAAGAGAATTTTCTTCACTCAGTAGATTGTGTATGTTTGGGACACTCTCAAAATGTGATGGAAGGCAGATCTGATAGATTCTTCATAATCAAGGAGATGAAAGGTTATGGGGGGTATGTGGGAATGTGGAGTTCAGGTCACTATCAGGTTGGTCGTGATTTTATTGTATGAGGAGGCAGTGGCAAAGTGGTTTTGTCACTGGACTACTAATCCAGAGATGAAGAGGATAGCCTCGAAAGCTTGTGAGTTTACTATCAAATAAATCGGTTGAACTTAAACCTGGTGTTGTCAGACTTCTTACTGTACTAATCCAGAGATCCCGGCACTGCTCTGAGGACCCAGGTTCAAATCCCACCGCAGCAGATGGTGAAATTTGCATTAGATAGAAATTGGAATTAAAGTCTAACGATGACTATGATACAATTGTCGCAAAACGCAGTTGGTTCACTATGTCCTTTATGAAAGGAAATCTGTCATTGTTACCTGGTCTGACCTACATATGACTCCAGAGCCACAGCAAGGGGCTCTTAAATGCCCACAGGGATGAGCAATAAATGTTGCCCAACAGTGACATCCACATCCCATGAATGAATTTAAAAAATTAATGGCAGAGCAGACTCGAGGTGGCCAAATGACCTATTCCTGCTCCTAATTCTTATCACGTGTGTTAGTATGACAGGATTAAGTAGCCCACCATATTGATAGCTGTCCACCATCTTAAATATTTAAACTCAAATGGATCAGACCAGAGACACCTGCAGTGACAACAGGAGTGTAAGAGTGAGAGAGAGAAAGAGAGCAAGGTGAGCCAACAAAGCTGATGGGTGTATTTCCAAAATGGAGTGATGTCTGAGGATAACAGGTAGGTGATTTGTTGCTGTGTATTATGTTTCATTTTGGCACTAGAACCAGAAAACTAGATGCACTGTTTTAAATTTATCACCTAACAAGTAAAACTAATTAATACAATGTTCTCAGTGCTCTCACACAATGTGTCCACAAGATGGTGCTTTGGCTGTGTGAACTGATGTGGAGATGCCAGCATTGCACTGGGGTAAACACAGTAAGAAGTTTCACCACACCAGGTTCAAGTCCAACAGGTTTATTTGGTAGCAAACACCACTAGCTTTCGGAGAGCTGCTCCTTCGTCAGATGACTGGGGAGTTCTGATCACAAACTGGGCATATAAAGGCACACACAGTTTACAGAATAATGAGAAAGTGAGTCTTTACAGCTAGTCAAGTCTTAAAGGTGCAGACAATGTGAGTGGAGATAGCATTAAGCATAGGTTAAAGAGATGTGTATTGTCTCCAGACAGGACAGTAAGTGAGATGTTACAAGCCCAGGCAAGTCATGGGGGTTACAAATAGTGTGACATGAACCCAAAATCCCAGTTTGAGGCCATCCTTGTATGCGGAACTTGCCAATCATCTCTGCTCAGCGACTCTGCGCTGTTGTGAACCGTGAAGGCCACCTCGCAGAATGTTTACCCGAAGCTCAAAGAGTCCGAATGCCCGTGACCACTGAAGTGTTTGCCAACAGGAAGAGAACAATCTTGCCTGGTGATTGTCAAGCGGTGTTCATTCTTCCATTGTTGTAGTGTCTGCATGGTCTCCCCAATGTACCAATGCTTGGGACATCCTTTCCTGCAGCGTATCAGGTAGACAATATTGGCTAAGTTGCAAGAGTACCTACCATGTACCTGATGAATGGTATTCTCACATGAGAGGATCGCATCAGTGTCAATAATTCCACAAACCCCAAGAGACCAATAGCGAACACAATGAGACAGCCAATGAACTGGAACAGCTGACAGAGAGATTCGCAGTGCAGCAACCAAAGAGAAAGAGTCCAATTGGACTCCTCCGGAAGGCCACTGACCTCAACTGGACATATACACCCAAGCCATCATGAGGTGCATCAAAGCAGATTCATCAACCGCACTCCTAGACAGCCCCAAACATCAGTCAAGCACAACATCATCATCAAAGCAGCAAAGGAGGGGCCATCGTCATACTGAACAGTTCAGATTACTGCAAAGTAGTGTACCGACAACTGAACAATGAGGAACACTACAGACAGTTAACTGCAGATCTGACTAAAGAACACACCCTTCAACTCAACATTATGATCAAGACATTTGATCCAACCTTCAGAGCACCATCTGTGCTCTCATCCCATGTATCCCCGTGTTGGAGATCTCTACTGCCTCACAAGGCAAACACACCCGGCCGTCCCATTGTATCGGGCAATCCTGTGTGAGAACCTCTCCCACAACGTCGAGTGCATCCTGAAACCCATTGAACAAAAAACTCCCAGCTTTTGCCATGACACTACAGACTTCCTACAGAAACTCAGCACACATGGAGAGGTTGAACCAGGAGTGCTCCTCGTCACAATGGATGTCTCGGCACTCTACACCAGCATCCCCCACGATGATGGCAACTGCCTCAGTGCTCAATGCCAATAACTGCCAGTTTCCAGATGCAATTTTATAACTCCTCTTCTTCATCTGGATCACAATGTCTTTATCTTCAACAACAAGTTCTTTATCTGGACACACGGGATAGCCATGGGGACCAAATTTGCACTTCAATATGCCAACATTTTCATGCACAGGCTCGAACAAGACTTCTTCACCACACAGGACCTTCAACTGATGCTATACTCTAGATACAGCAATGACATTTTCTTCCTTTGGACTTATGGTGAACAATCATTGAAACAAATATATGGTGACATCAACAAGTTCCATCCCACCATCAGACTCACTATGGACTACTCTCTGGAATTGGTTGCATTCTTGGACAGACGCATTTCCATTAAGGATGGTTACCTCAGCACCTCACTGTACCGCAAGCCCATGGATAACCTCATGATGCTCCGCTTCTCCAGCTTTCACCCAAGCACGTTAAAGAAGCCATCCCCCACGGACAAGCCCTCGGTATACACAGGATCTGCTCAGATGAGGAGGATCACAACAGACACCTCCAGACGCTGAAAGATATCCTCATAAGAACAGGATATGGTGCTCAACTCATCGATCGACAGTTCTGACACACCACAGCGAAAAACTGCACTAACCTCAGAAGACAAACATAGGACACAGTGGACAGAGCATTTTTTGTCATCCAGTAATTTCCTACACAGAAAAGCTATAACATTTTCTCCAGAGCCTTCAACATGTCATTGATAAAGATGAACATCTCGCCAACGCCATCCCCACACCCCCACTTCTTGCCTTCAAACAACCGCACAACCTCAAACAGACCATTGTCCACAGCAAATCACCCAGCCTCAGGCAAACAGTGATCACGATACTACACAACCCTGCCACAGCATCCTCTGCAAAACATGCCAGATCATCGACACAGACACGTGAGAACACCATCTACCAGGTACATGGTAGTATGCTTGCAACTCGGCCAACATTGTCTACCTGATACACTGCAGGAAAGGATGTCCTGAGACATGGTACATTGGGGAGACCATGCAGACACGATGACAATAAATGAATGAATACCACTCAATAATCATCAGACAAGAGTGTTCTCTTCCTGTTGGGGAACACTTCAGCAATCACCGGGCATTTGGCCTCTGATCTTCGGGCAAGCATTCTTCAAGGCAGCCTTCACGACACACGACAATGCAGAGTCGCTAAGCAGAGACTGATAGCCAAGTTCCATACTTGTGAAGACACCCTCAACCGGGATCTTGGCTTCATGTCGCACTATCTATAACCCCCCACATCTTGCCTGGGTTTGTAAAATCTCACTAACTGTCCCAGCTGGAGACAATACACATCTCTTTAACCTCTCTCTCTACTCACATTGTCTGTACCTTTAAGACCTGATTACCCGTAAAGACTCGCATTCCAACCATTATTTTGTAAATTGAGTTTATATGCCCTGTTTGTGAATAGAACTCCCACTCACCTGATGAAGGGAAGTACTCCAAAAGCTAGTGGCTTTTGCTACTAAATAAACCTGTTGGACTTTAACCTAGTGTTGTGAGATTTCTTACAAGAGGCAGCAGTGCTAACCACTATGCCACTGTACTGCACATTTTCATCACCACCAAAGTTAAATTGACTGGTTTGCTATAGAAAATTGTCCTGAATACACTCCAGAAATCTTTCCCTCCTCTGTTCTTTACACTACTATTATGCCAGTCTATATTCAGATAATTAGAAACTCCCATTGTAACAACTCTTATTCATGCATCTCTCTGTAATTTCCTAGCAAGTTTGTTTCTTTACATCTTTCCCACCAGTTGGTGGCCTATAGACTATACTGTGCAATTTAATTGCATGCTTTTGTTCCTTAGCTTTAGCCAAATTAGCTCTGCCCTTGACCTCTCCGGAACATCTCCTTCCTCCAACATTGTTATGTTCTTAGCCAATATTGACACTCCTTCCCCCTTTCATTCCTTTTCTATCTTTCTTGAAAACCTTGTGTCCAGAATATATAATACCAGTCCAACCCTTCTTTAAGCTAAACACAAAATGCTGTAGATGCTGAAATCTGAAACAAAAACAGAAAAATGCTGGAAAATCTCAGCAGGTCGGATAGCATCTGTGGAGAGTGAGTAGAGGCAACGTCATCTAGCCTTGAAACATTGGCTCTACTCTCTCTCCACAGATGCTGTCAGACTTGCTGAAATTTTCCATCATTTTTCTGTTTTTGTTCCTTCTTTAAGCTAGGTGCCCTGATAACCACAACCACATATTTCCACATAGCCATCAGAGATTGCAACTCACCAATCTTATTTATCACTCTCTGCATGTTCATGTACACAGTAACCTGAGGTTAGAATGAATTATTTTCTCCCTTATTCCGAACCTATCTAATAATTTAATATTTCCTATGCTAGTGCCATTTGTCTCTTCCAGTAGTTTGTGCATTATGGTAATCCATAGTCTCATAATTCATTCTGCCTCCACATCTCTGACAAATTAGTTTAAACTCTTCCTGCAAATTGCCTTGCTAAGATTTTAGTCCCACTCTGTTCAGATGCAGCCCATCAGATTTGTACAAATCCCAATGCCCTCAGAGATCCTCAGAGTCTAAAGGCCTACTGCCTGTACCATCTTTCCAACCCATACATTCATTTGCTTTATACTTCTATTCCTATACTCATTCACGCATGGTACTGGGAGTAATTTAAGATTACCACTTTTGAAATCCTGCTTGCTAATTTCCTACCTAGCTTCCGAGGTTCTGACTGCAAGATCACATCTCTTTCTATCCATGTCATTAATACCAGTGTGGACCAAGAAAGCAGCTGTTCAGCACCATCAAGCTCCCTCCTCCTTAGTGTTCTGCTAGAACATCCTTGACTCTGACACCAGGGAGTCAATATTACCATCCTAAATTCATATCTGCTGCTATAGAAATGCCTATTTATTATTATTACTCTCCCATCTCCTTCAAGTCATACTGGCATATGTGTCTATTGATGATGGCACTGTTTTAAAAAAAAGTTGCTAAACACCATTCAATACATTTAAATTCCTTCAACTAATCTCTCATGAAACAGACATTACTATTCAATAACCACTTGCAGCTGTCAATCAAACTGCTCACTTAACAGGCAACCCACTGTTAGATTGTAAAGTCAGTCATGCAGCATCAATCCTATAAAAAAAAGATCTCGGCATATATTATCAGATAGTATGAAACAAAGGATTTTTTTTAAATTTCATACTTTTTATCAAATATAATGTCCATCAGAGTTAAATCACTTGACTATTCCAATGAACTTTGATAGTGCCAATGAGTTTTGATAAGTTTTTGACAGTCAGATAGTTATTTGATAGCTTGGATGATTGTTTTATTGCTTAACAGGTCTTTTACCATCTGGACAGTTCCTTGACTGCTTGGACAATTCTATAACTGCTTGGACAATTCTATAACTGCTTGGACAATTCTTTGACAGCTGAGACAATTCTTTGACAGCTGAGACAATTCTTTGATAACTTGGATAGTTCATTGATAACTTGGATAGTTCATTGATAACTTGGGTAGTTCCAATGAGTTTAAGTATTTTTATATATAATCATGTCTACTTTTATGCTTACATCTCTCAAAGGGTATCTTACTTCAGAGTACCTTGCCATTCCTTGCCTCAGTTTCAAGTGTTTGGTGAATTTCACTACCTTGCTGTTTGAGGTATTGGTGAATTTCATTCCCTGTCTCAATTTCAGCTAAGAAGTACATTACATCTCCCAAAGAGTACTTTACCTATCCCAAAGATATCCCAGGATCATATCCAAAAGAACAGCTATCCAAATGAATCCATAAGATTCCTGCCTGCTCTTGTCTGATCTACTCTGTGTACTTCGAGTTTCAGTGTGTTTGAGTGGAGATATCTCTTGATTTATGTGGGCAGCTGCCTCTGTTAACCACAGATGTGTAATTTATAACCTGTCCCTTCCCCATTTTAAAAATGGTGGAAACAGGATTCAGGGGGCAGGATTTCCAGATTTTGATCTCTGTCACAGTTTCAAGCAGAGCCTCTCCGTCCGTACAAATATTCAGGCCTTAGTGTCTGTTTTCATAAGAAATAGGATGATGGATTCACTTTAAATATTGAGATAAAAAAAATATTAAGACATTTCCTGAGATATATTCCAGGATGGTAAAGGAAAAAATAGTGGAAATTCTGACCATCATTTCCCATCTGCCCTTGGCTGCAGGTGTGATGCTAGAGGACTGGAGGACAGCTAACATTGTGCTGTTGTTTAAAAATGGAAGAAAGAATAGATCAAGTAATTACAAACCAATCAACCTATTGGCTAACGGTATAAAAGAATGTCGCTTTGAAAAGAACAAGTTAATCAAGAACCGTCACCATGGAATAGTTAAGGGGAGGTTATGTCTGACTAATGTGATCAAATGTTTTGAGAAGGTAACAAGGAGGATTGATAAAGGTAGCATGTTTAATGTGGTCTACATATTTTAGCAAAACTTTTGACAAGATCTCACATGGCAGACTGGTCATAAACTTAAGAGCTCATAGAACCCAAGGGAAGGTGGCAAATTGGATCCAAAATTGGCTCAGTGGCAGTGAGCAAAGGATTATGATTGACAGATGTTTTTGTGAATGAAAGGCCATTTCCAGTGGTGCTTGCCATCGGGATCAGGACTGGGTCAATGAATCATATATAAATCTAAAGGATACAATTAAAATACTTGCAGAGAATACAAAAAAAATCACCTTGTTGTTGAGGGTGGCAAGAAAGTAGGATGATTTCAATTGTTTGTTTCAGGTGGGCAAAAGGAAGGCAAATGGAGCTCAATCCAGGGAAGTGAGAGCTAATATGGGAAGACAAAAAAGACAAGGGAATACACAACAGGATACTGAGATGTATAGTAGAACCAAGAGACTTTGTATGCATGTCCACAGACTCCTGAAGGTAACAGGAGAAAGATACATACAGAATACTTCCTTTCATTGGCCAAGTCCAAGAGACTATAAGAGCTGCAAAAAGTTGCTAAAACCATATATAAGAATGTTTAAACCACAGCTGTGCTATTGTGTTCATTTCTGATCACCATAAGTAGGCAGTCAAGTGGATAAAGTTGTTAAGAAGGCATATGGAGTCTTAGCTTTTATTGGTAGGGGGATTGAATTTAGGAGCCGCAGCATCATGTTGCAACTGTACAAAACTCTAGTGCGGCCGCACTTGGAGTATTGTGTGCAGTTCTGGTCCCCACATTATAAGAAAGATGTGGAGGCATTGGAGAGGGTACAGAGGAGGTTTACCAGGATGTTGCCTGGTATGGAGGGCAGGTCCTATGAAGAGAGGTTGAAGGATTTGAGGTTGTTTTCGTTAGAAAGGAGGCGGCTAAGAGGGGATCTTATTGAAGCATATAAGATGATTAGAGGTTTAGATAGGGTGGACAGTGATAGCCTTTTTCCTAGGATGGAGAAAGCTAGCACGAGGGGACACAGCTTTAAATTAAGGGGTATGAGTTATAGGACGGATATCAGAGGTAGGTTCTTTACTCAAAGAGTGATTAGGGAGTGGAATGCCCTGCCTGCAGCTGTTGTAGATGCGCCAAGTTTGGTGGCGTTTAAGAGGTTAATTGATAAGTATATGGAAGAGAAGGGAATGGTTTAGTTTGGAGGGGCATTGCTTTTTATTTTGGTCGGCACAACATCGAAGGTCGAAGGGCCTGTTCTGTGCTGTAATGTTCTATGTTCTATAAGGAGGTGCTCATACTAATGCAAAGAGAATTCATGAGGATGTTGCCAGGAATGGAAAATTTTAGCTATGAGGAAAGTTTGTTGGATAAGTGTTATTTTCCTTTGAACAGAAGAGGCTGAATGGAGCCTTTATTGAGATATGTAAAATTATGAGAGGACTAGAAAGAATGACTTGGAAAACATGCTTCTTTCAGCAGAGACATCAGTAACCAGGGGACACAGATATAAAGTAACTAATAAAAGGATTAGGACAGGCTGGAGTATTTTTATTTATTTTTACTGAGAGGCTATTTGGGTTCTGGAACTCACTGCCTGAAAGGATGGTAGAGGCAGGAAACCTCATCACGTTGAAAAAAATCACTGAAGGTGCTGTAGCATTAAAGAGTAGGGACCAAGAGGAGGGATTAGATTGTATAGTTATTTTTTGGCTGGCATGGACAGGGTCGGAATGGCCTCCTGTGCTGCTGTATGTTTCCATTGGTTGGATTCCACAGGTAAGTTGAGAGTGAGTGTCCAAGACAACAAGGCAGCATTTCACTAAGTATGGCATCAATAATCATTAGCAAACCTAATGCCAATGGGAATTAGTGGGAAAGCTCACCAATAGCTGGGATCACTCCCCGCATAAAAGAAGATGGTTGGAGGCCAATCATTTCAGTCCAAGGGCTTCACTATAAGAGTTTCTCAGGGTAATGTCCAACCATCATCATTAACCTTTCCCTCATCATAAAGTCAGAAGGGGTGAGGTTTGCTGATGAATGCACATTATTCTGCACCATTTGCAGCTCCTAAGATATTAAAGCAGTTCATGCCCACACATAGCAAGATCTGGACAACATTCAGAAGATGAGCAGCTAATAACAATTCTGCCATATGAGTGCTCATCTTCAATAAAATAAAATTTAACCATCTCCCTTTGGCTTTTAATGGCATTACCATTGATGAATGCCCCATTCTCAATATTCTGGAGTCTACATTGACTTAAAACTTAATTGGATCAACCATATAAATATTGTAGCTACAAGAGTAGCTTACAGGCAGGGGAGTCTGGGGTGAATAATTCCAATTCAAAAGCCTGTCCATCATCTAGCAGGCACAACTCAGAAGTCTGATGGAATATTCTCCACTTGCCTGGGTGAGTGCCATGCCAACAACATTCAAAAATTCAACAGCTTCCACAACAAAGCAATCCAATTGATTAGTACCCCATCCATCATTCACTCCCCCATTACTGGTACACCCATTACTTTACTTTGTGTCATCTACATAATGCACTGCAACAATTCCCCAAGGCCCCTTCAACAATACCTTCCAAATCAGTGATCTCATTCATCTAGAAGGACCAGGGCAGTGGACTCTCAGGAATGCCACCACCTGTAAATCTTTATCCATATCATATTTCTCAGTCAGAATGGTGTACATCTCCATTCTTTCATCATTATTCAAGCTCTCTACCTGATGCTTCATCATATGGACTGCTGCAGTTCAAGAAGGTGGCTCATTATCACCTTCTCAAGAATATTTAGTGATGGACAATAAATGTTCACCTTGCCAGTGATGCCGATGTAAGTGAATACATTTCAATACATTTCAAAAATTACTATTGGCAAATGAGGCAGAGGTATTGATTACCAGCTGTGAATTGAGGAGAACTTGGATGTATTTCTGCTATTTTACACAAAATAGTTTTACTTTAATTGCTTCTAACACACTATCTATGCTGGTTTAAATGGAGTCTTCATTGATAGACAAGTATGCAGAAAAGTTTATAAACAACCCTGGGAATCGCTTCTCCCTCTTGCTGTCAACGAGAACCAAACTGCAACTTGTATGTCTAGGTATTTGCTAAAACATGCAGCCAACAGCTGGTGAGGGTAATGATACTGGGAATGTCTTAAACTCCAGGTTCAGGCTCCTCAATAAATGAAGGCCTCCTACGGAAAATCTTGTTACAGGCTTTCCAACATACCACAATGTTGCTGCAAAGGTGAGCTCATTTTTCTTTTAACATGAACCACAGCATGGTGGTTAGCACTGCTGTCTCACAGTATCAGGGACCCAGGTTCGATTCCAGCTTCTGTCTGTGGTCACTGTCCAAATGGAGTTTGCACGTTCTCCCCATGTCTGCATGGGTTTCCTCCAGGTGCTCTGCTATTCTCCCAGTCCAAAGATGTGCAGTTTAAGTGGATTGGCCATGGTAAATTGCCCCTTAGTATCCAAAGATGTGAAGGTTAGCAGGATCAGCCATGGTAAATATGCAGGATTATAAGGATAGGACAGGGGGCTTACCTGGCTGAACTGCTTTGTCAGACTGTTGGTGCAGACTCGATGGGCTGAAAGACTCCCTTCTGCAATATAGGGATTCTTTGGATTTTAGATTTTCTGTCAAGTATGTTCAAATCCCTGCTTCACGGTAAACAGAAGGCTGTTGAAAAAATTGTTGGAGAATATTTTGAGTAATTCAATTGGTTCACCATTATTGATTATTGTTGCTAACTATTCATTATTGGACTTGAAAAAAAGTTCCCATGTTTGCTATTTTTATTGAGTGCTACTTGCTGATTGGCACTGCGCCTAACTGAGATATGGGATTTGTTAATTTATGGATATAAAATTTAAGTCAATCAAATAAGAGTGCAACATAAACTTGATTAGAGACAGCTTGACATCTGAATGCAATGGGCAAATTGCCCACTGTACATTTGGTAATTAGAATGTTAGTGTACATATTGTAATATTACAGTAAAGATTGAATTATATTAGTGTAAGTAATGAGCAAGGAGTAGAACAAAAACAAAAAGAAATTTATTTTTCCTGGTCTTAAGGTTGGTAACATTGGTGCATTTCAGTTTTATATTTCTCATAGTTCCATTTATTAACAATGCAAGCTTTACATAAAGTAAGTTCAAACTGCAGTTATGGTTTGTACAATCTGACATAGCCAAAATAATGAAGTGGATGGAATTTTCCGAACTTAATCCCTGCTGTGACAACAGAATCCTTTGTGGATCAGGAACCCCATTTTACAAATTAGTGAGTGTATCAAAGCTCTTTCCCTAAATTACAGCACTGTCCTCCAACTGAGGGTAGACTGATTGATTAGGGAAGACAGATTAAAACATTTAAACAGTCATTAAGGGATCTCTTTGAAAGGGATATTGGGGGAGCTTGTAATGGCAGCATTGAATATACCTGGGGGAAGAAGGAAACTGCTGCAGGATGGAAACACTACAGAGAATGCCTCTCCCTCTCAGTGCCCCTTCCCCCTCCACCCCCCAAACGTCAGCCTCATCCGTAAAGGTAATGATGTTTGCAGTCAGGGCCAGGGAAGAAGTCCTCATCCTTAAAGATGAGCCATCCAGCAGAAGCAAGCTGGGGGTAGCTGTAAGTAACTAAGATGGTGACCATCGAGAGTGTGATGCTTAGTATCTGGATCCGATGCTGCAACAAGTTTAATGAACTCGTGAGATCCGACATGGTGCCCCATTTGATAGCCATCACTCTCTTGTCTTTTTTCTGCAGCATTCTTCTAATCAACACATCTTGCTTTCCAACATATTCCTTCCTCTCCAACCTCCTCTCAAAGTTCCATCGCAGCTTCATTCCATTGCACTCTCCCACCCGTTCCTCACAATCACTCTATGTTTCACCCATTCATCCTCAGCAATCATTTCATATCTCACAGACACAATCTTTGCCTTCTCTCATTGAAGCTGATGGACGAGGATAACTCCAAGCAATGACAGAATCAGGAGTCGGGGTTGAATCTGCAGATATGGCATCACCGATGGAGATGGAGGAGGAAGCTTTTAAATTGGCATGGTGGCACAAAGTGAGAGTGAGATGGAAGTGGTCTGGAGAACTGTTGATAACATTAGATTTTGCACCAGGCACTGAATAATAGCTCATGTTGAACTGAGACTGAAACGTGAAGTATCATGACCATGCTAATGTGGATCCCTAATTCATTTCCATTCATGCGAATAGCTATCTTTGATCTTCTATAGGTCCTTCACATGGCCAACAGAGGAGATGAGGGAGAAATGCAAGGCATCCTTTGAGGAGACCCAGCATTCAATGGGTGCACCATCAAATGATTTGTGCGCACCTTGCACCAGTGTAGATACAGACAACTGGGTGGATTCAACTGATAGATAGGATGGCACAACTCAAGAACATGCAAACAGAAGCAGGTACTGGAGACACTGACAGCTATGGAAAGTCATAGTCAGAGGGTACAGGACACTTCCAACTCCAATCAGCTTTACACAGATGTTGAGCCTTTCAGAAATCATCAACAAAGAGGGGATGTGTGGAGCAGCAGCAAAAAATATCAGAAGTTCTGTCAGCATTTCTAGAGACAGCAAGTATATGGAGGATTCAATTTCACTCCATGCATTTGCACTCCACCAACTTGATAGAGAATTGGACATGACAGGCCACTGTATGCTTGCTGGCCAAACCAAAGATCTACACACTCTGGCTATCAATTTCCAGAGAATTGAGTAAAGCATTGCCTTGGTGATTGAACATCATACTTCAAATGCTAGACAATGGGGAACCTGTGGATGTGATGTATCTGGATTTCCAGAAAGCATTTGACAAGGTGACGCACCAAAGACTGTTACGTTAGATAAAGATGCACAATATTACGGGTAATGTATTAGCATGGATAGAGGATCGGATAACTAAAGAAAGCAAAGAGTGGGAGTAAATGGGTGTTTTTCTGGTTGGTGATCAGTGACTAGCGGTGTGCCTCAGGGATCAGTATTAGGACCACAATTGTTTACAATTTACATGATGATTTAGATGATTTTGAGTTGGGGACCAAGTGCAGTGTGTCAAAATTCGCAGATGACACTAAGATGGGTAGAAGAGCAAAGTGTGCAGAGGATGCTGAAAGTCTGCAAAGGGATATAGATAATTTAAGTGAGAGGGCGAGGGTCTGGCAGATGGAGTACAATGTTGGTAAATGTGAGGTCATCCATTTTGGTAGAAATAACAGCAAAATGGACTGTTATTTAAATGGTAAAAATTTGCAGCATTGCTGCTGTGCAAAGGGACGCGGGTGTCCTTGTGCAGGAATCTCAAGGAGTTGGTTTGCAAGTGCAGCAAGTAATTAAGAAGGCAAATGGAATTTTGTCCTTCACTGCTAGAGGGATGGAGTTTAAAAACAGCGAGATTATGTTGCAGCTATGTGAGGTGCTGGTGAGGCTACATCTGGAGTGCTGTGTACACTTTTGGTCTCCTTACTTGAGAAAGGATATACAGGCACTGGAGGGGGTACAGAGGAGATTCACAAGGTTGACTCCGAAGTTGAGAGGGTTGGCTTATTCAGAAGAAAGAGAGGAGATCTAATAGAAACATATGAGATTATGAAGGGAATAGAGATGATAGAGGCAGGAAAGTTGTTTCCACTGGTGGATGAAACTAGAACTTGGGGGCATAGCTTCAAAATAAGGGGAAGCAGATTTAGGACTGAGTTGAGGGGGAACTTTACACAGAGTTGTGTATCTGAGGAATTCTCTCCCAGTGAAGCAGTTGAGGCTACCTCATTGAAAATTTTTAAGGCAAGGACAGATAAATTTTTGAACAGGAAAGGAATTAAGGGTTATGGTGTGCGGGCGGGTAAGTGAAGCTGAATCCACAAAAAGATCAGTCGTAATCTTGTTGAATGGCAGAGCAGATTTGCGGGGCCAGATGGCATACTCCTGCTCCTAATTCTTATGTTCTTATGTTCTACCAGCGAGCATAGACTTCTTCTGAGAGGGAAGATGAAAAAAGAATACATTGTGGGGACTCTTTTTGAAGTGCCACACTTCTTGGCACACTGTCTCCCCCTCCAGTCACAGCTCTGCCCACTGCCTCCTGCACCAATGACAGAGTCTGTCCTGCACGAGTGTAGGTGAAGCAATCAGGGTCCTCATTGACTCCAGACCTCTGAGGATGTCTGCTACGGGCACCCTCATGTCAGAGCTGGGGAACAAATAACCTGTTTCTAACATTTGAAGCATGAATGAATCATAACAGCTCCCTGGATATCCAGCACAGACATTCATAATGTTCTATAGTGATTATAGACCAGCTGCACCTTAAGGGAGTTGAAATCCTTCCAGTGCATAAATATGATTGTTGTATGAGTGAGATCAATCATCCACTGGATCATTGGAAATCCTGCAACTGAAACAAGGCTGAGTGGCATCAACAAGCAAGGCACTGATAACTTGAACTCTGCAGTTTTGAGCCACAGATTGTGAAATCCTGCAGATGCCATCAGCAGATGTGAAAAAATTAAGGGTCACCTTGACAGTCATTGGCTGTACCTGGGCACACACTCCTCTTGGGAAGAGATCTCCAGTCTCTAGGTTCTGGATGCCTGTTAGCTGCCTGACAAGCTTAGCTATTAGACACATTGTTGCCTAAACATATCAAGGAAGCTGACTTTTGGCCTAGACCTGAATCTGTGCCAAGAGTACCACTTCCTTTGAGATATGGCCCTGTCTCCATCTCTCCTGTTTCATGATTATAATTGTGGAGAAGGCATTTTCCAGTTGCTGTCTCTCATGTTTTGACTGCTGAGCTGGGTGCTCCTCAGAGGTCTCAGCTACTTCAGTGTAAGCAGCACCCATGCTGCAGGAACATTTCGTGGGTGAGGGGTTGAGATCCAGTTCAGTGACTGCAAAGCATTTGAAAATCACGTGATAAAGTTACTATTCTCAAAGAAAGCAGTGAGTTCAGGTTGAAAGAACTACTGCTGTCGGTACTAACATTACACTGTAGCTAACCACAAGCTTTATAACATACAGTTATTTTCAGGTTGGCCCCTGCGATGCATTCATCTTCTCTGAGCTGTAGAAACAATGTGCACGGTACGCACTGGCTGGGGAAGTCAGCCTGCCAGATAGAAGAAGCACTTAATATCTTAATTGGAGAAACTAGTCCTTGGGAAACTCAGAGAAGGCTGGATAACGTCAGGTCTGAGCCAGTGTCACTATCAGGGGATTTAACTCCTCGCTTAATCCCAACAGTCAGAAACTTTGCAGATTGTTGGATATCGGGACTATATGTGGGTCCAGAAACTGCTGGTATCTAAGACCCATTGGACAATCTTTCTGGAGATGGCCAATTAACAGGCCATCAAATTTGAGGCATCTGCAGCTGGAAGGGCTAACCGCAGTAACCAAGGCTCAGGGTGGCTGCAGCCCTGGTTAAATGCCCCACTTTCATTCTGTTCAATGTGTCTGATGCATCACAAAATGATTCAGTTTAATGTCTTGTTTTCTCAGTTGTTAGCCGAGCTTGGAATTAGAGAGAGCTGGCTGAGGGTCACAATTCTAGTTAGCAGGGAAGTGACCATGCACATCAAGGCGTAACCAAGACTGTTAGTTACACCAGGGATTTCTACAGTTGAGAAAATGATTCTTCTCCAGTAGAAAAATAATAGAACAAGCACTTTATTAATTTCATAAAGCATGGCTGTTTAAAACCCTTCAGAATATTGCCCCTCTACTCCCAATATGGCCTTTGTTCTGGGTCAGTTAGACTGTTCCTGTTTTATTTTTTAATTTATTTTCAATTAAAATTATAAATGACCTCGGCAAGAATATCACTTTATCTGTCCTGGATCCTGTTGTTATTTCCAAACAGCCTTTCAATGCGGACTTGTGTGTGATATTAACAAGTGAGGGCACACTGGACGCTGATCAATAGGATGCTGAGATGGGTGGAGCCGGAGCTTGTCAGCTAAGCTGAGGGGGCAGAGCTCCGGACTGCCTCGGCGGGGCGGCAGGTTGACACTTGGCTGTTTGGTTCGGAGGAGAGACAGTGAGTGAGCTCTGTGCTTGTTAACTGGACTTGTCTTCTTGCTTAGTGTGAAGAAAGACGGCTGAGCACCGCGAAACTCTGCACCTCTCCTGCGAGCTGCAGTACAACCACCAGAAAATCTTTACCAGCTAGGGGAAACTTTTCCTTTCGACTCCCCAGCACCATGGACAGCCTGGACTTCGGCAGCGTGGACGCAATGGGGTTCCTTCAGATTTGGCAACGGTTTGACGCTGATGGTAATTCAAAGTTACTTTATCAGATTCGATGCTAAATGCTAAAGTAATTTTAATGTTACGTGGGACCATTGCATAAAAACCTTCAAGTTATTAATCTGGTTGTAAAATATAAATTAATTTCCCCATCATGTTTTGGAAACTTTTTGCGATCAAATTAAATTCTTTAATATTTCGGAAAGGATAAAACAAATGAATTTTACAAGATTTGCATAAAGCAGTTGTTGAGAGTGCACGCTTTTTGACACAGTTTTAAATTTGACTGTGTTTGACCCGCCCAGGTTTTATCCCACTCTAGACAAGGTTCATGAAGACTGGGATCTGCTTCCTTTTTTTTGTTTTCCACGGGCAAACTCTACCAATTTATTCCAGTGTTGCAGCTTGATGCTTTTAACACTGATCCAACTCCCGGAGTGATCCCATCTCTTGAACCAACAAATTAGTCTTACATGGGTTATTATCTGAACAGGAGATGAGATGCAGTTGGTTATGTTTGGACATTAGCCCTATCAGAAACTGAATTCTATTTGGTATTTTCATCTTATTTTAAAAAATTTAGATAATGGAACTAAATCTGGTGAAATCTTCAGTTTTGCCATTTGTAGAAAGTTGACCTTTTGAGAGTTCCAATGAAGAACGGGTGCAAGGTTCAATTCTGTGATTCATGGGTAACAATGTCAGTATCTCCTTCCCTGTGGGGAAGTTATGAACTGTAGGTCAGGAATCTTTCCAGTTTGTTTCTATTTTCTTGGTTTAAAAATGCTTTTGCTTTACAAAAGGACAAAGACAATTGAAATTGTCTTTCTGTTAAATGTCTGCATTTCTGAATGAATTATACTATCATTGGTGCAGATCAGGACAATCTTCTCACTCTAGAACCAAATGTGTCAGCACCATGGAGCCAAGGACCTTACAAATGCTACTGGACATTCTGAGTACTCCCAGTGTTTTTGGTCCTTAATTCCACTTTTTTGGCATTTGCAATATTTTGATGTGGAGTCCACCCAACATCTGCCTTCTAAAGGTACTGCTAGATGTCACTCTACTGTTTAGATAGTGTGGTGTAATTTCAATTGTGTTTGTCTTTTTACGAAGCAAATGTATTTTTTAACCAAGAAGGTAGGAAGATACGCTGTTATAGTCAATAAAAACATTTTGTTTGCAGTATATGCACTACTCACTCCATTCATGCCAATATGTAAAATGGTGGAACCTGGTCTTCAAGAGCCCTCACCTGAGGGTAGTATTTCTTCATTCTGACTTCTGTATATCCTTTTGGAACAGCAGCAGTTGAACAGAATCACTACACTTCCAAAGCAAGCTGATCATTTTAAAATTGCAACTCTTAAGTAGCTCCGGCATTAGAGAGACCAATGTCTGTTAAAGTAGTTTTTCGTCACCTTTTAAAGCAATCTGGTCAGCCCTCTTATTCAGTCATTTTCTGAGTGTTGCAAAGAGTTGCACATCTACCTAGAGGACAAATGAAAGTTTGAATTTAAAAAAAACTTTTAATACATGAATAATAAAGGCAACTTAGTGAAATCAACCTAATAATAAAGTGCCTCAAACTCATACAGTTTTAATCCTAAGTATGCAAGATGTTGATGCTCCCAATGTTGTTTTCTAATAAGTTCAATCCTACTTGCAATATTATATTACTTATTCTATAACAAATGTTTTTCAGGCAGAAGTTCCAGAAAATGGCTGTTTTTACTGATCTTATTCAATACTTCCACAAATGATTTTATTAAAGTCATTACACTGTTTGTTGAACTCTCCCTAGATAACGGCTACATTGAAGGCAAGGAACTGGATGACTTTTTCCGTCACCTCATGAAGAAGCTAGGTACTGAAGTAAGTATGTTAGTTGTTAGATAACCTAATCAGAAGCATTTCTATGACAACAAATTTAGTTTCCCTCAGCAGCTGGTTGCCAGATGCATAGATAAAAAGATGAAAACTACTTTCATAAAAGCCATAGTAGTGACAAAGTCAATCATGCCAGAGATTAACAATGTTTGAATGCATTTGCAAAGACAGAAAATAATTAATTATTGCACAATGTTTTCATGACATTCATTCTCTTTTAAAGGCCCAGAAATCCAATCATTTCCATGTATATAAAATCTCTCATCTTTGCTCTTTTCTGTAGCTAGTTCATTCGAGATTTCAAATCATAATTGTTTAAATAGTTCTGTAACAATTATTTTCCTCAGTTGGTTTGCTCTTTATAGTGAGTTTTTCTTGACATTTTTAAATGTATGTAATTTTGACTTTGTGTCTTCTGCAAAAAATCTCTGAGATATATGGAAGCAGTAAAATATGTTATTGAAAATAATGAACTGCAGTTGCTGGAAATTCAAAACATTCATCAGTGGAAACACAGAACTGATCAGCCATTATCCATGGAGAAAACTAAAAGGTTACCATAAGACTGAACCTCCTTTGGGATTGAGCATGACATCACTTGAAGGAAATGTGTCATGCGATTGAATTTTCATCTCACTTCCGCTTTTAAGCAGAGCAGCTCTATATACTGCAGGGCAAGAATTATAGCTGGGGGAAAAGAAATTATGATGTGATTAGATGAGATTTAGGATGCATAGGATGTGGAAGGAAACTGCAGGGTATGGGCACAATTGAAATGTGGAGCTTCTGCAACGAACTGTCCTTGATAAGTATGTACCTTTCAGGCAGGGAGAAAGTGGCCGAACGAGGGAACCATGGCATACTAAATAAGTTGAATCTCTTGCGAAGAGGAAAAAGGAGACTTGTGAGACATGAAGGCTCAGTTAGGGCTTTTGAGAGTTACAAGTTAACCAGAAAGGACCTAAAAAGAGAGCTAAGAAAAGCCCGAAAGAGACATGAGAAGTCTTTTGCAGGTAGGATCAAGGAAAACCCTAAAGCTTTCTAAAGATATGTCAGGAATAAAAGAATGACTAGGGTAAGATTAGGGCCAGTCAAAGACAGTATTGGAAAGTTGTGTTTGGAGTCTGAAGAAATAGGAGAGGCGCTAAATGAATATTTTTCATCAACATTCACACAGCAAAAAGATAATGTTATCGAGGAGAATACTGAGATACAGGCTATTAGACTATTTGGGGTTGAGGTTCATAAGGAGGAAGTGTTAGCAATTGTGGAAAGTATGAACATAGATAAGTCCCCTGGACCGGATGGGATTTATCCTAGGATTCTCTGGGAGACTAGGGAGAAGATTGCAGAGCCTTTGGCTTTATCTTTAGGTCATCATTGTCTACAGGAATAGTTCCAGAAGACTGGAGGATAGCAAATATTGTCCCCTTGTTCAAGAAGAGGAATAGAGACCATCCTGGTAATTATAGACCAGCGAGCCTTACTTCTGTTGTGGGCAAAGTTTTGGAAAGGATTAAAAGAAAGGATTTATAATCATTTGGAAAGACAATTTGATTAGGGATAGTCAACATGGTTTTGTGAAGAGTAGGTCGTGCCTCACAAACCTTATCAAGTTCTTTGAGAACTGACCAAAGAGGTGGGTGAGGGTAAAGCAGTTGATGTGGTGTATATAGATTTCAATAAAGCACTTGATAAGGTTCCCTATGGTAAACTATTGCAAAAGATATGGAAGCATAGGATTGAGGGTGATTTAGCAGTTTGGATCAGAAATTGGCTAGCTGTAAGAAGACAGAGGATTGTGGTTGATGGGAAATGTTCAACCTGGAGTTCAGTTACTAGTGGTGTACTGCAAGATGTGTTTTGGTGCCACTGCTGTTTGTTACTTTTATAAATGACCTAGATGAGGTGTAGAAGGATGGATTAATAAATTTGCGATGACACGAAAGTTGGTGGAGTTGTGGACAGTGCGGAAGGATCTTGCAGGTTACAGAGGGACATAGATAAGCTGCAGAGCTGAGCTGAGAGATGGCAAATGGAGTTTAATGCAGAAAAGTATGAGGTGATTCACTTTGGAAGGAGTAACAGGAATACTCTAATGGTAAGTTACTTGGTAGTGTGGATGAGCAGAGAGATCTCGGTGTCCGTTTGCATAGATCCCTGAAATTTGGCACCAGGTTGATAAGGTTGTTAAGAAGACATATGGTATGTTAGCTTTCATTGGTAGAGAGATTGAGTTTCAGAGCAATGAGGTCATGTTGCAGCTGTACAAAACTCTGGTGCGGCCGCGCTTGGAGTATTGCGCACAGTTCTGGTCACTGCATTAAAGGAACGATGTGAAAACATTGGAAAGGGTGCAGAGGAGATTTACCAGGATGTTGCCTGGTTTGAAGGGAAGGTCTTATGAGGAAAAGCTGAGGGATCTGAGGCTGTTTTCATTGGTGAAGAGGTGACTTAATAGAGACATACAAGATCGTTAGAGGATTAGATAGGGTGGACTGTGAGAGCCTTTTTCCTCAGATGGAGATGGCTAGCACGAGCGGACATAGCTTTTAATGGAGGGGTGATAGATATAGGACAGATGTCAGAGATAGATTCTTTATTAGTAGTAAGTGGAATGGCCTGCCTGCAACAGTAGTGGACTCACAAACATGAAGGGCATTTTAAATGGTCATTGAATAAACATATGGATGATATTGGAATAGTTTAGGTTAGATGGGCTTCAGATTGGTTTCACAAGTCGGTGCAACATCAAGGGTCAAAGGGCTTGTACTGTGCTGTAATGTTCTATGTTCTATTTTTAAACTATCTACCTTTGTATCAATATTCCCATGTGCCTAGGCTTAATAATGACATGTTTAACCAATCCATTATGAATGATTTGTGCCTTTATATCATAATAACAACATGAGACTAACCAGGTGGAACTACTAAATTAGACAATTTGTTAAATGTTAGTGATTATTAAGAACACTTCAAATATTTTGAGTGGGGGGAAGGATTTTTATTGATTATCAGCCATTATTAAAAGCAATACTTGTTAATTTAAGAGTGCATTTTGAAATCTGTGCAATTGTGTCAGAATTTATTGAAGCTCAAATGCAGCTAATACTTGGGTGATACAGGGCATTTTGGTTTGTCTGTCAAGATGCCAATGCCAAAGGGGCACCTCTCCCCATGCCTTACCCTCTAGGGGGAGGCCTTGATTGCCCCTCCTTCACTCCAGCAGAGTCGGGCCACCAGATTTCCACAAGTGGGAAGCTACTGTAAACCCTGCTGAAGTGAATGACTCATGTGTTTGTGAGGAGTGTGGGGGTTGGGGGGAGGTTAGTGGGCTCAGAGACTTCAGTCCCAGGCAGCACAGTCACACAGTGACTAGCTCTGCTGCCTCTCAGGGACCTGGATTTGATTCCTTGCTTGAGTCACTGTCTGTGTAGAGTTTGCACATTCTCCCCTTGTCTGCAGGGGTTTTCTCCAGGTGCTCTGGTTTCCTCCCACACCTGAAAGATACGCTAATTAGGTACATTGACCAATTCTCCTAATGTACCCAAACAGGCACTGGAATGTGGCAAGCTGGGGATTTTCACAGTAACTTCATTGCAGTGTTAATGTAAGCTTACTTGTGACACTAATAAATAAACAAATGCTATTCAAAATACTGATAATAAGAAACTGCATACATTTCTGATTTCCAGTGCAGAATTGACAGTGTTGGAAATCCAGAGCTGGGAAACATGCTCAGATCTGGAAGCCCAGTACAGCTGGCACGAATCTGCTAAAGTCCGCTGGCCATTGCACGAAAAAAACAGCACAGTGGGATGAGAGAATCACCCCCCATTGATGTTGGGCAGATTTTCAACATTTGAGTGCAAAGAATGGAGCAAATGTAATCTGGCCTCTGGAGGATTAAAATTTCAAGAAACTGGGAGCAATAAATAACGAAATTTTATCGGTTTTTGAGGCATACTGAAATTCAGAAAAAATCAAATATGGAGTTTGTAGAAATGAGCGCTTCCAATCCAAAACGTAATGCTGTATAAAAGCAATAGCCTGTGCACCATTGATGGTGAATCTTTCTGTTGAATTTGTTCTGTTACGAAGTCATTAGTTCAATTTTTTGGTTTTAAGACCAGAAGCTTTTTTGTGTAGGAGAATAATTTAATTTCAAATGCTGATGTCAATTCGGAATTGCTTTATTTGTTAGTGCGTGGAACAAAAGCCTGACATTGACTGTGGAATTTGTTTAATGTATGAAACTCAGTGTTTGAAGGAGATTTAGATTTAGGCAGTGGGTAGTGTGGTGATTTCAAGGTGAAATTGTCATGGAATATCAGGGTGACCTATTAGTGAAGTGTACTAAGTTGTCATGGGGTAAATGCTAGAATTCAATGTTAAGCAGGTAGTTACAGGACATTAAAAAGATCAAAATATAATCAGGCTAAGTCAACAAGGCTTTATCAAAGGGAAATTGTGTTTGCCAAATTTATTAGTTGTTTAAAGATATAGTAAGCAGAGTGGATAAAAGGGAACCAGTAGATATAGTGTATTTAGATTTCTAAAAAGGCATTTGAAGAGATACCAATGTCAAAGGTTAATGCTCGAGGCAAGAGCACATGGTGCTGGAAGTGATGTATTAATATGGACAGAGGATTAGCTAACTGACGGGGAATAGAGTTGGGAGAAATGAATCATTTTCAACATGACAAAGTGTAACTGTCAGCGTGCCATTGGTCTCAACTATTTGCATCTATATTAAAGACTTGAATGAAGGGACACATTATTATAGGCAAATTTTCTGATGTTACAAACAGAAGAAGGAATGCAAGTTGTGAGGAGGCTAAAACAGTCTGCAGAGGGATATGGATAGTTTATGTGACTGGGGAAAATGGCATATGGAGTATAATGTAGGAAAATTGAGATTATCCACTTTGGCAGGAAGGATAGAAATCAGAGTATTGTGATAAGAGACTGCAGAGGATCTGGGTGTTCTTATACACGAATCATGTTGGTACAGCAAGAAATTAGGATGGGAAATGGAATGCTGACTTTACCTCACAGGGGATAGAACATAAAAGCAGGAAAGTCTTGCCATATCTATACATGGTATTAGTGAGACTGCATCTGGAGTATAGGAGTGATATAGTTACATTGGAAATAGTTCAGAGGACATTCATTAAACTGCTTTCTGGGATGAAGGGGGTCTCGGATGAGGAAAGATTGAACAAAATCTTTCACAAACAAACAAAGATTGAACAAATCTTTGCCGCAGCATCATGTTGCAACTGTACAAAACTCTAGTGCGGCCGCACTTGGAGTATTGTGTGCAGTTCTGGTCCCCACATTATAAGAAAGATGTGGAGGCATTGGAGAGGGTACAGAGAGGTTTACCAGGATGTTGCCTGGTATGGAGGGCAGGTCCTATGAAGAGAGGTTGAAGGATTTGAGGTTGTTTTCGTTAGAAAGGAGGCGGCTAAGCGGGGATCTTATTGAAGCATATAAGATGATTAGAGGTTTAGATAGGGTGGACAGTGATAGCCTTTTTCCTAGGATGGATAAAGCTAGCACGAGGGGACACAGCTTTAAATTAAGGGGTATGAGTTATAGGACGGATATCAGAGGTAGGTTCTTTACTCAAAGAGTGATTAGGGAGTGGAATGCCCTGCCTGCAGCTGTTGTAGATGCGCCAAGTTTTGTGGCGTTTAAGAGGTTAATTGATAAGTATATGGAAGAGAAGGGAATGGTTTAGTTTGGAGGGGCATTGCCTTTTATTTTGGTCGGCACAACATCGAAGGCCGAAGGGCCTGTTCTGTGCTGTATTGTTCTATGTTCTATGTTCTATGTTCTATGTTAAAATGGGCCTGTTTGAAATTTAAAAGAATGAGGGGTGATCTCACTGAAACTCAGAAAACCCTGAGAAGGTTTGACAGGGTAAATGCTGGGAGGATGTCAAAGGCAAATTATTGTGGATGCTGGAATCTGAAACCAAATGGGAAAATGTTGGAAAATCTTAGCAGCTCTGGCAGCATCTGTAAGGAGAGAAAAGAGCTGATGTTTGGAGTCCTGACGACCCTTTGTTAAAGCTAAAAAGGATAGAAAGTGGGAGATATTTACGTTGTAGAATGAGGGAATGAAAGATTATCCATAACCACAAAAACAAGGGGAAAGACTGCTAATGGCAGCCTATAGAGAGAATAGGAGATGTGAAAGTTCAAACAACAGAAAAGCTGAAATAAGAGGGTAAGGTGTAACAGATGAAGATGTGGGGAAGGGGAAAGATGGGTTAAAGAGAGGTAAAACAGAAAAAAAGGAAAGCAAGTGGAGGAAGTGTAAGAAAAGGGGAAAGAATGGGGGGGGGGAAGGAAACTAAAGAGAGACAATGAAGAAATGTTCTCTACCTTGCACTTATAATTTTTGATCAAGAAGTAAGGTAAAGGTTTGAGGAGCAGGAAGGAAATTAGAATTAAGGTCTTGATTGGATTAACCATGATCTCATTGAGTGGTGGATAAGACTTGCCAGGATGATTGACCTACCTCTGCTTATACTCCTTATGATCTGATGAGGTTTGGAGAGTCTAAATGGGTGACAAAGCGAGAGGCTGAGTGACTAGCATGAGAAGCTCTTTAGCTCCTTAGGATAGATCACTCATTCTGGACAGTTTTTGTGAAAATGCATGTTAATTATGGTGAAAGGAGTTTTGCCCTGGTTAATTTCAGGTTTGGAACAGGATTTATTTGCTATCAACGGCCAGGAGTAGTGTTATTGAGTATGCAGTACCATGGAGAGTTTCACTGGTTAATTTTAGCAAATGGGAAATGATGGGCATTGTCTGTGCCCTTAATATTTGATGTTGGAGGATAAAACATCCCAAATTTGATGAATCTGGTCAAAAGTATCAGTATTACTCTGCATTTGACCTGAGTGATGTTCAGTCTAGTCAGATGTATGTTAAATCCTAACTTCACTGTAACATCTCTCAGTGATGCTTTATATTAACTTATAGAACATAAAACATTACAGCGCAGAACAGACCCTTCAGCCTTCGATGTTGCGCCGACCAATTAGGAAAAAGCAATGACCCACTAACCTAAACCATTCCCTTTTCGTCCATAAGCTTATCTACTAACCTCTTAAACTTGGCGCATCTACAACTGCCACAGGCAGGGCATTCCATACCCTAACCACCCTCTGGGTAAAGAACCTACCTCTGATATCCGTCCTGTAACTACCACCCCTTAATTTAAAGCTATGTCCCCTCGTGCTAGCTTTCTCCATCCTAGGAAAAAGGCCTTCTTTACGCGATAGACCATGTTTTAACAATGAACTGAGACCGCCGACATTGATTTGCTTTCGTGTCAATGTCTAACATGCAGAACAAGGCCTTCATTGATCAATTAGTATACATTCCTTCCAATTTATTCTACTGGGAAGAGCTGAGTAAGGAAATGGGTAAGGAAATTCAAGAATTATTCTGTTACCTCTCTTAGGATGGTTTAAATATTCAGGTCAGAGAGGAATTTTCTCGAATCGTTTTTGCCTTATTGATCCTTTCAAAGAACAAAGAACAAAACAGTACGGGAAAGAGGCCCTTCAGCCCAACGAGCCCGTGCCGCCACCCCGAAGTTCCCACCTCTACCCGTGGTCCCTGTCTATGTTTATAGATCAATGGATTGAAACCAAATTTGAGACAATTTAGGGAGAATTTGTTCTGCCAATTAGTCTAAGAGCACATCTTTGGGATGTGGGAGGAAACCGGAGCACCCGGAGAAAACCCACGCAAGCACGGGGAGAATGCGCAAATTCCCACAGACGCAGCCCCAAATCCATGTATCTGCACAGCACAGTGATAGTCACTGAGCTGTCGTGTTGCCCATCAAATGGTCCAGATCAAGTGTACACTAACGACGTGAAGCACTAAGATACTCTCGAAAAATCCAAGAGCAGCCCTCTCACGACCCATTGTGTGTATGCCCCTTGTTAGACAACAATGCAGACCAAAGCACCTGTAGGATAAAAAGAAGTACATCAATATCATCGTCTATTTACACACTTCCCAGGAACTCTCAAGGCTCATGATCTCTATTTTAAATCAGTTTTCTATACCCCTCCATTCCCATTCTGTTCATGTGCCCATCTAAGTATTTCTTAAATAACTCCAGAGTGCCTGCCTCCACCACTTTACTTGGCAGCGCATTCCATACCCCCACACACCCTCTGTGTGAAAAAAAACTCCCTCTAGCATCCAAATTATACCTTACCCCCCTCACCCTAAGCCCGTGACCCCTCGTGGTATTTGAGTCCATCCTAGGAAAAAGCTTAACCTTATTTACTCTATCTATACCCCTCATAATCTTGTACACCTCTGTTAGATCTCCTCTAAGTCTACGTCTTTCTAAAGAAAACAGCCCCAATTTGCCTAACCTCTCCTCGTAACTCAGACCTTCCATACCAGGCAGCAGCCTGGTAAATCTCCTCTGCACTTTCTCCAGAGTCTCCACGTCCTTCTGGTAGTAAGGTGACCAGAACTGGACACAGTATTCCAAATGAGGTCTAACCAACGTTTTATACAACTGCAACATTAAAGGCCAGCTCTTGTACTCTACACCCTTTCCTATAAAGGCTAACATACCATATGCTTTCTTCACAATCTTTTCCACCTGCTCTGCCACCTTCAGAGACTTATGCACCTGCACCCCCAGGCCCCTCTGCGGTTCTATACTCTTAATAGGTCTACCCTTTATCATATACCTCCTCCCTACATTCTTTCTCCCGAAATGCATCACCTCGCATTTATCAGGATTGAATTCCATTTGCCATCTATCTGCTCAAGCTACCAGCCTATCTATGTCCTGCTGCATCGCCTGACAATGCTCCTCACTATCCGCAAGTCCAGCCATCTTTGTATCATCTGCAAACTTGCTGATCACTCCACTTATTCCCTCTTCCAAGTCATTTATATATATTACAAATAGAAGAAGTCATTTATATATATTACAAATAGAAGAAGTCATTTATATATATTACAAATAGAAGAGGTCCCAGTACCGAGCCCTGAGGCACAACACTAGTGACCAACCTCCAGCTAGAAAAACACGCTTCCACTATTACTCTCTGTCTCCTATTACTAAGCCAGTTACTTATCCATCTAGCTACCTGTCCTTGTATCCCATTAGCCTTTACCTTTTCGACTAACCGCCCATGAGGGACTTTATCAAACATCTTACTAAAATCCATATAGACAACATCAATGGCTCGCTCTTCGTCGACCGTTTTTGTCACCTTTCTTTTATCTCTCTAGGAAAAATATGGTAGTGATGGAGAAGGGAGAAGGGGGAAAAGTTCAGGGAAAATGGTTCCATAGGAACCACCCATTGTAAGTGTGCAGCAGGTTTGATGGGACCAACTGTTAATTCCTTCCCTGTGGTGGTACTGGTTACAGCTAGGTCAAACCCAGTCGGCAGAGTGACTTAACATTAACCAAAGAGACGTTACTGCCTTGAATTTAATGATTCTTGAAGCTTTCTCTCCCTTAGTAGGTTTATGTAAAAGTTTTTTTAATAAGTTAATGCCTTCACAGAGAAAATGAAGAGCAGAATTTCAGCCAACTACTACTACCCTTTCATTATAATACCATCCTTGCCTTCATGAAATCCGACAAAATAGTGGCAAAGCTTACATTTTGGTTTCAGTTCGTCGAACAAAAATACGAGCTGAAAGTAACTATTACTAATAAACTTGTGGTAAAGCAAATGTATACAAACCACGACACATCAATGAGAGCATAAATGTTTGACACATCAATGAGAGCATAAATGTTTGTATACATCCACCAATTGAAAATACTATTTATAAGCTTAGTTCCAGTTCAGTGTCTGGCTTCTGTTTGACAAACAGTTCAAAATTAAAAAGGAGGCATGCCAGATGCTTTATAATTGAAATACTCTGCTATTGTCAGATCTGCCTTGTGTCAATAGATCTGTGTTTTCTTCCACATGATTAACCAGACTGCTTCAGGCAAAATTAAATCATGTTATCTGTGCAACTGCATCCACAAAGTTGACCGTCATGTTTTCATGAAGATTTAAATTGCCCCTTTTTCACTCTTGTATATATCAGAAGGTGCAGAATTCTGCTGAAAATCATAGCAGATAAATACTTTGTCCAAGTGACCATTTCTTTGGGTGTTCTTGTGTCAGAATGGTGAGTTGCTGTCAAACTATTTCATCAGGGGGTGGGGGAAACCTCAGACAGGTAGGACCTCTGTTTAATGTCCCATTCAAAAGACTCTCTAAAGTTTCAGATAGATTTTTTATTTGTTCATGGGATGTGGGTGTCACTGTGCCTGGGTCAGCATTTATTGCCCATTCCTGAGGGTGTGTAAGAGTCAATTACATTGCTATGGATCTGGAGTCACATGAAGGCTAGACGAGTTAGGATGACAGATTTCCTTCCCTAACAGATATTAGTGAATCCAGATGGGTTTTTACTACGATCAACAATGGTTTCATGGTCACGATTAGATTTTTAGTTCCAGATTTTTTATTGAATTCAAATGTCACCATCTGCCATGGTGGGCTTCGAACCCAGGTTATCTGGTTTTCTGGATTACTAGTCCAGTGACAATACCACTAGGTCACTGCCGCCTCCTTTGTTTGAAGCAAAAATCAAAATAAAGTTACTATTTGTTATTGAAATGTCATTGGTCATCATTACAAGTAATTATAATGACATTATTATAAATACAGAGAATACTCCTGTGTCCGTTTATCCCTCAGTTCGTGATACTGCAAATAAATCAATTGGTCATTGCTCTCACTCACTATTTGTGGGACTTTGTGTTCAAATTGGCAGCTACATTTCCCTGTGTGAGTATGCTGACTATCTTAAAAAATAATTGTTTCTGAAAGAGACGACCTGAAAATATACAAAACAAATTGAGACAAATATGATTCTCAGGAAACTTGACAGAGTAGATGCTGAGAAGTTGTTTTCCCTTTGTGGGAGAATATAGGAGCAGAGTAAGGGGTCATTCATTTAAGACAGAGAAAAGGAGGAATTTCTTCTCAGAGGATTGTGGATCTGTGTAATTTCGACCGCAGATGGCCACAGAGGCTGGGTCATTAAGTAGGTTCAGTGCTGAGACAGATTTTTACTCAGTAAGGGAATCAAGGGTTATGGGGATAAGGCAGGAAAGTGGAATTGAGGATTATCGCATCAGATCACGCATGATCTCATTGAATGGTGGAGCAGACTTGATGGGACAAATGTCCTACTTATTCTTATGTCTAATAGCCTCAAATGTAAGCTCCTTCTTTTTAAGATTCTTAATGATTAGCTGCTGTTAACATGATTTGTCAAAATCTGACAATGGACATTGTTTAGTTTATAAAGCAAAATACTGAGGATGCTGGAAATCTGAAATAAAAACAAAAAATGCTGGAAAAACTCTGCAGGCCTGGCAGCATCTGTGGAGAGAGAAACAGCATTAATGCTCTGAAGAAGAGTCATATGGACTCTAAACATTTACTGTGTTTTTCTCTTCGCTGATGCTGCCAGACCTGTGTAGATTTTCCATTAGTTAATTAATGTTCCTTGTTTCACTGGTCATACAGTATTATTGCAGACCTGTTAAATGAAAACAACCATGAAATAAAAGATAGCTACCATGTTCATTTCACAATAGCTTCAGCCTAACAACATATACATTCAAGAAAATCATGACAAAAGGAACAATGAGGTAACTGGACTGATCTCACGTGCCTAGCTGGGAGCCAGCCCCAAAGGGAGCATAAGTCAGAGATACAACAAGAACAGTGCAGCTCCAATTCAATATTCTCACTTTCCAAGCATGGCATTAGAGATGCTAGACTTTCTTGCATGATTACATAAGAAAAGATAATATATTGTGCTTGTGATAGTTTACAGAGTGAGAGATACAGCTTCCTCTTACAAGACTTGAGTCATAAGCAAAATGAATCCTGACTATCTGCCGTTATCTGTTTCCTGTACATTCTCTGCAGGGAAGTCTGTAATAGATTTGTAATAGATTTGAAATGCTTGTCATAATTCATGCCAAAAACCATTCATTTCAGATCCATTCTAATCCTTTCCAAGTTTTCAGGAAAGTCAGAGTTTGGGATTGGTATTTGATCACACATGTGATCCTATCACGGTAGATTTATAAAATGTATGAGCAGATGATTAAGTTAATCCTCATGGCTCTAGATTTTACACAATCTGAAGTTTTTGTTGGGAATTTAGACCCAACCTCGTCATGGCACCTGAATTTCCAATATTGACAACCATTACGTGCAACTTGGTGCACAGAAGACAAATTTATAGCATCTCACCTTTAATTGAAAAGCAAATTCCCAGCTGGCACATTCAAAACACTAGACCTCTTGGCAAATGTGGACCAGACGACAGAAAGAGACTATGCTTTTAGGAGAAACTGATGTTTAACTCAATACAAAAAACATTAAGAATAAGATATAATGTGGCTTCAAATACCAATTGAATTATCTTGAAATCTACCACTGCATTTGTATGAGATTTTGCTGTTACATTAGCTGTCATTTATCTTCAACTTAGACCATATTAAGTTCTCTGAGAACTATCAGTTAAAATATAATTATATTTCATTTGAGTGTGCTTGCTTTATAACTTAAATATTATATATTTTTAAAATACCATCAATCTGTGTCCTCTCCACCAGCTTTTTAGTCAGCGTAATGCACCAATTTCACCATTTCGTTTTAAACAAATGACATTGGCATAATTATGTATGTATGCCTATATGTTCTATATATGTGTGTAAACATACATATGAAGGTGTGTGCAATTACAAGCACATAGAACAAAGTTGGACCATTCACTTCTATTTATTATTCATTCATGGAGTGTAGATGTCACTGGACTAGCATTAGTGCCTGGAAATGAGTGGCACTTAGTTCAATGTCACTGAGAACACCTAAAAGTCAACCACATTGCTGTGGATCTGGAGTCACATGCAGGCCACATCACATAAGGCGGCAGATTTCTTTCCCTCAAGGACACTAGTGAACTAAAGCAGTACGTTGAATCTCTGGATTACTAGTCCAATGACAATACCAATACTCCACCCACAATGAATAACCTGCATTCCCAGCTGACATAACTTTGTACCAGGAGTATAAATCCAGAATCTGCATCCCTCACATAATCCATTAAGTGCCATAGAACTTTAGTAGCTATATATTTTAATCACAAGAACATTTTGTACAATTAAAGTACCTGATTTGGTTCTAATTCTAGTAGAATTAAAATAAAATCTGTTTCTTAACTGAGATTACGGCAGCATTATTTAAGTTCCAAGTCACACAGGGCAGTAGATAAATCTCTCTGTACTAACACTGCATGATTGATCCCAGTAGGTCACCATAACCTTTATGGATTTCAGTGCAAACTAACTGCCAGATTCAACTTGATCTCTCCAGAGGCTGCATGAGATTGGCAAACACAGTTTTCCTCCTTAAAGAACATGAATAAACCTTTTCACAAAATAATGTGGTGATGCCGGCATTGGACTGGGGTTAGCGCAGTAAGAAGTCTCACAACACCTGGTTAAAGTTCTGACTCACCTGATAAAAGGGTGCTTCAAAAGCTCGTGTTGGACTTTAACCTGATGTTGTGAGACTTCTTGCTTTGCACGACAATCTGCGACAACTTTATGATCACTTCCTTTTCAAAGCATCAAATATTGTTTATTTGTTCAACCTTTGATATCAAGTAAGATAGCCAGAATATTGTCTCCATTTTTGAAATGAATTCTTTGGTGAGTGATGAGACTTCTATTATGTTTGAAATGAGCATCTTCAGTTAATAAATAACAGAAGTGTGCCTCATCAGGATATATTTAGTCCACCTAGTAAATGGGAAATCTCATAGCAAACAGTCCACTCTCTTATCCCTGACAGCTACAGCTACACTTGCCAACAGCAATCAAGGAGAAATGGAACGATTTGTACTTCCATCAAAGCTCAGAAGGGCAACTGTAATACTTGTATTGACTCCGATTAGCTAAAAGCACAGAATTTGGCCTCTTCCACATTAGTGTCTCACAGCACAGTGATTTTTCAAGCTGAATCATTGAGTAAGTTCTGCGCTCTTGTATTTGCCTAGAATGCCATGTGAAGGGCTCCATTGTCATAAACCAGAAGAGAAGCTGTCACCATTCACAAAAACAGAAAAATTCAAGAAAATCTCAGCAAGTCTGAGAGCATCTGTGGAGAGAATAGAGGCAACGTTACAAGTCTGGCCAAAGGGACATTCAGACTCAAAACGTTGGTTCTATTCTCTCTCCACAGAGGCTGTCAGATCTGCTGTTTTTCTGTTTTAGTTTCAGATTTCAGCACCCACTGTATTTTGCTTTTATGTCACCATTCACAGTTGTCTTAGACTTTGTCTTCTAAGCAGAATTATAGCTTAGAAGAGATAGCAAAATGTTGTTATCTTTTGTCAATCTACTTTGACTTTAGCTGCTTTTTTGTTGCTTCTGGCAACTTTGCCTGTATTACCACCTGATTTTTCCACATTCAATGTAAGTCAGTGGAGAAGAAAACACAAAATTATTGTAGGAGACTACATTGTTTTGCAAATGCATAGTTATAAACATTACAATATCCAATGTATTAGTTGCATATTTACAAGTTTACAGCATGAACGCTATCTGTACTCTTGGTCTAACAGAGTACCTTCCACTCAGTACCATTCACTTCTTTATCTTCAGCACCAAGTCCCCATCCCTTACTCACCCCCACTCCCACAGAAAGGACAGGCACTTGGATTGGTACCAAAAGTATTGGCACGTAGACTGTTAAGTTTAAATGTTACTGAAAGCAATATAATTCCTTTTAAAAAAAAGGAATGAAAATCATTTTCCTTTGTGAGAATAATTTAAATTTAAATTATTCAAGGGCAACTAGGGATGGGCAATAAATACTGGCCAGCTAGCGATACCCTGTGAATGAATAAAAAAAGGTGGCCCCAGAAAGCAATCTGTTGTTTTATTCCAGAGGTGACAATAGCTATAACTTCTGTTACAAAAATAAAATACTCATGCACAACTATAAGTTCTGTGTTTGCTAGTTTGTTATTGACGATTGTGGGGAGGTATGACAGAGAGAGTGTCTTTAGGAAAATTGTGCTATAAGGTGACTTTAAAGGCAAGTGATGGACTGAATAAGGTTCTTAAAGCTGTTTGGGACAAGCTGATGGGAGATGACTTTTGGACGAGATGGTGATTGGTTCAGCAGGTCTAGATGCCTGAGATAGGACAGGTGATATGGACAATTCTGTGGTCCCTTGCTCAAACAGTAATATAGTCAAGCAAGCACCAGTGTTTAGAATATAGGTGTTGCCCTGTGGCCTTGCACTTGTCTTGTTGGTGGAACAGGGAGTCAGTTGTGACAAAGTCATTTTCCAGGTGTTTTGTCAGGAGGACATTCAGGTTTGCTTCTCCCTATTCCATCATTGCTTATAACACTCTTCCTGAGATGTGTTTGTCACCTGCTAGGATTCCGGATGGAGATTGCACAAGGTTAGTGTAGAATCCCTCCTTGGCCGTGTCTGTTGCCTCAAGAGTGTGTGTGCTGATGGTAGTGGCTGCTGATTCTTTGTTAGGGTGAACTGGGTGGTCTATTCCACAGGGGAAGTCACTGAAGTGCCAGACAAGCTCGTTTTTGATGACAGAGCCCATCCTGTGGAGGCACGAAAGGCCCTTCCAGAAAAAAGTATATTTGCAGCCCTGTTCCTTAAGTCGCTTTTCTGCACATTATAATTCGCTTAGGACTACAATGTTGAATTTCTCAGGCTGTGATGGTGGCCTGTCGCTGTTTGGGTTGTCCACATGAATCTTGACATTCCAGCTCATAAACCTCATTGACAAGTGGAAGATGCCTGTGCCTGATTTTTTTTCCTAAGCATATGGTGGTCATTGCATACTTGTTCCATACTAATGGCTCTCAGCACAGGATGGCACAGTGGTTAGCACTGCTGCAATACTGTCAGGGACCGAGGTTCAATTCCAGCCTCAGCTGATTGTGTGGAGTTTGCATATTCTCCCCATGTCTGCGTGGGGTTCTTCTAGGTGCTCCATTTCCTCCCATAGTCCCAAGATGGGCACATTAGGCAAATTGGCCATGGTATGCAGTATTCATCAAGGAGAAGGACATGAATGAATGTTGAGGTCAGGGATAGATGTGTGAAATGTCAATATATTGAAGGAAAAGTGTTGGGTGTTCTAAATTGCAGTAAGATAGATTAGTCCCTGGAGCTGGATGGGATCCATCCCAGGTTACTGTGAGAGGCAAGGGGAGAAATAGCTAGGGCCTTAACAGATGTCTTCACATCCTCTTTAATCACTGGAGAGGTTCCAGGGGACTGGAGAATAGCCAATGTTGTTCCCATGTTTAAGAAAGGAAGCAGAGATAATCCAGAAAATTGTAGGCTGGTGAGCCTAATGTCAATGGTGGGGAAGCTTTTGGAGAAGATACTGAAGGACTGGATATGTGCACATTTGGAAGAAAATGGACTGGTTAGTGGCAGGCAACATGGTTTTATTTCAGAAAGGTCATGTCTCACCATCTTAATTGAATTTTTTGAAGAGGTGACAAAGATAATTGATGAGGGAAGGCCTGTAGATGTAGTTTATATAGACTTTAGTAAGATCCCACATGGCAGATTGATACAAAAATTAAAATCACATGGGATTCAAGGTAGACTGGCTAGATGGATACAGAACTGGCTTGGTTATAGAAGTGGAGATGCTGGCGTTGGACTGGTGTAAACATAGTAAGAAATCTCACAACATTTGTTACAAATAAACCTGTTGGACTTCAACCTGGTGTTGTGAGACTTGTTACTTGATTATAGAAGGCAGAGAGTAGTAGTGGAAAAGTGTTTTCAGAATTGATCCAGTGGATAGACAGTGATGTTCCACAGGGATCAGTGCTGGGACTTCTGTTGTTTGTAGTATATATAAACGATCTGGAGAAAAATGTGGGTGGTTAACAAGTTTGCTAATGACATGAAGATTAGTGGAGTTGCTTGCAGTGCTGGGGATTGTCAGAGGACACAACAGGATATATACAGATTTGAGATTTGGGCACAGAAATGGCAGATGGAGTTTAATCAGGACAAATGCAAAGTGACGCATTTTTGGAGGATCAAATGTAGGTGTGAATTATAGTGTAAATGGCAGAATCCTTAGGAACATTACCACACAGAGGGATCTGAGTGTGCAGGTCTACAGTTCCCTTGAAGTGGCAACACAGGTAGCAAACGTGATTAAGAAACCATATGGCATTAGCCAGGGCACTGAGCACAAGAGTTGGGAAATCATGTTGCAGCTATATAAAACTTTAGTTAGGCCGCATCTGGCGTACTGCATACAGTTCTGGTCATCATACTACTGAAAGTTTTGGAGAGAGTGCAAAGAAAGTTCACCAGGATGTTCCTAGTCCCGAGGATGTTAACTCTGAGGAAAGGTTGAATAAAAAAGGATTGTTTTCATTGGAAAGACAAGGCTGAGAGGAGACCTGATAGAGATTGACAAAATTATGAGGGCATAGACAGGGTGGATAGTCAGAGGCTTTTTCCCAGGATGGAAGTGTCAATTACAAAGGGAGCACAGCTTCAAGATGAGAGGGGGAAAGTTTAAGGGAGATGTGCGGGGGAGGTTTTTCACCCAGAGAGTGGTGGGTGCCTGGAATGCGCTGCCAGGGGAGGTGCTGAAAGCAGGTATATTAACAACATTTAAGAGGCATCTGGATGAGTACGTGAATAGGGAAGGAATGGAGGGATATGGACTGAGTAAGTGCAGAAAGTTTTTTTTAGGTTAGTTAGGGCATTGTGATCAGCACATTTTGGAAGCTGAAGAGACTGTGTTTCTGTGCTGTATTTTTCTTTGGTAAATTGCCCCTTAGCGTCAGGGGGATTAGCAAGGTAAATACGTGAGGTTACGGGATAGGACCTGGGTGTGATTGCTGGTGGTGGAGGTCAATGGGCTCTTTCTGCACTGTAGGGATTCTGTGATCATATGTGGGTGTGTGTTTGCTCTGTGGCCAGGACAGACTGAAGTTGAAAAAGCAATAGCCAGACATGGACTCAGCAGGGGACTGCAGACAGTCTTCCAGTCATTTCAGTGATGGTGGAAGGGCAGTAGACTGACCCGAGGTACTCTAAATCGAAAATTTGGATCAGATGCCTGCACAGGCCGACACACCAGAGAGAATTCATGACAGCAATACAGTGAAACTGTGACCTCATTTTTTTGTTTTTATTCCAATTGGATCAAATCAAGTCCAATTCAGAGTCCCAGCAAGTTGAGATATTTCCGATCCAAGCTGACAAGACAGGGCTCTCACCTCCTGAATTGGGCTTGATCTACATGATCCAGGTTGATTGGAGTAGGTATAGCTCCTCCTCCAAGGCTTAATTTCATTTGCATCTTAGCCAGAAGACCGAGATGCCGCTTTAAAAAATTGCTTCAAATGAAGCTGAAATGTAACCTAATGACTTCAATCAAGCACAGCATGTCGATACTACACTTGATCTTAACCAGAAGGGATCTCATCTGTGGCAAAAATCACAGGAATTTCCATTAGGTCTGCGGGTTCAAATTGTTTACTTTGGAATACGTCACAATGTATCAAGGTGAAGGAGGTTGGTGTTGATGTGTTGTGATAAATCGCTATCTGATTTTCGAAAGAATTAGACACACTCGGTACATTGGCACTGAAGTGCATGTCCCAAAGGGTGATAGCAATTGCAACAATAAGTACAAAAAAAACTTCATCAATTAGCAACCAGTTGGCAAATCGATGCATGATTCTGCTTACAGATATTAATTGAATTCTAATACCCATGTGTTTATCCCACTTGCCTTTCACAGGATGACTTGAGTGCTGAAAAGGTGCAGAAAATGAAAGAGCGATTTATGTCAGCGTATGATGTCACTGCTGATGGGAGGCTGCAAATCCAGGAGGTAATCAATCGCTCTGACTCAAAAACAAATCTCAGCAGGTCTGACGGCATCTGACAGGAGAGAGAGTAGAGCCAATGTTTCAAGTCAGGATGACCCCTTGTCAGTGCTGCTCTTGCTCTGACTCTGTGGGGGCAATTCTCCCACTCCTGGGCTGGGAGACTCAAGTGGAGGATAAGTAGCGGGCTATCCGCTGGGAACCATGGCTTCCGTGCGTCTCCGGAAGCTGGATTTCAGGCGCTGTCCGCTCCACACCAGAAATCAGCATGGAACTGTATAAATTACTCGAATTAGAACTTACATTTCATTAGCAGGCCCAGGATTGAAGTTTCCGGGCCACTAGAGTCTCTCCCACCTCTCCTCACGAATACCTGCCAGGAATGTTTCACTCCACTGGGATTTACAACACTAACGGGGTGGGGGTGGGGGGGGCTGGCAGCCCAACCCCGCTGGAGGGAAGGGGTCTATGGAGCCCTCTCAGGAGGTCATGAGGGGTAAGAGAGTGCTTCCAGCCATTGCCAGTTTGGCAATGCCAGCCTGGTCTCCTGGTACTACTCAAGCGGCAAAGTGGAAATCTCCAGAGGCCACCATGGCACTGCCATGGGGGTGCGGGAGTCTCCTCTTTCCATAGATGCTGCCAGACCTGCTGGGTTTTTGAACATTTTCTGTTTTTATTTCGGGTTTCCAGCACATGCAATGTTTTGCTTTGATGCAGTCATTCAGATTTGGGTGGGTCAGGAATTTGTCTCGAATGTGTTAGTCACATCTATTCAGCAAATTTATCTGAAGACGTTTGGAGAGCTGCCAAAAATCATTGTCCTTGGTAACAGCTGCTGAAATTCAGTTAGCTACAGGATTGTCAAATGTCAGAATCACAGAGGTCAACAACTGACTGGGAACACAAAGATCAGACACTGTTAAATTGGAAATGGTTCATAGAAATCCTACAATGCAGAAGGAGACTGTTCGACCCATCGAGTCTGCACCGACAACAATCACATCCTAGGCCCTATCCCCACAACCCCAAACATTTTTCCCACTAATCCCTCTATCCTTCCTGACACATTAAGGGCGAGTCAGTATGGCCAATCAACCTAACCTGCACATCTTTGGACTTGTACCGTTCAGCCCTGGGGATTACAAAAGTCAGCCGGAGTAAGGTGAAATTCTTCTAATTAATGCTAAACAAATTAATGTGGTACAAAAAGGAGCAGCTAGATAGAAACAAACAGATAACAGGCTTTGACAAAGGGTCACCTGGACTCGAAATGTCAGCTCTTTTCTCTCCTTACAGATGCTGCCAGAGCTGCTGAGCTTTTCTCTTTTGGAACCAGGTAACTAGGCTGACAGATAGACAAAATAGAAGTCAGCAGCTGCTGGATGTCCTGGGGGCAGCTTTCTGACTTGGCGCTCTAGGGAGCTTTAACACAGATGGTTCATTTTAAAAATTTAGGTGCTACTATACATGACCATTGAATAGTTATTTGGGAAATGTAGTGGAAAACGTACTCAAATTCATTTTGGGCTGTTGGAAGGAAAGACTCAGGGCAGAATTATCCCAAGCTCCTGCAGATGGATTCAGTAGTGGGCATGGGGGAGAATATGTGGGCAATCTAGATATCAGCTTCATGCTGATGTGAATTTACAGCAGGATCCTTCGCTGGTGCCTTTCATGGCAGGTTAGAAAATCTGCCTGAGGCTGAGATGAACCTCATTTGCAATCTGTTAAAGGGATGCAAATGAATGCCTGACATACCTCCCCACCAGATTCTCTATGATACTGGTGGAAAATATTGCGTTCGTGATTACTGGGAAAATAAGTCGACATGAAAAGTGATTAGAAGAACGTGACACGCAGGTTTCAGAATTCAACTGAGCAATGCCGGGGGCTGCCTTTAGAGTTCAAGGTGGAGACTGCCCACAGATTTGGACCCTGGATTACCATATCTGCAGATGAACCTTCCAATTTTGGTGTCCGGGAGGAGGTATATTTTCCAGCCTCAATTTGTTCCTGGAAGTCCACCCTTGTTCTCAGATTGCTCTCAAAATGTTATCGTGACTTTTGGCAGTCTATCTTCTTGCTTCAGTAGTGGGTCAGCAAAAAGGCACCCGGACACAACAGCAGACTGCGTATCATCTAGGCCTGCCTGCTATCAATGAAGGCATAAAATGCCCAACTGCTTAACTGAGATTCCCATCAGCCTTCGTTGTAGGAAACAGTCCACATTCTGGCCCCCACCTCAGTATTTAATCTCAAAATGGGAAAACTCTACTCTCGTACTGGAATTTTACCATCTCGCCCTCCCGAGGTTTGTAAGATCCCTCCTGAGGCCAACAGAGAAATCCGTTCCACGGGAATCAGGGCAGGCAAGCCTGTAAAATTCTGGCATCAGTGTCAGATGCGTGGAATTGGAAAATTAACATAATTAAATCTCCTTAGTCTCAGGGGTATTCAAATAATGAAGACCAAGTAATGTGGCTTTCTGTGATCCTGAAAGTCTGCAATACTTTATACGTCACTCTCACTGCTCAAAAAGGTGCATCATAGGATCTTCTCACATCAAACAGGAAGTCATTAATTATGCTCTTAATTCAATCGATTGCCCCATTCAGTCAGTCAGTAATTCACCACCTGCCTGCAAGCACAAATAAGCAAAATATTATCGTGCCATTTTTGGTGAAATTCTGCATGTATTTTTTTTTAATTCCCAGATGATTAAAATCTTGCTCACCACAATCATTTCTTTAATTTTTCTCTTTCTTTGAAGGTTTGCCTGTGCCATACAATTATCTTCCTTAATGCTTAACACACAAGCTTTTTAATTAAATCATTTTTTTTTTGTTAATCAACACAGTTTTGTTGATAATGTGATGAGGAATGATCTGCTATTCATGGAAGAAGTGTATGTTAACATTTTTACTGAAATACTGAGAGTTCCAGGTTCTGTCGAACCCACACTGCTATTGAGACTAATCAGCAAGCAATAGTGCACATCTCCTGCCCACACTTACCTGTTCATTTACCGCACATGTCTCCCTCTCCTCATGCTGACAAAAACAGCTGGGGAAAGTGACAATGTCAGATCAGCTGTGGGTATTGTCAGCCTTCTCTGAAACTGTACTTAACAGAGCATTCTCAATACCACTTAATCAGTATTCAATTGAATAATAATCAACTTCATAAAGCAGAATTTTCACACAAAACATCTGTTTCAATACGACACATTAACAGGCACTTTGGGTATACATCAGCCATCCAGTCCTTTTAGCCAAGTCACATGGGGTAGCAGTGGAAGGGGGAGGGAAGAGAAATTTCAGTTCTTTTCTCACTTGAGGCCAATGATCAACTTTCTGAAAGATAAGCCTTGACATACTATTAAAGCTGCTCAACATTATGGATGGCATGGTGGCACAGTGGTTAGCACCGTTGCCTCACAGTGCCAAGGACCCAGGTTAAATTCTTGGCATAGGTCACTGCATATGCGGAGTCTGCAAGTTCTCCCCAAATCTACATGGGTTTCCTCCAGATGTTCCGGTTTCCTCCCACAATCCAAAGATGTACAGCTTAGGTCATTGCCCATGCTAAATTGCCCGTAATTGTCCCGGGATGCATAAATTAAAGGGATTAGCAGGGTGATAAATATGTGGGCTTACAGGGATAGGCCTGGGTAGGATTGTTGTCAGTGCAGACTTGATGGGCTGAATGGCCTCTTTCGGTACTGTAGGGATGCTATGATAAACATGAATTTCAAAGAAAAACCTGAGTAGAAAAAGAAACAACTTAATGAGCTCCGAGATCTGCTCTACCCCTCCCTCAAGCTCCTGAACCTATTAGAAGCAAATACAGGAGAAACGAGCCTGTGATTGAATGAGCAGCTTTACTACGTTCTTTACAAACGTAAATTAGTTAAATGTGCGCGAAATCTAGTCAACCAAATCTGGAGGGCTCTGGGGTCAATACGACTTGGACAAGTCTGAGTTAGATCACGGCTCATATTGTATCTGAACTCCACCTACCAGCCTCAGGGTGATTTTTCAATGCTGTTGCTAAGGCCCTTGCTTCACAAAAATCTATCAAACACAGCTTTGAAATTTCCCGTTGACCTACAGGCGGTTCAACTTCCCATATTCCATCCCTTCTGTTTAAATACAGAGCAAGGTGGGAGGCTCAGCATGTTTTAATATTCCCTTCAAGCAAGAAATTGACAATTTAGTTTGGATTCCTTTCATTTTAAGGGACTGGGCAGGGTCATTATGTTATACAAACTTTTAATTGAAATTGAGCTAAATAGTTAATTCCAGGTAGAAATATGGTTTCAACATGAGCAGCACAAAGATAGCAGAATTTGAAAGGCTGTATGTAGATATGGACCAGAGTGATTACCAAGACTGACCTCTAGGATTTGGGCAGATTTGAAAGAGCAAAAATCCTGTACTGTGAGGCAAGAGCTTTAGCATTTAATGAACATAGTCCAGACACTTAAAATAATTTTACTATGATCCCGGTTATATATGTATGAGACTCATATTAAAAGTACAGGATCTTTGTTCTTTCAAATCCGCCTCAAATCCTAGAGGTCAGTTTTGGTAATCGATCTGATCCATGCCGACATACAGCCCTTCAAATTCTGCCATCCTTGTGCTGCTCACACAGATACAGATCATATTCAAATGCAAAATAATGCAGGTACTGGAAATCTGAGAGAAAAATCAAAAATGCTGGCAGTACTCAGCAAGCCAGGTGGTAGATGTTAAGAGAGAACCTGAGTTCTTGTTTCAGGTCAATGATCTTACACGGGAAACGGGAAAAATTAGAAATGTCAGATTTTTAAAGGGAAAAGGTTGGGGGATTTGATTTGATTTGATTTATTATTGTCACATGTATTAGTATACAGTGAAAAGTACTGTTCCTTGTGCACTATACAGACAAAGCCTACCATATTTAGAGAAGGAAAGGAGAGGGTGCAGAATGTCGTGTTACATTGATAGCTAGGGTGGAGAGAAAAATCAGCTTCGTACTTGGTAGGTCCAATCAAAAGCCTGATGGCAGCAGGGAAGAAACTGTGCTTGAGTCGGTTCGTACATGTCGCCAGGTTTTTGTATCTTTTTCCTACCAGAAGTAGTGGAAGAGAGTATGTCCACAATGCTTGGAGTCCTCGATTATGCTGGCCGATTTTCCTAGGCAGCGGGAAGTGTGGACAGAGTGTCCACACTCTGGTTTGAATGTGGTTTGAATGATGGACTGAGCTTCGTTCACAATCTTTTGTAGGGTTGTGCGCATCCCTGAATTGTTGGCCCTCCATCTCCCCCATGGCTTGATCACAAGCCCCCTCAAGCATGCTTGACCCAGCCCCCTCCCTGCTCTGGGCAGGCTGGACTACCCGCCCCGACTCCAACACATCAATGGCCAGCCCCGATTGCTGGCCTCCCTCCGTCTGTCATTCAGCCCAATTGCAGAGCAGCAGCGTGCCCCCACCCCCACTGATTGCCCTGCCCCCTTGTCATACCCAATGTTACAACAGATGCATTCAATGAGAAACCAAGTTGACAATGGTGGGACAATAAGATCCCACTGCCATCTCCCATCACTACGAAGCACACTGTGGAGTTGGAGCAAAGTCCTGCCTGTAGCGTCACCCAGTATCATTGTCTGTATCATAGAACCCTTCAGTGCAGAAACAGGCCCTTCAGCCCATCGTATCTGCATCAAACTCAATCCCACCCAGGCCCTATCACCACATCCCTACATGTTATACCCACTAATCCCTCTAACCTATGCGTCCCGGGACACTCAGGGGCAATTTCTTAGCTTGGCCAATCAACGTAACCCGCATATCTTTGGATTGTGGGAGGAAACTGGAGTATCCAAGGAAACCCACACAGATACAATGAGAATGTGCAAACTCCACACAGACGGTGACCCAAGACAGGAATTGAACCCAGGAGCCTGGAGCTCTGAAGCAGCAGTGCTAACCACTGTGCTACCGTGCTGCCCTGTATCATTCCTGTACCATTGAATGTAGATACAACAGATAGCAGAAATTTCACGTTATGCCTTCACATTGTAAAGGGTCACATTATATTAAAGTGCCATTAATTATCATTGAACATAAAAAGAAATTGGCTATAATCGACTTGTTTTCAAATTTCCTGGTGCATTGTGATCATATTTTCTGCTTTGAAATTTCTAAGGGGAAAGGTGGGAATAAACATGATGGGCAGAATCATACCATTCCCACAGAGATGAACTTGGAGGTGGGGAAGGCATGGAAATTCAGAATGCCACACGTCAGTTTAGCTCCCCAAATATCCCCACTTCCAGAGATCTTCCCAGAGGTGAGCTCCCTGCAGCAGCAGTCAGAGTAGTAGCAGGCTTCCATTTTAATTGACAATTAACCCATAGTTTTCAAGTACAACTGGAATCTTGCCAGCAATACATTAGCCCCACACTGTGTGAAACTCCTCTGAGACAGAGAGGAGATGGGAGGGTCATTGACCTTCAGGCTGTGGAGGAGTGCAGCAACAGCAAATGACAAGGCTGCTTTCCACCTATATCGCAGCCTTGCCATTGAACCCTAAAACAGTGGAGCTGAATGTCTGCGTTGGCCTTATTAACTCATCTTTCAAACGTCCCACGGGTGCTAATGTCTCTTTCTGCCAGTCTATTAGTCTTGTCTTCTGCAGTGTTGTAGCCTGTTTCACAGTGAGAGCTGTCAGCCTCCGTTGGACTGGGCCATTGTCCACTGAGAAAGCACTTCCTTCTCAGGAACCTACCCACTGTTCCTAATCAGAAGGTGAGGGCAGGGGCAGCGAGTTAACTTCCCAATAGAATTCCCCCATTGGCCAACCCCAGATCCATTTGTGCTTGGAAACAGGAAATAGTGCCAACATCGGAAGGAGGAGAAGAAGGGACTTTGTATTAATATTAACTACACTATGTCACATCGTTGGGAGCTCAGCAATAACCCTCTGCTTCTTGACTATCTCAAACTGTGAAACATAATACTCCAGGATGTCTGAGAAGCAAAATGCACAGATATTTTCATTATAATTTCAGATTGTATGACAAGTTAGTGTGGTAAACATTTGAATTCTCCACGCCAAAGTAAACATCCTCCCTATTAGGATAGTGCTTATCTCCTAGCACTTACTCTCTCAGTGATCTGCAACAGCCAGTAACCAGCAGACCAGACATATTCAAAACAATGACAAGAAGTGGAAAAGGAAGAGGGTGTTGAACTGCGACTTAATAGAATATGGCTTTGATTTGTTTTTGGACATACTCTGGAAAGCAAGAGACAGTGGTAATTATTAGTATGAAGCGTTTTAAACTGCAGGGGAGTACTCATTATGTTAAGTTCATCAATCCCCTGAACCCAGTGAAAAGTAAACTCAAAGGCAGCATGAATGAAAATTAAGACCAGAAAAAATGGACAGAATTCTCTGGTCTACATTCATTATAGCTCTAACTCCCTATTGGCAAGGCAAAAATTCACCCCATTCAGCTTTGAATAGTTTAGTATTAGGAGATGATCCATTGACTACATTTCCGTCTTAGGTTCCTCTTTTCTACTGATTACATATTTTTAAAGCTGATGTTCCGGTTAAATGAAATTCTGAAGGGAGTTCCGCTGCTGCCACCGCCTCTCCCCCAACACACAATGTGAATAACCTTTGATCCCAGCATTACACTTTATATTATCAACTTGTGGGATTTTGGAATTAACATTATCAATAAAGACGATTATTATGAATTCTTTATGACATGGAGATTGCATTTGGTGAAATTCACTGGGATATTTTTTCACAGGCAAAGGTAGAATGTAGGTATATTTTCTTATACAGACATAACAGAAACTAAAAAATATATGGAGAACATGATGTGTGTGTTTGTGATATAATTTTACAATGATAAAGCCAATAGTAGAAAAACAGTGTTTTAATGTCAGAATTAATCTTCTCTCTTTGATGTATCTTACACCACACAGAATGCAATTTATTCAGCCATAGCTTTGATCATAGAGCCTTAATCTGAATGTAAAGCAATATTTTTACCTGACCCAGGTCAGGTCTTTCACCTCTTTTTATTGTTATAGGAGCAGGTAGGTTGTACGTGAGTTACATCCTCACTTTAGACAGCGAGTCCCAATCTGCATCATTGTGGTGTCATGATAGGACTTGACTGTGAAATCAGACTGCGTTTCCTGTATTAAACTACTCACCAATGCTACTGATGTGTGGAGATTAATTCTGACATCCAAACACTATCTCAGCTATTGGATTTATCATTGTAAAATTATATCACAAACATACAGCTCAGTGACACCACCTACACAACTCTCTTCAATAAGTCAACATTTTGAAGTGACAGAGATATTTGAGGTCAGGACCAGCTGAATAGCCAAAAGCTGTACTACAGAATGCCTGAACATGGAAAGATTGGGAAAGTATTTCGGATGATTCTGGTCCACATACTGGTCACATCCTTATTGCTAATCAATGTCATGTAGCACAACAGGAGGCATCCTGGTCCATCATGTCTATTCTGAGTACAAAAAATGTCATTGTCAGGAGCTAATTTTCTGAGGTCACCCTCTATGTTTACCAGTGGCTCCAGTGTGAACTCATGTAAAATTTATGCTCTCGATCCAACACAGAATTAAATTCCAAGATTGTTTTGTATACAAAAATATCTAAAGCAGTTGTGGTCTGACATGGAATCTTTCAATTCTCCAGTTGGCAAACATGATCCTCCCTGAAGATGAAAACTTTCTCCTTCTATTCCGACGTGAAACTCCATTGGACAATAGTGTGGATTTCATGAGGGTAAGTAACCAACCTCTGGGTCTAGACGTGGAGGTTAATTTATATATATATCTCAAAATAAACCATGGGACAGAACTCCTATACATAATTAATTCAGGTTTTGAGTTAGTAATTGCTGCAAGGTTCTTCATTAATTTATTAAATTGGAACAGAGTCTAATTTTCTTTTGAACAGGCTTGGGACTGTGGTTAGTTTAAGAGTTTTTTTTTAAGGTAAGGAGCACTCTTGTAGCTCACTTCCTGGCCTTTGTCAAGGTCACTATATCCCCAGCATGTGGATATATCACAGAACTGTAGCTCTGGTCCTATCAACGTCAAAATGGTGTCCTTTATATGCTGCAGTTCTATTTGTATACCCCAACATCTTGTTAACTTTAGCTACAGCTCCTTTACATTAGTCCTGAATGTTCAGTGATCTCTGCACGTTAATACCAAGATCTTTCTCCTCTCGATCAAAGGGCGCAATATTAATATTGCACCCTTCAAATTATATACATATTCTGTGTTGAACCAACTAACGTGCATGATGCTGCATTTTCCAAATTAAATGCCATTGCCAACATATAACCCACAAAAAACAAAATATTTTTGAATTTGATCGCACGCCTCTCCCATCTAAAATCTTGCACAGATTTTGATGTTATCTGCAAACTCACCATACTTGCAATATCTCTATTTTACCTCCTTATTAATGACAATGAAGAGTAGAGATTCAAAAACTGATACCTAGGCAGTATTAGTAGTAACACTTCTCCAAACTGAACTACATCTGTTAACTATAACCTTTTGATTGCAGGATTGGAGTTAATTCCTAACAAAATGTTTCAAATTCCTATTGACCTTGCTGACTTGGAATGAGTTTCATCCAATCTTGGGTGACTTGTCAAATCAGAGGCTAAATGAATTTCCAGTCAGGTGCTTATGTTCAAACAATTGATGCACTTGTATAGTTTATTTGTCTGTGGCACTGTTACACTGACGTTAACCCACAACATTAGCAAGGAAAGCAAACAAACCAAGTATCTTACTCCTGAGCAACATGTAAAAAGATCTGCTAGAAGTGCACTTCTATTGAGATTGGCGAAGTCAGAATAAAGTTCAGTTCTGGTTCCCTCTAATCCCAACATATGATAAATAGAACATTCTGATACTCACTGACAAAGTCTGTGGATAAATAATGAACACTTACGTGAAATATTTGGAGCACCCGACTCCCTTCAAACTGTGGTGTAGAAATTCAAGCAGTTTACGATCCCTGTCTGAAAGGAGAGGGTCAAAGTGAAACCAAAAACCTCAGACAGCTACTGACAGATCCAGACTGAAGTCAGACCATTGTGGGTGAGGAAAGTGAAGATGAGCAGATGGTTAGAGCCTAGAAGGGTGGCAGGGAAAATTGGGTTGGGGGAGGTGAGGGAGATAGCATTGACTAGGGAGTGAGTCAACTGATGTGTTGAAGCGAATTGGTGGCTGGTGGGGAGCAGCACTGTGATGTTTTAATGTGGGATCCTGAGAAGCACTCCTGACTTGACATTCAGATAAATATGGTGACCTTCCGACTACTTGGAACCATCCTACATTTGCGGAACTGTTATTTTCTGCGTGCATAGTAGCAGTTGGGCAAGTTGCCTATTGGATTCGAATTAATCAACCTTGAAAGGTTTTGGACAAGTCTTCTAGCTGGCAGTATCTCATCATAAAATCAGCCACTTAATTTTATCTACTGACAAACATTGACAAGAAGATTGATGACATTTCAAATAGAAACATTTGAATTTGGAAGAGCGGTTAAGGATCGATAGAGGAAAAAAAAATCATAGAACATAGAACATAGAACATTACAGCACAGAACAGGCCCTTCGGCCTTCGATGTTGTGCCGACCAAAATAAAAAGCAATGCCCCTCCAAACTAAACCATTCCCTTCTCTTCCATATACTTATCAACTAACCTCTTAAACGCCACCAAACTTGGCGCATCTACAACAGCTGCAGGCAGGGCATTCCACTCCCTAATCACTCTTTGAGTAAAGAACCTACCTCTGATATCCGTCCTATAACTCATACCCCTTAATTTAAAGCTGTGTCCCCTCGTGCTAGCTTTCTCCATCCTAGGAAAAAGGCTATCACTGTCCACCCTATCTAAACCTCTAATCATCTTATATGCTTCAATAAGATCCCCTCTTAGCCGCCTCCTTTCTAACGAAAACAACCTCAAATCCTTCAACCTCTCTTCATAGGACCTGCCCTCCATACCAGGCAACATCCTGGTAAACCTCCTCTGTACCCTCTCCAATGCCTCCACATCTTTCTTATAATGTGGGGACCAGAACTGCACACAATACTCCAAGTGCGGCCGCACTAGAGTTTTGTACAGTTGCAACATGATGCTGCGGCTCCTAAATTCAATCCCCCTACCAATAAAAGCTAAGACTCCATAAGCCTTCTTAACAACTTTATCCACTTGACTGCCTACTTTCAGGGATCTATTGACACATACACCAAGATCCTTCTGTTCCTCAACACTATTAAGAGCCCTACCATTAGCCCTATACTCTACACATTTATTGTTCCTGCCAAAGTGCATTACCTCACACTTTTCCACATTAAACTTACATAAACATGTAAGGAGAAAAAAATTGTTTTCATTTAGTTAAGTTACCAACCAAGAATGGACAACTTCATTGTGAGGTATTTTGTAAGTCAGAAGGGTAAGTGACAGTAAACAGGATTATGTGATCTGTCCCCCACCATCAACATCCTGGAGGGTCGCCATTGACTGGAAACTCCACTTGACCAACAATATAGATGCAGGGAGCAGGCTAGAGGTTTGGCATTCTGTGATGTGTGACCCACCTCTGTTTCTCCATATCCTGATCCTCATTTATAAATGCAGCTTTATAGGACCCTGGTCAGACCTCACTTGGAGTACTGTGCTCAGTTCTGGTTACCTCATTACAGGAAGGATGAGGAAGCCATAGAAAGGGTGCAGAGGAGATTTACAAGGACGTTGCGTGGATTGGTGGCATGCCTTATGAGGATAGGTTGAGGGAGCTTGGCCTTTTCTCCTTGGAGAGACAAAGGATGAGGGGTGACCTGATGGAGGTGTATAAGATGTTGAGAGGTATTGATCGAGTGGAAAAGTTAGAGGCTTTTTCCCAGGGCTAAAACGGTTGCCACAAGAGGACACAGGTTTAAGGTGCTGGGGAATAGGTACAGAGATGTCAGGGGTAAGTTTTTCACTCAGGGATTGGTGGGTGATGGAATGGGCTGCCGGCAACAGTAGTTGAGGCAGGTTCAACAGGGTCTTTTAAGAGACTTTTAGATAAGTACATGGAACTTAGTAAGATAGAGGGTTATAGGCAAACCTAGTGATCTCTGAGGTAGGGACATGTTTGGCACAACTTTGTAAGCTGAAGGGCCTGTATTGTGCTGTAGTTTTTCTATGTGTTTCTATGTGTATAAGGCACAGCTCAAAAATGAGATGAAGCAACTCCCATTTGCCAAGGTCGAGTACAGCTGTAACAATGCTCAGAAACTCAATGCCATCTAGTACAAAGCAACTCATCTTTACAGCACCCCAGCTACCACCAGGAATAGTCATTCACTCACTATCATTTTATTAGCAAAAAATTATACTATGCTACTGTACAGAGCAACCCGGATGTTCTTGAGCATGAATCACAAAATGTTGGTTTGCAGGTACAACAAGTAATTAAGAAGAAGACAAATAAAATTTTGTCCTTCATTGGTAGAGGAATGGAGTTTAAAAACAGGGAGGTTAAGTTGCACCTGTATAAGGTGCTGATAAGACTACACCTGGAGTGTATAGTTTTGGTCTCCTTACTTGAGAAAGGATGTACTGGCACTGGAGGGGCACAGAAGAGATTCACTTTGTTGATTTCTGAGTTGAGAGGGTTGGCTTCTGAGGAAAAACTGAGTAAACTGGGACTATACTCATTGGAATTCAGAAGAATGATGGGGATCTTATAGAAACATATAAAATTATGAAGGGAATAGAAAAGATAAAAGCAGGGAGGTTGTTTCCACTGGTGGATGAAACTAGCTCTCGAGGGCATAGCCTCAAAATAAGGGGAAGCAGATTTAGGACTGAGTTGAGGAGGAATTTCTTTCACCAAAGATTTGTGAATCTGTGGAATTCCCTGCCCAGTGAAGCAGTTGAGGCTACCTCATTGAATGTTCTGAAGGCAAAGTTAGATTTTTGAATAGTAAAGGAATTAAGGGTGTGGTGAATGGTTGGGTGAGTGGAGCTGAGTCCATGAGAAGGTCAGCCATGAGGGACCAGATGGCCTACATAGTTCTTACGTAAGACGCATTGCAGCAATCACCAAAGTTTCTTTAACAACATCTTCCTAAGTTGCAAGCCTGACCACTTAGAAGAACAAGGCAAGCAGATACACCGGAAACCACCACTTGCATACTGGCATTCTTAGCCAGTGCTCAAAGTGAATTGAGCCAGCTCAAATCCATTCCTTGATTACCCCAAAAACCAAATTCAAATTTCAATTAATTTCCTTGAGAGAGACAAACAAGATCCAAGCTGAAAAGATAAGGCATTGCACCCCATCTTGGGCTTGATCAGACTCTTGACCTTAGCAAGTTCCCCTCCAAGTCACACATCATCCTGCCTTAGAACTATATCAATTCCTTCAACATTACTGAATCAAGATATTGGATCTCATTACCTAACAGCAGAGTGGGAGTACCCTCACTACAATGGACTAACTAATATGCTGACCATCAGGAGCATTTCCCAATGTGTAGCATGAGGACTTTGGCTGACATTCCCAACCTCATCTTGCAGCTTTTAGATACTATATGTGGATGGGTGAGAAATCAGGAACCTGCTCATGTTATTCAAATATCAATTTAAATGCTAATTGAGGCAATTAACAGGCAATCTGAAATAATATGGCCAGAATACAATAATCTGCCTTCAAGGTGAGATTCATGTCAGGTCGTTAATCCATTTTTTTAGGGGCAAGTTTATTTGGGTGGGTATTTAAACTGCAGCTGAGAACAGAGTCTCAGCTTTATGGTCCCAAACCATTCAATGAGTGGCATCACTTATTTCACAGCTGAATATCAAGGTGATTTTGGATATTTTCTCTTCAGAAGAATTCTCCTCTCATTGAGAGAGGTTTTGGAAACATTATTTACTATTGTACTGTCCGTAACCCAGGACTGAGGCATGTCAATTCTCAGACAGAGGTGGAGATTATGCTTTTAGTTGGAGACACAACCTCTGTAGAGGAGAGGGAAAATAGGAGGCGGATGAGAGGATTATGTGATCAGATGCAGGCCTCGGATGCCGTGGGTCCTCAGAGACAGAGCAGCACCAGACCCCAATACTCAGGAGGAGCTTTAAGACCCTCATTGGAGGCATGGAAGACATTATGTCGTATTTAGGGTATATAGGCAGTGATTCAGCTAACTGCAAATGACTGAGAGTCCACACATAAGACAGTTGAGGCTCTTAATGATAACTGCTACATCCCTTTATGAAATGCTCATAGGGGAGATCTCGTGAAACTGCCTTGAGCCACCCAATCCCTTGGCCTTGAAGTCACAGTGACGCTAAACCATTTTCAGACTGCCTGCACTGATCTGACAGAGTGACCTGAGCAGCTGGCAGCACATCATTGCGCAAAACTGTTATTAACAAAAATGGATTCCACTCAATCAACCCGTGCAACTGGTCTGTGACCACAAACAGCAGGTTATGCTGGCAAATATACAGGGGGCAAACACAATGCCCATCTTCTCAGCAGTTCTCAAATTCCAGATCATTTCACCAGTCCAGGTGCAACTGAGAGATGGTTTCTAAACAATAAGAGTTATCCTTTCATGATGCGTGTGAGTATCTCAAGGTTCATGGAAGACAGAGGGGGTTCAAGAGCAAAACTAGCAACAGGTTAAAGTCACAAAGTGACTTAAAAGCGGCACTATGGTACAGTGGCTAGCACTGCTGCCTCTCAGCGCCAGGGACTTGGCATTGATTCCTGGCTTGGGGTGACTGTGTGGAGTCTGCGTGTTTCCCCTGTCACATGGGTTTCCTCCGGATGCTCGGGTTTCCTCCCGCACTTCAAAGATGTGCACATTTATATATTGGCCATGGTAAATTTCCCAAATAGTATGAGTACTGCTAGCAGGAGTTACCTAGAGTTATGGGGATAGAGTCTGTGTGGGATTGTTGTCAGAGCAGGTCCAATAAGCCAAATGGCCTCCTCCTCTACTGTAGGGATTCTATGGTTCTATAAAGTGACCCAAACCATCGGACTCCTAAATATGTGCTTCTGATGCTGCGCGTATCTGAGTTGTATTGCAGTGCTCCCCATTACATATGTCCCTCATGGTTGTAGTTCGTTCTGCATTCCATAACTTCGCCATTCAAAGTGGAGATGTCCAGTGGGATGAGGATAGGCCTGATGGAGCTCTATCCCCTCAGGACAATCAGAAGATGATGATGATTTAGGGGTTCATGGCAATGCTCCTGTGAATGCTCCTGGCATGATTGAATGAATGACCATGACCAAGGATGCTTTAATACGACAGATGTTTCTCTGGAGCTTCTTGCCACAACTAAAGAAAAGTTTCTATAAAATCTCTCTCTGCATTTTCCTAGCTGGCAGAGATTAGTTTGAAGAGAAGTAAATTTGCTTGACTAAACTGGAATATTCACGGATCTTCACAATGTACAGTTTCTGCTTTTGAGTGATCACCTGATGGGTCACCTGACACTGTTCTATGCCAGGGACCCTTTAAAGTGCTGGACATGATCTTGTTCTGGAATGCAGGCTGAAAACTCCGAGATCAAACATCCCACCCTCCAGCATTCATTGGGCGGGAAAACAATCTGTAAGCTGCACTTGTCGCTAATTGGTGGCAATTAATGTATCATCAGGCAAACACCAATGTAGATTGGAAGTCAGAACACCACCAACCTCTAGATGCTGAACCTGCCATCGACATGTGAGTGCATTACACAGCCTAATGTCTGCAGTGGTTCAAGAAGACTGTTCATTACCATCTTCTCCTGGATTGTTAGGGATGGGGATTAAATACTGGCTTTGTCACCAATGACGTGGAGATGCCGGCTATGGACTGGGGTACAACACAAAGAAATCCCACAACACCAGTTTAAAGTCCAAACAGGCAGGTTAGGAAATAAACCTGTTTGGACTTTAAACTGGTGTTGTGGGATTTCTTTGTGTTTTGTCACCAATGCCCACATCCTATGAATGAATAAAAAAGAAAAATCTCACCGCATTATTCAAAGAGGAGGTCAGGTCCTCCAATATTTACCCCTCAAATAGTATTACATCGTTATTATCACATTTTTCATGATTGTAACTTGCTATGCACAAATTGACTGCTATTTTTCTACATTACAACAGCAAGTTATGTTTTATTAGATTTGAGATGATCTGAGGCACTTTACAAAGGCAAATCTTATATTTAACTATCCTACCAGCATAAACACACACTGCACAATGGTATCTAAAGTTGTACTGGAGAAATCTTTGAGAGCAAAGCAAAGTCACTAACCCAGATTCTGACTTTACCTTATTATAAATGATCCAAACTAATTGAAGTTATTTTAAGAGTGGTCTGTCTAACTTTAACCAAAGTTACTCAATTTAAATTTCTCTGTTCATTCAATTTGTTTGGGCATCGAACAACCTCTTTGTTTGAATTATTTTGTGTTATCTGGAGTTGGCAGCATGAGAAACATTTGGATTTCAGTCAAATTTGCTAATGAGTCTTGAAGCTGTTGATGGTTGTGTTGGAAGTTGGAGCATCACTTAAAGATATAACTGCATTGGAAGCCAGTGCTTTATGGATGAAGAACGTTCCCTGCTCTGTACACATATAGTAGGATAATGGTACTTCCATCTGTTTAATTCCTCTTGTCTTTTTTCAGATCTGGCGTAAATATGATGCCGACAGTAGTGGATACATTTCAGCCAGTGAACTCCGAGTAAGTCACATAAAAACAGGAAACATGAGGTTTATGCAAATAATAATTACAGTATCTGCGAACTTCTGCAGTCATTTTCCCTAAATTGGTCATTTAGTGGCAGGAAGGCTGGGTGGGCTAAAAGGGAGACTTCTAAGGATTAGGCACTTGCACTTAAGGTAAAAGAGAAAGAGGTGCCCTGTCTACACATTTTAAAAATATCAATTTAAAAATGGCCTCAGGAGCTAGATGCCAATTGTGTGGGAGACCCAGAAGGCAACCTAGACCTGCAGCAATGGCCAGGCATGTAATAAGGAGCTCAAAACTGCCAAAAGTGCCATGTCTGCAATTGGGAGGTACCTTCCAGGCATCTGACAGTTTCTGACATGGTGGAGGGTCCACATGCCATCTGTTTAACATTAGATGCAGTTCTGTTATTGGGCAGTACTTGCTGAACAATTGTGAGCGTGCTAAGAATTATAGTAAAAGTCAATTTAAGATTGTCAGCCAGGCTTGCAATGTAGCTTGTGTACGCTTGCTAGACATTTTTGCAGGAAACAGGTCCCCATATAAAATGAATATATCCAGATTTTGGATGTATTTTGCAGAACCAAATGCCTGGGCGATAATAGTTCTCAGATGCATTCGCCACGGCAATATTTTATCCCATCAAAACCAGCCTTCCAACCAATTAGCATACATTTTTGTGAGCAGTATAAATTCTTGTCCCTTTTCTTAGCAATAATAAATATTTGATCCATATTTTAAAAAATAGAAAAATAACTCACTTGTTTGAATTTATAATTTAAAATGAATAAAATTTAGTTTAAAATTAAGTGCTAATTGGATATCCCAAATTTCTGTAATTTTGTGGCTATTTGTCTTATAATAGTGCAAAATGTTGGAAAGTTAGGAACCCAATAGAGTAGAACCCTGCTGTTTGTATATATTCATCCTCTAGGACTCTGAAATCAGTGTTGAGTTTATGGTCATTGTGCACTATTTATATTCAATGGGTTTATAGGGTGGGATTTTTTGGCCCTTCCCACTCATGGGATCTTTCATTCCGCCAAAGGCAAGATGGGCGAGCCACACAAAATAATGTAGACATCGGCAGGACTGGGAAATCCCTTTGGTAGCCAGTGGCGATTGGCCATTGTTAACGGAGAACATGTCATGGGAGGGCCCGAAAATCTGATCATAGTCAATTTTAGGGTTTATGGTCAATGTTTCGTATTTATTGTCAGCACTTAGCGTTCATAGTCTGTGCTGAAAGTTAGTGCACAAGCTTCTAGTCAGGGCAGAAGCTTTGTAAGTCAGTGAGTATTGTTTATGTCTAAATCAAAATTGCCACATTCTGAGAAACTAAAAGAACAGAATAAGCACAATAATCTCTGTTTTTTCATCAGTTTTGCAAATATTTTTATTTATTAAATAATGAACTAACTAATCTTGCCTTTGACTTCCTTTTTTAATAGTCTTTCTCACTTGGGCTTTTGTCCAGACCTTTGAGCTCTTGGCCATTTATTCCAACCTATAAAGGAATTGACAATGCATTTTTAATTTACTGGTTGTTTAAACAACTGAATTAAATCCTTTTCGGCTCTTATTATTCACAAGACTAAATTAAATCTGACATTGTTTGTTAATCCAGCAACAAGCCACACTGACAGTTTGACAAATGCATTGACAAGACAAAGAATGCATTGGCGTTAAGTGATATTACCTGGCAACCTCCTGCAGGAATTAGGAATTGAGACGACATCTTGCATCTAATGCCAGAGTGGAAATTGCTTTTTTTTGCTCCATTGGTCAGTGAAAGATGATATTTCAGAGAATAAAGAACTATATTAAGTGGGAGTTGGAAAATTAATTTTTATTTGATCCCTTTTGCGATAAACAGAATTTTTTGAAAGACCTGTTCCTTCAACATAAGAGAAATATTTCCGACGACAAGCTGGATGAGTACACTGACACTATGGTGAGCATCTTTGTAACCTTTACAAACTCCAGCTATTTCACACAAAACCACTTGCATTTTTTTAAATCTGTCTTTACCTAAATGTGATCAATGCAATTCACAACTCACTTAATCCATAGTTGCTGCCTATGTCTCAACCCAATCGTTTTATCTGCAGTCAATTTCCTGGATGTCTTGACTGTTCAATTTGGTGTAATTCTAACCAGGTTGGACATTATTGTTTATTTTCGTTTAATGTAGTGGGTATGTTGGGATGAATTTAAAAATCACATCTACAGATTCGCACTCAGCTGGTAATGAATGTCAGCATAAGTCTTTACAGTGGAAAACGTTTGCCCAGAGTGAGAAGTTGGAAGATGCGACTGACTAAAAATAAATGCAATTCTTCAATTATTTTTGCACCAGCTTTAAATAATATTTCAATGTTGGTATTGGGTGTGTAATAGTATATCACAGTTTGTTATATAACCTGCCCAGTCCCTCTTATTACTGGAGCCAGTTGAAAGGAAGATCCAGCATTGTTTAAAAGGGAACTGATAATCACCATTTTGTCCAACTTAATAATTAGACCCTAATTCTCACCAATATTAATCTGTTTTTATGGTGTTCTGTGCCACAACGGACAGGGAAAACAAGTAGCTTCCTCTATATATTCCATTTTTGAGTCGAATATTGAGAGAATGAAATAAAAACAGAGAATACTGGATAAACTCAGCGGCTGGAATTTAACCTCCCTGCCCACTACAGGAATCAGAACAAACGAGGAGAAAACTATGGGAGGGTCTGTTGACCTTGGGCAGGATTTTACAGTTTCGGGATGAGCGAGGCCGTAAAATCCCACTTGCCACATCTGGCAGCATCTGTGGAAAGAAATGAAGTTGATGACCGGGATTTTAGGTGGGGCAAGCCGGTAAAATTGCGTGAGAGGCAAGAAATCAGGATCACACCCGATTTCTCAATACTTGTGATTTTACGAGAACTGGATTTAATAATTTATTTAAATATATTTAAATGTGAATTTGCATATGTTTAGTGAGTGCTGCGCTCAAAAGTCTAGATTCAGTTGCCTTTGTGGCCTCACTGGGAGAGGTTCATGCCAGCTGAAAAATCGCCTGAACCCTATGAACGGGGAACAGTCATGTTGGCATTACTGATGGAACTGGAGGCCCATTGAGGGGTCCCGGAGAGTCTGAGGGTAGGGGAAGGGTGAGCAGGGGGCAGAGGAGTGGAAGCTACTGCTCACTCTGTAAATGCAAATGGATTGGTTGGGGGAGGGGGTTGAGGCGCTGCTGCTCTGCAAATGCGAATGGATCAGGGAGGAAGGGAAACTAGACTTCTGTGTGTTGTGAGGCTTGCAGTTGGCTGCTGGCCCCTGTGAATGTTTGTTGGCGGGGGGGTGGTCTTGATTCAGGCTGGTTCCATCAGCAGAGACCTGACAGCTCTCTCTCTATCTGTCAGACCTGCTGAAATTATGCATGTGCAACATCAGAGGTCTGCACATGGGCAGTAGCTTCCTCTATAGATTGGCTGGCAAATTAAGCCCAGCTCACTGTCTGCAGCAGCTCGAAATAGTCTACACCATTTTTTTCACTGTCTAAGTACATACGATTGGGCAAACTTGCCCAAAAACAGATCAGGAACTGTCCCATTTTCACGCGAGCTGGACACTTAAAATCATTCTTATAAAATTCCATCCGACATCTTTAGTCTAAATTACCCTTCTGCAGATAGAAGGCAGATAAATCAGTCACATTTTACCATTTACAAAATGGTTTTATTAATAACTTTAATCACTGTTATTGCTAATATTCCCGTCAAATCATTTGTTAGAAGTATATGGTAGGATTAATGGTATCGGATTAATTTTAGGAAGTTAAGTCTGAGAATAATTTAACACCTTCAACAAAGGCCCAAACAATTCCGACCCACAACCATGCTCCTGTGTCTGGCTGAAACTTCTACTCACTTAAACAATTTCTCCTTTAACTCCACACACTTCATCCAAATGAAAGGTGTTCTGATGGAAAGCTCCTGCTTTCATTACACTTTCGAACAAGTTTCCACCGGGATGGAATAGGAGCTTAGGTAGCAAGTTTGCACTTCCATCCTTGCAGGCAGTATTCAGGGTCTGGATATTTCAAACCATCACCCCTCCCCAACAAGTTTGAAGGAGTTCAGCCTATTTTGGTTCACTGGATCTTAGAGGAACCATAGGGAAACCCCAGTCTTGAGTCAAAACCCAAAAAGAAAAACAATTACGCATTTGCCATTCCCTTTGAAAAACGGTGGCTCTCATTAAGGCGGCACAGTGGTTAGTACCGCAGCCTCACAGCAGCAAGGACCTGTGTTCGATTCCAGCCTCAGGTGACTGTCTGTGTGGAGTTTGCATGTTCTTTCCATGTCTGTGTGGGTTTCCTCTCACACTGCAAAGATGTGGAGGTATGGTGGATTTGCCATGGTAAATGCACAAGGTTACTGGGGTAGAGCCTAGGTGTGGTGGGCCTGGCTAAGATGTTCTTTGGGGAATCGGTGCAGATTTGGTGGCCTCCTTTTGCACTGTAGGTATGCTAAGGCTGTCAATCAAACACAGGCATTGGAAGTCCCAGTTTGGAAGTTTTCAACCTACTTTGCAACTATTAATCTTTCCAAATAAATGCACAGGCATTTAAAAATCAATTTAAAGAAAGATCAGGTCATTACAATTATATAAAAAGGTTAGTCACACAAAACTGGTACCCACTTTTTTAGCAGAGTAAACAGACCCCGACTGCACTGAGTCATTTATTCAATCCTGGAGCTCAGCCACAAATTCATGTTGAGACCATTTGGGGAAACAGATGTCAGCCTGTCTGCTCAATCTGTTTTTGTTGATGCAGTTGCTAGATAGTCTCATTATGAATGCTTATCTGAGTTCCAAGAATGCCAAATGGACTTAGCCCAACAGGAATCTCTTCAGTCATTTGCAAAGGGACTATATGTGATTCACATCTTTATTAATTTGTAATAAACTGATCTTTCTTGAAAGACAATTTGTCAATGCCTGCATATTTGTTTAGATAAAATTAAGGGATGTAATGTGGATTTGAGGTCTCCCTGAAATTAAAATAGGTGGATGGGCTCTTCCAAAATTGAGGCAGGACCACAAACTCAGGAAAATTTCCAAATCCTAATACTCATTTCTTTGATGAAACTTTAGCCCATGGCCCATTACTATATAATGAGCATGAACATAGTTGTTCCAACCTGGCCCAGGAACGCTGCAGCGCGTCATCGCCCTAACTTAGCTCAACTAACACAGCACACAAGATAGCAGAATAATTGAGGCATTGAAGTGTGCATGGGGGGAAACCATGGAATATCTTGTAATATATGAATCAAATTAATGTACATCCCCAAATAAGCAGATTTATAGCACATGTTATTTCATGCTTTTAGGATTCCAAGATATAAAATTTGGTTTCTTACTCTCCCTTTTTGTCCATTTCATCTTGTTTTGGTGAGATATTAAAGTAATGTAACAGTATGCAATGCTTACATCTGAAACAATGTTTTACTAAATGTACCACTGTTAATTTCAGATGAAATTTTTTGATAAAAACAAAGATGGTCGCCTGGACCTCAATGACTTGGCAAGGTAAGTTACTTTCTATTCTCAGCGCAAAGCCACTTGCAGAAGATTGTTTCTCGTTGAATTAATATTTGAAAGCCTTAGAAATGGGTTGAGGAAAGACTCGTCTTTCCGCTTCTGTGTCCAATCTAAGAGAAACCTGGGTGGTCTTAATCTAATTCCAAAATAAAAGTCCACAAGAATAAAATAGTCTCTATTTCAGTGCATAGTGAATTGATTCTTTTTTATATGACATTGTACCATTTTCAAAAAGTGTTGGTGCAGCATATAGTGGTCTCAGACACTTCGTTTTAGTTTTAACCTTGGCAAATCTTTCTTTTCAATTCATTTATGGGTCATGGGCATCACTGGCTAGCCAGCATTTATTGCCCATTCCTAGTTACCCAAAGACAGCTGATAGTCAACCATATTGCTGTGGCTCTGGAGTCACATGTAGGCCAGACCAGGTAAGAACAGCAGATTTCCATTTCTTGATATTTAGGGTTCAACTCGATTGCTCAAAGATTGATTGGAGATATTTGGACTGCTTTCTTTGGAGAAAAGAAGGCTGAGAGGAGCTTTGATAGGGGTTTTCAAAATCTTGAAGGGTCAAGACAGAGAAGGTAGGGAGAAACCGTTCCCACTTCTAAAAGGATTGAGAAGGGGAGGGCACAGATGTAAGAGAAGCAGAAACAACATGAGGAAAAACTTTTCACACAGCCAGTGGTTAATGTCTGGAAAGCACTGCCTGAGAGTCTGGTAGAAAGAGGTTGAATTGAAGCATTGCAAAAGGAGTTGGACTATTATCTAAAGAGAAGAAGACAGGAGAATGGCACAAGGTAAACTGCTTATTTGGAGAGCAGGTGCAGACCGGATGGGCCAAAATGCCTACTGCTGCACTGTAGTAACTCTGTGATTCAATCATTCAGATTTCCTTTATATTCACGCGGTGAAAATCTTTGGATCCAGGCCCTGTCTGTATCAACATGAACCTGAAATAATAATGGGTCTTCCTGAAATCCTATTATTTTCTCCATTGTCATTTTTGTGTATTAAATCCACAATTTCCCCCCTTCAACTTACTTTCAGAATCTCCTATACTGCCAATATTGTTCCTCTTCCTTCATTCTGAAAAGGACTTCAGAAGTCTTAGTATTAAATACAGCCCTCCGCTCCTGCTCCTTCCACAGCGATGATCAGGAGTGTGGGGATGGAATAGTTGAAGATTTAAATTTGGAGAATCAATTCCTAATATGCTGTGAACATACACATTGCCTTACTTATGATGATGGCTATTAAGACATCTAATGACTACTGTGGGGTAGTGGCATACTTGATTAACGTATTTAAATTGGCATTCCAAAGTGCAATTAGGATTGTGGTTTAAAATTATCAATGTAAGGCGTTCGCCATAGATTGGGAAATCCAAAAGTAGAATCCAGCAATGTTGAGATTAATAGATGTCTAAATATCTATTGCAGCTTTCACTATATTAAAAAAACACTTCCTTTCATAACATTTATTTAAAACTTTTAAACTCCTCAAATGCATAATCCTTTATAATATAAACAAACTTCTTTTCATAATCACACAGTAAAGTCAGCTAATCCCTTAATAATATCTGAGCTGTTGATCAAGCTGTGAAGTTAGGGCCCCTTGGTGTGATAATTACAACTTATGGAAAGCAGCCAAGCATTCATGATGATAATCCTTGGGTAAATGTTGACAAACAATTATTATGATTGCTTGAACAAAGTCTTTTTCAGTCTTACAGATATATTACTTAAAGGGACCCTGAAGATTTACACAGTTTACATTTTTCCAATTTGTAAATGGCTGAGGATTTAAATTACTTCATATCATGACAGTTCTGCAGATCTTATGAGCTTTTCATGATCATTTATGTTTACTTCACTTCCCAAACAGTGAGTTAAAACCTTTGCTACAAAAAAAAATGAGATTCTGTTTGAATTCAGCACTTGTTTAAATGGGTTTGCTGAGTTTGGCTTTCGCTCATGTGTGAATCACACCCCACTCCTTTTCCCCTGCTGTCAAAAATGGGATCTGTCAAACATATTGGACCAGAACCTCTATGTCCTGGTTCCACCCAACATTTTGAAACATTTTCGGTGTCTCTGCAATTCCATGAAAACTGACCCTTCACCCATTTCCTTTTATTCTTCACCATTCCACTGCCTGCTTTCGGGCAAAGGAGCAGTGGCCATTCCAGACCTTAATATTGGCAAATTGATTTTGTTTATTTGCTAAATATTTTGCACAGACGTGCAGCAAGTTTGGCCGCAGACTGGACAAGATTAGTTGCTGAATTTGTTACAATCCCCATAGAGATGATAACTTTTAAAAAGCAATAAGAAATTTCTGGAGACTGGCACAAATAGAATTGCATGGTAAGATTTCATATTTAAAAGCTTTTACTGTGCCTACAATAAACTACACAAAAGTTGTTCTTCATTAACTTAACAACAAAAGCCTAAGCCATGTGTATATTTTACACTACACTTTCCACAGAAATGTCTTGTTTCTTACATTCCCAGGCTCGTTCTGGTTTTAACTGGATCTCTTTCCAGTTAAAACATATAACATATAAGATGATTAGAGGTTTAGATAGGGTGGACAGTGATAGCCTTTTTCCTAGGATGGAAAAAGCTAGCACGAGGGGACACAGCTTTAAATTAAGGGGTGATAGTTATAGGACGGATATCAGAGGCAGGTTCTTTACCCAAAGGGTGGTTCGGGAGTGGAATGCCCTGCCTGCAGCAGTTGTAGATGCGCCAAGTTTGGTGGCGTTTAAGAGGTTAGTTGATAAGTATATGGAAGAGAAGGGAATGGTTTAGTTTGGAGGGGCATTGCTTTTTATATTGGTCGGCGCAACATCGAAGGCCGAAGGGCCTGTTCTGTACTGTAATGTTCTCTGTTCTATGTTCTTTCCCTGCCCCATCAGAGCCAATGCTTTTGTACAGAGTTCCCTTCACTCAGTCTGCTGCAGTAAGGTACACTCTGATGATCCCTTACTTTTTAACTCTCAGCAGTCCTTGTTTTCTCTAACAGGGGTTCTGTCCTCACCAGCTCTCCACTTAGTGTTAACCCAAAAGCAGTCCTTTTCATTTTCCATGTATTACACCCTCTGGTTTTGCCTCTGTACCCGCCCTCCCCAAATATCTCTAACTGACTGAGTCTGGGCGGCAGCTTGACCAGATATCTCATCTTTTGTGTCAAGCTGTTAAAATTTGGACCAGACTTAGAAACTCAACTTGGAATGTGTTCAATCTCCATAATTAGCTGGTGACATTGATTTGCCTCCAGGCAGATTTAATATGAAGTTAAATAAGCTTGTCTCGTGGAAGACCCCATTACAGTTCCAAATTCCCTCCGTTTTACTTTGAATCAAAGGAGACAGTTTAAAATATAGCAAACTAACAAGATTGAGGGATCATAATACAATGAGTGCTACTCAGGTCCATTCTAACTGTTTCCCACCAATCCCATAGTATCTTCCCCAGTTTCAGTGTTGGAATGCAATGTGTCTTTAAACAAGAGAATTATTGCTGCATGGTCTTTATAGTTATTTTACAATTTGGATTAACCATTGATTTCTTTTTTTTTGGAAGGATTCTGTCACTGGAAGAAAATTTCCTTTTACAGTTCAAAATGGATGTAAGTTCAATTAGAACGGGTGTCAAATAAGAAACCATGGCCTGACTAAAAGGACAGAAGAATGTATTTGAGTATGTTCGGTGTGTAAGTGCTGCTACAATGGTTCGGCAATAGTATATGGAGTTAACCCTTTGAAAATCACATTGGGCAGCATCTTTCTGGTCCCGCAACTTTAAGTGGGACTGAAAAAAATCTTGGTGAAAGATGTGTTGGGGTCACCTACTTTGCATGTTTCTGCCTCAGGGTGATCTACCCTGAGATAGATCATTAGCTACCCATTGGAGGGCTGATTGAAGATGGTAGGGGCTTCACTGCAAGCCAAATGTGGAAGGTGCCTGGACATAGTTTGCCAGTGGCTGGTCTGAGAGGGGCCCAGTGTACCTAATGGCATTGTGGCCAGCAACTGGCCAGATGTTGCTGCCAGGCATCCTGTGTTTCCCCACCGCTCGGCTGGTCTCAATTCAAATCTCTTCAGACGGTGCCACAAGTTGGAGCCAGCCTTGTGTTTCCCTTCCATCAGTGACAGCAGGCACCTCTGATGGAGAGGCTGCTTTCCTTCCTGGGCTGCTGGTCACATGATCCTACAGGACCCTCTGGGTCCTGCCCATCTTCCTTAATAGGATGCAGGACCCAGATGTAGCCTCTGAATGGACTGACTCCATAAAGACCTGGCAGACAGGCATCTGACAGACAGAGTAAGGTTGGGACCAAGAAAAAGCCCCATCATAGTATGGAGTTTTTCATTTAGGAGGCTAGGTGCATTATGGACGGTTTCAATGGTTCTCATCCTGCAGGAGCAGAAATACATTCCTGATTCCGCAATTGGAGGTTCATTAATTATGCAGAGGTGAGCATCAGGGTGAATCCTCTAACAGGTCGGAAGTTGATTCATCCACCTAAGGTCATTTGGTGGGATTGAAGTAGCAGAACTACTTGTTTTCGCATTATAGGCCAGAATTATAGCTTTTCTCAAACACAAAGAAGTTAAATTGTAGAATATGGTCCAAAGAGAAATTTGTGAGACTCTGGAAATAACATTCATTAAACCCATTCTGTCATCAGTATATAATAGCCCTAGTAATGGCTTTTTTTCAGATTATTAGTTGAATTGTCAGTTTGCAAGTTTTCTTGTTTGCCTCTTATGAATTCTGTACAACTGTTTTAAAATGCATAGCCCTTACAATGTCAGGCACTCTCGCTGCACGTGGATAGTACCCCTCTCGCAGATAATCCAGCTGGGTCCCTTCCAGGAGGGAGCCTGAACCAGTTGCAATGGCAGATCCAAACTCCAGTGTGCTGGTCTAGAATCTAAATTGCTAAGTACATTGGTGGGACTAAGCATTTTTTATCTCTTTACTACAACCATTGCCACTCCCATTGTCTTTTCTCCTATTCATCATTTCATCTCTCTCACCCCCTATACTATCCTACAATTAAACGCTACCCTCCTTCAGTTCTGAAGAATTCATATTTGACTTGAAACATTAACTCAGTTTCTCTCTCCACAAGTGCTGCCACTTTCTGTTTATTATTTCAGATTGCAGAATCTGTCATACTTTGCTTTTAATTTGTTGCAAACCTGAAATCCGCTGAATGTCCTATTTCTCCTTCACGGCCTATACATTATCTGATTCAGAAAGCATTCTGGAAATCTTTTCCCAAACAATTCCCATGCCACTCTTGAATTGGCTACAGAGGCTAGGAATTCCCTCTGAGCTGTTTCCACTCCAATAGCACAGCTTTTCCAGAAGAAATCCTGTAGCCTAAGTGTAAGCTGCACACTCCAAACGATGTAATGCTGGCAAAAGCCCTACACGCATCTTAGGCTATAGAACTAGCCCTCAGCGACTAGGTAACTTTTAGCTATTTACATTGGGCTTGGGAGAGCTTCACGTTGACATCAGGTATGATGCACTCTTTTTTCCAGTGCTACCATTCCACACTGGATTCACAAAAAATAGTAGATTTCTATTTAACTTATACTTCCAAATTTGCACATTTTGATTACAATTAATTCCTGTCCAACTCTGCATTTTTATTCCTGGCCCTTCCCAAATCAGTTGTTCTTTAAAATCTAATACAGTGTCAGTTGTTTCAACTGGGGAGTCGGGTTTAGCTCGGTTGGCTGGATATTTAGCTCGTGATCCAGAGCAATTCAACAGCATGCGTTCAATTCCCATGCTGGCTGAGGTTGTTTATGAAGGCTCTGCTTTTTCAACCTAGCCCCTCGCCTGAGGTGTAATGATCCTCAGGTTAAAGTCACCACCAGTCAGCTCTCACCCTCGATGGGAAGAGCAGACTATGGCCATCTGGGACTATGACCATTTTATAGTTGATCCAATAAGCCAGTTCGGTCTGCCTTCACACAGGTCAGGGCAGCCTTATGAAGAGAAATAAAGGTAGCGTTACAGACCTATCATCAGACCAGGATGCTAGAATCAGGAAAGGTTCCAATGATAGATCATCAACCTGAGCGATTCACTCTGTTTCGAGTATTTCCAGCATTGTTCCGTTTTCAGCATCGTGATACTTTGCTTTTGTGATTGCTAGCACATTATTCTTGCTTTTGGCAAATTGTTTTTTTCCCTAAATCTCATTTAAAAAAAACAACATTCAGAATTGTTCTAAATGAAATACAATTAATGTAATTTTGCAACTATTATGTATTTAATTTTCAAAATCATCAATTTTATTTTGATGCATCAGAACATTGATACCTCAAGCAAATTTCCAAAGGAAACCACTGATTTTTGATATTGTTTTCCCCTATAGGCGTGTAGCCTGAAGGACAGACAGAAAGACTTTGAGAAGATTTTCTCCCATTATGATGTGGTGGGTTTTTTTTTTACTTTTTTACTCTGGTGTATTTATGTTTTGTGTATGTGCATACATTCATGCAGATTTCTAACAATGTAGAAAGACCAGTGTATTTTGGAATGCAGTCACACAAATGAACTCATTTTAACCAGCACTTAAAACAGCCTGTCTCATTATGATCCTGGTGCTGTTGGCATTTTGCTGTGTGTCAATTGGTTGCCCACTTGGATCATAAGATCACAAGAAAAAGAAGATGAATAGACTATTCGCCGACTCCACCATTCAATAAGACCTTGGCCGATATGATATTGGTCTTAAATTATCTTCCCTATCTGTCTTCCCATAACTCTCCCTATTTTTATGCACCATCCCCCTTGCAATAATTCGATTTTGAACCATAGAATCCCTACAGTGCAGAAAGAGGCCATTTGAACCATGTCTGTTTTCTACCTGCCTCTACTAGGATTTCACCAGTGGTGTGTCGGTGTCAGGCAACCTGCCTGCCATTGAGTCAATTGAGCTTCTTAAATATCAGCTAAGGTCAGCAGGTAAACATTGGCAGCCTGGCTGGCACTCCCCCCACCCACCCACCCACTGTTCTAGAATCCTGTGTCCTCACCCCATAGCTAGCGCTTGCTGGCTACCCTTGCGAAATCGCCTCACCCTGCTTATCCGATAGACATCGGGGACTGATTTCAAAGAACAAAGAACAAAACAGCATGGGAAACAGGCCCTTCAGCTCAGGATTTCAGTCCCAGGAATGGCTATTGCTCCTGGTGACACGCCTGAGACTGGAGAGCTGTTGGCCATCTAATTGGCTGACAGCTCTTGGGGCTGGGGGGAACAGAAGCCATGACCTTAGGCAATTATTTGACTGATGACATAAAATCTGATTGTGGATCCCAGGCCAGGGGAGGCTTAATTGTCTCTGATTTTCCAGTCATGAAAAGTGCTATCCTTTATTGCTGTTTCTGTACTTTATCTCTACAGCACAGAAGGCCATTTGATCCATCGAGTCTGTACCTAGCCCTATTCCAGTAATCCCACACGCTTACCTTGCTAATTCCCCTGGCACCAGTATCAATATAGCATGGCCAATCAATCCAAGCTACACATTTTTGGACATTAATTTATTTGATATTAATTCACCCACTCTAATTTATTCTCTTCCTTGTTAGTTTTTCTGTTTCTTTCTCAATCCTTAAAACCTAAGGAATGTTCCAGTCATTCAAACAGATTCCAAATGCCATGTTGTCCTTGTCACATCATCTCCAGAGTTCACTTGCAGAAAATTACATTGAAAAACGTTCTTAAGTTAAGGGAACAGCAAACATGTATCATTCCAGCAAATTCTGTGCTAAATAATCAGATTAAAGCTATGACTGAGTGTACGTGCAGCAGTTCTATTTTTAGATAAGCAAATCCCCATCTCTCTCTCTCTCTCTCTCTCTGAAACTGTCACGATATTAGGATGATTGTGGTAGTGGATTCCAATTGTAGATATAACATGCTATACTCTGCATTACATGGGTCACCTGACTGGACGTTGAAGGTCAGATAGCACATGTACAAGGCTGCAGTTGCATGGTCATGTTCTGTTATCAATGATATTGATCATCCTGCAACATAGAACAAGACAGAAGCTTTCCATAGCTTCTGAAAGATTAATTTCTGAATTGGGTTGGAGAGATTATTGAGAAAATTAAAAGGAAATTGATGAGCTCATAGAGCAATACTGTATCGTTTCTTCCGGAGATCTCTTAAAAAGGATCCCTGGCCGTATGGAGGACTGATACAGTGACACTCTGAACCAAAATTACTAACACAGTGCCAAGTGTGCCAGAATGAATTTGTGGTTATACTTAGCTTTTCAACCTTGTATTTTTGTATTCAGAAGAGGCAACGCAGCATCACACCCTATGTTTTTCAAAGGGAAACCCATCAGTCTTCCCACATCAAGCTCCCATTCTTGTACGTGCTGAAACCTCAAGGATGACTCAGGAATGCAGTTACTCTGACTCTTGCCCTTAGAACACTTCCCATTGACAGACATAGGCCATCATCATCCCTTCCCTTGACGATTGACTGGGAAACCTGGGATGCTAATGCCAAGTTAAACAGGCACAACAAAGCCCATCTCCGTCATGATCTGATTCCTGCCACCATCATAAATCATCATACCCCACCCAACTCTCACTACGATTCTGTCTGTTAGGTTAAAATTCAGCCATTAGATTAGCAAAGAAGGGAAATAGTGTCTGGTAATTAACAAAAAGTTACGCAGATGCAATTGAGGTTTTGTCTTCAAACTGAAGACCATGGCAGTGAGTGCAATTGTTTGTTAAAACTGACACCATTGTTAAGCGTAGATCCTGAAGTCCCACATCTGCAGGATATTGCATATGGATGTATTATCATACTTATAGCATGTGGTTTCTGATTGCAAGTTGTACAGTGAGATTGACAGCCAGAGCATGAATAAGCAAAGTCATTGTTGTTCAGGCTATATCATGATAACCAGCTGAAGCAGATGTGCAGAAGTCTGTTTATAAACAACTGGAGCAGATTGCAGTGAGATCTGTTTATAAACAGCTGGAGTATATTAACGTGAAGTCTATTTATAAACAGCTGGAGCAGATTGCACTGTGTTTTATTTACAAACAGCTGGAACAGATTGCAGTGGGGTCTGTTTAAACTGTATTCTGTAAAGGCAGTGGACAATAGAATTGGTATTCTGGAAACGTGATCAAATGATTTGCTAGACTGCCTTCATTTGAACTTGTGATACAAGGAATAATAAATTATCACCCGACCTTGTGTTGATTGCCAACTCCCGTTTATATTGCAGAGTAAAACAGGAGCTCTGGAAGGTCCTGAAGTAGATGGATTTGTCAAGGATATGATGGAGTTGGTGAAGGTGAGTTTACACAAAACTGAATTAATACTTCACTTTAAAAATAATGTATAAATTATATAGCAACTCTCAGCAATCAGAATTTCAATTGAATTGCTATTACCTCTATCAACAACTATCAATATTAATAGCACCAACACAAATAGGAAAGTAAGGTTTGCTGCTGATGTGGTACAGATAAAGCAACAAAGGCACATTTTCAAAGGTTACTTGGCTAAGATTATTCAGAAGATATCAAAAGCCAATATTTACGAAACTAGTTTTTGATTTGTTCTTGAGAAGTTATTCACTGACAAGGCCAGCATTTATTATCTATCTTTAGCTGAAGTTGATGAAGGGTCTTTTAGAACTGTTACAGCCTGTGTGGGAAAGGTCCCACAATACCTGATATCGCCATTATAAATTGTATTGCATTTGTAAGTGATATGTTATGTGCCAAGCTTACTTTCTCAGGTTTTTCGACTTATTTACCGCAAAACGCTGAACATTTGGCCTTTTAGAGTTCTAAAATATTATTGTTTTAGGCTGTTCTGTCACAGCACATTAAGACTTGTTCGGTCTCTCATTTTATTTGCATGTGAGCAACTCTACATTCTACCTCATGAAGCTTCAGTTAATATTGGATAATTTTTTTTTGTTCCATGTCATCATAATTATTGTTTAATGAAATTTGCTCACTGCTGGAAAGTTCAGATTTCCAATTTAAGTCTAATGCCCTCTAAGATGTCTCAGTGCTCACGTTCTCTGGTGTCTGACCCTCAGCAAAGAATGGGCAACATATGCCAATAACTTTTTGTAACTTTGAGAATAAGCAGCTGTTGCCAGCTCAGAACACTGTGCCAAAGCTTTCGATTTGGTTTACAAATTACACTAGAATAAATCGGAAATAATTCCAAACTGGAGAATTATTTTCTCATAGATTGTAGATAGATCATAGAATCCTACAGAGCAAAAGGAGGCCATTCAGCCCAATGAGTCTGCAACTTCCACAATCCCACCCAGACCCTATTCCAATAATCCCAAGCACTTACACTAGCTAGTCCCCCCTGACAGTAAGAAGCAATTTAGCTTGGGTAATCCATCTAACCTGCACATCTTTGGACTGTGGGAGGAAACCAAAGCACATGGAGGAAACCCACACAGATAAGGGGAGAACATGCAGACTCGACACAGACAGTGACCCAAGCCAGGAATCGAACTCAGGTCCCTGGCGCCATGAGGCAGCAGTGCTAATCACTGTGCCACTATGCTACTCAAATCTTATGACCTATGTCAACTAATAGCTGTGCCAAGTTCCCTTGCTGTCAGCATTGTCTGTTAGATCCACAATATTTGTGGAGAGGAAAATGAGAAAGCCTGGCAAGGCTGGCAACATGAAGATCCTACTGTGGGTCGTACTCCCGCCCACTATAAACCAAATGGGCAGCCTGAACACAAGCAGGAGGACCAAAAGTGACAGCAACACGTGCCCTTTTTTCAACAATATTCAAGATCTGACTCCCAGTTAATGTGGATTAAACCTCGGTGCAACGTAAATGTGGTTAATGCCATTTTGGTTGCAGTCAGTTAGATTTTGGTAAATGATGCAAAGCTGTTATATCTTGTGTGAAGTATAGAACTGACAGGTTTCCTGTCTTAACCTCCCTCCGAGAATGCATGTGCTAATTGTCTGTCGAGGCAGATGTGTAAATACCATAAAATAAAAGGAAATATAGAAGATACTGGCGATCTAAAATAAAAACAAACTGGTAGAAATACTTAGCAGTTCTATCAGCATCTGTGGAAAAGGAAACAGTCTTAATGGTGGGATTTTCCATACTACCTGATAGCTCATTTAGCGGCAGCAGAGGTAGCCAGTAGTGGGATGATCCAGTTCTGCTGCTGTCAGTAAGTTTTCCAGTTGTTCACACCTTCCTTCATTGGTGGGAGGTCACCATCGATGGCACTCGAAATCCTGCTGGCAGGAACAGCTGGAAAACTTTGGCTGACATTTCAAGTTTAATGTGATTCATTTTGGAACTGAAGAGAGTAGAAATATGATGGGTGTTGTGCTGTTGGAAAATGGGAAGGGTGCCAGGTAGAACAAAAGGGAAGGTCAGGGATAGGTTAGATGGCAAGGGAGGTTAAGTGACGAAGATGCCAAGGAACAAATGGAGCGGTAGTGATGGTAAAAAAAACAAAACATTGGTCCAGAATTGACACTTTACAGCCTTCAGGACTCAACATTGAGTTCAACAACTTTAGACCACAAACTCGGTCCTCATTTTGATTTGTGTTTCTGTTTGTCATGTGTGAGTCTGTATCTTATTTTTTGCTTTCAAACAAAGCTGTCCTTTATTCTGCATTAATACTTACTCTAGACCAATGCTTTGTTAAACAGCATTCTGTAAGGGTGAAATTTGCACCCATTGCTAATGTTTGGTATAAAATGGTCATCAAATGTGCATTTTCTGTATTATTATGATAATTTTAGAAAGCTCCTGCCTGTTTTGGATGGGGAATTCCTCAGCACAATGCGTTAGAAATGTATATCATGTGCAAAAGGGATGGAGATATGCAATTACAAGTATACATGATAGTTGGCACCTTTGTTGTGTTGTGTTTTTGCACTTAAGTTAGAATGCATCATTCCTGTTTCAATAACTTCATTCGTTTTGTTTTGTTCAGCCGAGTATTACTGGAGTTGACCTTGACAAGTTCCGTGAAATTCTCTTGCGCCACTGTGATGTAAACAAGGATGGGAAAATTCAGAAGTCTGAGCTTGCCCTGTGTCTTGGATTGAAAATAAGCCATTGAGTTAAGCAGCCAATGGATCATTCTACTCTGTTACCACATAATGGAATGCAACCTTTACTGTCAATCATTTAATAATACAACTACTCTGGCAGCATTATCCAGGTCTTGGAAGCACCACATTGATAGTTATTTAAAAGGAGAGAGGTGGAGGAATACGGTGTTTGGGAGAAATGTAATTATCTAATCAGGCAACTCAAAACTTGTATTGAAAAGATGCTAATTTTAAATTGCATGCAGAGGTTTGACATCGGGTTTTCGTTTTGATATTGATGTAAATTGAATGATTGTTGCAGACTTTAATTTAACCACTGAAATGCAGGGATCTAATTCCACATAAGCATTTTCACATCACAGATATAAAATGCTGTCTATGCATTATGACAGAATGGTTGTGAATGCAATTGTATTAATACTTGTGTGATTAAGCATAAAAATAAGTCTGTGCTCCCAAAAATAGAAATTTCTTGTGAATTATTAAACATAATTTAAGAAAAAGTGATCAGGCAGCAATACCCAACAGTGCCTCTTAGAACTTAGGTTATTCTGCTGCTCTAGTAGCCATAAGCAGCTAGTAGTAAATTAATTAAGACGTAGTTGATAAGCTACAAGTGAAGTCTGTAGTCATATTCACTGAGTAGCATACCAGCGGTATCTGTTCCATTTCTGCTTATTTGCTCTATAGTACCTCTGTTGCAGTGTATAAAAAAATTAACCGGGAAATGTTAATGTTTTGTTTTTGCCAATTATTACAGTGATGATTGTACTTTTGCATGCTTTATTGCTATGTTTGTTTGAACTGTCCCACTGTGTTAAGCATAGATATTTGTTATGAAATCTATGCTGTGGTGCTGGATAATAATAAAGCATGGTAATGCTAGTCAAATAGAAATGGTGTTTGGGAACATTTTAATTCTTTTTGTCCTTTTTTGTAAAAAGAAGGCTAATTCTACAGGTGAGAATAGGGCTTATTGGCACCCTTCTTTTGGCCTCAAATCTCTAAACAAAGAATTAAAAAACTCACCCATGCCCAGGTCTCTCCTCAATCCCAGACCTTGAGAGGGTGCTATATCAGCAGCAGCCACCCCACTCCAGTGGCACTGCTGACCTCTAATTAGCTGACATCTCTTGGCATGGCAGGATTCTGCCCATGGGGTCTTTGATCTCAGGACAAGGCCTGTTGCTGGCCTGAGTGATGGTTATTTTAGATGCTTTTGGAAAAGAGGTGAAGGGGGGGATTGCGTGGATTTTCCAGCAACTGAGAATCCGCTCACCTCGATAAGTTTCTGCCCACGGTCACCGCAGGGAGATCAGGTAGTGAAAATATGCAAAATTTAACTTTGCCCAAAACAGGCAGCAGTCAATCAACTTTACACCACTCCAGATTTTCCTTTCAAATTTAACCCACAGAACTTTCTATTACATTAACAATTGCTTGCTCAGAAAGGCAGTGACGCAGAAATTATGTTTGAAATTAGCCTTTAGCGTCTGCTTTAATGCAATTAGCAATGAAAACAGGTTAATTCCAGTCTAAGCCATGCATCCCATAGCCTGATAAATTGTCTTGATCTTTTAACAATTTCTCAGCGTGTGACTGTCACTGGCAAGGCTAGCATTTAATGCCCATCTCACATTCCTTGAGAAAGTGGTGATTATCTGCCTTCATGAACAGCTGCCTGGGTTATTATATGACTGACTGATGACAGCAGAGAGTCAACTATGTCAATGGGACTGGAGTCACACACAGGCCAGACTGGGGAAGAATAGCTTGTTTCATTGCCAGAAGGACTTTATTGAACTAATTGGGTTTTTATGACATTTGACAGCTTCTTGGCCACTTTTTTTGATACTAACTTTATATTTCCAGATTTTTAATTTGTTCTAATTGAGAGTTATGGATGTATAAGCTTCCCCCATCTCCAGCCTGCTCTGTCTCCCCTATATATAAATATATGTTATATATAGTGCCACTAAAATACTCACCCATAATTCCTGACACCAAAGTTCAGCAGTTCAAGTTCAGAGTGTCTCTGTGAACAGGAAGTGAAATGAACCAATTATTATTTAGCTAGTATCAGCAGTGTTCTTTACAAATTGTGAATTCAAGTATTAGTCACTTTTGGAATGCTGCTATTGCTGAGAGTAAGTGAATTTACACACAATACAGATTTGGAGGGGTTGTTAATCTTTGTTGAATTATAATGTTATTGACTAATAGTTCATAAAGGACTGCAACTTTAATCAGTGTATTACTCACGATACATTCTATAAAATGCTGCATCAATCTAACTCAAGTTTAAGCACTCAATTTTCCCAGAAATCAGCAAAGGAAATCAGATAGGAAAAGTTGTATGGAAACCTGGCTATTCGGTCCACCTTGTTGACCAACAAGGTGCATGCATTCGGCAGGTCGTGCGAGGGCTGCTCCTGGAGGTTACTTCAGGAGTGGCCTAGTGCTTCACGTCGTTAGTGTATGCTTAAACTGGACCATCAGATGGGCACCATGACAGCTCAGAGACTATCGCTGTTGCTGTGCAGACACATGGATTTGGGCCTGTGTCTGCGGGAGTTTGCGCGTTCTCCCCATGGTTGAGTGGGTTTTCTCCAGGTGCTCCGGTTTCCTCCCACATCCCAAAAATGTGCTCAACAAATTGTCCCTATATTGGTCTCTATATGTCATTAAGACGTTAGGATGGCGGCGCGGGCTCGTTGGGCCGAAGGGCCTGTTTCCCGTGCTGTGTTGTTCTTTGTTTGTTGGAAACCACTGATAGCAATAGTAGCTTTCTCCGTTATATAGTGCAGTTCTTAACGGGTGGGTCCCATGATGTAACGCTGGTGGTACAGTTTCTGATTTGGCCCTCAGCAACAACTTAGTTCCTGGACAATCATGGCACCATTTTCAAAGGCAGTCTCAGCACTAAGAAGTTCATCTGGAACACCAGTTTCCACACACCACCACCTGACATTGTCCCCAGCATTGCCTATGGACTAGCCCCCAGGAGCACTGCCCAGGAAATGCTGGGAGCAGTGTCTGGGCATGACCTTATTCTATTCTGAGTGACACACTCTGATGCTTCACATCATGGCACCATGGATGTATTTTCTGATGGAGGTGGGGGAATGATTCAAACATAGAGGCCTGATAATTAGTGTAAATGCATTCAAGTGATGTCCTTGATGTTGAATTGTGTCACTCCTTTACGTTGATGTGAAACACAATTTGGGAATTCTTGCAAGAATTTCTGTTTCCAACACCAAATCTGCCTGACACAATCAGGTGTGGAAAATCCTGGCCTACGTTTGAATTCAACAAGCAGTGAGTTCTTAATTTCTTTAGAACAGTTTTTAGAATAAATAAGTTCATCATAATGGTAATAGAAGTATTTTTTTAAATCACTCAGGTGATGGTGCTTTGTCAGCTAGGACAGCATTTATTGTCCATCCCTCATTGCCTTTGAGAAGATTGTGGTGTGCTGCTTTCAAGAAGTGCCACAATCTGTCCGGCATAGGCACACCCACAGCATGTTAGGAAGGGAGTTTTAGGATTTTGACTCAGCGAGAATAAATGAATGGTGATGTAGTTCCAAGTCAGGATGGTGAGTGACCTAGAGGGTAACTTCCAAGTGGTGGATTGCCATGTATCTAATGCCCTGGCCTTGCTAAATGGTAGTTGTCATGGCTTTGAAAGATGCAGTCTAAGGAGCTATGGTGCTGCAATGCATCTTATAGATGGTAAACACCACTGCTCCTGAGCATTGATGGTGGAGTGAATGTTTGCGGATGAAGTGCAAATCACGTGGGCTGTCTTGTCCTGAGTGTTGTTGCAGCTGCACTCATCCAAGCAAGTAGAAAGTATTCCATCACGCTCTGAACTTGTGCTTTGTAAATTGTGAACAGGGTTTGGGGAGTCAGGAGATGAGTTGCTTACCTCAGGATTCCGAGACAAAGACTTGCACTTGTAGCTACAATATTTATATAACTGGTCGAGTTGTGGCAGGACTGCAGCACTTAGGTCTGGTCCATTGGTTGTAGAATTACCTTGGATGCAAGTAATCCTGTGTTGTAACTTCATTTCTTGGTATGCCTGGTGCTTTTCCTGGTATACCCTCCTGCACTGTTCATTATGCTGGGCCATAAGATCACATATTATGGTTAAATACAGTTCTGCTGCTGATGATGATTCACAGCACCTCATGGATGCCCAGTCTTGCCCTGCTCAATCTATTTGAAGTTTGTCCCATTTTAGCATGGTGGTAGTGCCACACAACATGGAGCAAGGTATCCTCAATGTGAAGAGGGGACTTCATCTCAACAAAGACTGTGAGGTGGTCATTCCTAACAATACTGTCATGGAGACAGGTGGGTTGTTGAGCTTAAGGTCAAATATTTTTCCCTCTCCATCTTCCATAGACTCAGTCTAGTAGCAAAGTCATTTAGGACCCAACTCAGTCAGCAGTGATGTACATTCTTGATATACATTGAAGCCTCTCACTCAGAGTACCTTTGCTGCCCACTGTGCTGCCTCCAAGTGCTGTTTAGCATAGACGATTACTGGTTTGTTAGCTGAGGATGGAGGTGGGGGCAAAACATGGTAATCAGCAGCAAGTTTCCTTACCAATTTTGACCTGACATTATGAGATGTTATGGGATTTGGAATCAATTTTGAAGACAACCAGGACAATTCCATCCTGACTGTCTTCCACCTTTCCATCACCCTTTTAGGGTCTGTCTTGCAAGTGGGAAAGGGGTGATGTCTGGATGTTGTTTATAAGTATAATTCTATGAGGATGACTATGTCAGACTGTTGTTTGACTAATCTGTGAGACAGCACTCCCGATTTTGGTACAAGCCGCAGATGTTAGTAAGGGGGACTTTTCAGGGTCAACAGGGCTGAGTTTGCTGTCGTTGTTTCTGGTGCCTAAGTCAATGTCTAATGGTCTGAATAGTCATTTCTTATTGACATCCTTGATACAACTGAGTAGCTTACTGGTCTATTTCAGAGAGCTTTTAAGAGTCAACTACATTGCTGTGGGTCTGGAGTCATATATGCGCCAGTACAGGTAAGGACAGCAAATTTCTCTCCCTGAAAGACATTAGTGAACCAAATGGGTTTTTACAACAATCCACAATGGTTTTATGCTCAGCGTTAAACTTTCAATTCAAGATTTCTTTTTATTGAGTTCCAATTCCACCATCTGCCATGGTGGGATTCGAACCTGGGTCCTCTGGATGTTACTCTGGGAGTCCGGATTACTAGTGCAATGACAATACCGCTTCCAAACAGTGGAGTAGAAGAGAAATGGAAGTGAGTAGAGTTAGCAGCAAGGACAGGGAGTTAGTCTCCAGTAGTCCCTCTTTGCGATGCCCGGTCTCTAGATCAGACTCTAAGTGCCTCCAAATGAGAGACCACCTCTCCCCCACACCCACCTCTCGGAGCCAGCAAACAAACATGTCAGGGGTTGCTTGTTCTATTCCTTATATGGTAGATCGCTTGTGGGAGCAGAATGAGACCCATAAATGAGACTTAATTTTCTCCTTAAGGGCAATAATTGGATTGGAGGAGGAAGACTATCTAGCACCTTCCCACCACAGACTTAATTGCGATGGAGAAGGGCAGGTTGCATGGTCCCTAGCTGTCACCCTCCCATCCAATTAAAATTCCCCCTGCCACCGAATGTGCCGGTGGACGGGGCACATGATTCCACCTCTTGTTGCACGTAAATTAGCTGCTGTTCTTAACTGCAAATAGCAGTGACTACATTTCAAAATTATTTAATTTATTATGAAGCATGATTAAGCTACCCTGAGGAAATAGATGTTCCGATATAAATTATTTAAAACTCTTTATACACAGCAACAATAATTTGCTCCTCTAATTACTATCAGGAGAAGAATTACACTTCAGCTGTTTTGGGTATTTTTTTTAACCATTGCTTTATATTTCCCCATAATGGTAAACAGTTAATGGCTAATTTTCCAAGCAGCCACTCCCGTTCTGGAGCCTCACCAGAGGGGAGCACATGGTGAAGAATTACCATTTGGTTACATTGCCATGTTTCTGCCATGGAGCTTCAGTACCCTCAGTTCATGTAATAAAACTACCCCTTTCACCTTATCAAGTTAAAAATATATTTTACCAATGACTGAAGGATGGAATTACTTTGGTAACAGCACTGTGATTCATTTTTGCATGCATTTTAGAGATGTGGCAAAAATTGCCTCAGCTGCAATATGTATTAACATTGTTAATACGTTTTTATAAATGTGATCAATACATATTGTTACAAGAATTCCTAGCTGTGAATCATAGAATCTCTACAGTGCAGAAGGAGACCATTTGACCCATCAAGCCTGCACCAACAATCCCACCCAGGCCTAATCCCCATAATCCTACACATTTACCCGGCTAATCCCCCTGACACTAAGGGACAATTTAGCATGGCCACACATCTTTGGAGTGTAGGAGGAAACCAGAGCATCTGGTGGAAATCCACGCAGATGGGGGAGCATGTGCAAACTCCACACAGATAGTGACCTGAGGCCAGAATTGAACCCAGCTCCCTGGCACTGTGAAACAGCAGTGCTAACCACTGTGCTACAATGCTGCAGGAAGTCTGACAACACCAGGTTTAAGTCCAACCGATTTATTTGACAGTAAACTCACAAGCTTTCGAGGTGTTTCGCCTCAAATATTCACCTGACGAACAGGTTGAAACACCTCGAAAGCTTGTCAGTTTACTATCAAATAAATTGGTTGGACTTAAACCTGGTGTTCTCAGACTTCTTACTGTGTTTACCCCAGTCCAACGCCGGCATCTCTACATCATCACTACAATGCTGCCCCAGACAATACAAGGCAAAACTAACAGAAGGCAATGGCCACACTCAGTGGTGTGTGTGCATTCACTTAATCTTGGATGAGAAATGGAATATATTGGCCCACATTGAGCAAACACATTGTAACCCATTTGCTGGCACTGGGTCAGTGTGCATATGTGTAATGCTACATTGCTTCCATTATGTTTATTTAGCTCATCTTTTACTTAGATGGAGTTTTGTTTGAGGTTTAGCAATGACAATACATTATTTTTACCATCATGCAGCTGTTGATGTTTATTTTGTTTTGAAATAATGAATGTGCCATCAGTGGAAATCTTCTTGCCAACAAAGGAAGCATATGTAAAGAGTTTCATAGAACATAGAACAATACAGCACAGAACAGGCCCTTCGGCCTTCGATGTTGTGCCGACCAAAATAAAAAGCAATGCCCCTCCAAACTAAACCATTCCCTTCTCTTCCATATACTTATCAATTAACCTCTTAAACGCCACCAAACTTGGCGCATCTACAACAGCTGCAGGCAGGGCATTCCACTCCCTAATCACTCTTTGAGTAAAGAACCTACCTCTGATATCCGTCCTATAACTCATACCCCTTAATTTAAAGCTGTGTCCCCTCGTGCTAGCTTTCTCCATCCTAGGAAAAAGGCTATCACTGTCCACCCTATCTAAACCTCTAATCATCTTATATGCTTCAATAAGATCCCCTCTTAGCCGCCTCCTTTCTAACGAAAACAACCTCAAATCCTTCAACCTCTCTTCATAGGACCTGCCCTCCATACCAGGCAACATCCTGGTAAACCTCCTCTGTACCCTCTCCAATGCCTCCACATCTTTCTTATAATGTGGGGACCAGAACTGCACACAATACTCCAAGTGCGGCCGCACTAGAGTTTTGTACAGTTGCAACATGATGCTGCGGCTCCTAAATTCAATCCCCCTACCAATAAAAGCTAAGACTCCATATGCCTTCTTAACAACTTTATCCACTTGACTGCCTACTTTCAGGGATCTATTGACACATACACCAAGATCCTTCTGTTCCTCAACACTATTAAGAGCCCTACCATTTGCCCTATACTCTACACATTTATTGTTCCTGCCAAAGTGCATTACCTCACACTTTTCCACATTAAACTCCATTTGCCACCTCTCGGCCCAGCTCTGCAACTTGTCCAAGTCACTCTGTAAACTAAAACACTTTCTTTATAACAAAGCTCCAGCTTATTGGCTGAGTCTAGGATAGTGGTGTTGCTTTATTTCACTTGTTTCTTCGGGTTAGTGTGATAATAACCACATAACACAAATGAAAATCATCATAAAAGGAGTTGGGGGGAAGGGTTAGAAAACATGTTGTCAAACAGAGTTTGACTAGATGCTGGAAAATGTAGACCATTTTCCTTGCTTTCAGAGCCTCCTCTGAACTAAGGAAGGTTAGTTCAGAGGAGAATGGAATAACAAAGAACAAAACAGCACGGAAAACAGGCCCTTCGGCCCAACGAGCCCACACCGCCACCCCGATGTTTCCACCTCTACCCGCGATCCCTGTCCATGTTTATAGATCTATGGATTAAAAACCAAATTTGAGACAATTTAGGGAGAATTTGTTTTGCCAATTAGCCTAAGAGCACATCTTTGGGATGTGGGAGGAAACCGGAGCACCCGGAGAAAACCCACGCGAGCACGGGGAGAATGCGCAAACTCCCACAGACACAGGCCCAAATCCATGTATCTGCACAGCACAGCGATAGTCACTGAGCTGTCGTGTTGCCCATCAGATGGTCCAGGTCAAGCGTACACTAACGACGTGAAGCAGTAGGATATTCTCAAAAAAGATCCAAGAGCAGTCCTCTCACGACCCATCGTGTGTATACCCCTCGTTAGACAATAAGGTGGACCAAAGCACCTGTAGGATAAGAACAAGTACATCAATATCATCATCTTTTTACACACTTCTCAGGGACTCCCAAGGCTCATGATCCCTATTTTAAATCAGTTTTCTATACCCCTCCATTCCCATTCTGTTCATGTGCCCATCTAAGTATTTCTTAAATAACTCCAGAGTACCTGCCTCCACCACTTTACTTGGCAGCGCATTCCATACCCCCACCACCCTCTGTGTGAAAAAACTCCCTCTAGCATTCAAATTATACCTTACCCCCCTCACCCTAAGCCCGTGACCCCTCGTGCTATTTGAGTCCATCCTAGGAAAAAGCTTAACCCTGTTTACTCTATCTATCCCCTTCAAAATCTTGTACACCTCTATCAGATCTCCTCTAAGTCTACGTCCTTCTAAGGAAAACAGTCCCAATTTGCCTAATCTCTCCTCATAACTCAGACCTTCCATACCAGGCAGCATCCTGGTAAACCTCCTCTGCACTCTCTCCAGAGTCTCCACGTCCTTCCGGTAGTAAGGCGACCAGAACTGGACACAGTATTCCAAATGAGGTCTAACCAGCGTTTTATACAACTGCAACATTAAAGGCCAGCTCTTGTACTCTATACCCCTTCCTATAAAGGCTAACATACTATATGCTTTCTTCACAACCTTCTCCACTTGCTCTGCCACCTTCAGAGACTTGTTCACCTGCACCCCCAGGTCCCTCTGCGTTTCTATACTCTTAATAGGTCTACCCTTTATCATATACCTCCCCCCTACATTCTTTCTCCCAAAATGCATCACCTCACATTTATCAGGATTGAATTCTATCTGCCATCTATCTGCCCAAGCTACCAGCCTATCTATGTCCTGCTGCATCGCCTGACAATGCTCCTCACTATCCACAAGTCCAGCCATCTTTGTATCGTCTGCAAACTTGCTGATCACTCCGCTTACTCCCTCTTCCAAGTCATTTATATATATCACAAATAGAAGAGGTCCCATTACCGAGCCCTGCGGCACACCACTAGTGACCGACCTCCAGCTCGAGAAACACCCTTCCACTATTTGCTGGGAAAATCTGGCGGGCCCTGCAGCATCCATTGGAAATGGGTTTAATGGCCAGAATTCCCCCACTGGCTACCCCTACTGCCAGCAAGAATGAGGAATTTGGCACTCATCCAAAACTCCATTTCCTATAGCAGAACTGGAGAATCCCAGCCATGGACAAGGTTGAGAATTCCGGCCAATGTTTCAAGTCCGCTTGCCTCTTTATCAAAACTAGAGAAAGGGAGGAGAATGTGTTTAGTGTTGAACTGTAGCTATGTGAGATTGCAACAAGATGTAGCACCCTTAAGAACAAGAGATAGATGGCCTGGTGTGAGTAGGAAGCATTGCATTGAGGCAATACATATATGGGATTTTTTTTAACGGGGGTTTAAGGTAGAGGAGAAAGGCCACGGTCTAAAATTGTCAAGCTTAATATTGAGCCCTGGGCTGTAGTGTATCTAATCAAAAGATGAGATGCTTGACTCTCTACAAATACAGCCAGACCTGCTGAGTTTTTCCAACATTCTCTCTTCTCATTTCAGATTGCAGCGTATGCAGTATTTTGCTTGCTATAGATAATGAAACTCATGATCTCCTCCAATGTGCCAGTTCATTCAATGACTAACTGAGCAAATGCATCTTCCAGGACCAGAATTGTGAACATAGAAGTATAGAAGATAGGAGCAGGAGGAGGTCATTAAGCCTTTCAAACCTGCTCCGCCATTCAACATGATCATGGCTGAACATAAGACTAATGCCATGGTTTACTGAGCAGTAGTGACCCCTGTGCTTCTTGATGCTTCAGACACTTTGATAGTTTACAGCAGTCACCTGAAAGGATGAATGATGCACTTCTAGTGGTTCCTTTGCGAAATCCTCCATAGCTGAATAGCAACAAAGATGATCCAACAGCATCATCCTTTTCCAGACCAACTTGGCCTGCATTGAAGTGCTAATTAGTCAAAACCAGCACCACTCACAGGATATTTAGTTGTGTGCCTGACACCAGACTCCTAAAATAACTGAAACAAAAACAGAAAATGCTGCAAAATCTCAGCAAGCCTAACAGCGAAGGGTCGTCCTTCTTGAAACATTGGCTCTATTCTCTCTCCAAAGAAGCAATGTTTCAAGAAGGATGACCCTTCGCTGTCAGATCTGCTGAGGTTTTGCAGCATTTTCTGTTTTTGTTTCAGATTCCAGCATCCGCAGTGAATTGCTGTTACCCTAAAATAACTGTTGAGTTTGCAATTCAGTCGCGGCGGGCAACTCCTAGGAGGAAAGCGGAAATCATTCGAGATTTCTTCAAAGCTTCTCTGAAAAGGTCAAACATTCCCACCAATCTGTGGGAGTGCCTGGCCTGCGAACTCCTAAAATGGTAAAAGTTCATTCCAGAGGACACAAATACATAAAGAGACTTCATCAAGAATGCACAGAGGTGAAGTCAAGACAGGAAGAAAACAAGTGATCCTTAACCCCAAGGGACTTCCTAACAAGGAGGGACAATCCTCCCAGCTTTCCTTGAGCTTTGACAAAGGATCATCTGGACTCGAAGCATCAGTACTTTTCTCTCCTCACCTTTGCTGCCAGACCGACTGAGATTTTCCAGCATTTCCTCCTTTGGTTTTCACAATCCTCTCAGCCTCTCTTAGCTGCAGAGGCATCATTGCTTTGTAAATCCAGATAAATCTGTCCCTGTCGAGCATTTGGCATGGATGATAAGAATAGATGAGAGAGGCTTGCAAACATACCTGCTCGGCATCCACACATCCTTCCTTATTTCTTTCTCTTTCACACTTCTTTAGCTCTGTGATTCCTGCCATCACCACCCCATTCGTCTCCCAACTCCAGGCCCCCAAAAAGTTGGAATTTGCTAAACATGCAACAATTTCCTAATGTCTTGCAGCTCGCAGTTATTGTGGAGAATAGCAGCACAGCTGGGGATGGGGAGGGGGCCAAGTCCTAGACCCATGAATTTAGACATTTCCTGAGTTGGGTACTCAGGTTTAGAGGTGAGCAGTGACCATATGGCCCAGAACATATCCTATCCAGCACACGTCTATTTGCTTTGCTTTTGACCAGCTTAATTCTTTGATTAGGTTCATCTTTGTTCTGTACAACCAGTCCAATCCTCTAATATTTGAATACCTAAGTTAAACCATTACTTAACCTAACGTCCAGTGAATTCACTCTAGCTATGTTTCTCCACCTGACTATAAAAATACCACACTTCCTCAGAGGATTGTGAAACCACATTCAAATTGGATACTAAAACTGAATTCAGTACCCCAAATGAGGTATGATGACTGTTGTGCTATAATTGCAACACTTGGGGCTTTTTTAGTGCAGTAGGCCAGGAAACTTTAACAGATGCCATTTCACGGCTCCCTGCTGGGCACCTGTGTGTGTCACCCAGCACCGAATTTCTGGCGCCATCACTCCGCACCTTAAATTGTTACGGGACTGGCTGATATGTGCAGCAGATTAGTTTGATATAATTTAAATGACATTAATGGGGTCCGAACTGAAATCTCCTGGCCCACTAACATCTCTCCACTGGCAGCAGGGAGTGCAGTATAGCTGTATAGATCGCCACTTGCTAGAGCTGGTAGCTCAACCCCACTGGAGTGAGGCGAGGCAATCAAGTCTCCTTAGAGGGTCAAGCACTTGGGGAAGGTTGCCCCCTGGGCATTGCCACCTTGGTAGAGCCAGCCTAGGCCCCCAAGGACAAGGGGCAAAGTGTCAATGTCCAAGGGACCTCTTGACACTGGCCACTGGACATTGGGCAATGCCAAGGGAATGGCCCCTAATGGAGGAGAGAGGGTGATCAGTGAGGGTGGGGAAGTCTCACTGCTATTCTACAGTCAGGATAAGTCAGGAAGGGAGGGAGGGAGATGGTGGGATTGGAACTGCAGGAGAAAGATCAGCACTGAGAGGGGTATGTGGGAGATTGGGGTTGCCAAGGGGCCGGAGGGTGGGGTCGGGGCTGGGCTCGGGCATGTTTGGGGGCCAGTGATCAGGGTGTGAGGGCATCGCGGGGCTGGCTAGCAATCAAATTGGCCAGCAATCAGGAGGCAGGCAGACAGGGGCCACTGTGCACACTGATCTCCGCATTGACAGATCAGCATATGCGCAGTGGTCTGTTCAGCACTATGCTGCCGAACTCTCCAGTGAGAATAAGCCCTGATCGTAGATTTTCAGTGTGATTCATTCTGCAGTGCACAGAAGATCATAGGGAAATGGTCAGTCCATCATTAAAAAAAGAATTGGCTACCTATATTTTTCTACTTGACTATCCTTTTTTGGCTGTACCCGGGTCATCTGATGTGCTAGGCACGGGTACAGAGAAATCAACCTCAATATTTGCCTTGACCACAACAGCGGCAGGTTTCTGTACCAGGTAATAACAGGAGGGTAAACCAATACTAACAGTATAATGTTCAGGTGGTTACAGTACATGCTGTATGCAATTACAAAGGTTAATAGCAATTTATGGCAGGCAATTTAGTAGCTTGACATTTATCCTGCAAAGCTAATGAGGTGGATGAACAGCTCACCATAACTAAGCCATTATATTAAAAAGATTCACTTGTGCAACACTCTCTTTGTTACCTAGATATGAGTGATTGAAGTTCAAGGGTTGCCAACTGCCAGATACTGTTAGAACAGTGAGTCCTCTTGGTGTCTATTGTGTTCAGTAATTAAATGCTGGGAAGATGGAGGCCCCGGTGTTAGATTTCTTATAATAATATTTTGTTACATGAGCTAAATTAGGATCTTTTAATTATATTTTCCTCTGAGTACAGGGTAACTCCAAGTAAAATGACAGGCATTAAAACCTAATAAGATGCTGGGCCTCATCACAAGAGGTTTAAAGAAGAAAGCAAAGGCATTGGATAGGATCCTCCCAACAGAATTCTAAATGTCGAATTTGTGTAAAAACTGGAGTAAATCATGTTGGCTTTTTCAGCAGGAGTTTCAGAATGAAACTTCTAGCTGTTAGTATTGGTTTACCCTCCTGTTACTACCTGGTACAGAAACCTGCTGCTATTGTGGTCAAGGCAAATTTTTTTTTAAAGAGCAACACAGCACAGGAAACAGGCCCTTCGGCCCAACGAGCCCGCGCCGCCGTCATAACTATATAGTAGCAAATCCATTATCCTATTTTATTATTTCTATATAATAATATATATATTATTCCTAATATGGAAGACTCTCACTATAGGGACAATTTGTTTCCCAATCAGCCTAAGAGCGAATTTTTGGGTTGAGGTTGATTTCTCTGTACCCGTGTCTGGCACATCAGATGACCCCGGTACAGCCAATAAAGGATAGTCAGGTAGAAGAATATAGGTAGCCAATTTTTTTTTAATGATGGACTGCACATTTCCCTATGATATTCTCTGCATTATTTCCCCCTGAGTTTCTTTGCTTAAAAGATCCAGGCCATCAATTTGCAATGAGACTAGAATCTATCCCAATTTAATACTCATGGATAATTGTGTAGGATCTATCAGTGACAATTCAAACAAAACACGGTCTTTAAAAAAACATAAAATTATTTGATTTTGTTTATTATAAGACTTTTTCCCAGGTTGCTCTTAAACTGCCTCCCAGTAAATAAAATGAAAAGGAATTCACCATACAGCAATAGGCCATTTGGCTGAACTAGTCCAATCTTTATGCTCTGTTTTTTTTAAATGAATCAAGGACAGGCCATTCTACAGCAAAAACATATGAACATAAGTCGCTATTACCTGTCCAGGTTGGGCACTGGATGAACAGCTTTTTTCTATTCCTATCCTCTTCCCTGAACCTCTCTTAAAAATTTCCAAACTACTCAACTATATTCCGCTAGGGCCACTCAGCTCCTAACCTCATTATGGCCTTGGTCTAAACATGTATAAAAGAGTTGAACTCAGGGCTGTATTTGATCGAATGTAGCAACAAGGAGCTCTTGCAAAATTGGAGTCAGTGAGAATCAGGGGAAATCGTTCCATGAGTAGGAGTTATACCTAGCACAAAGGATTGTGGCGGTTGGAAGTCAATCATCTCAGTCCTATGACATCAGTGCAGTTATTCCTCGGGAAGGTACTCTAGGCCTAACCATCTTCAGCCGCTTCATCAATGACCTTCCCTCTGTCATATGGCCAGATCTGGAGCTGTTCACTGATGATTGTACAACGTTTAACATCAATCACGACTTCTGAGATGTGAAGGTGGCTGTGCGCATATGCAGCAAGCCATGGACAACATTCAGGGCTTGGGCTGATAAGTGGCAAGAAACAATGCGCCATACAAATGCCAGGCAATAACTAGGTCCAACAAGAGAGAATCCAACCATCTCTCTTTGATACTCAGTGACTGAAACCCCTATTGTCAATATCCTGGGAATTGCCATTGGCCAAAAACTGAACGGGACTTAACCATATAAAAGCTGTGACTACAAGAACAGATCAGAAGCTGGGAATTCTGTGCAGAGTAAGTCACTGCCTGACTCCCCAAAGCCTAAACACCATCTACAAGGCACGTCAGGAGTGTGATGGAATATTCTCCACTTTCCTGAATGAATGCATCTTCAACAACACTCAAGAAACTCAACACAATCCAGGAGAAAGCAGTCGTATGATTGGCACCTTATCCACATTCAACATCCACTCCTTCTAGCACTGATCCACAGTGGCAGCCATGTCTACTGTCTACAAGATGCACTGCAGCAACTCTCCAAGACTCCTTCAACAGTATTTGCCAAGCCTGTTGATCTTCACCTCTTAGAAGGACAAGAGCAACAGACACAAGGGAACAATACAAGCTTTTCTTCAAGACACAAACCATACTGACTTGGAAATATATTACTGTTCCATCACAGTCACTGGATCAACAGTGGAATGTCTTCCCTCCCTAAAAGCACCATGGGTGTATTTATACTACTCGGTCTTCAGTGGTTCAAGATTGCAGTTTACTACTACCTTCCCGAGGGCAATTAATGATGGACAATAAATGTTGGTCTAGCCAGCAATGCCCACATCCCTTGAAAAGTATTTTTAAATGTCAGCAGGCATTGACTCCTTCTCAAAGCCGACCATCCTGAGGCCATCTAAAACTCTTTACTTCATACTCAATTATTCATTATTAACATAATCTCTTGACCTAAAAGCTCCCCCTAATACAACACCCTCTGTGGTGAATCAAGTATTTTGCTAAATCATGCAGTAACAACCTGCCCTTAGTTTTTTTTCCACCTTCCATGGACTTCTATGTTCTGTGCTCATCAATCATGTCCTTAAGTCGTCTTCAGAGCGGCTTTTCTTATTTTGACCTTATTTATTCCCCATGGCACATTCAAAGTACCCTTTTGGCATTTTATTTACAGCCATCAAGATTACTTTCAGGGTACCCAGTGATTGTGTTCAGAACGCTGACAAGACCTGTTAAAATGCTGCACATGATGGTTATCAGTTTAACTATTGTAATTAATTATCAGACTATTGGATCACAGGGTGGTTCACTAAAGTAATTCTATTCTACACTCATCCACTAGCTAACTTTCTCATTTTACAAAGCATCTTAAATGAAGCAAGGTTAAATGTAATACCTAACATAGCACTATGGCATGGCTATCTATTCATGCATTTCCCAAACTATGGCCCCCTTTCAGGCTAACTGGCATCAACCAAGGATTCTATTGTTGTTTCTAGAAAAAAATAAACTTCAGCAATTTCCAGTAAAATTAAACTTACTGCACTAACCTAATCCTCTATCTGTTCCAAGAAGATTATGATACTGATTTCTAATAGTCACACTCCAACCTCTTCCCAGCCAAGTGTCAAATTCTATCAGCGTAGCTCTTTAATTCCTTCTTCTTCAAATACTTATCCAACTCCCCACAAAATTCTTCTGTTCTATTTCCTTCAATTATTCCCTGTGGTAGCTAATTTCACGTTCTCACCACTCTCTGGTTAGGATCATAGAATCCCTCTAGTGCAGAAAGAGGCTATTTGGCCCATCAAGCCTACTCCACAATCCCATCCAGACCCTATCCCTATAATCCCACATATTTACCCGGCTAACCCCCCTGACACTGAACGGCAATTTATCATGGCTAATCAACCTAACCTATACATCTATGGACTGTGAGAGCACCAACACAGGCACAGGGATAATGAGATTGTGACCCGGGATTGGAGTTGAACCCAGGTGCCTGGCACTGTGAGGCAGCAGTGCTAAACACTCTAATTTTCTATTTGACTTCTTGATGATTATTTTATATTGATGCCCTCTATTTTGTTCTTCTTATGATTAGGAACAGTCTCCCTGTATCTATCCCACCAAAATGTGTCATCATTTTAAATGGGCTAAAAGCAAAACACTGCAGATGCTGAATCTGAAACAAAAACAGAAGATGCTGGAAAGTCTGAGCAGGGCTGACAGCATCTGTAGGAAGAGAATAGAGCCAATGATTTGAGTCTGGATAACCCTTCTGAAAAGGAGGGTGGTTGAATCAAGGAACAGACTTTCTCTTGTAGCTTTGGTGTGATTTGATTTGATTTACTATTGTCACATGTATTAACATACAGTGAAAAAGTATTATTTCTTGTGTGCTATACAGACAAATCATACTGTTCATGGAGAAGGAAACGAGAAAGTGCAGAATGTAGTGTTACATGTTACAGTTATAGCTTGGGTGTACAAAAAGCTTAACTTAATGCAGGGAAGGCCCATTCAAAAATCTGCTGGCAGCAGGATAGAAGTTGTTCTTGAGTCGGTTAATACGCAACCTCGGACTTTAGTATCTTTTTTCTGAAAGAAGGAAGTGGAAGAGAGAATGTCCAGGTGCGCGGGGTCCTTAACTATGCTGCTGCTTTGCTGAAACAGTGGGAAATGTAGATGGAGTCAATGGATGAGAGATTGGTTTGCATGGTAGATTGGGCTGCATTCACGACCTTTTGTAGTTTCTTACAGTCTTGGGCAGAGCAGAAGTCACATCAAGCTGTGGTACAACCAGACTGAATGTTTCCTGTAGTGCATTTGTAAACGTTGGTGAGAGTCATAGCTGACATGTCAAATTTTCTTAGTCTTTTGACAAAGTAGAAGCGATGGTAGGTTTTCTTAACTCGGTGTGCGGAGACCAGGACAGCTTGTTGGTGACCTGGACACCCAAAAACTTGAAGCTTTCGACTCTTTCTATTTCGTCCTTGTTGGTGTAGACAGAGGAATGTTCTCCTCTATGCTTCCTGAAGCTAATGACAATCTCTTTTGTTGACATTCAGGGAGAGATTATTGTTGTCGCACCAGTTCACCAGATTCTCTATCTCATTCCTGAACTCTGTCTTGTCATTGTTTGAGATCCGGCCCACTACAATGGTGTCATCACCAAACTTGAAAACTGAGTTGCAGGGGAATAAGGAGTATAGGAGTATAGCAGTTGCTAGCCTCTTGCCTCTGGATTATTAACATTGTGCATGGTCTGGTAAAAACAGGTGGATTGGAGAGAAAAACATGAGTTTATTGGACTCTTATGATGTTGTGACCTTCAAGCCTGTCAGCTGAGGGTTTATACATAATTAATGAGGTTGCAAGCACAGATTCTGGCAGAGGATCCCACTAATCTGGTCAGCAGGAAGACACAACTGGAGCCACCCACTATTGCACCTGGGGCAGGATTTTCCAGCCACATTTGCCCCAAGGTTGGAAAATCCTGCCCGAGATCAATGGACCATTGCATGGTCTGTGTCTTGCCCACTACAATTCCCGTGTTGAGCGGGACAGGAAAATTCCACTCTTAGTCTCAAATTGGAGAATTCTATCCCATAGTCTTTGGTGAAACCTGCCATTCTACCATCGCGCTCCATATCCTTCTTCCAAGTAGCAGGCGATATAACATTTGGGCAATTGAACGAAACAAAAACATACCAAAAAATTTGACACAAAGTTTGCTGATCTATTCAACAAAAAAAGAAAGAGAAAATCAAGAAAAGGGAAGCCTAAGAATAGTGCAGTAAGTCTAATTATAGTGATCCTTAAATGCATTTCCCTAAATAGTACTAGAGCTGTGTGTCTGGCTATTATATATTGTCATGTAGGTAACTGAGTGCAATGTAACAGGAAATTGTATAGTTGTCTAGGTGATAATCTTGGAGAGTAATGTTAATACAGCTAACAATCTGGCATGTGTTTCTAACAACACCAGGTTAAAGTCCAAAAGGTTTATTTGGTAGCAAAAGCCACTAGCTTTTGGAGCGTTTGCTGCCCCTTTGTCAGGTGAATGGGAGTTCTACTCATAAGTAGACTAGGCTCTTGGAGATAAGCTCAGCAGTTATAGTGTGGCATCTGTAAATTATTGTCAACAAAACAAATGGGATTTGACAAGTAAGTGATTAATATTATTTGAAATGATAAGCAAAGGTAAGTATTGACTTCATGTTTTAAAAGAACCAAAGAACTTACATTATTATAGCACGATTCTCTTCCTCAGGATGTTACAAAGCAATCTATAATCACTGAGTGACTATTGAAGCATGATCACGATGTAATGTAGACAAACATAGGTAAGTAATAGATCCTGTAAACAGCATTGAGATGAGTGATTATTTAATGTCTTTGGTAATGGGTTTGTGGAACAAATATTAGCTAATAGTCCTCTGTTCTTCAAATAGTACTATTGGATTTTATTTGCCTCCATATGAGCTGATAAGTGGTTTAACATTTCCTCCATAAGATGTGTTAAGGACAAGAGGGGCAAGTTTATTTAATTCACTTTTTTCTCTCACTCCCATCTGTAAACAGAAAGGTGTTTTTGATTTGCTTCCCCCTTTATAAGTGGTGACATCTTTTATAATCCCGTAGTTTTGATGTGATTCAATTTTCTATTGATAATCCCACACAAAGGATGAACTTAAAGGGTTAGATTATTTACACACACTCACAACTCAAAAGAAAGGTCAGAACCTTACATCCTTTGCAGTGACACAATAAAAGAGGGATAGCAAAAAGAAAGAGTTACAGTGCAGAAATGGCAGAGAAAAGAAATATTCGCACGTGCTCCAGAGTTCAGAATCAAAATCGATGAGGTATTCGTTCACAGAGGTCACCATGCTTTGTAATTCACTTTTCTGGTAATGTTGAAAAATATGTCACTGCTTATAAAGGAGGAAGCAAATCGAAAACATCTTTCTATTTACAGACGGGATTTTCACAGTAACTTCATTGCAGTGTTAAGGTAAGTCTATTTGTGACACTAATAAATAAACTTTAAACTTTAAGACTTTGCATGAGGAGACAGGTGCAGAAATAGGAATCAGTCTTGTGGTGGATGATACAGAAGTTCCAGCAGAAACAGTGTAAATGGGGCAAGTATTTGATCTGTGCACAGCTCCTTTTTTTGTAGTTCTACCAGTTAGAGAGTAACAGCAGACTCTGCTTTGCAATTCCACAAGACAAAATCACTGTTTCCCCAGCCAAAGCTCCATGTCTCAGTATTCACACCTCTCCATTCTGTCTTTGGCAAGAATGTATATCCCTCACCTGGGTCCCCAGGATGGTTAAATGTCTCAACCATTAAGCATTGAAAGGGGGATTACAGGGCTCTTTCTCCTGACAGGTAAACTCTGGTTGGTCAACCTTGGCTAGGAAGTACCTTTATAGATTTCCTTGAATTTGTTCTGTGTGGCCCACACTGGGAGGTGAGGTAGAGTGGGGCGGGGTTGAGGGAGTGGCAGGGGAGAAGGGGACTGCATGTCTGAGTAGGAGACACAACATTTTCAGAGGCAAATACAAGTTCAAGTCAGCCAGCATCTCTTAAATAGAATTCAACCTGGAAAAGACAATAGAGTGGAACAACATGGGAGAGAGTGGGCTCCAAGGTTCTCTAGTACAACACTGGAGGCACTAGTGCAGGAGGAGGGAGGATATTTATTCACAGAGAACCCAAATTCTCAGAAGGCAATGGGAGCAGATACTCATGCAGATTGATGCCAGCAGTGTAACGCTGAGGATCTGAATGAAGGCTGAAAGACTTCACAATAGGAACCAAGGTTACTGAATGCATTTTTAAATGCCACAGTGCATCAACTGCACCATCAGCCTCATTCATTTCTCAATGCTGTCCATCTCCTACAACAAATTCCATCAATCAAAACCCAGAGTGCATTCTTAGCTTCATCTCACCCTTGAACACAACCTCATACCCGCATCTTAAATTAGTGCACACTACCAACTATTCAACTATAACACCGTCTAAACACATTAGACCACACTCGCTGACACAATTCTTCCTCTCTTGTAGGATAGTGCTCAGCCAGTAGCAGCAGCACCTAACTAACAGGGGATAGGCATGGCTATGTGTCCTCACCCTGATAGAGGCAATAGTGCTCATAACAATGGATGAGACAAGATCAAGGCCATGACCAGTGGTGCAGCCGAAAGTATTGAAGATAGTTTGCTCTCCCTTCCCTGCTTCGTACATCCCACACCCATCCGTCTGCCACAATGCCTTTTGGATTCCCAACCTGCCAATCCTAATAGGCATTCACCTGTTACTTTCCTCATTACCTTCACTCCAAATCATTTTCCAAGGTGACCTTCACGGCACACAACAATGCAGAGTCACTGAGCAGAAAATGATAGCCAAGTTCCGCACACATGAGGACAGCCTCAACCAGGGTCTTGGGTTTATGTCACACTATCTGTAATCCCAACGAGTTGCCTGGGCTTGCAAAATCTCACTAACTATCCTGTCTGGAGACAATACACATCTCTCTAACCTCTCCACTCACATTGTCCAAACCTTTAAGACTGATTACCTGTAAATTGAGTTTGTGTCTTTATATGCCCTGTTTGTGAACAGAACTCCCACTCAACTGACAAAGAAGGAGCAAGCGCTCTGAAAGCTAGTGGTGTTTGCTACCAAATTTGGACTTTATCCTAGTGTTATGAGACTTCTTATTGTGTTTACCCCAGTCCAACACTGGCATCATGATTATCTTTGCCAAACAGCATTGTATGAAGAAGTCATGATTGATAGGTTTAGGGGGGAGAGAGAGAGAGAGAAGTGAAGCTGGCAATGCACAAGGGCATCATAATTTGTCCTTTGTATTTTCAGAATCTCATCCCTTTGGTTGTATTTAATTTGGAATGAAATGAAACGGAAGTGTTTTAATGTGTTTTTCACAGCAACAAGCAAACAACACACAACTAGAGGCCTGAAAAAAAATTACCCTTTAAATCATCCTCCTGCACCAAACCTTACTAATAGAAAAGTTTTAAGCATTTGCTTGAACCATAATGCAGGGAATGAAGTGTGCTGTTGACCCCTTCAATCATATTTTGGTTTGATGTTTTAAGATTCCTTTATGTTTTGTTTCAGGCCTTTCCCCTCCCCCGACCCCCCACTTTAAGGGGTCGCCCCTTTAACATTGTCACTCCGTTTGTTTAATTTAATTTTGCTTGAAAGATTGGCTACCATCCAGGTGTCAGCCAGTGGCTTACAGAAGTAGCTGTGATTTCTGAAATCATAAATGTAAGATAAAAATTGAGGATAAGCGTATGAAATTATGCAGAATGTGTAATGTTTGTCACCACTGTCTTCAATGACTACACTGGTTCTCGAAAGAAATATTCAGCTTTCCATCCATAACTGTTGGAAAAAAACATTGCAGTTCAACGGTATTGATCTGACGTGAATTCTTCCTCTGTGACAGATTGTGACATTTAATGGATATATGAAGATAAAAGTGTATCGAAACACAGAAATCCTGCACAAGGCAGGACCTTAATATCACTAACTGCATGGTAAGTGTCCTCAAACTCTGCATCAGGATTAGACAAATTGTGAGCCATGTGGCTTCAAATGTAATTATTGAGTCGAGTGTTATCTGCACCTAGATTTCTAACTGACTGACTTGTCCTGTTATGCCAGGAAGTGTAGAAAGAATTGTTTTTTTTAGAATAGCTGCCTTATTGTTGGATAAATTCCAAATCACGATAACAAGATGTGATGGTGTTAGTAAATTGAGATGTGTGCAAATTAGCAGAATAGAGTCTTAACCCACTTTGGGCAAGAAATTTTTTGTGAGCAACAGTTCTGCAGAAGCAGTATTATAAACACCACTTTTAAATCAATTTATTTAAGTCAATGGGGCTGAATAGCAAGTCAGAACTGTGTCTGGCTATCACAGAGATTTTATGGTCATCACAGTCTATCCATTCCCCCATGTTCCACTCCACTATCTGCTGGTGGGGATGTAAAATTCTGTTCCTACGTTTCATCACATAAAATAGATCTCCAAAAAAAATGAAGAAAATGTCTCTTTAAGCCAACATAAGTTTGTCAGGAAATCTTATTGTGCCTGTTCTACCCTGAATATTAAACATTTAATTGTTAAGTGTTTAGTTCAGAATTCATTTAACTAGTAAAATAATCCACCTATTATCTTGACCAGGTGAGCAGTTGATTACTACTCAGAGAGTCGAGATGCAGTTACTGATCTTCACTGCTGCCAGAGCTCTGCTAATAGCTAATATTATTGGATCTTTATTCCAGGACTGAATTCAGTGATGCTGAAATACACTATTTCATGATGTCAGGAAAAAAAAATGAGCCATAGAAATCTATTCCTGGGACTGAAATGGAATAATGTTGAAGTCAACTGTGAAAATTTTGCAGCATCAATTTGTCAGCCAATAATGTGCTTGGTGACACAAGAGCCAGGATTCAACCTTTCTCACCCAGTAAGAATAGTATATGGGAAGGACTATACCTACCAGCTCCAATCTGCCATCTTCCTGCTTGGCAAATCCTAATCCAAAAATGTGCAAGATAAGTAGATTGGTCATGCTAAATTGTCCCTTAGTGTCCCGAGGTAAGTGGTTAGGAGGATTAGTGGCGTAAATACAGGGTAACATGCTCTATAGGACAAACCAGTGCAGACTCAATGCACCAAATGGTCTCTTCTGCACTGTAGGCAATCTTACAGAGTTGAAATTAGGCCATTGATGAAGGTCGTGCTAAAATCATGGGTGCAGCAATATAATATTAAATTCAAGTCAGGAGGGGCCCATGCTGGCTGTAGCCAGCAACAAAACCACGGTGAGAATAACCCACTGCCCAGAAGAGACCGAAATAAGTTTAAGAAATTTGATTGAGCTCCTGAGTGGCCAGGATCAACTGAAATGTCCTCATAACATCACCCCCAAAGTACAAAAAGAGAGCACAGGCCTCCCCAGCACTGTTAGCATTGGAACAGATGCCAAGTGGCATTCTAGACAAACATGTAACTTTTCCCACACTTGTGTGTAATTCAGACACAGTACTAAAGTAGAGCTATCCATCCTGGTTTTGGGAAAGCTATCAGAAAATACAATTAAAATGATAGTTTGTATTAGGCCCTTGAGATACAAACCAAGACAAATAAAATTGATGGCATCAGTTGCAGTCTAGTTAACAATTGGCAATATCTTTGACTCTAAGACAGAAGACTTTGTGTCTGAATCCCCACTGAAGTTTAAAGTTTATTTATTAGCATCGTAAATAGGCTTACATTAACACTGCAATGAAGTCACGGTGAAAATCCCCTTGTCACCTCACTCCGGCGTACACTGAGGGAGAATTTAGCGTGGCCAATGCTTAGGGAAGGGGCAGTGAGGGGTAGAGAGATTAGCAGAGGAGGTGGCAGTGATTGGGGAGGATAGGCAGCGATTGGGGAAGTGGGACCTGTAATCAATAGTGGGGGTGGTGGGGCAATAATCAGCAGAGGGAGAGAGATGATAAAGAGGAGATAGAGAGCACCAATCAAGAGGCAGCAATAGGGGTGGAGTGTGCTGACCCACCAGGATGGAAGCACAATGATTGGTGGACAAGTGTCTTTCATTCCTGAAAAATATAATTCATTCATGAAATTTGTAAAAATATGTTTCAAAACTTTACAACATGAAAATTGAGAAGTGCCATAAAGTGTGACTTGCCTTCATACAGTATTCATGTCTAGGTACCAATGCACATTTGTAATTTTTATATTTTCAATATACGTTCCAAATCAGGCATACAGCATGGGGATAAAGCATTTCAAAATGCCAAATTACACTAAGTACATTAAAAATCACCTTTCCTCTATGACAAAGAAAAGTACAGCACAAGAACAGGCCCTTGGGCTCTCCAAGCCTCTACTGATTACGAAGCCCTAACTAAACTAAGAAAAACTTTCTGCCCTTACTTGGTCCATATCCCTCTATTCCCTCCCTATTCATGCACCCACCCAGATGCCTCTTCAATATAGTGAATGTGCCTGCTTCCCACTACCTCCCCTGGCAGCGTGTTCCAGGTACCCACCACTTTCTGCATGAAAAATTCCCCCTGCACATCTCCATTAAACTTTCCCCATCCCATCTGGAACCGGTGCCCCTTATAATTAACATTTTTACCTTGGGGGAAAGCCTCTGACTATCCACCTGTCTATGCCTCACATAATTTTGTAGACCTCCATCGTGTTTCCCCTGAGCCTCTGTCTTTTCAGTGAAAATAATCCTAGTTTATTCTCCTCATAGTCAACACCCTCGAGACCAGGCAACATCCTGGTGAATGTTCTTTGCACTCTCTGAAAAGCTTCCATGTCCTTCAGGTAGTGTGATGACCAGAACTGCATGCAATACTCCAAATGCAGTTTACCCAAGCTTTTATATAGCTGCAACATGATTTCCAACTCTTGTACTCAATGCCCTGACTCATTAAGGCAAGCATGCTATATGCCTTCTTAATCACCTTGGCTACCTGTGACTTTTAAGAAACTGTAGGCCTGTACACACAGATCCTTCTGTATGTCAATGTTTTTAAGGATTCTGCCATTTCCAATATAATTCGCATCTAAATTTGATCCTCCAAAATGCATCACTTTGCATTTGTCCGAATTAAACTCAATCTGCCATTTCTGTGCTTAAGTCATCAGTGTTCCTCTCTGAGATGCCTCATTGCAATTCCAAAATTTTTGTATCCATATTCACTGTCAGGTATTCAGCTCAAGGATTCTACGAACATACACCTCTTCCTGTACTGTGCTGGCTGACAGTCTGCAACCGTGGTGGAATAGTTTACTCCATTCTTAAAGTTACAAAACCAATGCCAGAGTGGACTGGGCATGCTCAAATCCATCTCCTAGCTTGCTCCAAAAACCAAATTCAAATTGAATCCAGTTCATGGTCCCTACAAGAGAGACAAACAAAATCCAAGCTAACAAAAAAATGGCATCGCACTTGATCTTTGCCAAAAGGCCAAGAAACAACCTTGGCAGAGTGCCACAGACTCCCCATTATTGTGCAATATGCAGATTTGATTTCATTTGATTTATTATTGTCACATGCATTGGAATACAGTGCAAAGTATTGCTCCTTGTGTTTTATACAGACAAAGCATAACGTACATAGAGAAGGAAAAGAGAGGGTGCAGAATGTGGTGTTACAATCATAGCTAGGGTGTAGAGAACAATCAGCTTAATATATGGTAGGTCCATTCAAAGGGCCGATGACAGCAGGGAGAAAGCTACTCTTGTGTCAGTTGATACGTGATCTCAGATTTTTGAATCTTTTTCCCAATGGAAGAAGGTGGAGGTGAGAGTATGCCAGAGTGCATGGAATCCTTGATTTTGCTGTGTGCTTTCCCGAGGCAGTGGGAAGTGTAATTGGAGTCAATGAATGGGAGGCTGGCTTGCATGATGGACTGGGCTACGTTCACAATCCTTTGTAGTTTTTTGCAATCTTTCACAGAGCAAGAGCTATACCAAGCTGTGATACACCTGAAAAGAATGCTTTCTAGGGTTCATTTGTAAAAGTTAATTGAAGTTGTAGTTGTCATGCCGAATTTCCTTAGCCCCCTGAGAAAATAGAGGCATTGGTGGGCTTTCTTAACTGTAGCTGGCTTAGATCTAGGACAGGCTGCTGATGATCTGGACGCTTAAAAACTTGAAACTTTCGACCACTTCCACTTCATTGACATACACAGGGGCATGTTCTCTAAAAGAACAGTATGTTGGATTCCTTGGAACCAGGTAGAGCATTCCAGCTGCACATTCGGGTGAGGTTTTTATTAAATATACTTTTTTGATGGTGACATGTAGTGATTCCTTTCAGAATCATCTGCTTTGAAACCTTGTTTTTCTGAAAGTAGTTGTCCTGGTTTCAGTTGTGTTGACGGGCAGTCCACAAGTACAAAGCAGACTTCAAATAGGCATCAGGCTCTATGTTCAATGAAAGTGTTCCACCCTGTGTGCTGAGCACTTAGGTGTTTACTTTGCACCTGGAAAATAAGCATGGCACCATCAAACTTTTAGATAGCAATTTTTGTTTTAAAAAGCCTTCCCAAAATCAGTCTTTGGCATCTAATGCAGATTATTTCATATATATTTTAAGTGTTGAGTGCAGAGAGATGGAACTCTAACAAGAACAGAGTGCTATGGAAATGACAGTGAAATTTATTACTGCTGCAGTGAGTGCTTTAAAACAGCTTGGTTACATCAGAGTGTGCAGTGGAAAATGGTCTACACTGGCAGAACAACCTATCAGATAATGAATCGTTTCAATTTCCAAATCCAGGTAAATCCAGGTAAACATTTGGTCTTATCTCCGTTTACAGATACAATCAATGTGGCTTTTACTGACTGCCCTTCTGCTTTCTGCTTCTCAATTGGTTTTCATCCCAGAATAAATGCTTTCCTATACGCATCTCAATTTGCTTCCATTTTAGTGTCCTTCAAATGCAATACATTTATTATAAACCCCTGAACAGACATGTAAAGGGTAAAGATGTGCAAGTTAGGTTCATTATGTAAAGAATGGGCTGGTGAGTTATATTGCATTGCCAGACCTGACCGACTGCCCCCTACCCACCCCCCCACCCCCATCTCAATTTGAATCTCTCTCCCAGCAATTAACAGAACCAGCTGGAGAGGTTGAGCCCGGCTTTAGGATCAGCTCCCTCCTGAATAATCCTCCTTAGTTAACAGGAGGCAGTAGTCCTGAAGCAGTCAGAGTAAGGGAACTGATGTTTACAATTTGAGAGAAAGGCCAGGTCAGAGAATCATAGAAACCTTACAGTGCAAAAGGAGGCCCATTGAGTCAGCACCAACAACAAATCCCACCTAGGCCTTATCCCTGTAATTTCACATATTTACCTCGCTAATTCCTCTAACCTACCTCTCCCATAGCAATTTAGCATGAATAATGAACCTAACCCATTCATCTTTAGTCCACCCACTAGAAAAAAACAGTTCAGACTCATACTCTTATTTCCCTGCTTTCCTGTCTTTTCCCTTCCGGGCAATAGAGGGTTTTCCTTCTTTTTACTTGGATTTCCCAACATCTCACTTCTTTGGCATCAGTATGAGTGAAGACGTCACAGTATTTGCTATTCTCTCTCCATCAGGGCTGCACTGCTCCTTTTCCATTTCCAACTGCCTCTTCTGCTAATGCAATGACAATTCCACTAAAGCATCATTGAGACCTTGTTCCATTACAGTAATAAATTCCCACTTGGAGAGGGGCTCAAATCCTTCCATGGCCTTGTCCCTCCCTATCTCATGGAACCTGCTCCAGCTCGACAACTCCCCAAAAACTCTGCATTCCTCAACAACTGACTCCTTGAGATTCCTTTGTTTTCCTTCACTTACTATTTCAGACCATGCTTTCAGTTACCTAGGTCCGAAACTGTGGAATTCCTTAACCTCCACGTTTCTCTCCTCCTTAAAGGCACCCCTCAAAGATTCTTCTATAAACAAACATTTAGTCAGCTTTTCTAATAACTTCTTACATGAGTTAATAATGGGGAATGCAGAAAAGGCTGAAACACAAAATCAATATTTTGCCTCAGTTTTCACAGTGGAGGGCATGAATGCCACACCGATAGGAATAGAAAATGCAGTGGATACAGAAAGAGAGGAACTTAGAACTATTATTATCACTCGGGGAAAAAGTGCTGAGCAAACTATTGGGATTAAAGACAAGCAAGTCCCCAAGGCCTGGTGCCCTACATCCTAGGCTTTTAAATGAACTGATGTTGGAGATAGTGGATCCATTGGTTACAATATTCCAAAATTCCCCAGATGCAGGAAAGATTCTGGTGGATTGGAAAAATGTCAATCAAAAGAAGGGGGAATCAAAATGTAGGAACCTATACATCAAATTCTTTACCCAAAGGGTGGTTCAGGAGTGGAATGCCCTGCCTGCAGCGGTTGTAGATGCGCCAAGTTTGGTGGCGTTTAAGAGGTTAGTTGATAAGTATATGGAAGAGAAGGGAATGGTTTAGTTTGGAGGGGCATTGCTTTTTATATTGGTCGGCGCAACATCGAAGGCCGAAGGGCCTGTTCTGTGCTGTAATGTTCTATGTTCTATGTTCTAAATAGTTTAACATTTGTCATTGAGAAATTGTTAGAATCCATAATTAAGGACATATAAAAAAAACAAAATACAATCCATCAGAGTCAACATGAGTTTATGAAGGGTAAGTCACGTTTGGTTAATTTGCTCAAGTTCTTTGAAGATGTAACAAACAAGGTGAATAATGGTGATTCTATAGATGTAGTATATGTAGATTTCCAGAAAGCATTTAATAGAGTGTCACACAAAAAGTTAGTAGACAAGGTTCACTCACATGGGATTAGGATAATTTATTAGCTTGAATGGAAGACTTGCTAACTGATAGAAAGCAGAGAAAAAGGATAAATAGTTTTTTTTTTCTAGTTGGCAAGATGTAACAAGTGGGGTGCCACAGTGTTCAGTCCCCAGACTCTACTATTTACAATCTATATTAATGATTCAGATGCAGGGGTGGTAGATTCCATTGCCAAATTTGCAGATAACACTAAAATAGATGGAATAGCAAGTTGCAATAATGAAACATTCTCCCTGTATGTGTGAATTTCCTCCAGGTGCTCTGGTTTCCTCCCACAGTCTCAAGATGAATGGGTTAGGTGGATTGCTACACATGTAGGGTTAAAGGAATAGGGCAAGGGAGAGGACTTAGGTAAGATACTCTGTCAGAGAGTCAATGCAGACTTGATGGGCTTTATGGCCTCTTCTGCACTGTTGGGATTCTATGAAATAAGAAACACACAAATGGAAACAGATAGGTTAAGTGAATGGGGAAAACTTGACAGATAGAGTTTAATGTGGATAATTGTGAGTTATCCATTTTGGTAGGAAAAATACAAAGACAAATTATTTTCTAAATGGAAAGAAACTTCGTAGTGCTTCAGTGCAGAGGGATCTTGGTTTCTTTGTGCATGAATTGCAGAAAGCTAGTATGTAGTATGCAGGTACAGCATGCAACAAGAAAGGCAAATGAAACCTTGTCGTTGATTGCTAAAGGAATAGAATATAAAAATAGTGAAGTGTACAAAGCATTAGTGAGACCTCACTTAGACCACTGTGTATAGTTTTGAGGAGATATATAATTTCATTGGAGGTGATTCAAAGTAAGTTCACTAAATTGATTCCAAAGATGAAGGGTTTGCCTTACGAAGACAGATCGTGCAGTTTATGCCTGTACTTCTCAGAGTTTAGAAGAATAAGACGCTATCTAATTTAGATGTACAAGATATAAGGGGGATTGACAAAGTAAGTGTGGAGAGGATGTGCAAATAACCTGCACATTTTTGGGCTGTGGAGAGCGTGGAGAGGGAGGTGGCATAATGGCACATTGATTAGCACTACAGCGCCCAGGACACTGGTTCAATTCCCAGCTTGGGTCACTTGTCTGTGTGGAGTTTCCATGCTCTCCCCGTGTCTGTGTAGGTTTCACCCATACCCAAGCCAGGATTTGAATCTGGGTCCCTGATGCTGTGATTGTTAACTGCTGTGCCATCAAAGAATAAAACAAAATGAATTAGGGTCAAATAAGAGAAATAACGATTAGATTAAGAGAAACAGAAATGAAAAGACAGATAAAGAATTAAATTTTAAAAATCTCTAGAAGCAAGTTACTCTCTGGAGTAATGAGTTTCCATTGTTCTCTTTCCGAAGTAGATAGATGCAGTGACATTGCAGGAATATGTACGACCCTACATACCATCCCTAACATTGTGGGTTGATTTCAAATCACGTTTACTGCTCAAATTTAACAACCATTTGAAAATTACTTAAGGAGGAGTAGTAGCAATTTGTGGTAATTTGTATCTCACAGGGCATCTCTTCCACATAGCAAATTGCTAGATTATTTAGACACTAATAGCAGCATGTGCAACAAATTGAAAAAAAACAATTAAAAAAAAAGCATCTGTGGGGGCTTGTCATGATTTTCACAACAAATCCTAGAGCAGTGACTTTCTCTGACAGGGATCACAGGCTGCAGCTGGAAACTCTTTCAGGTTAATTTAAAGACAATTTGTAGTGAGAAGCCTTTGCAAATTTCTTATCCCATACAATTTGCTGTCCTCTTTTAATTCTACAGTATCACATCTGGTGTTCATTCCCTCCCCCCATCTTTTCAGAGAGCACTCCTTGTGCAATAATTGTCAGTGGATTATTTGACTGTGAGGTTTCTCACAGTTTGATGTAGTCCTCAAAATGACATCCATATGCTCCCTTTCCAATAAGAATATCATGATGACAATTGGGTCACAAAGCTTAGCAGATTATTTTTCTCCCCCAGGAGGGGTTTATTTGTATGACTTACTGAAGTGTCACTACATTTCACAGTTGTCCTTTTCATTTAAATCCATCAGTGGTATTGATATATCAATGAGGTGAGCTAAAACTCATTTTAGAATTGATTACCGATGTGAAGTTTTAACAATATTTATCTTGCACTTTGAAAAATAAAATTTTGGAATTGCAAACTGGGCAAGTGCAGCCTCAACAAAATTGAAGAAAGCTCAGCACCATCCAAGATGGAGCAGTTCACTTGTTAGATACCCCAACCAACAGACTCATTATCCACCATCTTCACTGCTGGGACACTGTGACTGTAGTTTGCACTATGTACAAAGTATACAGCAGCAACCTACCAAGGTTGTTGGATAGTGCCAACTTTCTGTATGATCTATGTATGACCACCAAGAGGTAGCTACATCAGTGAGAACAACATCACTTCCATGGTTTTTCTTTGATTCACATCTTGACTACGACATATATTGCCATTCTTTCATTGTCACTGGATCAATATTCTGGTACTTCCTATTTAATGCTAAAGCATTGGCATCATCCCACAGTGGTTCAACAAGAGGGTTCACCATCTTCATGGGGCACCTGAAGATGGGCAATAAATGTGCCCTTGTCATCATCTCACACATCCCAGGAATCAATTTTTTAGAAGCAAGCTATTCTATATTTTTGTGATAATGTTAAGGTCCAGACCAGAAACTCCAAGATATATTATGAAGTTAGCCTAGACCCTAATTTTACATTTGATTTAGGCATTAGGGTGAACATAAGATGTTTCATCCAGGTAAGATTCAAGTGATCTACAAGGAAGCTTTTATCAAAACAAACTTGTATTTAAGAAAACAGTTAATATATAACAAAAAGAATTAGCATAACTTTTAAAATTAAAATACTTAGACATGGCAAAGTATAATCCTTAACAGCTAGCTATCTCTGTTGTTCCAATTCCAAAGATGTGTCAGTTAGGTGGATTGGCCATGGTAAATTGTCCCTTCGTGTCAGGAGGATTAGAAGAGCAAATATGTGGAGTTACGGAGCTAGGACCCCGGAAGGACTGTTGTTGGTGCAGGCTTGGTGGGCTGAATGGCATCCTTCTGCACTGTAGGGATTCTATGGAATCAATATCCCATAGACACACACTCTTCTTCAGCATTAGTTAGCACACAAACAAATATGCTCATGTGATGCTGGGATTTTCAGCTTTTTAACACTTTTGGATAGAGACCCTTGACAGCAATTTTCAGAAAAGGATACATCCTCAAAACAGCAAACCCTTAGAGAAAGATCCACTCTCATACAACAGAATCTCCAAGAAAGAGACTTATTTCCTGGCAAATTCCAGTCTCCAATTTCAGAAAAAAGAAGAGACAAACGATTTTTCTCTCCGAACTCCAAACACAACATCTAAGCTTGAATCATCCCCTATTAGATGACTGTACCTGCCAATCATTCCAGTCAAGGTCTACTCTGCAAACTACCAGGGGAAGACAGCAGAACATCATTAGTTCAGATTAAAACCAATATTCTAGATACTTGATACAATTTTTCTGCTGCTGCAACAATACAGGATGCTGGTCAACACATTAGCTCGATAAAATGGAAAGGATTGCTAGAAACATCTTTGCAGAAATATGTCAAAAATACATTTCTTAAAAGTACAGTATCATCACAATAAGCTGCAGATTAAATGGATTTTCATAGTTTTCAGTTCCACTATCGAACCAGTACAAATAAAGGATGGGAGGTTATCACTTTATCCTCCTATGGAACCATACGGCTGAAAGGGAGATTGGGCAGACAGCTGAGCCATCCAGAACTAAGGTTGGCATAAGGCTCACAGTCATAAAATGATGTGGCCAAGCTAAACAAGGGCCAAATAAATGGGCAGCAAGTTCCATCCTCTGGAGCTGCCGACTGATTGATTACTTATTTAAGTATTGTGGGCAGGCTGCAGATTTTACTACTTGTCCACCCCAATATTATGGGGTGAGCTCAGAGAAGGCTGGAAAAGTAGTGGGATGGGGACTGCCATGTTTTATGTGGATGCTCACGCCAACACATCCGGTAGGGACACGTAAAATACAGCCCAAAGTGAATTGGCATATAAACCATTGAAAGACTGGATTAAAAAAACTAACGTCTCTTAAAAACTGATGGTTGGTGTACATTTTCTATAGCAGTATGTTGAGAAACCAATTAGACCACAGATTGTTTTAGATCTAATATAATGTAGTGAGAAAGAATAAATTAAAAACATTGTTGTAAAAGAACATTTCGGGATGATTGATCATAATATGATAGAATTTCACAATCTGTTTGAAAACAAGGTAGTTCAATCTGAAGACAGAGACCAGAATGCTCCTATCCCAACACCATGGGAATCATAGCAATGGGGGATTGGGGAATGGTGGATTATGCAATGATCCAGTGACCTCGAACAGGATTTTCCAGGTTTAGGGTGAGTGCAGCCAGAAAATCCCACCCAGAGTGTTAAAACTGAACAAAGGAAATCATGAAGGTATGAAGGGAAAATTGGCTGAGGTGGATTAGGAAAATACATTCAAAAGGATAATGGTACATGTGTAATGGATAGACTTCTAAATATTATTTACATAGTTTACAGCAATTATACATTCCTTCAAAGGGCAAAGATACAAAAAGGGAAGTCAGTCAACTGTAGCTAACAAAGGAAGTTAAGTTCTGTGCAAGATGAAAAGAAAGTCTATAAAGTTATCAGAAATCATAATAAAAGGAGGACCAAGAAAATGATAAAGAAAGTAAGAGCAAAATATGAATGTAAACTAGCAAAAAACATAAAAATGAAAGGCAAAAGCTTCCATCAGCATATAAAATGGAAATATTTGGTTAAGATAAATGTGGATGACCCATTACAAGTAGAGTCAGAGAATTTATAATGGGGAGTAGAGAAATGACAAGAGTAACTAAATGATTACTTTCTACATGTCTTTATTGAAAATTCTCCCAGAAATAAAGATCCACAGCATGAAGGAGAATGAAAAATTGAAGAAAATTAGTAAGAAGATTGTATTGGAAAACTCAATGCAACTGAAAAGTAATAAATCCCTGGGACCCAATGACTTACATTCCAGAGTGTTGAAAGAAGTACTATAGAGATAATAGATGCATTAATGATCATGTTTCAAGATTCCTTAAACTCTAGAATGGTTCCTGAAGATTGAAAGGTAGTAAATGTGACGCCCCTATTTAAGAAGGGAGAGAGAAAAAAAATGAAGTATAGACCTGCTAGTTTTATACCAGGAAAATGCTAGAATCTATTCTAATGGATGTGATAAATGGATACTTGGATAATAATCTAATTTGGCAGTTAACATGAATTTATGAATGGGAAGTCATGTTTGACAAATCTGTTGGAAATTTTTGAGGATATTGCTAACAGAATAGGTGGACGCAATTTACTTCGATTTTCAGAAGACTTTTAATAAAGTCTCCCACAAGAAGTTGGTTAACAAAATTAAAGCACATAAGATAGGAAGTAATGTAGTAGCATTGGTTAAGACTTATTTAACAGGCAGAAAGCAGCATAAGAATAAGTGTGTCATTCTTACATTGGCAAGTTGTTACTAGTGAAATATTGTAAGAATCAGTACTTGGGCCCCAGCTGCTCACAATATATATCAATGATTTTGATGTAGGGACCAAACATAATATTTCTAAGTTTGTAGGCGACACAAAGCCAAGTGGGAATGTGCGAAATGAGGAAGATGCAAAGCAACTTCAAATGAATCTGGACAGACTTAGTGAATGGGCAAGAATATGGAATATATTGTAGAAAAATGTGAGGTTAAGTATTCTGGTAGAAATAATAGGTGTGTAGATTATTTCTTAAATGGTAAGAGACTAGAAAGTGTAGATGTACAAATGAACCTTGGTGCCCTCACTGAAAGCTAACATGCATGTGCAGCAGGCAATTAAAATGGTATGTTGGCCTTGAGTACAAGAATGGGAAAGTCTCGTTTCAATTACATAGAACCTGGTTGCTGCGTGCACTTTAGTTGCATTACCTTAGGAAGGATATTGTTGCCATAGATAGAGTGCAACAAAGGTTCACCAGACTTCTTCTCAGGATGGCGCCACTGTCCTATGACAAGACATTGAGGAAACTTGGACAAAGTAGATGCAGGCAAGGTATTTTTCCAGTGGGGGAGACTGGAACCAGAGTACATGAGTTCAAAATTAGCAGAAGCCATTAGGACCAAGATGAGACTTCTTTTACTCAGAGGACTGTGAATCTGTAGAATTCTGTACCCCAGAAGTTGGTGGAAGTTCGATCAATGAGTATATTTAAGGTAAGGATTGGAAGCTTTCTAAATACCAGTGACAGAAAGTGATATGAGGATAATGTGAGCAAAAAGGCATTGAAATGGATGATCAGGCCATGATCCTATTGAATGGCAGAGCAGGTTTGATGGGCTCAACAGCCCACTCCTGTTCCTATGCTCCTATATAATGTAATTCAAACTTGAAAGCATAAACTGGCTGTTTACTGGAACAATAAAAATTAATCTCTGTGTCCTGTTTTCTCCCTGTACTCCGACATCTTTATCTTCAAATCTTTATCCAATAATTGGAATCTATCTTCCTCCAATTTAATTAGATATTACAAGAATAGCAGCCTGCTTGTGCCACTCTTAATAAAGGGCCAATAGTCCACCATTGCTTCTATACAACCAGGGTCTAACTGTGATTTGAGTTGTAACCTGGTTATAGGAGCTTGTGGCCGACTGAGTGGACACTGTTTTTATTCTGTGCACATTCAGTCTGATTGTTCTTGCATCTGAGATTGTCAGATTAAACACAGCTTTTCCATCAGCACTTGGAAATCTGTTTTGTTTGTCAATCAAGCATTGCCTGGAAGCAATGACCACATCTAACAGTTTTTGGCTCTCACTAATTTTTTTTCCAGAGATGTTAGCAGCACGCTAGAGAAATCTCATCGGATATAACCTCCCAACAGATTCTTAACCTTTGCTTCTCCTGATAACACGCTTTTTCATAGAACATGTCACTCCTGAACATATTTCCCTCCAGAAAAAAACAGCCCCTCGTTCACATCTCCTCTCCCATTAATTCATTTTTACCTAAAACCCCTTCTTATAACAAATCACCTCTTGCTATCTGACTCTACAAATTTTTCACTTTAATGGTTCTATTGTTCCAAACCTCTCTATTCTAACAAGAGTAATCCTTAAAACAAAGATTCCAAAAGCATCTTCCTCTAAAACACCTCTCCTCTTAACTATATGCCTATAAAGTAACAAACCAATCCCAATAATGTGTTTCTTTATGAAATTCATTGAAACCTATTAGCTAACCTCTTTAACACAAATACTCGCTCTAACGCCTCTCCTACAACCCATCTCATCCTATAACACACCTTTTCCATAAAATCTGAATTTAAATAGGTCTTGGTATACAAGTTGGGATGGCATATAAGACATCCTCATTTTTCTGACCCCAAAAATTGTGTTTTTGCATTCAAGTTATAAGTCACCCACCCCCACCCTTTCAAAAGCTACAACTTCCTATATTCACACTAGTGGTCAGCATCAATTTTTCACCCCACAAATGCATGTCTCTCTGACCTTATAACTGAGTGCAAGGGATTAAGCAGATATACAGGTTATGTTGCAAGGAGGTACAGGAGAGGGGTTTAAGGTGCACCCACATAGAGCAGACTCAACATGGTGAATGACGAAATTAATCTTTTAAGAAAACAATGAAGGATGAAGCTGGTTGCAGACTAAAAGTTGTCATATTTGCTAGCTCGTCACAAGCACTGTGGGAGTGATTTTATCAAAAAAATTCTAAGTCCCGAATGAGTGTGAAAATGGAAGAGTTTCAGATCCGTTTTCCGGCCTATGCCACTCTATGCAAAAAATCTTGCTAAATTTGTTTCCCATCAGAAGGGCGGTAGAGCAGAGACTAGGCTTGCCAGAAAGCTGGCAACTGACAGTAGTGGGCGCAATCATGCATGTTGAGATCTCTCTGTTCTGTGCAATAGTACTGAACAGAGAGATCTATCACTATCTCCCCTACTCTCATTGCCCCCGCTGTCACTGGTCCACATGGCTGATCAGTCCTCACCTCCTGAGACAGGCCAGCTGATCATCCCACCCCCATACTGACAGGCTAATAGCACCCCCACACACGGGTCAGCCAATTGCCTACCCCTTCCCCAATTCGTGCCCCTGGATGCAGAGTGTGCAGCATTTCCCTGTCCCAATCTCAGTTGCAGAATGCACAGCGTCCCTTCACCTACCTCCCCTTAGGTCCTGTCCATTCAGTTCCAGCCCCTTCCCAGTATGCCCCACTTCTTCATCAACCCCTTTGGCACTGTCCCATGCCCAGTGGGCACTGCCAGTGTGCCAGGCTATTTATCAGAGCTGTCAAAGAGTCATCCAGACTTAAAACATTGGCTCTATTCTTTCTCCATAGATTCTGTTAGATCTATTGAGTTTCTCCAGCATTTTCTGATTTTGTTTCAGATTCCAGTATCTGCAGTATTTGCCTTTATTGGGGTGTTGATCAGGTTGGATTGTGAAGGCAGTCAGTACAAAGGAAGTTGAATTGTATTGGGGAATTGTCAGGTCAGTAGGTGAGCAGGCAGATAGAGTTGCCTGTGCTTCTCACTGCAGTGTTAACTAGTGTAACATTACCAGAGTCTCCAAGTTTGTCCTGTGTATCTGATCCGAGTCTCTAACAGTGAGCTCCCCTCGTAATTTCAGTGCATGTGTGTGAGTCAGGATTTCTATAGCTTCAAGGCATACATCTCCAAATTTAAATTCAATCTTCAATGATATGGCAGCAATAATTTAATATGCGTTAATGGTGTCCGGTTGTTTTTATCACATTCCAAAAGGGTAATTGCCAACACTGATACTGCATGGCGAGTCACATTTTATACTCAATTTACAAGTCAACCCTCTGTTTTTGGATCAAATTTTAAAAGTGGAAAAGGTTGACTTATATGCTGCAATCCATCACATCAGAACATCCCAAAGTGCTTTATAGTCAATGACATTCTACAGTGTAGTCACTGTTTGTAGTACAGGGAAATACAACAGCCAATTAGCACATAGTAAGATCCCACAAACAGCAATGTGGCAAGAAACAGATGATTAGTGTCAGGTAAGTTTATGTATTAGTGTAATAGGCAGGCTTACATTAACACTGCAATGAAGCTACTGTAAAAATCCCCTAGTTGCCACACTCCAGTGTCCGTTTGGATACACTGAAGCAGAATTTAGCATGGTCAATATATCTAACTAGTCCATCTTTCAGCCTGTGGGAGGAAACTGGAGAACCTGGAGAAAACTGACACAGATTTAGGGAGAGTGTATAGATTCTATATAAGAGTGACCCAAGTCAAATCAAACCCAGGGCCCTGGCACTGTGAGGCAACAGTGCTAACCACTGTGTCACATGTTGTTATACTGATTGAGGGATGAATATCAGTTAATAAACTAAAGAGAATATCCCTGCTCTTTTTGAATGAAGGCCATCAGAACGCATGCTTTCAGTTGGAACAGCAGACTTAGAGTCCAATGAATCATCTGAAAGATCATGGACTAGATTTCCATCAAAGAATTGGGAAGAGGGAGTTGGGAATTTTCCCAAACCTGTGATTCCAACTCTACCTTTGTGTTGAGGAGTTGGCCAAGAGCTGGAGACAGGCCCTCTACATCTGGGGGGGGGGCTCAAAGTGTGCAATACAGGTGGGCGGATGGCAGTGCCAGCAAGTTAGAAAACCCATTTCTATTTAACAGGACGGTGGTCTAGTTGTAATCTTGTTTTTTAGCCTTTTGAGCCTTCATCTTCTCCCAACCCCAACTGTGTCCCTTCTAAGCCCCCATACCTTTCTATGCTTCCATTCCTCCATGCCCCTCCATGTTCCCCTGTATGTCTACCCAATCATGCCCCCTGTATGTCTACCCACCCAGTGTGTGCCAGGTACACAGCCAGTGACCATTTTAGTATGATTCTTTGACATGCTCATGAGTTTAAAAAAAAGTCATTTAACATTCTGTGACATCATAAGGCTGGGGATTGTGACCAGTTGTCCAAATACTAAAAACATGTTTATTTTAAAGTCTTTAGATACTCAACAAAAACAGAAAAGAAAGGAAATAAACACCTGGCTCTCATTTTACAAACAATATATTCTTATTTAAACATGGTTGTCTCAGTTTTCAGAAACATGTTCTTAAGTGGTCAGTAGAAATAAGTAGACCAGGATTTTGTTTTTCAATTTTGCATTTGATGCAGACTATATGTGGATCGCGATTGTTAGTCTTCCATTTATCTACTGGGTAGCTACATTATTAGTAAGTGTGCTGCTGCAAGTTGAAGTGGCTTATTTGTTTTAAAATTCATTTTTGGAATATGGACATCACTATCAAGTCCAGCATTTATCGTCCATCTCTCGTTACTGTTTAGTAGATGATTGAACTCCTTCCTGAAGCACCGCTGTCTGTATTGTGAAGATAAGTCCTGCAATATTATTAGGTAGGGCATTTCAAGATTTGGTACTGGCAAGATTGGAGGAACAATAGTATATTTCCAAGTCAGGATGGGAATTTTCTTTTACATAATAGTGTTGCGACGCATGTGATCTTGACCTTGCAGCAGGTGGAGACCACAGTGTGGTATACTTTTGTGTGTAAATATATTCGATATGTACACTGATGTTAAGAGTGCCCCAACATATTTCCATTTCTTGCACAGAATTGGCTAAGTCAGCAGAAAAGAAAAGCTGCAAGCTCAGAAAATTTAAGTATACAATGACAGACAAAATGGTGAGTTTGGCAATGTAGCCTGAGGAATGATTTTTAGGTTTAATACGGGATCATAATTTACATTGGTTGCCTATACACAAAACTAATCAATAAACTCATTTTGCTGATATTTTCCTTCAAAGCTAATTCCTTCAAAGATACTGTATAAATTAATTTTGCTAAGGACCATTGAATAATAAATTGCATTGTGGTAAGTGGTACTCTCTTTCAAGCCGATGAATCAATTATTGCACAAACTCAATTGCTCATTAAGGAATTCAGCTTTGCTTTTATTTTACTGGCCTCATCCAGCCTCTAGCTTATTTTATTGTTTCTCGGTGATATTCCTGTACACTTTCACTACCCATCTGTTCCCCTCTCACTGGGCTGAATTTTCATGGACTCAGGGTGACTGTGTATCTTTACAAATGGTCTTGGGCTGATGAGTGGCAAGTAACATATTCACCACACAAGTACCAGGCAATGACCATCTGCAACAGGAAAGAATCCAACCATCGCCCCCTTTGATATTCAATTTAGTGGTGAGGTTCAATGCAAGGAGCACAAAGCTTCTACTTGGTTTCATGGTCACCATTAGACTAGCTTTTAATTCCAGATTCCTAAATTATTAATTGAATTTAAATTTCATCTGCTGATATGTAGGGATTTGAACCCAAGTCTCCAGCGTCTTACTGAGCCACCAGGCTACTATTTCCTGGGTGTGATCACCTGCACTTTCCTATTGTTTTCATCTTCAGATTTGTTGCTGTTCTCATCCTCCAGCCCAATGTCAGACCTAGCATCACACCCAAGATGGTGAGCTAATTCTTGGTATAGAAATTCATTCCTTAACCAACATCATTAAAACAGATTGTCTAGTCATTATTACCTCACTGTTTGTGGGACATCACTGTTGCCAAATTGTGTTTATACAGAAATGGCTATACTTTAAAGGATTGGGTGGGGGGGGTGTGATGGTGAGGGGGTGCAACATCAGGGGGTGCAGGGGCACTTCAATAGGAGGAATTTTCCCATCCCATCCGTCACGGCAACTGTAGCTGGCTGGGCGGACCATCCAAAGATCTGTTGAACCTGAATGGGATTTTCCAGTCTTGGGGCATATGGCATTGAGTACAATAGTTGGCGAGTCATGTTGCAGCTATATAAAATCTTGGTTAGGCAGCATTCAGAGTATTGTGTGCACTTCTGGCCACCACACAACCAGAAGGATACGGGAGTGTTGAGAGAGTGCAAAGAAAATTCACCAGGATGATTCACCAAGGGTTGGCTATGAGGAGAAGTTGAATAAACTAGTATTTTTTTCACTGGAAAATGGAGGCTGAGGTCTACAAGATTACAAAAGACATAGACAGCATGGTTAGTCAGATGCTTTTTCTCAGGGTAGAAGTGTCAATTACAAGGGGGTACAGGTTCGAGATGAGAGAGGGAAAGTTTAAGGGAGATATGCAGGATAAGTTTTTCACACAGAGAGTGGTGGGTGCCTAGGTCGCACTGTCAAATAAGTCAAGGAAGCAGGCACATTAGCAACATTTAAGAGGCATCTGGATGGGTACATGAATCAGGATGGAATGGAGGGATATGTGCCAAGTGAGGCAGAAGGCTTTTTTTTTCAGTTTAATTGGGGTATCATGATTAGCACGGGCCTGGAGGGCCAAAAAGCATATTCCAGTGCTGTACTTTTCTTTGTTCTTTGATGCTGTATCAGTTGAGCACCTTTTGAAAACAAAACATTTTAGGTATTCTTTTACCCTAGCACCTCTTCCTTTCTATTGCTATCTACACTGAACAACAATATTGGGGAAGGGTCTAACTGTTGGGGTAACAGGAGACAATGGAAAGTTTCTGGTAAGACTGAGTGGGTGCCAGACACAACATGAATGGAGTAGCAGAGAGTGAATGTGGCCTCAGTGCTCTGACTGTGAGGCAAGAAAGTAAAACGCAATCAAAATTGGAACTGAAAAATAAAGAGTGTTGACAATTCAAATTTCCAGCTGCATTAGCGGAATTGTTTTCTTAATAAACAAAGTGAGAAACATTGCTAATATTCAGCTAATTACACAGAATTAGAATTTAGAAGAAATACTTGATCTGCTCTTGATTGCAGCACCAACTACTTAAAAAGCATTTCTTTTTCCTTTCTCCTTGTTACTTTTTCTCTAATTTCTTCAAGACCATCCATTTTGTGAAGAACAACGGAGCATCTTTTTACTTGGCAGACTCTGCTTCATGACTTTCTTCTGTGTAAGTTGTCACACTGTAATTGCAACCTCCAACCAAAGGCAGCAGTGCAGTAGCTCCACTGGTTTGTTGTATTGACAGGGTGACAGGTTCACAAGGCAGTCTGGCAATCTTATTGGGAGCGACAGGGGTAGAGGAGGATTTTGCTGCTTCAGCCTGCCTGACTTCTAACTCTATGTTCGCTGAACAACGTTGTTCAGTGAGCCCCCATTTATGAATTTTTGGAGCAGTTTAATGCACAAGTTTCGTAATGAGGCAAAGAGAGCAGTTTATGAGCTCTTTCTTTTCACCTCAAGATATTGGTGTGAAAGTACTTTTTCCCCGATATCTGCAACAAAAGCAAAAAACAGGTGTAGACTTAAATTGCACCCAAGTGAGAATCCAGCTCTCCACCCTCACATCAAACACACCTGTGAGCAAACAAGGCAGCACCACTCCTCTCATTAAAGGCAAGGGCCAGAATTTTATCACCCCGCCTGCCGTAGGAAGCAGAGCAGATGAGGGATTGCTCATGGAAAGTTCCATTGACCTCAGGCAGGATTTCACAGTTTCGGAATGAGCAGGCCGTAAAATCCCGCTCAGAAAAAAGGTCAAACTTCAATATGTTGTCAAATGAAATGATTTTTGACTGGTAATACATGCTTACATATTGCCAGAAAAGACTTGTCTGCATTTGCTTTCTGTGTTCACATCTATTTCACAACAAAGAATGTGTCTTCGACGTGATAAGAATATTTGGGGTTCCTTGATGTTCTTGTAAGGCCACGAGGGGTTCTGTGGCTGGAAAAGTTTAAGAAATTCTGGTCTGACCATTTCAATACTGCAAAGTCTTCCAGTGATTCACTTGATTCTTAAAATGCCCTTTGAAATGACCGAGCAAACAACTTGGCTGCATCAAACCACTACAAAAGTCTAAAAAGAATGAAACCAGAGAGACCTTCCAGCATTGATCTAAGTACCAAGAACAGCAATGAACTGGACTAGCCGTGTGAAAACCATGGTTAAAACAACAAGTTAGTGGCTGGGAATTATGCAATGAAGAACTCATCTCCTGACTCCCCACGAAGCCTCCCACCATCTACAAAACACAAGGCAAGATTGTAATGGAATACTTCCACTTGCCTGGATAAGTGCAGCTGCAAAAACACTCAAGAAGCTCAACACCATCCAGGACAAAGCAGGTCACTTAATTCCATCCGCAAATATTCACTCCCTCCATGACTGGCGCTCATTTAGCATCTTACCACTGTCACTAACAATATCATCACTGAACATTACCTGATTAAACATAAATAGCCAAATATAGAGTAACCTTGCCCTGAACAATGGATTTCAACCCCAACGTCAGAACAAAGCTCTCAACCAATGTCTGCTAACCTTCATCAATCCACAGGATCCTGGACTGTGGGAGGACGCCGTAGCATTTGGAGAAATCCCACACACACATGTAGGGAATGTGCCAACTCCACACAGACATTCACCCAAAGGCCAGAATCAAACCCAAATCAGCAGTATTAACAACTATGCCACTGTGCTGCCCCTTCCTTTCAATGAGGAGTTTTATGCAGTACAGTCCATGAGAGCTGAATTAAAGCTCCTCTAACTCATTTCACATAAAACCTTCACATTGGCTCACAAAGAGAATTTTCTACCATATATCTGAATTGGATTCAAATTCAGACTCCTGGAATATAAGGCCAAAGTGCCAACTCATGTCATTGATGCATTTGTTTCTTAGTTTTACTAGCCTCGATGTCTGTCAACTTTATTCTAACTTTCTTATATATCAGAACTGATTTTCAATAGGGAAGAGGTTATCTGCTTTACAAATCCCTGAATGTGTTAACCATTTACATCTTTAATTGGAATTTCTATTTGAAAAAAATGTAAGCCTTGTGACAAAATCTTTTTTATTTTAAAGAAAAGCAGTAACTTGAAGGAGAAAACAATTAAGCATCCTCGTTACAAAAAAAAGAAATCGATGGAAAAAATTCAACAAGTCTGGCAGCATCTCAGGAGAGAGAAATGAATTTAATGGATGGGATTTTTACAGCCTCGCTCGACCCAAGACTGGAAAATCCCACTCCCAGGTTAACAGACCATTGTCTGCCCTTTGCTGCTCCAATTCCGTGATGGTGAGACAGTAGAACTCTGGCAAACATTTCAAGTCGAGATGATCTTCTTCAAAGTTAAAGAGAAAGAAATGTGTTGGGTTATATATTGTGCAAAATGGGGTGGAGCAACTGGAACAAGTAGAAGGTCAGTGATTGGTGAATCCACACCCTTCACAATTATTCTCTCAGTGAGAGACTGCAATCTCCATTGTCACTGGCAAGAGCCTGCTGCTTCATGTTTACCCTGTAATTGTAGTTATCATTCTACAAAAATGGACAACTACATTCACAGCAGAAAATATAGATTGGATTTTATTGAGAGTGATGTGAACCCATCAGCGATCACATCGCTATGAGGACTCATGTTACCTTGGAGGAGGTGTTATCAGGCTGTCTACCTCTCTATTTGGAAGGCACAGAGCAATGTAAATGTTGGGTGGGCTCATTTTATATGTGAGCATGCCAATGGGGTATGAAGTGTTCCCAAGTGAACATATCCCTGCTGGTCTGCATTCTCTGAATCTGCAATGACAGTGTGTGCCAGTAACGTTATGACTGTGGCACATTTGGTTGCCCACACCTGGATATATGAGATGTCCATGCAAATATCTGTATGCAGGGTCCAGAGAACAATCCCTGAGATGTGATGCTAATATGAGTTTTGGAGCTGTCAATGTGAAGCCACCTGCATGACTGTGTATTGTGAAGCTTTTCCAATAGGAAGTAACTGTTCTGTGTTCATTCCTTACAGATATTTAAGAGGCTACATTAAAACCTATAGTTTCCTATGTAAGACCTACAAAGGGCCACTTCTTGAAGCATTATTAAACAATTGGCCAACGTTTACGCTTTCCATTCACATGGCTGCTTTCTGAATTCTCCTCCCACAAACCTCGATGAGTCCTGCAGCTTTCTCCCTCTCAGCATGAATGGCATCTAGGGTGGCCCTTTATATCAAGCACTAGAGGTGAAACATCCTCCTTCTCATTGGGACCCACTTCCACCTCCAGACTGGCATTGGCAGGCTTGACTATCCTGTCCTCACTTCCCCATGCTATGAATAGCATGTAAAGAATCACCATATCAAGGCTGGTCTGCCATGTGGGGAGACTTCCCAACTCGAGCTACTCACCTCAGTAATCAAATGCTGTCCCAAAAGGTTGTGGGTCCAAAAATTTGACTTTATAATCCAGACTGCCGTTCAGTGCAATGCTGATGGAGGCATGTCCAGATCGTGGCATGGTCAGAGGTACCATCTTTTTGATTAAACTGGGAACCATCTATCCTCTCAAGTCACCATAATAAATCTCACTATTCAAAAAGAGAAAGGGTGTCCACTCCCCCCAAACTCACATCACCCAGTTAATAATCAGCCCTCAATCAACATCACTTAAAACAATTCATTGGTCATTTTCACTTTATTGTGAAGCCGAGGGTGTAAATTAGATGCTGCATTTCTTTTAAAGTTTATTTATTAGCGTCACAAGTAGGCTTACATTAACACTGCAAGTTACTGTGAAAATTTCCTAGTCGCCACACTCAGGTGTCTGTTCGGATACACTGAGGGAAAACTTAGCATGGCCAATACACCTAACTAGCATATCTTTCAGACTGTGGGAGTAAACTGAAGCACACGGAGGAAACACAAGCAGACACTGGGAAAACATGCAAACTCCACACAGGCAGTGATGCTAGGCTGGAATTGAACCTAGGTCTCTGGCGCTATGAGGCAGCAGTGCTAGGTGCTGTGAGGCAGCGGTACCAACACTGTGCCACAATGCTACCTTAGTGCGGTGGCAGTATTTAATTGGCTGTAAAGTGCTTTGAGATGTCCTGAGGTTGTGAAATATGGCATCTACATGCAATTTGTTCTTTCTTTTCCAATTACCTCAGTGCAGAGGGAGCTCTGACCATGGAATTTGGGAATTCTGATTATGTTGCTGTCCACTTTAATACAAGCTCACAGCAGCATTACTGAATGCACACATATAAGGTCTCAAATCAGCTCAAGAGTTTTATACAGCCATTGTCGCATGGTCCCAGAAACCACTTACAAATTTTCAGTAGCCTAATTTTACTCAGGCCCACTAAAACAAACAGTGCATTCCAATCTGCTCCCTTTCCCAACAAAGGTATTTTTTTAATAGAAGGGGAGTACTTGCATTGTGTACAGACTCCAGCCTTCTCACCACTGCCACTTTGTGAAAGTCTCCAGGCTAACAGGATTGATAGTCTGCAGTCATTATGGTCTCCTTATGTGGATTCAGGACCGTACAACTGTTTACTTAAGCTAATGCATAGACACCAACCCCCATTTAAACTATCACTGATAACCGCTCCTCAGTGTCCCAGCATCTGTTGACTGCTAGACATGAATACTTTCCAAGATGGAATCCATTTTCATTGTGGGAGGTGAGGAAATACAATTAAACCACAGCAACAGCAGTAAAAAATAAGCAAACAATCAGGTTAAAGATTAAGGTTAAGATTAAGCACCGGATCAAGGCCAAGATGGGGTGCAATGTCTTATCTTCTCAGCTCGGATTTTGTTTCTCTCTGCTGTGGGCACCATGTATTGGAGTTTGAATTTGGAGCAATCAAGAAATGGATTTGGGTTTGCCCAGTCCATTCTAAGCACCGGCTTTGTAACTTTAAGGATGGAGTAAAAAAAAAAACAGGTTAAAGAAATGAGAAAATAATTATACTCATAAGGAAATAAATGTAAATTGTCTGAACACAAGGACCAGTTTAAAGGAGCACTATTCATTGTAACCATAACTGTGGAAATGTAGGCTGGTCATGGGCATCAATAACCAGCATTATAAGCCATTGAAGCACTGGGAGAAAAAGGCTGATTAACAAACTAAGCATGTTGTTTGCAAACAAGTGTGAGTGAACAAGTTTATTAATAACTTTGGAATTTCACACTGATTATAAATAGGAGTGGTGTCTTTTAATGAGGTTGCGGAATCAGTGTGGAAAAATGTGCTGTGAAAATATGAAAGAAGACATTTTTCTTCAATAACTTGGACCATCTGCTAGGTTAAGATATTTTTACAATAACTTGTATTTATATAGTGATTTAACATCACAACAGGCACTCCACACAGGAATCAAATTATAATTTGACACCCAGCCATAGAAGACAATGTTAAGACATTTGGAGTCCGATTTTACCACTTTCATTGTAAGTGCTGGATCTGGGCACAATTCAGATCTGACTTGGGAATCTGCTTTCAGATGCCTCCATACGCATGTAGCCTGAAAAAAAATTGCGAGTCTGAATTGCTTAGCGTGCCCGAAATGATAGGAGCTCTGAATTGCACGTGCACAATGAGGAAAAAAAATTGAAAATCACACCAACATCACACAGACCCGGGCCACAAAAAGCTGACAAAGTGGCCCAGGGTTGATGAATCCCACAGACATCATCCCCATCCCTACAACATAACTTTCCCCCTTATCCGCCCACCACCCATTCCCCTGCCCACCCCCTGCTATCTCGACCAATTGGGACCCTCTACCCCCTTACCTCCCCACCAATTGCCCATAGAATGGTAGTAGACCCCCTGCCCCCCTTCCCTCTCCCCCAACCAGAGATCCATCTGCCCTCCCCCACACTATATTTCACATAGAGCCAAACACTTTGACAGTTTCACTAATTAAGTGCACTCGCACTGGTATAACTGTGGAATCCCTTCTGCCTGCTGCCTGTACTTGCAAAATCCACTGAGGGACATAGCCAAGCCTTTATTGAAGTTGTGTAATGAAACATATAGGGGCTTGTACAAATAACTGTTGTTTGATTCAACAACATTTGGAATATGTTTAGCAACTTGCAGTAAATTCTAAGAGCTACAATTCCAAGTTTAGAAGATAATTTGGGAAATGGTAATAAGATAATTCCTACTTCTTCTGAACTTGTTGGTATCGAGAAAAAAAACCAACATTCACGGCAAGCGAACTATAATCTAAGTAGTATTTATAACCAGGAATGATCAGAATTAGAAACGTAAAGAGATAGAATTAACTTTCTCTCCCCTCCACCAGAGAATGATCAGGCCTTCCCCCACCACCTGTCCCCGAAGAGAAAGTTCAGGCTCCTCCTCCTCCTCCTCCTCCACCACCTCCACCTCCACCCCCCCCCCCCCCCCCCCCCCGCCCCGGCTAGACAACAATCTGGCCTCCCTTCGCCACCCCCCCCCCAACCATCAGACAACAATCTGGCTTCCCCCCTACCCCCCACTACACAACAATAGGGTGTCCCCTCCTCCCTCCCTCCCTCCCTCCTCCCCACTAGAGATACATCTGACTCACCTCTGCCTCCCCTCCCCCCAAAAGAAAATGATCAAGCCTCCCTTCTCCCACCCCCCTGCCTCCTACCAGATAATGATCTGACCCGACCCTCTTCCCTATTAGCTTCTGAGTTAGATCTGAGTCAGAGAGCCATTGGAAGCCCTGAACTTACCCCTTCAGCAGCTGGAGCACCTGAAACTGACCTTTGCCAAGCAAGTCTGTTTCATGCCAAATCTGGATGTGCAAACGTGATGGTAAAGGGGGAAATGCTGATAAATTTGGGCAGGCAGTTCACTAATTTAATTGAAATGCATGCAAATGCATTTAAATCGCTGTTGCGCCTGTTTCGGGCGTGAATCAAATTGCAGCCATTTTCAGATCGCGTTAATGGCCTCACGCCTGACTGTTTTCACACCCAAAAACGGGCATATTGTAATGGTAAAATCAGACCCTTGGCCAGAAGCCTTGTCAAAGAAGGAGACAGGTTTAGGGAGGGAATTCCAGAGCTTAGGCAACTAAAGGCAAGGTCAGCAATGTTGGAGCAATTAAAATCAGAAACACTCAAGAGGTCAGTATTGGATGACCACAGATATCTCAGAGGATTGTGGTGACAGAGAAGATTACAGAGATAGAGAAGAATAAGAGACCATAAAAGGATTTGGAAATAAGGATAAGAATTTAAACTGAGGCATCACTCAACCAGTTTCGCAAGCCCAGGGGTAAGAACTGAACAGGGCGTGATGCAAGTAAAGCCATCAGGCAGCTGAGTTTTGGATAACATTAAAATTACAGAGAGTAGAAGATGAGAGTTGTCAAAACCACATAAAATGAGTTTCCTTAAAGTGGTCTGTGAACTAAGAATTTGTGTGTGTGTATGTTGCCCACTTGTAATTTGCAAATGATTAACTTTTAAAAAATGAGCAGTCAAGTTTTATTCAGAAACAGGATAAAGGTTAGTTTATTGCAAAACTACTCTTCAAAGTTACTTAAGTAAAAGTGATAAAGTTATTAAACTATAGACACAAAGATTTAAATGCAGATAAATTAGAAAAGATATTTAAAGACAAGATTTTCAAATCGATCTCTGAGATTTTGTTGCAGAACTTTGCTTGAGTTCCTTCTTTCCAATGAAGGCATTAAAAATTGAGTGGTTTAGCAATTGTAATAGCTCCTGCAATCAATTAATGTTTATTTTAGTTTAGGTCGATTCAGTGGGTTATCAGCTTCTTCGGGTAGAGAGAGCGAGAAGTTTTCCTATTCTTCACCACAGTTTACTGGTGCAGTTATGACACTTGTAGATTTCTTGGTCCTTTTTTGGTGGAACAACAGGTAATTTCTTAATACTTTTTCGTTGTTCTCCTTTGGACAAGAACCCTGGCAGAAGGGTGTACCATTTACAAGATATATTGCAGGAATTCACCAAGGCTCCTTAAGCAGCACCTTCTAAACCCATGATCACTATCATACAGCAGAACAAGGACAGGAGGCACATTGGAACACCATCACCTAGTTCTACTCTAAGTCACTCATCATACTGACTTAGAAATATATCATTGTTCCTTATATATTTCAGTGATATAACACAAATATATCACTGTTCCATTTCATTTTCCAAAGGAAATAGTCAATTCTTTTGACCATTTTGTTCCTGGTCAAAATGCCAGGATTTTGATCCAGGATCCCTGGGTCAAAATCCTGGAACTCCATCTCTCCGTCCCTAACAGCATTGTTAATGTACCCACACCACATTGACTACAGCAGTTCAAGAAGGCAGTCCACCACACTTCACGAGAGCAATTAGGGACAGGCAATAAATGTTGGCCTAGCCAGTGGCACCCAACAAAACCTCACACCGATGCTCCCACATTCACCCATTCTCTTACCCATGCTTCCACATTCATTCTCTGCCCCACTCACTCTCCCTGATGCTCCCACTCTCAATCTCTTACCCATTTTCCCACACACATTCAGTCTCTCCCTCACACTCTCACAGTCACTCATTCCCACACTCACTCACTACCCCACACATGCATGCACTCTCACTCCTACACACTCGCTCGCTGTCATGAACAGTCAATTACACCCAAGGACACACGATCACTCTCAGGCACACACACTCCCTCTCCCCCATACTCCTGGATAGCCAATCTTTTCAACCTCAGTATGCAACCCTCAGCTGTCTGCTCACGCCATCATATCCAGTCTCTTTTGTCCCACAACAAGTCCTTCCTTTACCCATCCAGCCCAGCATGGAGTGAATCGCTCCTACCCCAACTTGGGCAGCGTGGAGCAAATCTCTCTTTCTAGAGTCTGGCAAATCTTCTCTCACTTTCTCCCCACTCCCTCTGGGATTACTACCATTCTGGAACCCATTTTTCATTTTAATTCATTTGTTTTTCACAGGCGTCACTGGCTAGCCAGCATCTATTGCTCAGTTGCCCTTGGAGGGTCAATAACATTGCTGTGGCTCTGGAGTCACATGTCGGCCAAGCCAGGTAAGGACGGCTGATTTCCTTCCCTAAAGGACATCAGTGAACCGGATGAGTTTTTCCAACAATTGACAATGTTTTCCTGGTCGTTTGTAGATTCTTAATTCCAGATATTTTTTATTGGATTCAAATTCCACCATCTGCCATGGTGGGATTCAAACCTGGGTCCCCCGAACATTAATTGCGTTTCTAGATTAATACTCCAGCGATAATAAGACTAGGCCATCATTTCCCCAGTTTTGCTGCTGCTCCAGTCACAAATTGCTTCACTCCCACATTTGCGGGAGAGGAACAATCTGTGGTTGGAGGAAATTATCCTTAAGAAAATTCCACTGCATTTATCGGGAATTTTTAAAACCATCCCCAGGGGTCACATTGGAGGGTTTTGCTGGCTGGGCATGTGCATGGCTGGATGTTAGACAATCCTGAACTGGACAGATCATTCAAAGAACCGACACAACGGGCTGAATGGCATCATTCTGTCCTGTATTATTCGATGATTCCAGATCCATGGTGACCTAAGAAAATATACAAATCTCGTACAATATAATTTGAAAGAACACTTTCAAATAGTTTCTGCTGGATAACCTAAACTATTACTTGCAATAAGATAACAAATTCAGATATTGGGAGACAATGATCTGACATTCATCAGAATGGTCTTCACACCATTGGGTTCGAATGTGGGGAGGTCCAGATTATTAAATGAGATTATTAAATTAGAAAGCTAACTAGCAGCTAATAGAAGAGCTGTTACAATGATAGTTCATCCTTGGTCATTCAGAATTGAATTTTTAAATATATTGAAGTCAGCAACATAATTAACACAACAAATTGGTATTTTAAGAGTTAAAAGATAAATGTGTAGAATTAGCAACTGCGAATTACAGGTAGATGGTAAAACAAAAATATTTGTTCCATTCCTGAATAAAATGTTCTGATTAAGACTAAATTAAGTATTTTTAAATACTTCAATTGATGGCATTTTTTGATCAATGTTATGCAGACTGCTACTTCAAAATACAAATAGCAAAGTTGTTCTATAAATATTTCACCCAGTTTTTGGAAAATCCTTAAGATTGCAAGTTTAAAGAAAATCTATAATTTTGAAAAGCCCTAAACCAGAGAAAATCCAAAGCACAAAAGACCTTCACATTTATCATGCGCATTTGGATGAACTCAGTTCGTAACTGGTAACCTCCCTGGGCTGTTCGGTTCTGCCATCAATTGTCACTAAATGGTATTGCAGTCTTAATTGTTGCATCAGTTTATTTTGTGATTGGGCAACCTGAATCGTTGAACAAAATTGCGCGTTTCTATACAAATAACTGCAAAGAATAAAATCAAACCATATCTCTGAGGTCTGTGAAAAGTTGTGCTTGGTTAGCATCCCTCTCTTGTGCATGGCTACTTTCCTGATAATTAGAGAACTCTGGAAAGTATCAACCAAAATTTACAAATGAAGCATGGAAGTTTACAAGGGGTAGTTGCATAAACTGAACAAAATTCCAGAACCACAGTTGATAGCTTGTGTTCTAATTTGTTGCTTTGCAATTGCATGCCCTTCAGAAATAATTGATGCCATGAAGATAATCTTCAGTTCAAATAGGTTTTCTTTCTGAGGTCATTTATTTCTTGGTTCCTCTCTGACCTTGACAGGGAAGATGGATAACCCATGCCGAACTTTCAATGCTGTCTTCTTCCCCCTTTCCTTCAGGTGGAGATACACCCCCATCCTTCAGAATCAGGGACTTAGCAAATGTGGATGGAAACTCTTTTTTTTCCCTAACCAGAATAACTTCATGAACTCTATCCATTGATAGAAAATGATAAACAGCTGCTTCCAATAAAATGACCCTAAAAAAATGAAAGGGAAACCACAGAGTAGTTTGAAGGAGAGTTGTAGTTTTGAAGACAGATTAGGTTTCTGGATAAATCAAGAACAGGCTAATCCAAAACATTTATTCAGTATCAGTGTTTGGGTGACTGGAAAAGCTTTTACCATTGCAATACAGTTTCAGTTAAATTGGGCAGCATGGTAGCACAGTGGTCAGCACTGCTGCCTCACAGATCCAGGGACCTGAGTTCAACTCCTGGCTTAGGTCACCGTCTGTGTGGAGTTTATACGTTCCCCGTGTCCGTGTGGGTTTCTTCCCAGTGCTCCAGTTTCTTCCCACAAGTGCACAGGTTGGGTAGATTGGTCATGCTAAATTGCCCTTTAGTGTCAGGGGATTCACAGGATAAATACATGGGGTTACAAGGTGGGATTGTTGTCAGTGCTGACTTGATGGGCTGAATGGCCTCTTTCAGCACTGTAGGGATTCTATGAAATTGAAAAGATTGAGTAATTGGTTGGAATAATGGGGACATTATGGGCTGGATTTTGACTCCTGGATACCAGGTCACCAAACCCAACCTGGAAGAAAGTGGCTCAGAAAGTTGGATTTTCATTCTGAAATGGTTACATTGGAGTTAGGCCAGGCATTCTGCAATGCAGGAACGTGTAGAGATGCGCTGACTGGGAGATTTGCCTCAGTGCACCAGAACTGAATCAAAATTTTCTTTAAAATGAAAAATATAAAACATCCCTCCAAGTCTCACACCCCCACACCCTCCCCTTCAACACCCCACACCCTCCCCCTTCACACCCCCACACCCTCCCCCTTCACACCCCACACCCTCCCCTTCACACCCCCACACCCTCCCCCTTCACACCCCCACACCCTCCCCCTTTCACACCCCACACCCTCCCCTTCACACCCCCACACCCTCCCCCTCACACCCCCACACCCTCCCCCTTCACACCCCAGTATTCTCTCTCTTCACACTCCCATGCCCTCTTCCTTCAAATCACCACATTCTCTCCATGCCCCATCAATGTCAATCCTTGGTAACTCATGCTTTCTACCCACCCCACATCCCCTTATATCTCCACACCAACTATTCTCCATTACACCTACCAAACTAACTCATCCAGTATCCATAATGGGTAGATCTCAATATCCATGTTGAGATTAAATAAAATAAAGTTCCAAGTGTCTACTACAGATATTGGCCACTCCAATCACTCTGCCAACATTGCCAGTGTGAATGGAAAATTTAGCGCTCAGCCAAAACTCCATTCACTGCAGTAGGACTGGAGAATCCCAGCTGTGCGCAAGGTCAGAGAATTCCAGCCATTTTGTTCAAAAACACTTATTCATAAAAACCCATTTACTATATTCACATTCTTTCAACCAAGTTATCCCATGTAGCAATGGATATTTAATTCAATTGCATAATACCTTATAAAAATAAACATTGGAATTCATGGTCCCACTTCAAGAAGTCCATAAGCACTTGAAGCCATCAATTAAACTGTGAAATGGTAAAAATGTTACTGTGATAATGGACACTATGAAATCAGTCATACAGAACTAATCCAGTAGTGGTAGCCCAAAGACTTATGTCAACAGACAATGTGGGATAGTAAACAATCATTTTTTAATACTCCAGACAGTTTTCCAAAGAGTTAAGGGGCAGGGGTTTTAAATGCCTTAACAGTTTGACAACAGATTGTCCTGGCAAAATCGCATTGATGCTCTTGATGTCTGCCATCTTTCGTGTGAAAATGGAACAGTGACTCCAGGCAACAAGCAGCTGTACAATTAAATTAAAAATCCAGGAGCTGTTGGACAAGTTATACCAATTTGTTGTTAATGTCACTGTCTGTCTCACCATTGAAATGTATGAAATGGCATACAATTGCTGTCATGAGCCACAAAGTGAGAAAAAACCTTTTAGAAGATATTTGAATTTCCAGTGATTGAAAAGATCACACAAGATTTAAAGTTTTATGATCTTCACTGTAATAAACAAATTAAAAGCAACATTGACCAAACATTTTACGTAACCAACTTATACTCTAAACAATTAAAATGTTTCCCCATTCAACTTTTGAAACAATAAAAAAATCATGTTTATATTTGAATCTGTCCTGCAAACAGATAAATCATTCTCCATGAATCTGATGGCTTGCTTCCTTTTTCAACTGTGACTTACATGGTGAAGGTCATCTTGGAAATTCCTTTCTCTAGTCAGTATCCAGCGAATCTTTTAGCCACACTTCAATCCTTACAAACTTGGTCTTTTCAATCTGAGTGTGAGCTCCCACCCAGGTTCACGCATGGAGAATAATAGAGACTTGCTACCTTAATCACTTTGCTCTCCTTCTCTCTCTGTCTCAGATTCCTGACACTGACCTACTTCTGGCAGGTACAATGATATCTTAGAAAACATAAGCAACCTGATACTAAGTAAGGAAGCTGATACTAAAATGATCTTTAACAATCTCCAAAGCGATATGAATCACATGGACTTTTATCCATGTAGAAATGCTAATTATCTACCTTTAAGTGCTGCAACTTCATTCTATATTGGAATTATAAAGATTGTTTAAAGTGTTTGTAAGAATTCATATTCCTAGCACCTGCTACAAGACTTGGAGACAGTCTATCCAGAGTAATTACAGGTGCTGTTGTCATCGTGTACAAGTGTGAACATCTTGCATCCTCTTTCCAGTAAAACAATTTCTCCCCCCTTGTTATTTCACTTTTATATCTGACTTGGCATTGAATTCACCCACTCAAATTTACACTTCCTTCTCAGTCTTTGCACCACTACTTTTGGTCTTCTTAAATCAAAATATTTAAGGAAATACAAGGTTGTTCAGATCAGGTCCCAAGTACCTTGTTTCTCTTGTTGTGAAATTGCAGTCTTTGTCTTTAGTAAATAGTCACATTAAAGATGCTAAAACCTAAGTGTGCAAAGGCATATCTAACTAGCTCCAAGTGCTGTTGAATATGTTCTACAGATCTTTGCTAATCAGGCGATTAGTTAGATCCAGGAATCTGCAAGATAAATTTAAGTGGGGGCTGAGCAGCCAAATAAGACTGGTTTCATGAATGCACCTTCTCAGCAGAGAGTCTTACCTGCCAGGATATTGTGTATGAATTCTCTATAAGCAATCATTCTGATATATAAGTCTTTTTTTAAAATGGTTTTATATATTTCCAACATTTTTCTGGCTGTAAGTCTCTCAACTAGTGTGACTTCAATATGGAGGCCAGAAGTTTTGACTGATCCATAAACGTGCAGGTTAGGTGGATTGGCCATGGTAAAACTGACTCTTAGTGTCTCAAGATGTGTTGGTTAAATAGGTTAGCTACGGTAAGTGTGTGGGGTCACGAGGATAGGGCAGGAGAATGGGCCTGGGTAAGATACTCTGTTAGAGAGTTAGTGCAGATTTGATGGGTGAATGACCTTCTTCTGCACTATAGGGATTCTATGATTCTTTACTGTTACTTAGCTATTAGTAACTGTCAAAATTTTGCAATAGGTTATTTTCTAAATCATTAATTGCTCTTTCTTCCCCAAGTTACAAGTTTTTGGTCAGTATATTCTACATCTGTTCAGGTAAGGCTTGTTGCTGAATGATAGACAACATTTTAATTACTGGAATGCAAGTGTTCTGCACAATTTGATATAGGAACAAAAGCATACCTTGAAAGATTTGACAGGGACAAGAAATGTTTACATACAGAAAAACATTTAAAAACTGTAGGAAGATAAATAACAAGGCAGAAATGTCAAAGGTGTCAGAAGTGTCAAGGGATTTTGGTAGACCGATATTAGGTTCAGGTCCAGCCATATGGAGTTTGGAAAGCCCTTCTGATGGATGATCTGAAAACAGATAACCATTTGGTTGATGTGTAAAGTCATCATCTCCTCAGCAGTCACATTCCCTGTGTTTATCCTTCAGCAGAAATTGAAGCAGTACTCAAGAAACCAAACCTGGACAATTTGAATGCTATTCAAATGGTATTAGAGCAGACATAGGTGATTATAGATAATTACATGGAATGCCATATAAATGTAACGATACATAATTATGTACAGTATATAAATAAATACATGTAATAATGTAAGTATATATTAAAATATAACTGTAATTGTATGTAATTATGTTGCAATATAATTTTGTGCATTTTTGCTTTTTTTCTCAGTTGCTCTGGTTTAAGTTTGTACTTTTTCTCCATCTCGTTGTTTGGTGACCTTGGAATACATATTCACTCTTCTGGGACTGACTTTTATGCTTCCCCACCAGTAGGTTTGAAGGCAGGGTGGGGGTAAAATCCAGTGGGTTGCCTTCCTGCCATTCCTGCACTTACTCCTAACGTATCTGAAATTTTACAGGGTTAAGTTTAGATGTCAGGTGGCTGACATTCCCTTGCACTTATTGAGCCTCTTAAGTGGCTAATTAATGATCACTTAAGGGCTCCATTGAACCCCCGCTTGCATTTTACCCAGGGTGGGAGGAGACCCACGCTATGCAGGAGGCTTGACAGGATGTGCTGGGCATGGTTGGTGCTTTCTTTGGGGCCATCAGAAGCACCTTTCCCTTCAAGGTCAGCTCCCTCTCTTCTTAGCCTGGCTCCCAGCCTCTTGAACCAGGTCTCCCATGCCTGCACCCACTTCCCACCATTCTACTCTCATCAGTGAGACCCCTGAACATGGACTTCACTTTGGCTTATTGAGCACAGTGGGACTGCCTGTTGTCCATTCCCAACTAGGACTGAGGACCTGTCAGCCATCGGATTGGCCAGCAACTCTGTAACATAGAATTACCTACTGAGATAAGAGTAGAAATCTGTATGGGAATGGCAGTGGAAGACTGAATGAAGAAGACAAAAAGGAGTTGGAGGGGGGTGGGGGGCAGTAGATAGTTGCTATCCACTGCAGACTGTGGGTTTTTGACATCATGCAGCTGGTTTGGAATGTCAATAAGTGGATTGGATGGTCAGTAAAGGGAAGCATTCAAGATACTTAAAATATGACCCATAGCAATCATTGCTTTCAATCAGTCTGGGATCACTATGACTCCTGAAACACATTTAAAATTTTCCTTGGAAAGCCCCCAATCTTGTCCGTGGCAAACACCCTTTGATCCTGCTCCGGTGAATGGAGTTTTGGCTGAGCGCCAAATTCTCCACAGCCTTGCTGGTAGATACAGATAAGATCAGAGCAGCCCACCCATGGACTTTGTCAGCTGCTAAAAGTGGGCTATACATAAAAAAGGAGAAAATAAAGTAACAGTAAGGCTGAAGAATCACATTTAGTTTGCTAAGCAAAGCAAGAGAGCAAAATGATCAGGACAAATGCTTTACCCTAAAAATTGGACTCACAGAATTGCATCAGTCCTTTGCCTTTCCACCCTGTAGGGTTTCTATGATTCAATGGAAAATGAATTTCAGCCACTAATCATCTGGGAAGGTATTTAGATCAGCATTTCATGGATCATCTGTTATGCATATCCCACTGAATAGTGAAAGTTGCGTAAAACTGGGGTAATTTGGTAATGACTAAACGTGCTGAAAAGGGTTTTTATTCTTGCCATATGGGGAGAGGTGACACTGAGTGCTTATTTTCTCAATTCCAGAACCATGGATCAAGGCTACAAAACCTTCAATGACTCACTCACTTCAAATAAAAGGCATTGCTGTGGATACCAGTGTTAGTTCTAACTATCGTCTTTCCTGGTATATGCGGAATATTCCTTGTTCCAGTTTTTCAGTTCTCTCCAATTCCCCTTCATCAAGTCTTTTTATGATGCGTTGATGACTGCATCAGTGCTGTTTCCTGATCTCACCCTTCAACTGGAAAAAAATTTTCAATCTTTCTTCCTTCCTTAACTTCTTACTTGTGATAGGCTATCAATGCATAGTTTTATGAGCCCACTGACTTGCAGGTACAGCTTGATTACACTTCCTCATATCCTGCTTTCTTGGAGGACCAATCAGGTCCTCCAAGTTTCTCTATCTCTGATGCCTCTGTTTTGATGATACAACCTTCTAAACCAGCGCATCTGATACATCTTCACATATGTCTTCACTTTTCCTCAACTAAGGATTCTCATACAGTGTGGTTGACAGGGCATTAGGCCATGTCCCTTCCATTGTCCACAATTCTGCTCACCCCTTCCCTCCCTCCTGGAACTATGAGCCCCTAATCCTCACCTTCCAGTCTCCAGATTCAACAGATCGTTTTCTGCCATCTCCAGCATGATGCCATCAACAAAACATCTTTCTCTTCCTTCCCTTTTCAGCATTTCTGTGACAGTCTGATGATTCCTTAATCACCTTATTACCCCCTTCCTTTCTCACAGCACCTTTGTCATGCAATTTCAGAAAAATGGTAGACCTGACATTTTACTTCCTCTTTACTCACTGTACAAGGCCTCAAACATTCCTTAAGATTGAAATGACAATATATATATATGTGTAGTTTTTTAAATTTAATATTGTTGAAATATGATGGCTGAAATGAAAATTAAGAACCTCGAATCACAAGAAAAGGTATACATTCTCACAAAAGGGTGCAAAAGATCTCAGAAACAATTGGCAGAGGTAAAATTACTGAAATTGAGCTTGAACAATAGCGCAGAGGAATTCAGATCTGCTGCAGAAAAACTGCTCAATGTAGAGAATCAATTTTCACAGATAAAAGATGAGTTTGTGAATGGAAAACAAGAACCGGTGAAAACACAGGAATGTCATCTGCAGGAAATTGAACACTGGAAACAGGTCTTAGAATGCACAGATGATAAATTAATGGAAGCAAATTCAACAATGAGAGATCTTCAACTAAAACTTTATGAACTTCAAACAATAAAAGTCTCTAAGTACCATAAAAAATGCCTGGAACATGAGAAGGAATTGCTGATGAAGCAGATCAGTTGGTTGAATGTGAATCTAACAACCGAGACTAAAGCTCTTCAACTTTGATTCAGTCTGAAGTACATTGAAGATAAGATGTGCAGTATGGAAGGACAAATCTAGAATTTAAAAGCAGAAAAGGAAAATTCTTTTCAAAATAAGTGAATTAAAAGGAACTAAGGAGCAATCAGTGACCGTGCAAGAAAGGCTCCAAATGCAACTGAATTTCCAGATGAAGTTGTTAAGCATATATTATAGTTTCAAAGAAACTCTGAAACAAAGGCAACTGAACTCATCAAAGTAGTTGCTGAAAGGATAACTTCACAAGCTTGAATAAGAATTGGAAAACAAGACAATAAACAAACTCTTGTCTGAAACTGTGAAACAAAAGGAATTGAATGTTTCATTTTTGGAACTTCAATGTCGAGCAAGGACATGATAAACCCTACAGGAAAAGTAAAATCTGAATCCACTATAGTAAAGAACGGAGTGTACGTTCCCTTCAGAAGGAACTGGACAAACCCATGTGTCCAAACAAAGCTAGCACACATTGTCAACAAAGAGAAACACGACTAGAAGGAGTAAAAAAGCTAAGAGAGACAACAAAAAAAAACTACAATTTCAATGCCAAAGTCAACTGAAAGCAACAGAGCCCATCACTCCTCCAAATGAGACAGGCAAAGATCTGGAAGAATTATCAAGCCTCAAGACCAACTGGATGGGGTGAGCAAGTAAAGATTGTACTGTAAGTAATTATGCTTCATTAGAAGGAAGAACATTTTCTTTTTTTAAAAAAAAAAGGGGGGTATTGTAATTTAGACTTAAGTGATAACGTCATGGCATTGCAGAGTCATAGAATCCCTATTGTGCAGAAGGAAGTCATTCAGCCTATCAAGTCTGAACCAATTCTCCACAACGCATCCCACCTAACCCCACCCCCCCCCTCCAATCTACACATCTTTGGACTGAGGTAGGAGACCAGAACAAATAGGGGAAACCTGCGCCGACACAGGGAGAATGTGCAAACTCCACACAGAGAATCAGCCAAGACCAAACATGAACTTAGGTCCTTGGCGCTGTGAGGCAGCAGTACGAACCACCGTACCACATTATAATACAAGGGTATTTAACAGAGTAAGGATTAATTTGTGACTGGAGAACGTTGTATGATATACAGAGTCAAATGCTAGGAGATTCTGTACAAGAGTATGGAAAGAGCCATTCTGGAGGCAACACTCATGATGGCAGGACCTTGGATAGGTCTATAGTTATGGGTTAACAATAAACAGTTTATATTCAATCATACAAGCCCCCAGACCTCTTAATGAGACACCAAGCAAACATTTACAACAAATATACCATTTTGGCTGCTCACAGTGAGGCCTGCTCAACATTGGGAAGGCCAATGCAGAGTGGGTAACAGCTTTGAGAAACACCTCATGTTCAATTCTCAAGCATGAGGCAAGCTTCTGACATCTCTTAGTCTTAATGGGCAAAGTTTTATGAGTTTTTTAGAATCCAGCAAGTTTGAAAATGAGAGAGTTCCAGATCTGTTTTGGGGAAAATTTTCATCTCCAATCTTATATATTCTTTCTCTGAAATTTTGGACTCGTCTCTTTCTAGTCAGAGAGGCTGTGGATGAGGCTTAACTCACTAGAGAGAGTTAAGGAGGTATTGTACATGTGCACACCTCTGATGCTGCACATACATATTAGCAGTAGCAGTGGTCTGACAGTCGGAGAGAGAGCTGTCAGGGCCCTGCTACTCGAGGCAGCGTCAACCAGCTTCCCACTCCTGCAATCATGAGTCCCATGACTCCGAGGTGCAGACCTATCAAACCCCCTCACCGCCCATGGAATCGTGGACCTCTTCCTCCCCCACCAGTTGCAGACCCACTCTCCCCCACCGATCACGTTCACAGTGAATTCTCCCTGCCTCATAGGCCCCACCCCCATTTGCCCCATTCTCTGGCACTGCTCCTACAGGCCCCACCTCCATTGTCCCTCCTCCAGACACTGCTTCCATAGGTCCCACCCCCCAGCACAGCCTGGCCGGCATCACCCCCAGATGCCACTGCCAGCCTGGCACTTCCCAAGCAACACCTTCACCTTACCCTTGATCTCCCCAGATTGCCTCAATGGCCTCCAGTTCCACTGGTGAGACTAGCATGACTATTTATGGGGAGCAGAGAATCTCTGTCTTGGCAAGGCCATAAAGGCAAGCGAACCCAGATAATTGAGTTGCAGGCTCACTAAACACACACAAATGAACAAATACATAAATTCAAATAAATTAATTAAATAAAACGTGTATAATGCAGTGGTAAAATTCTCCCCAATGTCTTTCATGCTGATCACTCTATCCTTATCCTCATGCAGTGTTTTCATGAAGCTCACTGTAGGTCTAAGGAACATCACCAATCTTTCTATTACACATTTCTGGCCTTAATATTGAATTTTTAAAAACTTCAGGTCATAATCTCTGCCCATTTGTTTCCTTTTTTAGTTTTAATCTTGTTTTTCTTCTCTGGTGTTCTACAATTACACTTTCTTTCAACATAAATGTGGTCTCTGGTCCCATTATTGTTCTCTCTGGCTGTGGTCATCCTATTTTGCCATTTAATATCTCCAAAATTCCAGTTTATCATTTCTTTTCTTTTGCACTCTTTTGTTCTTTTTCCACCTCTCCCCTACCTCAATTGTTTAAAACCAATTGCATTTCAAACTTTTCCCAATTCTGATACAAAGTCATTGACCTGAAACATTAATTTTCTCTCCTTGCCTGCTCTTCTGAATATTTCCAGCATTTTCTGTTGCATCTCTCGGCCTTGCTTTCAATCTAGATGGTGTGTGAGTACTGACCAGCTTCAACTAAATCCACAGCAACAGAACATTGGTTTGTTGCAATTGTGAATTCTTTAATTTCCTTGTGTGGAATTCACTATCACAGAAAGTTTTCACACGTATTTCAAGAAGAAATTAAAGGAATAAGGGATATGGGGTGTTGAATTTGATGATTAGACATAATGAATGTGGAGCAGGCTCGAGGAACCAACTGGCCTACTCCAGCTTCTAATTTCTATGTTATTATATAAATGCAATTGCATTCATTTGAATTAATGCAGATGTCAGGTTTTTTTCTGCTTTATGGGTATGCTAAAATCCCAATAATACAATTCTGGGTATATTTCTGCTCACGGATATATCACAAGCAGCTGGCCTACTCCTTTGAGAGGTTGAGCATTTCTGAGGTAGGATATAAGGCTAAATGTTCTCAACTTAACTACAAGAAAACTTGCAGGAAATTAGATTATTTCTAGCACAATCCAGAAACACTTGTGTTTAGCATGTTTTGTGTTTCCAACAGCAGAAGGTTGACTTTTTAATCTAGTTTACTAATGGATAAATAGTGTCATATAGCAAGGAAAACTGGTTGGAGGCAGATACTATCATTTATCTGCAGTCATGGATTGGATTGGGAGGTTTTGTGGTGTAGTGGGTGGTATCCCTGTCTTTGAGCCAGCAGCTCCGTATTTGAGTCATAGCCCAGGATTTGATGGTCAAGGAAAGTGCATCATAATGCAGCCAAACAGGTTGCATACCAATCTGTAAATCCTTCCAATACACCAATGGTTGGCAGTAAGAGCAGGAGAGTCAGCCACGCTTGGTGTGGAATTGCGTCCCCAAGCTATAAGCCCACAGGGATAAACTGGGAACCTGTTCCAGGAATTACCAGCTATGGAAACAGATGAAAGCCTGCCTTGATGCACCACTATGTGTGGGAACAGAATGGGAATGAAATTGATTGGATTCCAGCTTTCATTTTGGTATTGAATTCTCACATATTCACACTACATCAAAGCTGGAATTGCAGTGCGATCTTTATTTACTATTTCCCACAGTTTGGTTTCCATGACTGTGTACACAAATAGTTTTCTCATTCCTTGAATAAAATATGCTGCTATTTCTGTGCAGGCTACTAATTCTTGCCAGCTTATTCAAATACAATATAATGCTGCAGACACAGTAACATCCTACCTTATTGTTCCACTCAAGATTCAATTACTTATTGCTGAAAGAGATATTTCAGAACGCAATCTTCACCAGAAACAGCACAATATGGCAAACGTTCTGGTGGTGTTGTTTTTATACATTCCAGTGTACTTGGCTAAATGCAAAATATTAACCAAAAGAGAGCTCACTATGACACATGCCTGGGTTGACCTATCAGTTTTCATTTGCCAATTTATTTCCGCACAATCTCTTTTTATTAGAAAGGTCATTTATTTTTTGTGCTCCAATCAATGATTAATGAGTGCGGTACTTTTCGTTAGACCAAATAATTGTCATGTGTTAGAAATGAGTCAACACAAATTAGTTTAAAAATGGAACCTTATTTCCATTTGCTTCTTCCCAATTTCTAGTGTTCAAATTTATGTGCTAATTTTTGTAGGAAGTTTGATGTAGAGGACCCAGACCCACAGCACAAGGAATAGCATGAAACAGAAAAGGTGAGATATAATTCAATACTTTGTGGTTAGGTGAAGCTGTTCCTGGCTTTAAAAGCCTGTAAATTGTAGGAAAACGATGGAATTTAGCAATCACCCTCCATTTTTCCATTTCAGATAGCTGTAAAATGAATGAAGAATCACCAAATGTATTTGTTTGAGAAAACTAGCTGGCTAGCGAAAGGACCAGTTAATGCATCTCATTTTCTTACTGCTGTTGATTACCCAAGCCTGCTAATGCTTCATTGTGATGTGATGGGTGTAATCTAAACAGATCGTAGTATCCAGCTGCGATAAATGAAACATCAACATTGATTTTCATTCATTTTTATTCTATTTAAGATTTCAATCAATCTGTCTTTTATGGTTGTTGTTTGCTTGACATAATTTAAGCTGCTAGCGATGATCTCATGCATTTCAATTACAGTTCTAATTGGAAGTCAGAGGGAAACTGGCAAGTGTCAAGACCCAGCCTCCAGCTAACAGCGAAGGAGAAGTGGTGGCTGCTTTGAATCAGTCATAAGAAATAGGAGCAGGAGTAGGTCATCTAGCTCTTCGAACCTGCCTCGCCATTCAATAAGATCATGGCTGATCTGAAGTGGATTAGTTCCACTTTCTTGCTTTCTCCTCATAACCCTTAATTCCCTCGTCTATCAGAAATCTATCTACCCGTGACTTAAATATATTCAGCAAGATAGCCTCCACCACTTCATTGGACAGAGAATTCCAGAGATTCACTACGCTTTGAGTGAAGAAGTTCCTCCTCAACTCTGTTCTAAACTGGACTTCCCCTCCACATATTTTGAGGCTGTGCCCTCTAGTTCTACTATCCTTTCTAAGCGGAAAGAATCTCTCTACCTTTACCAGAATCTCTCTATCTCTACCGGACATAAAGTGAGCCCAGCGATTGATAGACTTTGTACCAAGACCTAGTTAAAGTCAATGTAAATGGATGATATTCAGTTTATCACCCTGCGCGACCTCCTTGCATGAAACCAACATCCTATAGGGGCAAATAAAAAGAAAATAGCTTTTTTCTTGCATGGGATGTGCATGTGCTGGGCCAGCATTTATTGTCCATCCCTAATTTCCCTTGAGAAGACACTTAACAGTCACATATAGGTCAGACGAGGGTGATAGATTTCCTCCCCTAAAGGAAGCAGATGGATTTTTACTACAATCAACAATGTTTTCATGTTCATCATTAGACTTTTAATTCCAGATTTATTTTATCCAATTCAAATTTCACCATTTTCTATGGGGGGATTCGAACCAGGGTCTCCAGTGCATTATCCTCTGTCTCCGGATTATTAGTCCAGCGACAATACCACTTTGCAACCATCTCCAGGGATACCTTACTGAGAGCCTTAGGCACATATGATGTGCCTTTAATGGTTTTAAAACATTAATCAGAACCTGTAGCCCAGCACACTTGGGTTTTGGGTATGGCCCACAAGACATGTGGTTGACTGTTGCCCATGCACAGAGTCGCCACATTGCAGTAATTTTATTTGCATAATTCTTTTCCTACCTATATGACTAAAGTGATATGCACTTAAAGCATGGGACAACTAAACTGAAGTGCATGGTGATTGCACACAACATTGACTGTGAGATCCATGCGCTCCCTCTGCATCCAACATGTAAATATTTTGTTTTTATCATTTGAATTTGATGACAGTTCTGTTAGTATATAACAATTAAGCATTTCTATAACTTGTTATAACTTGGCATAAATTAAATGTATTTAATGTTATTCATAAGTCATGATTAGTGAACAAGCCTAATTTCAATCTTGCGGCCCACTTCGATGAAGGTGGGTCACTTCTGCAACCACAAGCCTAAATTGCCCTCACTGATCAGAACACAGATTAAGGCACTAGATCCCTGTATAAAGTGGTTTTTAGCTGGACTGTGTTAAACCACTAGTTTGCAATATCTCAGAAGTTTTGAATTTTGTTTCACTTTGGGCAAACTGCAAGCCCATTAACAGTGTGCCTCTTAGTGTGTATATATATCAACTGAACCACAGGGATTACTCTGTGCTGTCATTAGAGTAGGATTCTTTACAACACAGATACATTGGGGTGAGTCATGCTGGTGGGAATCTGGTGACATTCCTTGTGACCTAAAGTGGGTATCATTTTCACATCCCCTCATGAGTACGGCCAAACATTTTGTTAAAATGAAGCCTGATTGTGAACAGCTGAGCTGCTTTATTTCACAGACAGTAAATAAGGATAAAGAAAAAAGATTGAAGAAATTCCACTCAATCTCATTTTCCCTGTTTAAAAAAAAACAAAGAAAAGCCTCTGTCTTGGATGACCCCCAATGTTACTTTTAGAAGACTAATAATGAAAAGTACACCACACAGGCTTCATCTGACTGGGCCTGTCATAGAGGATCTCAGAGTCAAGGATGTATTCATTTTGATTAGGCCAGAAGCAACACAAGTGCTTCTCTGAGCTGCACACTCCCCTATGCATTCTATGAACAGTATGCTTTGTCTGTATAGCGCAAAAGAAGCAATACTTTTCACTGTTTACCAATACACGTGACAAAAAACAAAGAGCAACACAGCACGGGAAACAGGCCCGTCGGCCCAATGAGCCCATGCCGCCGTCCTAACGTCCTAATGACATATCCTTGTCTTTAGGCTATGCCTATTGTTGAAGATTCCCATATAGGGACCAATATAGGGACAATTTGTTACCCAATCAGCCTAAGAGCACATTTTTGGGATGTGGGAGGAAACCGGAGCACCCGGAGGAAACCCACGCAACCACGGGGAGAACGCACAAACTCCCGCAGACACAGGCCCAAATCCATGTGTCAGCACAGCAACAGCGATAGTCTCTGAGCTGTCATGTTGCCCATCAGATGGTCCAGTTTAAGCATACACTGACGACATGAAGCACTAGGCAACTCCTGAAGCAACCTCCAAGAGCAGCTCTCGCACGACATGCCGCATGCATGCCCCTTGTTGGTCAACAAGGTGGACCGAATTGCCTGTGAAAACAAATAAGACTTAATTAAACATGCTAAAAAAAAAACTAAGACATTCCCGAGACAAAACTAAAAGATAGTCTACTACTATTTGGTCCTCCCGAAATTCAAACAGTCCTGCTATATCCCTCTATCTGCAGACCGCTCATGTGGCTGTCCAAGAGACCCTTAAACAACCCTAGCGTGCCTGCTCCCACCACCTTACTCGGCAGTGCATTCCACACCCCCATTACCCTTTGTGTGAAAAACTGGCCTCTAATATTCGTCTTATACATAGCCCTCCTCACCCTGAGCCTGTGACCCTTCGTTCTATCCATTTCTAATGGTGGAAAAAGCTTACCACCATTTACTCTATCTATACCCCTCATAATCTTATATACCTCTAAAAGATCCCCTCTCAGCCAACGTCTTTCAAGGGAAAACAACCCCAGTGTTTTCAATCTTTCCTCGTAAGACAGCCCTTCCGCACCAGGCAGCATCCTAGTAAATCTCCTCTGCACTCTCTCCAGGGCCTCTACATCCTTCCTGACAATAATAAATCAAATCAAACAGTCTGAACCATGCCAGATTTATCGTTCCCCCTGACTGAGATCGATTTTATCTCCTATCCCCACCTCTACATCCCTCTCAAAATCTACCTTTCTCCCAGCCACAGGTAGTAGACTGTCCCTTGGCATTCAACTCCATCTGGAGCCTACTAACTTGATGCTAATATAGTCCAGACCAAAAAAGGACTGAGTGTATCAGCCACATCAGTTAGAAATCTGATAGTTAAAATCTATCCCATGACATATGTTAAGCAACAAAGCTTCAAAACTCCATCTTTAAAGTATTAATTGAAAGCAGGTTTAACTATTAGAGAAGTTTTGAAGTGGAAAACAATCTAACAAGCGGTTTAGTTCTTTACTGCAATGAATAGTTGCTCTTATTAAACACAAATCATTGAATCATTTTACAGTACAGAATTTGAGTATTGCTGAAAAAGAGGCATGTCAAAGATTTTCATCTTGCACTCATCAGAGCAATTCACAAGAATACCAAATGTAAAGGGACCAGCAATTTATACTTCATGAGAAGAGGTTGCTGATTGGTTGGCAAGCTGACTCTGCCTGATTATGGTGCTGCCATAACAAATGCACCAATTAACTGATGGGTGACAGTTAACTGCCAAGCTTTGTTTAAATTCAAACCAGGCAGTTTGATTCTGATTGTCAAGGCGTTGCCCTGGGGAAAGAATTAGAGAATGGCTGTCACCTATTTTGTTCAGCTGAAATGAACAGGATGTATGTATATATTCTTCCTATCTGCAGATAACAGGGGTTTATGTATTGATATAAGTAGATTCTCACATATCTCACATATTCCCACATGTGAGCCCAACTGAGAAGTTTAAATTCATTGTTAGCATAATTCTTAGCATACTGAGGATTAATTAGTAAATGTTTTCCAATCATGGAATCACATTTACTGTGTCCTGAGTTTTAAAAATGCAGGCTTGTTGGGTATAGTGTGTATCTTGCCTTTTGTGAACAGCCAAAGGGTCTTGCTGTTGTATACCATCAATCATTGGGATGTACAATTTTAATGTACAACATTGCACCACACTGAAATATACTTACTATATTGCACACTTGTGCAGTAGACTGAATGGATGGAATTTTCCCACTCTGCCCACCATGGGAATCATATTGGGCAGGACAAGACCATACAGAGGTCTGTTCACCACAGGCAGGATTTTCCGTTTTTGGAGTTAACATGACTGGAAAATCTCACCCAATGTCTTTTTGGCTTGATGGCAGCATCCTGTTAGTGGTGAAAAGCACCCATGTTGCTACTGCACAACAGCAGCATGAAACAGCTAGCTTCACCTGTTATCAAATGTTTGAAATACCTTACCCTTACAGGTTGACCTGAGGTAGACTGGGCACTGTTCAAGACCAAAAGTGGTGGCCTTAGACCCATTCATGAGTTTGTGTGATTTACAATGAGCAATGATCTGATCAGGGTAACTATGATCATGCAGTATTGCTCGGTGCTGGTGTGATGCTAGGTATGTTAGCTTTGACGCATTTGCTTTTTTAATGATACGCACCTAATTTTAACAAAATTCTGGAAATGATCTTTGATATTTAATTGGGTTTATCCAAACATCCATGATTGATACTAGATGACGTATTCTGACAACAAAAGTGCTGCAGAATCAAAAACAAAAGGCAAAATTAATTAGTAAATATCATAATTGCTTTGGAATGCCAACACAGCTATGAATAAATCTCCAACTGTGTCAGCAGCAAGGGAGCAAAGATGGAATGTATGAATAACATGAAAGCCTTGTACCTGAGCTCTGCAGCATCCATTAATCTGATATGCAATAATTCAACCCATATTTTCCATTGAGGCCCACTTGGAAAAGAAGGCCTTCAAAATGTAAGAAAGTTGCAGCACTGAGCTAATCTGATAGCTTAGTTGGTAAAGACAATGCTGTGTTCCTAAAGTCCTGCGACAAGTTTTTGTAACAAGCAATATTTTATTGACTAGCTGAGCAGCGACTCCATACTTCTGTTCTGCCCACTTTCTAGGGAGAACGCCTAAGCTCCCATCAAGTATCCTCTTATGCCAGCTGTGTCATCAGGTCATCATGTGACCACTCAGTTTACAACAACAGTTTCTGCTGTCAGTACATCCCCGATTCAATGCTATAATGATCTCAGTAATCTCAACCAGAATGACAATCTGACGTTATGGACCATAACATCCTGGCACTCCAGGGTCATTTTAGTGGATACACCAGAGATACCGGATAACTCCTATTGCAAGTTCCATATAAGGGTTTACCTGGCAATTATCCAGAGGGGCTAATTGTCCACTTCCCCTGGACAACTGCACTGAACTGGAACCATCCAGCAGAATCGATTTAAACCACTCACTTCAGATGGCTTGAACAAATTTACCCTGACAGTTACTCTGAAAGAGTTAGAAGGAAAAAAATAACTTCTAACTTGAAACTAATTAATTTAAAAGCCCACACTGAGCTCCATATGTGACATCAGCACCCCACTCTCGACCCCCTCACCGTGAATAAAACCACACCTCCTTTCCTCCAGTCTAACCCAGACCACACCAGACACCAAGTCCCCAGTTCAACTCCTCCTTCTCCCAGCCCAATCCCACACTTTAAGTCAGACCCCATCCTCTCCCTGTCCAACTTCCCACCCTACTCTGACTCTGTTCCCACATCTAGCCTCTGCCTAACCCCCCAGTCTGACTTCAATCCCAGCCCGGTGTCCCCTCGGTCGAACTCCAACCTCCCATTCACATCTGCCGCCGACTCCCACTCCACCGATTCAGCCCCTTTCTAGCTCCACCCTTGGCCTCACCATTCTCCCCTCCCCTCCCCCCCCCACCCCCCACCAATTCCCACTTTCCCTTTTAATTTCTCTGCCCTGCTCTCCCTGCAGTCTGAAGTTGCTCCACATCCAGGTCGGACCCCACTTCCCCATCGAAGCTAATGCCAGCCAGCCCTGTCTGATGTTCTCATTGTTCATCGGAGCAAGCTGAGAGGAGGATTGATTTGAGGCAGGAGTGCGAAAGTAAGGTAAGTGATTGACTATTTTTTAGTTTCTGTTTTTTAAAAGTAACATCAAAAGTAAAGCGGAAGAGGGCCGCAGGGTGACCCGGGAAAAGGTTATTTTTAGAGCGCTACCTTTAAAAGGTAGGCTGAACTATACAGCGGGCAGCGTCAGCGGTGGGCAGCGGAGTGAGCAGGTAGCAGAGTGAGAGCTAAAGGGCTTTGGCTCATTGGTTTTAGGCGGAAACGGGCAAGGCAGGGTAGGATCAATTCTTAGTTCGTAAAAACTTAAACTAAGTAATTAAGACTGGAGGGTCATGTGATATGCTGTCCTGGAATGATATGGGACCTGGTGGACCCCAATGTGATTCCCAGTGAGCATAGCTGCAGTAAGTGTTGGTTGCTGAAGGAACTCCGGCTCAGGGTTGATGAGATGGATTCTGAGCTCCGGACACTGCAACTCATCAGGGAGGGGGAGAGTTACCTGGACGCTGTGTTTCAGGAGATAGTCACACCCCTTCGACTGACTTATTCAGCCAGTGGTCAGGGATAAGAGGGTATGGCTGCGAGTGAGGCAGGAAATGGGATCCAGGAGGCAGTCAGTCCCTGAACCTGTCCAACAGGATTGAGATGCTTGCTCTCAGTGTGGATGGAAAGGGGGACTGAAAAGAGGATGAGCAAACTGACCACAGCACTGTGGTATAGGGAGCCATTCAAGTGGAGAGAGAAAAGAGAAGTGTGGTCATAATTGGGGATAGTGTATTTAGGGGCATTGATACTATTTTCTGTGAAAAGGATCAAGAATACCAAAGGGTGTATTGCCTGCCTGGTGCTCAGTTCCAGGATATCTCATCTGGGTTGCACAGGAACTCAGAGTGGAAAGGTAAGAATCCAGTTGTTATAGTCCATGCAGTCAGCACGGTTTTGTGAAGGGTAGGTCATGCCTCACAAACCTTGTTGAGTTTTTTGAGGAGGTGACCAAAGAGGTAGATAAGGGTAAGGCAGTTGATGTAGTGTATATGGATTTTAGCAAAGCGTTTGATAAGGTTCCCATGGTAGGCTACTGCAGAAAGTGCAGATGCATGGGATTGAAGGTGATTTAGCAGTTTGGATTAGGAATTGGCTAGCGGATAGAAGACAGAGGGTGGTGGTTGATGGGAAATATTCAACCTGGAGTGCAGTTACAAGTGATGTACCTCAAGGATCTGTTTTGGGGCCACTGCTGTTTGTCATTTTTATAAATGACCTAGATGAGAGTGTAGAGGGTTGGATTAGTAAATTTGCTGACGATACCAAAGTTGGGGGAGTTGTAGATAGCGAGGATGGATGTTACAGTTTGCAGAGCTGGGCCGTGAGGTGGCAAATGGAATTCAATACGGATAAGTGTGAGGTGATTCACTTTGGTAGGAATAACAGGCATATGAAATATAGGATTAATGGAAGGACCCTTAATAGTGTTGTCGAGCAGAGGGATCTTTGGGTACAAGTACATAGCTCTTTGAAAGTTGGCACCCAGGTTGATAAAGTTGTTAAGAAGGCGTATGGTGTGTTAGCTTTTATTGGTAGAGGGATTGAATTTAGGAGCCGTGAGGTTATGTTACAACTGTACAAAACTCTGGTGTGGCTGCACTTGGGAGTATTGCGTACAATTCTGGTCGCCGCATTACAAGAAAGATGTGGAAGCATTGGAAAGGGTGCAGAGGAGGTTTACTAGGATGTTGCCTGGTATGGTTGGAAGGCCTTATGAGGAAAGGCTGAGGGACCTGAGGTTATTTTCACTAGAGAGAAGAAGGTTACGCGGTGATCTAATTGAGGCGTATAAGATGATCAAGGGATTGGATAGGGTGGATAGTGAGAGCCTTTTTCCTCGGATGGTGATGACCAACACGAGGGGACATAACTTTAAATTAAGAGGTGGTAGTTATAGGATGGATGTCAGAGGCAAGTTCTTTACACAGAGGGTGGTGAGAGTGTGGAATCCCTGCCTGCAGCAGTTGTGGACTTGCCTACTTTGGGGGCATTCAAATGTTCGGTGGATAGGCATATGGATGATATTGGAATAGTTTAGGTTAGAGGGTCCATTGGCCGGCGCAACATCGAGGGCCGAAGGGCCTGTACTGCGCTGTAATGTTCTATGTTCTATGTAGGTGCCAACAGCATAGGTAGAACGGGAACAAAGGTTCTGCTAAGGGAACATGAAAAGCTAGGAGCTAAATTGAGAAGCAGAACCCAAAAGGTGGTAATCTCTGGATTACTACCTGAGCCATGAGCGAATTGGCGCAGGGTCAATAAGATTAAGGAGGTAAATGCATGGCTCTAAGATTGGTGTGGGAGGAATGTGTTTAAACTCATGGGACATTGGCACTATTATTGGAGAAGGTGGGACCTGTTCCAATGGGATGATATTCAGCTGAATCGTGCTGGGACCAGAGACCTGGCGAATCGTATAACTAGGGCTGTAGATAGGGCTTTAAACTAAATAGTGGGGGGGAGGGTTCAGTGGTATGGGGAAATTACAAAATCAAAGGTAAAGTAGAGGGTATGAGTGCAGGTTGTGATGACGACTTTCAACTAGTTAAAAGGAGTCGAGGGTTCAGGAGAGGTTAGTAACATTTCCAGAGCATGTAATAGGACTGAGTATAGAAGGTGGCAGGAATCTAACCTCAGGCAGAGTAAAAAAGGTGACAAGCATGAGAAGGGATGTGGTCAACTCAATGCAGGGAGATGGTCTGGGGAAGGATAACCAGTGTGCCATAGGAAGGGACAGAACGTGAAACAAAAGAATGCACTAACAAATCGGGTCCAGGTAAAGGCTAGCACAAAGACATTTTACTTGATTGCACGTAGCATTTGAGAAAAAAGAGAATGAGTTAACGACACAAATCAGTACAAATGGGTATGATCTAGTTGCCATTACAGAAACATGGTTGCAGGGTGACCAGGACTGGGAACTGAATATCCAGTGGTATCAGACATTTAGGAAGGATAGACAGGAAAGAAAAGGAGACGGGGTAGCTCTGTTAATAAAAAATAACATCAGGGTGGTAGTGAGAGACGATATAGGCTCTATGGAGCAAAATATGGAATTGATATGGGTGGAGATAAGGAATAGTAAGGGGAAAAAGTCACTGGTGGGTGTGGTTATAGGCCCCCACATAATAACTTTGAGGTGGAGTGGGCTATACACAGCAAATAACAGATGTGTGTAAAAATGGAACAGCAATAACCTACATGTTGATTGGTCAACTCAAGTCGGATGCGGTGGACTTGATGAAGAGTTCTTGGAAAGCTGTTGGGATAGTTTCTTCGAACAGTGTGTTACAGAACCTACAAGGGAGCAAGCTATCTTGGATCTAGTCTTGTGTAATGAGACAGGTAAAATTAATGATCTTCTTGTGACAGATCCTCTTGGGATGAGTGATCACAATATGGTTGAATTTCTAATTTAGATGGAGGGTGAGAAAGTAGGGTCCCAAACCAGTGTCCTCTGCTTGAACAAAGGGGAATACGATGGGATGAGGGCAGAATTGGCTAATGTAGACTGGGAGTGCTGACTAGTTGGTAGGACAGCTGAGTAACAGTGGAGGATTTTTAAGGAGATTTTTCTCAGTATTCAGCAAAAATATATTCCAGTGGAAGAGAAGGAATGTAAGAAAAAGGATAACCAGCTGTGGATAACTAGGAAATAGAGTATCAAATTGAAACTCAATGCATACAGTTAGTGGGGAATTAGAAGATTGGAAAAGCTTCAGAAAACAACAAAGAATTATTAAGAAAGCAATAAAGAAAGGAAAGATAGATTATGAAATTAAACTAGCACAAAATATAAAAATTGATAGTAAAAGTTTTTACAAATATATAAAACAGAAAAGAGTGGCTAAAGTAAATATTGGACCCTTAGAAGATTAGAAGGGGAATTTAATAATGGGAAATGAGGAAATGGCCAAGGACTTGAACAAGATTTTTGTGTCAGTCTTCACAGTAGAGGACAAAAATAGCGTACCAATAATTGACGGTCATGAGACTGAAGGGAGTGAGGACTTTAAAACAATTACAATTACTAAAGAGATGGTGCTTGGTAGGCTAATGGGACTAAAGGTAGATAATTCCCCAGGTCCGGATGGAATGCATCCCAAGGTACTTGAAAGAAACAGCAGAAGAAATAGCAGATGCGTTAGTTATAATTTATCAGGATTCACTGGACTCTGGGGAGGTGCCAGCTGATTGGAAAACAGCTAATGTAACGCCATGTTTAAAAAAGGAGATAGACAAACAGCAGATAACTACAAGCCGGTTAGCTTAACATCCATAGTTGGGAAAATGCTGGAATCCATCATTAAGGAAGAAATAGCAGTTCACCTGGAAAAGAATAGTTAATCAAGCAAACGCAGCGTGGATTCATGAAGGGAAAGTTGTATTTGATGAATTTACTGGATTTTTATGAAGATGTGATTAGTGCGGTAGACAGAGGGGAACTAGTGGATGTGGGATTTTTAGATTTCCAGAAAGTGTTTGATAAGGTGCCTCACAAAAGGTTGCTGCATAAAATTAACATACAAGGAGTTGGGGGTAAAGTGTTAAAGAACATAAGAACATAAGAAATAGGAGCAGGAGTAGGCCATCCAGCCCCTCGAGCCTGCCCCGCCATTCAATAAAATCATGGCTGATCTGTTAGTGGGTCAGTACCACTTTCCCGCTTTCTCCCCGTAACCTTTAATTCCCTTGTCAATTAAAAACCTATCCACTCTTGATTTGAACATATTCAGTGAGGAAGCCTGACAAGTCAGACAGAGAATTCCAAAGATTCACCACCCTTTGTGTGAAGAAACCCCTCCTCAACTCCGATCTGAACCGCCCCACCCTAATCTTGAGGCAGTGCCCTCTAGTCCTGCTATCTTTGCTAAGCTGGAAGAGTCTCTCAACTTCTACCCTATCCATCCCCTTCATTATTTTATACGTCTCTTTAAGATCCCCTCTCAGCCTTCTAAACTCCAAAGAGTACAAACCTAGCCTATTCAATCTCTCCTCATAATCCAATGCCCTCATCTCCGGTATCAGCCTAGTAAACCTTCTCTGCACCCCCTCCAAGGCCAATATATCCTTCCTCGAATGCGACAACAAAAACTGCACACAGTACTCCAGCTGCGGCCTCACCAGCACCCTATACAGCTGCAACAGAACCTCCCTACTTTTATATTCTATCCCTCTAGCTACAAAGGCCAACATTGCATTCGCCTTCTTAATCACCTGCTGCACCTGCATACTGTGGTTTTGCAATTTGTGCACAAGGACCCCAAGGTCCCTCTGCACCATCGCATGCTGCAGCTTTTCTCCATAGTATGGATTGAGGATTGTCTATCTAATAGGAAGCAGAGAGTTGGAATAAATGGATGCTTTTCTGGTTGGCACTTGGTGACTAGTGGCGTGCCGCAGGGATCAGTGCTAGAGCCTCAACTGTTCATCATTTACATAAATGATCTGGAGGAGAGGACCGAGTGTAGGGTAACAAAGTTTGCGGATGACACAAAGATGAGTGGGAAAGCAAGTTGTGTGGAGGACGCGGAAAGTTTGTACAGAGATTTAGATAGGCTAAGTGAGTGGGCAAGGATCTGGCAGATGGAGTATAACGTTGGCAAGTGTGAGGTTATCCACTTTGGAAGGAATAATAGTAAAATAGACTATTATTTAATTGGTGAAAAATTACAACATGCTACTATGCAGAGGGATCTGGGAGTCCTTGTGCATGAATCGCAAAAACTCAGTCTGCAGGTCCAGCAGATGATCAAGAAGGCGAATGGAATGTTGGCCTTTATCACGAGGGAGATAGAATATAAAAGCAGGGAGTTCTTGCTGCAATTGCACACGGCACTGGTAAGGCTGCAGCTGGAGTACTGTGTGCAATTTTGGTCCTCTTATTTGTGAAAGGATATATTGGCCTTGGAGGGAGTACAGAGAAGGTTCACCAGGTTGATTCTGGAGATGAGACGGTTAGCTTATGAGGAGAGATTGAGTAGATCAGGACAGTACTCGGAGTTTAGAAGGCTGAGGGGAGATCTTATAGAGACATATAAGATAATGAAGGAGCTAGACAGGGTAGAAGCAGAGAGATTATTTCCACTTAGAAAGGAAACAAAAACTAGAGGGCACAGCCTCAGAATAAGGGGGAGTCAATCTAGAACAGAATTGAGGAGGAACTTCTTCTCCCAGAGGCGAGTGAATCTTTGGAGTTCTCTGCTCATCAAAGCAATGGAGGCTACCTCGTTAAATGTGTTTTAGATAGATAGATTTTTGACCAATAATGGAATTAAGAGTTATGGGGAGCAGGCAGGTAAGTGGAACTGAACCACTTTCAGATCAGCCATGATCTTATTGAATGGCGGGTCAGGCTCAAGGGGCTAGATGGCCTACTCTGCTCTTATTTCTTATGTTCTTACGTCTAAGCCCACCCCTCCTTACTTTTGAAACTAATTTTCTCCCTTTTAATAGTTCCTTTAGACTCTCCTGCTTTACAGCCGCGTGTGCCATAAAAAGAGGCCGTGTTTTCCTTCACTGTGCTTCATTTATACCTCGCTGCTGAGCCAGGGGAGCATTTCATTGTTCCTATTTCACCCAGCCTGAATAAGAAGGTAAGGCAAGACAGGGACTTTGGAATTCCAGTGAAGTGGTACTCCACCAGTGATTACCCCTCCCAGGACATAATGAGTCTATATTTCACCTCAATGTCTCAGCAATAGCGAGAGGAAAATCAGCCAAGTTTCCTGTTTTGATCACTGCCCAAAGATGTTAACTAGCCAGAAATGGCTCAGATGATTAAATCCATCTTGTGCCACAATGTTTACGTCACTGCCATACCACAGAGTCAGTGCCTGCTATCCCTGGAAATTCAGGATGATGTCTGTCTTCAAATGACAGAGGAGCCTAATTCTGGACCCACAAGTTTTCCCGCAGTGAGAGCATGTTGTTATGAGGGGAGTGGAATTCACAGCCCTAAGTTGGCTTCCCTTGCTTTTCCTTCCCACCACCGTTCTGTCTCGCTGTCTAGTGACTGAGCCTGGAAGCAGCTTCACCTTGATGGACCAGCTGGAGCCATGCTAAGAACTCCACAGCCTTTTCTCCCAATCAGTGGTGTTAATGCCTCTGTTGTTTAGCGAAGTCTTCACCGTATCATTTTCTTTTGGTTGTCCTGGGAGCGTTGGCCAATTGAGAGCTGAGAGAAGAAGATCTCCCTAGTGAGGCAGTTTCCGGGCAGGTGAACACAGTGGTCCATCCATCAGAACTAGTTCCAAGGAGCAATACTTCATAGCTGGTAGATGCAGCTTCATGGAGGACACTAGCATTGGCTTAGTGAGCTTCCCATTTGATCCCCAGGGCAGCACAGTGGTTAGCATTGCTGCCCACAGTACCAGGTTCGATTCAGAGCTCGGATCACTGTCTGTGGAATTTACATGTTCTCCCCGTGTCAATGTGGGTTTCCTTCAGGTGCTCTGGTTTCCTCCCACAGTTCAAAGATGCGCAGGTTAGATGGGTTGGCCAGGCTAAATTGCCCGAGAGTATCAGGGGGTTTGACTAGGATAAATGCATGGATTATGGATAGGGCCTGGGTTGGATTATAGTTGGTGCAGACTCATTGGGCTGAATAGCCTTGTCCTACACTGTAGGGTTCTATGATTCAACACAATTACCTGTGATGAAAGCTTTCAAGGTACCAATAGATGACCCAGGTTCGCTACAGTGGAGGAGGGTAATCAACATAATATCCTAAAAACCAGAACTCTTGTTGACTTCCAAAGTTCCCAGGTGTCAATGTTGGTACAGCTTGAAGAAGGCATCACTGGCTCAGTGTTAGACGTCCTCATCCCTTGGGAGAGGTGCTTGCTGAGATAAGTGAAGTGCTATACACACTCAGTCAACACGGATGGTGGGGTGAATGCTCATTTGGCCTGGGGAAGACTGATGAATGATGTTCTCGGTGATGTTTAAAGATAGGCCAACCCTCCTATCGGAGGTGTTGAAGATGTGAAGCATCCAATGCATGTCTTGTACAAGGTGAGCCATCACCCAGCAGACATCCGCAAAGTGAAAGTGCCCTTGTTTGACAGTTTTGTTTTTGCCTGGAAATGATCAAGTGGCTGGCAGTCAGACAATAAGTCAACAGCTGTCAACATCTTCAAGGAGAGGAGAAGTAAAGAAAAAGATAAAAAAAAGACAATTCCAACAAAAAGAAGCAATCTGATTAAATCAACAAACATATATTAGATAATATAGATATTGCTAAAATATACAATCAAAGGCTAAGATGAGTATTCAAGGGCAATAAGGACATGTGGAAAATTTTATGGTGACCTCATGTCTAGGAAAATTGTCTAGACTGAATAAGCTGATAGATGATGTACTTTAAAGAGTCTGCCTGAAGCTTTATTGCTATTATAAAAACATGGGCCTACGTCTTTGCAGCTTAGTAAGTGTTTGCATAAAAGCAATTTTTTATAGTGTGTAATGACGTGAGTTTCATATCAATGCATTCCATTAACTGGAGCTAATGAATAGCAAAGAAAGTTGTTTTGGATAGGGCTCTTTGTAAATTTACAACTTTCAAGATGAATTTATACTTACATCAATGCACAAAAGTTATAGCACACAACAGCTAGCCTGTTGAATTATTTCAGTCATATTTGTTCTGTTTTGCACCAACTGAGTGAATAAGAACAGTGACAGAGTGAGAAAAACTAAAGTAAAATGCCCCATGTACATTTCCAATTTCTTGTATTTCAGGGAACATCAATGAAGATAGTCCAAGGCAATGTTTTCATGAAGGGCTTTAAAAATGATGGGTGGGACCTGATTCAGGGAACCCCAGCACCATTCCCATTTCCTTTGCCGGAAAGGGGTAAGGGTGTGGGTAAGTAACTCAGATCGGCATTTCAGACCTTCCAATATTTTTGTGAAGTTGAGCCTGTTTTGTTCAGAGGTCTGTTTGTTCACAGAACCTCACGGAAGTCTGAATCATGAGGGAACTGTAGTCTTGAGTTCAGAACAAAAAGTCAATTAGACATTCAAAATTTCCTTTGAAAAACATTGCAGCTCTTAAAGTCTCAAAAAGCTGTGAATCAAACACAGGCATAGAAAATCCGACTAAGGAAATCTTTAATCCACTTCACACCTTTTAATCTTATCCAGATACGAATGTAAGAACTAGGAGCAAATGCAGGCAGTTCAGACCCTCAAGCCTCCTCTGCCATTCAATATGATCATGGCTGATTTCATCTTGGCTTCACCTCCATGTTTCTACCCACTCTCCATAATCCCACTACTAATTAAAAACCTATCTAACTCCTCCTTAAATTTGTACTGTGTTCCAGCATCCATTGCATTCTGGAATGGAAAATTCCACAGATTCATGATCATTTGAATGAAATAATTCCTCCTTATTTCTGTCTTAAATCTGCCACCACTTAGCCTAAAACTATGGCTTCCCATTCTAGAATATCCAACAAGGGGAAGCATCTGCTCTGCATCTACCCAGTCAATCTTCTTTGGCATATTCCATACCTCAATTTGATCTCCTCTCGTCCTTCTAAACTTCAATGAGTATGAGCTGCAATTGCTCAATTTCTCTTCATAAGGCAAGTCTTCATCCTTGGAATTAATTTCATGAACTTTCTCTGAACCGCTTCCAATGCATTTATATCCTTCCTCAAGTAAAGGGACCAAAACTGTGCTCAGTATTCCAGATGCGGTCTCACCAATGCCAAGGGCAGCATGGTGGCACAGTGACTAGCACTGCTGCTTCGTAGCACCATGGACCCGGATTTTCAATTATGACCTTTGGGGATTGAGTGGAGTTTGCACATTCTCCCCACTTCTGCATGGGTTTCCGCCAGCTGATCCACTTTCCTTCCACAGTCCAAAGATGTACAGCTTAGGTAGGTTGGCCATGCTAAAATTGAGCCCAGTATCAGGGAGATTAGCAGAGTAAATATTGGGGGTTACAGGGATAGGGCCTGGGTGATATTGTTGTTGGTGCAGGCTCGATGGGCTATATGGCCTCCTTCTGCACAGTAGGGATTCTGTGACTCTCTGATTCTATTCAACACAGTTGCAACAGCATCTCCCTACTTTTATATTCTATTCCATTAGCAACAATTTGCCTTCCTTATTACCTGCTGCACCTGCAGAGTAACTTTCTGTGATTTGTGCACAAGAACGCCTCGATCCCTCTGCAGTGAAGCATTGTGAAATTCCTATCCATTTAGATAATAAGTTACCTTTTTATTCTTCCAACCAAAATGGCTAACCTCATACATTAAATTCCATTTGCCAATTAAAACAGAGAGGCAATAAAGGTAATAAAGATTGCAGTCCAACAAAGTAACACTCGCTTTTGCAAATGATTAAATAGAACTTTGCTGAGCTTAATCCATTGCTCAGATCTTAAAGTTCAGCCAAGCATTCATATTAGATCCATTTCGAAAATAACAGACGCCTGGCAATCTGCTCAAGCTGATTTTGTTGACAAGTTACCAAACGACCTCAAGATTTTCACAGTCTGTTATTTTTAGCAATTTCAGGAGCACTTCAAAGGCTTGCCAGTCTTCCAGTGGCTTATTAATTTTGTACATAATGACAACCAAAAGACTGACTATGTAGGATGCTTGGGGAATGATAGTAATGGAAGGAGTATGGATGGTGGGAGGTACACAGGGTTATGGAGGAGATATGTGAAGAAAAACGAGGAAGGGGGAACAGTATGTTAGAAGGCCTGCCTCTGTTTACTGGGCGATTCACTCAGTTGGTGTCATTGGGAGGGGGGTATTCAAGGGTGAGGTGGTGTGAGGGCTAGAGGGCCTATCAACAATGATTAATTCTGAAGCATAGCCACTGTTATAATTTAGGGAACATAACAGTCAATGTGCACAGAATAAGATGCTACAAAGAGAAATAGGAAGCAGATAATCTGCTTCAGATATCACTTTTTGGGCAAGATAATAAAAGATCCCACTGTACAGGGGATTTCTCCTGGCGCCTTCACCAACACTTACCCCTTGGCCAATCTGAAGCAGATTATCTGCTTCCTATTTCTCTTTGTAGCATTTTATTCTGTGCACATTTTCCCTTGTAGGCTCTGCCCCTGAGTCCTGGTCCCTATGTGGAGCTGCCAGCGTTGGACTGGGGTAAACACAGTAAGAAGTCTCACAACACCGGGTTAAAGTCCAACCGGTTTATTTGGTAGCAAAAGCTACTAGCTTTCGGTGTGCTGCTCCTTCATCAGATAAGTGGGAATTCTGCTCACAAACAGAGCATATAAAGGCACAAACTAAATTTACAAAATAATTGAATGGTTGGAATGCGAGTCTTTACAGGTAATCAAGCCTTAAAGGTACAGACAATATGAATGGAGAGAGCATTAAGCATAGGTTAAAGCACAGATCCTGCACCCTATGCCCCACTCCTTGGCCCTGCTCCCTTGGACATGGGCATTTTTTCCCTTGTGCAGTGTCAAGGGCATAGACTGGGATTGCCAGGATGCCCTTGCTCAGAGATTACCACCCTCTGCTGCCCAGCCCTCTGGGGAGCTCTCATTGCCCCTCCCTTCACTCCAGAAGGGTCTCCTGCTAGTTCCCCACAAGTGGGGAGCTACTCTAAGCCCTGGTGGAGTGAAATACTCCTGGCGGGGTGGGAGATATTATTCGGCCAGGCGAATTCCATGCTGGGCCCGATAATCACATTTAAAATACATTAAAAACCAATTTAAATTACTTACTTCTTTTCTCGCCAGTTTCCAGCGCTGCACCTGTTATCTGGCTGTGGGAGACACATGTGGGTCAGGAACACACACACGAAGACTGCAAAATGCCCGATGTGTGATTTTCCCATCCTGATGCACCAAAAATCTTATACGTTAGGATTGAAGAATTGGGCCCAAAGTGTTTCCATTATAAGGAAAAGCATCTGGATGTTGTGATCCCACATCAGAAATGAATTGTACTGTCTGAAGTAAAAGAGTAGTGAGTGGAAGACCTGTCATAAAGCTCAACTCTGAAGAGCAAACACTTTGGTAGTGAGCATCCAAATCTCAGCTGCTTTCAATTCGTGGAAGTGACAGGAAGACGATAAATTTCCAAAATTTATCTTCATACTCTACTTGGAGATTTTTCCACTTTCTCCGCTTCATGACAATGCACGTGGTTATCATTGGTTTGCTTTTGATCCCTGACATTCCTGTGAAACTCAAAGAATCATCCTTGTACTTCATTACCCCACAAAGGAAAGTATTTTAGTCCCTTTGGATCTGTTACTTACTGCCACCTGGTGGGAAAGCTGTGGTGCTCCCTGCCTCCCTCACCATCATCCCCATCCCACTACTGTTTCTAAAATGTAATCAGGATCAAATTGATATAAATTATGGGCACCCCCCCCCCACCTGTTTTTACCAGCGCAAGAATCCTACCAGCAAGGAGTATAAATGGGTGCATCATAGAATCCCTATAATGCAGAAGGAGGCCATTCAGCCCATTGAGTCTGCACTGACAATAATTCCCCCCCAGGCCCTATCCTTGTAATCCCAAGTATTTTCCCTACTCATGAGTAATTTGGCATGGGCAACTAACCTAATCTACACATATTTAAAGTTTATTAGTGTCCCAAGTAGGCCTACGTTAACATTGCAATTAAGTTATTGTGAAAATCCTCTAGTTGTCACAGTCCAGTGCCTGTTCGGCTACATTGAGGTAGAATTTAGCATGACCAATGCACCTAATCAGCACATCTTTGGAATGTGGTAGGAAACCAGAGCACCCGGAGAAGACCTACAAAGACACAGGGAGAATGTTTGGAGTTCGTACAATCAGCCAAGGCTGGAATTGAACCCAGGTCTCTGGCACTGTGAGGCAGCAGTGCTAACCACTATGCCACCACGCCCTTTCGATTTAAACTGCCCAACTGCCTAATGTCTGCAAGATGAGCTAGGATAAAAATCCACCCCAAGTATCACCTTCAATAGCCACTATTTTGCAAACAGTTAGAATTTACAAAATCTCTATGTCACAGAGGGAGTCTAGTACTCTTTGAAAGTCACCATCAATATAGAGAAAAGGTTCACATAAATTCTTTCAGGCAACTCCTGAATGTTGTCCTTTTCACAATGTTTTTGCTACAGCCACAAGCCCAGTAATTGGCACAGCGAATGCTTTTGTGGTATTTAATGCAAGCTCAACATCTCAACACAGATGTCAGACTTAATTGGAGTGTAGTAAACTTCTCACTCAGCAGGGATGCACATTCTTTCGAGCAAGCTGTGGGAAAAAGAACTGCTCAACTGTTGCCACAACGAGAATGAAATTGGAGCCAATTGTTTTTGAAGTTTCCGAAATGCCACAATTCCACAATTTCTCCAGGTCACGTACGATCTGAAGATAAGAGGATGGGACAGGAACTTAATCTGTTTCTGCTGGCAAAAAAAAACCTCAAATAAAAGGTTCAAACAGTAGAATTTAAATTGAAAATGTTATATGCCAGGCTTTTACAGGTTACTCTAGAAGAGGATTGTATTCGTGTTTAGAAATTTATACTTTGTTGAAAAAAGCTAAGGGTAAAACATTCAGAAGTCAGATTTTAGTGCGCTTCCAGCCAGACCTAACATCATAGTCTGGAAACATCTGTCTGAAACATCCGTTTCATAGCACTTCATAGCTGCTGTCAGCGACTGGAAAATATCTACTTTTAAAACTGCCAAACTTACCGGCAAAACTTATAATTAGTATTGGGAGATTATTTTAAAACTTTTTCAGCCACATAGGTAGAAATGGTAATAAACCACAGGCAGTTTATTAGCATGCAAGGTTTTGTTTTGTTTGACACAAGGCTGTCTGTGATGAAAAGTGCTTCCGTTTTCCTCTGCTGAAAGGGGCCCTGTTTGTTGCCTTAAAGGATGTAAGAGAACTTCCCAACAGATACAGCACTGGTTTGACCTTTTGGCTAAGATCAAGTGTAGTATCAACATGCTGCGCTTGGTTGAAGTCATTAGGTTACATTTTAGCTTCATCTGAAGCAATTTTTAGAAATGGCATCTCGGCCTTTAGGCTAAGATGCAAATGAGATCAAGCCTTGGAGGAACAGCTATACCTACTCCAATCAGCCTAAATCAGGAGGTGAGAGACCTGTCTTGTCAGTTTGGATCAGGAATGTCCCAACTTGTTGGGACTCTGAATTGGATTTGATTTGATTGGATTGGATTGGAATAAAATTTTTAAAAAACTGGTTTGATTGAAGGGTTAGGCAAGCTGTTGTGTAAGGCCTTGAAGTTACTTGCCAACAGATAATAAATATATCAAATATTACTCCTCCTTCTCAAATAGTAAGCTTGACTGGTCAAACTCCTGTCTACCGTTATGGTACATACAATCCCTACCATGTAGAAGTAGGCCATTCAGCCCATCAAGCCTACACTGACAACAATCCTATCCAGGTTCTAAGCCCTTAACCCCATATATTTACACTTCTAATTCCCCCTGACAGCAAGAGGTAATTTAGCATGGCCAATGCACCTAATCCATTCGTGGGAAGGAAACCCACATACACAGAAGAATGTGTAAGACAGTCAGCCTTAGAATTGAACCTGGCGCTGTGAGGTAGCCACTGTTGCATAGGATCTTCTGCAGTATTTCTTTTGGAATCTAACTGAGCTGCTGGTCTCTGATTATTTCTGATTTCTCTTGTAATTCACCCTGTTGATTTTCCGTGCTCTGTTGAATGCTTTCTGAATGGCCAGTGTGCTGATCTCTATTGCATAAATCAGGCTAACTTCTATCATCTGACAACATTCCTTTACCAAAGCCCCAGCCCCACAATCACGGCAGAATTGCTCAATGTTCAACCTGGTAACTCAGTTCCTGCCATATTTCATTCTAAAGTCTGCTTCTTCTTGCTACGCTGGACCTAAGATGCGGGGCGAATGTTTTCATTTTGCACAGAGGGGGCACAATATGGTAGGGAACCCCTTTAATATAATTTATTTAAATGAAAGTCCTGATCTTCTTGGGTGGGAACCTCATTATAGATCGCCAGTGAGATGCTTGTTTTTGACTTTGTGAAATTTTGCATTCACATTGCCCTCGCACATGCTTATGTTGCACAATATTGCAACATAAAGGGGAGTTTAATATGTTTATTTCTGTAAGGCTTCTAGTTTGGCTTGGTAGCTTGTCAAATTAAAAAAAAACAAAGTTCCTATTTACCATTTGATCAAATATATTATTGATGTGCTGCATTTGTTTGAAGTCTTTAGTTTACACTGAGGATCCACTTGAAGCAATTTTTTAAAGCGGCATCTTGTTCTGTTGGCTAAAATGCAAATAAGGTCAAGCCTTGGAAGAGGAGCAATTCCTATTCCAATCAGCTTGGATCAAGCCCAAGACAGGAGGTGAGAGTCCTGTCTTGTCAGTGTGGATCTGGAATGTCTCAACTTGTTGAGACTCTGAATTGGTCTTTGATTGGATTGAACAAAAAAAAGTTTCTATTTACCATTTCTCAGAAGAATTAGTAATTCAATATTCATTCTTGTCTATTATTTAGTTTACTCTGATCCAGATTTATAAAATGTAATCCTACTCTGCCAGAATTGTTTTATTGCTTGGAAAAGGCTCATAACTCAATTTTAGTTCAGTCTTATCTGGTATCTGCAGATAATGTAATTGTGATCAGAAAATACAAAGTAGATATTCCCCAAACTGTGTTTACTTTATGGCAAATAAAATGGAGCTTATCTGTTGCACAGTACAGTATATTCTGTGTAAAAGTTGATCTCATGTTGTTAGTAGCTAATAGTGCAGTTTGATGGATGTTAAATATCCAGTAATTTAAGGTAATCAGGTTTCGGATGTTTATTTAAGTATACTCAGATGCTTATATAAGGAACAGATACATTTTTTATATACCTCACATAAAAGTCAACCTTACTTTTCACAGATCAATTAAGTCCAAAAATCAGAACCAAATTTTTTTTATTAGCATCACAAATAGGCTTACATTAACATCACAATTAAGTTACTATGAAAATTCCCTAGTTGCCACACTGCAGCGCCTGTTCAGGTGCACTGAGGGAGAGTTTAGCATGACTAATGCACCTTATAGCATGTCTTTTGCACTGTAGGAGAAAACTGAAGCACCCAGAGGAAACCCATGCAGACACAGAGGAAATTCATGCAGACTCCATGCAGTGACCCAAGCCGGGAACTGAGCCTGGATCCCTGACATTGTGGGGCAGCAGTACTAATCACTGTGCCGCCAAGCCACAACAAGTACAATCCTAGTGATGCTTAGGATGTTAAACTGACAAAATGAATCAGTAATTAAGACAAAACATCATCAGCCTTTGAAATTCAGGTAAGCCACATAATCTATCCAGATGCCTTTGAAAAGTGATAACAAACACACAGCTCAATTTAAGTTGAAAGAGCATTCGCTGAAATAACAAACTCTGTCACAGCAAAAAAGCTTAATATTTCTGAGTACACAGATATTGGAGAAATATATTGAAGAAATGAGAAAAGATGCCAACAAATTAATGGTTTTTACTCTATTCCATCAATTATTTATAAAATGATAACCAAAGCTAGAACCTTACTGCACAACAAGCAATAATAACAGCCAAAGTTGAAATTAGGTTTATAAGTGTATTTTTCAGTTGAAGAAGCAAAGATCATTTTGGATTTCAATGATGACTTTGTTTTGTCTTTGTTTCATGCTGTCTTGGTTCATTTGAGTGGTGTGGACCAAACATAGGCAATTGGGACTAGCTGAGAGGGCACCATGGTCGGTATGGACAGGTTGGGCCGAAGGACCTGTTTCCATGCTGTATTGCTGTATGACTCTATTGTTAGAATTCTACCACCCTGGCTGTTATGGTATCAGAGCAGACGAGGAGCAGACAATGGAAATGTCCGTTGACCTCGGGCAGGATCTTCTGGTCTCACTACAGCAAGGCCATAAAATCCCGTTCTATGACTCTAAATCAAGCATTCTTGCTAACACCTCAAAAATATTATTCATATAAAACTCGACCCTTTAACCTTTTTTTTATTTGCTTTCACTAATTCAAATTTTTATTGATTTACCAAATGTGGGCATTGTTACCAGCTGGCAGAGAGGTATAAAATCTTTCCTCATGACAGGCCAGTTTTACTCCAAGACCCAAACAAGTATCCTTTTTACACTTTAAAGTTTAAACTTCAAATTTTAAAGTGTAAAAAGGAGATTCCAAGAATCTATTCCTCCCAAATAGAATGGGGTAAAGTTATTCACTGTTATCCAGCAGATTTGATGTTTTAGTCAACGGCATCAGAATGTGAATTTTAAATTGAAGTCCCATTTATAAATAATATTAACTGTTTGGCAGATTCACTTTTAGATCTAATGCATGGAACTCACTATCATTTTTGGCAAAACCCTTTTTGTCTCCTACATTTCTCCAGTGATGGGAGTGTAGTGGAATAAAGACACAAGGCATGATCTTATGACTTTGTCCCACCTGACCTCTCATGAGGGAAGGTGGCGAGATCGGGCAAGAGGTGACAAATGAAAAAGTGCCCAGTTTCTCGCCTCTTCATATCGCAGGTGTTTTGCCACAGGAAAGAGGGGAGCTCTGCCGGGATGGCGATCGGAGTGGGTGGGAGAGAACTCTGCAGTCCCCATCTGTGGAGCTCCCCCTTCCCGCAGCCATTTGCAGAACTCTGCAATTGGCAGAGGGAAGGGGAAACTCCACAGATGGGACAATCAGGATGGGAGGGAGGGTTTTCTGCAGACGAGGGCAATTGGCAGGGGGAAAAGGAGGAGCTCCGTAGATGGAGGCAATTGGCTGGGGGCAGGGATTGCAATGTCCATGGGGGCAAATGAGCTGAAGTGGCGGGAGATCTCTGAGAGATCAGGGTGTATGTGCAATGGCATGCCAAGAGATCAACAGCCAGCTTCCCTGGCGAATTCTTCCCACCTCTGCAGGCGAGAATCACATCCTGGCACTATTTTTGCTCTAATTGCCATAAGATTGCGCATATTAGTTCACCCAAAAAAAATGGTGCCATTCATTCCCTTTTTCCCATTCATTCGGCATTAGAAATTTTTTTTTGGAAGATTGCGGCCTCAGAAAACTGGCACTGTAATATCTACCTGGTTGATTAGTTCAAATCAAATGGAGAGACATCTTTTAACATTTTTTTTATGCTCTCTAATGCAGAGGAACTGCCAAGGCCTGGGGAAGACTAGCTGGGATTGGAAACACTTTAACAAAGGTGAGAATTTTATCAACAGCATGCCATTCCCAACATTGTAACTGGAATTCTCTGCTACTTCCAGTTGCCCTTCTTTTGCTGTTTCCAACACAATTATAATTAAAATTGTGAGCCCCACAACATGCCAAGAAACTTGATGCAATTTAGTGGTGGGGGCTTCTTTTCATTGTCAGCTGACAATGCTGGCCTATGGGTGGTCCATTTAAGCGCCTCCTGTCCAAACAGGGAGGCTGTGCATTCCAAGAATCACAGTACCATGCTCGAGGGGGGTCATATTCACTGGCGAACTGATGTGTGACTGTCGAAACAGACAAGCCTCAAAGTCAATGATACCTCCCGGCATGTTCTCCTACGAGGGATATGGACATGGTGAGAAGGGAGCAACTGTTTCTCTTTTTTTGAGGGGTCAGTCACGAGGGGGCATAGTTTTAGGGTAAGGTGCAAAAGATTCACAGAGGATTTGAAAAAACGTTTTCACTCAGAGGGTGGTGGGAATCTGAAATGCACTGCCGGGGAAGATTATCAAGGCCAGAAACCTTACAACCTTTAAAAAATATTTGGATGAAATATAATGTTCAAGAGCCTTACTACCGGAAGGACGTGGAGACTCTGGAGAGAGTGCAGAGGAGGTTTACCAGGATGCTGCCTGGTACGGAAGGTCTGAGTTATGAGGAGAGGTTAGGCAAATTGGGACTGTTTTCGTTAGAAAGGCGTACACTTAGAGGAGATCTAATAGAGGTGTACAAGATTATGAGGGGTATAGATAGAGTAAACAGGGTTAAGCTTTTTCCTAGGATGGACTCGAATGGCACAAGGGGTCACAGGCTTAGGGTGAGGGGGGTAAGGTATAATTTGGATGCTAGAGGGAGTTTTTTCACACAGAGGGTGGTGGGGTATGGAATGCGCTGCCAAGTAAAGTGGTGGAGGCAGGTATTCTGGAGTTATTTAAGAAATACTTAGATGGGCACATGAACAGAATGGGAATGGAGGGGTATAGAAAATGATTTAAAATAGGGATCATGAGCCTTGGGAGTCCCTGGGAAGTGTGTAAATAGATGATGATATTGATGTACTTGTTTTTATCCTACAGGTGCTTTGGTCCACCTTGTTGTCTAACGAGGGGCATACACGCAATGGGTAGTGACAGGGCTGCTCTTGGATTTTTTTTCGAGAGTATCCTAGTGCTTTCATGTTGTTAGTGTATGCTTGACTTGGACCATTTGATGGGCAACATGACAGCTCAGTGACTATCGCTGTGCTGTGCAGATACATGGATTTGGGCCTGTGTCTGTGGGAGTTTACGCATTCTCCCTGTGCTTGCGTGGGTTTTCTCCGGGTGCTCCAGTTTCCTCCCACATCCCAAAGATGTGCTGTTAGGTTAATTGGCAAAACAAATTCTCTCTAAATTGTCTCAAATTTGGCTTTTAATCCATAGATATATAAACATGGACAGGGATCGCAGGTAGAGGTGGGAACATCGGGGTGGTGGCGCAGGCTCATTGGGCCGAAGGGCCTGTTTCCCATGCTGTTTTGTTCTTTGTTTTTAGTTCTTTGAGATGGGACAAGTGCAGGGGAATTGGATTAGGGCACCTTTAGTGGTAGGTATTGTTTGTTTAAATTGATGGGCCAAACGGCCTTTTCTGCGCTGTATGACTCTCTGAATCTACAAGTCATCAGGGTGTGTTGCTGTCTTATGAAATAGGCATCAGGAGGCCTCCTCACCAAACCAAGGCAGCCCTGACAGAGGTAGCAGAGGAGGAGAACAATCCAGCCAAACCTCAGTCCAATATACAGAAGCAAATCAACAACCTGCTCCAATCCAAATGCACAAGTGCCAGTCTTACATCTCCTACATTCATCAGTCATGAATATGTTCAAATGGGCAGCTGTGCCAGAAGCATGAATATGTGATCAGCCACAGTGCCACATGGTTTGTGCAAATTTTGCTTTTGTGTGCCCTCTACCTTAGTCACAACTGCACAAAACCAGCTAGTGCATGCCACTTTTAAACAATCCTGAACCAAATACCATAAGTTTCTCAAGATGCACTGTTAATTTAAACCTGAGGTAAGACCTTATTGAAAACTGTTTCATCTTAATGAGCAACCATTGGCATGCAAACAAATCACAAGTGTGAACCCGTCGCAGCCTAACACAATGCTGACTTTAAGTCTGCATAGCTGCCTACCTTCAGGAAGTCAAAATCTCACATCCCACAATCGCTGCTCATGTGGGCTCCTCCCAAAGTTTCATATTACCATATGATTGCCTACATTACAGCAGTGACTACACTTCACAGGTATTACATTGGCCGTAAAGTGCTTTCAAACATTCTGAATTTGTGAAAGATGCAATAGAAATAATAGCATTTCTTCTTTCCTCTTTTCTTTCAGGAAAGAACATTTACTGAAAATTAGACCAGTCCAAGGGAGAAGAGAAATTGATGCTCTAAAGGTCAGATGAATCAGTTAGATGGAAACTCATGGCCAACGTTTATTACCCATCCCTAGCTGCCCTTGAGAAGGTGGTGGTGAACTGTCTTCCTGAAATGCTGCAGTCCATGTTGTTAGGGAGGGAAATCTGTGCGATTTCTAAGCCAGAAATAAACAGAATTAGAGGTTCATGGCATTAAAGGTGAAGTAATTCATAACGTGTTGTTTTAACACTCTACTATCATAAGATTAAAAATACATCGGCTGTGTGCCTCTAATTGTTCGAGTAACAGTTATAATAAAACATTACAAGCACATCAAGTGCCAGCTTTCACCACAGGGCAGATCACATTCCATCTGCCAGGTGCCTGCTGTTGCCTTTGAAAATAAAGCGACAACACAATGAATTCATCAAGGTATTTAAATGAGCTAACCTTCATACAAATCAGAGGAGGAGAAAAAAATTTTCATCAAAGTCAAAGAAATTTTACTCTTAGTCTATTAATTTCATTAATACTTTCAGATTGTAAGTATAAAACCACTTAGAGCTTTTTATTCATAGAAACTCTACAATGCAGAAGAAGTCCATTTGGCCCATCAAGTCTGCACTAACAATAGTCCCACCCAAGACCCATAACTCCACACATTTACCTCACTAATCCCTCTAACCTACAACCAGGAACACTAAGGGGCAATTTAGCTTGGACAAACAACCTAACCCGCACATCTTTGGAATGTGGGAGGAAACCGGAGCACCCGGAGGAAACCCACACAGATACAGGGAGAATGTGTAATCTCCACGCGGTGACCCGTGGGCAGAATCGAACTCAGTTTCCTGGCACTATGAGGTAGCAGTCTAACCACTGTACCAATGTGCCACCCTAAAATTTAATGCACCCCAAATGTGATTTATGTATTTAATATTTCATGGGGAGAAGAGCATTATTGGTGAGGAAAATCATGTCTCACAAATTTGATTGAGTTTTTTGAAGGGGTATTGAAGAAGGTAAATGAGAGCAGTGCAGTTGATGTTGCCTACATGGACTTTAGCAAGGCCCTTGACAAGGTACCCATATCATATATTGTTGCATAAAGTTAAATCTCACAGGATCCAGGGTGAGGTAGCTAAATGGATACAAAACTGACTTGATGACAGAATGTAGAGATGTGTCAATGACAGAAGTCAGAGGGTAGTTGTAGAGGGTTTTTTTCAAACTGGAGACCTGTGACCAGCAGTGTGCCTCAGGGATCAGTCTGAGTCCACTATTATCTGTCATTTATGTTAATGATTTGGATGAGAATACATGAGGTATGATTAATAAGTTTGACACTAAAATTGGTGGCATAGTCAACAGTGAAGAAAATTATCTCCAATTGCAATGGGATCTTGATCAATCGGGCCATTGGGCTGACAAATAGCAGATGGAGTTTAATTTAGATAAATGTAAGGTGATGCATTTTGGTAAACTGAACCAGGGCAGGACTTACTCAGTTAATGGTAGGGCGTTGGGAGAGTTACAGAACAATGAGATCTAAGGGTACAGGTTCATAGTTCCTTGAAAGTAGAGTCACAGATGGACAGAGTGGTAAAAGAAGCATTCAGCATGCTTTATTTCATTGCTCAGAATATTGAATACAGGAGTTGGAATGTCTTGTTGAAGTTGTACAAGACATTGGTAAGGACTCACTTGGAATACTGTGTGTAGTTCTGGTCACAATAATATAGAAAGGATATTAATAAACTAGAGTGCAGAAAAGATTTACTCGGATGCTACCAGGACTTGATGGATTGAATTATAAGGAGAGCCTGGATAGACTGGGACTTTTTCTCTGGAGCATAGAAGGCTGAGCAGTGATCTTGTAGAGGTCTATAAATAATGAGGGGCATAGATCAGCTAGAAAGTCAATATCTTTTCCCAAAGGGTAGTGGAATCTAAAACTAGAGGGCATAGGTTTAAGATGAGAGGGGAGAGATACAAACATGCCCAGAGGGGCAATTTTTTCACATAGAGGGTGTTGAATGTCTGGAACAAGCTGCCGGAGACAATAATAGAGGCGGGTACAATTTTGTCATTTTAAAAAGCATTTAAACAGTTACATGGCTAAGATGGGTATAGAGGGATATGGGCCAAATGTTGGCAATTGGAACTAGCTTAAGGTTTAAAAAAAGGTCGGCTATGAATAAGTTGGGCCAAATGGCCTGATTCCATGCTGTTAAACCCCTATGACTCTATGACAGCGATTTCTAAACCAGCATTTGTTGCTCATTCCCAATTATTCCCGAACTGAGTAACTTGCTTGGCCATTTTAAAAGCCAAGGCCATTTTAAGAGTCAATTATATTGATGTGAATCTGGAATCACATAAAGACCAAGTAAGGATGCAAATTTCTTTTCTGAAGAGGCTTCTCTTTTTGAACCAGATGTTTCTTTTTCAACAATCGTTTATGGTCACAGACTAATTTGTGATTCTAGGGGTGAAAGTTTCTGAAAAAATGACAGTACCATTTTTGACACACAAATTGGTGCAATTCCTGTCAGCCCCAGCAGTGCGATCCTGATTGTGATTTTCAATTACTTAGATTTCTCCCCAACCCCACATGAAATCACTGCTCCTGAGGCATGAAGCGTCTGATTTGCTGGACCCCAGAGGTCATCTGAGCCTTCAGCAAAGGAGGTGCTACACTTAAAGAGCTCCATAGCATCCGCTCTCATTCAATCCAGGAGGATGACAATAACAAAACCATTTTCTCGATTCATAGAGGAGGCCCTCACCTATATGCTGGATGTGGTGGAAGCGAAACAGGGAACAATATACCCCCGGGCTGGCTGGAAATCCTCCTGCAAGGTGACAAATCCTACCTTGGAGACAGTGGCAGCACTGGTCAGTGCCAGCAGCCAGTCTTGTGACGGGGGTGCAGTGTCACGAGAACCTGATTGACATACTCTGTTCTGCCAAGGTAAGTACTCACTGTCTCCTCTCTGCACTCCACATAGCTGTCACCCCTCAGAATGTCACCTGAATTCCATATGCTGCCACCCCACAGTGTCCCAACACTTGCCCTTCCATAAGCTTCCTCACATCCCCGGCACTCCTCATCAGTATCCCTCTCTGCTGACATACAGTGCCCACACCTGCCAGTATCACCAACATCTGACCTGCCAATCAACCAACTCCCATCATTCCCATTGGTGTTCCTGCAGGAAAAAATGAATGATGGGATGTCCAAACAAAGGATCCTGACTCTTTACGTGGAGAGAGCCATAGAGGAGGAAAAGGGATTGGTCTTTGCTGAGAGCAAGGTGGGCCTGCGACAGAAAAATGAGGAGCTACTACACCTTCATCCAAATGTCCAAACTCAAATGAGTTCTATGTATTCCAAACCCTTGAGTAGGCCATGCACTAATACCATCGTTCTCTCTTTGCAGAAACATCACGCAAATAGCCTGACCCATCCATTAGCAATATCCCACAGTCCACCCTCGACACAGCCTCGCAGAAAGTGTCAGAGGTGAATAGCATCACAGCTAATACCCACACCATCCACCATCGCAGGGACGCACACCCCGGTGGGGGCCTTTTAGCAGGCAGCTTCTGAGTCACTATCTGATGATGGTGAAGCCCATTAGGCAGAGATAGAAACATCCCAGGGATCAGACAGTTGGAGGTCTATACCTCTGGACACATTTGTCCCTCAGCTGCTGGAGATGCAAAGGCAGAACCAAGATTACCAGAAGCGACACTCCTAAATGGAGGAGTCCCACAGCCTTCTATCACAGGAGATGTTGCCAGCAATATGTGACACTAAGGTCAAGCACTACAAGGATAGCATCCGCAGTGGATAGCATAGAGCAAGAGGTCAGATCCATGATGGGAAATGCATGAAACATGGATCAGTTCCTGAGGACCATGACGGAAGATGTCAGCTGTATGCTTCGGATAATAGTGGGCCTCCAGGACTGGCAGTGCCAGATGACATTGACACTTCTGGAGCTCACTCCAGCTGCCCCTCCATCTCATGAAGTAACCCAGGGACCCACGAGCACCCAAAGGGAGGCGGAACTGCTGTAGCACATCCTGAGGCCTTACACCCAGGAGAGGCTGGGGAGTGACCAGTCAATCTGAATCCTTCCCTTCCTGAGACCGGCGCAACTCCGGCGCAGCGGAAAGATCAGCAAAGCCACCCAAAGGAGGCCGGGCTCTCCAAGTCCTGGCTCTCCAGAGGATGCCCACCAAGGAAATCTCAGGCAACAGAAGGCTGCCTCCATCTCTGATGTGCATCCTGGGAACACACCTAGACATAGTGGGAGGGTTTACAAGAATTATAGGGGCACGGGTTAAGGTAGGCATAGATTGTTAAATTTGGAAATGTCACTGAATTAAATATTGGGTGGGATTCTCCCAAAAAAAAATTCTGTTGAATTTGTGTAAAAGCTAGCGTAAATCCGTTGTATTTCTCACCGGGTGTTTCAAAATGAACCTCCCACGCTCTGTGCACCACTGCAGAGTGCACGAAGGTGAATCTCATTAGAGATCAGCGAGCAGGGCCTATTTCCGCTGGAGATGCCAGCAGCATAGCACTGAGCGGGCCATTGCGTACATGCCAATCTATCGGTGCCAAGATGGCCCTCACTGTTGGCCAGTGCGTAGTGCCGGTCTCCTGATTGCTGGCCTATCCCGTGACGACTCCCCCCAGCCCACCTCAATTTCTATGCCCTCCTGCCATACCCGCGCAACCCCCCCCCCCCCCCCCCCCCACCAGCAGTCCTGATCTCCTGATTCCACCCCCCCCCATCCCTCGCCCCAACATCAGCAGACTGATCCACAACCCCTCACTGGCAAGTTGAGAGCTATTGTAAATCCAGCTTGAGTTAAATATTCCTGGTAGGGTTATGGGGAGTGGTGGGGGGGAACACTTTGTCACGGGCTTGCTACCGATAGTAAAATCTTTATTTACAAAACTGGCCCAGGGCTGACATTGCTGGAAATCTTTCTGGAACATTATCAGCCCCATTATTGTTCCTCACCACTTTAATGTCTCAGAATCTTCAATCCTCCTCCCAGTGTCATGGTGTTTGTCCCCCGCGGGACACAGTTGTTTTTTTTGGCCCTCAATGCCTGCCCAATGGTTAGGCCCTCTCAGTGTGAATGTTTCATTTGCAGTGATAGGTGTCAGGCTTAATTCAGTGACCCTGCGACCTTCGCCCCTAATACCCCCCCCACGGCAAAGAGACAAAGGAACATAGAGCAGAACCTCACTCAGACATTAGCCGAGGAATCAGCACTCTGGCAGACACAAGCTATGGTTAAGGAACATCGTTGTGTTTCCTCACTGAGAATTGTCATCCCCTTCCTGCAGTGGCTGGGCAGCAGGCACTCAGGGACTCCTCTCGCCCAGCACCCTGATATTCAGTATCTCTGCCATCCTCATTCCTGGTTGCAGGGAGGTCACAACATCCTGGGGGGGATCACACTGTCAGACAGCAGACTAGTCCTCCTCCATAAAGGATGAGATGTGTCTCTAACCCTCCTGCCAATGCACATCTTCACCCCGGCCTAATCTCCATCCTCCGGATCCTCAATCTACTCTTCCTCAACTTCCTCCTGAATGTTCTCCTTGTCTGAGGATTTATGCCAATTATCCAGAGCGTCCTCAGGAAAGTGAGCTGCAGAGCCAGGTTGTGGTGGGCACAACAGTCCTTGACAATGCAGGAGACCCTCTGGGGCTATATTGAAGGACCTCGTTCAGAACTGTTAAGGCAGTGGAACTGCATTTTTAGCAGCTTGATGCGCTGCTCGTGAAAGATTGTGTCCACAGTGAACATCATTGTATTTGGCCTCTACTGCGGTCTGTGGTCTCCGCACTAGCATCATCAGCCATGGCTTGAGCAGATATCACTAATCCCCAAGGGGCCATCCTGGCAGCCTGGGTTTTTTGTAAAGGTTCCAGGGACTGGCCGAGGATGTAACTCTCATGCATGCTCCCTAGAAACCAGGTCCACATGTGCCTGAGATCCTTTGGTGATCACATACCAGCTGGACATTGAGGGAGTGGAGCCTCTTCTGGTTTATGAAGGGGACTCTCTTCAGGACTAAAAGAGCCACATGAATACAGTCAATCACCTCCTGCACCTGTGGAAGACCAACTATTTTCCTGAAGCCTGTAGCCCTGTCACTGTGTCAGGCCAAGTCCACACTGAAATGTATGAAGTCCAGAGCCCATGCAGAAAGTGCATCCGTCATCTCACAGGTGGATGTCTGCGAAATGCCACATGGGTCACCCGTTGACCCTGAAATGATCCCGTATCATAAAGGTTAAGGGTTGCCTGGCATTTACAGGGAATGGATGTCCTCCGCCATTATGTGGCACCAAGTCCACAAGTATGGGACACATGAACTACGCAGTCTCCCTGGTGAGGCAGAGTCCTCGATGGCACATTTTGTCTGACAATTCCATGAAGGATGCACAAGTCCAGTAGATCCTTAGCTTTATGCAGATTTGTGCCTCCCAGTGCAACCTCCGGTCCCTCAGCCTGCCCTATGGCTCCCTGTTTTTCAGGGTCTTCCCTCAGTACCACTGTACATTGCCACTGGAGTCTGTGCTCCTCCAGCACAGTTCTTAGTACAATGGTCAGCTTCACTGACTCTATTCCAATATCAATTGGAATCATGCAAGGCATGTGAGAGAGAGAGAGAGGGAGAGTCAGGTTGGTGTCACAGCTGCTGACCATCATTAACTCCCCTGACCCATTAGCCTTCCTGACCTGGAAGCAGCCAGTCCCAGCCAGCAGCGACTGCTTACCCACAGCCCAGGTGCCCTCCCATCTCCAGAACACGTCTGGCTCTGGCCTAGGTCCTTATAGAGTTAGACTTGCCATTAAGTCTCATCTGATTCTCTCTTCCTTAGACTCTCTAACACTGGTGGTTCTGACAGGAGGGTTATATACTCACTCATCCTGGAAGGCCAGGGTCAAATGGAGGATAATGGATCTGACTGGAAATGTTGGGGTCCAGACACAGAAGTGAGTCCAGTGCCTCTTGATCCCATACAACCAAGCTTTGTGCCCTGAACCCTGAATATTCGTCCCATTTCTTGACTTTGAGACTGTGAACAGCTAACATTGCTAAGGGTTAGCCCTTGGTAGCCAATTACTGTGATGAGTGTGAGTTTCAGGAATGTTAGAGGACACTATTGCTTTTTGCTTCAGGGAGAATCGAAGCTAATAGGCATCCTTCTTACTGAGGCTGCATCATTCCGAGATCTCATTGCTGCCACACCTCTACACTTAAGCCTTCTGGAAAGCCTTTCCAGAGGTTGTTTATTATTTTGAATTCAAATTCCACCATGGTGGGATTTGAACCCAAGTGCCCAGAGTCTAGTCTCCTGGACTGCTTAGTCCAATGACATTACCACTATACCATTTTTTCCCCATATAGTAGTATTAACATTCAAGGAGGAGTTTACAAAACTTGCATTATATAATACTTTTTATATAGTAAAGCCCCAAAGACAGAGCACAGGATGATTATCAAGCCAAAGAAAGAGATGTTATCACTGGCTACCTATCTATTGGCTGCTTTCTAATGGATACCAGGTCAAAAACACTGGAACTGTCTGGGTATTCTGAGCATTTCCAGTGAGAAAAATCCACAAAAATGCTCATGCTGCTCCTAGTTAGTGCCATAATATAATTTGATGTTATTAAATTAGTGTGAGATTGAATTAAGAATATATGTAAATATAGCATTAAATCAGAATTTAACATTATCCACAGGATTTATTTTAGATTAGATTTAGATCTACAGGATTTAGAGTTATTTGAATATGATAAGTGAAATTTAACATCCTTGCGTCCATATGTTCATCAATTTCTCAAATTTGAGATAGTTGCCATTTGCAATCTGTGCCAAAGGAGCTGAAATGGCTTGAAGCAGACAATATTATGGAGTGAATTGACTCAGCAATATAGATATCAAATTTAACCATTACCTGTTGCAAAAATGGCAATTATGCATGGCTTATCTACCTAACTTGCACATTTTGTGACTGTGGAAGGAAACTGGAGCACACACATGGAGATTCATAAAATGTTGAGAGGAATAGATGGGATGGATTCTCGGAGGCTATTTCCCAGGGCTGAAATGGCCGCTACGAGAGAGACAGATTTAAGGTGCTGGGGAGCAGGTACAGAGAAGATGTTAGGGGTAAGTTTTTCACTCAGAGGCTGGTGAGTGAGTGGAATCAGCTGTCTTTGGTGGTGATAGAGGTGAACTCGCTAGGGGTCTTTTAAAAGACTTCTGGATGAGTACATGGGATTTAATGGGACTGGGAGTTACAGATAGTCTATGGTCTTGTAGGTATGGGTATGATCAGTGCAACCTGTGGGCCAAAGGGCCTGTTTGTGCTGTAGTGTTCTATGTTCTAAACCCATGCAGATATGGGCAGAACATGAAAGCTACACATGGACACACTGGAACTGAACCTGGGTTCCTGGTGCTGTGAGATAGTGCACTGAGCTACCATGCTACTCCTTCAAGGTTTCTTCAATGGTAAAAATGATGTAATGTTCAATTGTTCAGTTAATTTGCATTTAATTGTATGTATTTATTGTCTGCTCACAATGTGCTGAGACTCAATCATGTGGTTACGGAGAAACTGAAAGTTAGCAGTAAGCTTCTGGCTCCAGATATTTTTAAAGCAGTTAATAATAAGGAATAACATTAGTAATATTCCTGTTCATACAGGGAAAATGGTAACAGAATCATCACTGCATATATCTGAGGCATAAAACACATTGCTGCATTAACCTCGTTGGTTCTATTGTTCTTGGTATAATTGTAGCCAGAAAATAGGCTACAATGGCTTCTTCTTGCTCCAACATATTTACCGCTGGTGACCAAGAGATCAGACTTTGGCCCCTCATTTTTCTCATCTACACGTTGTCCCTTGATGACATCATTTGAAAGCACAACATTTGTTTCCATATGTATGCTCATGATATAAATCTCTACCCCACTATCATCTCTCTTGATTCTGCCACTATCTCTAAATGATCAGACTCCAATATTGAAAACTGGATGTGCAGAAATTTGCTCCAAATAAATGTTGGGAAGACCAAAACTATCATCTTCAGCCTCTGCTGCAAACTCCATTCTGTGACCACAGATTCTATTTTTTTCCCTGACAATTGATTGAACCAGGTTGTCTGCAACCTTGGTATCATATTTGATTCAGAGTTGAACTCCTGACCACATAGCTACACCATCAATCAGGCCTTCTATTTTCATCTATGTAGCATCACCAGGTCAGTGTCTGCCTCCATTCTTCTACTGTTGAAAACCTTCATCCATGTTGTTTTTACCTCTAGATTTGATTGTAGTGATACACTCCTGACTGATCTCCCATGTCTTAGCAGCTGTAAACTAAGGTCATTAAAACGTCTGTTGCCTGAGTCCTTATTTGCACCTGGATCTGTTCACTCATCATCTCTCTGCTCCCAGTTAAGCAATATCACTTTTTTAAAATTCTCATCCTTGTTTTCAAATCCTTCCATGACTTCACCCCACCCTGTCTCTGTTATCTGCCCCAGCCCCACAACTCTCTTGAGATATCTGTGCTCCTTTAATTGTGGCCTCTTGAGATGAATTGGGGAATTTTAATTACCCTATCATTTATTCATTGTATCTTCAGCTGCTAAACACTATAATTCCTTCTCTAAACCTCGAAGTTCTATCTCTCGTTTCTCTTTTAAAAAGGTCTTTAAAATCTACTTTTTTGCCAAGCTTTCATTCATCTGCCCTAATATTTTCTCTATGGCTGAGTGTCAAATTTTCTTTATAATACTCCTGTGAGGCATGTTGGGAAATTGTATCATATAAAAGTTGCTATATAAATGGAAAGTTTTTGTTGATAAATCCTGGATTTACTCCTTCATCCTCTGTGCCTTCAATGAGCTGGGAAGAGCTAGCAGGCAAACAATGAAGATTTCTTAGCTATTCATTTAAAGTTGTTCATTTGGAACATCTGGAGTTCCCGGGGATTGAGGTTTATTGCGGAAAGTCGACACATTAGATGAAAGAATGTGGAAAATATGGTTTTCTTTGGGGGCACAGTAGGGAATCATCTCATTTTCCTGCAGGTGAAAACATTTTTGTGAGATTTGGTCATTTTGCTACCCATTTAACACTTATTCAGTATCAACATTTAGAGGGTAAACACACACTAAAAAATGTTGTCTTACGAATGATATAATCAAGGCTATAACTTCTGATGGAGTGGCAATTGAGTTGGATTGCCACTTTGCTCATAATTATGATGCAGCAGGACATAGATATGTTGGTAGCTTGGGCAGATAGATGGAAGATGGAATTCGATCCTGTTAAATGCGAGATGATGCATTTTGGGAGAAAGAATGTAGGGGGGAGGTATATGATAAAGGGTAGACCTATTAAGAGTATAGAAATGCAGAGGGACCTGGAGGTTCAGGTGCACAAGTCTCTGAAGTTGACAGAGCAGGTGGAGAAGGTTGTGAAGAAAGCACGTGGTATGCTAGCCTTTATAGGAAGGGGTATAGAGTACAAGAGCTGGCCTTTAATGTTGCAGTTGTATAAAACGTTGGTTAGACCTCATTTGGAATACTGCGTCCAGTTCTGGTCACCTTAGTGTGCAGAGGAGGTTTACCAGGATGCTGCCTGGTATAGAAGGTCTGAGTTACGAGGAGAGGTTAGGCAAATTGGGACTGTTTTCCTTAGAAAGACGTAGACTTAGAGGAGATCTAATAGAGGTGTATAAGATTATGAGGGGTACAGATAGAATAAACAGAGTTATGTTTTTTCCTAGGATGGACTCGAATAGCACGAGGGGTCACGGGCTTAGGGTGAGGGGGGTAAGGTATAATTTGGATGCTAGAGGGAGATTTTCACACGGAGGGTGGTGGGGGTATGGAATGCACTGCCAAGTAAAGTGGTGGAGGCAGGTACTCTGGAGTTATTTAAGAAATACTTAGATGGGCACATGAACAGAATGGGAATGGAGGGGTACAGAAAACTGATTTAAAATAGGGATCATGAGCTTTGGGAGTCCCTGGTAAGTGTGTAAATAGATGATGATATTGATGTACTTGTTTTTATCCTACAGGTGCTTTGGTCCACCTTGTTGTCTAACAAGGGGCATACACGTGATGGGTCGTGAAAGGGCTGCTCTTGAATTTTTTTGAGTATCCTAGTGCTTCACGTTGTTAGTGTACACTTGACCTGGATAGGCAACATGACAGCTCAGTGACTCTCGCTGTGCTGTGCAGATACATGGATTTGGGCCTGTGTCTGTGGGAGTTTGCGCATTCTCCCCGTGCTTGCATGCATTTTCTCCAGGTGCTCCGGTTTCCTCCCACATCCCAAAGATGTGCTCTTAGGCTAATTGGCAAAACAAATTCTCCCTAAATTGTCTCAAATTTGGTTTTTAATCCATTGATCTATAAACATGGACAGGGATCACGGGTAGAGGTGGGAACATTGGGGTGGCGGCGCGGACTCGTTGGGCCGAAGGGTTTCCCATGCTGTTTTGTTCTTTGTTCTTTGTACTTACCTGGAAACTTAGACGATCCTATCTTGCCCAACCTTCTGATGCAGGCTGGTTAGAAAGTGTGCAGTGCAGTGCAGTGCAGTGTGCTCCTGGGACTTGCTTTTGAGGGCAGCTTAGTGGTACATAAGTAAATCGTTTACCACTAACTGCTATAAACTATGTGATTTTGAAGGTCCAGATAAGCTTAAAGGTCTTTAACAAGTCAGGAGCATGTAGGTATAAGTTAAGTGCGTGGATTTAGGGTGGGGGCACAGTGTGTGGTGCCATTGAATAGGTTTGGGCCTAAGGACGGAGGGGGCAGATTGTTTCTCAGCCCAGAATTAGAGGGCAAATGGAGTGGGAAAGTCAGAAATCGGACAGGGGTGAGTGGGAATGGTGGGGTCTGGAGAGATGGGGAGGAGATTGTTAGTCAATTAAGGGGACGGGGATGGGGGAGTAGTCAGGTGTCAGAAGTTGGGCTTGATTCGATGGGTGGGAAAATCAGGAGTTGGGTTGATGAGGGAGTGCAATGGGAGTCAAAGAGTGGGGAAATGGAGGAGTCCTGGAGGGATCACAGGTCATGGCTTGGTTCATGGTGCTCTGGAGGTATAGTCAAGGGGTGGTAGTAGAAGGGTGGTCAGGGTGTCCTGTGGGGGTAGAGGGTGGGGATAATCCCATTGGACAATTGATGGAATTAAGGGGGAATACTGTAGTGGATCAAGGTGGGTAGCCAGGGTTGTGGTGGGGGGAATGAGGAGACATCTTGTAGGTTAAGCCATGGAGACATCCTGTGTAGGTAGGTCAGCACAATAGTTATCCAGAAGCAAGAAGTGATTTTAATTCTTTTCTGGCAGCTATTGATGTAACACAGTCAGAATTCCAATTTTTGGATGGTTGGATGGTTCCCAGTGCAAGGCAATTGTTCAAAGGATATTTGGACATCCCAGGCAATTGCTGTGCATTCCTTACCTAGGAATTTCTGGTGAGGGGGATCGCGGATGGCACGTTGGTTGGGATCACAGGGAGGGGAAGGTGTTCCCCAGCATATTTTTGAAGTACACCGAGGTACACTGTCCTGGCGCTCGGAAGTTATGGCTCAATGTTCTTGTACCAGTTTCTCTTGTTATCTTATAGGTGATGTTCCTCCATTCCATTAAAACAGCGAAGGAAGGAATTTGAAGCAAATACATTCAGTGTTTATATGGTAAGCCTTAACAGTAGTTTCTATCATGAAGTGTACCATGGTCACATTGTTGCGTTCTGTGTTTTCTGGTGTACTGTGATACCATGCTAATTAATTCTGTCATGAATTAAAACAGCCAGTTATCAGAGATCAAGTCATACTACTTTATTTTAAACTGCACTTTTACAGTACAGTTTAAACTGCACTTTTACACCCTTACTGGAAAAGCAAAAAAAAGTAGAAATAACTGGAAGGAAAGAACGGGAGAGGGTCAGAAATAAGAATTGGAGAATGAATAAAATATTTTTTCTGATTTACCTCTCTTCCTATAATCCCATGTTAAAATCAATAAGTCACCAAACTATGCCATACACGTAAACCTTAACTGTGGGTGTGAACAGATTTATGGCCATAGAAGATCTTTATAGCTAAGCCTGAACTTGTTCTGACATCCATCTGTGCATTCTTCTAGCAAGAGTCACAAAACGGTGAGCTGTACTGGGAACCCTGCCTGATTATACCCTCCTTGATGATGGAAACTCCATAACACCACCCACCATTACTCTAATTCATGTTCATTAATTCAGGACAGATCAGACATCAAATGTATAATTTGGTCTGTATGACTTATTGCGGCAATGTCATCTATTTAGCTGCTGATCCATTGAGGCATTATCAAAAAAATAATTGATTTTTGAATTTATAATGCAAAATTAATTGCGCAGAATTTCCTGAAAACTTGCATCACATTAATAGTGCATCTATAGTGTATGGAATAGTCTTGAAACTCCAGGACCTTATGGCATAAATGGCTTATAACAATACTGGTCTATATCACAATTCTCTGGCCATCTGCAACATTCCATCAATGACCTTTCTCTCAAACAGTTAAGTTGACTCAAGAGCTGAAGTTCTCCCATCATTCGAAACATTAAGGATGACCAATTTCCTTAATTCACTGAAAGCACTCTTTCCTTCACTTCCTTCTAGATCTGACAACATCCCAACATCTCAAGGCCAGACTTAAAAGACTCCCCCCGCAAGGGCTCAGTATGACCCTTCCCAGGCCTGACCCAACCTGACAATCCCCATCAAGGCCCAATTTGATCCTCTCAGGCTGGGCCCAACACCCACCTGTAAGCCCTAACCCAACCCTTGCTGAGTTCTGAGGCTAAGCCTGACAACCCCTCCTATCGAAGGCCAGATCCTACTCCATCCCCGAGGCTAAGGCCCAACCCGAATCTACCTCACCTCCAAAGCCAAAGCCCAACCTTTGGTCTTTGACTGCTGACATGAGCCCACTGTAAGCATTGTTTATATATATGTGGTTGATTTATTTACTTACCTGACACATTTAAAGAGACATGTGGCAGAATTTTACTATTCCGCTTGTCACGGGAATTTCAGCAGGTGGGACATGTACAATGCAAAGTTCTGTTTACCTTAGGTGGAATTTTCCAATCTTGGAGACAGTGTGGCCGGAAAATCCTGCTTGTGGTTTCCTGTGATATGTGGTTTATTATGGTTGAAACAAGGTATGTAACAAGATATCTGGGGCGGTGCAGTGGTTAGCACTGCTGCCTCACAGTGCCAAGGACATGGGTTTGACTGCCAGCTTGGGTCATTGTCCAACTTGGGTCATTCATTGCCTGTAAGGAGTCTGCATGTTCTCCCCATGTCTGCATGGGTTTCCTCCGGGTGCTCCGGTTTCCTCCCGGAGTCTAAAAAATATGCCGGTTAAGTGCGTTGGCCATGCTAATTTCTCCTTCAATGTACCACAATAACTTAATTGTAGTCTATTTGTGACACTAGTAAATGAACTTTAATCTTTACTATCCTGATTACAGCTGCCAAACTGAGATTGAGGCAGTTCTTCTAGTTCCCAAAGCTCCTGCTTCTTGTGCTGATGCTGCCTGCAGAGGGTCAGGCCCCACTCTCATCCGAGCTGCTCCTTTAAATACAGTTCTCTGTGTCAGCCCCAAGTTTCACTGGTTTGCTATGTCAGCACAATAACTAACAGGCTGATTGCTCCCCCTCTCCCTGTGGCTGCTCAGTCTCTGGCAGTATAGAATGGCAATACCACTTCATTCATTTTTCCACCCACCTTATCAGCTCACTGTACCATATTTCATATCCCTATTTATTAGCAAATATTAATATGTATTATTATTACCACAATTTCCATTGCAGATAATAAATCAGAGTGAGAATATACAGTTTATTCCCTCTGGCTTTCTCCACTGTAGTTATAGCAGTTTGATACAGCATTGTAATTAACATAATTCAATTACTCCATGTGAATGAGTTTATCTGTCCCAGGAAGGCTGTTACAAAGGACAGTACTGAATATTGTAATTTCCCTATTGATTGAACCGACCCTAGGAGCCAGGCTGTTTCAGAAACAGTTTAACTGAAACTCCGATCTATTGTTCCACCCAAAACCTCGCAACACTGTCTCATCAACACTATTCAATATAGTCAATCAAGGTAAATGACTTGCGTATCTGTCTGGCTTGATCCAATTTGACAGTGAATTCTGCAAGCTTTCTGACTTACTATCTCCTTCCCTTCCATTCAGTTGACTAATTTTCCCAACATGTCATTCCGGGAAAAAGATACAAAGTCTGAAGTCACATACCAACTTCTGCAGAAAATGCAGATGTATGGGATTGAGGGTGATTTAGCTAATTGGATTAGGAATTGGCTAGCTGATAGAAGACAGAGGGTGGTGGTTGATGGGAATTATTCATCATGGAGTTCGGTTACAAGTGGTGTACCCCAGGGATCTGTTTTGGGGCCCCTGCTGTTTGTAATTTTTATAAATGATCTGGATGAGGGTATTGAAGGATGGATTAGTAAATTTGCGGATGACACCAAAGTCAGAGGAGTGGTAGATAGTGAACAGGGGTGTTATAGTTTGCAGAGAGACTTGGACAAGTTGCAGAGCTGGGCCGAGAGGTGGTAAATGGAGTTTAATGTGGAAAAGTGTGAGGTAATTCACTTTGGCAGGAATAACAAATGTGTAGAGTATAGGGCTAATGGTAGGACTCTTAATAGTGTTGACGAACAGAGGGATCTAGGTGTATATGTGCATAGTTCCCTGAAAGTTGGTAATCAAGTCGATAAGGTTGTTAAGAAGGCATACGGAGTCTTGGCTTTTATTGGTAGGGGGATTGAATTTCAGAGCTGCAATGTCATGTTGCAACTGTACAAAATTGTGGTGCAGCCGCACTTAGAGTATTATGTACAGTTCTGGTCGCCACATTATAGGAAAGATGTGGAGACATTGGAGAGGGTGCAGAGGAGGTTTACCAGGATGTTGCCTGGTATGGAGGGCAGGTCTTATGAGGAGAGGCTGAGGGATTTGAGGTTGTTTTCATTAGAAAGAAGGCAGCTAAGAGGAGACCTTATCGAAACATATAAGATGATTAGAGGATTAGATAGGGTGGAAGTGATAGCCTTTTTCCTCGGATGGAGAAAGCTAGCACGAGGGGACATAGCTTTAAATTAAGGGGTGGTAGTTATAGGACGGATGTCAGAGGTAGGCTCTTTACCCAGAGTGTGGTAAGGGTATGGAATGCCCTGCCTGCTGCAGTTATAGATGCGCCAAGTTTGGGGGCGTTTAAGTGGTCAGTGGATAGGCTTATGGATGAAAGGGGAATGGTTTAGGTTAGAGGGTCATTGCTTTTTCTTAATTGGTCGGCGCAACATCGAGGGCCGAAGGGCCTGTTCTGCGCTATAATGTTCTATGTTCTCTAACTGGTTGAAGAACAGCTTCTTCTCTGCTGCCATCAGATTTTTGAAAGGACTACCTTATATTAAGTTCATCTTTCCCTATACCTTAGCTATGACTGTAACACTACATTCTGCACCCTCTCCTTTCCTTCTCCCTTATGTATTCTATGACAGTATGTTTTGTCTGTATGGTACAAAAGAAACAATATGTTTCACAATATTCCAATACATAACAATAATAAGTCAAATCAAAGTTGGCCAATTTTGTTTTGTGTCTCAAGACAGCTGTCACTTTATTTAAACGAGACATTCTACAACCTATACCACCGAGCCTGGCCCAAAGTCCAACCCAACCTCTACCCCAAAGCCTTGAAACTGTTCAACCCTACCCAATCTCCCCCAAAGCCCAAGATCCCCCATGCGCATCCTCCCCCACTGTGGCCTGACTGAACAACCCTCCCTTCCACGTTTACAGTCATTGATACCATTGAAAGGGGAAGGGCCTTTTGCATCTGACAGAACTGCATTCAATGCTCAGGCCCAGCAATGTGCTGCACTATTTGGATCTGGTCTGGTCTGAGTCAGAAGGTCAGGCGAAACAGGATCAAATAAAAATTAAGGTAACAAACTAGGAGTGAAACGACATTTCAACTCTGATTGCTACTCTGAAGAAGTTCAACTCTATATGTTACTTACTTTTGGTATGATCTAATCATTACACCAACAACTCCAGCTATGTCTTGAAGGTGTAGAGATTTAACACTCATTGTACAAGGCAGCAATTCTTGCTCCATGGGCCTACCTTTTTTGGGAAAAGAAGTCCGATCTAACATCTAACTTACTTCTTTTCTTGTTATCTCTGCCAATGAAGGAGCACTGAGGTAATGTTTTCACCGCTGTATTAGCTGTTTTTAAACAATAATATCTCCAAAATGAATTGAGTTTCAATTAAACTTGGTACACAGGCTATGGCCCAAGGAAGAACTGATCAATGTTTGGTGAAGATGCTGATCTGGATTGGGCAACATTTTTAAGGAGTTGTTAGCATTTGGAAATATGGCAAAATGATGTTTTTAAATAATAAAAACATTGAAGCAGGAATAGGCCATTCGGCCCTTAGACCAAGCTCTGCCATGGTCATTTTGATCATGGCTGATCATCAAATTCAATATCTTGATCCCCCTTTTCCCTGGTTAGCCCCAAGAACCTATTCCCCTAACCTCAAATATTCGCCCTGTTAATCCCCTAACATTAGGGGCAATTTAGCATGGCCAATCAACCTAACCCGTACATCTTTGAACTGTGGGAGGAAATCAAAGCACTCCGAGGAAACCCATGCAGACACTGGAAGAATGTGCAAACTTCACACTGACAGTGACCCAAACCGGAATCAAACCCAGGCCGCTGGTGCTGTAAGGTAGCGGTGCTAGCCACTGTGCCATTTGAATATACTTTTCAAAAGATTCCCTTGTGTAAAATATGGTTCATGACACCTCTGAAGTGCCATGAGCTACAACTATTTACAAAGCTGCCCATGAAAATTGCAGAAGACTGAGACACATCCATCTACACAAAATGGCAGGCAACGTCAGGAGTGTGGGCTTTTGGCCCTAACATTTGAAAGTGTTATATATTTAGAAAGGTTGCAGGCTGTTTTAAGAGCTGATCATGTGATTTGATGGTGCTATCATTTGGTGTGTGCTTAGGCTGCTATTTACTTACAGTTTTGTATACAGTGCAATACAAAGAGCAACTCTTCAATAAGATCTTGTTGTGTTGTTGTTTGCATCTGCATGTGAAACCAAGTCTTTTCTTTCTACGTAAATCCCACAACCCCTATTATAGTTAGTACATTACAAAAAGGAATTCCTAAAAATCAGAAACCCTAGAAATGTGTTAGGAATCCTCAAATTGGGTCCCAGCCATCATTTTAAAGGGCTCCTGAGTCATCTCAACTGTTTCACTATCCAGCCTCCTTCTCTATCTCAGTTGTCATACAGAAAAGTGAAGACAAACTAACAGACCTGTAATTTACTATTTCTACATTTGACCCCACCTTTTTGGATAATTGGAAATATATTGGCATCATTTCTGTCTAAGGGACCTAACTCTAATAAACTGCTTAAGAGGTGAGGGAAGAGACTCACAAGGCACCTGCCCAATTTTTTAAAGAATCTTTATGATCATCATGTGCTTATAAAGCACTCTAATTCTGCTCATCCACCAAAAACGCCACTCAAATAAGTTAATAGTTTCTCAATTTGGAAAAACTGTCAAGTGAGATGTAACTTTATTTATGGAGCAATAATTAAATCTGGGTGGCATTGTTGTCAGTACAGACTTGATTGGCCAAAATGGCTTCCTTCTGCACTGTAAGGATTCTATTAAATCATATTACATATATAAGTAAGTGATAGTCTAACCATACCTTTCACTATTTATGGTTTTTGCAGATGCAGTCAGCCTTAGTGTATTTATTACATATTAATCTGAATATCTAGAAATCCTTTTTTTCTTACAAATTCTTTTTTTTCACTTGTCAAATTGATACAACTGTTTTAATCTATGCAAAAGCATTGCATTAAAATTTGGATTGATTGGTGTATTGGATGCCTCAGATGAGCAGAGATTTCAGGTCTTATTTCTGATTTTTGGATAGACGTCAGTTTGATAGTCAGTTCCAATGGAGAGTTAAACAACAGTCTCCATCGCATCTGGCTGGTTCTCTTCACGGGAAGTTGTAAGTCAGGCTGAGGACTTGTTCATGTGAAAAGGGATTCCTAATGGGAATGTGCCCAGACATGATTTGTAGGTGCACAAAAATGGAAGAATTTCATTGTCTCAGTAATCTAGAGACACGGATGAGAAGAGAGTGAATTATGTTTGATTAAAATATTCCAAAATGGCTTTCCAAGTTTCATGTACACATTGTATTTCACTATTTTCATTACACTAATTTTAAGAAGCACAAAATACAATCCTCATTGTTCCCAGAATAGTGTGCCTGATTCACATTGCAAACATTTAGACCATAAGAAATAGGAACAGGAATAGGCCATTTGACCCCTCAAGCCTGCTCTACCATTCAATAGTATCATGGCTGATCCAACATTCTTCATGCCCACTTTCCTGTGCCTTCTCTGTAACCCTTCATTTTCTAACTGGTCAAAAATCCATCTATTTCAGCCTCAAATATACACAATGACTCTGCTCCTGTACCTCACTGTGGCAAGGAGTTCCAAAGACTCTCAGCCCTCTGAGAAAAGAAATTCCTCCTCATCTCAATCTTCAATTGGTACCCCTCTATTCTGAGACTGTGCCTTCTGATCCTAGACTGTCCCATGAAGGGAAACATCCTTTCTGCATTTACCCTGTCAAGCTGCTTAGGAATCTTAAATGTTTCAATGGGTATTGGGATTAGAGTTCTAAGTAATCAAATGAAAAATGCACTGAACTATTCTCATTCTTTGGTCAACTAAACCAGAACCAGGTTAAAAAAAATTCTGCATCAGACTAGATTGTAGCTAACATGGAGTTGCCTCAGTCTGCATTTCGTATATCAACTTTTGTTACTGGTCTTTGATCAAAACATTTCCACTATACCCCAACTGTTAAATAAAATGCATGACTCTGAAATTATACACTTTGTAAACACTACCAAAAAACTCATTACATTTATATAGCACTTTATCAACTTCTATGATGTTTTAAAACACTTTGAGACAGTTAACTATTTTTGAAGTGCAGTCACTCTGTTTAGGGAGAAGTTATAACAAATATGCACACAGCAAAATCCCAAAAATAGAAATGAAATGACTAGATAATCTATTTTTTCGGTGGTATTAGTTGAGGGAGGAATGTTGAGTAGGAAACTGGAAGATTCTTGTCAAAAGGTAACATGGGATTTTTAATAATCTAAAAAGAGTAAGCAAGTCTCATGTCTGAAAGACAGCATTTCTGACAACATAAGACTCCTTCTTTGCAACAACAAAGTGTCATCTTGCATGACATGTGGAACCCTAGAGTGAGACTTGAAGCCACAACCTCAAAACTCAGAGGCAAGTTAGTAGTAATCTTGCACATATAACCCTTGACAGGTATGTGTGGAATTCCATTGTCATCTATTTCAACTAAGCCAATAAGCTGTTTGAGAAATAAAATTCATATTCTGTAATTTCACACATGAATGTTTAAGATGCTGGTGAGTGGAACATATAGTATTGAACTTAACTTCAAGTGGTTGATAATAGGCACTCTTATTTTAAATGGCATTCAAAATGTTCCTATTTGAGATTAAGACTTCTGAATAGTTTACATACCAATGAGGAGACACACGTTGATGAATGTTGAGTAACCAGCTCATATTACTTTACTCTAAACATTTGGAATTTTAATTTGAAACAGTAAAATGCTTCACTTGATTTGAAGTCTGTTCCAAAAGTTTTGAGTAGGAAGCGATGAAGGTTTTCTGGATATTAGTTTGAGGTTTGATTATTCTGGTGAGTCGTAAGCTTCCAAACAAGTTGTTGCAACAATAATGAGAATTGGGATGATTTTAGAATTCAGCAAAAGAGGGCCAAGGATTGATAAGGAAAGAGAAAAGAGAATATGAGTACATACTAGCAAGGCACATAAAAACATTATAAATGTTCTTACAGGTAGGTAAATAGGAAGGGATTAGCCAAAGTAAATGTTAGAAGCAGAGACAAATGAAAAGAGGAATAAGAAAATGGCAGACCTATTAAGCAAGTATTTTACCAAAAACCTCCATCTTCATTTATGGGAATTCTCCAGTGCCACTGAAAATGAATGGAGTTCATTCTGTGGCAGAGTAGCCACAGATGAGATCAGAGAATCATATCCTTTGCATCTGTTTTCAAAATAGAAATAGAAGAGACAAAAATTATTCCAGAGGAGTCAGGGTCTAGCAAGAAAAAGGCAAACATAAAGAAATCAGTGCAACTAAAGAAATACTACTGGTGAAATTAGTGGGACTAAGCAGCGGCAAAACCTCAGGACCTGATGACTTGCTTCCCAGAATTTTAAGAAGCAGCTTCAAAGGTAGTGAATACATTGGTCTTGAATTCCCAGAACTCTTTAGATTCTAGATGTTCCTAAACATGGCAAACATAGCCCTGTTACTGAAGAAAGGAGGAAGAGAGAAAATGGGGCACTATAGACTGGTTATAGTAACATCAGTTAGAGCCAAAATACTAGAATATATTATTAGGGATGTGACAATTGGGAACTTGAAAAATCATAATATGATTAAGCACAGCCAGCATGGACTTACAAAAGACAAACTGTATTGACAAATTTGCTAGGAGTTTTTTGAGGAAGTAACTAATAGCTTGGATAAGGTGCAGTCAGTAGATGTAGCGTATTCGAAATTTTGAGCATACTATGCTTAGAGAATTTGAGTTGTCCATTAATATGAAAATTACAAAAAAAACGTCAACCTGCATCTGAGTTTTACGCATCATAAAACCATTCCCCAAAGCTCTTCACAATAATAATATAAAATTCAATTTGACAACAAATCACCTGAGGAGGTATTAGGATAGATGATCAAAAATTTGATCAAAGTGGTTGGTTTTAAGAAGTGTATTAAAGGTGAAAATGAAGATTGGGGGAGGTAGGAAAGGAATTCCAACATTTAGAGCCAAATAACTAAAATTGGGGATGCTCAAGAAGTCGGAAGTGGAGGGGTTCGTATATTTCCTAGGGTTGTAGAGCTGGAGGATGTAACAGAAGTAGAAAAAGGTAAGACCATGGAGGCATTTGAAAACAAGGGCAAAGAATTTGGCAACTAGGAGATTTTCACAGTAGCTTCACTGCAGTGTTAATGTAAGCCTACCTGTGACACTAATAAATAAATTTTTTTAAAACTTTAGACAGAGAGGTTTAGGGAGGGAATTTTAGAACTGAAGGTCTACAATGTCAACTTCAAAAGTCTCCGTTGATGAGAAGTAGTGTGAACCTTTCAGTTCACAGGAAAAAGAAGCTTAATTCAGAAGGTTTGCTAATTTGAATTTCAAATTGGCTCTTTTTTTAATCAATGTGTTTTCCTGTTGGGGAAATAAATATGACTTTTGCTGCAGCTTGCTCACCATTGTCTTTGCAAAGTATTGTTGAAATGGAGCCAATTTAGTTCAGCAATCACAGGGCTGGCTGCAAGTTAGGACATGGATCAATGGGCCATTCAGGAATGATGTCAGGAAGCAGGTATTCACACCAGGATAGTAGAAATCTGGAATTATTGCACCTACTATTAATATAATAAAACCATAAAACATAGGAGCAGGAGTAGGCCATTTGGCCCATTGAGATTGCTCCACCCCATTTAATGAGATTATGACTGATCGAAAAATATAATAACATCTTCACATTTTTGATCAAATTTCTAATCAGTGCCTCAAGAGAATTGCTGATCCAAAGGTTTCATTGTTTCATTGTTGGTTAATTTTACTGCAGAGAGTTCAAGCAGTAGCAACTTAATATTTATATAGTGCTTTTAACATAATAAAGCAAATATTAAAATCAAGCCATGTAAGACAATATTAGAGCAAATGACCAAAAGCTTAATCAAGCAGGTAGATTTTAATGAGCCTCTTAAAGGATAAGAGAGAAGAGTCCAAGAGATGTGTAGGTTAGGTACATTGGCCATGCTAAATTCTCCCTCAGTGTACTCTGTGTACAGTGTACTGAGATATTAAGGAGATACATAATGTTTTTAAATAAAATAATTAAAACCCAAATTAAAAACTAATTAAATAAAACAGAGGTGGAGGATTGTTCACGCATGATGTGAGAGCTGGTGGACCCCATTGTGGTTCCTAGTGAGCGTGTCTGTAGTAAGTGCTGGTTACTTGAGAAATTCCAACTCAAAATGAATGAGATGGATTTTGACCTTCGGACATTGTGACACATCAGGGAGGGGGAGAGATACCTGGACACTCTGCTCCAGAAGCAGTCACACGCCTTAGATTAAATACCTTGAATTCGGCCAGTGGGCAGGGACAGGAAGATGTGGCTGCAAATGAGGCAGGTAGAGGGATTCAGGAGTAGGGTTGCAGGAGTCTCAGTCCCTGAACTTGTCCAACAGGTTTGAGATTCTTGCTCCCTGTGTGGACAGGAATGAATATTGCAGGGAGGATGAGCAAACTGATCATGGCACCATGGTACAGAGAGCCGTTCAAGTGAGAGGAGAGAAAAGAATTATAGTTGTAATCAGAATAGTATAGTTAGGGGCATTGACACTGTCCCTGTGACCAGACTGAGAATCCCAAAGGATTCTCATCTGGGCTGCAGAGGAACTTGGAGTGGGAGGGTAAAGATCCAGTTGTCATAGTCCATGTAGGTGCCAATGACAGATAGAACAGGAACAAAGATTCTGCTAAGGGAGTATGAACAATTAGGAGCTAAATTAAAAATGCAGAATCGAAAAGGTAATAATAATCTCTGGATTACTACCTGAGCCACGAGCTGATTGGCACAGGGTCAATAAGATTAAGGAGGTAAATGCGTGGCTCAATGATGTGGGGGGAAATGGGTTTGAATTCATGGGACATTGGCACCAGTTTTGGGGAACAGGGGATATGTTCCAATTGGATGCTCCTCATCTGAATCGTGCCGGGACCAGAGACCTGGTGAATAGATCAAAGAATAAAACAGCACGGGAAACAGGCCCTTCGGCCCAACGAGCCCGCGCCGTTGAATGGTGTAACTAGGGCTGTAGATTGGATTTTAAACTAAATAGTTGTGGGGAGGATTCAGTTGTATGGAGAATTAGAAAAATCAAAGTTAAAGGAGAGGGTACAAGTGTAAAAGTTAATGGAGCTGAGGGCTCTGTAGAGGTTAGTAAAGTTTCCACCTTGTAATAGAACAGAGAGTATAAAAGGTGGCAGGAATCAAACCTCAGGCAGAGCAAAAAAGATGGCAAGTATGAGAAGGCAGGTGGTCAATGCAGGACTGAGGGTGTTGTACCTAAATGCGCACAGTATACAGAACAAGGTAGATGAGCTTGTTGTACCATTGAAATTGGCCACTATGATGTTGCGGACATCACAGAGATATAGAACATAGAACATAGAACATTACAGCACAGAACAGGCCCTTCGGCCTTCGATGTTGCGCTGACCATTATAAAAAGCAATGACCCTCCAAACTAAACCATTCCCTTCTCTTCCATATACTTATCAACTAACCTCTTAAAACGCCACCAAACTTGGCGCATCTACAACTGCTGCAGGCAGGGCATTCCACTCCCGAACCACCCTTTGGGTAAAGAACCTACCTCTGATATCCGTCCTATAACTATCACCCTTAATTTAAAGCTGTGTCCCCCCGTGCTAGCTTTCTCCATCCTAGGAAAAAGGCTATCACTGTCCACCCTATCTAAACCTCATCATCTTATATGTTTCAATAAGGTCTCCTCTTAGCCGCCTTCTTTCTAACGAAAACAACCTCAAATCCCTCAGCCTCTCCTCATAAGACCTGCCCTCCATACCAGGCAACATCCTGGTAACCTCCTCTGTACCCTCTCCAATGCCTCCACATCTTTCTTATAATGCGGGGACCAGAACTGTACACAATACTCCAAGTGCGGCCGCACTAGAGTTTTGTACCGTTGCAACATGACGTTGCGGCTCCGAAATTCAATCCCCCTACCAATAAAAGCTAAGACTCCATATGCCTTCTTAACAACCTTCTCGACTTGACTGCCTACTTTCAGGGATCTATGCACAAATACACAAGATCCCTCTGTTCATCAACACTATTAAGAATCCTACCATTAGCCCTATACTCTACACATTTATTATTCCTGCCAAAGTGCATTACCTCACACCTCATATGGCTGCAAGGGGATCAGGATAAGGATCTAAATATCCAAGGATATGTGTCCTATCGGAAGGATAGGCAGATGGACAAAGGGGGCAGGGTTACATTGTTAGTAAGGAATGAAGTTTAATTGATAGCAAGAAGTGACATAGGATCAGAAGGCATAGATTCTCTACGGGTAGAGTTGTGAAATCGCAAAGATAGAAGGACAATGATGGGAGTTATGTACAGGCCCCCTAGTAGCAGAAAATAAATTAGGAGATAAAAAAGGCATATAAAAAAAGACATACAATAATCATGGAGGACTTTAATATGCAAGTGGACTGGGAAAATCAGGTAGGTAGTGGATCCCAAGAAAAGGAATTTGTGGAATGTCTTAAGATTTTTTTTGGAACAGCTTGTGACAGAGCTTACTGGGGAGCAGGAAATTCCAGATTTGGTAATATTTAATGAGACAGACTTGATTAGGGAACTTAAGGTAAAGGAACCCTACTGGAGCAGAAACCACAATATGATAGAATTTAACCTGCAGTTTGAGAGGGAGAAGCTGGAATCTAACTGTATTGCAGTTAAATAAAGGTAACTACAAAGACATGAGGAAAGAGCTGGCCAGAGTTGATTGGAAAGGGATCCTATCAAGAAAGACAGTGAAACAGCAATGGCGGGAGTTTTTGAGAATCATTCACAAGGCACAACAGAAATTCATCCCAAGGAGGAGGAAACACACTAAGGAGAGGACGAGGCGTCCATGGCTGATGAGGGAAGTCAAAGACAACATAAAAGCAACAGAAAAAGTATACAAAGTGAATAATGGAATTAGTGGGAAGCCAGAGGATTGGGAAGCCTTTAAAAGTGAGCAGAGGACACCTAAAGAAGCAATAAGGGAGGAGAAGATGAAATATGAGTGTAAGCTAGCTAGTAATATAAAAGAAGATAGGAAGAGTTTTTTCAAAAGACACCAGTGAGATGCCAGGGATCTAGGAGAGTCAGGGGGCATAGGTATGTGTAGTGGCTATCACTAAAGAGAAGTTCCTGGGGAAACTGAAATGTCTGAAGTGGATAAATAACCTGGACCGGATGGACTACACCCAGGATTCTAAAAGAGATAGCTGAGGAAATTGTGGAGGCATTGGTGGTGATCTTTCAACAATCACTGGAGGGAGGGAGGGTCATGATGTAGGTCATGATGGAGGGAGGGTACCAGAGGACTGGAAAGTAGCTAATGTAATACCATTGTTTAGGAAGGGTGGGAGGCAGCAGATGGGAAATTATAGGCCAGTTAGCCTGACTTTGGTCATTGGTGTGAATTTAGAGTCCACTATTAAAGATGAAATTGCAGAGTTATTTGAAGTGCATGATAAAATACGACTGAGTCAGCACGGCTTTATCAAGGGAAGGTCATGTCTGAGAAATCTGTTAGAGTTCTTTGAGGAGGTAACAAGGAAGTTAAGTAAAGAAGAGCCAATGGTTTGATTTATTTAGATTTCCAGAAGGCCTTTGATAAGGTGCTACTTGGATGGCTGTTAAATAAGTTAAGTGTCCATGGTGTTAATTGTAAGACTCTGGCATGAATAAGAATTGTTGATGACAGAAGGCAGTGAGTGGAGATAAAGGGGTCTTTCTCGGGATGGCAGCCGGTGACTAGTGATGTGCCTCAGGGGTCAGTGCTGGGATCACAACTTTTCACAATATACATTAATAATTTGGAGGAAGGAACTGAAGCACTGTTGCTAAGTTTGCAGATGATAAAAAGTATGTAGAGGGACAGGTAGTATTGAGGAAGTAGGGGAACTGCAGAAGAACTTATTCAGATTAGGAGAGTAGGTAAAAAAGTGGCAGATGGAATACGATGTGGAAAAATGTGAAGTTATGCATTTTGGAAGGAGGTATGGACTATTTTCTAAATGGGGAAATGCTCAGGAAATCAGAAACACAAAGGGGCTTAGGAGTCATTGTTCAACATTCTCTTCAGGTTAATGTGCAGGTTTAGTTGGCAGTTAGAAAGACAAATGCAAAGAGCAAACAACAAAAACAGTAAGGGAAATAGGCTCTTCGGCCCAATGAGCCTGCGCCGCCACCCCGATGTTCCCACCTCTACCCACGATCCCTGTCTATGTTTATAGATCTATGGATTAAAAACCAAATTTGAGACAATTTAGGGAGAATTTGTTCTGCCAATCAGCCTAAGAGCACATCTTTGGGATGTGGGAGGAAACCGGAGCACCCGGAGAAAACCACGCAAGCACGGGGAGAATGCGCAAACTCCCACAGACACAGGCCCAAATCCATGTATCTGCACAGCACAGCGATAGTCACTGAGCTGTCGTGTTGCCCATCAAATGGTCCAGGTCAAGCGTACACTAACGACGTGAAGCACTAGGATATTCTCGAAAAAAAAATCCAAGAGCAGCCCTCTCATGACCCATCGCGTGTATGCCCCTTCTTAGACAACAAGGTGGACCAAAGCACCTGTAGGATAAAAACAAGTACATCAATATCATCATCTATTTACACGCTTCCCAGGAACTCCCAAGGCTCATGATCCCTATTTTAAATCAGTTTTCTATACCCCTCTATTCCCATTCTGTTCATGTGCCCATCTAAGTATTTCTTAAATAACTCCAGAGTACCTGCCTCCACCACTTTACTTTGCAGTGCATTCCATACCCCCACCACCCTCTGTGTGAAAAAACTCCCTCTAGCATCCAAATTATACCTTACCCCCCTCATCCTAAGCCCATGACCCCTCGTGCTATTCGAGCCCATCCTAGGAAAAGCTTAATCCTGTTTAGTCTATCTATCCCCTTCATAATCTTGTACACCTCTATCAGATCTCCTCTAAGTCTACGTCTTTCTAAGGAAAACAGTCCCAATTTGCCTAACCTCTCCTCGTAACTCAGACCTTCCAGACCAGGCAGCATCCTGGTAAACCTCCTCTGCACTCTCTCCAGAGTCTCCACGCCCTTCCGGTAGTAAGGCGACCAGAACTGGACGCAGTATTCCAAATGAGGTCTAACCAACTTTTTATACAACTGCAACATTAAAGGCCAGCTCTTGTACTCTATACCTCTTCCTATAAAAGCTAGCATACTATATGCTTTCTTCACAACTTACTCCACTTGCTCTGCCACCTTCAGAGACTTGTTCACCTGCACCCCCAGGTCCCTCTGCATTTCTATACTCTTAATAGGTCTACCCTTTAACATATACCTCCCCTCTACATTCTTTCTCCTGAAATGCATCACCTCACATTTATCAGGATTGAATTCCTTCTGCCATCTGTCTGCCCAAGCTACCAGCCTATCTATGTCCTGCTGCATCGCCTGACAATGCTCCTCGCTATCCGCAAGTCTAGCCATCTTTGTATCGTCTGCAAACTTGCTGATCACTCCACTTACTCCCTCTTCCAAGTCATTTATATATATTACAAATAGAAGAGGTCCCAGTACCGAGCCCTGCGGCACACCACTAGTGACCGACCTCCAGCTAGAAAAACACCCTTCACTATTACTCTCTGTCTCCTATTACCAAGCCAGTTACTTATCCATCTAGCTACCTGTCCTTGTATCCCATGAGCCTTGGCCTTCTCAACTAACCTCCCATGAGGGATTTTGTCAAACGCCTTACTGAAATCCATATAGACGACATCAACGGCTCACCCTTTGTTAGCATTCATGTCAAAAAGGCTAGAATACAAGAGCAGAGATGTATTTCTGAGTCTGTGTAAGGCTCTGGTCAGACCCCATTTGGAGTTTTGTTAGCAGTTTTGGGATCTATATCTAAGGGAGGATGAGCTGGCCTTGGAAAGAATCCAGAGGAGGTTCACAAGAATGATCTCTGGAATGAAGAGCTTTCATATGAGGAACAGTTGAGGATTCTGGGTCTGTATTCATTGAAGTCTAGAAAGATGAGGGGAAATCTTATTGAAACTTACAGAATACTGCAAGGCCTGGATAGAGTAAACGTGGAGAGAATGTTTCTACTAGGAGAAACTAGAACCAGAGAGTACAACCTCAGGCAAAAAGACGATTCTTTAAAATAGAGATGAGGAAGAATTTTTTCAGCCAAAGAGTGGTGAATCTGTGGAATTGTTTGCCACAGAATGCTATGGAGGTCAGGTTGTTGAGTGTCTTTAAGACAGAGATAGATAGGTTCTTAACTGATAAGGGAATTGGGGCTAAGGAGAAGGGGAATGAGAAAAAAATCAGCCATGATTGAATGGCAGAGCAGCTAAATGGCCTAATTCTGCTCCTGTGTCTTATGGTCTTATCCAAACAGGTGCTGGAATGTGGCGGCTAGGGGATTTTCAAGTAACTTCTTCGCTGTGTGAATGTAAGCCTACTTGTGACACTAATAAATCAAACTTTTTAAAACTTCGGACAGAGAGGTTGAGGGAGGGATTCTAGAGCTGAGGACCTATAATGTTGACTTCCAAAACCATTCAAGGATGAGAAATAGTGTGCACCTTTCAGTTCATAGGAAAAGGGAATTTAATTCAGAGGATTTGCTTATTTGAATTTCAAAATGGCTCTTCTTTTAATCGGTATGTTTCCCATTGGGGAAATAAATATTACTACAGCTTGCTCACCATTGTTCTTGCAGCTTACCAAGATACACTTGGAGTAAAATCTTACCACTTTTCAAATGTCAAAACGATTGAAAGATGATCATTTACAGTGCTTGGAGCTTTCGTTTACTTTGTTCACGCCCTTCTGATTTGTCGCTCATCAAATTAAATTCATACACCTCCTTTCCTTGTTTATACAGTCCTTATCAATCTATGTGATCTGCCAAATGCGATTGTGTTTCTAACATCCAAATCCATAATTTTATCATGAATATGATATGGGAGAGCAGAAGGAAAATAAAATTATTGCAATTGGCTACTGGTGTTTTTTAATTGGTGTGGTGGTGTTCTGAAATCCCATCTTTGTATGTGCTGACATTCCCTATCTTGAGAAACCTCAAAAAAACTTGTTACAAGCAATCATTTAGGTAAGTTGTACATGTACAGACTAGCTGTATGTCCTTTCAGATCTCAGTAAAAGAACACTTCCTCATGAGAAATGTTTGGGAAACTTCTCATTTATTTACAAATACGTGGCACAATGATGTATATTTCAACGTGACACATCACTTGCATGTGATGTTATTGTGACTATAACAATTCCGGACTCTTGAGAATAGTCTCCCTTTCACACCAGAGAAAGGTTTGACGAAAAACTATTTCACAAAAACAGTGATTGTCCCTTTAAATAAACACAGCATTAGCTTTGTTCTTACAGTGTGGTATAGGCACTAAGCAACTGAACAGCCAAGGTATAATTCTGCTGTGAACAGACAAGCCCTGGCTTATTCTTTATTTCACATGTTGCAATACGTAGCAGGTACATATTGATATTAGTTAACCCTAAATGTTGTTATTTAAAATGTATCCAAAGCTGTGCTAATTTTGCGTTATTTTACACAGGCTGCTCTTTAGATTTACCCTAGTTACATTTTTTGTGTTATAATGGATGACAAGGTGGCAGGATAAAGGTATAAAAATTTTGGACTCTAAAGAGTAAATTCGGAAGAGATCAGAGCCACAATGTTAACTTGAGTTGGAAGTCATCAGATCAGGTGGAAGGAAGAGCATTTTATCCTCAGTAGTATGAGTCGACATAAACTCCATCAGTCTCCCAGCTGTTGCTGGTGGAAAATGGCAGGTAAATAATTACAGGAATGGGATGTGGGGCAGTAGGAGGTCATTGTTCTAGACTGAATGACTGGTGCCTGGCACTCAGGTAATAGGTTTTGTGATTAAGTTTAAGCATATTTATTAAAGTCACAAGTAGGTTTACATTAATATTGCAATGAAGTGACTGTGAAAATCCCCTAATCGTCACATTCTGATGCCTGTTCAGGTACACTAGGGAGAATTTTTTTAGCATGGCCAATGTACCTAACCAGCACATCTTTCAGACTGTGGGAAGAAACCCATGCAGACACGAGGAGAACATACAGACTCCACACAGAAAGTGACCCAAGCTGGGAATTGAACCCAGTTCCCTGGCGCTGCGAGACAGCGGTGCTAACTATTGTACCACCATGCCACCCATAGCGTAGGATGCCCAGAGCAGGCAAATCCTAAATTTCCTTGTAGTGCCTAAAGAAGCCCTTCTGGCCATACAAAGAATGTAAAGCAAAAAACATTCACCTGTTTGGACTTTTTCTGATCTCAGGCTGCAATGCAGGGCACTGTTTAAAACTGCAATCAGGCCTTCCTGACATCACTGGAGTTCAATTTGCATATTTAAAATCAGATCTCCACAGGGCTTCCTGTTGCCTATTCAAAAGAGCAGGTTAAAATTGGAATTCGCTAGAAGACTGCAGGATCTTAACAAGTGAATTCACAAGCAATTTTAATTCCCCAGACACTTAAGGCAGTATTTTCTGGCCACATTCACCCCAAGACTAGAAAATCCTGCCCACAGTCAGCAGACCTTTACATGGTCCTGTCCTGCCTGTTCTGATTCCTGTGGAGAGTAGGATGGCAACATTTTGCCCTTGGTTTCCACCAGCTGAGTGGGTTAAAATTGACTCTCAGCAATATCTCCCCGAGCAGAATGATTGACCATGTTACTTAGGAACAGCACACTCATATTGGACTCACTAAAGAAACAATAGGCAGGATTTTCTAGCCCTGCAGATTACCCAGATTGTCCGGTTCTGCCTAAAGTCAATGGCCTTTTAACTGGGTTACTGAATCTCCCATAATGGGCCAACAGGGCCAGAAAAATGTGCATAATGAGATATAAGGCTTAATATGTCAGCAGAATAAAGTTGAATGGTCTCAACAACAACAAATTAACTTTGGCCCTGAAAGAAAGAGAAAATTTTGGACTAATATAGTGCCTTTCAGTCCCTTCACTGCCAATAGAGTATTTATGAAGTGTGGTCATTGCTGTAATATGCCAGCCAATTTGCACACAGCAAGATCCCACAGATAGCACCTAATCTGTTGAAGTGGCATTGGTTGAGGGATGGGAGAACTCCCTGCTGAGCCTTTCTCAGACTTCCTGATTAAGCCTAAGACCCCTGGCAGAAATTCAACCACATAGATTCTTATTGCTGGGATGAGATATTCTCATGGCAAATTATAAATGGACTGTCTCTCTCTCAAGCTTCTGCTTCAAAGGAATTGTTGCAAGGGTTTTATCTGAGGTCTGTTGCTACACCTTCCAGGTTGGAGGTTCTCAGAATTACATTTAATCATATTTTTCTTCCTTGAGTTGTTCCACTCTGGAATATTGAGGTTTTCAGCTTTAACGCACAAGTATCGCAACTGGTATTGTTTTTTCAGAATCAGATTGTTTGCACTTTGTAAGTTCAATGTCCTTTCGTTTACTTACATTGGAAGTCTGAAACTGCAACCGGTGACTGCTTATCAGACCAACTGGTATTGAGGAATTGCTGAGCCTGATATAGTGAGGGAACTGACATGTTTATATTTTAAAGCAACATCAACTGGAAACAGATCTGTAATATCCAGGCCTCTCAGTGCAGTGGAGATTGAGACTGCATTTATATGCCATTTTTTGGACAGTGATAGCCTTTTTCCTAGGATGGAGAATGCTAGCACGAGGGGACACAGCTTTAAATTGAGGGGTATGAGTTATAGGACGGATATCAGAGGTAGGTTCTTTACTCAAAGAGTGATTAGGGAGTGGAATGCCCTGCCTGCAGCTGTTGTAGATGCGCCAAGTTTGGTGGCGTTTAAGAGGTTAATTGATAAGTATATGGAAGAGAAGGGAATGGTTTAGTTTGGAGGGGCATTGCTTTTTATTTTGGTCGGCACAACATCGAAGGCCGAAGGGCCTGTTCTGTGCTGTATTGTTCTATGTTCTATGTTCTATTTATACTGCATGGCAGATTCTGCCACATCAGCAACTAGTAGTGAAAGCTTGTTTGCGTCCATATGTCTGACAGTTACAACCAGTCAGGGGGAATAGAGTTCTGAGCAATATAAATGCACCTGGAATTCAGCAGTGACTCTCAGGACACCCTGCATGATTTTTAATCCCATATGGACAATGTCAAGTGAGGTTTCCTGATAAGCCCTCTCACCAATTTCTAAAACTGCCCCCATCGTTAATATAAAATAAAAATGTGAAAACTAATGTCTATTCATTATTAAATTATTTAGGTAAGATAGGAATTATTAATAAATTAAGATAGGGCATGCATTACAACCAGGTGAAGAGGACTGAACTGACATCCTTCTGTTTACCCTTGGTTAGTCAAACAAAGGTTTAAGTTTTTTTTCCCATGAGGATATGTCTTTTCCAAATCAGAATGTATTTCACTAATTATCATAGATTCATAGAATTCCTGCAGTTCAGAAAGAGACCATTTGACCCTTCGAACCTGCACCAATAACAATCCCAACCCAGGCCCTATCCCCATAACTCCATGTATTTACCCTACTAGTCTCCCTGACATAAAGGGGCAATTTAGCATGGCCAATCAACTTAACCAGCTCATCTTTGGACCGTGGGAAGAGCACCTGGAGGCAACCCATGCAGACATGGAGAGAATGTGTAAACTTCACGCAGTCACCCAAGGCCAGAATTAAAGTCAGGTGCCTAGAGCTGTGAGACAGCTATGCTAACCACTGTACCACTATGCTGCAGGCAATAAAGAGCCAAGATTTTCTTGTGTCAAAGAAAGAGAAAACTTTCTAACTGCTAAATCCAAGAAAAATACACACACACACACACAAACACATGCTATATGGTTAAATTTCCTTTGATTGTCCTTCCAGTGTAAATGCTTAATATTGTAGTTGATTTAGGTTAATGGTCTCTAAGATGCAGTCAGATGTAGAAGATGTTACAATTATTACAAGATTGTGGCTCACTGGATGGCTTCCTGTAGGCTCATAGGCTTCTCGAATCATCCAATACAATTATTTCAAAAGAGGTGGGAGAAGCAGAAGCAACCTTTTGCTTGTTTTCTCTGCTGAAGACTTTTTGGAAACTACCTCTGTCACTTGCAATCTCTCTCCAGTTACTGACAGCTTTGTCTTGAAATACTTCACCCATTGTGCATCTCCAGGAAGTTTTCGGTGGTTCTGTCTGTGGCAAATGTATCCAGTATCTTGCATTTTTAATATCTCTTCCTTGGACAGTTAAAAATTTTGATGGATGTTGGAATCTTAGGAAATGTCTTTCTTTTCACACTCTCCTGAGGATGTTTTATTGGCATTTTGCCTTCAAATTGGAACGTGGTCTTGTATTTTGTCTCAGTTCAAATTGTAAATGTTGAAATTTGAAAAATCATCATTTCAGAATTAAAGGACATAGCCTGGGAACACATTTACTGAGGAAAAAAACATTAAAACATGCCTTTTGAGTGCTGTTTGTTTATTTTGCTGGCTAATGGCAATTAATGACAATTCAAAAAGAGTAGGGAACATTAAGATTTGTTTAGAGAGAGTTAGCCTTAAATTGCAGTTTCTTGGTCGAACTCATTGTTAATTGTTTACTTCAATGAAACAAAAAAAGTAACATCTGAACTATTGTTGCAGTGAGGAAGCATCTCGCCCATATCAGTAGCAAAGACCCACAATATGGAAAGGATGAAAACAGTCAAAGAAAGCCAAGGTGAATGGAGAAATTGACGTGCATTGTTGGATTTTAAAAGGCTGTCTGATATTCAGATGAAAGGAAGATTGTGAGAGGGATAAAGTACTGTCATGTTTTTATTATGAAAAGAATTAGACAAACCTCCATTTGAACATGCAGTCTAAACGCTGAATGGGGGAGTGACAAGTTCACACAACCATGCTGGTCAGAAGTCTTTTTTTAACCTTTAGCTTTCATCACCATATTTGATGACAGACTCCAAACAAATGGTGAAAATGATGAGGAAGCCAACACACTGGTGCAGAAGCTGTTGATGGATCTGATCAGGGGCAATATTGTTCAGGAAAGGTTGGCAAGTTCAGGGGAAACCTACACTTTTGTTGTGTGACCTAAATGCGTGAAGTATTTGGAACAAAATAAATGAACTTGTTGCACACATTGAAATTGGCCCGTGTGATGTTGTGGGCATCACAGAGACATGGCTGCATGGGGATCAGGGCTGGGATCTAAATATCCAAGGATATGTGTCCTATCAAAAGAACAGTCAAATGGGCAAAGGGGGCAGGGTTGCATTGTTAGTAAGGAATGAAGTTTAATTGATAGCAAGAAGTGATATAGGATCAGAAGGCATAGAATTTCTATGGGTTGAGTTGAGGAATCGCAAAGATAAAAAGACTTTGTTGGGAGTTATGTACAGGTCCCCTAGCAGTAGTCGGAATATGAGCAGAAAACAAATCAGGAGATAAAAAAGGCATTTAAAAAAGGCAATATTACAATAATCATGGGGGACTTCAGTATGCAGGTGGATTGAGAAATTCAGGTAGGTAATGGATCCCAAGAAAAGGAACTTGTGGAATGTCTAAGTTTTTTTTGGAGCAGCTTGTGACAAAGCCTACTGGGAAACAAGCAATTCTGGATTTAGAAATATGTAATGAGGCAGACTGATTAGAGAAATTAAGGTGAAGGAACCCTTAGGGAGAAATGACCACAATATGATAGAATTTACCCTGCAGTTTGAAAGGGAGAAGCTGGAGTCCAATGTAACAGTATTGCAATTAAATAAAGGTAATTACAAAGACACGAGGAAGGAGCTGGCCAGAGTTGATTGGAAAGGGAGCCTAGCAGGGAAGATAGTGGAACAGCAATGGCAGGAATTTTGGAGAGTTATGCGGAAGGCACAGCAGAAATTCATCCCAAAAAAGAAGAAAACACGCTAAGGGAAGGACAAGGCATCCAAGGCTGACGAGGCAAAAGTATACAAAGTGTCCAGGATTAGTTGGAAGCCAGAGGATTACTAAAAAAGCAATAAGGGGGGAGAAGGTTAAATATGAATGAATGAAGATTAAATATGAATAAGCTAGCTAGTAATATAAAAGAAGATTGGAAGAGAATTTTTCAAAATATAAAAGATAAGAGAGGCAAAAAGAGCCATTGGACCGCTGGAAAATGAAGCTAAAGAAACAATAATAGCAAACAAAACAATGGCAGAGAAACTGAGTAGTTACTTTGCATCAGTCTTCCTGGTAGAAGACACCAGTGGAATGCCAGAGCTCCAGGAGAATCAGGAGGCATAAGTGTGTGTAGTGGGCACCAGTAAGTAGGAGGTTCTGGGGAAACTGAAAGGTTTGAAGGTGGGTAAGTCACCTGGACCAGGTGGACTATACCCCAGGGTTCTTAATTAGATAGCCGAGGAAATTGTGGAGGTATTGGTGGTGATTTTTCAGAAATCACTGGAGGTAGGGAGGGTACCAGAGGGCTAGAAAGTAGTGAATGTAACACTGCTGTTTAAGAAGGAAGAGAGGCAGCAGGTGGGAAATTATAGGTCTGTTAGCCTGTCTTTGGTCATTGGCAAGACTTTAGAATCCATCATTAAAATGAGATCACAGAATACTTGGAAGTGCATGATAAAGTAGGATTGAGTCAGCACAGCTTTGTCAAGAGGAGGTCATGTCTGACAAATCTGTTAGAGTTTTTTGAGGAGGTAACAAGGAAGTTATATAAAGGAGAACTAGTGAATGTGATTTATTTAGATTTCTAGAAGGCCTTTGACAAGGTACTGCATAGGTGACTGTTAAATAAGTTAAGTAGCCATGGTGTTAATGGTAAAATCATGGTATTGGATAAAGGATTGATTGACTGGCAGAAGGCAGAGAATGGGGATAAAGGGGTCATTTTCAGAATGGCAGCCAGTGACTAGTGGTGTGTCTCAGGGTCAATGCTGGGACCACAACGATATATATTGACAATTTGGAGGAAGGAATTGAAGGCACTTTGCTAAATTTGTAGATGATACAAAGATATGTAGAAGGACAAGTAATATTGAGGAAGCAGGGGGGCTGCAGAAAAACTTGGACAGGTTAGGGGAGTAGGTAGAGAAGTGGCAGATGGAATACAATGTGGAAAAGTGTGAGCTTATGCACTTTAGAAGGAGGAATGGAGGCATAGACTTTTCTAAATGGGGAAATGCTCAGGAAATCAGAAACACAAAGGGATTTGGGAGTTCAGGATTGTCTTAAGGTTAATGTGCAGGTTCATTTGGCAGTTAGGAAGGCAAATGCAATGTTAGCATTCATGTCGAAAAGGCTAGAATACAAGAGCAAAAATGTACTCTGAGGCTGCGTAAGGCTCTGGTAAGACCTCATTTAGAGTATTGTGAGCAGTTTTGAGCCCCATATCTAAGGAAGAATGTGCTGGCCTTGAAAAGGGTTGAGAGTTGGTTCACAAGAATGATCCTTGGAATGAAGAGCTTGTTGTATGAAGAACAATTGAGGACTCTGGGTCTGTACTCATTGGAAGTTTAAAAGGATGGGGGGGATCTTATTGAAACTTACAGGATATTGCAAAGCCTGAATAAAATGGATGTGGAGAGGATGTTTCCACTAATAGGAAAAACTAGAACCAGAGGGTACAAACTCAGGCTAAAGGGACAATTCTTAAAAACGGAGATGAAGAGGAATTTCTTTAGCTAGAGAGTGTTGAATCTGTGGAATTCTTTGCCGCAGAAGGCTGTGGAGGTCAGGTCATTGAGTCTCTTTAAGACAGAGATAGATTCTTGATTAATAAGGGAATGAAGGATTATGGAGAAAAGGCAGAAGAATGGGGATGGGAAAAAAATCAACCATGATTGAATGGCAGACAGATTCAATGGGCCGACTGGCCTAATTCTGCTCCTGCGCCTTATGATCTTATGGTTTAAAGCACGCCCAAGATACATTGATAGTTATTTTCCATGTCAGTTTGCATAGCGTGCAGTTGACACAGTGAGTAATTGTGTGGCATAGGATAAAACCATGTTGTAGTTTGAATTATCTCAGTGGATTGTGACATTTGAGTATTTGGGAAGATCCTTACCTGGCTGAGGTGAACAGCTGACACACCTAACAAAACAGGAAATTAAAACAGTAACTGGCAAACTGCAATGCAAATGGGACATTAAATACTCTTTGTCTTGTTTAACCTCCTAAATTCACTTTCCTCACTATGCATTTAATATAGGGACTTTAAATTAGGGCACAGAATAATAAGCCTAGTGCTTATGTGGACATTTGGACAGACAAGACAGAAATCTTGAAAGCAACATATTTGTAATAATAAGATAGAAAGAGGGAAAAAAAAGAGATATTGCGACAGAAATAGATTAGAGGGCAAAAGTAAGATGTGATCCACCTATTAGACAATTAAATTTTTTCTTTATCCTATCCAAGTTTGAGACTGAAGTGCCCCCACTTTTAATATTGAACTTACTTAAGTGATGCTATTTGCCCTATAGCATTTATACCTGCACCAAAACATTCAAATAACTACACACAATTGAAGTTATGACAGTGATGGATTTTCTTGTCCCCATCTGCTGCTTTATACTAACTGCAGTTGCAAATTGGAAAATCCCAATGAATGAAGGAAAAGTGCAAAAAAAAAGCCTTCCAGATAGTAAATAATAGGAGCCTTAAGAGATGAGAGATTGAATGTCTCTTCCAAAAATTCATTTTCTTTTCTATTCATTTGAAATTGCCTTCTAATTTTATTTAGTTTTTCAAGAATTTTTTTTAGATTCTAATATTTGACACATTAACATTAAATTTATGTTGGCAACTGCACATTGCAGAACTGACCTTAATTTCACATTAATTGGCCTCACAGGGGCCAGAAAATGGCTGGAATTAGTTAAGATGTCATACTGGGTAAACAGTGCGTGCTATTAACATAAGAACTTTGGAACACAGGTTATCCATACCTGCCAGACCCACTCACTATTCAGAAAGATCCTGTGGTGCTTTTCAACCTCAACCATCCAGCCCTATCTTTAATTAATTAATTCCCTCAATTTCTATAGTATCAAAGATCTGTCCATCTCCATCTATTACACTCAATAACTGAACATCCCTAGCCCTCTGGAGTAGCAAATGCAAACAGTTTCTACTCAATTTCTCTTCATTAGACAACTCTCTTATCTCCATATCCTTCCATAGCTCAGGAGACCAAAGGAAAAATATTGTTCTTATGGGGTGTGGGAGGGTCTGCTGGGGTGAGGGGAGTGGGGGGATTGCCATTTGGGGGAGTGAGGCCTGTGCATCGGGGTGTTCTGGGGGCTGGCGGGGCGGGGGGGATTGGTCAGGACTGGCTCGGGAATTTTTGTAGAGCACGTTTGATATAAACACTGCTCCCCAACCACAGGACAAAGAAAACTAAATCTCATCAGCCTATCTACTTCATTTCTTTTTTTGCTTTTCAAAACGTACCTTTGTTGAGCTGATAAAATGATTTCAGCTGATTACATACTAGCTTCTGGAAGTTTCTGAGCAGTTTGAAAGTGAACGCCTCCTGGAATGTAAAGCGTCATATATACATTCCAGTCAAACCAACACAATGGATTAGCAGACTAGATACCTGTCCCAGCTTGGGCAAAGGCAGCTGTTTGTGTCTCCTAATCTCCAATGTGGTGTTAATGTCTTCATCATTACCTGTTCCAAACATAATGGCCTGTTCTGCTAAATAACTCAACCTGAAACCATTCTATTACAAAACCAAGACTTAAACTGACTGAACTCCTTTAATTATACATTAATTTATTTGGGATTTTATCTTCATTTTGACTGCAAAAGAGAAGCTGGATTCCAAGCAAGCAGCCTATCATTGACTACCATTTACCATCCAACAGATAGCAGCAGAAAGAACACTGTCCTGGTTTAAAATTAGCTGGCCCTCATCTACATTGTGTACTACTGGGACATTGGAACTTCTGCACCTTGATTTCAACACTAATTCATCTCTATCTGCCTTTTCCCTTGTGAGGAAGTCCTCACTTCTGTAAAAATCAATAACCCTGCAAAAGTCATCCTGCTACCCTCATAAGGATTAAGCCATTAAACTTTTAATTCTGGACTCTGATTCATGTGAAACTATAACTCTAATCTTTATCATGGTCTTGCCTGTAACCTGTTCTTCCCTTATCACTCTTTAATTGTATGAATGCAAAAGGGACAGATATTGCAAAATACCTTTCCCATATTTTGAATGTGTGTAAAATAGAACCAACTCTCTATTTCACCTTGTCTTGAGTTTGTTGTGGATTATTAATAGGTGATTGATTCACATCAAACTGAAGGTTTGGGGAAAAATACGCCACTACTTACAAAAGAGGAAATCAAAAACACATTTCTGTATAGGAATGGGTAGTGAGAGGAGAAATGAGGGCTGTTTAAATTAATTCCTTCCTGTACGTAAAACAGGAGTTCAGTGGAAAATTATTATAAAGCAGGGCTGTTCATTCACCATCATTGTGCAAATGCCCAAAATCAATCTTATCACCACACTGCCTGTGCAAACAAATGAGATCATTTTACTTTTATTTTTCTTCATTCCTTCACAGGATATGGACATCGCTGACAAAGGCGAGTGTTTATTGCTCATCCCTAATTTTCCTTGAAATGAATACCTTGCTATACCATTCCATAGGGCAGTTAAGATCAACCACATTGCTGTAGGTCTGGAGTCACATGTAGGCCAGACCAGGTAAGGATGCCAGATTTCCTTTCCTGAAGCTTATTAGTGAACCAGATGGGTTTTTATGAAAATTATGATAGTTTCATGGTCACCATTATTGAATCTAGTTTTGTATTCCAGATTTATTAACTGAATTTAAATTCCACAACTGCTGTAGTGATATTTGAACTCACATCCCCAGTACAGCGACATTACTGTTATCTGCATCAGTGAGGGGGAGAAATTAATTTGCATAGCAATGCTAAATATCAGTGGAGAATGTTGCATAGGTCATGCACGTAATAGCTCATGCTAGAATTATAGAATTCCTATAGTGCAGAAGAAGACTAATTGGCCCATCAAGTCTGCACTAATTTTGTAAGTTTTCTCTCCATATATTTTCTATGGAGTGGCTGGAACACCTGATGTCACTCCAAAATAAGTGTCATCAGATTGACTAGTCACTTCAGTGGTATGACTAGATTTATATGAAATATTTTGATCCTAGATTAGCTCAAGAATTGTTTATGGCAATACTTGAAGGAAGGCACATCCCACTTATAGAATTGATGGTGAGAATCATATTAAAAAATGAAAACTGATTTGATATTTCAGTATCAATTTCAATATGATAAGCAATAAAAAGATCAAAATAAAGAATATTCATTTTCAATATAAATCTGAATTTAGATTAGGAACAATATATTCAAAACCATGGAGAGGGAGAAAAATGTAGGACTGAAGGCACATAGAACTCTCTATGGTTCTTCTAGGATGGCACAGTGGTTAGCACTGCTATCTCTCAGCACCAGGGACCTGGGTTTGATTCCCATCTTGGGCCACTGTGTGGAGTTTGCATGTTCTCTTTGTGTCTGCGGTTTCCTCCGGGTTCTCCAATTTTCATCCAGTCCAAAGATATGCAGGTTAGGTGAACTGACCATGCTAAATTCTCCCTCACTGTACCCGAACAGGTACCATAGTGTGGCAACTAGGGAATTTTCACAGTAACTTCATTGTAGTGTGAACGTAAGCCTACTTATGACTAATAAATAAACTTCTAAAACTTTTTTTTAACTTTTAAACAAAGTGAATGTTTGATCATTTATTTATTTTTAAAATGGTTAAATTAGTGGTATAATAGACAAGTCAATGTTCTCTATAAGCTGTGCAGGGAACAAACAGTTTGAGCATGGCAAGCTGTCCCTTTAAAAGTATGTCATTGTGTGACTGTGCAACAATCTTAAAGGGGAGTTACAGGGAGTATTGTATACCACCCTGTACTAAAACTGTGAAGATGTGGAGATGCCAGCATTGGACTGGGGTAAACTCAGTAAGAAATCTCACAACACAGGTTCAAGTCCAGCAGGTTTATTTGGTAGCAAAAGCCACAAGCTTTCAGAGCACTGCTCCGTCATCAAGTAAGTAGGAGTTCTGTTCACAAACTGGGCATGTAAAGATACAAACTCAATTTACAAAATAATGGTTGGAATGCGGATTAGCATCTTTACAAGTAATCAGACAATGTGAGTGGAGAGAGCGTTAAGCACAGATTAAAGGAATGTGTATTGTCTCCAGACAAGACAGTTACTGAGATTTTGCAAGCCCAGGCAAGTCATGGGGGTTACAGATAGTGTGACATGAACCCAAGATCCCAGTTGAGGCCGTCCTCATGTGTGCAGAACTTGGCTATCAGTCTCTCTCACTGATTCTGCATTGTTGTGTGTCATGAAGGCCACCTTGGAGAACGCTTACCTGAAGATCAGAAGCCGAATGCCTGTGACAGCTGAAGTATTCCCCAACAGGAACAGAACACTCTTGGCTAGTGATTGCCTGTTAGACTTTAACCTGGTGTTGTGAAACTTCTTTCTAAAACTGTGAGGCAACCAATATTTGAGCAATGATTTAGATTGACACTTCACTACAATACTGCCCAAGTGCTGTATTGCTGGAAGCACTGTTTATCAGATGAGACATTAAACATAGAAAATAGAACATTACAGTGCAGAACTGGCCCTTCGGCCTTCGATGTTGCGCCGACCAATTAGGAAAAAGCAATGACCCTCCAAACTAAACCATTCCCTTTTCGTCCATAAACTTATCTATTAACCTCTTAAACGCCACCAAACTTGGCGCATCTACAACCGCCGCAGGCAGGGCATTCCATACCCTAACCACTCTCTGGGTAAAGAACCTACCTCTGATATCCGTCCTATAACTACCACCCCTCAATTTAAAGCTATGTCCCCCCGTGCTAGCTTTAAACGGAGGCACTGCCTGTCTGTTCTTCTGATGTGGATGGATGTTAAAGTTTCCATAACAAAATGTCAAAAAGATCAAGAAGTTCTTCTGATATTCTGGCAGTGATGTGCTTAAAAACTAATCCAAATTCAGAACTTCGGACATTTATTTTGAAGTGAAATTATGAATCCCAGACATTCAACAGAGTACCTGATAGAATCACAGTATTTTATCTGTTGTAAGAATCTAAGTGTAGGTTTATTGTGCTCATCAAGATGAAAGAAAGACTTAGGACCGAGGGTTGGAATTCTTCCCATTTCTGGTCTCCAGTGACTGTGAATCATTTCCTCTGATGCATGAATGATATTTTTCAGCCTGAAACAAAGAAAGACAATATTTCTTCATTAAACAAACAACTTTTTAAATTGAGTTCCAAGAATAAGATATTGGGCCAGAATATTACGCTGCTTTGGGCCACCCCAAAGCAAATTAAATTGTAGGAAAATATATCAGGCATGCGAGTTGACGTCATCACGCATACAATGGCGGCAATTCTCCCAAAAGTGCTGAATTGGCAAGAAAACTGTTCTAGATCACGACTGTTCTGACAGTTCAGCTTCTCACCTGAATCTCTGCATTCTGTACACTGAAGTTGTCCCAGTCGTGAATCTCATTAAAACCCAGGGAGTTGGGCCTATTCATGCCATAGTTTGGCAGTTCTGGAGCTCTGCACATGCGCAATGGCCCTAAACAGTCAAACTCCTGTTTGCTGGCCAGCCTAATCATTGGCCAGCCCGGGACCACCGCAGTGCTGTCCCTCCACCACAGCCTGATCATGGCCCCTCTACAACAATTCCTGGGCCAGCCCTGACACCCCCCCCCCACCCCTGAGTGCCCCAATACCCAGGCCCCAGCCCCCAGCACTGGTGATACCCCACCCTCCTCACCCGGTAGACGCACCCACCCTCCCCCAGGATCAGACCGCCCCCCGAAGCAGCCCACCCTCCCCAGCAGACCACCACCCCCCCAACACGCCCCAATTGCTACCCTCTCTCCATCCCAGGCTGATCCCTATGCAGACGGTTCCCCCGGGCTCTTTGCCCCTTGGGCAATGCCAACAGGCACAGGGTGGCACTGCCAGAGTACCCATTGCTGGGTGATCACCTCCACTGCTCAACTCCCTGGAGGCTCCTGATTGCTACCCTTCATTCTGGCAGGATCTCCTGCGAGCTCCCCAAACATGAGAAGCTAGTCCGAACTTTCCCGGAATGAAGCATTTCTGATGGGGTGGGAGATTCAATTGGGACCTGAAAGGTTTCGATAATTAACAAATCTATATATTTAAAATAGATTTTAAAAGGATTTTAATCACTCATCTGCCTTCCCACCAGTTTCCAGCGTTATCTGGCTGGAAAATGCGCATTCCTTCCAGGCACATGCGCACATCCTCATTCAAGGCCACAGACACGTGTCTTCCAGCTGGACCCATCAGAAAAGTGGCAGGTGCGGATGGGAGAACCACGGCCAACATTTCAGTCATCAGATGTGTGCAAATGTCAGTAATGCACCAGCCAACAATCAAACAGGCAATTTAGCCCTGTAAGGGGCCAAAGGAATGGTTGTTCAAGGGTAACTCCACGGTAGGTATGTGGGAGTCTTTCAAGGGAATACTGAAAATGTTGCAGGAAAGATATGTGCCGGCTAAGAGGAAAGATGGGAAAGGTAGGATTAGAGAGCCGTGGATTACTAGGGATATTGAGGACTTGGTTAGGAAGAAAAGAGAGGCATATGTTAGGTCAAAGCAGCTGGGAACAGAGAGAGCGTTGGAGGAATATAGAGAGAGTAGGAGGAAGCTCAAATAGGGAGTTAAAAGGGCAAAACGGAGGCATGAAATGGTTTTGGCGGATAAGGTTAAGGAAAATCCAAAGCTTTTTACTCCTATGTTAGAAATAAAAGGGGGGTTGGAGGAAAAATCGGACCTCTTAGGGACAGAGGGGGGGAAATGTGCTTAGAGTTCGGGGGAACGGCGGAGATCCTGAATGAATACTTTGCGTCGGTATTCACAAAGGAGAGGGGTTTGTTGACTGCTCCTGTCTCTGAGGGAGCTGTGGACCAGTTGAGGGAAATATCCATACCGAGGGATGAAGTGTTGGAGCTTCTAGGTAGCATTAAAACTGATAAATCTCCGAGGCCTGATGGCATTTATCCTAGGCTGCTTAGGGAGATGCGAGGTGAAATTGCTGGGCCTCTGATGCAACTCTTTGTCTCTTCTTTGGATATATGTGAGGTCCCAGAGGACTGGAGAATAGCTAATGTTGTACTGTTGTTTAAAAAGGGTAGTAGGGATAACCCTGGAAATTATAGTCCGGTGAGTTTGACGTCAGTGGTAGGGAAGCTGTTGGAGGGGATTCTTACAGATAGGATGTATAGACACTTACAGCGTTGTGATCTGATTAGGGATACGCAGCATGGCTTTGTTAAAGGGATGTTGTGCCTTACGAATCTGGTAGAATTTTTTGAGGAGATGATGAAAACGGTCAACGAAGGGCGAGCTGTTGATGTCGTCTATATGGATTTCAGTAAGGTGTTTGACAAAGTCCCTTGTGGGAGGTTAGTTGAAAAGTACAAGGCTAAGAGGATACAAGGACAGGCAGCTAGATGGATAAGTAACTGGCTTGGTAATAGGAGACAGAGAGTAATAGTGGAAGGGTGTTTTTCTAGCTGGAGGTCAGTCACTAGTGGTGTGCCACAGGGCTCGGTACTAGGACCTCTTCTATTTGTAATATATATAAATGACTTGGAAGAGGGAGTAAGTGGAATGATCAGCAAGTTTGCAGATGATACAAAGATGGCTGGACTTGTGGATAGTGAGGAGTATTGTCAGACGATGCAACAGGACATAGACAGGTTGGTAGCTTGGGCAGATAAATGGCAAATGGAATTCAATCCTGATAAATGTGGGATGATGCATTTCAGGAGAAAGAATGTAGAGGGGAGATATATGATAAAGGGTAGATCTATTAAGAGTATAGAAACACAGAGGGACCTGGGGGTGCAGGTGCACAAGTCTCGGAAGATGGCAGAGCAGATGGGGAAGTTTGTGAAGAAAACATATGATATGCTAGCCTTTATAGGAAGGAGTATAGAGTACAAGAGCTGGCCTTTAATGTTGTAGTTGTATAAAACGTTGGTTAGACCTCATTTGGAATACTGCGTCCAGTTCTGGTCGCCTTATTACCAGAAAGACACGGAGACTCTGGAGAGAGTGCAGAGAAGGTTTACCAGGATGATGCCTGGTATGGAAGGTCTAAGTTACGAGGAGAGGTTAGGTCAGTCCCAAATTGGGACTGTTTTCCTTAGAAAGACATAGACTTAGAGGAGATCTAATAGAGATGGGGTATAGATAGAGTAAACAGGGTTAAGCTTTTTCCTAGGATGGACTCAAATAGCACAAGGGGTGCTTGTTTCCTGTGCTGTTTTGTTCTTTGAATACAATTTTACATAGCCCATTTACTTTTACAGTTGGCAGGAGAACAAATTGGTCAGGTGACCTTTATGTTTTAGCCGCAACCTCGATCCAAGTAGGAATGAGTTGTGAGGGTGAAAATAAAATTAACATGGCTCTGATGTCCCACTGGAAGAACACAGTGGGAAAGTCCAATGCAAAACGTGCCCTATTGCAGACAAAGTTTGCTTAGCTTTGTTATGACACAAATACACATTGAGGCATCAAAGCACTGAAACTTCCTGAATCATAACAGAATAAATGGAGCCCATGTCATGTAAGTCCAAATACAAGGCAAAATTGTCAGGAAGCACTTGCACCATCTCAGAATAGGGAGCCCATGCAGTGCAGGCCTCATTACAAACCATGGGGATGACCACTGCCAATGTTGAGCCATGGCTAGATGTGAACCCTATGCTTGTCCTTCTAGGTGATGACACGAATTTCAAGATGGAAACAAAGAGACAGGCACCCCAACTGAAGCAAGACCTCAGTGACCTTACCGTGCTCCCTTTGGAAGCAAATCTCTCCAATCCATATCACACCCCGGATCTCATCTGTTTTCCTGTCGACCCCAGGCTGATCGCTAAGCAGTGGAAAAAGCCCCTCCATAGCAAGGGCATTGAGGAAGAAACAAACTTGAGGGAGGAGAGATGTTTTGATGGTCACAGGTGATCATCAATAATTTATTTCCCTTCTTGACTATAATAATCTTATGGAGGAGGCCAATCTTGCATCACCATCACCAACTGGAAAGGAGCAGCTGAGTGTATAAAACCACCTGGCTCCACTGCAGTCGAAAGATTTTGGGACTGTACACCATAGCCACTCAATGGCATTTCAAACATGTAAATACAGGTGATGATGGTAGAAGACTGGCTTCTCCATAATATTGTTATAGTCAAGAAAGGAAATAAATCATTTTGGGAAATAAATCATTTAGTGACCAGAGAGGTGGATGGGGGTAAGGCGGTTGATGTAGTATATATGGACTTTAGTAAGGCGTTTGATAAGGTGGCCCATGGAAGACTTCTACAGAAAATGCAGATGTGTGGAATAGAGGGTGATTTAGCTAATTGGATTAGGAATTGGCTGGCAGATAGAAGACAGAGGGTGGTGGTTGATGGGAGATATTCATCGTGGAGTTCGGTGACAAGTGGTGTGCCTCAGGGGTCTGTTTTGGGGCCCCTGCTGTTTGTAATTTTTATAAATGATCTGGATGAGGGTATTGAGGGATGGATCAGTAAATTTGCAGATGACACTAAAGTTGGTGGAGTGGTAGATAGTGAAGAGGGGTGTTATAGTTTACAGAGTGACTTGGACAAGTTGCAGAGCTGGGCCGAGAGGTGGCAAATGGAGTTTAATGTGGAAAAGTGTGAGGTAATGCACTTTGGCAGGAACAATAAATGTGTAGAGTATAGGGCTAATGGTAGGGCTCTTAATAGTGTTGAGGAACAGAAGGATCTTGGTGTATGTGTCAATAGATCCCTGAAAGTAGGCAGTCAAGTGGATAAAGTTGTTAAGAAGGCATATGGAGTCTTAGCTTTTATTGGTAGGGGGATTGAATTTAGGAGCCGCAGCATCATGTTGCAACTGTACAAAACTCTAGTGCGGCCGCACTTGGAGTATTGTGTGCAGTTCTGGTCCCCACATTATAAGAAAGATGTGGAGGCATTGGAGAGGGTACAGAGGAGGTTTACCAGGATGTTGCCTGGTATGGAGGGCAGGTCCTATGAAGAGAGGTTGAAGGATTTGAGGTTGTTTTCGTTAGAAAGGAGGCGGCTAAGAGGGGATCTTATTGAAGTATATAAGATGATTAGAGGTTTAGATAGGGTGGACAGTGATAGCCTTTTTCCTAGGATGGAGAAAGCTAGCACGAGGGGACACAGCTTTAAATTAAGGGGTATGAGTTATAGGACGGATATCAGAGGTAGGTTCTTTACTCAAAGAGTGATTAGGGAGTGGAATGCCCTGCCTGCAGCTGTTGTAGATGCGCCAAGTTTGGTGGCGTTTAAGAGGTTAATTGATAAGTATATGGAAGAGAAGGGAATGGTTTAGTTTGGAGGGGCATTGCTTTTTATTTTGGTCGGCACAACATCGAAGACCGAAGGGCCTGTTCTGTGCTGTATTGTTCTATGTTCTATGAAACTATCAGAGAATTTCCTTGTTCATAGAGGAAAAGTCCTAACAAGCATTCTCTTGAATTGCCTTCTTCCTTTGCTTGAGGGAATCCTCCCAGAGACTCAGATTTAGATTTTCCAGACAAACCTCTTCCATAGTCTTTATTGATGTGAAGATGCTGGAGTTGGACTAGGGTTTGTCTTCGATGAAGACGAACATCTTGCCAAGGCCATTCCTACATCTCCACTTCTTGCCTTCAAACAATTGCACAACCTCAAACAGACCATTGTCTGCAGCAAACTATCCAGCCTTCAGGAGAACAGTAAGCACAACACCACACAACCTTGCTACAGCAACCCCTGCAAGATGTGCCGGATCATCAACACAGATGCCACATCTCATGTGAGAACCCCATCCACCAGGTACATGGTACATACTCTTGTGACTCGATGAACATCGTCTACCTGATACGCTGCAGGAAAGAATGTCCCAAGGTACATTGGGGAGACTATGCAGACACTATGATAATGGATGAATGAATACTGCTTGACAATCACCTGGCAGGAGTGTTCCATCTCTGTTAGGGAAGACTTCAGCAGTCGTGGGCATTCAGCCTCTGGTCTTCGGGTAAGCATTTTCAAGCCTTCATGACACACAGCAATGCAGAGTTGCTGAGGACAGACTTACAAGACATGGGCTCCATTTATTCTATTACGATCCTAGGGAGCCAACTGAGACCATCCCTGAAGTTCCCCATGTGGACTGGGTTGCCAGTTTTGAACATTCTTTCCATCCTTACAGAATCACAGTTATCTTCTGATTCTCTTGTTGGGATTCCACCCTCCTTGCCAGGTTTGGGTACAGTAGCCTTAATTTTGTGTGAAGCCTCTGATCCATTAAAAATTCAGTTGGGATGATCCTGTCATTGTCTGAGGGATAGCTGAATAAAAATCATACCACTTTGGTCTCTATGGATGCTGCGGTTGCTTCTTGATGCTGAACTTAAAAGTCCGTACTGCCCTTTCAGCCAACCCATTCAATCTTATTCCAATTCCAATTACATGAACATGGACTGTTCTTGTCAGTCCTTTCCGGTAGAAGAAATATCCACTGCTTGTTCCTTCAGCTACCCCTCCCAGGGAGACAGTTTCACTAAAGAGTCAATTTGGAGTCTTGATAACCATGTGAAACAATTGTTATTCTTTTCAGGCATTCACTCGCAGGTTATCCATGCATGTCCTAAAATTTCAAGTCACAAAATTTAAGTTTTTTTCTTTGATCACAAAGAAGGTTATCTGTCAGGGTAACTGTAGCACAGTGGTTAGCACTGCTGCTTCACAGCTCCAAGGACCTGGGTTCGACTTCTAGCTTGGGTCACTGTCTGTGTGAAGTTTGCACATTCTCCTTTTTTCTGTGTGGGTTTCCTCCGGGTACTCCAGTTTCACAATCCCACAGTCCAAAGACAATTAGGTTGATTGGCCATGCTAAAAATTGTCTCTTAGTGTCCTGAGATACGTAGGTTAGAGGGTAAATGTATAGGGATATAGGGATAGGGCCTGGGTAGAATTGTGGCCAGTGCAGACTTGATGGGCCAAATGGCTTCTTTCTGCACTTTGAGTTTCTATGATTTCTGTGATCCCAATTCAGAAAGTAGGACAGCCTATTTTTGAATAGCCTTCTAATGCCCCCTTCCCCATATGGGGTGAGTAGAGGGTAGCCTAAAGAGGACTGCACAGTTATAGACGTATTGCCAGTTACACCACAGGTCTGGATACTAACAGCAATACCAACTGTTTCTTTACGTCTTCTTACCGTGTCATCTATATTCTGTTGGAACAAACCCTGGTTCACTTTGAAGCCAAAGATGAAGGAATGAACAAAGGGTATGTTGAATATTGTCAACATGAAGATCCCTAGTTAGGTTTCATGTTCCTGTCACCACTTTTACATCAAGTTTGCTGAAATCTTTTGCCACTGCCAGTACTGGTGTGATCCCTTCCAACGCTGAATTGGGGAATGATTCCTCTCTAATGCTTGATTAAGATGTTTAGGATTCAGGCAAATTTTTAACCATCTGTTTGGCTTCTCATTCGCCATGATGGTATTTACCTAATCTGTAAATGCTGGCAATCACTTTTTTCCATCTCTTGAAACCTCTCTGTCAAGCTTTCATTTTAGTTCTATTGGACCTTTGCGTGACTTCTTTGCTGGATCAATAGTGATGTGATACTCAAACTATTCAACACATCCAACTAACTGATCAAAATACTAGAGATCTGTGCCATATCTTCCTTGTTTTTGCTTGGAGGGTGCTTTTCAATTACTCCAATACTTCAACCCTCATTTGTTTCAAACTTTCAGGAAAGGTCTGAGCAGGAATGTTCTGGCATCAATTAGATTTATGGTTATGGGCTTATTTCTCACCTTCTTGCTGATCTAAATGGCCATCTCACTTTCTTTTCTGTGGGAACTGTTGGCGTTGTAAGATTCCCATGTCTATTGTGTTCTCAATCTCATTGTCATTTTCCAGGATATGTACGTTTGTTTCCCTTCTCATTTGCCCTGTAGATTTGCTTCTGGTGATTTCTTTACCATATTCTTTCTTTGCTGTGCACAACTTTTCTCAGTGATTAGGTTTTCCACAAGCTCTGCAGTTTGATCCATGCGTGGAACATTTTGTTCCTTGTCCACAGCTCCTACGCAACTTTCTCTCCATCTGGTATGCATTCTTTTGTTGCTGTTTCACTGCATCAATCATGCTGTCTTTCTCTCACTGAAGGTTAGCTGTTTAAGTCTGTCTATTCATGGCTTTGGCAATGTCTACAGCCTGCAAGAGTGTGAGCTTATCCTTTCCAATCAAATCTTTTCCTACTTAAGGAGTGCCGAGCGCAAGTGAGCTGAGCTATTAGCCTTTCATAATTCCTTGAATTTTTTGGTTGCATTTTTCAATCTTGTTCAGAAAATGTCAACAGGTTTACTTCGTCCCTGTCTCAGGATTTGAAATCGATATTGATAGATCCGATGCTTTGCCTCATGATGTGTGCTGAAATTTTCAGAAATTTTGTTTGGGTTTTTATTGTCATCCTCTCTCATTTCCCAGCTATTAAACCATTCAACCCTTTCTCTTCTGCATACAAAAGCATGTAGCTGACCCTTGCCTTTTCAACCAATATCTTTCAGAAAGCTAAAGTCTGTGTTTTTGTTTAAATTTTGCAAAATCTTCTACATCATCATCAGCTTCCCAAATCATCATAGGTTGGGGTTTCATTTTGTTTTTGCATGATTCATTTAGGTTTTCTCACTCACTTTGGCAATAATTTGGGTTGAATTTTCTCAACGTAACTCAAAATTAAATCTGTTTAAAATGTTTGGATCTTACAAACTTACAAAGTTACCCTGCGTAGGCAAATCTTGACAAGGAACGTACATGTTGGTATAGAAACTATAAGAGCAGGGATGCTGCAAAAATAGATATTCTAGTTTCTATGTTATTTGAAGATGTAGAATATGGGACAAATGCTGTCTCTGCAGCAGAAAACCTGGAACAACTATCTCAAATATGGGATGTTCTCTGCAAGTTTTTGCTGCCACCTTGTTATGTTTTCCAGTTCCCAGAATTTAAAATAATCACATTTCAATTCTCAAAATGCTGGAGCTTCACTTAGTGTGTTTCTTAAAAAGTTCTGGTGGATTGATACACGATTGCTCCGAAGTTGGATGCAGTACAACAGCAGATCACAGAATCATTATGGCAAGCAGAAGATCATCTGGCCCATCATGTCTGCATCAACTGTCCAAACCAGCATTGTGACAATGCCATTCTCGTGCCTTTTTGATCTGATTTGTTGTCATATGTATTGGTACACAATGAAGAGTATCTTTTCTTAGAATATAAGAACTAGAAGCAGGAGTAGGCCATCTGGCCCCTCAAGCCTACTCCGCCATTCAATAAGATCATGGCTGATTTTTTGTGGACTCAGCCCCAGTTACCCACCCACTCACCATAACCCTTAATTCCTTTACTGTTCAAAAATTTATCTATCCTTGCCTCAAAAACATTCAATGAGGTAGCCTCACCTGCTTCACTGGGCAAGGAATTCCATAGATTTTAGGTGAAGAAGTTCCTCCTCAACTCAGTCCTAAATCTGTCTCCCCTTATTTTGTGACTATGTTCCCTAGTTCTAGTTTCACCTGCCAGTGGAAATAACTTCCCTGCTTCTTTCTTATCTATTCCTTTCATAATCTTATATGTTTCTATCAGATCTCCCCTCATTCTTCTAAATTCCAACGAGCGTAGTCCCAGTTTACTCAGTCTCTAAGCCAATCCTCTCAACTCCAAAATCAACCTAGTGAATCTCCTCTGCACCCCCTCCAGTGCCAGTATATCCTTTCTCAAGTAAGGAGACCAAAACTGTTTGCAGCACTCCAGATGTGGCCTCACCAGCACCTTATATAGCTGCACCATAATCTCGCTGTTTTTAAAATCCATTCCTCTAGCAGTGAAGGACAAAATTCCATTTGCCTTCTTAATTATGTGCTGCACCTGCAAACCAACTCCTCGAGATTCTTCCACAAGGACACTCAGATCCCTCTGCACAGCAGCATGCTGCAATTTTTTACCATTTAAATAATAGTCCATTTTGCTGTTATTCTTACCAATAGGGACGACCTCACATTTACCAACATTGTACTCCATCTGCTGGACCCTCACTTGGATTATCTATATCCCTCTGCAGACTTTCAATGTCAAAGAAAAAGAACAACACAGCACAGGAAATAGGCCCTTCGGCCCCACAAGCCCGTGCCGCCATTTCAACATTCAGTGAGTGTCCTCTTCTACTTATGACCTTTGTCTATGCCAGTTGGACTTCATAATAAAGATGTGCAAATTTAGAGAATTATAACCAGATTGAGGGACGCCTAATTTCTGCAAACTTTGCTTTTCCACCCATCTTAGTGTCATCTGCGAATTTTGACAGACTACACTTGGTCCCCAACTCCAAATCATCTACGTAAATCGTAAACAATTGTGGTCCCAATTGTTTAGACGGGCTTTAGATTGGTTTCACAGGTCAGCACAACATCGTGGGCAAAGGGTCTACTTTGCTGTACTATACTGTTCTCTCCTCTAATACATTACCCATAACACCTGAGGCACACTCCTAGTCACTGATCGCCAACCAGAAAAACACCCATTTACCTCCACTCTTTGCTTTCTGTTAGTTAACCAATCATCTATCCATGCTAAAACAGTGGTAGATATAGAACAGATGTCAGAGATAGGTTCTTTACTCAGAGAGTAGTAAGAGCATGGAATGCCCTGCCTGCAACAGTAATGGAATAGCCAAAATTAAGGGCAAATGCACTAGTGGTTATTGGATGAACATATGGATGGCATTGGAATAGTGTAGTTTAGACGGGCTTTAGATTGGTTTCACAGGTCAGCACAACATCGTGGGCAAAGGGTCTACTTTGCTGTACTGTACTGTTCTCTCCTCTAATACATTACCCATAACACTGTGCATCTTTATCTTATGTAGCAGTCTTTGGTGCGGCACATTGTCAAATGCTTTCAGAAATCCAGATATACCTCATCCACAGATTCCCCATTGTCCACTGCACATATAATGTTCTCAAAGAATTCCACCAAATTAGTCAAACATGACCCGCCCTTCATGAGCCATGCTGCATCTTACCAATGGGATAATTTATATCCCGATGTTTCACTACTTCTTCCTTGATGATAGGTTCAAGCCCTTTCCCTGCTCTAGAAGTTAAGCTAACCGGTCTATAGTTACCTGCCTTTTGTCTACCTCCTTTTTTAAACAATGGCGTCACAATTGCTGTTTTCCAGTCTGCAAAAACCACTCCAGAGTTCAGCAAATTTTGGTAAATTACCACTAGTGCATTTGCTATTTCTCCTGCCATCTTTTTTATTACCCTGGGGATGCATTCCATCAGGATCAGGAGACTTCTCTATTTTCAGCCCCATCAACTTGCCGAACACTACCTCTTTCGTGATAATGATAGTTTCTAAGTTCTCACTTTCTAATGCCTTTCTGTCATCAATTCTTGGCATGTTACTTGTGTCTTCCAATGTGAAGACCAACACAAAATATATGTTCAATGCCTCAGCCCCATTTTCTCATTTTCAGTTATTACGTTCCCCTCCCCGGCCTCCAAAGGACCAATGTTTATTTTCGCCACTCTTTTTCAGTTTATGTTTGTAGAAACATTTTCTATCTCTTTTTATATTCTGAGTTAGTTTACTCTCATAATCCTTCTTACCTTTCTTTATAGCTTTTCTCATGACTTTCTGCTGACCCTTTAAAGATTTCCCAATCCTCTACGTTCCCATTAATCTTTGCCACTATGCATTTTCCTTCAATTTGATTCCTTCCTTTACTTTCTTAGATATCCATGGCTGATTATCTCTTTTTCTACAGTCCTTCCTTATTACTGGTATATACTTTTGCTGAGCACTATGAAAGATTGCTTTGAAGGTCCTCCACTATTCCTCAATTGTCCCACCTTAAAGTTTTTGCTCCCAGTCTACTTTAGCCAACTCCTCCCTCATCCCTTTATAGTCTCCTTTTTTTAAGCACAAAACACTCGTATTGGATTTTACCTTCTCACGCTCTATCTGTATTTTGAATTCAATCATACTGTGATCGTTTCTTCCAAGAGGATCCCTAACTGCAACATCATTAATTATTCCCATCTCACCTCTTCCATTACGTACTGTTCAAGGAAGCTATTGCAGAAACATTCTATAAACTACCCCACGACTGTCTTGGCCGAGCTGGTTTTACCAATTTTGAGCTATAAAGACAAATCATTCCATTAATAGAGTATATAGGGGAGAAGGAAAATGTGCAGAATGTAGTGTTACAGTCATAGCTAGAATGCAGGGAAAGATCATCTTAATGGACTCTGAGGAAAGGTCAGCCAGACTTCAAATACAGCTTCTATTCTCTCTCCACAGATGTTGTCAGACTTGCTGAAATTTTCCAGCATTTTTTGTTTCAGATTCCAACATCCACGTTATTTTGTTTTTATCAATTTAACGTAAAGAAGGTCCATTTAAAAATCTGATGGTAGCAGAGAAGAAGCTATTCTCGAGTTCTTGTACCTTGCATTATTTCTATTCAAGTAATTGTCTAATGTCTGGATTGAATCTGCCTCTATCACACTTCCATCCTTGCATGTTGCCCGGATACACTTCAGCAGGCTCTGTTACCATTGAGCGGTAGAGGTCCCTAGTGGAAGTCCCTTTACGGAGGGCCCTCCGCCAATTACAATGGTGACCTGGGGTGGAGGATGATGCATGCAGCAGTTCCAAACAACCATAGGATTCACTGGTTCACAGGCTCCGAATCTTTCTGTGTCTTTGTGGAGTCCATGGACCATGCCTATGTTTTGTGTCTTAGGTTGTACTTCTTGTTTTCCTGAACAACTTTTTATTCATGCTTTGTTTGCACTTCAGTCCCACGCTCTTGATCTACGAACAACTGGTGCAGTGAGAGGTGGGTCAGGATGGCGACTTCTTCGTGAACCTGCTCCTGGGCATTTACAGCGTGCCATTTACAGCGATCGAGCGGGCTGTCTATCTTGTCTGCCCCTCTATCGTGGCTACATTTGTGGCCAGATGTCCCTGGAGGGAGAGCATGCAGTGCCCGTTGGGGTTGGGGTGCATTATCTACCCTAATAATCACGTTATAATTTGATGTTTTCAAGTTTCCTTTGTACCTTGATTTTATTCAGGCTGTTTCCACCTCCTTTTGGGGAACTGCCCTCTTTAATTTGTCCTGATTTAATTTGAGTTTATTTGGTTGGACCTAAAAGAGGCCTCCAGCCAACGCATTCCTCAAATCCGAATCACTAGTTCTGTGCAAAAACATGACTTGCCTGCACTCACACGCCTAGGACAAATGGTGCCCTAACCACGAGATGATATAACAAAAAAACCCTCGAGCCTGACGGCGGTCTTCCGTGTTTAGCGCCACCTGCAGTCTTGGAGGTGGAAGGAGTTGAGTGCCTGATGTGATGCGTGCCTGTTGGAGCCAGGCAGGGCGCATGCGTGTGCAGGAAGGTCCGGGCTCGAAGGGGCTGAGCTCGCTGGACAACAATCGGAGGAAGATACCGTTAACGGTCGGAGGTTCCGAGAACGCGTTCAAATCCCCAGGAGGGAAGACTCTGTATCGGGATCGAGCGGCTGTAATCCAACCCCCCCATTCCAACGTTCCCTCCCGCTGCAGCGGGTACCTTATTGTTTGGGGAGAGGGATCAAAAAAAAAGGCAAGCGGAGAAAATGAATAGAAGTTACAGCAAGTCCAGCACGCTGAGGTGTTGGGACAAGGTGGCCGTGGAAGTGAAGAGTAAGGTGAGCCAGTTGCGGGGAGGGAGGGGAAGAAACTTCATAAAACGAGGCGGCTGGAGCGGCTCTGACTGTGGGCTTTAAATGGGTGCTGCTTCTTTCAGCTTTATCGTCCGACCGCGCTGTGTTGCTGCCTGACCCGCCAACCCTTATTTAAACACAAAGCGCAAAATGTAGTTGTAAGCTACATTTGGTGGAGCTTTTAACATAGTACACTGCGGGATTGGAGGGGGGGGGGGTTCCAACAATAGTATTTCGAAAACCTTATTCCTCTCTTTTCTTTTGGTTTGTTTTCTTTATCGACGAAATTACATCTTCTAGCAAACTTCGATTCGAATCAGTGTTTTTCTTCCGTAAGAGAAAGTTCAAGGCCAACATCTGGGACGTGATTATGTCCCCTGATGTGTGCCTCGCTCGCTCAATGCCCTTCTTCCCTCCCCATTGGAACAAGAATCGGCCGTGCAGCCCGGGGTGGGGGGCTAAGGTTGGTAGAGCCGGTAAGATGAACCCCCTAAGATAAATTGCTTAAGCCAAGATATTGTGGAGTTGTCACCTTTCTCTGTCTTGAGCATGAGGAAGCTGGTAGTAATCTAATTTTTTTTTTGGAGGAATGGTGGTTGTGAGGGAATCTCCTTTGCCCAAGGACAGAGGAATTATGTGCAAGAGTCTTTTTTTTGTCATGTATCGGTGTTCATTCAATGTCAGGATAGTTCCAGCTTGTACTACAACTGTAACTACAACTCCCAGATCACTTTTTGTTGATGGATGTTCCTCTTGTGCAGCATTTCTAAAGTTGTGCTTTTTTTCAAACAAAAAACTTGATGTTACTGTATGTTGCAGGTTGTTTGCTGTGGAAGTACTCTTTCTAACCATTTCAGGTCTTTAGTATGTGTTTTCCAATTCAGACCATTGCTGTTATTTAAGGAGTAGATGAGTTTATGGGCAATTTAATCTTGATCTAATGTTACCTATTCGGATTTCGAATTAAGTCTAAAGTAATAATGCTACCTCTACTCCTGTATTAATTTATAACAATATAATTTGGTCCTAGGTTTTTGCATGATCTTCATATCTCTATGGAATTATTCAACTTCTCATGCTGTGCCTAGTTTCCACAGCTGAAGTTTTCTTGGCCATCTTCTTTAGTAGTTGCTTGGCAAATCAGAGCTAAAGTACTGCCAATAATCCATCTCAACAGTTCAACCTGCCTTGTGCACTAACTTCTACCTTGTTAAAATGGGTGTGCTTCATTTTTCATTTGGGTAGTTGACTTAATACTAGTACCAGAAAGTCATCTAATTAAGCAATCTATTAGAATGGTTACTGCTTTGCTATCGAGGTTTCTAAATATCATAACTCCTTGTATACTACTGCTCCATCTCTGATCTTTCCTGAACAGAGTGCTTCTTCACGTTGTTAACTTCCACCTTAACTTTTGCGTTTGAACCCACCCAATCAGGTTTGAACCTGGCCACAGCACAAAATGGCTCATATCAAAGTTACAAATGATATAACTATGACCATAAAAAAAACTATCCTTCACTCTTCTTGATAAAAACAAAATACTGCAGATGCTCGAACCTGAAACAAAAACAGAAGATGCTGCAAGTCTCAGCAAATCTGATAGCATCTGTGGGAAGACAATAGAGCCAAAGTTTTGAGTCTAGATGACTCTTCATCAAAGCTCTCGCTGTTCTTGGTCTGCTTACAGTCTTGATGTCATTGACATTACTCTTCAATGTCTCAACTGTCATCTAGCTGGGTGGGACTGCCCTGGCTGGATTTCATTCCTATCCATCCATTTAGCCACATAATCCTTTGAAGTGGCTTCTCCCTTTCCTTTCAGGCTGTTGGCTCTGGAACCTCGGAGGATCTAAAAAAGGTTACTGTGAAAATCCCTTAGTCACCACACCCTGGTGTCTGTTTGGGTAAGCTGAGGGAGAATTTATCATCACCAATTGACCTAATCAGCACATCTTTGAACTGTGGAAAGGAAACCCATGTAAAAGTGGAGAGAATGTGCAAACTCCACACAGTGACCCAAGATGGGAATCAAACTGGGCCCCTGGCACTGTGAGATGGCCGCTTCCTATTTCCCATCTATATGCTGACCCAGAAACGCAACTTCAGGTTTTGAATGTGTGCTAATGACGCAAACCTCTTCCTTACTATTGTCACTCTACCATCAACTTTTTCACTACCAAATGCTGCTTGTCTGACATCCAGAAAATCCCCAGAATTAAGTATTTGAAAAAGCAGTTTAATTGCCTTTGGTCTCCATTACTTATCTAATGTGGTAGGAAAGGGTATACAGGAAGAAACATTGGAGGTTTGTGAAAAAGGTACGGTGACAATAATGGATGACTTTAATCAATGTCCGGATTGAACTAATCAGATTGGTGCTAAAACATCAAACTACTTTTGCCAATCAGAGAATAGATCTGGCATTAAGAAATTTGACAGGATTAATTAGTGATCTCATCATGAAGGCATCCATCCTGAGGATGATCAAAATATGATTGAATTTCAGTTTTAGGAAGAGAGGAGGTGAACCTAAGACTTCTTAAACTTAAATAATGCTAGTATGAGGACATGAAGGCAGAGCTGCCCAAAGTAAATTAGAAAATTAGATTGCGTCATCAGTCAGTAGAGATGCAGTGGCAGACATTTAAGAGATATTTCAGAACGTTCAGAAAAAGTATATTCCAGTGAGAAGTATCTGTGCCTAATAGGAGAAGTTAAAGCTTGTATCAAATTGATAGAAAAAAACAAAATTCTGAAAAGTGGCAAGTCAGATTGAACAGAATATAAAGAACAGCATATGACTAAAAGATGAATAAGGAGAGTGAGAAATTAGTGCACGAGAGAAAGCTGGTTGGAGGTATAAAAATCAGATAGTAAAAGTGTAAAGTGAATGTCAATCCTCTTTAGAGTGAGAATAGGTAATTAAAAATGGAAAATAAAGAAATACCAGAAGAATTGAGCAGATTTTTGTCTACCTTCACTGTGTGGATACACAACATTTCAGAAATTAAATATCAAAGGGAGCAGGAAAAGACAATTACTGGAGGAAGTGCGGTGTGAAAATTATTGGAACCAAAATCTGACAAGTCTGTGGGTCCTAAAGGTCTTCCTTCATTCTCTAGATCTTTAAAGCAATAGTTGCTTTGATAAGAGATGCATTGGATTTTGTTTTCCAAAATTTCTGAGATTCTCAATCCCATCAGATTGCAAAATAGAGAATGTGAATCCTCTTCAAGAAATAAAGGAGATAGAAAGTAGGAATCTATAGGCCAGTTAGCTTAACATTGTTGGAATTTGTTGCTGAGGGGATATAACAAGGCACCTTGAAAATCTCATTACAATTGAGCAGAGTTACCATGGTTTTTTTTTGAAAGGTAAATCATGTTTATGGAAGTAATCAGAAGCACAGAAAAGGCGAACCTGTGATGTGCTGTACCTGGGTTTCCAGAAGGCATTTAATAGGTACAACATAAAAGATTATTGTGTGAAATAAGAATTCATGATAGAGAATTGGTTAGCTCACAGAAAGCAGAGAATAGGGATAACTGGGTCTTATTTGGATTGGCAAGATGTGATGACCAAATAAGCCCTGGGGCCTCAACTGTTTTTACAAGTTATGTCAATGATGTAGGCTGCTAAATTTGCTGATGACAAAGAGGGGTAAGAAAGTCAGTTGTGAAGAGGCCTTCAGGAGACAATAGAAGAACATTGGGCAATTGAGTAGCAAAAATTTTGCAGATGGCATATAATGTGGGAAAATGTGAACTCACCCACTTTGGTAGGGAGAATTAAAAAGTGGCATCTGATTTAAAGGGGGAGTGCAGAACTTGGAGCAGAGGAATCTGGGCATTCTGGTATGTGACTCAGGAAAAGTTACCATGAAAGTACAGCAAGTGATTCAGAAGACAAATGGGATGTTATTCATTGCAAGTGGAAATATCAGGTTGGGATGTTTTGCTATAGTTGGCGAAACTATGTATAGTTTTTGAATTTCAAATCCTCCACTTTAAGAAAGATATAAATACCTTAGAAGGAGTTGAGAGGAGGTTCACTCAACTGATACCAGGGATTAACAGGTTAGCTTATGAGGATATGTTTTTCAGATATTTGTATGGCCTGTATCCATTTGAGTTCAGAAGATTGAGGTGATATTGAAACATACAATTTCCTGAGGAGATTTGACAGGGTGGATTTTGAAAGGATGTTTCCACATGTGGGAGAGATTAGAACTGGGGACACAGTTTTAAAACTGAGTTCCCTTTTAAGATGGCGATGAGAAGTTTTAAAGCAGAGGCAGATAGATTCTTGATTAACAAGGAAATCAAAGGTTACTGGAGAAGCAGAATGTGGAGTTAAGGCTACAATCGGATCAGCCATGCTCTTATTGAATGGCAGAGCAGGCTTAAGAAGCCCAATGCTCTACTCTTAATTCTATGCTTGTAATGCTGTCTTGGCTTGCCTTAAACTGTACTCTGTCAACTTCTGAATTGATCCAAAGATTTTCTCCTATCCTAAGTCCTGTTCATCCATCACCTTTGTGTTCACTAACTTGCATTGGCTCCCAGTCTGGTAATGCCTCAGTTTTAATATTCTCAACTTTATTTTCAAGTCCTTCCATGTCTACACTCCCTACAAACTTCCTCCAGCCCATCAGCCTTCGGATCTTCATGCTTTTTTGATTCTGACTTTGTGTCCCAAGTGGCAGCCATATCTTCAGACTCTTAATTTCTGGAATTCCACCTTTAAGCTGCTCTTCCCCTCAATCCCTCCTTCAACATATCACTTAAAACCTAGCTCTTTATCTACTTCAAATCACTTAAAGGATAATTGGATCTGCACCTGAAGTGCTGTAACCTGTGAATTTATGGACTGAATGCTGCAAGATGGGATTAGAATTGGCAGCTGTTTTCAGCCAGTGTAGGCACAGGATTGAATGGCCTCTTTTCTGTGCTGTAATTTTTCAATAGTTTGATGGCTCTTTAGCTATCTTAACATTTCATTAGAAGACTTCATGTCAAATTTTGTTTGATGCTTCTGCAAAGTGTCTTAGATGTTTTACTACATGAAAAGTTCAGTAGTGTTGCAAGATATTATAGATGTGTTAAATTGCTCTCATAGAAATCGTAGAAACCGCACAATATAGAAAGAGGCCATTCGGCCCATCAAGTCTGCACTGACTGCAATCCCACCCAGCCCCCCCGCCCCCATCCCTACATATTTTACTGCTAATCCCTCTAACCTACACAGCTGAGGACACTAAGAGGCAATTTTTAGCATAGTCAATCAACCTGACCCACACATCTTTGGACTGAGAGGAAAATTTCTATTAGGTTGAGTTCATAAATGATTGATTGTTAACCGAGGAAACCCATGCAGATACAAGGAGAATGCGCAAACTTCACACAGACAGTGACTCAAGCCAGGAATTGAACCCAGCTCCCTGGAGCTGTGAAACAGCAGTGCTAACTACTGTGCCTTTCCTATTAAAATTAGTAACAGAAAGAAAATAGCAACAAATACTAAAATGACAAACTACTTTTATGCATTGTGTTTTGCATTTCACTACTCCGCTGAATCTGCAGATCCCCATTGGTGGAAAGGGCAAGTTGCTTCAGGGTTCTGAGTTACATAAATGTTCAAATAAATTTTAGGAATAAGCCTAAGGACTAAGTTGAGTTGTGGTACTGTGGAATCTGCAGGGTGGATTCCCCACATTGCCAGTGACTCCTCAGAGGTACAACAGTACCTCTGTTATATTGTTCTGTACAGATCAGGTAGATACAAATATTATTGATTATATATGTATTCAACCCAAAGATCTTCCTATATAATGAGCTGACTACAGCTATGACCTCCTGGGCCTCAATACCTCCACTACAAATATATATGCAAGTGAGACATGAAAATGGTAGACGTTAGTGCTAGTATCTGGAAGGCAGTTGCTGATGGTCATGACCTCTGGAGACTTACTCTTCAGAAGGACCTTGGCAGAGGTGAGCAAAAAAAAAGCTCACTTGGCCGAGAAGAGGGCTCAGTGAAAACATGCACATTCTCAGCCCACTCTCTTCCTCTGCAGAAAATGTGGTTGAGACTACCATGCCAGAGTGGAGCTCTTGATCCACATCAAGTAATGCTTAACACAGTTGAGGGCGACATGTCACAAACCATTACTTCACAAGACAGAAGGCTACAATCACTAATAATGTGTTCAGTCCATGCTCAGAGGAGTGGCTGGCCCATTCTGGTGGTGCATGAAAAAAATGCCACCTGCTCCGCGTATTTTGGTGGAATGGTGTGGAACGGAGCTCATTTCATGTATGATTATCATTAATTGTTAAATGGTCTTGGATGCTGTAAACTTTCTTTTTTTTTATTCTTCATATTCTTCACCTTAAGATCCACTTTTGCTTTCATGGAATATATAGAATTGTGATACAATATTTGGAACTAGTTGCTTGAGGTTGAATATTGGTTTCAGTTCTGAAAGGTTGACTGACTTTAAAAAATAAAGATGTAATTATGTTTCAAAAAGTCCTTTTTGTTATCTTGTTTCCTGCTAGGCTGCTTCATGACATAACCACAATGTCATTTTTGAGTCTTGGAATGGCTTTGTTGAAATAGTGAGGGCCACATGTTAGAACTAGTCAGGATTCCAAGGGAGTTTGGCTCCACATTGGTTCTCAGTCTAGTCTCAAGTGATGGCATTCATTTTTAGGAAACTGCATTTCTTGACAAGACATGTAGCCTGATCTGACTGTCTCCGTGTTGTCAGGTAGTATATAACTCAAAGCAGTAGAGTAGGTCTTTCAGCCCCTCGAGCATGTTTTGTCACTCAGATTTCAGATTTACTGTGGCTGTAAATAACTGATAAGTAAACCCATGCCTATTTTTTAACAGTTAATTGTTTGTTCTTATTTCTCCCCAGTGATTTTACAATATTTTTATTTTAATAATGAACTGTTCTCCCTATGTCTTCAGGTTGCATATTGGTGACTTAGTGTGTTCATCATTGTGTAAGTAATATTTTTTAAGCTTTGAATTAATCTCAGGTCGTGAAGCAGAGTCAGCCTCTTAACATGAGATCAAAAACCTTTGAGGAAAGAAAAGCTGTAACTATAATTATGGCCAAGGATAATGCTGGTACTTATTACAAATTGTCAGTTTTGTACCCATTTTGTAGCTGAAAGTGCACTGTTACTCTCTTGCTACAATTATGATTGTCAAGTTCTGTAGAAAATTATGCAATTGTTTATATTCTGAGTTCTTGTTTGTTACTTTATTAGTGGTGATTGCTTGTCCTTCCAGGAGTTTTTGGTAGGCTTCTGCTAGCACGTAAGGGACTGATGAGACTAATCTGTGCCTAGAAGGTTCTGCTGCAGGACATGGTGCAGCAGAGTGAGTTTCCTGCAAGCTTCTGGCTCAAAATTTCCTCCCAAATTCTGATAATGCACTTTCTCTTGAAGGAGGCTGCACTTGTTCAGTTGGTTGTGACAGATGTCACAATCATGGGCAAGCCTCTCCTAGAACCTGGGGTCAATATCAAAATTCCTAAGCAAGCCTTTGGAGTATCTTTTATATCATTCCTATATTTTGTTGGTGATGGAGAGGAGTGAAATTCCTCTGGTGAATTGCTTTCCACTTGTACAGAAGGACAAAGGAGAAGTCTTTGTATTCTTGCAGGCTGCCTTCTTCTCCCACATAGACTACAAGAGTTCAGTGAGCTTCTTGACCAGCCATTGACCTCCTCTGCTAGACCTCAGATGGGATAGCATTAGCTCCGAGCATTGTTGCTAAACAAAAGTTTGATAGTTTGTTTCAAATAATATGGGAGAGCCATTTACAGAACAGTTAAGAACATAAGAAATAGGAGCAGAAGTAGGCCATTCAATAAGATCATGGCTGATCTGTAGTGGTTCAGTACCACTTTCCTGCTTTCTCCCTGTAACCCTTAATTCCCTTGTCAATTAAAAACCTATCCACTCTTGACTTGAACATATTCAGTGAGGAAGCCTCCACCACTTCATCAGGCAGAGAATTCCAAAGATTCACCACCCTTTGCATGAAGAAACCCCTCTGCAACTCTGATCTGCACCACCACCACCAACTCTCCTCCCCCCCCCCCCCCCCCCCCCCCCCCCCCAACCTAATCTTGAGGCTGTGTCCTATAGTCCTGTTACCTTTGCTAAGCGGGAAGAGTCTCTCAACCTCTACCCTATCCATCCCCTTCATTATCTTATACGTCTCTAAGATCCCCTCTCAGCCTTCTAAATTCCAAAGAGTACAAACCTTAGAGGGTGATTTAGCTAATTGGGTTAGGAATTGGCTAGCAGGTAGAAGACAGAGGGTGGTGGTTGATGGGAGATATTCATCTTGGAGTTCGGTGACAAGTGGTGTACCTCAGGGGTCTGTTTTGGGGCCCCTGCTGTTTGTAATTTTTATAAATGATCTGGATGAGGGTATTGAAGGATGGATTAGTAAATTTGCAGATGACACTAAAGTCGGTGGAGTGGTAGATAGTGAAGAGGGGTGTTATAGTTTGCAGAGGGACTTGGACAAGTTGCAGAGCTGGGCCGAGAGGTGGCAAATGGAGTTTAATGTGGAAAAGTGTGAGGTAATGCACTATGGCAGAAATAATAAATGTGTAGAGTATAGGGCAAATGGTAGGATTCTTAGTAGTCTAGATGAACAGAGGGATCTTGGTGTGTATGTGCATAGATCCCTGAAAGTAGGCAGTCAGGTCGAGAAGGTTGTTAGGAAGGCATATGGAGTCTTGGCTTTTATTGGTAGAGGGATTGAATTTCGGAGCCGCAACGTCATGTTGCAACTGTACAAAACTCTAGTGCGGCCGCACTTGGAGTATTGTGTGCAGTTCTGGTCCCCACATTGTAAGAAAGATGTGGAGGCATTGGAAGGGTACAGAGGAGGTTTACCAGGATGTTGCCTGGTATGGAGGGCAGGTCTTATGAGGAGAGGCTGAGGGATTTGAGGTTGTTTTCGTTAGAAAGGAGGCGGCTAAGAGGGGACTGATCGAAACATATAAGATGATTAGAGGTTTAGATAGGGTGGACAGTGATAGCCTTTTTCCTAGGATGGAAAAAGCTAGCACGAGGGGACACAGCTTTAAATTAAGGGGTGATAGTTATAGGACGGATATCAGAGGTAGGTTCTTTACCCAAAGGGTGGTTCGGGAGTGGAATGCCCTGCCTGCAGCAGTTGTAGATGCGCCAAGTTTGGTGGCGTTTAAGAGGTTAGTTGATAAGTATATGGAAGAGAAGGGAATGGTTTAGTTTGGAGGGGCATTGCTTTTTATGTTGGTCGGCGCAACATCGAAGGCCGAAGGGCCTGTTCTGTGCTGTAATGTTCTATGTTCTAACCTAGCCTATTCAGTCTCTCCTCATGATCCAACACCTTCATCTCCAGTATCAGCCTAGTAAACCTTCTCTGCACTCCCTCCAAGGCCAATATATCCTTCCTCGAGTGCGGCGACCAAAACTGCACACAGTGCTCCTCCAGCTGCGGCCTCACCAGCACCCTATACAGCTGCAACAGAACCTCCCTACTTTTATATTCTATCCCCCTAGCTATAAAGGCCAACATTGCATTTGCCTTCTTAATCACCTGCTGCACCTGCATACTGTGTTTTTTGAGATTTGTGCACTAGGACCCCCAGGTCCCTCTGCATCGTCGCACACTGCAGCTTTTCTCCATTTAAATAGTAGTCCTTCCTACCATTATTCTTACCAAAGTGGATAACTTCACACTTGCTAACATTATACTCCATCTGCCAGGTCCTCGCCTACTCACTCAATCTATCCAGATCCCTCTGCAGGCTTTCCACACCTTCCACGCAACTTGCTTTTCCACTCATCTTCGTGTCATCAGTAAATTTCGTCACCCTGCACTCTACCCCTTCCTCCAGATCATCTATGTAAATGGTAAATAGTTGAGGCCCCAGGACTGAACCTTGGGGCACTCTACTAGTCACCAGCTGCCAATCAGAATAGCACCCATTAATACCTACCCTCTGCTTCCTATTAAACAACCCCAATCCAAGTTAATGGCAGCCTGAAGATTGCTTCTTCGTAAATTTATGTAGACTGATTTTTGTATGCATACGTGGGAGTATCCTCATTCTCAGTACCTTTTAAACTAACTTTCATTAAGTTTGCATTTAAGGCCCAGAAAGTCCCTGAATACTTTATGGATTTGGTTTGATATTTCATGGAATGTAACTTCAATTTTGTATCAAACCTAAGTGCTGTGACACTGCTTCCAAAGAATTCCACTATTCTGCTTTCTAGAATTGGGATGGAAGTCAATTCCAGAATGATATATCAACATAATGTTGCAAGGTATAAATCATGGATAGAAACTCAGTTTTATATGAATGAAACCAACTCCATTAGGCTTAGACTCAATTTGTGAACCTTCCTGAAATTGTTTTATATAAGACTTTATGAATATTCTTAAAATCATTACCTGAACTCAAACTAATAAAAATTTTGAAGTCCTGAACCACTTAGATCATAAATGATTGTTAAGTCTGAAGTAATTTTTTCTATACTTCCACTTTTTTGTTAGATTCTGAATTAACATGCACATCAGGATAAAATGAAAAACACCCTGCTGAGTTTGCTTATTAGTGCTGAATGACTAAGTCAATGTGATTATGCATTGGGTGATGCTGTTTCCCTCTTGGAAGACTTTCTTTGCTATAATGTTTGCAACAATACTTGAAGGTATCATTCTGGAGAAGCTACTTCATTTACTTTAGAAATGAATATCTTAAGGTGGTGTCAATAAAGTTATTTTAGTTATATTTTTCAGAAATAATCATAGGTGTAATGTGCATTTTGAAATCCGAAACCATACTCCTACCTGGGTGAATGTCAGGATAATTCGTCAACCATGGGACAGTTTGAAGCTTTTAATTTGCTAGTGATACCACCTTTTCAAAAGAAGTAAACTCATTTTCATAAACTTGTGGATTTTCCATTGATAACAAGGATATCAATAGCATTTGAGTTACAAAGAGCAAAGAACAAAACAGCATGGGAAACAGGCCCTTCTGCCCGAAGAGCCCACGCTGCCACACCGATGTTCCCACCTCTACCCGCGATCCCTGTCTATGTTTATAGATCTATGGATTAAAAACCAAATTTGAGACAATTTAGGGAGAATTTGTTTTGCCAATTAGCCTAAGAGCACATCTTTGGGATGTGGGAGGAAACCGGAGCACCCAGAGAAAACCCACGCAAGCACGGGGAGAATGCGCAAACTCCCACAGACACGGGCCCAAATCCATGTATCTGCACAGCACAACGATAGTCACTGAGCTGTTGTGTTGCCCATCAAATGGTCCAGGTCAAGCGTACACTAACGACGTGAAACACTAGGATACTGTCGAAAAAAATCCAAGAGCAGCCCTCTCACGACCCATCGCGTGTATGCCCCGTGTTAGACAACAAGGCGGACCAAAGCACCTGTAGGATAAAAATAAGTACATCAATATCATCATCTATTTACACACTTCCCAGGGACCCCCAAAGCTCATGATCCCTATTTTAAATCAGTTTTCTATACCCCTCCATTCCCATTCTGTTCATGTGCCCATCTAAGTATTTCTTAAATAACTCCAGTGTGCCTGCCTCCGCCACTTTACTTGGCAGCACATTCTATATCCCCACCATCCTTTGTGTGAAAAGACTCCCTCTGGCATCCAAATTATACCTTGCCCTCCTCACCCTAAGCCCGTGACCCTTTGTGCTATTTGAGTCCATCCTAGGAAAAAGCTTAACCCTGTTTATTCTATCTATACCCCTCAATCTTGTACACCTCTATTAGATCTCCTCTAAGTCTACGTCTTTCTAAGGAAAACAGTCCTAATTTGCCTAACCTCTCCTCGTAACTCAGACCTTCCATACCAGGCAGCATCCTGGTAAACCTCCTCTGCACTCTCTCCAGAGTCTCCACGTCCTTCCGGTAGTAAGGCGACCAGAACTGGATGCAGTATTCCAAATGAGGTCTAACCAACGTTTTTTACAACTGCAACATTAAAGGCCAGCTCTTGTACTCTATATCCCTTCCTATTAAAGGCTAGCATACCATATGCTTTCTTCACAACCTTCTCCACCTGCTGTGCCACCTTCAGAGGCTTGTGCACCTGCACCCCCAGGTCCCTCTGCGTTTCTATATTCTTAATAGGTCTACCCTTTATCATATACCTCTCCCCTACATTCTTTCTCCTGAAATGCATCACCTTGCGTTTATTAGGATTGAATTCCATCTGCCATATATCTGCCCAAGCTACCAGCCTATCTATGTCCTGCTACAGCGCCTCACAATGCTCCTCACTATCCGCAAGTCCAGCCATCTTTGTTGTTGAAAATTGGAAGAATTTTTGGGATGCCAGTAGTTGGAAGGAATGAAAGCAGTTTTCGAAACTACAGAAAATTCAACTTGAATGGGCAGGCCATGTTGGCTTTATGGATGACAACACAATCCCCAAGCAAATCTTCTATGGGAAATTGACTCAGGACAAATAGCATCAATGTAGTCAATACAGAGAACAATAGAACGGCGTCCTAAAAATACACTGTAAAAACTTCTACATTGCAACTCAAGTCTCAGGGGAAACACTAGCCAACTGGCCCATATGCAAGCACTGCAGTTTGTTCAGGCATGCTTTGCGGCCATCTACACTAAATTTGCAATATCCATCATTCCTAGAGGAAGGCCAAAGTTGTTGCAGCTGCAGAGATTCCACCAAACACCAACAATGACAGCATGAATGTATTCGGAACAACAGGGAATCTATCATTCTCGGACTTGTAACTAGCCTAAACTGGCACAGTAAAGAAGCATATAGACTTTGTCTTCTTGATGACATAGTATGTTTAAGGCCTACAAACCAAGTAGGTTGCAGCTTGAGTCCTGTTATGAATTCAATGATGCTGGCATGAGTTTTTTTTATTCATGGGACATGAATATCATAGAATCAATACACTGCAGAAGTAGGCCATTGAGTCTGCACTGACCACAATCCCACTCAGGCCCTATCCCTATAACCCAATGCATTTACCCTAGCTAGTCCTCCTCACATTAAGGGGCAATTTAGCATTGCCAATCCACTTAACCAGCACATGTTTAGACTAGACATGACTAGACTAGACTAGGAAACCTACACCGGCACAGGGAGAAAGTGCAAACTCCACACTGACAGTGACCCAAGCTGGGAATTGGTCACTGGTGCTGAGGCAGCTGTGCCACCATGCTGCCTGCTACGTCACTGGCTGGCCAGCATTTAGTGTCCATCTCTAATTTGCCTTGAACTGAGTGGCTTGCTGGGCCATTTCAGAGGGCAGTTGAGAGTCGTTCAAATTGCTGTGTTAAGCGCAGGCTAGACCAGTTAAGGATGGCAGATTTCCTTTACTTAAGGACATTAGTGAGCCAGATTGGTTTTTCCAACAGTGGTTTCATGGTTATCAGTAGATTCTCAATTGCAGACATTTTTATTGAATTCAAATTCCATCATCTGTCGTGGCAGGATTCCTCTAGGAAACTCCACTACAAACCCTCTCTGATCTCAAAAACAACCACTTAGACTACACTTCTGTTTCCTGTCATTTTCTTATTCAACTTGTCCTTTTTATTCCATTTGCTAGGATTTTACTCATGTCTGTTGTATGGCGCTGTGTTAAATGACTGAAAATCTATATATACTATATTTGCAACATTGCTCATATCAACTTTATCTACTTCCTCAAAAACTTCAAGTTAGTTAAACATAATTTTCCTTTACTAATCAATGCTGACTTTCTTTAATTATTCTGCATTTGTCTGAGTAACTATTAATTTTGTCCCAAACTATAATTTCTAGTTTCTTGGCAAATTTAACATTGATTTCAGCTGACTTCCTTGCACAACAAGCCTCCCAGATTAAGAATGGCTATTTACCTTGAGCAGAAAACTCCATTCTACAGTTGCATCCCAGCAAAGATTTGATGGTTTAGCATTTATGGCCCGTGGTATACGAACAGCAATTATAGAATCCCTACAGTGAGGAAGAAAGCTATTTGGTCCATTGAGTCTACACCAGCTGTCTGACAGAATATCTTTCTCAGGCCGTCTCCCCCATCCTATCCCCATAATCCTACACGTTTACCATGGCTCAGCCATCTAAGCTACACATCATGGACACTAGGAAGCAATTTTACTATGGCCAATTCAGCTCACCTGCACATTTTTGGACTGTGGGAGGAAACCCACACCAAACATTGGGAGAAACTCCATACAGTCACCCAAGGCTGGAATTGAACCCAGGTGGCTGGTGCTGTGAGGCAGCAGTGCTAACCATTGTGCTGCCTATTTTCCATTTATCATACAGCTGCACAAACACTTGTGGACTTTTGAGCAGCAATTTGTGTTTACTAGAAATCCCTTCCAACGTTGGAACTGTACTTGTGCAAGCTCTGGGAGTTGCTATCTGATTTACTCTAATGATGGTGAGCACAATCAGACATTATTTCTACCACAAAATCTGGGCCAATATCTGCAGTTAAAGGTCCTGTTTCTGCTAATCGCAAGCAGATAATGTCGCTAGTCATCTTTTCGTGGATTTTTTTTCAATTGTTGCAGTTCTCTACTGACAAAATAGAGAGGTTTCAGACTTAATTATGTGACAAGTTGGAAAGAGTTCAAAGTTGATTGACTGAAGATTATACAATTTTAATTGATTGCAAAGTTGGCTAATTTTTTGATAATACAGATGTTTGAAATAAAGCATTTTAATTCCAATGTAATGTATCTACAATTAAATGTTTTACTAACAACTTTATGAAACTAACATCAACGTTATTTTATGTTCTACTTTGTGGGCAGTATAGTGGTTAGCACTGCTGCCTCACAGTGTCAGGGACCCAGCTTTGATTCTGGCCTTGGGTCGCTGTCTGTGTGGAGTTTGCACTTTCTCCCCATGTCTGCATGGGTTGCCTCCAGGTGCTCCAGTTTCCTCCTACAGTCCAAAGATGTGTGGGTTAGATTGATTGGCCATGTTAAAATTGACCCTGGTGTCAGGGGGATTCAGCACACATGAGGACGGTCTCAACCGGGACCTTGGGTTCATAGTACACTATCTGTAACGCCCATGATTTGCTGGGGTTCGCAAAACCTCACTTATTGTACTCTGGAGACAATTCACATCTCTTTAACCTGTGCTCACTGCTCTTTCCACTCACATTGTTAGCCACTTTAAGACTGGAATAGCAAGTTAGGTGTAAAGATTTGCATTCTAATCAGTAATCTGTAAACTGTGTGCGCTGTTGTATGTACCATCTGAGGCCAGAACTCATCTTTCATCTGACAAAGAGAGGAACCTCAAAAGCTTGAGTTTACTATCAAGTAAATCAGTTGGATTTAAACCTGGTGTTGTCAGATTTCTTACTGTGTCAGCGGGGTTAGCAGGGTAAATAAGTCAGGTTATGGGAATAGGGGTTGAGTGGAATTGTAGCTGTACAGACTCGATGAGTCAAATGGTGGCTTCTTGTACTGTAGGAAACTATGATTCTACTTGCTATGCATCAAAATTGATAAATCAGAATTATTTTGTGTAGAAATAAACTCGTGGATTGCTGCATAAATTGAGTAAATGGTTGTTTTAATACAGCAAGTTTATTGGTAACTAAAGACATTACCTGCTTGCGATTAGCAGAAACAGGCCCTTTTAATTTTAGTTTTTGGCCTCAATTTTGCAGTAGAAATAATGTCATCATTCAAAGTAAATCAGACAGCAACTCCCAAAATCTGCACAAGTGCAGTTCCAAAGTTGGAAGGGATCATTAGTAAACACATTGCTGCTCAAAATTCCAAGTGTTTGTGCAGCTGTAAGCATAATATGTGGGAAATAGGCGTCACAGTGATTAGCACTGCTGCCTCACAGCACAAGGGATCTGAGCTCAATTCCAGCCTCGTGTGACTGTGTGGAGTTAACACATTCTCTCAATGTTTGTGTGGTTTTCCTCCTACAGTCCAAAAATGTGCACATGAGACGGATTGACCATAGTGAAATTGCCCCATGATGTGTAAGTTAGATGGCATTGTTTATTATAGAGAAAATGAGTACTTGTATAATATATTTATAATGTTCACATTTATAATAACTTCAATGCAAACTCATCAAGATGTAAGTAAGCCTTGCTACTAAAAAAATCTGTTGCCATGTCTGGTTTAATTTAATTGTGATAAGTAATGAGTGATTTTCACAATCTAAAGGTGGAAATACCTTAATTGTGTACATGGTCATTAGAACATTGGAACTTAAGATTAGCACAGAACTCAGTTTATCTTTCAGATCAGACAACAGCCAGTTCAGGTGGATATAAAAGATCCCACCATCCAACCAAAATCTTTATTCTTTGTTGTGTTTGAATCAGGGTGATTTAATTAAGACAAGTAATCCCAAAAACAGCAGTTTAATGAAGAATATGTAAGATGATGTCTTCTGTCTCCTATCAATCCTGAGAATACAAAGTAACTGTTATAGATGGAGGTGGGCGAGGTTAATTTAAACATCACTAATTTCTCCCTTCACCATCCATCCATCCATAACACAATTGTTTTGATTTGCTTTCCCCATTTTCATCTCCCTAGGGTGGATTGGAAGGTACCTAGAGCTGGGGGTTTGGACGGGCAGGAATTTGTAAAATGTGTACTGGAACGATCATTGGACGAGTATGTGGCTAGCCCGACTAGAGAAGGGGCTATATTGGATTTAGTTCTGAGTAATGAGCCAGGGCAGCTGGTTGATGTTGTAGTAGGGGAACACGTGGCTAACAGTGACCACAATTCTGTCTACTTTAGGATACAGATGGAAAAGGATGCTTGTTGCCCTAGGGGCAAGGTGCTGAATTGGGAGAAGGCTAACTACGGTTGGATTAGGCAGGAACTCATGGAAACTGATTGGGAATGGTTGTTCGAGGGTAAGTCCACGCTAGGCATGTGGGACTCTTTCAAGGGAATACTGAAAATGTTGCAAGATAGATGTGTGCCGGCTAAGAGGAAAGATGTGAAAGGTAGGATTAGAGAGCCGTGGATTACTTGGGATATTGAGGACTTGGTTAGGAAGAAAAGAGAGGCGTATGATAGGTCAAAGCAGCTGGGAATGGAGACAGCGTTGGAGGAATATGGAGAGAGTAGGAGGGAACTCAAACAGGGAGTTAGAAGGGCAAAAAGGGGGCATGAAATGATTTTGGTGGACAGGATTAAGGAAAATCCAAAGACTTTTTACTCCTATGTTAGGAACAAAAGGGTGGTTAGAGGAAAAATCGGACTTCTTAGAGACAGAGGAGGGGAACTGTGCTTAGAGCCCGAGGGAATGGCGGAGATCCTGAATGAATACTTTGCGTCGGAATTCACGAAGGAGAGGGGCTTGTTGACAGCTCCTGTCTCTGAGGGAGCTGTAGATCAGTTGAGGGAAATATCCATACCGAGGGAGGAAGTGTTAGAGCTTCTAGGTAGCATTAAAACTGATAAATCTCCAGGGCCTGATGGCATTTATTCCAGGCTGCTTAGGGAGGTGCGAGGTGAAATTGCTAGGCCTCTGACACAAATCTTTGTCTCTTCTTTGGACATAGGTGAGGTCCCAGAGGACTAGAGAACAGCTAATGTTGTACCGTTGTTTAAAAAGGGTAGTAGGGATAATCCTGGAAATTATAGGCCGGTGAATTTGATGTCAGTGGTAGGGAAGCTGTTGGAGGGATTCTTAGAGATAGGATGTATAGGCGCTTAGAGCGTTGTGATCTGATTAGGGATACACAGCATGGCTTTGTCAAGGGGAGGTTGTGCCTTACAAATCTGGTAGAATGTTTTGAGGAGGTGACGAAAACGGTGGATGAAGGGCGAGCCGCTGATGTCGTCTATATGGATTTCAGTAAGACACTTGTCAAAAGTCCCTCATGGGACGTTAGTTGAGAAGGTCAAGGCTCATGGGATACAAGGACAAGTAGCTAGATGGATAAGTAACTGGCTTAGTAATAGGAGACAGAGAGTAATAGTGGAAGGGTGTTTTTCTAGCTGGAGGTCAGTCACTAGTGGTGTGCCACAGGGCTCTGTACTGGGACCTCTTCCATTTGTAATATATATAAATGACTTGGAAGAGGGAGTAAGTGGAGTGATCAGCAAGTTTGCAGACGATACAAAGATGGCTGGACTTGCAGATAGTGAGGAGTATTGTCAGGCGATGCAGCAGGACATAGGTTGGTAGCTTGGCAGATTGAATTAAATCCTGATAAATGCAAGGTGATGCATTTTGGGAGAAAGAATGTAGGGGGGGAGGTATATGATAAAGGGTAGACCTATTAAGAGTACAGAAACGCAGAGGGACCTGGGGGTGCAGGTGCACAAGTCTCTGAAGGTGGCAAAACGAGTGGAGAAGGTTGTGAAGAAAGCATATGGTAAGCTAGCCTTTGTAGGAAGGGGTATAGAGTACAAGAGCTGGCCTTTAATGTTGCAGTTGTATAAAACGTTGGTTAGACCTTATTTGGATTACTGCGTCCAGTTCTGGTCGCCTTACTACCGGAAGGACGTGGAGACTCTGGAGAGAGTGTAGAGGAGGTTTACCAGGATGCTGCCTGGTATGGAAGGTCTGAGTTATGAGGAGAGGTTAGGCAAATTAGGACTGTTTTCCTTAGACATAGACTTAGAGGAGATCTGATAGAGGTATACAAGATTGAGGGGTATAGATTAAACAGGGTTAAGCTTTTTCCTCGGATGGACTCGAGTAGCACAAGGGGTCACGAGTTTAAGGTGACGGGGGTAAAGTATAATTTGGATGCTAGAGGAAGTTTTTTCACACAAAGGGTGGTGGGGGTATGGAATGTGCTGCCAAGTAAAGTGGTGGAGGCAGGCACACTGGAGTTATTTAAGAAATACTTAGATGGGCGCATGAACAGAATGGGAATGGAGGGGTATAGGAAACCGATTTAAAATAGGGATCATGAGCCTTGGGAGTCCCTGGGAAGTGTGTAAATAGATGATGATATTGATGTACTTGTTTTTATCCTACAGGTGCTTGGTCCACCTTGTTGTCTAACAAGGGGCATACACGCGATGGGTCGTGAGAGGGCTGCTCTTGGATTTTTTTCGAGAGTATCCTAGTGTTTCACGTCGTTAGTGTACGCTTGACCTGGACCATTTGATGGGCAACACGACAGCTCAGTGACTATCGCTGTGCTGTGCAGATACGTGGATTTGGGCCCGTGTCTGTGGGAGTTTGCGCATTCTCCCCGTGCTTGCGTGGGTTTTCTCCGGGTGCTCCGGTTTCCTCCCACATCCCAAAGATGTGCTCTTAGGCTAATTGGCAAAACAAATTCTCCCTAAATTGTCTCAAATTTGGTTTTTAATCCATAGATCTATAAACATAGACAAGGATCACGGGTAGAGGTGGGAACATCGGGGTGGCGGCGTGGGCTCGTTGGGCTGAAGGGCCTGTTTCCCTTGCTGTTTTGTTCTTTGTTCTCTTAGTGGTGGTGTATTTCCCAGCCCTCAGTTTTGGTGATTTAATTTTCTACCCCCACAACAAATTCAATATAGGATGAACTCAAGGGATTAGTTTATTTGCATGAACTCAATGCGAAAGGATAGTCACAATATTGCATCTATGATCAGGCACTAAAGAGAGAGATAGAGAAAAGACAGATTTACACTTTGGGGACAATGAAGAAAAAAATGATGTTCACTTGGTTTATAGAGCCCAGAATAGAGAGATTCCTTCACAGACGTTGGTGGGCTGAAAAATGATGCTGTATAATCTTTTTTCAGTAGTGTTGACTTTATACGATGAGTTAAGCATACAGAGATGAATCATCCTTTTTGACAATGATGCAGAATTTCTGGCAGAAGTAGTGTAGATGGAGCCAATTGTTTGGCCTTGGTGAGTTTACCATCAGTTGGATGGTAAACAGCAGGCTACACTTTGCAGTTTTGGAAGACCATATTACTGATTTCTCGAGCCAAAGACGTTTCTCACATGATTCACACCTTTCTACATTCTTTCACAAAGGATGTATATCTTATCTCTAGGTCTCTGAGATTAAATCTGAACCATTAAGAATTGAAAGGAAGGTTGTGAGGCCTTATGTACCAACAGGCAAGCAGGCTCTAATTGGCAAGCCTGGGTTGGGATGACAGATGACCTTTGTCTAGCTCTCTTTGAATTTGACCTGTGCCAACCCTCAAGGAGGAGTTAATAACTTGAGATAATGGTATGCAAGTTTCCCTGATACTATCAAGTAATTTCTTTTGTTTTTGGAGGGATAATAAACAACATAAATTAAGCCAATTTGAGTGTTTTTGTTCAATTTTTATTTTTTTCTGAAGTAACAATGAGTGTACCTCGAAATATTTTATAACAAATATATAGGGTGAGGTTTTCATCAGTCTATCACCAAATCATCTTGTTCAAACTCTTTAAAATCAGATTGTTCAGCTAAACTAGTTTACAGCTTTTGTAACATGATAGCTCCTGGTGTAGGACATAAAGTTTCAAAGCATCTTAATTAAAAACAAATTGGTGGGTAAGTAACACAGGTGAATCAAAGCAGTTATCTAATTTGTGTTCGGGTGATAAATATCAAACCATTGAGCTTTGTCTTATTTGTTGTTAGAATTATTGATTTGCAACACTCATTTTGCATGTTTCTATTATCCCAAAGCTGTATTGTTGCAAAATGTTTAAAATACACTTATGATACCTGCTTTTTTAATTTCTCTTTTCTTCTCCAACCTATCTTAAGTTGCCCTCCCTTCCCAAGAAATCTAAAACAATATGCTTCCAGATTTTTTGACGAGTGGAGGAAGAAAAGGAGGAAACTTGCCACTAGATTATTTTTAAAGCAGTATCCTATTGAATTGTGAGATTAGTGTAGATACATTTCTAATATGGAAGAGAAGGCTAATATTAATTTCTTGTAACTGGCTTGCATTCTGTGTTTTAAGAAATAGAATAATATTGTATTGTTTGTGTGTAAAGTTAACTTTTCCCCAGCGCAGTACTAACTTAATTTTTGTTTTTAACCAGTTTGGGGCAGAATTCCGAAGATTTTCTATAAACCGACATAAACCTGGGAAGTTTGATGAATTTTACAGTCTAATCCTTCATACGCATAACATTTCAAACATGGATATATTAATTGGATACGCTGATGTTCATGGTGACCTGCTGCCAATCAACAATGATGACAACTTCTGCAAAGCCATTTCCATGGCAAATCCGTTGCTAAGGGTTTTTGTACAACGGAAAGGTAGGATATTGGAAGAATATCATCTGAAAATAAATTGTTGAATGCTGAGATTTGACGAAACCTATTTACATTCTTTTTAGTTCCCAATATTTATGCTCGTCAGTTTCTCCTGCTTATTGTCCCAGTCTCCTATAGCTCACCCACTTTTTAATAACTAAAACTTGTTTGGTGTGTTTATGCAATTATTCAAAGTACATGTAAAAATCCATATCATTGATCAGCTAGTAATTGGAGACTACACTGTAGAACTTCAATTTCCATCATGTGAGGAAGACTGAATAATTCTTGCATTGTGTGCTTATTTTTGCTATATATTGCAAGTGTAAGTTATTGCTACTTAAAATTTTAATGGGGACTACAGTCATGGAAAATTGACAGTTTTTTTGGTCTTGAGATGCCATTATGGAGATATCACCATCTGAAAAGTTTTGAGAATTATTATTTTAATCTGCCTGTCATTTCTGTTAGGTCTGAGTCGTGACATTTATGACTGAAAAGATAAGTTACAAAAGAGAAAGAGGTCCAAACTACAAATGAGAGATTATGCACAGATTAGATCTGTTCACTGTCAGATTGTGCAAGCGTCGTGAAAATAAGCACATCACTTACAGTTAAAGAGTAAACTTGATTGTCCTGAGATCTTTTCATAGAAGGTAGACCTAATTCCTTTTCCAGTCTTGAGATTTTCTGCTAAACCATGTAACACTAGAGGATCTGTTGTCCTAGACCAGAACTTGGATCATATGGTTTCTGTCAGACATTTCATGGAGTCACCTCAGCTTCGCAGGAGGAGGATGTGGTCAAGAAAGCGTATAGTGTACTGGCCTTCGTTAATCAAGGGATTGAGTTTAGGAGTCGGGAGGTAATGCTGCAACTTTATAAGACCCACTTGGAGTACTGTGCGCAGTTCTGGTTGCCTCACTACAGGAAGGATGTGGAAGCTATTCAGAAGGTACAGAGGAGATTTACAAGGATGTTGCCTAGATTGGGAGGCATGCCTTACGAACATAGGTTGAGGGAGCTAGGTCTCTTCTCCCTGGAGAGACAAAGGTTGAGAGACAACTTGATAGATGTTTATAAAATGTTGAGAGGAATAAATAGGGTGGATTCTCGGAGGCTATTTCCCAGGGCTGAAATGGTTGCTACGAGAGGACACAGATTTAAAGTGCTAGGCAGCAAGTACAGAGGAGATGTTAGGGGTAAGTTTTCCACTCAAAGGGTGGTGAGTGAGTGGAATCGGCTGCCGTCAGTGATGGTAGAGGCAAACTCGCTGGGGTCTTTTTAAAAAAAAACTTCTGGATGAGTACATAGGATTTAATGAGATTGGGAGTTACAAATAGTTCTATAGCATAGTAAGTATGGGTATGATTGGCGCAACTTGTGGGCCAAAGGGCCTGTGTGCGCTGTAGGGTTCTATGTTCTATATGTCCCAATTCCAGCTCTACAGACTCATCTAAATCAAGAAAGGGAATTTTTATGCTTCACTAAATGGATTGTGGCTGCTGCACTTTTTATATCTCTAAATATTTGTATAATTTCTTCTTTAATTTTGAGTTAATGCTGTCTCAGATTATTCAGGCAGTATCCAGGAGACACTTGTTGTAATGGATATGGATTTTATCAGCTTTGACATTAACCATTCATTCAATCTTGTCTTAATAATTATCTCCCATTTGGTTTTGAGTTTCACAACGTATCTTGCAAAGTTCACATCTTTGGTCTATGCCTGCTCCTATAATTTTTAAGATACCTGTAGATAGTCACATATTAGTCAACCTTAGAAGCTTTAAAATCACTCCCGAAAACAGGCCGATTATATGTTATCAGTATAAAAGTGAACCACTGGTATAGATATGAGTAGTCACCGTTTTGAAATATCATTAATGTCTGTGCAAAAAATGAGTGTGTCTTAATCTCCTAGTTTCCTCTCCCAGCTCAACCTGCACCCAATTATAAGGTGCCAGTAAGTAAAATGTGCTGTTGTGGTAAAAATTTGGACCTAACCCCCAACACGCACATAGCATGTCTATAATGGGTGGTTAAAAAGGAAGGAGGTGTATGTTGAATGTATGAATTCCGGGGCCAAAAAAAGTCGACTAATATGCCTCAATTTACAGTTTTACCATCTAAACAGAAAAGATAATAAATACAATAGCAAATAATTTAAGCTGCATGTCTGACAACTCGGGAGTGGAAGATCCATACTCCAAAGCATTTTCCAGACTCTAGTTTGTCCGTTAATAATGTTTGTTGGCAAAATAATCTGCAAATTCTAACTTAATGATTAAGGATACATTTGAGACTTGTTTCTTGGAAAGAAATATTCTGTACATTTTTCTGATTTCCACTAATACCTATTAATGCAGATAACTTGAACTTAAGAAAGAAATGTGATTTAGCCTGTCTAGTCTTAATAGTCCATGGGAAATACTCAATTGTTGGACCAGTTTTGCATCAAGATCCAGCAACTTTAAACAAATAGCCTGACTACATACAAAGATGCTTCATACCAGTGTTTCCTCTCCTTTTATAAAAAGAGCACATGGGTAATTTATTGAAGGGCGCAGCCCCTTAAAATTTTTTTGCATGGCCGCATATTAACTTAAGGAGCTGAGTTTTGTACAGTCTACTTGGGGATTTTTCAGGTTCCATGTGGCTGAATGATTTACAGAAAACATTAATTATTAGATCAATAATATAACTTTTTCTGGGGAAGGTTAATCCATAGCCAATGGAAACTTCACAGAATATTGGCACCACCTTGGCTGGACATTTTATTTACAAAAAGAATTCATATTGTACACCATGATCTAAACTGTAATATTTCAAGAATAAAAGTACATGCATGACAGGAATACTTTAAGTTCAACTTGCTGCAATTAGTCATTTGAAAATGTTTTATTAAATGCTTCACTTTGGTATCCTGCAATCGTTATTTTCTTTTTTACTTTTTAAACTTGTTTTTCTAATTAACAGCCCTTACGTTTTGTATACTTTTTTAAAAGTCAAAACTTCTTTGTTTTATTGAGCTTTGTATAATAGGGAATGGAAAGTCAACTTTTCTGCTACCACTGTTTTTAATTGTCCAATTCTCAGCAGTATAATCGCACTCAGCGATGTAATTTGTCATTGCTCTGGAGTAAATTTGCTTCAGTAATTCTAGTTAATGAGCCAGTAGGTTAACAGTCTGGATGCTTTCCCATAGCACAGACTTTAATTATGGAGTTGCTTAAGAGCACTGAATTTAAAAAATGCTTTCCTTTTGATTGTTAGCTAAACAGTTCCTGCATTTATGAAGCTTGTGTATAAATGCTTCATAATGGTTGGTTTTAGTATCATTTCGTTTAGCTGAAATATAAATAGTTTTGCCCACGTGGGAAAGCTACTTGGGGTGGAGTAATGTTTACAATATTAAATCCTTCAAAGGACAGCAGACCTGCAAATGTTTTCAAAAGGGTTTCTCCCAGAAAGGAATTTGGAAACTAATGAAATCAACTAAGGGTTGCTAATCTCTGTTTTAGAGGTCAATATATTTAGATATTGTTTTCCTTCATTATGCTTTTAAAATGAGTACCATTTTTTTTTAAATTGTCAACATTTGCAATTGCAAGTGACCAGAAAAAACCAGTACATGAAATTAAATTTATTGTGGGAGTAAATAGTTCATGATGCATGTTCTTGATGGTTGACTTCTCTTAACAATTTTTTTCTGTGAGCACTTTGTTGGATTTTGCTACATTTATCCCAGATTTCTGAATGTGAGTTGCATTATTTACATCTTTACTGATATTATCTTTCAGTTGTCCCTTATATCTTATTTCTTTACAGCTGGCTATAGAATACAGCTTTGTGATACTCTTAACCTGAGATAGTAGTAGCATGTTCAGTGCAGCAGACCTTTGCCTTTATAACCAGATGATTGGTCACTGATGTCACTCATGTTGAGCAACTGCCTTATTTCTATGTTTGTTATTCTTCCATATTCCTTTTGGGGAAATCTCTAATTGCTTCAAGTGACTTGTAATTCATATTACAGAACAGATACTTGACCCTCCCACAATCATCTTGTGCTCTCACCAACCTCCTTGCCCAGTACGCCCCTTAGGGGCTAATATGTTATCAATTTCTTACCAACGCACCTTTCTCTGTTTTGCCATTGTGGCCATGGGTGGTGGATCAACTATCACCACTCTACAGAATATCCATTCACTGTGAACAAAGTCTTGCCATCTATGAGCTTACTGTGGATGGTTGCATCACTACTATAACATTAATGGAAATCTGGTTGAGGGATGGAGGACGCTTCCCTGCCTGCCCATAGATTTCACTACTTTCATAACCAGACCATCATATTGGTGGCTTGGCTTTTCATCACTAAATCAGATTCTAATCCGTCCCCAGTTTTGTGACTTCTAACTTCTCTTTTGAGCATTTCCCCATGCTTCATTTCTCTATCCCTACCAATATATCATGTAAAACTTTCTCACTAAGAAAACTTGTACTTATTTCTTTCCTTAGTCTCTCCAGTGAGCAGCTTATTGTCCTTTAATGATTTGAACCTGCATCTAACTTCATCATACACTCTCTCTACTCTAAATTCACTACTTTCATGTGTCCATATGAACTCACCCATATCTGTAACCAGCTTTTTGATTTAGCCATTCTCACTACTATTCATGTTTTGATCATGGAAAAGGCCATCTTTGATTTCTCCCCCTCCCTCCCTCCTCTCCACTGTTATCTTCCCTGCTTCTGCCTCTGAAAAGACTATGTCCAATTGACTTATAACCACTCTAATTTCTTTGGTCTTTCATTCACTGTGACATTGCTGCTCAACCACACCACCTTCTCTTTTGATGCTCTGGTTCCCAATAAATTCTTCTTCAACCTGGCCATTTTTGTTATATCCTTCATTTTAAAACCCCTCTTATTTCATCCACCTTCACTACAAAACAAGAGCTTGGAAACAGACTTCTTTATTGCTAGACTTGAGACCATGTGATCAGCAGTTGTTTTTATCCCTCTCCCTTGCCCACTGGACCAGACTTACTCGAAAGGTTCCAACCTGTCCTAAGTCTTGAATTTACATCTTTCTGTAACTTCTTTCTCATATCCCCTCTATGAACTCCGCTTATCCGTGAGACCTACCTTCTCTATTGAACTGTTGATCACCAAACTTCCCTCTCTGGCTGTCATGTTAGTTGATAATTGTTAACGGTTCTCTGCCCCCAGACGCGGCCACCTCTTTTTCAAATCTGCCATAATCACCCTTCTAAAAAAAAACCCTTCCCCTTACCCCTCTCTGTCCTTGCAAACAACCACTCTGTGACTAAACTCCGCACCCCCCTCCCTCCCTCCCCCTTCCAAGTCTTTGAATGTATTGCTACCTTCCAAATCTCTGGTGATCTTCCATGAAATTCCATGTTTGAATCCCTCCAATTATGTTTCTATTCAGCCACAGTACCAGAACAGTTTTTATCAGAGTGGCATGTGATACTATTTGAGAAAGGTAAAATATCCTTCCTCTATATTCTCAACCTGTCTGCAATCTTTGACACGGTTGATCGCACATTCCTGAACTCTACAGTAATCCAGCTTGATAGAAGCAACATGCCTGGTTCCGTTACCTATCTCATCACAACCAGGAAATCACTTGTGATAGCTTCTCTTTCTGTTGTGGCACCCTTGCCTTTGGTGTCTTCCAAGCACTTATCCTTGACCACCACTTATTTCTAATCCAGATGCATGGCGACATCATCTGAAAATTGTGTCAGTATGCACGTGTATGCCAATGACCCCCAGGACTGCCTCATCTCCATCTCTTTCAACTGCTACATTGTCTTTAAATTGTCAGACTGCTTATCTGACATGTAATACTGGATGAGTGGAAATTTCCTTCAATTAAATATGGGAAGATTGGAGCCATTTTTCCTGCCACAAGCTCTATTCCCTAGCCACTGACTGTCGCCTCACTGCATTGCTACTGTTTGAGATCAAACATGATTGTTGCAGTTTTATTTTTCCATAGAATCTGTACAGTGCAGAAGGAGATCATTCAGTCTATCAAGTCTACACTGACTCTCCGAAAGAGCATTTTACTAGGCCCACCATCCCTATCCTCATAACTCCACACATCTTAACATGGCTAGTCCACGTAATCTATATTTCCATGGAGGCTCAGGAGCATTTAATACGGTCAGTCACTAACCTGCACATTTTTGAACTGTAGAGGAAACTGGAGCCCCCAGAGAAGAAATCCACACAGAAATTTGGAGAATGTGCAAATTCCAGAGTCACCCAAGGCCAGAATCAAACCTGTAATCCTGACACTGAGGCAGCAATGCTAACCACTGTGGCACCGTGCTGCCTTTTAGTGAGTCTGAGATGAGCTGTCATCCTCATATATCTGTACCATCATCAAGACTGACTATTTTCATCTCCTTAATGCTGCCTTTTTTAACCAGCTTGTTGTATTTACTCTTTAATCTGACGTTATCCAAAACTCCCTTTCATCCTCACTGAACACCAGGTCTAGTTCACCAAACACTTGTGTTCTTTGACCTATATTGACCACTACAAATGCAGGGCTTAAAGTTCTCATCCTTATTTTCAATCCCTCCACAATTTTTCCCTTCCTTTCTTCAAAATCATCTTCAGCCTCTCTTGGATACCTATGGTCCTGCAAATCTGACCACAAGTATCCTCAATATTTAATCCATTATTTGTGCCCATAGTTTCAACTATCTAGGCCTTGAGTTTTAGAACTCCCTTCCTCAACCTCTGTGCACCTTTACCTCTTGTTCATTTTTTTGAAGACACTTTCTTAATGTCTACCTCTTTAATCAAGCTATTGGTCATCTGCTTTAATTTGTTTATGGAGGTCATAAATGTTGATTTTTGTTTTTGGTATTATTCTTGTGAATTGCCATGAAATGCTTTACAACGTTGAAGATGCTCTACGCATATAACTTGTATAAAAATTGTGAAAGGCAAAGCCATGGGAAAGGATTTAATTTACGAATCTGAGTGAGATCAGCAAGCGCAAGGTGATAATGGTGAGTAGCTGACCCATGTGGATGCTGACCAGGACAGCTTCATGATGCTTGTAGATAAAGACATATCTGCAGCTGTAAGCTGCATCTAAGCTGAGGGCTGTGGCAGTAAATGGCAATATTGTGGACATGGACATTGACATTCTTGATGATGGAGAGAGTATGGGATTTATTGCTCATCTGTTAAATAGGATACAGCAGTCATGAATGACATAATTCAGCCTCAGACGGTGGCCAGAGTGAGAGGGAGGATTGTGGCAAGGCAACAGTGTTGATGGCATGTACTGATCAAGTAAGTTTGATCCATTTGATCACTGGGGAAATTCCTGCTCATCCAATACTGGATGTCTAATGAGCTATGTGATATAGGAGGCGTTGAGGGATGTAGTGAGATAAAGTGGGTGTCATTTTTAAATGAACTTGCCAAGAGGCAGCACATAGATCTGAAATACATCTACTATATAGTGGAAAGGTTATAGAAACATTGAAAAAGATGTACAAAAGTTTCATAAATATAACTGTGATGTGGTAGTGACTGTTGGGAAGGGGAGTGGTATAGTACCTAAGGAGAGACGGCTTTATCCACTAAAGCCAGGAAGGAAAGCTAAGTGGTCAGCAGTTCTGTAGAAATATTGAGGAGGGAAATGGGGCTATGAATAAAATGATCTGAGTGAAGTCTGGAGATGATAAGACATAGGAACAGAATTAGGCCACTCGGCACATTGCTCTGTCATTCAATCGTGGCTGATGTTTTTCTCATTCCCATTCTCTTGCCTTTTCCCCAAACACCCTGTTAACCTTATTAATCAAGAACCAATCAACAAAGAGGGAGGTGGAAACAGGGGATAGGGGAACTCACCCCCACATCCTCTACCAATCGTCGACACAGAAGACCACAGCCCTGCGTAAAACCCGATATATTCTCAACCCCAGGGAACAAGATAAAACCAATCCCAGATATGCACCCCAACAAGCACAGTGTCATAGCTGCAGGCAACCAAACCATTTTGCTCGGGACTATAGGGCACCACCAAATTTCAGTTGACCAGCAAACCCTGCACACTCATACACCCGTGTTGATTGCTGACACAGGGAATCACAAGGCCGCATGGGACATAGGCCCAACCCCTGATACCGAGAATGATACAGAGCTGAGCCCAGAGGCCCGTGCCCACAAGCACATACCTATGGGCAACCCAAGAATTTTGCCTGAGACTGTAGGGCAGCATCCAACTATCCTACACGACCATTTCAGTGGTTTGACCCATACCCCTTGAATGTCTGGCCCCACCTACTATTCCCAGGACCAGCACACAAATCTGCAGTTTCCACCCCAATTGACAGGGTTTCAGGAATAAAACCCTAATCCAGCAGACTGCGATCAAAAGGATGGGCACCCCACAAACCTTACCTCCTATGGCGCCCCTGTACCAGGACTCCCAGAACCATTTGACCTGGCGCTCACTACCAGAGGTGATAATGCAGCCAAAACCTGCCTGAATAGGTTCCCTTCACTTCGAAAGAATCAGGGCTTCAGAGTCCAGATTGTAAATAGCTTTATCCATCCACTCCACGCATCACTCAATTGAAAGAGTTTTTTATCTGCCCATATTATATTGCGTCATAATCTTCTGACATGCCACAGTTTGGTTGTGAGATGAAGAATCTATTGTTATATTGTGCTATAGTCCTCCAACAACAAGGACACATTCCACATATCCAACATTTTATTTTCACATTCTGAAACTTCCTTATCCCACTCAACCAATTAACATTGATTGCTGACCAACCTTTCGTATGACACTATTGGGCCTTTGTTATTCATTTACTACTTTCTTCTGTTAGAGTTCTAGTAGAGATTCTATTAGAATCTATTAGAGTTTTTTTGAGGAGATTACTAGGAAAGTGGTGTTGTTTACATAGACTTCAGTAAGGCCTTTGACAAGGTCCCACATAGGTGGTTAGTTAAGAACGTTCAGTTGCTAGTATACATGGGGAGTTAGTAAATTAGATTAGACTTGGGCTCAGTGGAAGAGACCAGAGCGTGTTAGTGGAGGATTGTTTCTCTGAGTTGGAGGCCTGTGACTAGTGGTGTGCCCCAGGGATCAGTGCTGGGTCTGTTGTTTTTTGTCATCTATATCAATGATCTGGATGATAATGTGGTAAATTGGATCAGCAAATTTGCTGATGACACAAAGATTGGAGGTGTAGTGGACAGTGAAGAAGGTTTTCAAAGCTTGCAAAAAGATTTGGACCAACTAGAAAAATGGCAGATGGAGTTTAACACAGACAAAGGTAAGGTATTGCACTTTGGAAGGACAAACCAAGATAGAACATACAAGGTAAATAGTAGGACTCTGAAGAGTGCAGTAGAATAGAGGGATCTGGGAATACAGATACATAATTCCCTAAAAGTGGCTTCACAGGTAGATTAGGATTGTAAAGAGTACTTTTGGCACATTGGCCTTTATAAATCAAGGTATTGAATATAAGAGTTGGAATGTTATGATGAAGTTGTATAAGACATTGGTGAGCCCAACTTAGAATATTGTGCACAGTTTTGGTCACCTAATCACAGGAAGGATATTAATAAGGTTGAAAGAATGCAGAGAAGATTTACAAAGATTTTGCTGGGACTTGAGAAACTAAATTATGAAGAAAGATTGAACAGGTTAGGTCTTTATTCCCTGGAGTGTCGAAGAATGAGGAGAGATTTGATAGAGGTGTATAAAATTACAATGGATAAAAGTAGAGTGAACGTAAGCAGGCTTTTTTCATTGAGATGAAAACTGGAGGACATGGGTTAAGGGTGAAGGCAGGAAAAGTTTAAAGAAAATATTAGGGGTTTCTTCACACTGATGGGAGTGTGGAATAAGATGCCAGATGAAGTGGTAAATGCGGGCTCACTTTTAACATTTAAGAAAAACTTGGACAGGTACATGGATGAAAGGAGTGTGAGGAATATGGTCCAGGTGCAGGTCAGTGGGACTTGGCAGAAAAATAGTTCAGCACAGCCAAGAAGGGCCAAAAGGCCTCTTTCTGTGCTGTAATGTCCTATGGTTCTATCTCTGTCTTAAGGGCACTCAATGACCTGGCTTCCATAGCCTTCTGCGGCACAGATTGACCACTCTGGCTGAAAAAATTTCTCCACACATCTGTTTTAAAGGACTGTCTCTTTAGTCTGAGGTTGTGCCCTCAGGTTCTAGTTTTTCCTACTAGTGGAAGCATCCTTTCCACATCTATCCTATCCAGGCCTTGAAGTATCCTGTAAGTTTCAATAAGATCCCCTGTCATCCTTCTAAACTCCGAGTACAAACCCAGAGTCCTCAACTGTTCCTCATAGGAAGCTCTTCATTCCAGGGATCATTCTTGTGAACCTCCTCTGGACCTTTTCAAGGTCAGCACATCCTTCCTTAAATATGGGACCCAAAACTGCACACAGTACACCAAATGGGGCCTGACCAGAGATTTTTACAGGCTCAAAAGTACATCCCTGCCCTTGAATACAAGTCCTCTCAGCATGAATGCTAACATTGTATATGCCTTCCTAACTGCCAGCTGAATCTTCAAGTTAACCTTAAGGGAATCTTGAACAAAGACTCCCAAGGTCCTTTGTGCTTCTGATTTCCTAAGCGTTTCCCCATTTAGAAAATAGCCTACACTTCCATTCCTCCTTCCAAAGTGCATAATATCACACTTTTCCACATTGTAATCCATCTGCCATTTCTTTGCTTGCTCTCCTTGTCTGTCCAAATCCTTCTGCAGCCCCCGTGCTTCCTCAGTACTAACTGTCCTTCTACGTATCTTTGTATCATCTGCAAACTTAGCAACAGTGCCTTCAGTTCCTTCTTCCAAATCATTAATGTATATTGTGAAAAGTTGTGATCCCAGCACTGATCCCTGAGGTACATCACAGTTGCCATCCTGAGAAAGATCCCTTTATCCCCACTCTCTGCCTTCTGCCAGACATACAAGAGAAACGAGAGTAAAGGGCTTAGGCAAGCTGAAGCTTTGAGGAAAGTTTCACTTGGGTGAGTGATGGGAAGAAAGCAATGGAAGCTGCTGAATGGATGGTTTCCATTTTGGCAATATAATGGATGAGTTTGTTTCACTTGTTATTAGAGAATGCCGGAAAAGGGGCTTAAGACTGCAAAAGTTGCCAATTGTTAGTAACAGGAGTGATATAAAAGATTCCAGGAGCTGAGTTTACCATATGATCATATTCATATCACTGGACAGTTATGAGCTCTCTTATTTCAGTTGCAAGATTCCTGGTTTATTGCGAAAGGTTACACAAAGGCGTATTAATTTTAGTTACCATCAGTGGTCTTAGAAATATCCTCTAGCTTATTCTTGGAGAACCAAAATAGACCATAATGATGAGTTAGAAAAACCGGTTATTTTACACTATTTGGAAAATTTCAGCAGAATAGATCAGTCAATCATTTTGTTGAGTCTGTGGCATAGTGCTTGACAATTGTGCTGTGAAAACTTTATTTTTTGTGTATTTCAATTCCTGGGCATAGCAAGAGATCAAAGGATTTGGGGGAAAGGCAGGATCAGGATATTGAATTTGATGATCAACCATGATCAAAATGAATAACAGAGTAAGCTCAAAGTCAGTTGAATGACTGACTCTTATTTCCTATGTTTCACATATTTACATTTTGCAAAACTTGCTCTGCTATCCAATTATAGAACCTGGATTACTAGCCCAACTGGATCAAATGTGCAGGAAGATGCAAAATGTTATCTGAAAAGAGAAAGATATTGCGTCTGAAGGTCCGGACAGCAAGTAGTTGTTCAAAGCATCAAACAGTATGTACTGCAGCAGAAAAGATTGAGGGGTAATTTTGGTGAAAGGAAAAAATGTTAAATGGGTGCTTTCCTCATGAGATTTGACTATTTGAAAGTCTGTTTTTAGCATGGTCCAAATCAGCAACTATGACCATAATTTGTAATTGCCTTGTGCTAAAGCAAGCACCTCTTTAGATTTAGCGCTCCAAGCACTGACTAGGTGAAATTTTCATGGATCAGTATTCAGTGTTTGGATTCCATGTGCTCACTAATTCTAAAGATGTACGATGTGTAGGCGGAAACAGCAGCATATTTCAACATTTGGTCATGGACTAAGAGGATGCAAAGTTCTTGAACATAGTACTGGAGATCCTGATTAAGAAAGTATTGCGAACAGGATTGTCCTGTACCCACAGAGGAAAGAAGGTCCCTGCCCCTTTCATGCAACTGGCTAATGCTATTCTGTCTGGACTTGTTGTCATTATCATCCCATTTCTCCAGCAGCCCAAGGACACTCACTATCAAAATCATACATTCCCTTTTTCCTGGTGACTCCGATAATGAATCGAATTAGATACCTTAGCACAGCACCCATTCCTTTTGGGACAGTTGCGCTGAAGATTTCTGCAATAAACGTTAATAATCTAGACAAAATATCCTTGAAAGTTTCCTAATATGTTTTGAAGATTCTCTTCAAACCTCAAGCAATGAATGAACAGTGAAACATGATGTACTATTTAAGTAGTGCTCACAATCCTCTGTAACAACTTGTTTATGCTCAATCACCTGACTTCTATTAAACAGCATTAGATCAAATGCTAGCCACCAATTAAGTGGCAATCACCTTAATTCTCTGAGCAGCCTTTCCTACAAGTCGGAAGCCGCCAAGAAAATGGTAAAAGTCAAGATGTGGTCTGTGGCAAGAAAAAGGAGTTACTGAAACAGCTGAATGATCTCAAGATTGAAGTCTTCCAGCTCTGTTGCTAAGGTAACTGAAGGAGCTGCATTCAAGCTTTCCAAAATCCACATTGTATGCAAGTTTGTTGCAAGTGTCTTGACTATCATTAATCAGATGCAAAAGGAGAACTTGAGAAAATTCTACAAGGGCAAGAGGTACAAACTTTTGAATTTGTGACAACAAGTGCTTTGTATCATCGACCAAACAAAGTTTGAAGTCCAAGAAACACCATAGGAAAGGGCACCAGTACCCCATGCACAAATTTGCTGTAAAAGCACACAGCTTCTGCCACAGAAGATATTAAATTTAATAAAAGGGAGAGTGTGTAGAATTTATCAAGAATGGTGTCCTACATGAAACCAGCATTTGAACTTAAGACCTCATCTAAGCCATTTTAAGCTGAGGTTTCCCAAATTCTTCCCGCTATGGGACCTTTTCATCTCCAAAGAGAATTGAAGGAACCCCTGAAAAACATTATTACTGTATGGAAAAGCCAAAACACACACTGTTTCTGCACATTAAGTATAAACATTCAAACCTTATTTACAGAAGTGTTGCCTATTTCTTATGTATGATTTACGATAATTAAAAAGATCTCTTATTAAGAACATACTTGGTTATTACCTTTTTGTCCCTTTCAATGGGAGGAATGTTTCTGCTCCTTTGGTTCAAATGGGATGGATAAAGAACTGGTTAGCTGATAGCTAACTGGATATGAAACATTGGATGAATGGGTTATTTTCAGATTGGCAAATGGAGTGTCACAAAGCGAAAACAGTAATTTTTCTGCTGGTGCTTTGACCATTCAGACCTTAACTAGTACAACCGAAAGGCAGGTCAGGATTAGAAGTTGAAACTGGATTTAATGGAATAACAATTCATTGCAATTCAAAACTGTGAAGCACTTGAGGAATACCTGAGGATATGAAAAGTGCCACATAAATGCAAGTTCTTTTTGTTAGAAAATTATTTTCTCAAGTCTGAAAGGATCTTGCAATGTATTTCTCAGTGCCGTAGCAAGTGAGTTCTAAAGAGAACTTAACTGTTAATAGGCTACAGTTAATTGATGGCTACAGAATAGCTGCAACCTTAATGCTTCAGTGTATGATTAATCATCTCATAACCATGCAGATATTTTGATATAAGACATGAATATTTGTGATATTTAGTTAGCAAAAAACAGCTGCTTTGAAATTTGTTGATTTTAAAAAAACTATTTTCTTCCTTTTTTAAATAACTGCAGTATTTTCATTACAAATCCAAACATGCCACCATATTTTACATCCAATCTATTTTTCCTGCATTCCTTTTTCAAAAAAAAATGAGCAGCTGCAGTCTTAACAATTTGAATCCATACGTCAGCATACTTCATGCCACCACTTGTTTTGCCATTGAACCAAATCTCACAAGTTAAAACACTTCTTTAGCAGTTATTATTTTTTATACAGTTGTCAACACAAGTAGCACTTGCCATCAGGACCGTACAATCGATGGCCACAATAGGATAAATTTCACAAGTAGAAGTCATGACAAATCGAATCATTTGAAATAGTCCCGGCAAAATATGAAAGCAATATTACATCTTGTACATCAAAATGACACACTCCTAATGTGTATTTCTGACAGTGATTTCCTCTGGATATTCTGCCATCACACACTTACAATTAACTTGTTTTGGGCTTAGAACCACACTTATCACATTCAATTTGAAATGAAATTCTGTCATGTTGTGATCGTAATCACCTAGATTTTTTTTATTATGTAGTTGTTGATTAATTCTGTTCCATTGCAATTTACCAGGTTTAGAATGGCCTACTCCCTGGCTCCAGAATGTACTGCCCTAAGCAATTGTCCCGAAAGCATACTATGAATTTATTTTCTGTGCTATCTATTTATGTCTGATTTTTCTCAACCTTTATGAAGATTAAAGTCTTCAAAGATTATTGTGGTACAATTTTTACAGAACCCACTTATTTCTTCCTGAATACCCTTTCCTAAAGTGTAATTACTCCAAGAGGCCTATAAGCTGCATCCACAGTAACTTCTTAGCTTTCCTATTTCTTATCTCTACCCAAACTGATTCTATACATTTTTCTTTTGAGCTAAAGTAATCTAATTACATCCTTAATTAATAGAGCCATCCCACCACCTTTTCCTAGCTTCCTATTGTAGGTTTTTCAGCATGTGTAGTATGCAAATAAGACTAGGGGAATTGAGATATAATGCTGTGGACTCTATGGTTTGTGGGGGAATCTGCACGGACTGCTGTCTGAAGAGATGACCTGCCGAATGTTCTGTTGGTTCCCAGTTTGTATTTTTTCTCCAAAATTGAAAGAGATTAAAACTTCTGATTTCTGGAAAAACAGATTGTAATCAGTTAAAAGGCAGCATTAATGTTTAGTCAGGTTATATTGTTATGGTTTGTTAACATGTTGACATTGTTAGGATTAAGCGAACCAGGTTTTGGATATTGGTTGTCTTTGAGCATCTATTTTAGGAAATAACTTGGGCATTGGGGAGTGGGAGGAGAGCTGCAAGACTGAATAAGTCAAAAAACTTGTAAAGAACAATTTTGTGTCTTGATTTACCAATCAGTTTGAATCTTATCAGCACAGAACCATCCAAGCTTAGGTCATCCAGGATTGTAGGACAGACAGGTTGAAGAAAATGAAGGAAGACTGGATTCCAGGAGCTAGCAAAAGGCAAATAAGTTGGTGCAACTTCAGTTACTTAAAGTAATTGACTGACCAGAATTGGCCAAATAGTACGCAGCGTTTCCACTAGAGGCATGGGTAAAGGTGCACGTCATCCTATTATGAATAAAGAAAGTTTGTGCCATTTTGGCGAAGACCTTTCCTATCGGATTCTGGTTATAGGATGAGAATTAATGGCTAAATCCTTAAAGGAGAGGACCTGGAAACTTATTCTCACACCATCATGTCTTTGAAGGCCTTTGTGGCTGAATTTAATACCTTATGCTGAGTGAACTGCCCAGTTAATTGATGAGGTCTGCCTTTGTTGAATCTACTAACTAACACATAATTTACAGGTTTTATTGACAATGATTTTTCTGCTAATTCATATTGAATAATTTTGATTTGTTAAAGTAAAAGTTATATAAAGTGCAATCTTGCCTATTGTTCATTAAATTTGGTTATTTTGATTTGTTGAGCTCCAAAGGTATCATTACAATAGGACCAGTGAATATAAGGTCAAGTTTGTAAAGGGCACACAACTGAATACCAGCCAAGACAGACAGGAAAAGCTGAGTCTAAAGGTGAACAAGGCATGGATTAGAATTGCAGCAGCAGATGGGCTAATGCAGACATAAAAAGCTATGGGGTATTTTGTAAAAGCTGTTATATAAAGCAAGTTTCAACTGTGTTTAAACAAATCACTGAGCTATATAATATAACCAGTGTTTTGTTTATTCTACTGTTGAGCATATACTGTTTTAATAAGACCATACTTCAATATTGATAAAAATGGCATATAACCATGCCTATTTGCCCAATACCTTTAGAAAGCTACTATTGAATCTGTTTCCACTATCCTATCGACCATTATAAACTACTTGTCTCACCAATTGAAATGGCATAAGCTGCATGCAGATCTCCAGACCTGCTTTTGGCAGTGTCTCATTTTGAGCACTGCCAATATTCGAAACTTCTCCAGTACAAGAACTTTGGAACAGAGCTCAAGATTGCACTTGTAGATTAAAGACAGCAAAAAAAAAAATCACCTATTCTTGTGTAGCAGAAAGTGCAGGTGGAGATGATTGTTCATGCTCTGCTTAGATCTACTACCCTAAGATAAAAATACAGCAAGAAACTAGGGCAAGGGACACGGGTTTCTTTTCAGAGAGTTAGGCAACAAAACATCCAGCTAACTTGTGTTTGGTTGACGATTAAAAGAAATAAAATAAGATCTGGGGGGATTGGAAGGAAGCATTTCTAGTCTCTGAAGGTACGTAACTTTCCACGAAGCAGTATTCTCCCCTCTCCCATTTGTGTTTCCTTAAGGTCTGGAAAATTCAACCAGAGTTAAACCTGAAAGACAGGTTAAATATGAGAAATGCAGTTTTATTTAAATATCCACCCTGCTTCCTCGAAATAGGTCTTCAAATTTTGCCCACTTCAGAAATTTAAGGCTAACATAAGTTTGAGAATTTGAAGTTTTAACATCCCAATTCCACCTTTTATGTGGTTAAAATTATCATCATAAGTCTGACAACACCAGGTTTAAGTCCAACCAATTTATTTGATAGTAAATCGTAAATTGATAGCTTACTATCAAATAAATATCAATTTATGATTTACTATCAAATAAATCAGTTGGACTTAAAAATGGTGTTGTCAGACTTATTACTGTGTTTACCCCAGTCCAACATCAGCATCTCCACAACACGGTTAAAATTATCCCCAAAGACCTTAATTGATTCTTAATTCTTAATAGATACTAATATAGCATCTAGGTGACTTTTTTTAACATTATTCAACATATGAACCTTATGCCCAAGCTTTCAGCCTTGCCTATTTCATTTCTCAATACTTTGTTTTTGAGGTCAGGACCCATCAGTCTTCTAAATAAAAAGCTCCATTTATTGTTCATGAAGGTGCATAGAAATTGAGACAAGTTGAAAATGTTTTGGCAGTTGATATGTGATCCACTCTTAAGTGATTAAAAATAGGCCAGAACATCCTGTACTGCATTCCAACTCGAATAATTCCTCTTTCCAATAGTATTCTTAATTTGGTCTCGTCCTCGTCCTCCACCATCAACCCCCTGTAGCATTTATTAAACCTGCATTTCCTGAACTAAATATTTGATCTTGTAATGTTCAATGTAACATTTTGAATCAATGATTTGGCCAGCGCATGTTATTCTGACTGCTTGCCTTAGTTACTTGAGGCGTTAATTAGTAAACAAAGACTATATAGAACAATTTTGAGCACTTCATATCAGTGAACAATTCCCTGGCTATGTACAAGGTGTTGGCAACAACATTACTTACTTACACAAGCTTCTGAAGCTAAGAAAATGGGAAAAGAGGACTGTTTGTCATATGCATTTGCTTCAAATGCAGTCATTGACCATGGTCTGATATTTGATTGCAGCACACATCTTTTAGAGAAAGTGAGCACAAAGATACTATGCCAGAAGTGTGTTGTACACCACATTGGATTGCATCATTTTAAGCTGATTGACATCTGAATGTCTCAGGTTATATTTAAACAAGAGATCTGTTCTTGTAAAATTTGTCTGCCCCAGCACTTGCTATGCAAGTTCATCAAATAACAACTTCTGATATCAGACGACAAGGAACCTTTGGCAGTTACTTTAAGGGCGTGTCCATTCATGTTAGAAATGTAAAAAACAGAACCCTACAGTGCAGAAAGAGGCCTTTCAGCTCATCGAGTCTGCACCAAACATAATCCCACCCAGGCCTACTCCCGTATCCCTACATATTATACCCACTAATCCCTTTTAACCTCCACTACCCTGAACACTATGGGGTAATTTCTTAGTATGGCCAGTCAACCTAACCAACACATCTTTGGGCTGTTGATTTATTCCTAGGCAGCATGCTGGTTAGGTGAGTGTGTTAGTCAATTAGCTGCTTTCTACTTCTAACAAGTTTTAACTCTGGCTTCTCCAACCTTTTTGAATGAAGGGCAACATTTCAATTCCGTGTCCACTCAAGGAGCTGATGAGCAAATTTCAGAAAGAGGTTTGACATGACATTGAACACAACTTTGAAAAGGGAGGTTGAGATATGAAGAAAGAAAACTTAGCAAAAAAGTTGTCAAAGCAGTAAATTGCTGAGTTTTAAAAGTGAGTAATTAATAAAGATGACCATTAGTGTATTTGGCTCACTCACCATTTCAGCTCACTCATGCACCTTCATCCACCACATGAGAAGTGGTGGGATGATGGTAAGTAAATGCATGCCCTCTCACTCATAGTAAGAAGTCTCACAACACTAGGTTAAAGTCCAACAGATTTATTTGGCAGCACAAGCTTTCGGAGTCTCGAGCTCCTTTTTTCAGGTAAGTGAAGGAATACTTATGACATATTCACTCGCCTGAAGAAGGAGCCTAAGATTTTGAAAGCTTATGCTGTCAAATAGATTTGTTGGATTTTAATCTGGTGTTGTGCGACTTCTTACTGTACTTACCCCAGTCCTATGCAGCATCTCACATCATTCTCACTTACACACGCTGCTCTCTTGCTCTCTCCTTCCTGCTCATTCACTCTCATTTGCTGTCAGTCTCATATTCACTCAAGTTGTTTTTCTCAATTCACCCCAGTTGCATGTGGGCACACGCACTCCCTGCACCTGCAACCCCCAGTCAGCAGGAAAAAAAGGGAGGTTGTGATGAGAGAATTTCTGTCATGGTCAAATAGCTCATGCATCGTTTTATTTTTGTTAGCATGTGTTTTCGTTAGGTGATTTCCTTTGGTTGAAAACATCCTGTGAGTCTCAGTTTAATTTTTCACTTCAGGTACATATCTGGATAAGTTTGAAAGGAGAGGCAATACGTCATTGTTGAACTTTTAAAAAATAATTTTGTGTGATTGTTTATCCTGCAAAAGACTCCCCACGCATTTCCACTAAATCCTTGGTCAAGTTTTGTTCTCCGAAGGTAGCAGCTAATAATATCTCACTCTTGCTCCAAATGTGATATTGTAAAAAGAAACCTTTCTCTGCTGGAGCCATGGCCATGCTAGTGCGTAGATGTTTGAGCAATGGAAGTGTGTGTATTGTTTTATTGTAATGCAAGTTGTTGTAGAAGATGAAATATTCACTAGAATGTGCGAGAACTACAAAACATTTCAATGTCAGCTTTGTCACGCAGATGTTGAGCATTTTTTGTCGTGAAATTTTTGTTTCCATTGATCTTCTGATTCACTTTTTAATGTATATGCATTAAAGCTGTTTATATAACAAGAAAGATCCCCTTGCTTTGCAAAGCCCGTTTGTTTACTTAAGCTTCAGATGATGCCACTAACTGTGTGTAGAAGAATAAATTCAGCTGGTGACCATGTCTTACAATATCTATTTTAATGCTCTTCTGAAAGTTTGGTTACAAACTAGCTACTTCATTTTTGCTTTAACCATTGTCCAAGCATCTCCAAATAGCCTTCACAAAATAAGTTTGTGGTGCTTTATTTCTCCCTCCTTCCTTTCATAAATACTTTGCCTCTGTGACTCAGTTGATATCACATGATCAGTTATCTTAGTTAGTATCCATAACTAGAGCACTCAGTGTGGTACAATGGAAGAATTGTGTTATTGGGAGATGCTGTCTAAGGGTTAGCACTTTAGCACTGCAGCTTTTCAGTGCCACGGGCCTGGATTTGATTCCCAGCTTGGGTCCATGTCTGTGTGAAGTCAGTATGCTCTCCTGATATCTGTGTGGGCTTCCTTCCATGTTCTCCAGCTTCTTTTCATAGTCCAAAAGACAGGCTGAATTCTGCTCTGGCCATGCTAAATTCTCTCTCATTGTACCCAAACAGGTGCTGAGTACAGCAATTGAGGGATTGTCGCAATAATTTCATTGCAATGTTAATGTAAGTTTACTTGTAACACTAGTAAATAAATTTAATGGTTGGATGAGGCATTATACCAAGGATCCATTTGACTGAACAGGCAAAGACAGGGTACAGAAATGAGAGAGAATCTGGTGAACTGGTGCAGTAACAATAATCTCTCCCTCGATGTCTACAAAATGAAGAAGATTCAGGAAACATATTGGAGAATATGCCACAGGGATGAAGTAGAAAGGGTCAAGAGCTTCAAGTTTTTAGTTCCAGATCACTAACAACCTGTCCTGGTCCCCCAACATTATAGTTAAAAAAGTCCACCAATGCCTCTATTTTCTCAGAAGACTAAGGATATTTGGCATGTCAGCTACACCTCTCACTAACTTTTAAGATCTTTCTGATTGTATTACAGCTTGGGCATGGCTCTTGCTCTGCCCAAGACCACAAGGAAGTACAAAAGATACATAGTCAGTCCATCACCCAAACCAGCCTCCTGTCCATTGACTCTGTTTACACTTCCCACTGCTTTGGCAAAGTAACCAATATAATTAAGGACCCCATGCACCCCAGATATTTTCTCTTCCATCTTCCTTCAGGAAAAAGATACAAAAGTCTGAAGTCACACACCAACCAATTCGAGACCAGCTTCTTCCCAACCTCTGTCAGTCTTTTGAATGGACTTACCTTGCATTAAGTTGATCTTCCTCAACTCCCTAGTTATGACTGTAATAGTACATTCTGCACTCTCTCGTTTCCTTCTCTATGAACAATATATTTTGGCTGTACAGCGTGCAAGAACAATACTTTTCATGTTAATACATGTGACAAATCAACTCCAAGCACTGCTTTGAAGAACAGTAGGTGAGTTATCCCAGTGTCCTGGCCAATATTTACACCTGCATCAACATCACAAGAAATATATTAGCTTGTCATTATCATGTTGATATTTGTGGGAGTTTTTGTTGAGTCATATTAGCTGCTGTGTTTTCTATTTTGCAACAATGAGCACACTTCTTAAAAATGTGCTTCATTATACATAAATTGCTTTAAGACATCCAGTGGTTGCAAGGATTAATACATAATGTATACATATTCAATTGCAGTGCTGCACTCTTTGGTCAGAAGTTTAATGCAAATGCTATCTTGAATACACGTTCACTCAGCAAGCATGTCCACTAAATTCTTGATCAAGTTTGCTTCTATGAAGGTAGCAGCTGAGAATATCCCACTCTTTCCACCATCGCCACCCCCGTCCCAGATGTGATCTTTACAAAAGAAACATTTAATATTGAAATTATTTTATATCATATCTTATTTCTATTAGTTTTGTTTATGAATTTATTATGTCACTTCTCCACAGTCATAGACTGATTAATTTTCTTGAGTACAGTTGTGTTAAAGTAGTGTTACTGTTTCTGGGAAGAGTCCTATCTGGGCAGTTGATTAAATCTGATTGTTGCAACTGCTTTGGTGACTTTGCCTTTAATCCAGATTGGATCACCTAACTTAAGTGTTCCAATTGACCCTTCATCTCTTTTATTTTTTTTCAAAACCAAGCGCATAATGTTCTAAATGTTTTGGAACATTTTTAGGGGGGAAGAAATGAGACATTGGGCAGACTCAGACTATATCCAACAACAGTTACCATTATAAGACTTGATTAAGACTGATGAACATAAAGGAGCAAACTGACTGACAACATCACTCTATCTCAGAGAAGCAAGATAGATGTAAGCTGTTGAGTTGTTAAAAACTCATTTACTATGTGAACGAAGGCCGCAAACATTTTCTTGATGACTACTACAACCTCCCCATGGAAATTAATTGTAAGTCACCTCCGCTCTGTTTCTATGGTGAGGAGCACTCTCTCTCCCCTGGGCGATAGCCAGTAGCTGCCAGAGGTCAGCTTTAATGATTGTGCTCCCAAGAGAGAGCAGAAAAGGGATTGGTTTTACTAATGTTATTTCTTGATGTTGAAAAGATTATGTGAATCTCATCCTATTATGGCTGTTCAATTACTAATCAAGTTCCTTCTAAGCAAAAGGATGAAACTTCAATATCTCAGCGGTTTATTGAAATGCTGTTCCATAGATCTAAAGGGTGATGACTTTGAAGATGCCTATGGGAGAGCCATTAGAAGTACTTCAATATTATAGATTACCATTGTTTAATGTTCTCTAGGCCAGAGAAATAAATTCCTTCGCTCGCCCTGGAATCTTCCAGAAATGCCTTTGCACTGGGTTTTCATGAATTCCTGGCCATACTTAGATGAATGGTTCTTGAGAACTCCTTGTTGAGAAACCATTTGAACCATGTGTTCATCGCATTCAAGGAGCTTGACTTTCTCACAGAGATATCTCATTTTAAACCATGCATTAGCCTTTATGTTTGATTTCTTTAATGCCTTCTTTGAAAACTTGTCAAAAATCAAGTGCCAATTGTTAATTAATTCTCCATTCTCAATACTTCTGATTAGGACTGTGGATTGAAAATGATATTTGAATAGTAAGAAAAGTTATGGGACATGTGAAGTAAAGAAACAATTTTGGGAAGGTGGTGTTCCACTTTAAGTACAGTACTGTATAATGAAGGAAAATACGTGCAGTTAATTCAGCAGCAGTGGGAAGGCTTTCATTTGGTGAAATCTGCCACCAGCTGATGGTACCACAGATATATGTGGTGGGCTTTATAAGAGCCGCTTGCTTGCCTGTTCAAACAGAAATGCTATGCATCATGGCCATTAACATGTGGTGCGGTGGTTAGCATTGCTGTCTCACATCACCAGGGATCCAACTTCAATTCCCGGCTTGGGTCACTGTCAGTGTGGAGTCTATACGTTTTTCCCCCAAATTGTGTGGGTTTCCTCCAGATGACCTGGTTTCCTCCCACAGGCCAAAGGATGTGCTGTTTAGGTGTATTGTCAATGCTAAATTTTCCCTCAGTGTATCAAAGCAGGTGCTGGAGTGTGGCAACTTGGAGATTTTCACAGTAACTTCATTACAGTATTAATGTAAACTGACTTGTGACACTCACAAATAAACCTTTCATTTTTAAACTTTAAGACTTGAGAGTACAAAGGTGGCATGGATGTTTTTCAAATTTAAATTCCATTTGAAAATATATATAGTGGTTTCACTTTATTCATGTGTGCATCATTATTTGTTGAGACTAGTTTAGTCAGGTAGCTAAATGTACTGATGCACCTCAAACTTGGCGCACCATATGGTTAGCATACATTGATGCTTGAATGAGAACTGAAGACATTTCCTTTATTGTAGAAGAAACAGGTTTTTTCCCATCTTAAATGTTCATGTTTGCGTCCGCTGTTATGTTTGAATTTGCAGGCTTAGCTGGCCTTCTCTTCTATACATTGTCTGAGATCAATTTCAGGAAGGATAGCTGAAATTTTGCAGTGGACGCAAAGCCCTGTTTGCCAGTCAACGTTCTGAAATGGATATACATTTGCATGGTAAGGACGCTGTCCTTTAGGTCTCTCTCTTCCTTACCTTGATTGACTGTCTCTGCTATCCCTCCCTGTCTCTCATCCAGGGTATGAGGTCCTTCCCACTTTACTCCTCTGTGCCTCTGATCTCACCTTCTGACCTCTCTTGAATCCATTTTACATTTCTCCATACCTCTGACCTTTTGCTACTCCTGGGCCTCTGTGAGCTGCCATTCTCCTGTTGTGCTGTGGAAGTAAATAAGGAAAACCACAATTGTACAGAGCAGACTGATACATGTCACTAGATTCATCTGCGCTGCTGACTTCAAACTGAGTGTATGAATTTATTGAAAACTGCTGGATGTAATGCAATCAATGCACATGTATTACGTATAATAATCCACCAAAGATCTGGGTAATGTTGGACAAACAATAAATATTGCTGACTTACCGCTATTTTAAGTTGCTGTTGGGAAATTGAATTTTCACATCCTACCTGATTAAGTCACCCCACACATGTTTCCTGGTCTTGTGGATTCCATAAAATATCTCACTATCTAACTGCAACTCACCCCACTCCCACCAAAATCTAAATTAGATTTGACTTTTATACTCGTATCACTCAAAAGCAAGAATCTTAAATTTAAAACCAATTATAGAGCTATGAGGGGAAAGGTGGCTAAGATTGATTGGATAAGTAGACTAAATCACATGGTGAATTAATATGGGGAGCTTTTAATTATTCAAATTTGCAACCAAAATATGATCCATTAAAAAAACTAACAAAAAGATCCATGACATGCAAGATAAGAATAGCATTAGATTGAAAGAAAAGGCTGACAATATTGCAAAGAATATAATATGCCTGTTTATGAGGAATAGTGGTCGTTCCGTGAACTGGGAGAGTTTTAGAAGGCAACCAAAAAGCTGACGAGGGAGAAGAAAAATGAATAAACTGTGTAAAGACAGATTTTGCAAATATAAAAGTTACTAAAATAAATACTGATCCCTTTAAGGCAGATATAATTATCATGGGGAAATGGCAGAAATACTGAACAAATATTTTGTCTGTCTTCAAGCGCAAGACCCAAATTAGAAAAAGAAGGTAGTCGAAGGGCTCCTAAGCATGAGGAACTTAATGACTATATGCTAACCAATTTTCAGGACTCTGGCCTCCATTCTTGGATTCCAAAAGAAGTAACTGCCAAGATAGTGATGGACTAGTTGATTTTCCAAAATTCCCTGGATTCTAGAATGGGGCCTGAGCAAATTAGAAACTAGTAAAAGTAACTTCACTCCTTGGAAAAGGAGAGCAAGAGAAAACATGTCAGGCCAACTGATTTTTTACTTCCATCAGTCATCAGGAAAATGGAAGTTGGTAGATTTAAAAAAAAATTATTTGACATAAAGCACATCTTCATGAAGAAAACAAGATCGTTTATCGAGCACTGCCATATGGCTTGTTTCTTATGTTCGTGTTACTTGATATTTTTTGCACATGGGGTTGTCTATCAATCAGCATATCTTTATGTTCTGAGGCAGTTGGTGTTTAGGTCTGCTGCCTTCAATCAAAATTATATCCCTGTAATTGAATGTGTATAATGTTTTTTAACAGACAACATCTAATTTGTCACAATTTTAGATTTTTGTTGAATGTTTATTGAAAGTTATAATTTTGCTTATATCTGGCATTAATTTGAAGAACTATGGAGAAATTTAATCTGAGATTTTGTAGACAGTGGCCATTACATTACAGAAAGAGCTTCAAGGTAGGCTTTATTTTGTAGTTGATCAAAACTATTTTTAAATTTGCTTCTTTATGTACATTGGAAATATAGAATTAAGCAAATGATTTTTGAAAATGTGTAACTTGGCTGAAGTTAGATACAAAACTATAATTGCTTGCCATTCTATTTTCAAATCTGCACATCCCCAATTGCACAGAAGTTAGAGTGAAGGCAGTAATTTGTTTCAGCTTCACATCATGAGTAACCTTCCCATCACAATAGGTATTTTCAGATCTGGAGTGCCTTTGAACAGGATCAAACTATACTTTGATGTTATTTGCCATTCAAGACACATAGGGAGAAAAATAAAAACAGGAAATGCTGGAAACTCAGAAGGTATGACAGCATCTGCAGAAGGGGAAACAATTAATGGCCAGAACTTTCCAGCTATTCTTGTCTGCAGGATTTCTGGTCCTGCTGACGGCACACCCCAACAGTAGGTTTCACAGTAGCAAGGGATGTATTCAATGGGAAGCCCCATTGACAACAATGGGATCAGAAGATCCTGCTGTTGGCCAATGGTAGGCTACTGTCATTTTGCCCATTGTTTCAGGTTGATGACCTGTCAAAAAAATTCAGTTGCTTGTCTTACAGGCAAACTAATCTCATGCTACAGTGACAAAGGAAATTTTTTGATGCAGTGATTAACACTGTCTTGAATATATTTTATGCAGGGCAAATAAGGATAGATGATAATGGACATTAATTTACAGAAGTGCTGGTCAGTTTACTGTCAATATATCTAAGGAAAATCGTAACCCCAAATTTTCTACTTTTGGCCTATCACAGTTACTTAGTTAAACTTCTATTTTTCCCTTTCATGTTGGACGCATTTACTGCTGGCATTTGAGTATTACTTGTTACCTGTCAATCCAAGTATAAGTGTTGTCCAGGTATGGCTACAGAGAGGCATTTTAAAAAAAAAAAAAAATTTTCATGGGATGTGCATGTTACAGCCATTTGACCTTTCTGCCGTAGTGGGATTTGAACCCATGTTCCCAGAACATTAGCTTGGGGCTCTGTATTCCAGTCTAATTATATTCCCATTGTATCACCATCTCTCCAATGATTGATTCATTGACCACTGAGGAATTGCAAATGATATTGAACATTGTGCGGTTGCCAAAAATCCCCACCTGATCTTATGATGGAAGGAAAGCCATTGAAGTCACTGAAAATAGCTGGTCCTCAGAACTTGTGCAATGACTTTCTGGAGCTGAGATGATTCACTTCCAACAACCATAACCATCTTCCTTTATGCAAGATATAATTCCAACCAATGGAGTGTTTTCCTCCTGATTTCCATTGCTACTGAGCTTTGTCACATTGTCAGATACTGTCTTGATGCCAAGGATTTTGACACAATAGAGGAACAGCTAAATCGGGACCAAGTGTTAAGTTCTACATTCAAGGTTTTGTCAGGACACATCCTTGCTGTCCCAGTGTCTTCAGTTGTCTTGTGATATCATACAATTGACTGAAAACTGTCATATGTGATACAGGGGGCTGCAGGAAAAGGCCAAAGTGGATCAATCACTAGTCTTCTGACTGAAGATTGTAGTTATTTCAGACTTTTGTACTGATCTGGTCTCAGCCACCATTGAGAATGGGGACATTTATGTCACCACCTCTGATTATCTGTTCATGTCCTTCACAATTCACAACTGGAATCAGAACAATCCTGCTTTAATCCAGTTGGTTGCTGGATTATTTAGCTTGTGTTCTGCATGCTGCATCCTCTCTTCAGCATTCATGTAGTCCTGTGTTGCATCTTCATCAAATTGGCATTTCATTTCCTAGGTACGCCTGGTGTCACTTTGGACATGTTCTACACTTGCCGTTGAACCAAGGTTAATCCTTTGGCTTGATTATAATAGAGGGAGGGAAATGTAAAGTCATGATGATATCGGTTGTAATTGAATTCAAGTCTGCTATTCTTAACAGCCTGCAGCAGCACAAGGTTGCCCAGTTTCAAGCTCGATCTACCCCATTTAGCATGGTGGTCAAACCACACAACTCCAGTTGAAAATGGGACTTTTCTCCCCCACCCCCAAGGTCTGTGTTTTCATCATTCCTACCAATACTGCCATGGACAGATGCATCTTTGACAGATTGGTGGAAAAAAGGCCAACATTGTGGTGGTGTTATCACCATCTGCTTTATGCCCAGACAGCCTTCAGGAGTTGGCTCATTTAGTCAGTAGAAGCCATTCTTGGTAACAGACATTGAAGATCCTTGCCCAAAGTATATTCTGTGGCCTGGCTACCCCATGTTTCTTCTATGCTGTTCGGTGCTGTATGATGTTGCTGTTTGACTAGCCTGAAGGGCTAACAATCCCAATTTTGGCACAAGTCTCCAGATGTTATTGAGTAGAATTTTGCATGGTCAGCTGTTTTCTGTCTTGGTAAATGGCACTGTTTTATTCTTACCTGACTTCATAGTTGAGTGGCTTGTCTGATCGCACAATGATTTTTCTGAGTGTATTGTTAAGACTACTTCAACTGATGTCAAGCTAATTAGCCTACAGTTCCCTATTTTCTCTTTTTTGAGAGAACTTCCAATTTGAGCTCACTTCCAATTTGCTGGACCCATTTTCAAGTCTAGGAAATTTAGCAAAATCTGACCCAATGCAGCTACTATCCTGCAACTGTCTCTTTTAGAACCCAAGAATCAAGAGATTTTAGTCCCTTAAGTTTCTCTGATACAGCTTCTCTATTGATATTACCTTATCCAATGGTAATGACTCATTAGCTTTTGGGTTATCATCTATTTTCAGTATACAAATTTTACTGTCAAGGTAGATCTAAAAGTATTTGCTATTATTCTCTGCCTTTTCCTCCTTCCCCAAGACGTTTTCTCCTGCCTCCAAAGGTGGCAGTCGGGGTGGCACAGTAGCACAAAGGTTCACACTGCTGCTTCACAACACCAGGGACTCAGGTTCAATTCCCAGCTTGACTTGCTGTCTGTATGGAGTTTGCACATTCTCCCCGTATCTGCATGGGTTTCCTCTGGATGCTTCGGTTTCCTCCCACATTCTGAAAGATGTGCTAGTTAGTGCAACAGGTATTGGAGTATGACGACTAAGAGATTTTCACAATAACTTCATTGCAGTGTTAATATAAGTTTTACATTACTCTTCTAGTTTTTTCATTTTCTTTCACTTGAGTGGCAGCAATTGTGCTGTTGAACTGTCAAGGTTGTTAACTGACTACAATTCCTACAGGATAGAATACAGAAGTAGAACTGTGTGTGGCAAAGTGGAATGCTTGCAAGTGGCTTCCACTGTGGAATTTAGTTTATTAAATCCAAATAATTTTATTTCTGCTTAACAGTTCTATATAGAACAATTGTGTACTATAAATTGAGGTTAATAACTAAAAGGTTTTTGATTCTTCAAACCACACCCACTGCCTGGGAACATAGCTGTTTGAAGTATTATTTGTTTTCAAGAACATGTTAAATTTTTGCTGTTCAACCAAATTAGTCATTTTAGGTACAGCAACAGAAAATGATGGAGAAACTCAATCTGTAGAAAGATGATTTAAATTTATTTAACTGTTTCTGTCCAGATGCTACCAGACCTGCTAAATTTATTCAATATTTTCTGTTTTTATTTCAGACTTCCAGTACCCACAATATTTTGCTTGATTTTGATAATTTGGGTAGTCTTCCAACCAATTACTAATTAAAATGTGTGAGGATATTTGAATCTGACAAATTATGATTGTGATATAATCAATTCATTGTTTTTGACCAAGTCCAAACACAGTTGTGTTTTAGCATTGAGTTCAGTTGTGTGATTGTTAATGTTCAGCCTTTTAGCTTGTTGCAGACTATTTTGGAATTTTAAATCAGTTATTTTATTTATTTAGCTGTAACAAGGGTCCCAGTATGCCAGCTCATGGCAAGCCAAAGCTTTGAATACGGAGTTATACAAACAGATATAATTTCAGATTTGATTACAGATAATTAGCATATATGCAAATCAGAGTTGTACGTTCATATAGAAGTTGCCTTTGTACACTCACAACTATTGTTTAGGGTTATATGATTCATAGGATATGGGTGTTATTAACCAATTACAATAGTTACATTTCTACTTAATTATATCATCAAGCAGTGATAGCTATATGTCCCCCCCATTTCCATTTTTCATGTTCTAATGGATACACGAGTTGCAGCTGCACGTCAGTCAGTTCAACTGTAGTGTGCGTACTTTGTGACTCAAGCCTCCCTTGTAAATAAGCCTTGACGCTTGCTTACTTTGATCAAGACCTGTGGTTTTTCTCATAGCAGCTTTTGTGATTTTTAAACTTGTGTGATTATTTATCTTTTCACGTATGTGGAAATAAACATAGTTACCCTGTTTTGTTTCTAGGTAAAAATAAAATCTTTAGCAATTCTTTCAGTCATGAAGCTTTACAAGCTTCCAGTTATTTGCACAGCCCTTGATGAATCATGAGTATCCTTTTGAAAATAACAGATGCCAACTTGTTTATAATCCTATGTAGTTGTCCCAGTACTTATTTCAAGACTGTCTTAATTATCTTGTTTCACAATGTGAAAATCCATTCTTATCTAATTAAATGTTAAGGACACGTTTCAGTCATATTTCTGTATATTGTGTTAAATTTCTAAACATTATTTTAAAATTTTTTTCCAACTTTTTTACAGAAGAGGTAGACTACAATCTCTTTGGCACAGATTCGCTGACACGAAAGAAAAAACCTTTGGCTGGTCTTCGTAATGATACCCTCCGAAAACGAGTTCACCTCAGTATCAGTATTCCTCAAGACTTCAGACCTGTCTCCTCCATCATTGATGTAGATATTCTGCCTGAAACACACCGGAGAGTCCGATTATACAAGCATGGATGTGAAAAGCCCTTGGGATTTTACATTCGAGATGGCACGAGTGTGAGGGTGACTGCTCATGGACTAGAAAAAGTTCCAGGTATCTTCATATCACGACTTGTGCCTGGAGGCTTAGCTGAAAGTACAGGCCTTCTTGCTGTTAATGATGAAGTCCTGGAGGTGAATGGGATTGAAGTGATGGGTAAGACACTTGATCAAGTTACGGACATGATGATTGCCAACAGTCACAACCTTATCATTACAGTAAAGCCAGTGAATCAGAGGAACAATGTCAACCGCAGCAGTCGTATGTCTGGTAGCTCTGGCAATTCCAATGACAGTACAGCCAGTCATCATAGTCTACCTTCTACTCATGTAGTGCAGAACTATAACCCTGAAGAGGAAAGTGATGAGGAAGCTGACATTATTATTGAGGGTTGTGGTGAATTACAGAGCATTCCAGTTAAACTGCAAACTTCATCCTTCATCAGTCCTCGAATGAACACTGGTAATCTGAGTCAGAGATTGCAAAGGGAGCTGACACTTAATGGCTCCATTAAAAAAAATAATGGAAATATACTTAAAACATTGAGTGCTATCAAAGCTGAGGCAAGGCATAGCCTCGCTCTCAGTAGAGGGGGCATTGAAGAAGATGGAACAGTGATAACACTTTGAAATGTTTGGTTTGGTTTGGATTGATGTAAGGTGCCAATGGAGAACAATTAAATTAGATATGTTCATTTTTACTTTTTTAATTTCAAAGACACTTTTGGGAACATTTCCCTTGTTTACTGGAACTCAGTATCATACAGGATATTCTTTCAATTGCCTTTAATGTTAAGGCTAATACTATTATTGAAATATAGTTAGTAAATGGACATTAAACTCATGAAACTATTTTAAATGATGGTAAAGTTTTAAATCTATGTCAAAAAGCGCAAAACCAAATTATTTTTGAACAAAATCATGGTGATATCCTGTGGCAAAAATGATTGTGTTGTATAGCATCACTTGCTGGATGTATGTGTAGCAATAATTATGGATGACCAGTTTAATTCAGATTCTTCAAGCATAAACCTGATCTTGGGTGTTGCAGCTGTTTATCCTGTGTTTAACCAATGAATGATTATGTTTAAAATTATTTTTATTAGATAATGTAATGCTAAAGACTAACAGTTGGAATTAGTTGCTGTAGTTTAGAATTTTCCAGCATAGCAATGCCCAATCCAATATACACCACTAGTGTTTTATGTTTGTATGTTTTAATGTTGAATATGTTTGGAATTTTCTACTTTGTATATGTTTATTTTGGAACGGAAAATAATATTGTCTTTTTAGTGAATTTGGTAGTTAGTAAAGATTAATGGTTGCCTAAGATATACATGATAATACAATCAGTCATGCTGGCTGCAAGTAGCATCCAGCCTAATCCCACTGTTCAACTCTTGATCCATCACCGTCTTATGGTTTTGGCAATTCAAATGCATATCCAAGTATTTGTTAAATGCTGAGGGCTTCTATCTCTACCCCCACCCCATCAAAGCAATGAATTTGAAATTCCCATCACTTAGTGAAAATATTGCCCTTCGAATTCCCTCTAAACCTCCTGCTGACCATAAATCTATGCCTCCTAGATATCAGCCCTTTGAACCAGGAAGATAGGACCTTTACCTATGCCCCTAATAATTTTTATTTAAAAAAAATTAAATTTTCCTTCAGCTTCCTCTGTTCCAAAGCCTGTCCATTTTTTCCTCATAACTAAAACTCCAGTTCAAGTAACATCTTCATAAATATCCTCTAGCACAATCTTACCTTTCCTATGGTGTGAAAACAAGAACTGCTTGTAGTATTCCAGCTGTGACCTATCTTGTGTTTTATAGAGTTCAGCATAACCTTCAAACTCTTGTGTTCTATGACTTGGCTAATAAGGCAACCATTCCATTTGTTGTTTTGAAAACATCATATATCTGTCTAGCCACTTTCAGAGATGTGTGGATGTGCACTCCAAACTCTTTCTGTTCCTCTAATTAAAATTCTATCTATTATTTCACATCTTTATCCATGATTGTGATGTTTATATCATTCCTTTCTTTTGTGAAAACAAATATCAAATATTCATTGAGAACTATACCAAGACCCTATGCCACTAATGATAGGGACACTCAGTAGGCCCTGCTCTGTCTTCTGTTGACCTCTTCTTATTTAAAACTTGGATTTTTCCTTTATTTGTGAATATTTTTTCATGTTCTTTGTTCTTCTAATGTCCTTTTTAATTTTGCCTCTTAATACCTGTCCAGGTTTTCTTCAATAATGGGATCTTGTCATCTAAGCTTATTTTTTTTTCCTTTATTCTCCCCTTTTTAAGCTGAACCAGCACTATCTCCTCTTTGAAGGCCTCCCATTAATCTGAAGAATCCCTACAGTTCTCAAGGCGACCATTTGGTCCAACATGTCTGCATAGACTCTCTGGTAGAACTTCTCACCCAGACCCTATTTACCCCACTAACCCTCATAACCTATATATCCTGAGATAATAAAGGGCAATTTAGCTTGGCCAGTCAACCTAAACTGTACATGTTTAGCCTGTGGGAGGAAACCGGAGCACATGGAGGAAACCCATGCAGACACAGAAAACATACAAACGCCATACAGTCATCCAGGTCCTTGGCGCTGCTCCTTCAGCAGGAAACTCAACTGATGAAGGAGCAGCGCTCCAAAAACTCATGATTCCAAATAAACCAGTTGGAGAGTTCTTACTGTGCCCTGAACAGGCTGTCAGGTTCCCATCCTTATCTCTTTCTCTACCCCCCCCCACCCCCCTGCTGATTAAATCCTTCCCAACAACACCAGCACTACGATATTGGTTCAACTTTCTTTGTTTCTGGGAAACAAGCCAGAAAATATAGATCTAATGCTGCAGAAATCTAAAGACTTCTGTGATCTTTCCAGTTAATTAATCATTATGCTCTGTCTGTCTATTTCTGTACTCAACAGCGCGTGGCCCAATAATTTGGAGAGTACTACCTTTTTGAGACTCTGTTTTTCAATTTATTTTGAGTTCCCTAAACTCTTCCTTCAAGACCTCTATCGTCTGGACCATTACCTATGGCTGTTCACTCTTACTCAATGTTCTACAGCTGCAGATCAACAGTCTTGATGCTGATACCAGGAATACAACAAACCATCCTGGAGTCACGTCTGCAGCTGCAAAAATGTTTATTCCCTTGCTATCAAATCTCCATTCACTAGTATTCTTCAACTCTTTTTCACTCAGTGCAGCTGAAACACCTGTCGTGTCATGCCCTTGACTCTGTTTGCACTCCCCAGAGGAACCATCATTCTCACCAGTATTCAAAACTGGTTGGAGAGTGAAATGCTGTCATGAAATCACCCAGTCCTCCTTGTCTTTGCTGCTTTGCCTGCACGTTTCTGGAAGTGGTTACTCTGCAGCTTAAAAATGTACTATTCAAGTAGCTCTCAGGCACATGGGTCCTCATAGTAACTCCAGCCCTGAAATATGAAACTCAAGGTGCTCTAACTGGCAACACTTACTGCATGTGGTCATGTGGGCCATGAGAAGTGAGTAGAACAAGATGTGCATTCTACAAGTCTACGGTTTCCTGCCATGCCTTTACTTCCTAGACTATTATCTACAAAGATTTCAGTTATTCACTAGCTACTTGCCAATCAGCTCCTTCCTTGGTTAGGAAGTCATTAAATCAAAATCTCATGGTAATATTGTAAGTAACAAAAGTAAAGGTTGAGCAATTTGTATTTGGCATCTGAGCCTTTAGGCTGGTTGATACTTTAAGATGTACTATTTATAGTGTGTACATTACCAATTTTGTATGTAAGATGTACTCTGATCTGTTTTATATCTGCAATGGCTGGCTGTGCACCTGTTTAAAATACAATGTGGAAACCAATATGTTTTGTCCTATATTGGAAAAAAATTAAAAATTTTGTATTGATATTTTTCACATATAACTCTATTTTCAGTTTCTTTTTGCCAATAGAATGAGTTTGCAGGACCTGTCCCTTTATTATGGGTCAGTTGGCCTATCAGCAAGGATGAAAACTTGCAGTGTTTATGACGAATGGTTCTATAAAGTACCATTACATTCTGTACCAAAAGATTGAATTTACAGTAATACATTTGTCTGTATCTCATTACCAAATTGAAAAAGTTTCCAATTACACTTTCAGTAGCTTTGAGACAGCCTCTTCATGAGAACAAATAAAATCCTGCACTCTTTTTATACCCAGGTTTCAAGGATCTGCAGCAGCAACGTTCAAGCAGATTTATGCAATAGCCTTAATTTTTGTAAATGCCTTGCACCACTGGTCAGAAATTTAATAACTCATGCGTTATAACATCGAAGTCCTTCTCTTTCCTGTTTTGAGTACTCAATCTTGAAGGATGTGTATTTGTTTCTCTAAGTGTGGGATACTATATTTATCTGTATTAAAAGATATCTCAGCAGATATGAATACATTCTGCAATTACCAGTTGGTCTTTTGTCTCCTGTTATAAATATTTATGATAAACAATAGAATATATAGATTTAGAGCCTAAATGCTTAAAACATCTCCAGCATTGTAATTCTTTATCATCTGAGTGCTTGTTTCAATTTGTTGCTATTTTTGATATACTGTTAAGTGTTTGGTATCATTCTGCTTTTTTTTCATAGTTGTTTGGCCCATTAACTCCCCAATTTCATTCCCTTCTACTTGGCTTTCTCCTGGTTTTGTTTTTATTTGTAATTTGTGCTGTCTCCTTAAAGATTTGGAAGAAAACAAGGCTTGTGATAGGGTGGAGGGTAGGAGTTATTAATATTTGATAAAATATTTGTTACAAAAAGCATAGTTATAGTGAAGAACCAAAATATTTATCAAGAGAAGATGTGAATGGCAGAATTATGAACCAAAAACTTGAATGCAAATAAAAGCAGAAACAAAATGGAATAAAGTTTATGGTCTGAAATTGTTGAACTTGTTGAGTCTAGAAGGCTCTGAAGTGGCCAGTCAAAAGGTGAACTTCTTTGAACTTTCTATGATCTTTACAGGAACTGTGCAACAAGCTGAGGATGTCCTGCATAAGAGCAAGGTGGTAAATTAAAATGACAAGCCATCGGATTCTCAGGGTTATGGTTGTAGACTTAGCAAAGGTATTCCTTACAATGATCACCTAAGCTCTGTTTAGTCTCCCTAAAGTAGAGAAAACCAAAAACAGTATATTGACTTGAAAGAAATGCCCATGAACCACTGATTCATCTGGAAGTAGTGTTTGGGGTCCTGAATGATGAGAGAAATAGTAAAAAAGCATGTATTACCTTTGGTTGGTATGGCAAGTACTTTGCAAAGGATTTGAGACATTGATGATTGAGGAGTGGACCAGGGTATCAGAAGGAATGGTACCTTTGAATGCTGATGGAAGGGAAGAGATGATGTTTGTTGACATCACACTGGAGATGGCAGGATTAGTTGAAGATCTGATTGTGAAGGGATGTAGGATGGAAGCTAAGGATGGAGTTAGGAGGGAAAGTGGTGAGAACAGAAGTGCAGGAAATAAATCCTTGAGAGCCTGTTCAGCCACAGTTTTGCAGGGGGGTGGTAGGATCCTTGGTAAGTCAGAAGTACAGTTTCTTTTATTCGGGCTTGGGATATGGACTTCACTAGTTGAGTCAATAACATTGCTGTGAATCTGGAGTCATGTGTAGACTAAACAAGTAATGACGACAGATTTCCTTCCCTAAAAGGACATTAATAACCAGTTGGTTTTTTACGGAAATCAACAATGGTTTTCTGGTTAGCATGAATGAAATGGCTCATACATAATCCTTTATTAAAATTAAGGATATATAATTACTTGTGGTGCCTTACATTCATTTGTTGTATTTTCGGAAGTAGGTTGGTTACTGAAAATAACTTGAATTTCTATTTTTTCTTTGCTCTTTGAATGTCAGATGACGCTGTCAAGGCAATATTTATTGTCTATTTGTCATTGGAGCATTTTGAGTCAGCACATTATATAGGACATGATAGAATTCTACAGTGCAGAAGAAGGCCATTCAGCCCATTGAGTCTGTACCAACCACAAACTGACCAAGGCCCTATTCCTGTCATAATCAACAGATCTTCAGCTATTCCTGCCATCTCCAGTGTGATGTCACCAAACATCATCTCTTCCCCTCCATCAGCATCCAAAGGTACCATTCCTTCTGATACCCTGCTAATCCCCTGACATTAGTATGGCCAATCGATCTAACTTGTACATCTTTGGACGGTGGAGGAATCCGGCAAACCCGAAGGAAACCCACTAGACAAAGGGAGAACTGCAAACTCCACACAGATAATGACCAAGACTGGGATTGAATCTGGGTCCCTGATGCTGAGGCATTAGTGCTAACCACTGTGCTACTGTGCCACCCAATGTATGGGCAGACTGGATAAAAACAGCAAGCTTTCTCCCCTTGAGGATATTGGGGGACCAGCTGTTTGTTAATATGATCCAAAATCATCATAGTTACTACTAGCAAGCTTTTTTAATACATATATTTTATAAATAGAGTTCAAATTGCCAGAGGGGGTCTTAACCTCAAATTTTGGATTATTAGTCCAGATCTCTGGATTAAGAATTCAGTAACTACTACATCAGCAAACTCATCATAAATATGGAAAGTGTACAATATAAACTCAATCTCCACATTCCTGCACAGAAAACTGATCTATTCTGTTTATACCATAACAATATTTTGAAATCTGAACAAAAACATTCTCCACCCTTTGAAAATGTCAGTTGGATGAAATAATTGGTTTATTTAAAAATACTCTCAAACTTCAGATTTTTGACTAAGATTAAGAGTGTTACAAATTCCATTAAAAATTACTTGTTCCTCAAATAGTACTCTAACTTAATTGGTAATATAGCCAAATGTTGTTTTGCAAGGAACTGAAGGATAAAGTACTGAACTACAGTTAAACACTGAATTCTTAAAAGTTTCGATGTTAACCATTAAAATGTAAGCTTTCTCGAGGGTTTGAAGTTGGATAAGTCCCCTGGGCCGGACGGGATTTACCCTAGGATTCTCTGGGAGGCAAGAGAGGAGATTGCAGAGCCTCTGGCTCTGATCTTCAGGTCCTCGTTGGTACGGGTGTGGTTCCGGAGGACTGGAGGATGGCGAATGTGGTCCCATTGTTTAAGAAGGGGAAGAGAGACCTTCCTGGGAATTATAGGCCAGTGAGTCTTACTTCTGTGGTGGGCAAGGGATTGGAGAGAATTATTAGGGATAGGATTTATAGTTATTTAGAGAGAAATGAATTGATTGGGGATAGTCAGCAGGGTTTCGTGAAGGGTAGGTCATGCCTTACTAACCTCATTGAGTTTTTTGAGAAAGTGACCAGAGAGGTGATGGGGGTAAGGCGGTTGATGTAGTATATATGGACTTTAGTAAGGCTTTTGATAAGGTGGCCCATGGAAGACTTCTACAGAAAATGCAGATGTGTGGAATAGAGGGTGATTTAGCTAATTGGATTAGAAATGGCTGGCAGATAGAAGACAGAGGGTGGTGGTTGATGGGAGATATTCATCGTGGAGTTCGGTGACGAGTGGTGTGCCTCAGGGGTCTGTTTTGGGGACCCTGCTGTTTGTAATTTTTATAAATGATCTGGATGAGGGTATTGAGGGATGGATCAGTAAATTTGCAGATGATACTAAAGTTGGTGGGGTGGTAGATAGTGAAGGGGGGTGTTTTAGTTTACAGAGTGACTTGGACAAGTTGCAGAGCTGGGCCGAGAGGTGGCAAATGGAGTTTAATGTGGAAAAGTGTGAGGTACTGCACTTTGGCAGGAACAATAAATATGTAGAGTATAGGGCTAATGGTAGGGCTCTTAATAGTGTTGAGGAACAGAAGGATCTTGGTGTATGTGTCAATAGATCCCTGAAAGTAGGCAGTCAAGTGGATAAAGTTGTTAAGAAGGCTTATGGTGTCTTAGCTTTTATTGGTAGGGGGATTGAATTTAGGAGCCGCAGCATCATGTTGCAACTGTACAAAACTCTAGTGCGGCCGCACTTGGAGTATTGTGTGCAGTTCTGGTCCCCACATTATAAGAAAGATTGGAGGCATTGGAGAGGGTACAGAGGAGGTTTACCAGGATGTTGCCTGGTATGGAGGGCAGGTCCTATGAAGAGAGGTTGAAGGATTGAGGTTGTTTTCGTTAGAAAGGAGGCGGCTAAGAGGGGATCTTATTGAAGCATATAAGATGATTAGAGGTTTAGATAGGGTGGACAGTGATAGCCTTTTCCTAGGATGGAGAAAGCTAGCACGAGGGGACACAGCTTTAAATTAAGGGGTATGAGTTATAGGACGGATATCAGAGGTAGGTTCTTACTCAAAGAGTGATTAGGGAGTGGAATGCCCTGCCTGCAGCTGTTGTAGATGCGCCAAGTTTGGTGGCGTTAAGAGGTTAGTTGATAAGTATATGGATGAGAAGGGAATGGTTTAGTTAGGAGGGGCATTGCTTTTTATTTTGGTCGGCACAACATCGAAGGCCGAAGGGCCTGTTCTGTGCTGTATTGTTCTATGTTCTATGTTCACACAAGTGTAAAATGAGGAAATAATGTGGTCCTGTTATACAGATATCACTTAGCAATTCTATGTAGCACATTGTGTACGTTTTTCTATATAAAGAAGATTAAACAAAATAACTCAATGATCAATTTTGAAAACTACCTCATTTCACATTTAATAAAAGGCATGTACTTGTGGGTCCTTTCATACCTTTTGCAGTACCATTGTATTCCAAAATCCTTATGAAAAATACACAACAATTGAACTTCTTAGCCACTGCTGTAACAAAAAAAATTATTGACACCTATTTTCTGATCACGTATAAGGTAACTTGCCTTCCTCTGTGGTTTATGATACGTAGCAGATACCTTAGCAATCAAGTCAATGTATCTCAGGATATTTAACTATTAGACACCATGGAAAGCAGTTGATTTTAATGTGATGTGACTATTCAGAATTTTTGGAATATTAACTCGACTACAAGAATAAGTATGAAAAATAGATTAAAATTAAAAGCAAATGCTTTTCTTTTGATTAGAAATAAATACTTTGGTTTATCTCAGCCCCATCTTACTTTTTGTCATTTTTTTTCTTTATCCACGTTAATTCTCTTTTTATTTCCCCTTGTAACTGACAAGGAATATTTCAACAAATCTATTCCATGTTTTGTTTCAAAGTGCAGCTTTAAAAAGAATTCTCCACCATTTACTCTGATTTCCAGATCCAGTTGTTTGCTTTCAAGTTAGGTTTTGTATTTAAAAACAATTGACTTTAGTCTTATGAAGAAAAATTACTCCAAGTAATTGCAAGATTGCGAGGCATGCCTTCAACTGTAAAGATCCCTGTGCTATGGAATTCTGTCCATCACCCTGTACCCTCAGCTCCCCCCCCCCTTCCCACCATGGCAACAATCAAAGAACAAAACAGCACGGGAAAGAGGCCCTTTGGCCCAATGAGCCTGTGCTGCCACCTCGATGTTCCCACTTCTACCCATGATCCCTGTCATCCCTGAATATGTTTACAGATTTATGCATTAGAACTAAATTTGAGACAATTTAGGGAGAATTTGTTCTGCCAATCAGCCTAAGAGCACACCTTTGGGATGCGGGAGAAAACGCAAGCAAGCATGGAGAGAATGTGCAAACTGCCATAGACACAGGCCCAAATCCATGTATCTGACCATGTATCATCACTAAGCTGTCGTGTTGCCCATCAACTGGTCCAGGTCAAGCATCCACTAACGACATGAAGCACTTGGCTACTCTCAAAATCCAAGAGCAGCCCTCTCACGACCCATCGCGTATACACCTCTTGTTAGACAAGGTGGACCGAAGTACCTGTAGGATAAAACAAATACATCAATGTCATCAACAATTTACACACTTTCCAGGGAACTACGAGAGCTCATGATGCCTATTTTAAATCAGTTTTCTAGATCTTTCCATTCCCATTTTGTTCATATGCCCATCTAAGTATCTCTTAAATAACTCCAGACTGCCTGCCTCCACCACTTTATTTAACAGTGCGTACCATACCCCCACCACCCTCTGTACAGAAAAAAAACTCCCTCTAGCATCCAAATTATATCTTACCACCCTCACCCTAAGCCCATGACCCCTCGTGCTATTTGAGTCCATCCTAGGAAAAAGCTTAACCCTGTTTACTCTATCTATACCCCTCATAATCTTGTACACGTCTATTAGATCTCCTCTTAAGTCTACGTCTTTCTAAGGAAAACAGCCCCAATTTGCCTAACCTCTCCTCGTAACTCAGACCTTCCAAACCAGGCAGCAACCTGGTAAACCTCCTCTGCACTCTCTCCAGAGTCTCCACGTCCTTCCGGTAGTAAGGCAACCAGAACTGGACACAGTATTCCAAATGAAGTCTAACTAACATATTATACAACTGCAACATTAAAGGCCAGCTCTTGTACTCTATACCCCTTCCTATAAAGGCTAGCATACCATATGCTTTCTTCACAATCTTCTTCATCTGCTCTACCACCTTCCAAGACTTATGCACTTGCACCCCTAGGTCTCTCTGCGTTTCTATACTCTTAACAGGTCTACCCTTTATCATATAACTCCTCCCTACATTCTTTCTCCTGAAATGCATCACCTAGCATTTATCAGGATTGAATTCCATCTGTCATCTATCTGCCCAAGCTACCAGCCTATCTACGTCCTGCTGTATCGCCTGACAGTGCTCCACACTATCTGTAAGTCTAGCCATCTTTGTATCGTCTGCAAACTTGCTGATCACTCCACTTACTCCCTCTTCCAAGTCATTTATATATATTACAAATAGAAGAGGTCCCAGTACCAAGCCCTGCGCCACACCACTAGTGACTGACCTCCAGCTAGAAAAACACCCTTCCACTATTATTCTCTGTCTCCTATTACTAAGCCAGTTACTTATCCATCTAGCTACCTGTCCTTGTATCCCATTAGCCTTGACCTTTTCAACTAACCTCCCATGAGGGACTTTGTCAAACGCCTTACTGAAATCCATATAGACGACATCAACAGCTCGTCCTTCGTTGACTGTTTTTGTCACCTCAAAAAATTCTACCAGTTCGTAAGGCACGACCTCCCCTTAACAAAGCCATGCTGCATATCCCTAATCAGATTGCAACGCTCTAAGTGCCTATACATCCTATCTCTAAGAATCCCCTCCAACAGCTTCCGTACCACTGACATCAAACTCACCGGCCTATAATTTCCAGGGTTATCCCTACTACCCTTTTTAAACAATGGTACAACATTAGCTATTCTCCAGTCCTCTGGGACCTCACCTGTGTCCAAAGAAGAGACAAAGATTTGCGTCGAGGTCCAGTAATTTCACCTAGCGCCTCCCTAAGCAGCCTGGGATAAATGCCATCAGGCCCTGGAGAGTTATCAGTTTTAATGCTACCTAGAAGCTCTAACACTTCCTCCCTCGGTGTGAATATTTCCCTCAATTGGTCTACAGCTTCTTCAGAGACAGGAACAGTCAACAAGCTCTCTCCTTCATGAATACTGATGTAAAGTATTCATTCAGGATCTTTCCCATTCTGTCGAGCTCTAAGCACAGTTCCCCTCCTCTGAACCTAAGAGGTCCAATTCTTCCTCTAACCACCCTTTTTTTCCCTAACATAAGAGAAAAAATTCCTTAATCCTATCCGCCAAAACCATTTCATGCCCTCTTTTTGCCCTTCTAACTCCCTGTTTGAGCTCTCTCCTATTCTCTCTATATTTCTTCAATGCTCTCTCCATTCCCAGCTGCTTTGATCTAACATACGCCTCTCTTTTCTTCCTAACCAAGTCCTCAATATCCCTAGTAATCCACGGCTCTCTAATGCTACCCTTCCCATCTTTCCTCTTAGCCGGCACATATCTTTCCTGCAACCTTTTCAGTATTCTCTTGAAAGAATCCCACACGCCTAGCGTGGACTTGCCCTCGAACAACCGTTTCCAATCAGTTTCGATAAGTTCCTGCCTAATCTGACTATAGTTAGCTTTCCCCCAATTCAGCAACCTCCCCCTAAGGCAACAAGCATCCTTTTCCATCTGTATCCTAAAGTAGACAGAATTGTGGTCACTGTTAGCTACATGTTCCCCTACTACAACATCAACCACTTGCCCTGGCTCATTACTCAGAACTAAATCCAATATAGCCCCTCTCTAGTCAGACTAGAGAGGAATGATCTTCCAGTACACATTTTACAAATTCCTCCTGTCCGAACCCCCAGCTATATTTAGGTACAGGTGGAGAATAAAAAGATCAAAGAAGGAGAAGTCTATATATATGTGTGTGGAGTTTAAACACGTTGCAAGCTATGTGTGGTATGATTTGCATGAATAGCACGCAAAACAATATTGTATCTTTGTCCGAGGTTAGTTCTTTACTCAGAGTGGTTGGGTGTGGAATGAACTGCCTGCTGTGATAGTGGAGTCGGACATTCAGGAACTTTCAAGCAATTATTGGATAGGCACGTGGAGCAAAAATGGGTAAATGAAGTTGAGCTGGGACTAATTTGAATGACACAAGCAGAATGAATGGATGCATTGCCTGTTATTCCAATCACCCTATGTTTCTTAGTTTCTATGTTTACGGTGTTGCTTCAAAATTCTAATTAAGTCTTTATGAATCTGATATAATTCCTCTTTAGCTGTGCATTAACAATGATCAAATTTGACTGGAAAAACTGACCTGCGTGGAAGAACATGTGCCCCTTTTATGCAAGTAAAAGAAATCAGATTTTGAATAGCAGAATCCAGTGCAGTAGAAGGAACTGGACTGATGTCCTCAGGGAAATATTTACTAGAGTGGTTGGGGAGGATTTAAGCTAAAATGGCAGGGGCATGGAATTATGCAAAGAGGCAGAGGTGGGGGAAACCAGAATCAAAACAAAAGACAAAGGAGAGGGAATAAGTGATTGGCACAGAAACCAAGGGCCAGAATCAAACAGGATCACAGAAGTAATGGGAGCAGAACAAGGAATGTTAAAAAGGCAAGCCTTGAAGTTTTGTGCCTTAATGTGCAGATCATTTGCAATAAGGTGAATGAACTAAATGCACAAATAGATGTAAACAGGTATGATACAGCCAGGATTACGGAAACATGTCTCCAGGAATGGGAACTGAATATCCAAGGGTATTCAGTATTTAAGAAGGACAGACAAAAAGGAAAAGATGGTGGTGTTGCCTTGCTGGTTAAAGAGCAAATTAACACAACAGTGAGGAAGGATATTAGCTATGATGATGTGGAATCTGCATGAGTAAAAGCTGAGAAACACTAAGGGAGAAAAATGTTAGTAGGGGTTGTATGTAGACCCCTAAGCTGTAGTAGTGATCTTTTGGATAGCATTAAACAGGAAATTAGGGATGCATATGATGAAAGTAACATCTGTATTTATGGGTGATTTTAATCTATGTGTAGATTGAACAAATCAAATAAGTAATGATACTATAGAGAAGGAATTCCTAGAGTGTGTACAGTTGGTTTTCTAGACCAATATGTTGAGGAGCCTTCTAAATTCTCTGGTGGGGAACTAAATTGGAGAGTGAACTTAAGTCCAGTAAGATGGCCTTTCAGTGGGTATACATGAGATGCTAATAAATAGAACACAACTCAAAACAGTTTGATACAATCCTCACTGGTGGGACTGGTAGATTCTTCCGAGTGTTTAACACTATGGAGTTCTGCAACAGAATTATAGCATTCTCCAGCAATCTAGCCCACAACACTTAGCTGATCAAAGACCTGCTTTCACACAAATATTTAAATAATTCTGAGTTTTTAAGGTTCTCTTGCCCTTCTGAGGAAACAACATCAGATTTTCTGCAGCACTGTCAAGATTGTGCTCTTCCCACTTTCAAGAATCCAACTATGCATCAGCAAAGAAAGATGCAGGAAACTGGTTGGGTGAAAAGAACTGATGCAGAATGTGAAACTGATTTCTTTGATTGTAATTCTCAAATATTCATGGGCAGATAGAGAACATGCTATCCAAACAAACACAGCTAAATGTAAAGAAAAGAATCAAAACTCAGGAATTCAGGTTATTAAATATGGAACTTTCCTATTTGAATTACAACAATCTTGTCCTCCCTTCCTTCCAGATCACACAATCAGTGTGTATACAGTGAAATGTATATTTTTCTGAGGCTGACACAAATGTTCGCTCAATAACCAAACTACATGTAAGTTGTAATGAAATTATAGAGATATAAGTCGTGAGATGAGGGTGGGGGGTAGACAGTGACTTGAGGATTTGAAGTAAAGACATTACACAATACTACTGAACCCAACAAATTTTGTAACAATTTTTCACCAAATAAGGAGTCCTTAGGTGGTGATATCACAACAGTTGGATTTGGATCAAGACCAAACAAAAACTCAACTTTGAAACTGTAAATGTGCAGCCTGCACTACATCATAAAAAGTTAACTTTAATAGCAAAAAAAGGAATTTGTCACTGAAGATTGTGGTGAATGCATTCATGCTAATCAAACTGTACAGAAGTTTTGGATTTCCGGTTATAAATCAAGTAATGATTTGTCTCTACACACAAGCAACTAAGCAGCACCTTATACACAAAACAGAAAATGCTGGGAAATCTCAGCAGATCTGACAACACCTGTGGAGACAAGGAATAGAGCTAATGCATACTAGCCAACAGGCACCTAATCCAGTGCACAAGTAACTTTAATAACTCCAGGATTTTATCCACCCAGTTGATAATTATACAGTTTATTATACAAGAGCAGACTACCTATATGTAAACCAGGAATATTAATGCACACATGGAAGCATATCCTAAATTGACTGTAAAGCAACTTGGTAATGGCACAAGTACAATTTCCTTTCATATGTTCAATATCTTGTTTGCCCATCTAATATTCCAGCTTCCTCAACAAAACTGCTTTAGCCCATCAATAGTTGTGTGAGACTACACTTAAACAATCTATAGTCTAATAAGTATTATAAACCTAGTGCTGCTGTAAATTAATGCCATCTTGGACCATTGGCTATAAGTTTTAAACTCTGCCACCAGCTTTCATTTTACACAGAGATTTGATGCATCTGTAGAATATTCAAGTAACTGCTGCATAGATAACTTACGACTTATTAGCAAAATATTTGTAGTTGCAAAAAGTAAAACAATGGACTGCATCAACAGAGCTTAATTTAACAGCAAATGTCTGACTTCCTCATTCAAATCACCAAGCAGGTCACATTGACCATTTCCTGTTTTTTTTCTACCAAGCAGCAACAATCCTCCAGTATTTTAAACAAGGATACATCCCATGTATGAGGCAAGGTTGGGAGAAACACCATGGCACTGACCCAATATCCACAAATATACATTTATAGTAGCAGTCTATTGGCCCAAGTTTTTGTAGCATTAAGAAAATGATAGCAGCTCCAACTAAAATCACATCAGCCAGCTGCATCATCTCAGTTCAGCCCCAAACCAGGCAGTGAAGTGTTTCAGAAATTTCAACCAGCTTCCTTATGAAATGGATCCAAATCATTGCATGAAAAGTCAGTTTGGCAACAGATGAGCCAGTGTCACCAGGAAAGCAGCAATGTGTGACTTCCACAGTTAAATAAACAATCTGATTAGTTAAAAGTAAGGAAAAAGTAACCACTTGGAAGATTATTGAAGACTAATTTTTATTTTGAAAAAGATATAATATCATACCATTTATCTAGCAGATGGAAACTTCAATTCCATGAATTCATGAGATACAGCTATTGAGTTGTGGTTGACAATAGGAGTTGAGCTATTAGTCGGGACAGTAGCATGTTATTGGGAAAGATTAAAATAGAAAATGCTGGAAACAGTCAACAGGTGAGGCAGCATCTGTAAGGAGAGAAACAGTTGATATTCCGGGTTGATCTTCCGTTAGAACTGGGGAAAGTTAGAGATCTAGGTCTTGAGCAAGGGGCGGATGGGACAAAGAAAAGTCAGTGATAGGTGAAAGACAGGAGCGATTGAATAACAGAAGAATCTGTCTTAATGAGGCCAAAGAGAAGGCTGATGGGGCAAGAGAACCGGTGTGAAAATAGCACTTAACACTTAACAACACTTTTTCACTCTCTGAAAACAATAGTAAGAGAAAAATGGAAACTGCAACGAAAATGAAAACTGAGGGACAGAGTTTACCGTTTGAAACTGTTTGACTTACTGTTGGGTTTGGCAGACTGTAAAGTACCTAACTGAAAGATGAGGTATTGCTCCTCAAGCTTACATTGAACGTCACTGGAACAGTGCAGCAATGATGTAGAGATGCCGGCGTTGGACTGGGGTAAACTCAGTAAAGTTTTACAACACCAATTTTAAATCCAACCAATTTATTTGATAGTAAATTTGCGAGCTTTTGACAGCAGGCCAGTGACAAAGATGTCAGCATGAGGCCAAAGTGGAGAATTAAAATGACAGGCCGGTGGAAACTCGACTCATGCTTGCAGACTGAAAGGAGGTTTTCTGCAAAGCACAATCCACATTTGGTTTCCCTCAATGTAGAGAAGACCACATAGTGAACAGAAAATACAAATGACTAACTTGAAAGAAGTATATGTACTGCTGCTTCACCCAGAAGGTATGTTTGTGGCCTTGGATGTTGAGGAGGTAAAAGGCTATGTGTTATAATTCCAGTGTTTTCTTGGGAAGGGAATGGGGTATTGGAGGTGATGTAGGAGTGATCCAGCGAGGTAACAGGCGCCTTTGGAATGCTGAAAGGGGAGAGGAAAAGAAGATGTATTTTGGTGGTTGCATTACTCTGAAGGTGGCAGATATGGTGGAAATGATCCATTTAATATGGAGGCTTGTAAAGTGGAAGGTGAGGTCAAGGGGAACTCTATCGTGGCACTAGGAGAGAAGTGGTGACAGCTGAAATGCAGGATATGTGGCACACAGGACCGAAGATGCTGTCCACCACAGTTGAGTGGGAATCCTCAGTTGAGGAAGAAAAGACATCTCAGAAATACAATTATAGAAGGTTGTATAATGAGAACAGATTTGTCAAAGATGGAGTAACTGAGAAAATGGAATGGAGTCTTTACAAGATGTAGAATATAAGAAAGTGTAGTTGAGGTAGCTGTAAGAGTCAGTGGGCTTATAAAAAACACAAGTTGATTGCCTATTGCCAGATATGGAGAGAAGAGTCAGAGATGGATCATGTGAAAGTAAAAAGGTAAAATTTGGAAACAAAGTTGAAGAAGATTTCAAATTCAAGATGAAAGCAGGACATGGCACTGATACAGTCACCAATGCACAGAAAAAGAAGTGAGAGGGAGGGACCAAGTATGACTGGAACAAGGAATGTTTTAGACACCCCTTAAAAAGACAGGTAGCAAAAACTTAGCTCTGTGAAGCAGCATTAAACCTATTTATCTGTTCCTGATGCAGACACTGGATATTGGAATTTGAATGTTTTATCATGCATACATTTCACCAAGAAAATATAGTCAATCAGAAATAAAAGTAGCAAGTGTACAACAACTCCAGCTACATCTGAAGAGACCAGATTTGATCTTAGACTTGAAAGTGAAGATTCTTAATTGCATTACATGTTTAGTGTCATTTTACACCAGCATTAATGTTTCCTATACCATCTCCTCAAATATTTATCTTTGTACCTTTGGCAGTGCAATCTCTGGTCTGAATGCAGTTACACAGTTTTCTCCTGATAAGCTAATTACCAGCAAATGATGAAAAGAGTTCTAATGAAGGGCGAAAGTGACCTGAAACACTGGCCTAGATCTTCTCATCTCCACATCGTCTAATACCAAATGTATCTTGAAAGATGCACTAAGGAACTCCTCAGAAGTCTTAATACATATTAGCCAGAACTTTATGACCTTTCTCATTCCAAAACCATAAAATCCCCACTCAAGGTCAATGGATCTTGCCATGCTCTACCCTTGCCCACTCCAATTCCCATGGTGAACGGGCCAGTAAAATTCTGGCCATTAACTCCACAGAAATTGCCAGGGAAGTCTGAACTTGTGATGGAATATTCCTATACTCCTTAAGAATCTGAAAGATTCTCCAAGTCTTAAGTTAGAGCCAGAGATTTTGGAGAGTTCAGAGTCACTTACCTGCATAATTAATCAGCAAATATTAGACTTAAAAAAACAGATATAATTCCTAGGGACAATACAGCTGAAACCCCCATCCTGACTTCTTACTGACCTTTCCCCACCCGATCCTCCAATTCCCCCCAAATCCCTGATTCCTCCATGACCTTCCAACCCTTTGACTTCCCAGGAACCTCCAGCTGCCCTGGACCCTCATCCCTCTGCCTACACCCCTGACCTGACCATACCACCCTAACTATCCAGCTGCTACCCTGCACACTCTGCAACCCTATCCAGCTGCTGTCCTAAACATTCTGGCCAACTGCCACCCTATACGGCTGCCACCCTCCACACCCTGCCAGCCTGACCAGTGCCACCCTATCCAGCTATCACTCTACAAACTCTGCTACCCTACTCATGCTGCTACCCTACCCAGCTGCCACTTATCCAGCTGCCTCCCTATGCAGCTGTCAGTCTTCTAATCCTATTCTCATTCACCAACATACTGGATATCTATGGAAAGAGCCATTGCCACTCCTCTGAAGATCAGTCTCCCTCACTATTTATTTGCAGCTTTATGTTACATAAGAGCATAAGGTCTAAGAGTAAGAGTAAGTTATTTGGCCTCTCAAGCCTGCTCTGCTATTCAATAAGATCATTACTTTACTGTTCAAAAATCTATCTTTGCCTTAAAAACATTCAATAAGGTAGCTCCAACTGCTTCACTGGGCAGGGAATTCCATAGATTCACAACCCTTTGAGTGAAGAGATTCCTCCCCAACTCAGTCCTAAATTTGTTCTTCCTTATTTTGAGGCTATGCCCCCAGTTCTGCTTTCACCTGCCAGTGGAAACAACTTCCCTGTTTCTATCTATTCCTTATATTATGTATTTCTTTAACACCTCCCCTGATTCTTCTAAATTCTAATGAGTATAGCCTCAGTCTACTCACTCTCTCCACAAAAGCCAATCCTTCTCAACTCTGGAATCAGCCTAGTGAATCTTCTCTGCATCCTCTCCAGAATGAGAGGAGTTCTTATAGATACATAGAAGATCATGAAAGAATAGATTAAAGCAGGGAAGTTGTTTCCACTGGCAGATGAAACCAGAACTGGGGGCATAACCTTAAAATAAGTCAGATTTATGACTGAGTTGAGGAGGAATCTCTTCACCCAAAGGATTGTGAATCCGTGGAATTCCCTGCCCAGTAAAGCAGTTGAGGCTACCTCATTAAATGTTTTTAAGGCAAAGGTAGATAGATTTTTAAACAGTATAAACTTTCTTAAGTAATGAAACCAAAATTGTACACAGTGATACACATGTGGCTTCATCAGCACCTTATATAGCTGCAACATAACCTGTTTTTAAACTCCATCCTTCTAGCAGTGAACAATAAAATTCCATTTGCCTTCTGAATATCTCCAACGTTCTCTGATTTTATCTCCGATTTACAACAACTGCAAGATTTTACTTTTGCATGGACACGGATTGCTCCCTAGCTGAAAGCTCCCGCAAATTACTCAGGGCAACCTGATATAACATTGCTTTCCCTGATAACCCGGGAAGGGGAGCGGACGGGGTTGAACCAGAATGGAAGGGCAAGGCGAAGGGACAGGGGGAAAGCTGGGGGCGTTGCCAACTCAGGGGCGGAGCCTGGACTGAACAAGGAACCAGGTGAGGGGCGGGGCTAGTCGGTCGGTCTCGGATTTGGGTGGAGGAAGGCGGGGAGCAGGGGGCTGGTACCGGGGCAGGGCTAGACACGGGCAGAAGGCGGGGGGGAGGCTAGAGAGGGGGGCGGGGCTAGATGAGGGGGAGGGGCTAGATGAGGGGGCGGGGCTAGTCTGTTGTCCCGGATTTGGGCGGAGAGGGCGGGGAACACTGGGCTGATACCGGGGCGGGGCTAGATGAGGGGGCGGGGCTAGACCAGAGAGCGGGACTAGATAGGGGGCGGGGCTACCTGAGGACCGTTTTAGATGAGGGGCGGGGGGCCAGGCCCGGTTGTGGCGCCTTTGAAGGACGGTCTACCTGAGGGTGCGGGTCTAGTCCGGGGGCGGGTCTAAGGGGGGGCAAGACCTAGTCCGGAGGCGGGTCTAATTGGGTGGGCGGGTCTAGTCCGGAGGCGGGCCTACTTGGGGGGGCGGGTCTAGTCCGGAGGCGGTCTAACTTGGTGGGGGGCTGGTCTAGTCGGGGCGGGGTCTACTCTAACTGGGGGGGGCGGGTCTATCCGGAGGCGGGTCTAAGCTAACTGGGGGGGGGGCGTCTCTAGTCCGGAGCGGGTCTAACCTGGGGGGGGGCGGGGTCTAACTGGGGGGGGGCGGGTCTAATTGCCGGGGCGGGTCATCCGGAGGCGGGTCTAACCGGGGGGGCGGGTCTAGTCTCAGTCCCGGATGTGGGTGAGTCCAGTTGTTGCTGATTCGGAGTGATGGAGGAAGAGCGAGCCCGTGGTGGGACTGCCGCTTTGGTCGACTCTTCCCCTGGGAGTCCGAGCCGGCAGGAGGAGGAGGACACCGAGGAGGGGGAGGAGGATGGGCTGGGCTGTCCGGCTGGACAAGCTGTCAGTGAGGCTGGTGCAGAGAGCGAGCGGGAAGCGCTGCTGCGGCGCACGGCGAGCTGTTACTCTGGGTACTTGACAGCTGAAGCCGGAGGGGAGGTGAGTGCCTGGGCCCCGGGAGGGCGGTGGATAACCGGGGTGGGTGGGGGTGGTGTGTGTCCTATATGTGATCTTGTCAGTTCAGTCCTATTTATTGTCCATTGTCAGATTTGAACTGTGGGGGCCTGGGCTTTAATTTCTCACCCAGTTCCTGTTCGCTTTTGGCCTGAACCCACAGCTGTCAGTCTTTACATTCTGTCTGACCTGAAAGTTAATCCAGACACTAAACAATTCACTGAACAGAAAGAGTGAAACAAATCAGCGATTTCTATTTTTAAAATAGGAGCATGCTGTCCTGCCCCACGGAATTAACTTTTCTTGCTGTGTGGCCATGGGATGTTGAAATGTTTGGCTTTCAACTGAAGGAAGTGTGATGTTGTAATAACATAAGAACTAGGAGCAAGACTAGATCATCTGGCCCCTCGAGCTTGCTCTGCCATTCGATAAGATCATGGCTGATCTTTTTGTGGACTCAGCTCCACTTACCTGCCCACTCACCATAACTCTTAATTCCTTTCCGGTTCAAAAATTGACCTGTCCTTACCTTAAAAACATTCAATGAGGTAGCCTCACCTGCTTCATTGGGCAGGGAATTGCACAGATTCACAACTCTGTGAAGAAGTTCCCCCTCAACAGGTGATGCAGCAGGACATAGGTAGGCTGGTAGCTTGGGCAGACCGATGGCGGATGGGATTCAATCCTGATAAATGTGAGGTGATGCATTTTGCGAGAAAGAATGTAGGGGGAAGGTATATGATAAAGGATAGACCTATTAAGAGTATAGAAATGCAGAGGGACCTGGGGGTGCAGGTGAACAAGTCTCTGAAGGTGGCAGAGCAAGTGGAGAAGGTTGTGAAGAAAGCATATATGTATGTTAGCCTTTATAGGAAGGGGTATAGACTACAAGAGCTGGCCTTTAATGTTGCAGTTGTATAAAATGTTGGTTAGACCTCATTTGCAATACTGTGTCCAGTTCTGGTTGCCTTACTACTGGAAGGACATGGAGACTCTGGAGAGAGTGCAGAGGAGGTTTACCAGGATGCAGCCTGGTCTGGAAGGTCTGAGTTACGAGGAGAGGTTAGGCAAATTGGGACTGTTTTCCTTAGAAGGACGTAGACTTAGAGGAGATCTAATAGAGGTATACAAGATTATGAGGGGTATGGATAGAGTAAACAGGGTTAAGCTGTTCCCTAGGATGGACTCAAATAGCACGAGGGGTCACGGGCTTCGGGTGAGGGGGGTAAGGTATAATTTGGATGCTAGAGGGAGTTTTTTCACAGAGGGTGGTGGGGGTATGGAATGCGCTGCCAAGTAAAGTGGTGGATTTTTTTTTTTCGAGAGTACCCTAGTGCTTCACGTCGTTAGTGTACGCTTGACCTGGACCATTTGATGGGCAATACGACAGCTCAGTAACTATCGCTGTGCTGTGCAGATACATGGATTTGGGCCTGTGTCTGTGGGAGTTTGCACATTCTCCCTGGGCTTGCGTAGGTTTTCTCTGGGTGCTCTTAGGCTAATTGGCAAAACAAATTCTCCCTGAATTGTCTCAAATTTGGTTTTTAATCCATGGATCTATAAACATAGACAGGGATCGCGGGTAGAGGTGGGAACATCAGGGTGGCGGCGAGGCTCATTGGGCCGAAGGGCCTGTTTTCCATGCTGTTTTGTTCTTTGTTCAGTCTTAAATCTGCTTCCCCCTTATTTTGAGGCTATGCCCCCTAGTTCTAGTTTCACCTGCTAGTGGAAATAACTTTCCTATTTCTATTTCATGTATTCCATTCATAATCTTGCTTGTTTCTGTAAGATCTCCCCTAAATTCCAATGAATAGTCCCAGTCTACTCAGTTTCTCCTCATAAGCCAACCCTCTCAAGTCTGGAATGAACGTAATGAATCTTCTCTGCACCAGTACCAGTACATACTTCCTCAAGTAAGGAGACCAAAACAGTAATCCAGATGTGGCCTCACCAGCACCTCAAACAGCTGCAACATAATCTTGCTGTTTTCAAACTCCATCCCTCTAGCCATGAAAGACAAAATTCAATTTGCCTTCTTAATTACTTGCTGTACTTGCAAACCAACTTCTTGAGCTTCCTGCACAAGGACACCCAAGTCCTTCCACACAGCAGCATACTGCAATTTTTTACCTTTAATTAATAGTCCAGTTTGCTATTATTCCTACCAACATGGATGACTTCATATTTGTCAACATTGTATAGTTGTGGTCCCAATACTGATCCCTGAGGCACGCTACTAGTCACTGATCGCCAGAAGAACACCCATTTACCCCCACTCTTTGTTTTCTGTCAGTTACCAATCCTCTCTTCCTGCTACTACATTACCCATAACACTGTGCACCTTTATCTTATGCAACAGTGTTTGATGCAGACCTTGTCAAATGCCTTCTGGAAATCCAGATACACACATCTACGGGTTCCCCACTGTCCACCGCACATGTAACGTTCTCAAAGAATTCCACCAAATTAGTCAAACATGACGTGCCTGTCATGAACCCATGAAGTGAGATAGTTAATCTCACTACATATTTGTACTGCTTGATGTTTAGGAGATGGGACAAAATTATTTTTGTAAAAGGCCATAAATGTGCCCTGATGTTTTCCTCCATCAGCCATTTCTTTTCTTTCATTCTCTTCCTACCACCCTGTTTTGTGAATCTTCTCCCTTTTCACATATTTGTCTAATTTCCTTTTGAAAGAATGATCCAGACTGACTTCTAGCCCAGCAACCTCTGGGTTAAAAACTCTCACCATTCAGCTCAAATCACTTGAGCTTGCTCCTCTCTATCTCTTTAATTTCCTCCAGTCATTTGGCAACCAACTCTACCTTTAATTATTTAGGCCTGGAATTTCTTCCCTAAGCCTTTCCCCTTTTCAAGATCCTCCAAGGGGTGGCACAGAGATTAGCACTGCTGACTCACAGCACTTGGGACCCAGGTTTAGTTCCTGGCTTGAGTCATTGAGTCTGTGAGTTCTCCTCATGTCTGTGTGGGTTTCCCTTGAGTGCTGCAGTTTCGTCGCACAGTCCAAAAAAGTTGCTGTTAGGTACACTGTCTATGCTAAATTCTGCCTCAATGTACCCAAACAGGCACCTGAGTGTGGCAATGAGGGGATTTTATAGTAACTGTATTGCAGTGTTACATGTAAGTCTATTTGTGACACTAATCTTAATATTCATGCAGGAGGACTGGGTCCCGGGTACTGTGAGGCAGCAGTGCTAGTCACTGTACTGCCCCTTTCAGTAATACCATAGGATCTTCATATCCCTGTAAATGGTACCTGGTTCCAGCGCCTTATTCTAAAGATGGCAGTTGTGACAATGCAGCACTTCCTCACTACTGCACCAAAGTCCTGCCTGGAATTTGAATCTGCTTTTCTAATATTGAGAAAGCAGACTGGCGCATAGAAATTGAAATCTCATTAGAAAAATTTGTCAGAATGTAAATCTCATTGCATTGCATCTTTTTAGTACATTTATAGAACATAGAACACTACAGCACAAACAGGGCCTTCGGCCCACAAGCTGTGCCGAACACATCAAAACCTACCCAGCCATAGACCTATCTATAACCCCCAATCCCATTGGATCCAAGTGTGGTCTGACAAGGGTCCTATAAAGCTGCAGCATTACCTCCTGACTCCTGAACTCAATCCCTCGATGAATGAAGGCCAGTACACCATAAGCTTTCTTAACCACATCCTCCACCTGGGAGGCCGATTTGACAGTCTTATGGACCCGGACCCCAAGATCCCTCTGCTCTTCCATACAGCTAAGACTCCTACCTTTGATAGTGTACTCATTCATCCCGTTGGATCTGCCAAAATGGACCACAACACATTTATCTGCGTTGAAGTCCATCTGCCACTTCTCCGCTCATTCTTGCATCCTGTCGATGTCCTGCTGCAACTTTTGACATCGCTCCAGACCATCCGCAACACCACCGACCTTCGTGTCATCGGCAAACTTACTCACCCATCCCTCCACTTCCTCATTCGGGTCATTTATGAAAATGACAAACAGCAAGGGTCCTAGAACAGATCCCTGGGGCGCTCCACTGGTGACTGACCTCCATGCAGAAGAAGAGCCATCCACAACCACCCTCTGCCTTCTGCAGGCAAGCCAGTTCTGGATCCACAAGGCCAAAGCCCCTTGGATCCCATGCCCTCTCACCTTCTCAAGAAGTCTGGCATGGGGGACCTTGTCAAATGCCTTGCTGAAGTCCGTGTACACCACGTCCACTGCTCTTCCTTCATCAATGTGTTCAGTCACATTTTCGAAGAACTCAATTAAGCTCGTAAGGCACGACTTGCCTTTTACAAAACCATGCTGACTATTTCTAATCAACCTAAACTTCTCCAAATGCTTGTAAATCTTGTCCCTCAGAAGCCTCTCCATCAGCTTACCAACCACTGAGGTCAGACTCACCGGTCGGTAATTTCCAGGACTATCCCTGTTCCCTTTCTTGAAAATAGGGACCACATCCGCAATCCTCCAATCCTCCGGAACCTCTCCCGTCTCCATCGACGACGCAAAGATCATCGCCAGGGGCTCTGCAATGACATCCCTCACCTCCCACAATAACCTGGGGTACATCCCATCTGGTCCCGGAGACTTGTCTATCTTGATAGCATTTAAAAGTTCTAACACATCCGCTTCCTTAATATCTACATACTCAATCTTTTCAGTCTGCCGCAAACTTGTAGTGCATCCTCCCAGATCACTTTCCACCGTGAATACTGAGGCAAAGTACTCATTAAGCACCTCTGCCATTTCTTCCGGTTCCATACAGACTTTTCCCCCTTCACCTTTTATAGGTCCTATCCCTTCTCTTCTCATCCTTTTACTTTTCACATATTTGTAGAAGGCCTTGGGATTCTCCTTAATCCTACCAGCCAAGGCCTTCTCATGACCCTTTCTGGCTCTCCTAATTTCCTTTTTAAGCTCTCTTCTATAAGCCTTATACTTCTCTAGATCCCCAACATCTCCTAGCTCTTTGAACCTTTTATACACCTTTCTTTTCTTCCTGACTATGTTCACCACAGCCTTCGTGCACCACGGTTCCCGCGTCCTACCAAAACCTCCTTGTCTCACCGGAACGTTGTCGTGCAGAGCTCCAGACAAGCATTCCTTGAATATCTGCCACCTTCCTTCTGTGCTTTTCCCCAAGAACACCTCCTTCCAGTTTATTCGCCCCAACATCTGCCTGATGTCTTCATATTTCTCCTTATTCCAGACAAACACCTTCCTAGCCTGCCTGATCCTTTTCCAATGCAAGGGTGAAGGAGATAGAAGGAGATAGTATCTGGACCATCTGAAGGGCACCATGACAGCTCAGAGACTATCGCTGTAGCTGTGCAGACACTTGGAATTGGGCCGGTGTCTGCGGGAGTTTGCGCGTTCTCCCCGTGGTTGCGTGGGTTTTCTCCGGGCGCTCCGGTTTCCTCCCACATCCCAAAAATTTGCTCTTAGGCTGATTGGGAAACAAATTGTCCCTATATTGAGATTCTTCCATATTAGGAATAACCTAAAATTAGAATAGGAAAATGGAATTGTTACTATATAGTTATGACGGCGGCGCGGGCTCGTTGGGCCGAAGGGCCTGTTTCCCGTGCTGTGTTGCTCTAAAAAAAAAGAATTATGATCTCCATCCCCAAGATGCTCTCCTACTGAGAGATCCATCACCTGTCCTGGTTCATTAGCTAGTATCAGGTCCAGTACAGCCTCTCCTCTCGTAGGCTTGTCCACGTGCTGTGTCAGGAAACCCTCCTGAACACACCTAACAAACTCCTCCCCATCCAAACCCCTTACCCTTGGGATATTCCAGTCGATGTTTGGGAAATTGAAGTCTCCCATCACAAAAACTCTGTTATTTCTACATCTCTCCGGTATCTGTTTCCCTATCTGCACCTCAACCTTATGATAAGCATTCACACAAATGTTAATAAATTATGTTGTCATCGCCAAGACTGCCTATTTCCATCTCCATTACAACGTTTGACTTGGCTCATCTGCTAAAGTCATCATCCATGTCTTTGTTACCACTAGACTTTACTATTGCTGCCTGGTGTCCTGCATGCCCTTATTGTCATTTTGAGATCATTGAAAACTCTGCTGCCTGTGTCCTTATTGCCACTTGGTCTCAATCACCCTATACCTGCTGAACTACTTGTTTAAATAATGCCTCAATTTAAAAGAATCTCAACCTTGTTTTCAGATCACTCCATGGTCTCTCCTCTCCCTATACTGGAAATTTTCTCCAGCCCCACAGCCCACAAAGATATCTGCACTCTAATTCGGACCTCTTGATCATCCTGATGTTAGTTGCTACTCCATTGGTGGCCATGTCTTCAGCTGCCGAGACCCTGAAACATTTAATTCCTCCTCTAGAGCTTTGTCATTCTACCTCAACTTTCTCCTCTAAGACTCTTAAAACCTCCAAATTTGACCAAGCTATTCGCCACCTGCCCTAACATAGCCTAATGCAGTTCTGTCAAGATTTATTCTATAACTGTCCTGTGAAGCACGAGGGATGTTTAATTGCATTAAAAGTACTAGGTAAATATGCTTTACCTAGGTATAAAAATTGTCAATGTTTACAGGGCCTCAAACACAATATGGAAATCACTGACCTTTGCATAGCAGAGGTGTCAAATATGTGACCTACAAATCTTGTCAATTCAGTTCTATTTACATTTATTTTTCACCGTCATATTTTAACCTTGTGTGCCTGGGCTTTAACTTCCCCCAGTTCTGTTACTGTTCACCTTTAGTTTGAATACATTTTGGAACCCACCCACTAACACGCCCGTCAGTTTTTCTGTTCTGTTGCTCCAATCACTAAACAATTCATTGAACAGAAGGAGTGAAATAACAATTAACAATTTCTATATTTCAAATAGGAGCGTACTGCTCCACAGAATTAGTTTTTTGTCCCACTTTGTAGCCACTCAATTGTTTTGAAATGTTTGGATTTCAGTTTAAGGGATGATCAGTCACACTATTTATTTGTACTGCAGGATAATATTGAAGGAGCTGGGACAAAATTATTTTAATGAAATCATTCAGGCCATTAAATGTGCCCAGGTGTTTTCCTCCATCAGCCAATCCCTTTTTTCCACTCACCCCATTTTGTGAAAATTCTATTTTTTCGAGCAATTATCTAATTTCCTTTTGAAAGAATTTACCAACTCTGCTTCTACAATGGTTTATGGTTGACAATTCCATCCTGTATCGCATTCCAGTGATTTGCACGTCTTGATTTGAGGAATGCATTTAGTCATCACTTCTCTTTGATTATTTACCTGCATTATCGTTATATTCTAATTATCTAAAATCCACCTCTGAAAACTGCAGCAAAACCTAATATCTGCCCAATTACCACTTTCCATTATAATCTTGTTTCCAACACAGAGGGGACTATGATAGGATGAGAGAGAGAGGAATTGGTGACTGTGGATTGGAGGAGTGCGTTGGTTGGTAGAACGGTGGAGGAACAGTGGGGGATCTTTAAAGAGATTTTCTTCAGCACTCAGCAGAAATATATTCCGATGGTGAAGAAGGACTGTAGGCGAAGGGAAAATCAGCCGTGGTTCTCCAAGGAAATTAAGGAGAGTATTAAATCGAAGGCTGGGGCATCCAGAACGGCTAAAAATAGTGGGCGATCGGAGGATTGGGAAAGTTTTAAACAACAGCAAAGGGTAACTAAAAAAGGAAAGATGGAATATAAGGCTAAACTAGCTCGAAACATCAAAAAGGACACTGAGTTTTTATAAGTATATGAAGAATAAGAGGATGGCCAGAGTTAATGTAGGGCCTTTGGAGGATGAGAGGGGTGGTTTAATGGTTGATGTTGGGATATGGCAGAGACCTTGAATAGGTTTTTTTGTGTCGGTCTTTACGGAGGAGGACGTAAATAGCTTGTCCGAAATTAAGGATAGAAGGGTGGTAGGAGATGAGGTCCTTGATGAGATTAGTCACTAGATAGGTAGTGCTTGATAGGCTAACGGGGCTGAGAGCAGATAAGTTCCCAGGACCGGATGGAATGCATCCCAGGGTCCTCAAGAAAATGGCAGAGGTGATAGCGGATGCCCTGGTAATTATCTTTCAGAATTCGCTGGATTCCGGGAAAGTGCTGGAAGATTGGAAAATGGCTAATGTTACGCCGCTGTTTAAAAAAAGGTAGCAGACAGAAGGCAGGGAATTATAGGCCAGTTAGTTTAACGTCTGTAGTAGGAAAAATGCTTGAATCTGTCGTCAAAGCAGAACTAACGAGGCACCTGGATACGAACAGTTTGATCGGGCAAACGCAGCACGGATTCATTAAGGGGAAGTCATGCTTGACGAATTTATTGGAGTTCTATGAGGAAGTGACTAGTGCGGTAGATAGAGGGGAACCAGTGGATGTGGTGTTTTTGGATTTCCAAAAAGCGTTTGATAATGTGCCTCACAAAAGATTGCTGCAGAAGAAGGTGCAGGGAGTCAGGTATAGGGTGTTAGACTGGATAGAGGATTGGTTGTCTAATAGGAAGCAGAGGGTAGGTATTAATGGGTGCTATTTTGATTGGCAGCTGGTGACTAGTGGAGTGCCCCAGGGTTCGGTGCTGGGGCCTCAACTATTTACCATTTACATAGATGATCTGAAGGAAGGGGTTGAGTGCAGGTGACGAAATTTGCTGATGACATGAAGATGAGTGGAAAAGCAAATTGCATGGAGGGTGTGGAAAGCCTGCAGAGGGATCTGGATAGGTTGAGTGAGTGGGCGAAGACCTGGCAGATGAAGTATAATGTTAGCAAGTGTGAGGTTATCCAGTTTGGTAGGAATAACGGTAGGAAGGATTACTATTTGAATGGTGAAAAGCTGCAGCATGAGACAGTGCAGAAGTACCTGGGGGTCCTTGTGTACGAATCGCAAAAACACAGTATGCAGGTGCAGCAGGAGATTAAGAAGGCGAATGCAATGTTGGCCTTTATAGCTACGGGGATAGAATATAAAAGTAGGGAGGTTCTGTTGCAGTTGTATAGGGTGCTGGTAAGGCCGCAGCTGGAGGAGCACTGTGTGCAGTTTTGGTCGCTGCATTCGAGGAAGGATATATTGGCCTTGGAGGGGGTGCAGAAAAGGTTTTCTAGGCTGATACTGGAGATGAGGGTATTGGATTATGAGGAGAGACTGATTAGGCTAGGTTTGTACTCTTTGGAGTTTAGAAGGCTGAGAGGGGATCTTATAGAGACGTATAAGAAGGGGATGGATAGAGTAGAGGTTGAGAGACTCTTCCTGCTTAGCAAAGATAGCAGGACTAGAGGGCACAGCCTCAAGATTGGGGGGTGGGGGCAGTTTAGATCAGAGTTGCAGAGGAGTTTCTTCACGCAAAGGGTGGTGAATCTTTGGAATTCTCTGCTTGATGAGGTGGTGGAGGCTTCCTCACTGAATATGTTCAAGTCAAAAGTGGATAGGTTTTTAATTGAAAAGGAAATTAAGGGTTACAGGGAGAAAGCAGGAAAGTGGTACTGAACCACTACAGATCAGCCATGATCTTATTGAATGGCAGGGCAGCCTCGAGGGGCTAGATGGCATACTCCTGCTCCTATTTCTTATGTTCTTATTTAGTGGGCTCACGCAATTTGTTTATACAAAGTCTTTTTGTTGCCCTTTTCCATAATTTTCTATGTTCCCTCTTTGTAGTTCTCATCCCCCTTTTCCAGTTTTTTGTTTTTTTTGTTTGTAGTGTTGACCCTAATGTTTTTGATGACCTAATTTATCTTTAGTGTGCATATTTATTGTACTTGTGGGTCATCAGAAGATGTGGAGATGGTGGTGTTGGACTAGGGTAATACAATGAGAAATCTCTCAACACCAGGTTAAAGTCCAACAAGTTTATTTGGTAGTAAACACCATTAGCTTTCGGAACGCAGTTCCTTCATCAGGTAAGTGGAGAGTTCTGATAGCAAACAGGACATATAAAGGCGCACACAGTTTACAGAATACTAATTAGAATGTGAGTCTTTGCAGCTAATCTGCTCTCAAGTTTTAAAATTCAAGCTTTTAAGACTTGAATAGCAGATTGGCCGTAAAGACTCTCATTCTAATCAGTATTCTGTAAACTGTGTGTTTTTATATGCTTTGCGATCAAAGCTTTCCATTCATCTGATGAAGGAACTGCATTCTGAAAGCTAATGGTGTTTACTGTTAGGCTTTAACCTGGGGTTGTAAGACTTCTTTCTATGGTCACCAGAAGCTCGGGTATGGTTCCCCCTCAGTGCCACACCATTTCCACACCAAGTGCAGCACAAAAGTCAAGGCTAACATTGCAGTGCAGTACTGAGGGAGAACTGCACTGTCAGAAGTGCCATCTTTTGCACGTGACGTTAAAGATAGGCCTCATCTGCCTGCTCAAGAAAAGATCTTATGATAGAATTTCAAAGGAGAGCAGAGGGGTTATTGCCAATGTCCTAAACAATATTTATCCCTTAATCAACAACACAAAACAAATTATCTCATTGTTATTACACTTGCTATTGGTATAAATTTGCTGAGTGCAAGTTGGTTCCTGCATTCCCTACATTACAACAGTGATTATGCATCAAAGTACTTTGGCTTTAAAATGTTTTGAGATACCTGGAGTACTGTGTACAGATTTTGGTTACCTTACTAAAAGAGAAATAGATTTGCACTGGAAGCAGTTCAGAGAAGATTCACAAGGCTCATTCCTGAGATGAGAGTTTGCCTTTATGGAGCAGATTATGGTATAGAATACAAGAGTAGGAGTCTGATGTTGCAGGTGTATAGAACGTTGGTTAGGCCTCATCTGGAGTACTGCGTCCAGTTCTGGCCGCCGTACTACAGGAAGGATGTAGAGGCCCTGGAGAGAGTGCAGAGGAGATTTACCAGGATGCTGCCTGGTATGGAAGGGCTGTCTTACGAGGAAAGATTGAAAATGCTGGGGTTGTTTTCCCTTGAAAGATGTCAGCTGAGAGGGGATCTTTTAGAGGTATATAAGATTATGAGGGGTATAGATAGAGTAAATGGTGGTAAGCTTTTCCATCATTAGAAATGGATAGAACAAGGGGTCACGGGCTCAGGGTGAGGGGGGCTATGTATAAGATGAATATTAGAGGGCAGTTTTTCACAAAGGGTAGTGGGGGTGTGGAATGCACTGCCGAGTAAGGTGGTGGGAGCAGGCACGCTAGGGTTGTTTAAGGGTCTCTTGGACAGCCACATGAGCGGTCTGCAGATAGAGGGATATAGCAGGACTGTTTGAATATCGGGAGGACCAAATAGTAGTAGACTATCTTTTAGTTTCGTCTTGGGAATGTCTTAGTTTTTTTTTAGCATGTTTAATTAAGTGTTATTTGTTTCCACAGGCAATTCAGTCCACCTTGTTGACCAACAAGGGGCATGCATGCGGCATGTCGTGTGAGAGCTGCTCTTGGAGGTTGCTTCAGAGTTGCCTAGTGCTTCACATCATCAATGTATGCTTAAACTGGACCATCTGATGGCAACATGACAGCTCAGAGACTATCGCTGTTGCTGTGCTGACACATGGATTTGGGCCTGTGTCTGCGGGAGTTTGCGCGTTCTCCCCGTGGTTGCGTGGGTTTCCTCCAGGTGCTCCGGTTTCCTCCCACATCCCAAAAATGTGCTCTTAGGTTGATTGGGTAACAAATTGTCCCTATATTGGTCCCTATATGGGAATCTTCAACAATAGGCATAGCCTAAAGTCAAGGATATGTCATTAAGACGTTAGGACGGTGGCATGGGCTTGTTGGGCCGAAGGGCCTGTTTCCCGTGCTGTGTTGCTCTTTGTTCTTTGTATGTCCCCATCATTGGAGTTCAGAAGAGTAAGAGGTGTCCTTATAGAAACATTAAAAATTCTGAGGGTGCTTTACAGGGTAGAGGTGAGACCACAGTCAGATCAGCTATGATATTGAATGGTGGAGCAGGCTAAATGGCCTATTCTTACTCATATTGGTCATGAAAAGCACAATATAAATGAAAGTTCCCATCTTCTGGTTTCACTGATACAGGTATACACCTTAAAGTCCCATCACAGCAGCTGGAGAAAATATATATTAAGAGATCTTATTGGAAAGACTTGCTTTTATAATGGGTGTTTGACTTGCAGATGCAATATTGAAAATAAATTTCAACTTTCAAATGACTGTACAGCTCCACCTTGACCAGTTTGTGTTTGCATTATAGATTCAACAATTGGAACAAAGTTTAGAAGAAATGCTTACTAGAGTGGATGAATTCTGCGGGATGTTGGACATGGTAACTAGTCATTACAGCATTTTTTAGCCCTTTCTATATTTTCCTTTCATAAGGAGTGTGCCTCTTTGTTGGGTATAAGTATAAACATCTTACATAAAAAAAACATTTTTTTCAGGTTGCAGCGAGTTCTTTTGCCCATGTCCTCTATTTTCTTGTCTCTTCTGACGATGGAATAGTTTCTCTATCTACTCTGACATAATTTTGAACATTTCAGACAAATCTCCTATCAAAATTTTCTTCTCAATTGAGAACAGCCCCTGCTTCTTTGACCTATCCACGTAACTGCAATCTTCAATTTTTCAATGTCTTTGCTTTTCCAAAGCCTTCACATCTTTCCTGAAACTGTGGTGCCTAGACTGGGAGACAATCCACATTGAGCCCAAAAGAGTTTTATAAAGGTTCACCATGACTTAATGATTCCCAGTGCCATTTTAGTTGCTTTCTCAAGCTGTCCTGCTACTTTCAACGATTTGTGCACACATTCCCCCAGAATTGGCTTTTATTTTATATGTCTTCGTCTTCGTTGTCTGTGCACCAACCACTTCACAGTTCTCTGCATTAGATTTCATCTGCCCTATGTCTGATTCTTTCGACCAGTTTGCTTACTCCAATGTTTTACCCCGGTGCCCTTATTTGCAAGATGGGCAAAGAACAAATACAAAGGTTCAACAACAAGTTTATTAACAATAACAGTACTAACCCTTAAATTATCTGAGATGAGTGTTTGCCTTAATGGAGCAGATTATGTCTCCATCATTGGAGTTCACAAGAGCAAGAGGTGTCTTTATAGAAACATTAAAAATTCTGAGGGAGCTTTACAGGGTGGGATGGGGGCAGATAGAGGATACCCCAAAATCAGATATACTACCCGCAAAGCTGGTTTGGTTAAAACTGCAGGCTGGATTCTCTGAGTCCCTCTGGCCTGTCATCATGAAGGTGAGTCTCAATGGCAGCTTGTTTCTTCCTTCCTTCTCTGGTCAGTCTTCCAAATGGTCAAGGGTTGCCTCCTTCGAGTCTTCATAAGTCTTCACTGCTGGTGTCTGAAAGTGTGTTTCTTTATCCCCTGCCTGCTTGCCTTTCCAGAAACCTCTCTGGTTTCCAGCCAATAGGGTCCCAGGAGGGCGTTCCAATACCCAGTGAGTTTCTTGATGTCTGTTTGACAGGATATCAAGGTCTGCCCCCAGATGTCCATCTCTATGCTGGTGCTTACACATTACCTGTTATTAGATTAAGCCAACTGCAGGAACTGTTGGTGACAGAAAGCTGGCCCAATCTGGACTTCTAACAATAGGCTGGTGCATTTCAATGGGGTGCAATGATCTCCTGCTAAGTATCAGTAGGGTGCAGCGACCTTTGACGGGAGACTGATGAATCAGGCCCAGACAGATTTGTGTATTGTTCAACTGGCCTGCCTGAAGTTTGACTGTTTGATTTTTAATATGACCAATTCTTTAATTTAGGATATCCAATTTTATCAGCCTTAAAACTAGGCCCTGTTTAAATTGCAGCCTATTTCACCAGCCTTCTTAAAATCTATTGGTGCTATCCTCACAGTTTACTGTCATCCTTTCAGTTCACAATACTTAAAAGTTTGGATTTATCTGCAAGCCTTGCCCTGATCAAGAAATGATGTAGAGATGCTGGCGTTGGACTGGGGTAAACTCTGTAAGAGGTCTGACAACACCAATTTTAAATCCAACCGATTTATTTGATAGTAAACTTGCAAACTTTCAGCCTTTGTGGTACAAAGGCTGACCTCTTACTGACCAAGAAAAGCAATGGCCTTAATACCTTAGGGAACACCAATATATACTTTCCTCCAGTCAAAAAGACAGCTGTTCACCACAACATTTTCCTGTCACTCAACCAACTGCATATGCATGTTACCACTTTACCTTTTAATCCATGGACTTCAACTTTGCTAACAAGGCCATTATTTTCAGATGTCTTTCGGAAGTCTATGTACTCACCATCCATCCACCTTGCCCTCATTAACAATCTCTGCTAGCTCATTAGAAAAACTCAATCAAGTTAGTTAAACATGGTTTGTTAACAAATTTGTGTTGGTATTCCCTAATTAATCCACTTGTAGCCAAATGACTTAATTTTGTTCTGGATTATCAGGTCAAAAGCTTACCTACCTCTGAAGTTAAATTGATTGGTCTATAGTTTGTGGGGATAGGATTTTTTGGCCTTCTCATGGCACATCTACCTGCAGAAGATTTGGCAACCTAATCAAAAGTCCATGGATTTAAGGCTGGACTGGACAATTCCAGTAATGTGCAAGACTGCAAAACTCTTGCACCTTCTTTGAATGGGGTGAAACATTTATAATTTTCCAATAAGCCTTTAGAAATGCAGATTTTGCAGTACAATATTTGAATTAAAATGCTATTTTTTCCTTTAGATTCGGAATGACTCGTCTCAGATAATGAATGAAAATATTCCTGAAATCCATGCAAAAGCAGATGAAATGAAGCAATTGTACAAAAAAATTGATAAGTTAGAGGTGGGCTATTTGTGTTTTGTCATTGTTAGACGTTTACCTTGTGATAATAATGAAGAGTTATATAGTAGTTGTATTATCTTGTAGTTATTTATAAATTATAAAATCTTGCTTCCTGTCCACTATTTTTGATAAGTTCATATATCCCTGTTTACAGTGCAAGTCATCTATTTAAACTTTGAATGCTATCAATTCATACAATCGTTCAGCCATTGAAAGTGCTATCCAATTAATTCCAGACTTGCCCTTCAACCTACAACTTTTTCCTTTTCTAATTCCATTTGGGAAAATTGCTACTGAATCTGTTTCCTCCCAAGCAATGCATTCCAAACCATAATAGTTCAGTGTTCATAAAATAAAATTAAAATTCTCCCCATTTATTAAGAAAATTGCCTGAAGAACATTAAAATTGTCTTCTCTGATTATAGACTCTGCTGCAAACAGAAATAGATTTAAACTGGAAGAAACAATCAAAGTTTGTCTAATTTTGAACACCTCTAAACTTCTCCTTAATCTTATCTGGGAATAACAACAAATTAAATTATTGGTTCAGTATGTAAATTATAGTACAGCTCTTTGAATTAGATTAACCATTACATTTTTAATGTTTTTTGTATGAAAGGGAAACTGCACTTGTATCTAAAGCTGAGAAGAACGTGTTGTCCAATGACTTAATCTGTTCATCTATTCGTCAGGGAAGTGTCTATTTCTGACCTATGCTGTTAAATAGCTTTGACACTAAACATACTCAAAATATCTCCTAAACCTAAGGTTAGGAATGAAAATCAGCTGGACCATCTACTCCTGATATGCCTTTGAACATATTAGGTGTAGGCTTGAGTAGGCCACACTATAATACTTCCATAGTGAAATAGCATTCACTCTCCAGGGTCTCAGGTCCCTCTAGGTTATTTGAATGCAGTAACAGAGCATATCTGTAGCTTTGATTTGACAAAGAAAAACACGATGTTTAATACGTGTAGAGATTTGCACAGTGTCACATTAAAAGAAGACTGCTAGATACAAGCAAAATTGAAACTGCCCCTCAAAAAAAAAACTCTGTGTGCTTTCGAGGGAAGCAGCTTACACTATAAAAATGCAATCAGTCAGATATTTAGCTAACTACATGCTAATGTAAATTACAGGCCTTTGTCAAGATGATTGGACAGAATGTGTGTGTACTCGATGACCAAGTGACACAAGCTGAAGCTGAGCTTGGAACTTTTCCCAGTGCGTTTAAAAAAATCTTGCACTCAATTGGTACTCCAGCTTTCCTTAATGTGAGTATTGTTCCTTTTTTAAATGTAAAATTCACATTTTATTTTTTCTATTGGCCGTTTAGCAGCTACTACGTATGTTTGTGGAAACCACCTTGGCAGCTCCAATGTCCCCATGTAGCTGTCAACCTCCATGCATAATATGAAGTTCTGAGAAAGCAAAACTGATTCAATCCGACTGAGAACAGAAATAAAATGGATGACAAGTGTTAAAACTCTTAAAAACAGAGAATGTTTATAATAAACAGTCTCTGTTTTTATTATAGCAACTGTGATGAGAAAAAGCAAGTTAATGTTTTATGTGTGGATCATTAAAATTTAAATAGAAGATGAACAAGTCTTAATAGAACTGAATAAACCAAATAAGGGTGGCATAGTGGTTAGCACTACTGCCTCAGCGCCAGGAACCCCAGTTTAATTCTGGCCTTGGGTGACTTGTATGGGTTTCCTCCCACACTCCAAAGATGTGTGGGTTAGGTGGATTGGCCATACTAAATTGCCCTTTAGAGTCAGGCAATTAGCAGGATAAATTAGCTAACTACGTGCTTATGTAAATTACAGGCCTTTGTCAAGATGATTGGACAGAATGTGTGTGTACTCGATGACCAAGTGACACAAGCTGAAGCTGAGCTTCAAACTTTTCCCAGTGCGTTTTATTTTTTCTATTGGCCATTTAGCAGCTACTACGTATGGATGATGTGTTGAAACACTTTGGTTGTGGGGATAGAGCATGTTATTTCGTTACCTCGTCTCACTTCCTCCAAATAAAATATGTGACTATGGGTACCCACATGGGTCCCAGTTATGCCTGTCTCTATGGGTATGTGGAACATTCCCTGTTCCAGTTGTGCTGTGGCCCATTCCTACAATTTCTTCATCTGTACACTGTCAACTATTTCGGTGCTGCTTCATGCTCTGATCTGGACCTAGCAAAACTTATAAATTTTGCCTCCAATTTCCAGCCCTCCATTTTCACATCATCTCTGACATGTCTCTTCCTTGACTTCTCTGTCCATTTCTGATGAATGTCTTCCAGTATCCATCACAAGCTCACTGACTCCCACAGCTACCATGACTACAGCTCTTCACATCCTACATCCTGAAAGGACTCTATCCCATTCTCCCAGTTCCTTTGCCTCTGCTGCATCTGCTCTGATGGTGCCACTTTCCATTGCAGAACTACCAATCTATCTTTCTTTCTTTGTAAATGAAGGTTTTCCACTCACTGTGGTTAACAGATCTCTCAACCATGTCTGACTCCCATCTCCTATGCCACTGCCCTCACCTCCTCCCTTCCCTCTGAGAACCCCCTTGACTTCATTTTTCACCCACCAGCCTCTGCATTCAAAGGATCATTCCCTGGCATTTCTGCTAACTCCAGTATGATGTCACCTCTCAACACATCTTCCCCTTTCAACATTCCATAGGGACTGTTCTCTCTGGGACACTCTAGTCCACCTCTCCATCACATCCAACACTTCACCAATTGCCAATGGCACCTCCCCGTGCAATTGCAGAAGACACAACACCAGATCAGACCTGCTGTGATTTTCCAGTATTTCCTGTTTTTGTTTCAGATCCCAGTATCTAGAGAGACAGAATAGAGTCAACATTTGGAGTCAGATGATCTTTCTTCAGAGCTGAAGACAGAGAAAATAAGACATGATTTATACAATGGAAGTGGAGGTGGTGGTGAGGGATTGTAATTGGACAAAGGGAATGTAAATGATACTAAAGGCTGAGAAAAGTGCTAAGAGCATCCATTAAGAGATTGGCTCTATTCTCTCTCCACAGACGCTGCTAAACCAATGTTTCAATCTAGATGATTCTTCACTGGAGGAAGGGTCACCTAGACTCGACGTTGGCTCTATTCTCTCTCTCCACAGATGCTGTCAGACTTCTAAGATTTTCCAGTATTTTCTGTTTTTGTTTCAGATTCCAGCATCCAAAGTAATTTGCCTTGGTCTTAGATATATGGATGAGGTTGGGTAGGCTTTCTTCTTCATATTGTTTTTCTTACTATTTTCTTCAAGCCCAGTCTAGCAACTTTGTCTTTCAGGGATTCATCAGTGTGCTGGTGGTGCTGGCGAGTCACTCATTGCTGCACATTGAAGCCCCCCATCTTGCTACCTTTAATACTTCTCCCAACATAGGAGATTCAACATGCAGGAGTACTGATTTATCAATGGAGGGAGGGTAGCAGGCAATTTCCTTGCACACATTTGACCTGATGCCAGGAGTCAGTGTTGAGAACTCACTCCTGACTGTATGTGAAGCCACCTCTGGGGAAGCTGGAACATGAAATACCCAGGAATGATGATCAAGGAGCTTCGAATGTTCTGTCAGTATAACTGTGGGGTTTGACTATTGTGTATATCAGCTGTCCCAAATAAGTGATCATGAGGAGGACTGGGTTGGGTGTGTCCTTGTCCAAATTTAACATCCTGGGTCTGTCCAGTTTTATTCCCATCATTTTTAAAAATTCAAGAAATGTGAGCTTTGATGGCTATGCCAAGATCTATTGCCCACCCTTAATTGCTCTTGAGAAGATGGTGGTGAACTGCTTTCTTGAACTACTGCAATCCATGTGGTGTAAGTACCCCACAGTACTGTGAGGGAGGGAGTTCCCAGGATGTCAATCCAGTGTCAGTGAATGGTGGTTATGTTTCCAAGTCAGAATGGTGAATGGCTTGAATGGGAATTTCTGAGTGGTGATATTCCTATGCCCTTTCCTTCTAGATGGTCATGGTCATTGGCTTGGAAGATGCTGCCTAAGGAGTTTTGATGAGTTTCTGTAGGTGGTGCACACAGCTGCTACTGTGCATCGGTGGTGGAGGAAGTGAACGTTTGTTAGTGGGGTGCGAATCAAATAGGCTGCTTTGTCCTGGCTAATGCCAAATTTTTTGAGTGTTGTTGGAGCTGCACTTAGACAGGTGGAAAGTATCCTATCAAACTCCTGACCTGTATCTGTGGATGGCAGGCGGGGTTTTGGAGAGTTAATTGCTGCAGGATTCTTAGCCTCTGACTTGCTCTTGTAGCCAATGTTTATATAGTGAGTCCAGTTCAGTTTCTGGTCAATGGTAATACCCAGGATGTTAACGGTTTGATGTAATTGGGTGTCCTGTTAGAGGACAGTTATGCATCACCCACATTGCTATGGGTTTGGAGTCACATGTGGGCCAAGCTGGGTAAGCTTGACAGAAGATTTATTTCTCTCCAGGACATTTAGGAACCAGTTCAGTTTTTGACACCAAATAACTTTATAGTCACTATTACTGATACTAGTTTAATTTTAAACTAAACTCGTTCACAAACTACAGGAATAATGTCCCCTTGTTCAAGAAGGGGAATAGAGACAATCCTGGTAATTTTAGACCAGTGAGCCTTACTTCTGTTGTGGGCAAAGTTTTGGAAGGGATTATAAGAGGATTTATAATCATCCAGAAAGGAATAATTTGATTAGGGATAGTCAACATAGTGAAGAGTAGATCATACCTCACAAACTTTATTGAATTCTTTGAGAAAATGACCAAAGAAGTAGATAAGGGTAAAGCAGTTGATGTGGTGTATATGGATTTCAGTAACGTGTTTACATAGAACATAGAACAATACAGCACAAACAGGCCCTTCGGCCCACGAGTTGCGCCGATCACATCTACCAATCCACAGACCTATCTATAACCCCTATCCTATTCTTTTCCATATACTCATCCAGAAGTCTCTTAAAAGACCCCAGTGAGTTTGCCTCAACAACCTCCGACGGCAGTCGGTTCCATTCACTCACCACCCTCTGAGTGAAAAACCTACCCCTGACATCTCCTTTGTATTTGCTTCCCTGCACCTTAAATCTGTGTCCTCTCGTAGTGACCATTTCAGCTCGGGGAAATAGTCTCTGAGAGTCCACCCTATCTATTCCTCTCAACATTTTATAAACCTCTATCAGGTCGCCTCTCAACCTACGTCTCTCCAGTGAGAAGAGTCCCAGCTCCCTCAACCTATCTTCATAAGGCCTGCCTCCCAATCCAGGCAGCATCCTTGTAAATCTCCTCTGAACCCTCTCAATAGCCTCTACATCCTTCCTATAATGAGGCGACCAGAACTGCGCACAATACTCCAACTGGGGTCTGACAAGAGTCTTATAGAGCTGCATCATTACCTCCTGACTCTTAAACTCTATTCCTCGATTAATGAAGGCCGGTACACCGTACGTGTTTGATAAAGTTCTCCATGGTTAGCTATTGCAGAAAATACAGAAGCATAGGATTCAGGGTGATTTAGCGGTTTGGATCAGAAATTGGCTAGCTTTAAAAAGACAGAGGGTGGTGGTTAATGGGAAATGTTCATCCTGGAGTTCAGTTACTCGTGGAGTACCGCAAGGATCTGTTTTGGGACCACTGTTTGTCATTTCTATAAATGGTCTGGATGAGGGTGTAGAAGAATGGGTTAGTAAATATTCTGATGACACTAAAATTGGTAGAGTTGTGGACAGTGCAGAAGAATGTTGCAGGTTACAGAGGGACATAGATAAGCTGCACAGCTGGGCTGAGAGGTGGCAAATGGAATTTAATGCAGAAAAGTGAGTTGATTCACTTCAGAAGGAGTAACAGAAATAGAATACTGGGCTAATGGTAACTTACTTGGTAGTGTAGATGAGCAGAGAGATCTCAGTGTCCATGTGCATAGATCCCTGAAAGTTGGCACCCAGATTAATAGGGTTGTTAAGAAGCCATATGGTGTGTTAGCTTTTATTGGTAGAGGGACTGAGTTTCAGAGCCATGAGATCATGTTGCAGCTGTACAAAACTCTGTTGTAGGCGCACTTGGAACATTGCAAACAGTTCTGATCACCACATTACAGGAAGGATGTGGAAGCATTGAAAATGGCCATTTCCATCCAAAGAAAAAGGCTCTGTCTACCTTATCTAATCCTCTGATCATCTTAAATGCCTCTATTAAGTCACCTCTTAACCTTCTTCTCTCTAATGAAAACAGGAGATTTACCAGGATGTTGCCTGCTATGATGGGAAGGTCTTATGAGGAAAGGCTGAGGGACTTGAGGCTGTTTTCATTAGAGAGAAGAAGGTTAAGAGGTGACTTAATAGAGGCATTTAAGATGATCAGAGGATTAGATAAGGTAGACAGAGCCTTTTTCTTTGGATGGAAATGGCTAGCACAAGGGGGACAGCTCTAAATTGAGAGGTGATAGTTATAGGACAGATATCAGAGATAGGTTCTTCATTCAGAGCGTGGAATGCCTTGCCTGCAACAGTAGTGGACTTGCCAACATTAAGGGAATTTAAATGGTCATTGGATAAACATATGGATCATATTGCAATAGTGTGGGTTAGATGGGCTTTAGATTGGTTTCACAGGTTGGTGCAACATTGAGTGTCGAAGGGCCTGAACTGCACTGTAATATTATGTTCTATGATGGGATTTGAATTCTGAATAGATAACATATTGTTTGCTTTTGGGAGGACCAAATAAGTAATTTGGCAGGAGCCTTGATCCTAATTGAACTGCTTTTCTCATTGTAGAAATCATCATTTCCAAAGAGACAACAGCAAAAGTTTGAGCCTCCAGCTCTCTTCAGGACAGAAGATTACTTCATAATGCAGAGTTCTCAGCCACAAGAATGATGAGACTGAAAGAATTGATGCACTAGAAAAGGGGATTAATTCCCTAAACTTACATAGAAGTATCAGTAACTTCCAATGAATAATGAAGCTGCGTTCAAAACCTCATGAAACAGGCTGACGTTCAAATCTTTGAGGAAAAGGCCAACAAACACACTTGTCTTCCTTTTGAATCTCCAAGAAAATACTTTGGTTATGAAACTGCTGCTTAAATATATGTACAAGATGAATACTGCCGCCAGACCAGATTAGACCAGTATTAATGTTTATCTACAGACTTATGGTTGCCAAAGATGGGCTTTTGTGCTGATTTGATAACCAAGTTCTGTTTGAGACTGGCTTTGGACTTTGTTGATAGTGACAGTATCACTGAGTTTTTTGCACTCTTTTTGAATACTTCCTTTGCCTTAAAATATAGAGCTTCCATTTTTAAAAATTCTGCAAACTTTACAAAATGGGCAGAAAAATTACTGATTAACTGTTAAACAAATTATCTGATTATTTTATATGAATATTGCTTTAGAAACTGAATTTTGCAAAAGGTTCTTTGCCTTGGAAAATATTAAAAAATTGTTCAGTATTATAATTTAACAGTGCATGCTGTGTATTTGTTAACATGGTGCCGAATACACAGAATTGAAAGCAATCCAGATGATATTTCACTGGCAGTATTGAGGTACATTTATGTAATGAATTTCCATTGATGCAAAGCCAATTTGATGAAAATGGATTTTGTAAAAGAGGTGTTGATGTTGCTCAAATGGATCCTGAAGTGGGATTATCCTTCCAGAGCCTTATCATTTGGATAATGACTCTGGATTTAGGTTGCCTTTGCACTAACTATTGCATTAAGGTAAAGTGAAATTGATTTATTCACACAGAGCTGTAGTGTGAAAGTATTCCAAGGAGAGGGGCTTCATTCTTGTAAATCTTTCCTGCAACCTCTCTAAGACATTCAGGGTAAACTGAACACTCCATTGCAATTCCCCTCTGCTTTCTACCCTATTCCTATCCAGTAGTTGTGGTTTTTGCCAGTGTCTGGAACATGCTTGTGTTTTAAATTATTATGCTATGTTTGCAGCTGTCTGGAGTAAACTATCTTGCTGCTGCTTTCTGCCAGATTTACAAAACCGTTCACAACTTTGGAACTATTTGACACGAGTCCTTTTCATACTGGGAGTTCTGTTCAAGTCAGTGAATTAAAGCAGATTGTTTCCTACTTTATTGGTGATGTTGGGAGTGAATGTTTGTTGATGGGATGCCAATTAAGCAGGCTACTTTGCCCTGGATGCTGTTGAGCTTTTTTAAAAATTCTGAATGCTCCAATTTTCTTGTGATGATGATCAGGCCACTTTCCGCAAGTATATCAAGAAAATTCTTTTTTATAGAAGTGGTTAGGATTTGAAATGCATTGCTTGAAAGAGTGGTGGAAATAAATTTAATAGATGCCACTAAAAAGAACTGGATAAATATTTGAAGCAGAAAAGATCCCAGGTAAATAACTCATAATTTCAGAGGACAAATTGGATTGCTTCTGCAAAAATCTGACAAACTCAATGGGTTGAATGGCCTCATTCCTTGTTCTCTGACCCAATGGTCTTGATGTAAAAACGTATATTGTTTGGGTAATAACTATGACACTGACTTCTCTTGCCTTTGAGTAGAAGGTTGTAGGTTCAAACTACAGAAGCTTGAGCACACTTCAGTGCAATACTGAGGGTGTGCTGCAGTTACTGATTTTAGTTGTCCAGGACATTGAAGTATTCATAGAATCACTATAGTGCAGCAGGAAATCATTTGGCCCATCGAGCCTGTATCAGCAATAATCTCATCCACACCCTAACCCTGTAACTCCATGTGTTCACCCTGCAAATCCCTCTGACACCAAGAAGGAATTTACCATGGCCAATTAACATAACCTACAAACCTTAGGACAGCATTCAGATAGTGTGAATTCTTGTTCTTCTGCATTTTCTGTTTAATTACCTGGGGTAAAGCTTTTATATAGTAATTTTGTCCCTTCAACAATATTGTCTGATTGTAATGTTTATTTTCAAATAATCCATCCATAGTAAATTAAAATTACTGCACAACAGTTGTTGGGTTCTACTCAAAAGATGACTCCTATCAGCTCAAGTTCAATCAAATCAATCCTCAACTTCAGCAGTGTGTTGGCAAATGTCCATAATGATAGTTTGATTCAAATGCAAAAGTGGTTGAAATCTTGTTCTCAATTTCTGGATCTCTTTCTTCCTTGGAGTCAAGATATTTTTGAAAAGTCTATTCCATGGAATTTCCAAACTCTAAGCTGTGGTGCTATCTCAGCTCAGTTAATCTTGAAATAATTGTATTTACAGATTTTCTGCAGTCTGCATCCAATATTCCTGAAGCACAAACATTGGCCAACGTCACATAACTTTCAGATCTGCCACTTGAGGCTCACAAAAAGGGACTCAATCACACCAAGTGATTATGGAATCATTCTGCATAACTGTGCCTCATATAACTTTCCAGATTCTTAATTTTACTAATTTGTAAATTAGGATCTATTTAGCATTCTTAGTACTTTGTAATGTTTCAAATGCATTTGAATAATATTTCTCCAAATTTATCTGCTTAGGGTCCAATTTTTAATGACTTCATTAATTTTTTTTGTTTTAAAAAAAAGCAACTATGAAAACTGATATTTTATATAAGAAATAACTTTAATCTAAATTAGTTCCATGTCTGGAGTATAGCTTACTGAGGGATGGGATATTCCTCAAAATAAACTTGATTATTTCTCAATTCCATGATTTAAAAGAAATACTTTTTAGACTTTAAACAACACTTGCTCTGGAATTCTCTAACACTTGTATTTTTGCAAAGTCTGTAGTGCCATCAATATTGTAAACCATTCCATAACATTCAAAGTTGTTTTACCAAACAAAATTTAGAATCATAGAAATCTACAGTGCAGAAAAGGCAATTTGGCCAATCAAGCCTGCACCAACAACAATCCCACCAGCCTCTATCTCTGTAACAATATATATTTACTCTGTTAATCCCCTGACACTAAAGATGCAATTTAGTTTAGCCAATCAATGTAACCCCACACAAGTCAAATGAGGTATCAATCAGTTTGTGTTGTTCTATCAACAGTAAATGAATGCTGCTGGCCATTCAGTACATTGGCATTTGCCCATCGACTTTGGGCTGGATTTTGTCAGTTCAGCAGTGCCCCTGATGGCAGGTCAGAAAACTGAAGGAAACCCTACCCCTATTATTTGGGGACCTGGGGCTGGATTCTATATTAGTCACGCAGCTAAAGAGCTGCGAGAAAGACTCCCATTCCTTCAAGGAGAAGGTGTCCACCTCCATGAGCTGCCAGTTAATCCCAGCAGTGCTACCAGGAGCAGGTGTGTGGGGGAAGGGGGTAGTGTTTCCATGGGGCAGCCATTATTGCTGGGAGTCTATCCATGAGCCAGAGTTCATTAAGAGGTCCTACCACCAGTGGTGAATGAACCCTCCAACCTCACCACTGGTAAGATGGCAACAATGCAGATAGAAGACAGAGGGTGGTGGTTGATGGGAGATATTCATTGTGGAGTTCGGGGACAAGTGGTGTACCTCAGGGGTCTGTTTTGGGGCCCCTGCTGTTTGTAATTTTTATAAATGATCTGGATGAGGGTATTGAAGGATGGATTAGTAAATTTGCAGATGACACTAAAGTCGGTGGAGTGGTAGATAGTGAAGAGGGGTGTTATAGTTTGCAGAGAGACTTGGACAAGTTGCAGAGCTGGGCCGAGAGGTGGCAAATGGAGTTTAATGTGGAAAAGTGTGAGGTAATGCACTTTGGCAGGAATAATAAATGTGTAGAGTATAGGGCTAATGGTAGGATCTTAATAGTGTTGATGAACAGAGGGATCTTGGTGTATATGTGCATAGATCCCTGAAAGTTGGCAATCAAGTCGATAAGGTTGTTAAGAAGGCATATGGAGTCTTAGCTTTTATTGGTAGGGGGATTGAATTTTGGAGCCGCAACGTCATGTTGCAACTGTACAAAACTCTAGTGCGGCCGCACTTGGAGTATTGTGTGCAGTTCTGGTCCCCACATTATAAGAAAGATGTGGAGGCATTGGAGAGGGTACAGAGGAGGTTTACCAGGATGTTGCCTGGTATGGAGGGCAGGTCTTATGAAGAGAGGCTGAGGGATTTGAGGTTGTTTTCGTTAGAAAGGAGGCGGCTAAGAGGGGACCTAATCGAAACATATAAGATGATTAGAGGTTTAGATAGGGTGGACAGTGATAGCCTTTTTCCTAGGATGGAGAAAGCTAGCACGAGGGGACACAGCTTTAAATTAAGGGGTGATAGTTATAGGACGGATATCAGAGGTAGGTTCTTTACCCAAAGGGTGGTTCGGGAGTGGAATGCCCTGCCTGCAGCAGTTGTAGATGCGCCAAGTTTGGTGGCGTTTAAGAGGTTAGTTGATAAGTATATGGAAGAGAAGGGAATGGTTTAGTTTGGAGGGGCATTGCTTTTTATATTGGTCGGCGCAACATCGAAGGCCGAAGGGCCTGTTCTGTGCTGTAATGTTCTATGTTCTAATGTTGGAAAGAGACAGATAATTGGCCACTGAAGTGGTCTTTGTGTGGATGTGCTGTCAGTCACCTTTTCCATCACTGGTAATATGCTAGGGCAGCAGGTTGCCAAATGGCCTCCAATTCCACTCCTGCAGGCCCCTTAAAATTCAATCCTTAAAAGTGGATTTTTGCATTGAATGTTGTAGTCATTAGAAATCCTGAACAGGACACAGTGCCTTCCAAAGTTAATCTAGAGACGAAGTGAGCTGGGCAAGCAGCAGTGAACTGAAGCAGAGATGAGAAAAGCTGTGTAAGTGGGCAATCCTGGTGATGGTCTGAAGTAAAATGTAGGGTCAAATAAAACATCAAGGTTGCAAATCATTCGGTTCAATCTTACACAGTGGTCACAGAGAGGAATGGAGTCATTGGTCAGGAAACAGGCTTTGTAGTGAGATGGAAGACAAGGCTTCAGTCTAGTCGCTATTAGTTGGAGAGATTTGTGCATATGCGGTACTCAATGTCAGAAAAGCAGATCATTAACATGCAGGAGCAGAAAAAGGATGGCAAGCTGGGTACCAACAAATATAAATGAACCTTTCAGCAGGCAAAGCAGCATGATGTCAAACTCCAGTCGCCTTCCTTAGAATGGGAAAGACTGGTCCAAATGTTTGGAGTGACTAAGGAGAGAGGCAGCAGAGGCGAAGACCCTGTTATTTATTTAGGGCTGAAGTAGGTAGGGCAGCCAGCAGCAGGGGCAAGGTGCAAGGCACCACCAGGGCAGGGTGAAAAAAAGTCATGAATGTTGAGCAACTCACTGGGAACTCAGGGTAGCTATTGAGCAATGAGAGGAGAAGGGGAAAACCCTCCTCTCCAGGGCTGAAGAGAGCAAGAGTCTGCTCTTCCAGAAAACCCATTAAAATCAGGGACAGTTAAACAAAGCAACGCTATCAACCTGGTAATTGATGGTTTACATACAATCTTTCCAAACGTGGAAATCAATCTGAAAATATTTTTAACAATATCTGTCACAATTGAAAAGAATTAAAATTATCTGTGAAATACAATGAATCAGAAACATTTGACAAGTTCAGCAATATTGCAATTTAAAGTGCATCTTTACAAGATTTTCCCAAAATATGTAGAGTGATTTTGTGAAATGAAAACGTAGAAGAAAAGCTACTTAAATTGCCATGTCAACAAGTGATGAAACAAAAAAGATTTTTTAAAATCTGTCCATCTCTGGGGTGAGGTTGGGTGGGGTTAGGAGGGGTTTGACATCAATTGGTGGTTGGAGGGGGAGAAATAGAAATGAAGGTGAATGTAGGACCCCACAAAATGTAAATTCCCTCTGGGTAGGAGATTACTTATTGTGGAGGCCTCATTCCTCCAGCAGAGTTCTTATAGACCGTGCTATTAATGTGCCATGTGTGACATCATCTTCATAATAACTGGCACAATTTAGTGTCATGCAGCACTTATCTATTGAATCTATCTCCTTGTGCATTTGTTCAGATCTAAATCAGGGAAACACAGCCACTGTACTGTCCTCTGCCTGCCTCCCAGGTTCAATTTATACCTCATTGAGTTCCCTTATCATCTTGGTACATAATACTCCAATAATTTCTCCATTTGGGCAACGGCCAAAATTCTGAGGGAATCACAGTAAATACTTTAAAATGACAGCAGTCACCTTTGTAACAAGTGCACAGAAACATTGTAAAACTGAAGAGCATCACCTCCTTATGAAGCACAACTGGATTACTTATCATTTACATCATTCAAAGGCGCAGAATACTGTTACAGACAAAAGGATGGGGAAGGGCATAATTTAACAGCACTAATTTCTCTTATCACCATCTATCCATAAATAGAAAGGTATTTTGATTTATAAACAGTGACATAGTTCTCCAATCCTTGTTTTCTTTTTGCACAAGCCAATAAACCCACAGTGATCTCGAGATACAGTGAGCTTAAAGGTTACTTTATTTGTACACAGTCAAAATGCAAAAGAAGGCTTGCAATGTCACTTTCACACTCTTTTGATAAAGGGCTGCTAACAGAAAATAATTGTTATTTCCCTTGGCTCCCAGAATCCAGAATAAAATTCCAGTGTGAAATTCCTTCATGATGTCAGTGGGTTGAAAACCAACACTGGATAATTCATTTTTCCAGTGGTGTTGACTTCACACAATGAGGTTGGCACTTAGAGATGAATCAGTCTTTTAGGTGATGGTACTCAGTTTCCAGCAGGCGGAGATTAGGTGTAGATGGGGCCAGTTATTAAATCTTGGCACAGCTCCTTTTACTTGAGGCTGCCAGTTAGATGATAAACAGCAGACAGTTTGCAGTTTAGCAAGGCCATATTACTGGTTCCACAAGCCCATGTCACATGACTCCTACCATCTTTGGTAAAAGAAGTATATCCATCATTTGGATTCCAAATATTGTTAAATGTCTTAGCCACTAGGAATTAAAAAGAAGGTTGTGTCTTAGCAGACGAGCCATCTCGTGGGTGGTTGGCCTGAGTTACTAAATGCAGATGGGCCTTTATGTGGCTCTCCTTAAATTTTGTCTATGCAGCCCACAGGGCCACAGATCATTAATGGCTCATCAGAGATAACAAGGTATCAGTTGTTCTAAAGCTGCTAAGTCGTTTATTAGTTTGGTGTCATAACCAGATATAAGTTACATCATTTTGTGAATCTTGTTCTGCTTTAAATTTACAAAATAGCAGTGAGGATATCTCTGCTTTTTATAAAAACACACAGTCTGAGTGAGGTTCTTGTCTAAAAAGGCAAGTTCTAGATCGAGCCTCTTCTTCCTGCAGATGATCAGTTGGAGACATTCAAAAAAATAATTGAATATGATACAGAATCCATTTCTACTCCTAAAGTGTAAGTGGACAGTTGCTATCAATAACTGAAGAAGTAAGAGAATAATGAAAGCGTGCAAAATATAGCATAGACCTTGACAAACGAGAAAAGATATAAAGAATAGATAAGGATACCAAGACAGATGGTAAAAGTTACACCTTGAAAACTTTCAGCTGATCAAAGTTTTTTTTGGGTCTGGTTAAGTAAAGGACAACTCATGTGTCTGATTAACTGCCTCTTCAAATAATAGAAGATAGCTGACAGGGGAATGCCAGTGGATGTTAGTTATATAGATTTCCCAAAGGTATTTTACAAAGTCTCTTGCAAGAGACTGTTAGCTAAAGATGAAGCTCATCTAATCCCTACAGTGCAGAAGGAGGCCATTCGACCCATGGAGTCTGCACAGACAACAATCCCACTTAAGCCCTGTCCCTGTAGCCCCACGTATTTATCCTGCAAAACTCCCTGTCAATAGTGGCAATTTAGTATGACCAATCAACCTAACTCACACATCTTTGAGTGTGGGAGGAAACTGGAGCACCCGGAACAAACTCATGCAGAAATGGGGAGAACGTGCAAACTCCATACAGACAGTTGGGAATCGAACTCAGATCCCTGGTGTTATGATGCAGCAGTGTGCCACCGTGCCACCCACTTGATAACAAATGATCAATCTGATTAGGAAATCAGCAGCATGGCAGGAGACAGAGAGTAAGCATAATGGGCAGGTAGTCTAATTGAGACAATGTGATGAATGATGTCCTTTGAGGATCTGCGCTTCAGATATTTACCATATTAACATGTTAGATGATGGGATAGAAAACCATGCATTGTAAGCAGAAGAGATAGAAGTTTAACATTATATTGCCCCTGAATTTCCACAGGGTGGCAGACTTGGATTGTCTCTCCCTTCCGAGTTTCTTACCTGGAATTTCAGTCATTCCTTTCTCCCTGTCCTTCTGATTCACCACCAGGCAAGAACCGTGTAGCAAAGCACATTCCTGAGGCCTTCAATCAAGGGCTGCAGAGTTGAAGGTGAGAAAGTCATCCCACCTTACAGTACTACCATAAAACAGGTAAGTTTGAAAGGTCCAGCAACTATCCGAAGCAGGCGAGAAATCAGGTCTGCAAGGTAAATGGGAGATAGATAGAGTCAGCTGTTTTAGAGGGTGGTTGAGTGGTCTATGGGAGGTGTCAGTGGTTGGGGGCAAAGGTCTAACTTTCTCTGAGTAATAATTAATTAAGATTCAGAATCACCTGAAATTTATAATTTAAAATCATACTTTCCGAATGTTCTGATTGCAGGAGAATTTCCCATGGAAGTTTGAACTTCTCGGCCAATTACCAAAGAATCCTTAACTGGGGACTTCAGTAGGTGGGGACTCTCCAGCACATCTTTGGGGATGTACCCCCAGTTATAACACCCAAAAGTTGCAGATCATTGATGGATTAAATGGCAAAACTGTAGCAAATGGATTTTGATGCAAGTGAATGTGAAGTTATCCTCTTTGGACCCAAAATGGACAACTAATAGAAATCCAAAGAGATTTGGGGATCTAGATATATAGATCACAAAATGTCATGAACAGATACAAAAAGTAGTCAATTAGGTCAATAAGATCAATTAGATGCTGGCCTTAATATCCCAGGAGTTAGAATACAAGCAGGACGAAGTCATACTTCAGCTATACAAACCCCGATTAGACCATTCATACAGTATCATATGCAGTCCTGAGCACCATATCTCATGAAAGATATATTAGCCTTAGAGGGATTGACCAGAATAATATCTGGATAACAAAAGGTTACACAAACTAGGATTGTTTCCTCTGAATTAAGAAAGATAAAGGGTGCTGAAGTTTGATCAATGTTTCCAAGGTATCGGAATAGGTACAGTAGATGGGCAGGACTAGAGCACCATCTAAAAATTAGAACCAGATCTTGTGCAAGTGGAATTAGAAAACACTTTTGCCCACAAATAGTGATAGAAGTTGAAACATTCTTTTGCGAGTGGCAATTGATTCTAAATGAATTGGTAAATTTAAAACTGAGATTGATGGATTTCACATTGACAAATGGGATATGAGGTGGATAGGTGGAGATCAAAGATCAGTTGTGATATAATTAAATATTGGACAAACTGAATAGCCTACTCCTGTCCTTATGATCCATTCATTCTGTCAAGACATCTGGTTTTCTCAAACAACATTCAGTAACAATTATTAAGAAAAGTGGTATAATGGAGAAAAATCAAAAACACATGTTACTGCTCACTCTGGGATGACTCCAGCATAGATGAAAATCTTCAAGAACATACTTTGTGATTTCCTGTTTGCACTGGCTGCTGGTTCAGAGCTGGACAAGCAAATTTGACAAGGACTTGCTCTCCAATGTATGTGACAAATTGTAATGTACCAGCTTGCTCCAGAAAAGCCCCATCTGAAGGCCAAGGCTTTAGCCCATGGACAGATCCTGTTAGCATGAATAAGTTCATTTATCCCACAGCAGACACTCTCAAGCTGTCTATGACAAGAAACACACAATAATTGTCAAAACGATGTTTCCAGCAGCAGATTTTGAATAGAACCATAGAAAATTAAGCTCTTTTGGCTCTTCTTGTCTGTGCCGAACCATTTTTTGCCTAGCCCCACTGACCTGCACTTGAACAATTTTCCTCCACAGCCCTCTCATCCATGAAACCATTGAAGTTTTTCTTAAATGTTAATGATGAGGAGTAATTCTGCCCACCAAACTGAAAGTTTATGGGCAGCTGTCCTGCCCACTCTGCTCTACTCATGTGAAGCTTGAACCATGTATTGGCATTTTGCCAAAAACACTTTCCTTTGAGCTGCCTTCAGAGCTTTCTGAAGATTAGGGGCAGGGTAAAACATCTAGGTTCTCATGTGAACTGGACTGCCAATCATCCACATCAGATTGAGACAATCACAACTGTCAGAATGTTCAAGTTTATTTATTAGTGTTATAAGCAGGCTTACATTAATATTGCAATGAAGTTACTGTGAAAATTCTGTAGTTGCCACACTCCGGCGCCTGTTTGGGTAGACTGGGGGGAGAATTTAACATGTATTTTGGAATGTGGGAGAAAACTGAAGCCCCCTGAAGAAAACCCATATAAACACAAGGAAAATATGCAGACTCTGCACACAGTGTGACCCAAGTCGGGAATTGAACCCCAGGGTCCCTGGCGCTGTGAGGCAGCAGTGCTAACCATCGTATGATACTCACTTACCGGAGCAATCTTCTGTGTTGAACTTGAGTCAGGAGTGCATTCTCACAGCAGTCAAACAAAGCCTGACAGTGTGAAGACCTCACTTTGGAATTTTGATATATTGAACTGAAGTCTGGACAGACATTCACCCAGAGTCACTGCACCTAGCTCAACTAAATAAAAAAAAAAGTGCATCTTCCTCTGAAAATGAAGCATTTATTAGAGGCAGAGAGAAAATGCAAGGAGAGGAAATCCCAAGCCAGCAACATGTCCAAAACTTAATCACTTGCGGTATCCTGTTTTATTGATAGCTGAACCTTCAGGATTTGGATCAGCCTTAGCAGTCACCTACTAAAACACCTCAGATAATGAAAAAGATCATCTTCACCTTGAAGGACGAAGAAGATTATGGAGAAAAGTTAGATGTCAATGGTTGGATGACTGACCAGCAGTGAGCAGAAGTGAGTAGTTAAATTTGAGAGGATACCAGTCTCTCTCTTTTGGTGCTAGACCTATCAGGTCTGTTATCTTGCCCAGAGCTCCTGGTTTAAACATTCCCCATCAAATTTCAGCCCAAATCAAAGTCAAAAGTGAATTTTTAGTGACTATGATGCACTATCCCTTCTCACATTTATCACAATTGTAACAATTCCTATTACCTCCTACTGAGAGGACCAACTACCAGCTGGAAGTTACTGTCATACAATTGCTCAACCAAATAACTTACTTTCTTGTATTATTTTATTCAATTAGTGAGAATCTTCCTCCCTTAAAGTAAGAGAGCATTTTCTTGGGTAGTCCTAATATTGATTCTCAAATTCTTCATATTTATATCAAACTTGAAGGCATACAGCATGTTTGCCTTCATTGGGCAGGATATTGAGTTTAAAAATTGGTAAATCATGTTGCAGCTTTGTAGAACTTTAGTTAGGCCGCACTTGGAACATAGTGTTCAATTTTGGCTGCCACGCTACTAGAAGGATGTGGAGGCTTTGGAGAGGGGACAGAAAAGATTACCAGGATATTGCCTGGTATGGAGGGCATTAGTTATGAGGAGAGGTTGGAGAAACTTGTTTTTTCTCACTGAAAAAATGGAGGTTGAAATGCAACTGATAGAAATCTACAGGATTATGAGAGGCATGGACCGAGTGGATAGAAGCTTTTTCTCACGGTGGAAGAGTCAATTACTAGGGGTCATAAGTTTAAGGTGTGAGAGGCAATGTTTAGAGGAGGCAAGTTTTTTACACAGCGGGTGGTGGATGCCTGGAACTCACTGCCAGGGTAGATAGTGAAAGCAGATACAATAGTGAGTTTTAAGGAATATATGGACAAATACATGAATAGGATGGGAATAGTGGGATATAGTTCCCAGAAGGGTAGAGGATTGTAGTTCGGTTGGGCAGCCTGGTTGGTACGGGCTTGGAGGGCTGAAGGGCCTGTTCCTGTAATTTTCTTTGTTCTTTGTTCACCAAAAAATTGACACAATTTTAGATGGTCAAATGTGGGACTTGGTTATTACAAAACACAGAATTACAGACCGTATAATACTCATTGGTCCATTAATTTGATCCTCAAACATTCTTTGCTCTGCTTGTATTTGGCTACACCTGCCTTACATACTTATTCATCCTAGAACTCTTTCCTGACCACATAACATCTACCACACTTCAGCTACTGCCCACAAGCTTCACCATATTATTTGCTACGCTATTCTTCTCTAATGCCTGTCAGAATGGAAATGCCCTTGCATTGTTCCACTGATACTTACCAGGCTTGAAGAAAAAGAATCTCCAATATCCTCTCCTTCTGCTGTACAGTTAGCTCTGGGACAAAACAAATATTGACCCTTGTCTCCTTTCTATTTACAATGTACATGCATTCTTTTGTGACAATTTCCACATGTATACTGACTACACCATATATTACCTCACTATATTGACGTTTTAATATCAGTGTTGTCAGAATCCTTGTCCAACATCCTAGATGGATGAAACAGACTTTTAACAACTACAGTCTGACCCTACACAGAGCTTCCAATCCCATTTTAATCAGTGTTCACTAGTTCTGGATCCCTTCAAAGGGAGCAATTTTTTTCTAATGATTTTGAACATCCCTCTCAAATCTCCTTTCCACCTTCTCTAAAGAGAATAACGCTAGTTTCTCCAATTTATCCACATGATCGGAAGACCCTTCTCATTGAAAGCGTTCTCATAAATCCTTTTTGCACCCTTTCTAGACCCTTCATAACTTTCCTAAGATTAAATGTCCGGAATGGAATTAAGTGCCCATACAGTATGCCAGTTGAACACAAACCAATATTTTTATAGTAGTCCATCATAACTTACCTGTTTTTATATTTACATCATGTCAGGTGTACTCTGCCCAGAGACAGTTCTTTAGCTTATTGTCTGCTGATACTTTACTTGGAGCCATTTTCTTGTAGTTTTGGTCAATAGTGGTTTGCCATTGTCATCCCTTTTCAGGGATGACTTGAGATCGGGGAGACTGATCCCAAATCTACTTCTGGGAGAACAGGAATCAAATATATGCTGTTGATGTAAATCTTAACCACACACACTAATCATCTAACCAAGTGAGCTAACCAGTGTCCTTTTTGTACTCTGTGCCTGTTTGTAAAGATTAAGATCCTGTCTGCCTTTCTAACAACTTTCTCAACCTGTTCTATCACCTTCAACAATTTTACACAGATAGCCACTTTTCCCCCAGCTATCCCTGTTTTCTGAACTTCTTTTCAAGCCGAATCCTTCAGATTATATTCCCTCAAAATGTATCACTTCACATTTCTTGGTAATTAAATTTCCAGTGAGCAATGGGCCCATCAATCCCATCTCCTTGTAAAATCTATCGGTATCCTTATCTGCAAATTTTGGAATTATACCCTGTGCATAAGTATCGAAGATACTTATATGTCTCAAAATGCAATGGTCCTATAGTATCAGACCCTGGGAATATCTTCCTCCAGTTTGGAAAATAATTTTTCACCATTACTTTGTTCACCTGCCACTCTGACAGCTTGGTATCCATGCCACCCCTTTTTATTCCATGGGTTTCCACTTGTCAAGAAGGCTGTTATGTGGCATGTTATCAGACACTGTTTCTGTCAGTGTTTTTCACAACTGCACCTATCACAGTGCACATTGTGATATTGAGCAACTACATGTCAGCAGCAGGGTGCCGATGCATCTCGGGAAAATACACAAATCCAAATACATGGCATGTCATACATCAACATTCCATACGGGAAGGATATCAACAAATATTCTCAGCTTTACAGCTGACAGCCTCCCAGATAATGGCAATGAAACATGGGAATCTCTAGCCAATCATCTCCAAAGCTGCAGTAGCCATGTTTGATAAAGGAAATTACAGGAACAAAGATTGGTCCAAAATGCACCTTACAGAAATTGCTTCTGTCATTGAAGCAAGAACACAAATCACCTGACATTGCCCGTCTCCTAACCCTAAAGCACATCACAATCTCATATTAGTCAAGGTGGCTGTGCAACGGATAACATAGTACTGTGTCAGCAAGTATTGGAACAATCCGGGCAAAGAAACGTGAACTGTTAGCGACAAGAGTAACCTTTGCCCGAGATATCAAAAAAGCACTGGACTCACTGCAGTGAAATACTACTGACAGGAACAAGTCTGCTGGCTAGAGAATTACTCTGGGATAGATATGAGAGATATTTCTCTACCTGTACTTGATGATCTTCTGCATCAAGCTTGTGGTTGTTGGAAGTCAATCGTCTCAGCCCCAGGATATCACTTCAAGAGTTCCTCAGCAAGAGATCCAACCATTTTCGGCAGCTTCATCAATGACTTTCCTTCTATAATAAAGCGATTATAATTTCTTAAATCTTTTCCACTCCAGATTTATTCTTACACCTTTATTGAATAACAATAGAACATTTCTTTCCTCCCATATCTTTCATTAACACCTTATTTCCAGAAATGTTTAGTAACTAGTCCCAACCATTTTAAGCCAGGTCTCCATTATTGCCAAGACACCAGATTCCTATGTGACTATTAATATCTACAGTTCACAAGTTTTATTTATTATGTTTCATGCATTCACAATTATGCACTGTTAACCTGAATTAGAAACTTTACTGGATTCCATCTTAATTTCACTTTGTGACTGCATAATTCCTCATTATTTCTTACTTTGGTGCTATTTTCCCTCCCAAATTTTTGTGCAGTATGTTGCCTTTTCTAAAGTATATTCTGATTCCCAAACTCTGATCTAACCCTCCCCAATAGCACTCAGAATCTGCACCACGAAGACATTGGTCCCAGCTCTGTAATGATGCAACATATCTAGTCTGTGCAAATCCCACCTCCCCCAGAGCTGGTACTAATGCCCCTGAATTTAAAGCCTTTCCTCTGCACCATCTCTCCAGTCAGGTATATATTTACCCAACCCTCCTATTTCTACACTAACTAGTGTATGGCACTGGGAGCAATCCAGAGATTACTACTACCTTGGAGGTCCTGCATTGTAATCTCATTCCTTGCTTCCTAAATTCAGCCTGCAGGACTTTATCCCATATTCTGCTTATGTCATTGGCACTGACATGGACCATGACCTCTGGCTATTCACTTTCACCTCTCAGAGTCCTCCACTGCTGCTCAGTGATGTCCTTGACCCAGCCATCAGTGAGGCAACATACGATCTTGGAAGGACTTATGAGGCCACAGAATTGCCTATCTAATTCCCCATCACTATTCCTTTCCCAATCTTTCTCCAACCTCAATCTCCTTCTCTGCACAGCTGATCCAATGTGGTGAACTTTGCCCTGGCTGAGTATTGCTGAGAGTACTCCAGAGGGGCCATCACTCTCTCCAGTGTTCAGAACTGAATACAAGAAGCAAGATGCACTGCGGGGATGCTGTTCTACCTGTTTGCCTGTCTTAGGAGTCATCTATTTCATTTGTGTCTAAATTCTTCTAAGTTGTGGGCTGATTGTGGTCCCTTGGCAGAGAGGGTCACATGACACAGGTAATTAATTAGGACCTGTTTCCCGTGCTGTGTTGTTGTAGGGATCAGGTGAAAGGTCACCTTAACAACCCTGGACTTGCACAGCAGATTCGACTCTGGAAGCTGACTGGCAGCACGAAGCTGACTGGCAGCACAAGGCTGCAAAACCTCTGCAGTTTGGTTGTGTGTAAGTAAATGTTACAGTTGTTATTTATCTAACTAATGAAGCAGAGTAATTACATTGGTGATGAGGATAAAATTGAAAAAATGGTCTCCAGATTGTGAGTATAAAACACCGTTGACATTAAGAAACAGAACAGTGCCAGCAAATATGTCCATATTCAGATAGATTGGCCCTTTGATGCCTCCCTACGAAGGATTACACACAACAAATTGAGCATTTACAATACTACTTCCAGGCCTCAGGGATGTATCAAAGTGACTCCAGCTACTCAAGTTTGGAATGCCAGGGCTGGAGCTATTTTAGACGACGCTTCCTGCACAAGTGGATTCCCAGGGGAGAATGGTTTCCCAGACATCACAAAGGGCACTGGATGCACATCCCTTGGGGTCTGAGGTTCTCTACCATATCTATATTTAATTTGACTTAATTAAACTATCAGAAATAAACAAGACTAAACAAATAAACCAGCAGCTTCTTAAACTGATATCATTTATGAATCCCAGAGTCCAAAGTAAAGTAGGAATAAGAACTTATAACTAATTATCAGAAAAAATACCAAAAACACACTGTTCCATAAGCTTGCATCAAATTCCATGCCTAAGGCAGAAAAGTTAAAGAGGAGCAAGAGAATGAAAATGACAGGAGACAGGAAGCTCAGGCTTATGCTTGCAGGCTGAAAGCAAATATTCTGTAAAGTGGTCATCATCTCTGCAATTAGTCTTCCCAACATTGAAGAGACTGTATAGGGAGCAGCAAAGGCAGTACAGCACAGTGAAAGGAGCAGAAGTAAATCACTATTTCAATTGGAAGATGTGTTTGAGCCCTTGGGTGATGAGAAGGGAAGCAGCAAAAAGAGCAGCAGGGGAAGCAGTGGCATAATGTTATCATCACTAGAAATCCAGAGAGCCAGGGCAATGCTCTGGAGATTTGGGTTCAAATCCCATTATGGCAGATGGGGAAGTTAAATTGATGACCATGAAACCATTGCTCACTATCACAAAAACCTATCTGATTCATTAATGCTCCTTATGGGTCTGGGTCTACATGAAACTCCAGACGCACACAGATTGGATTGACTCTTAAATACCCTTGAAAAAGCCACTCAGTTCAAGACCGATTAGGGATGGCAATAAATGCTGGCACAGTGATTCCCACATCCAATGAATGAATCGAAAAGTGCAACAAAAAGGGAGGGGTTTAATTGGAGTAATGAAGGCAGGGGGGTTGTATAAGGAAAAGTCCCTTTAGAATGGTGAGAGGGAAGTGAAATGGAAAATGTGTTTGGAGGATTAGGAGAACCCGATTGCAACTCTGAGAGTGGGGAACAGAAGTGACCCTTTGGTGTCAATTTCTGTAACTTATGTTTACACTGAACAGAAACCTACAGTCCAGCAGACTGGATCAAATTATGCATTACAAAGCACTGGAATTGTCATCCAACATCCTGTTATAATAATATGAAAATCAGGTACTTGCATCACTGTGGTGTGAAAAGATGCAGTCAGGTCCTTAACTATACAAAGCTGAAATTCTAACCCACTAGTGTTAACAGCTGACTAACACATTGAACCATAGACTTTCAACCAGTGTCAGAAAGTGATGGCCTGCTGTAATGACAAGACTTTAATGTGCGTTATCTACCTGCTCTTGAAAACTGTACTGAAATATCTGATGCCCTGAGCTGCTTGGAGCCTGCATTGAAAGTTTGTGCAGGCATCAACATAGCCCAGTGACATCGGATTCACAAAATCTCCTGTTTTACATCAACTGCATAAAGCAGCTATGTTTAAAAAGTTCAGGGAAATTGACTTGAAATTAGGGATTTGGATGGTCATCAGGGTCAGAAGTCAAAAATGGGGAGTGGGATGGGAGAGAGAGAATAAGAGTGGATTGGAGGTGGGGGGGCTGTTGAGTTTGTTTCAGGTCAGGGTATTTAAAATAGTTATGCGCAAGTTAGAAGTGATTTTATTTTTTCTAACCTTTTCTGGGTAATTATCAGTGTAACCCTGGTAGAACATCCGTAGATGGCAATTTAAATTGTTTTGTTGGATGGTTCCCAGCACAGTACAATTGTCCAGAGAAAGTGAGCACTTCTGGACAATTGCTGTGCAAATACTTGTCTTGGAAGTTTTGAAAAGAATTCCTCAGCACTCCTTTGGGGTACACCCTAAATCTTACACAGAGAACCAAGGAAATACAGAGCACTATAGAATCTATGTAGTGCAGGAGGCCATTTGGCCCAATCAAGCCTCTTCCAACAACAATCTTACCCATACCCCATTTCCATGACACCACATATTTACCCTGCTAATTCCCCTAATTCTAAGGGGCAATTAGCATGGCCAATCAACCTAATCCTCACATTTTTTGGACAGTGGGAGGAAACTGGAGAACCCAGACAAAATCCACACGGACACTGGAAGAATATGCAAACTCCACATGGTCACCCAAGACTGGAATTGAACCAGGGCCTCTCACACTATTAGGCAACAGTGTTAACCTCTGCGCCACCATGCTGCTCACATACATAGCAGAAAAATAAATAATGCTTTATTAAATCAGTTTGGATTTTGTGTAACAAAAAATGATAATGTACCACTCATCAGAAACTCAAAAGATTAGCATGTAAGCTTCCAATGTGTTAATTACAAGTCATACAAGCCCATTTCACGTATTGGCTTCACATAGTATTCAACAATAACAGAATAACTTGCATTAATGCAGCATAAGGTATCAAGCTGGTGTCAGGGGAATGTACACCCATGTGGCTACTCTCATCTCTGGAAATCAACCAAAGTTTGAACGTACTTTATTAATAAAGGAAAAAACAGAGGAAAGAAATTCAACATAACCTAAATTTATTTTTTAAAAAAGTGTTACTTTTTGGAAACTAGTAGATTTGACTTTTTTCATTTCATATTTAATAATGTCATATGCTTACAGAATACATTTCGTATGCCTCATAGCATTAGGGACCCAGGTTCAATTCTGGCCTCGGTGACTATCAATGTACAGTTTGTACATTCTCCCCGTGTTTGCATGGTTTTCCTCTGGGTGCTCCAGTTTCCTCCCACAGTTCAAAGATGTGCAGGTTAAGTGCATTGGCCATGGTAAATTACCCGTTAGTATCCCAAGACGTGTAGATTGGGTAAATACATAGGGTTAAGGGAATAGGGTCTGGGTGGGATGCTGTACTGGAGGGTCGGTGTGGACTGATGGACCAAATGGCCTCCTTCTGTACTGTAGGGATTCTATTTAGAATGACAATCACAATATACATCTTTTCCTACATTAGCAGTGCTGCACAGATGCAAGCTATATCTAATGTGGGATTTTGTGTTTCTCTACAAAATGGATATGTTATATATGTAAGTTGGGGTGCCTGCTGTCGCTTTAACAGTCAGGTGTCCCCCCCCAGGGGTTAGCTCCATTGGAGAGTCAGTTCAGGACTGACTGTGAAACTGGAGATCTAAAATAAGCTCCTCCCTAGTTAAGTTCTACAGATCTACCTCGTGATCTTTTTACACATGACAAACAAGACCCAAACATAGGATCAAATCTCCCACTGGAAAACCCTTAATCACAAGCACAAACTATACTCCAATTGATCGGCAACTGCAATACCACTGGCAGAAAGTAAGTCAAATTTTAAATTTACCCCCTGAATTTATTCAAACCAAAACCATAAAGTCAGATCCATGCAACTGCTTAACTGATGGACAAGTTGAAGCTCAATACCATAGGTTTCATGTTTTGATTAAGTTTCACCGCTGCCTTAAACAGAACTTTATCAGCATCTCTGCCCCAAGGCTATTTATTCATGGATGGTCAGGCTGGGTTCCACAATTGGCATGCTATCCTGACGTCAATATAGCCCTCTCCAAACATCCAGGGGTGAGCTGACAGTGGCTGCCCTTAACATCAAGGTAGCAGTTCCCAAATCACATGAAATTGGAGGTAACTCACCTCCTTACTTCCAAAACCTGTGCCTACACGGCACGAGTCAGGAGTGTGGTGGAATACGCTTCACTTGCCTGGATAAGTCCAACCCCAGCAGTCAAGAAGTTAACATCATCCAGAACAAAACTTGATTGGTACCTCATCCACCACCAATATATAGTAAATACGGAGTGTGCTAATCTACATATCCACTAAAACAATTTACCTTGAAAGCATCTTCCATGTACATCACCTGCATTACCAAGAAAAGTTCTCAGAGAAACAAGTTTTAGTAAGGAGCGGAAGGAAATCAGCATTAGTAGAGAAATGGTTTTGGGGGAATTGATAGGATTGAGGATGGATAAATCACCAAGTCCTGATAATCTTTAACTCAGGGTACTTAAAGAAGTCACCCTGGAAATAACAAATTCATTGGTGGTTATTTTCCGAAATTCTTTGGACTCTAGACTGGTTCGTACAGATTGGAGGATAGTTAATGTAAGCCCACTATTCCAAAACAGAGATAGAAAAAATGTATCTATAGACCAGTGAGCCTAACATCGGCACTGGGAAAGCTGCTAGTCTATTATCAAGAATTTCACAATTCAACATCTGGAAGGCAGTGATATAATCAGACAAAATCAGCATGGATTTACAAAAAGGAAGTCATACTTGATGAATCCACTGGAATTCTTTGAAGATGTAGCTAATAGAGTTGACCAAGGAGAACCAGTGGATGTGGTTTAGTTAGACTTTCAGAAAGCTTTTGACAAGGTCTCACATAACAGACTTCAGTATCAAGTTAAAGCACATAGGGTTGCAGATAATGCCTTCAGAGGGATAAAAAGCTGGTTTGATTTATTGTCATGCATTAGTATAAAATATTGTTTCTTACATGCTATACAGCTTACCTTTTGGAGGAGAGTACAGATTATAGTGTTACCATAGCTAGGGTGCAAGATAGCTCCATTCAAATATCTAATGGCAGTAGAGAAGAAGCTGTTTTTGAGTCGGTTGTTTCGTGACGTCAGGTTTTTGTATATTTTTCCTGATGGAAGAAACTGGAAAAGAGAACATCTGGGATGCGTGGAGTCCATAATTATGCTGGTTGCTTTTCTGAGGCAGTAGGAAGTGTCAATGGTTGAGAGGCTGGTTTGCATGATGGATTGAGCTATGAATTTTTGTAGTTTCTCACAGTCTTGAGCAGTGCAGCAGCCATACCAAGCTGTGACACAATCAGAAAGGATGCTTTCTATGATGCATCTGTAAAAGTTGAAGACAGTTATAGCTAACATGCTAAATTTCCTTAGTCTGACAAAGTAAAAACACAAGTAAGAACACAAAACCTCACATGGCTTTGTGAATGGAAAATCATGTCTCACAAATTTGACTGTTTTTTGAAGGGGTAACCAAGGTAGATGAGGGCAGTTTCTACATGGACGTTAGCAAGGCCTTTGATAAGGTGCCGCATGGTATGTTGTTGCATCAGGTTAAATCTCACAGGGTCCTGGGTGAGGTATCTAAATGTGTACAAAATTGGCTTCTTGACAGAAGCTAGACAGTCATTATAGAAAATTGTTTTTCAAACCAGTGGTATGCCTCAGGGATCATTGCTGGATCCATTGTTATTTGTCATTTATATTAATGATTTGAATGAAAATATAGGGGGCATGGTTAGTAAATTTGCAGATGACACTAAGATTGGTGGCACAGTGGACACTGAAGGAAGTTATCTCCAACTGCAACAAGATTTTGATAAATTGGGCCAGTGAGCTGACCAATGGCAGATGGAATTTAATTCAGACAAGTACGAGGTGATGCATTTTGGTAGGTTGAACTAGAGTAGGACTTACTCAGTTAATGGTAGGGCACTGGGGAGAATTACAGAACAAAGATCTAGGGGTACACGTTCATAGTTCCTTGAAAGTGGAGTCACAGGTGGACAGAATGTGAAGAAGGTTACATCAGTCAGAACATTGAATACAGGAGTTGGAATGTCTTGTTGAAGTTGTACAAGACATTGGTAAGGCTACACTTGGAATATTGTGTGTAATTCTGGTCACCCTATTATAGAAAGGGTATTATTAAACTAGAAAGAGTGCAGAAAAGACTTACTAGGATGCTACTGGGACTTGATGGATTGAGTTATAAGGAGAGGCTGAATAGACTGGGACTTTATTCTCTGGGGCGTAGGAGTAGTCTTATAGAGGGCTATAAAATAATGAGGGGTAGAGATCAGCTAGATAGTCAATATCTTTTCCCAAAGGTAGGGGAGTAAAAAAACAAGAGGGCATAGGACATAAGGAATAGGAGCAGGAGTAGGCCATCTAGCCCCTCGATCCTGCCTCGCCATTCAACAAAATCATGGCTGATCAGAAGTGGATCACTTCCACTTTCCTGCTTTCTCCCCATAACCCTTAATTCCCTTGTCTATTAGAAACCTATCTACCCAATGACTTAAATATATTCAGCAAGGTAGCCTCCATTACTTCAATGGGCAGAGAATTCCAGAGACTCACCACTCTGAGTGAAGAAGTTCCTCCTCAACTCTGATCTAAACTGTCCCCCCTTATTTTGAGGCTGTGCCCTCTAATTCTGCTATCTTTTCTAAGCAGGAAGAATCTCTCTACCACTACCCTATCTAGCCTCTTCATTATCTTACGTCTCTATAAGATCCCCCCTCAGCCTTCTAAACTGGAGTACATAGAACATTACAGCCCAGAACAGGCCCTTCGGCCTTCGATGTTGCACCGACCAATTAAGAAAAAGCAATGACCCTCTACCTAAACCATTCCCTTTTCATCCATAAACTTATCTACTGACCTCTTAAACGCCCCCAAACTTGGCGCATTAGTACAGACCCAGTCTATTCAATCTCTCCTCATAGGCTAACCCCCTCATCTCCAGTATCAGCCTAGTGAATCTTCTCTGCATTCCCTCCAAGGCCAATATACCATTTCGCAAATACGGCAATCAAAACTGCACATAGTAGCAAGTTGCAGCAAGACCTCCCTGCTTTTATATTCTATCCCCCTCGCTATAAAGGCCAACATTCCATTCGTCTTCTTGATCACCTGCAGACTGGATTTTTGCAATTCATGCACAAGGACCCCCAGGTCCCTCTGCAGCTTTTTGCCCTTTAAATAATAATCCCTCCTACTATTATTTCCACCAAAGTGGATAACCTCACATTTGCTAACATTATACTCCATCTGCTAGATCCTCATCCACTCACTCAGCCTAGCCAGATCTCTCTGCAGACTTTGTGTACTCCACACAATTTGGTTTTCCACTCATCTTCCTGTCATCAGCAAATTTTGTTATCCTACACTCAGCCCTTCCTCCAGATCGTCTCTGTAAATGGTAAACAGTTGAGGCCCCAGCACGGAGCCCTGTGGCACTCCACTAGTCACCAACTGCCAACCAGAATAGCACTCATTGATTCCAACTCCAACATAGAGTGAGAGGAGAGATACAAAAGTGTCCAGAGGGGCAAGTTTTTCTCAGAGGCTGGTGTTAGAGGGAGTAGTAAAGGAGGGTACAATTTTGTCTTTTAAAAAGCATTTAGATAATTAGATGATTACGATTGGTATAGAGGGATATGGGCAATTGTGATTAGCTTAAGGGTTTTAAAAAAAGGCAGCATGGACAAGTTGGGCCGAAGGACGAGTTTCCATCCGTAAACCTTTATAACTCTATTAGAATTAAGAGCATGAGTAGGCTATCTGGCCCTTTGAATCTGCTATGCCATTCAATAAGATCACAACTGATCTTTTTGTAGACTGAGCTCCACTTACTTACCTGCTCACCATAACCCTTAATTCCTTTATTGTTCAAAAATTTATCTACCCTTGCCTTAAAAATATTTAATGAGGTAGCCTCAACCACTTCATTGGGCAGGGAATTCCAGATTTACAACCCTCTGTGTGAAACAGTTCCTCCTCAACTCAGTCCTAAATCTGCTTACCCTTATTTTGAGGCAATATTCCCTAGTTCCAGTTTCACCTGTCAGTAGAATCAACTTCCCTGCTTCTATCTCGTCTATTCCCTTCATCATCTTACGTTTCTATAAGATCTCCCCTCATTCTTCCAAATTCCAATGAGTATAGCCCCAGTCTACTCAATCTCTCCTCATAAGCCAACCCTCTCAACTCCAGAATTAACTTAGTAGAGATCTTGGTGGGTAGCAGATAGAAAGTAAAGAGTTAGCATAAATGGTTTTTTTTCTGATTGGCAGTGACTAGAGGTCAGAAGCAGATATCTGCGCAAGACATTCTTCACATTCTACATTAATGATTTGGAAGAGGGAACCGAGTGTATTATCTCCAAATTTGTAGATGATACAAAATTGGGTGGGAAGGCAAGTTGTGAGGATGGGGAGATGTTTCAGTACAATTTGAACAGGCTGAGTTTGTGGGCATATATATGGCAGATCAGTATGTGCATAAATGAGCAGTTATCCACTTTGGTAGCAATAATAGAAAGACAGATGGAATGATTGTAAATTGGGAAAGGTGAATACTCAGACTGTTGGATTTCTTGTGCATCAGTCACTGAAAGCACACAGGTACAGCAGGCAGTAGACAAATTATATGTTGGCCTTCATAACAAGAGGATCTGAGTATAGATCAAAATATGTTTTGCTGCAATTGTATAGGGTGAAGCCACACCCGGAATAGTGTGCAGTTTTGGTGTTCTTAACTGAAGAAGGATATCCTTGCTACTGAGGGAGTATACCAAAGGTTTATTAGACTGATTCGTTGGATGGCAATAGTCAGGATTTTATTAACTGGAGTTTATAAGAGTGAGGAGGAATGTTATAGAAAGTTAAAATTCTAACATGGTAGACAGGGAGTCCAGAACTAGGGGATCATTGTTTCAGGATTAGGGGTAAATGACTTCACCCAGAGGGTGGTGAATGTATGGAATTAACTATCATAGGAAGTAGTTGAGACCAAAAAAATCTGATTGCAAGAAGGAATCAGGTATAGTTCTTGGGGCTAAAAGGATATGGGGGTGAGGAGGGAGATATTGAATAGATGGCCATAATCAAAATGAATGGCATTGCAGCTTGAAGGCCTAAATGGCCTACTTCTGCTTTTAATTTTTATGTTTCTAAAAGCAAGGGCACCAGTTGCATGGGAACACCATCACCTGCAAGTTCCCCTCTTGTCACTGGGCCATATTTTAAAACATCATTATGTTGCATAGTTTGATTTTTCTTATTCTCTGTGGAACTAAAATTACCTATGATTGAATGTCAGCAATTTCCATGATAAGCTGCTGCATTATAAGTTGGCTATAAAGGTGCATAATATTCATTAATTTGACACTTTTTGGTGTCAAAAATATTAGGAAAAAGTGCACATGAATTAGAAACCAAAATGAAGAGAACTCAATTTATATATTTCAATGACTTTATACTGAAAGAAATGGCTATGAGGTTGAAAAATTGATGATCGAAAATGCAAAAGGAATTTGATTGATTTTATTTTGTACTAAGCAAAATCCAACTACTCACAATGAATGAATATAAAAAAGGCCACAAAACCCCAAACCCTAATATGGTACTTCATAAAAAGGTCTTTTGCCCTGGGAAAAAGTCATTTTACAAAACATATCACAGCACAAATACAGAAAAAATGCTTTAGAAACATTTTATAATACTATGTACAAATAATTACATCACTAACAAGCTGCAAAAAAACTTAACACAACATAGAACCACATGGATCACAAGCACATTTTCATACTGAAAATACAGTAACTATGAAAAAACCAGGACGAACCATATCTGGTTCAGAACAGCAAACCAATCAACAAGTTAAAAACAAGTGACAGCTTTACCAGCTTACATTATGAGCCAAGTGCTGGAGGTGTATATAAATGGACATACAAATTAATTATGTCATGTATGCTCAGTAATATGCACCCTTTATTAAAAATGTAAAACTCATCTATTTTATTGAGCAATAAAAGCAGTATCGAAACAAATTCTATCCTTTGGTCTTGAACATCACCACCTCTCAAGTACATTTAAGGAACCTTTTGCTTTTCTGAAAGACCAACATTGTTGAGATCCTGTGTTTAAATATATCAAATTTAAAGCAAATATCAGACCAGTGTAACGCAGATTTTTAAACTGATTTTGTTCAAAACTTACAATTTTAAATATGGTACGTCAAGACAATCCATAATCCTACCAAATATTTATTTTCTCTTCCATAAACAGAACTTAACTGCATGTTTTGAGGATACAGTGGCATTTAACTGTTCAGTAGGAAATAATGTATTAATACATTAAACTGCAAAGCCATGTAAACATGAATGATACTGCAACGAAATGGGTCAATATCAAGGCTATACAGTACATTAAATAGTGCTGTAAATAGTTCATTTTGAAAACTCAAAAATGAGTTCAATTATTGTTTAACTGTTAAATCCATGGTGTACTTTAGACTAATATTTTGTGATCAAGGACAATCAGAATGCAATTATAGTCAAACTAAAAATGTTGCTCTTTGTTTTTAACTACTAATTGATGCCCCAATTTGAATTGTGTGTTGTGTGGACTAAGTCATGTTCTTGCTACCATATATCTTGGACTACTTCATTTTACTTCCCCTGCCTTCTCCATAAAATTCATCATGTTTCTTGAACTAAAAGCAACACAGTGAAAGATGTGATTATCAATCAGCTTGATTAATAAAAATCTGTAGGATGTTAGGTCCATACCCAATTATACAGAAACATAAAAGACTTAATGTTATTGTTTACTAAGCAGCTTTAGGAAGGAGGGAAAATATCAATAATGCTGAAAAATTTAAAATGATCTAATACTTATGTAGAGATGGTCAACATATGATGGATACAGACAGGCATCACTGTATCAGTTTATTTTTCAAACTCAAGTCTTTGCTCAAGGAAGAAAGATACATAAGGAGTAGACGCAAAATAAAATTGTTTTCGTGAATAGATGACCACAGGTATTAATTTGAAAATTAAGAGGTAACGATTAAAGTGGTTTTTAAAAGCCTGAAAAGTCAGACATTGCAATTTTTTTGCCTCCAATTAGGCATTACTCATGAGCAGCAGTTGTCTGCTACTGCAATGATCTTCACTGCTTTGAATCAATTCACAAATCAGCCCAATCAACCAAATAAGGTTGCAAAGGAGGCAAGTCAGTGCTTTGATCTGAAAATTAAAGGATACTCACAAAAATAATCTGTACAGCAATGTTGCTTACTAGTGTCACTTCAGTGATAACAGAACTTTGCAACATCTATTGGTCAGAAATCAAATGCTTAACTGTCACAAGAGTGGATTGGATTTAGCAATTTACAATTAACATGAGCAAATCAGAAGCTGAGTTAAATACGTCAGAAAGCCATAAGAGTAATAACTGAATATTCCTCAAAAACAAATTTCATATCTTGGAGATAAGAATGCAAACTCTGAAGAGCTTGTGAAGGGAAATCCAAATGCAACATCTGTATTTGTGATAGTTCCAAACTCATCTTCATAGATGCAATTGCTATTAGTTGAAAAAAGTATCTTTGCAAAAAGTAATGAAGCTCTTTCAGGAGCCCAAGATTCATTTAATTAGGAAGCTGCTTGGATATAGACTGACAAAGACAGCACAGTTTATCTGGTATGTGCACTCTGGAGCAGAAGAAAAGATTTCACACAAAAACTTGTAAAAAGACTGGTGGACTGTATTGCTATGGTTCAAATTAAATGTTACATCAGTTTGGATGGAACTTTTCTATCAGCAAAATGAACCCAGTTTGCTGTGGATAACAAGCATCATTTTCTTGCTCTTAAATCTGTTTTCAACAATGATATAATTTCAGATTAATAAGCAGTTTTCAATTGAAAAATCACTACAATTTCAACAATATTGAAGCAAGATTTGAATTTATGTAAAATGCTTCGGTATCATGATCACACCTCAGCATTACCTAAATAACAAGCAAACCATGTATTTTGAAATATTCAGACATGCAGTCTTGTGATCAGACAGCACTCGTGTTAATTTCTTCCATCTCTATACGTCTAGAAAGTTATTACTAGTAGAGTCAGTATTAAATCAGTTTTACAAAAAGTTGCATTTACACTTTTCAGAACTGACTGGTGAAGGTTCAAAAAAAAAAAAAACAGCTTATACTTTACAATGCTGCACAGAAACTACTCTGAATTAGTTACACTAGAATCGGTTTTAATTATTGGTGCAATTATTCAAAGTGTCCTTTTTTACAGCATATTTAAGATTATAATTTCAACACCTCAATCAGAAAAAGCAGTAAAACTTGTTTTATTAATGTAAATGCAAGTGATTGTAAAGTGAGGGAATTAAATGATTTAAAATGCTAACTAGTTAAGGGTGGTGAGTGTGTCTGATGTTTAGCAATTGTGGGGTTAAATGCCTAATTCTGTGAAAAGAAATTAGATAAAATGGGAAAGAGACAGTTAAAACCCTCATTGATGATTCTTTGAATCATTGAAATGAGCAAAGTAATGCTTATGCAAAGAGGCAAAGCCTTCGTCAAAAGCATCCCTGCAGTAAGCATGAACAAATCTGTAGTATTTTTCTTGTATTCGAGTATCTGCATACATGTTCCCCAGAGGAAGGAGACTTCCATATTGACTAAATTAAAAAAAAATGACAAGGCAGATAAAAGATTGTTCTGCAAATAAGACTGATCAAAGATCATAAGGTTGTATATTAATCTCCTCCTGCAGCAACACTCTGGCAGCACAACACATCATGTACTGTTGCCCAATACCAATAAATTCTCTATTCTTTTATGTTTATAAAGTTTACATATTTCTGCAAACCACTGGGTAACCAGACAACATATTAAATAGTTCTAAATAAACATGACAACATTTTTGGCTTTAAATAGGATTCAAGTTAAACATTTCCATTTAGGTTCATCATGGTCTCTAGTTTCCAACGAGGAATATTAGCCAAAGTGTGGAACAAAAGGCACACAATACCTCCACCTAAAAAGCAGAATGATCTGCCCATTTACTCTGTTATTTTGATTGTCCAAAATTTTAAATGGCTCCCTATGCTTATGTCACACAATTTGTGGATCAGCTGTGTCAACATTTCCACTTGATGCAGACTACTTCTGCAAGTTTTTACAAATTTTGACAGCTATTTCCCCAATCAAACCTTACCCAGTTTTAGATTATGTTTCACTTTCTTTAATTCAGACATATTGAATCCCAAAAGCACAAATGGTTTATATTTCATTGCTTTCAAGCACAGTCTTTGTTTAGTGCTGAACACTAGGGCAACATCACTCTTCCACAGCCACAAGACCGAAGATAACATCTCGATTTCTTTATTACTGGGATATGGTTGCTTGTGAAAGTAGTCAAGTAGGAATAGCTTCCTTTCGTCATAAGAGCGTTCCTCAAAGCCTTTTGGAACCAGGGCCAAGACCGTGGATGGGTCCGATGATGGGGGTGTGTGTGAAGTGTTTGCAGTGTCATTCAGTGCAACAGGGGAATAATTGTTTGTCATTGCATCAGCCTTTGCTCGTTTAGGAGGAGGCAATGCCAGATCTCTCTTATCCCCATTTGAAAGTTCATTCTTGTGCTTCTTGATAGTTTCTGGAAACTCACGCTTTGACTGAACGCATTTTTGAAAAGTATTATTTTGCTGTTTATTAAGGCCTCTACAACGCAATAGATGAAGGGATATTGTTGAATTTGTCATGCTATCTGTGTACACACCAAGGCAATGAATGCATTTGAAAGCTGGTATTTTCAGCAGTGGATGAATCATAGATGCAACATGATGCTCTTCCTGCAAATGGCTTTCATATTTTGAATTTGAAAAGTGTTTCAAACAAAATGGACATTTTGATCTTTGAGGCTCTTCTATTATTACAGAATCGTTCACACTAATTACCTCTTTTTGGCTGCATACCTCAATTAATAAAGGTGCATGAGGAGACGACATTTTGTTTGGAATAAGTGTCAAGTGAATATCATTAGGACCCATTTTAACTTCTGGTAACTTAATAGTAAAGTTGAAACTGCCACCATTAATTTCACTGATAGTTGAAACTCCATCTTTAACATTTTCAACAGCTTCAAATCTCAGCTCAGCATGCAAGGTCTTTACATGTTCTGAAAGTTTCGAGAGGTCATGGAACGTTGAAGAGCAGAATAAACAAGTCAGGCCATGCATCAGTAAGTGGGAAATTAGCACATTTTTATCCACATAGCTTCTACAGAAAAGACACTTACTTATGTGAGCACGTACTCTCTGCAGGTAAGTAGCACAGGCTACAATCTTCTCAGGTTTCTTAGAACGTTCCACAGCTTTATGTGCTGTTGCAACATGATTATCATAAGTACTCAGTGGCAGCAATGCACTGCACACTGAGCAACTCTTCCACTGTTGAGCCTTGGTAGGCTGTGTTGTCAAGTCTACAACTGCAGGTACTGGTGCACTCTGTTTCTGTCCCACTGCTCCAGATGTAACTGTAATTTCAGGGGAGGATCCTTTTGTTTGTTGTTGAGAAACAGAAGTAATTGTATTTGTTTGGGAAATATTAAGTGGCACTTGAGTTGTTGAAATTATCCCATGTTTATTACCTGCTACATCACCTGGTGTAACAGGCAAAGAGAACTGAACTGGAGTTAGAGTGTATGCAGGAACACCATTGACATGTTTGTTGCTCTGGATTAGATGTCGCACTGTCTGTGAACCAGCTGGCAGAGCATTTCCTGGGATATGATCCATCGTCAATCCTTGTGGCATCAAAAATGCTTGAGGAAGAACAGGACCTACTGCTCGGATGGTAAGGTTATTTTGGGTGACCTGAAAAGTAGCAGACACAAGGTTAACATGCCCTGGTTTCGGAGTTCCTCCAGGGCCAGCTGTAGATACAGCTACTGGAATTATATTGTTTTGTAAAGGGAAAGAATTCACACTTGGCCTTAGTGATCCCAAAGCTACTGGCTTCATACTTTGAGGAAGTGTCAATACATTAACTGCTTGTTGCATGGATGTGCTCACAGGTGATCTCACACAGGAAGTTGATGGTACAGGTGGAGTGATATTGGCTGTTGATTTCACACATGAAAATACTGGTCCAATTGGCCTAACATTGTGTGCTGATGCAGATGACTTAACACAGGAAAGTACATGTCCAGTTAATATGGCATTCGGTGGTGATACTGCTGATCCAACACTGGGAAGCACCGGAAGAGAAGAATTGCTCATCTGAGGTTTAGGAGCAATCTGTAGCTTGGGCCTCAGCTCTGTTATATGGCCAACTGTGGCTTTTACTGGACCTTCGACTTCCTTATGTCTATCCAGAATGTGATAGAGTAAGGCATCATAGGTGACCATTTTCATTTGGCATCCTTTACAAAAATACTTATATACAGAAAGTAGTGCCTGTTCCTCTACCTGACCAATATAAGTATTTACTAAATTGCCAAAGTGAGACAGAAAAACATGTTTCTTTATGGCATACAATGATACATCTTTGTATGAGCATACTCTGCAAAAATAAACAGGTTGGACTAGGTTTGACATTTTGCCCTGAAACATTTTGGGTTGGATCGGTCGTATTTGATCTGTACTGGCGTGGTTAGCAACACCTTTCCGAGTTTCAGAATGAAATATTTTAATATGTTTCTTCATGCTCTTGGGATGAGAGATAAATACACAATTAGGACAGCTAACCATCAGTTCCACATCCATTTCATCCTCATGGGAACATCGCATGTGACTTTTGTAAGCAGAAATAAATTTTGTTGAAAAATTACACAGGCTGCAGCAGTATGGTTTTGCTCGGTAGGCCTACAAATAAAAAAATACATTTTTAAAATAGAACAAATTAGATTTATATTACACCTTACTCAACTCATGACTGTCCAAAAGAAATTAATGTTTTATCCAAAACAATGCCATAAGAATCAGGCAACCGCCGATATGCACTGTTATTGGATCGTAACTACAGGATTAGAAGAGTTTGGGGAGAAGCCGGGACATTCACTCCTCCATTACTGATTGCTAAGGCCACCAAGCAAGTAGCCATAGAGGAGCAATTTTTTTTGTTTTTTTAAAGACAGTCAGGTTAGGACAGAGCTTGGCCATTGACTATTAAGGCTTTCAAATGATGAATGAGCACTTGACAAGGGATGACTGACACTCAAACTATAACCCAAAAAGGAATCATCTTTACAAGAGATGCAAGTAAATTGCTAATATAAATCTGTTTTGAAACCCTCTACTTCCCCCACTCATCCACAGTTCATTGCATACGTCAGTTTTCAGCCAAAACAAATGTGAAAATTTTTTTTATCATCAATGTTTTATGTTCTTTGTTATCCAAATATTAGATCCATAGTAACATTCTTGAACAGTGACTTTTTTCTACAGCTTTCAAAAGATACACTTGTTGCCCAACAGGATTTTTAAAAGTTGGTTTCAAAAGTTTAAATTGTATATGCTAAACGACATTAAAGACCAGAGATAGTACTTTTACATTTAAAGCTTGCTTATTATGACGTACTATTAAAAGAGGATAAACTCATAACTGGTCCAGTTTAGTGAACTGCTCCCAAACATCAAAGCATATTGTGAATTGTTACAAAGCAAAAAATATTAGAAAAATGCAAGAGTCAATTTAAGTTCATAAATTGAATCTCAAGCATGTACTTGGATTACCTTGGATTTTTTACTTGGATGCCATAATGAGAGGTCATTCCATGAAGTATTCTTAATGTAGTAATCACCTGGATTATAACTTTTAAATGCCTGCAAATACATAAACATTTTTAGTTGTAGCAAATTGGGATTTATATTAAAAAAAAAACACAAAACACATTTCTGTAGTCATGTTCAAAAAAGTTCTGAATTTCATGCAAAAAGGATCTATTCAATTTACAGTGCACATTATGGAGAAGACTGGTTCATTTGATGATCACAAGTTAACAAATAATGCTTTCATCCAAAAATTTTCCGGTATTGCATTAAGCGTTTATCAGGACCAGAACACAGGCACATGCCAGGGTATTTCAGGAAGTAGGCATATTCAGTAGAGAAATAGAATGAAAATGTCACCCTACTTAAGTAATTAGTTGGTCAGTTTAATAACTTTCCTCCTTCCTTCCTTTCCTGCCCCCCCTCCCCCTCCCCCACCTCCGCATCAGCATTTTGCCAGGTCATATGTGAAACCAGTATTAGCTTTTGCGCACTTCTACATACACAAATAATGTATTCACACATCAAAAACAGAAAAGTCTCAACAAATACAGTAGTAGTATGGCCTGTACAAAAAAAAATAGGTCAGGTCATGCCTCTGATATTCAAACCAATTAGAATAACAAAGCCTAAAAATGTTTTTTCCATTTCAGTTGCATTCTACTCATTAGTCCTAAGTTACTCATATTGCAATTTTACCAATGTTTTCTTCATCATGGTATTGACACACCATGCCCAACGTGCCACAAGCATAACCATAACCACAACCACATCAGGTATCACTAATGGTTTTATGTTAAGGTATAGTAATAAATTAGTGCACATTCAATATCTATTCAAATCCTTGTATTATTGATATTTCCATTCAAGTACCCTTTTCAAAAGGCAGACCACTGCCCCAGGTGGAGCATAACAAAGTAGAATAACAATGTTTGAACTGGATAGGGAAAAGAAGAAAGTGGAGGCATAGGTAAAATGGGGAATGCAGTCTGAAATCATAATTAAACATCCCCAAATTACAGATGTCACATTGAGTCATTAACGACATGGTTCAGATAAACAAGAACATAAAAGAATTGAAAATTTACCAATGAATAAATAGAAAAAAATCCTCAATTGTATTTAACATTACAACACACTTCACTGCTATATGGAAAAACTTATACTTTCTTTGTTAGTTTCTACAAGTACACCTTGCCACATACCTCCAATAGTTCTTTACAGCATTCCAGACCAATATCAGAGAGGATCCTCTTAACCTTCTTTCGGGATTTCCTGATGGTTTCCAACTTGGTTACAGGAAGCTGATACATTTTTACTGTTGTTGAATAAAGAAAGTCAGGTCAACATTGAATTAAAACCAAATTGTTCTCACTTGTGCAGTAACTTAGTTCCACCAAGTAAGAATAAACTATAAACATTTAGCAATGTATAAAATATATTAGGGTGACGCATATTCAATGCTTCCCAATATGACTCCAGGATCTAACTGCAGGGACAAACTCAGCAAATTGGAGCGAAGCCCCAACTTGGTTCCTGATTAATCAGCCCAAATCATGTGACCCTTTCAAAAGCTCACCCCTCTAGAAGTCCAGCAAGCAGATTCTGAAATATACATTGCAATGGAGATCTAAGGCACCACCTCCCATCTATCAATTGAAATGATCTATATGAATTCAGTCTTGGCTTAGTTGTTTACCAAGACAGGTGTACAGTACAAATTTGAGTTAGTGATTTCTCTCAATGCTGATGTTTGGAAATCTTAAACTTATTACAATGGCACAAAACTTTTCAGGTTGGGTTTAATGAACACGTTGCCCCAATAAGGAGTATCTTGATACAAAAAAAATTAGAAATGCTTCATTTACCAGCACCGATATCCTTCGCATTGAAGGACACAAACTGTTGGACTTGAAATATATAACACATCCTTTCTGACACCATACTCACTGCTAGATATTGCAATCTCTCTCATCTTTGTGTTACCTTGCCTCCCTTTTCCTTTTACTGGGCTTGTTGGTGGCAAGAAAAGAAAGTGGCAGATGGCATGCAAGGGATGAGTCACTGGTGGCTGCAAGCTGCAGCTTGCATTGGGGAAAATGAAACTTGCCCCGTCATTCTATGGCCTGGATCAAATGATGCTATGCGAGATGAGCAACAAATAATAGCATTCCACCACAATTTGTAATTCATGGGTGGCATACCCCTCACTTTACCATTGCCATTAAGCAGGGAACAAACCCTCATTTAATGAGTGCAGGACAACACATCAATAATACCAGCAGGGATATCTTAAAGTCAGGTACCAAAGAAGTGAAACTACAACAGAATTATGCGCATGGCACAAGAAATGCTATGGATAGCATCAAAGGCCACAGTCAATAGCTCAGATCAAAGCACTATATATCCTGCCATACCTAGTTTCAAATGTGATGGACAATTAAACCAATGGGTGAGTCGGCTCCAGGATCAACCCCATTTGATGGGGGAACCCAGCATAAAGTAAAAAAGACAAGTTTTACAATGAAGAAGGTTATCTATGGATCGAAATAGGATGGTGATCAATTGGGCCAGGGGGCCGATGAACAGCAGATGGAGTTAATTTAGATAAATGCGAGGTGATGCATTTTGGTAGATCAAATCAGGGCAGGACCTACTCAATTAATGGTAGACCACAGAGAGAATGATAGGATAAAGAGATCTAGGAGTATAGATCCACAGCTCTCAAAGTAGAGTCACAGGTGGACAGGATGATGAAGCAGCATTTGGCGTGTTTAGTTTCACTGGTCAGAACATTGAATACAGGAGTTGACACATTGTGAAGTTGTGAGGACATTAGTACATTGACTACTGTGTAGAGTTCTGATCACCCTATTATAGTAAGGATATTAAACAGAATGAATGCAGAAAAGATTTATGATTATTATAAAAAGGAGTTTCTAGGACTTGATGGTTTGAGTTATAAGGAGAGGCTGGATAGACTGGGACTTTTTCCCTGGAGTGCAAGAGGCTTAGGGCTGATCTAGTTTCGACTCTCTTACTGCATTTACATGTGTGAACTGTTTGTGTTAGCTTGTCTTAAGAATCATTTAACTCCTTACTGATCTCCTGTCCTCCAAAAGGCTGCTTTCTGCCGACATATCTTATTAGCTGGTTAGGAATCCTCTTCTTCACTACCCCAGTCTACTCTCAATCATTAATGAAGTAATGGAAAGTGTCATCAACAGTGCTTTCAAACACAATGACTCAATGATCTCTACAAAGGGAGATGGGTATGCTTGTACACCAGTTACTGAAAGCAAACATGCAATTATAGCAATTAGGAAGGCAAATAGTTTGCTGGCCTTCATTGCAAGAGGACAAGAGTATAAGAACAAAGATATCTTACTGCATCTGTATAGGACTTGAGGTGCAACTCCTGGGAGTATTGTTAACTCTTCTGGTCTCCTTATTCAAGGAAGGAGACATTTGCTATTGAGGGAGAGCAGTGAAGGTTTAGCAGACAGATTCGTGGGATGTTAGGATTGTTGCACAAGAAACTGGGTTGATTAGACCTATGTTTACTGGAATTTATGGCAGGAGCAGGTGTGTGCATGTTCTGACAGGGCTGGACAAACTGCACGCAGGGATAATGTTTCCTCTGGCTGGGTGTGTCGGGGAGAATATCTAGAACAGTGTCTCAGGATACATGGTAAGCCATTTAGGACTAAAAAGAGGAGAAACTTCTTCATTCAGAGTGGTGAACCTGTAGAATTCTCTACCGCAGAAGGTTGAGACCAAGTCACTGAATATATCTGAGGAAGAACACATACATTTCTAAACTCTAAAAACAAAGAAGTATGCAGAGAACACAGGAGTAGAGCATTAAGATAGAGTTAGCCATGATTATGCTGAATGACAACCAGGTTCACTGAGCAGAATGACCCATTCCTGCTCCCACTTTATTTCTGTGTGTTTTTATCCAAGTTTATTCATTTTCTATGCATCTGCCATCTGGGAGGGAGTCATGCCTCCGAGGGCCGCTGTTTCACTACTACCTAGTTCAGGTTAAGAGGACTATTCAGACTTGGACTGGATTAAGGATTAGAGAGTTTAGTTCTAAAAAGGTGAGTGTAGCTGCTCTTGACATCAGGACAGCATTTGAATGAGTGCAGCACCAGTGAGTCCTGGCAAAATTGGACTCAATGGGGAAAAAAAAACTAGTTAGAAGTCATATTCTACACAAAATAAGGCAATTGTGCTTTTTGGAGGCCACTCAGTCAAGCCCCCAATCATTACTGTGCTCAATCCAATCCATCCCATCTCCCTCCAAGATCTTTTGTTCACAACGTCAGAAAAGAAGAAATTTGATGATTGCAGTGTTCAGCACAATTTGCATTTGCTCAAACATACAAGGGCGCAGTAAAGCATCAACTCTTTCTCACTTGTTCAACATTGATTCACAATGTTGATTCACAAACACTAAAAAATTGCCTGTTCCAATACATATACTCAAATGGAGCACTCATAACTCTCTGACATGGACAATTCCAAAAATTCAGACCTTGAGTAAATGTCATGTCTCAGTCCCCAAAACGACTGGATCCTTACCCAGAGACCATGTCCATATTCTAGATTCCCCAGCCAAGGGAAAACAATCTGTCTATCTAGTCAAGTCCAATTCATTTATAGGGCATTCCTCTCTTCCCCAGAAGCAAAACTACTGATCTTTATTTTCATTGGTGGGAATACAGCAAATTCTTCCCTAAACGTCAAAAACTGCAATAAGTACTTTAGGTATGGTCTCAAAGCCCTGAATAGTGGCAAATTTACATTCTTCTGAGTGGCTTGTGCAGGTATTGCAATTGCCATGTGCATTCTTTATGATTGTTCTTATCTACATGCAACTTTGGGCTCCTTGTACAAAAGCAACTCAATTCTTACAAGATTCATATTGTCTCAATATTCTGCTTTTCTATTCTCAACAGAATAACCTCATTGCACTCTGCCATCTTGTTGCTCACAATAAACCTCTCTATACTCATTAGCAGTTTCTATGTGTCCCCTTTATAGTTCATAATCTGAACTAACTTTGTATTGTCAAACTTGAATCCATAATTTTTGGTCTCTATTGCCAAGGCCTTAGCACTGATCCAATCAACTTGACAACGTTTCTTAGCTGTACTCTGTCTCGCACTCATTAACCAATCCAAGCTATTGCCCCAACTCCATGAGCCCTTAACTAGTCTATTAACCTTTTGTGTGGTATAATTAATGCCTTGTGGAAACTGAAATCTTTTATATCTACTGGTTCCCCTCTAGTTATCAAACTAGTTAGCGACTCAAAAAAAAGTAAATTTGTCAAACATCAGTCCTTCATAAAACCAGGTTGACCTGTAGTTTCCCAACCCCACCCCCCTCCCCCATTTCCTTTCTGAAGTAGTAGTGCTATATTTACTAACTTGGCATATGTCTAGAATCCAGAGAAGTTTGGAAATTAATAAGTAGTGCATCCATCATTACTGCACCTACCTCTTTTTAAGAATCCTAGAATTTAGGCCATTAGATCCTATGGATTTATTGGCTTTTAGTCCTGTTTGTTTCTTCAATACTTTGTCTGTTCATATTAGTGGGGTGATGAAAAAGGCATATAGTACATTTGCCTTTAATCAATCAAGACATATTACAGAAACAGGGAGGCCATGTTGGAGTGGTATAGAACTTTGGTGACACCACAGTTGGAGCACTGTGCTCAATTCTGGTCACCACACAAAAGGTGAGGATGTGATTGCATTAGAGGAGATTCAACAGCACATAAATGAAATGTTTCATCCTGGGTAATGAAGAGAGGTTGGATAGACTTGGGTTGTTTTCGTTGGAGCAGAGAAGACAGAGGGGCAATCTATTTGAGGTATACAGAATTATGAGTTTTTGAGGGGCCTGGACAGCATGGATATGGAGCAGCTGTTCCTCTTTGGATGTCAGAGGCAGGTTCTTTACACAGAGGGTGGTGAGGGCGTGGAATGCTCTGCCTGCAGCAGTTGTGGATTCGCCTACTTTGGGGGCATTCAAATGGTCGGTGGATAGGCATATGGATGATATTGGAATAGTTTAGGTTAGAGGGTCCACTGGCCGGCGCAACATCGAGGGCCAAAGGGCCTGTACTGCGCTGTAATGTTCTATGTTCTTTGTTCAGTCATAAGACTAGAAAAGTAGAATATTTTTGAAATGGATGTTGATGAAAGATTGGTCTTTGAACAGTGAGCTTGTGCAGGTCTGGTTAACAATTTAGTGAGTATTTTAACCCAGAGGGTGGTGACAGTCTGGAATGCATTGCTTAGAGAGTGGTGGAGACGAGTTGCTACACATGCTTTAAAAAAAATATCTGGATGAACACTTAGCATGTCACAATATTCAAGATTATGGCCCAAGTGCCAGTAAATGGGATTAGTTAGGAAGATCAAATGTTCCTCACGTGTTGGTACAAGCTTGATGTGCCACAGGGTTTCTTCTGCAGAGATTCTCAGATTACCTAAAATACCTTGATCTTATAAATCACTTGATTAGTTCCTTTACTTCTGCATAATTAGCATTTTTCCCCAGCCCTATGATAGTGAATTTGTCAAAAGGGAAGTGGAGAAAATGGAAGTAAGCCAATTCAGGATGATGACTAACGCATTCCTGTCCCTGGGGAACTTTCCTTAGAGCAGTCCGAGAATCAGACTGGATGCATACTTGTTGAATGTAAGCAGTCAGTAGTGCTGGTTGAGGCCATAAGGGATGATTTTGCAGCCTCGAAGGCAAATGTGACAAGTTGCCATTACACTCAATCCCCCCACCTTCCCACTGGGCCTGTCTAGACTTTGTTCATTTTTAAGCTGTGAACCTCAATAGCTCATGACCTACCCCAACAGAACCTGCCTCCTTGGTGGGGATGCAGAGGCTGCAGACTTGTTGAGCCCAAGATTGGGTCTGAAGCATGTAGAGGCCTTCTGTTGCTGTTAAAAGACTTGCAAATGGCAATTTGGAAGCCACTTCCTGGAAAATCACCAAGCTAGACTAGTTGCCAGCAACTACAAGTTTGGGACTCCCATTTGATCTCAATGCTGGGATGCATTTTTTCCAATGTGTCGGTTTCCTTATTCCTTTCAAATTTGTTTTTTTTAATATTCCTGGCTAGTTTACTCTCATTCTATTTTAACCGATCAACATTTTGGTTATTTTTGATTTCTAAAACATTCCCCATCCTCAAGTCTATCACCAGTGTTTTGCAACATTACAAGCCCCTGGTTTTAATTTGAAACATCAAATGCCACTGAAGGCAAGTTTTCTTTAATAGAATGTAATTTTGTTGAACATTTCGAATTGTTTAAATGTTTCTGGCCATGTCGCTTAATCTAATTAACCAGACTTAGTCAAGTCATAGGGTTTGTTTGACATCCTTGTTTTGGACTGGAGTCAAACTTGATATGGAATTCAATTGTACAATGATCATACTTTCCCAAAGGAGTCTTAACTATGCAATTACTTATTAAACTTAGCATATAACATTAGATCTAAATAGTTTCAATTAGATTCACAAAATTGTTCTAGATTACTACGTTATATTTGATACAAGCACCAATCATTTCTTGTTTAATGCCTTGTCCAGTGACACAACTATTAAGGGACCTATAAATGACTCAAATCAGCACGGTCTGACCCTTAATCAATCCTAATCTCCACCCATATTAATTGTGTTACCTCACTGAGCCATGATTCTTCCTCACTACTGTCCTTCCATATGACGGTTACTAACACAGCTTCTCCTTTGTCCATCCTGCCCTTTCAAAGCATTGTGTACTCATGAATATTTCCCAACCATGTTCACTATTTATTCTATTTCACTAGTTCACCTATTATGAATTCACAAAAAGACCCATTAACCTTCCTTTATTAATAGGACATTTTAGAGTCAGTGATTGCATGCAGTAAGACCTGGACAGCATTCAGGCCTGAGCTGAATGACCATCTCCAACAAGAAAACTTGATCACCTCCTCATGATATTCAACAGCTTTACAATCATCAAACTCTATACAATCATCCTGGGGTTCACCACTCATCTCCTGACTCCTCAAAGCCAGTCATCCACATGGCACAAGTTAAGGCCTGGATGAGGGCAGCTCCACTAACACTCAAGGAAAAGCAGCATGCTGATTTAGCATCTCATTCATCATGTTAAGATTCACTCCTTATCACCAGCACCAGACTGCAGTATTTACAACTTGCCAGGCTTTGGCAGCATCTTGCAATCCATGACCTTTTTCACCTAGAAATAGGCTAGCAGACAAAGGGCAATATTGCAAGTTCCCTTCCAAGTTATAGAATAGAATCGTACAATGGTTATAGCATAGAAGCACCTTTGTATCCATATCATCTCTCAAGGTGAATGTTGCTCATCCCACTCTTCTATCCTTTTCTGTAATCCGACAAATTTAATCCCAAGGGCGTATTCAATTCCCCTTTAAAACAGCCTGCCTTCCATCAGACACAAACTTATTGTCACTGGGTTTAATTCCTGGAACTCCTTACCCAACAGCACTGTGGATATACCTACACTACAGTGATTAAAGTGGCAGCTCATAGGCAAGTAAAGATAGGCAATGAACTGACCTTAGCAGAAATGCTCAGATTCCATGAACAAATGTCAAAGGTCCTCTATGTATTTTCCTTCCCGTTGTGTAACCCCTATAAACTCTTTCCTTCCCCTTCCCCTCATTATCTTTCCATTTGTTTCACCCTATCCCTTGTTCTAACCAGAGGGAAATTGAGAGGCCAGTGACTTACACACTTCTTCCCCATTGATCCAGTTTCTTAAAACATAAACGTTTTTTAAAAATTAGAGGAGTGAGGATCATTGACTAGGCCAGCATTTCTTTCCCATCTCTGTCTCTGAGAAGGTGGTGGTAAAATGCCTTCTTAAATCACTACAGTCCATGTCATGAAGGTATACCCACAGTTGTTAGAAAGGGTGTTTCAAAACTTTGACCCATCGGTGAAGGAAAGGCTATATATTTCCAAGTTAGGATGGTAGTGGCTTGGCAGAGAATTTGCAGGTGGTGATGTTCTCATGTTCTGGACCTTCTAGATGGCAGTGGTCAAGGGCTGGGAAGTTGCTGCCCTAGGAGTCTTGAATTCCTGCAGCGCACCTTGTAGATGGCACACACTTGTGGGTACACTCTTGTGATGGAGGGTGGGAGTGTTTGTAGCAGGGATGTCAATTAAATAGGCTGCTTTGTTCAGATTGGTATTGAGGTTCTTGAGTGCTGTTAGAGCTATATTCATCCAGGCAGTAGAATATTCCATCACACTTGATTTTTGCCTTGTAGGTGGACTGATTCTGGGAGTCAGGAGGTGAGTTAATTTCCACAGCATTCCTAGCCTTTGACTTACTTTTGTAGTCACAGTAAGTATCTGGCTATTCCAGTTCAGGTTTTGGGTCAATGATAACCGCAGGGATGGTGACAGTAGAGAATTCAGCAATGGTAATGCCATTGAACGTCAAGACAGTGATGGTCAGATTCTCTCTTGTTGGAGATGGTCATTGCCTGCCACTTGTGTGGTGCAAATATTGTCACCGTCAGCCCAAGTCTGGACATTATCCAGGTCTTGCCACATTTGAACATGAACTGCTTCATTATCTGATGAGAATAACATTTGATTTAATTGTTAGCAGTGCGAGTAACTAAAATGTTTCGTTTTGAAATATGACCGAAACAAGAAAAATAATTAGATGTTTAACTTTTTTTTTTAAATACAGAACTCAAAGAGATGATACTCAGCTTAAATGTTTTCTGTTATCAAAGATTACAACAAGTACAGAAGAGAAACATTTCCTCTCACTCCTACAAAGAAAATACTCAAAACAAATCAAGTAAAAACTGCTAGAAGATAATCATGTCAACAGTTACCTGAATTATGTGGTGCTAATGTATCTTGGGAAAATCTGTACACTGAAAACATGGTATATAATCTATGTTCAACATTAGACAAGATCTCAAATCAAATGTCTGACTCTGGGAGATGCTGAAGCTTTCAAATGAAATACTTGAATGTTTTTAAAGTTAAAGATTCAAGCTATTAAATATGTAACTTCCACTCGAGAAGTAATTTTGGATAAAAGGAATTACAATTTGAGGGGAAAAAAGGAGGATCTTTGAAAATCAGTGTTATTTGATTGTGAAAGGTGACAGGGAAAAAGGATATGAGAATTATTTGTTCCTCTACTTGCCTTGTAAGTATTACATCTCTAACTTCTTGTTCATGTCCTGTTAAGACTGGTGGGAATGTAGTCCTGCTGTTTTTCAGTGCACATCATAGTGAATGTCACTATGATATGCCCAGTCTGAGCAGTTTGAAGAGGTAGTTAAACACAGGCCAGTCAGGGTCAGAACAAATTGCTCTCTCAATTCCAGGGCAAATGTTTTGCAATGTCCAATGAGAAAATACAGTTGTTCATAACTTTGCAAAAATTCCCCAAAAGTTGCTTTAAAGATTTGTGCCAAGTCATTGATTTTATATGATTAACAGTTACTGAGGAGATGCTAATCAAAAAAGAATTGGGAGTTGAGGGTATAACAGACACCTTGTAATACTTTTCAAATGCCATCTTGTCTAGGGCCAAATATAATTATAAATTTCCTAAATATTTTGCTGCATCCAAGTTGTTCACTCAAAATTTACAAGTACAAAAATTCAAATAAGAGCTTTATACTACCATGTTAAGTTTTTGCATGCTGCGCTGCAGAGATATTAATCTATCATACCTACAAGGAAACTACATAACTGAATGTTATGTAAAGACTAAAATGAGTAGCCAGTCAATCTCAGGTGAGATGGCATTTAGTTATCTAAACCCCTAAGCATTGATTCCTCTGGCTTTACAAACTAGTTTTGCATTTCTAATTCCCACATGCTTCAAAGTCCTCAAATGTGTTTTGATCTCCCAAATCTGTTCATGCCTTTCTTACCACTCCATATTTGAACGTCCCCAATTGGGTTTCCACTCTACTCAGCACAAACAGCCAATGGCCCTAATTATGCCACAAATTACATCCTTTGTGGCTATGGCACATTATCTCTCCTCTTACACACAATTAACCACATCATCCTCCAACACTTCCTCTCCATTGTCTGATTTGGTTGACAGTCTAGCCTTGGTCGAGGATATTATGTAATGTCACTTCCACGTTACCTTTATTCTGGAATTGAGCTTTGGCCTCATCTCGGAAACATCAGTTGAGGATCATATTCCACAGCACATTGATGACACCACAGTTCTGTTTTAACACCACGTGTTTCAATCCCTCTGCTACCTCTTAACAGGTTACTTTCCCAACAGATGTGCCAAATTTCTTCATCAAGATTGAAAGTATCGTCTTCAGCCCCACATCATCCCCTAGCTGATTCCATTCCTCTCCCTGACTTTCCTAGGCTGAACCTAGCTGTTTACAACCTGAGCATATTAACTTGGAATTGATCTTCTAACATCCTACAGGTGCTTTGGTCCACCTTGTCGTCTAACAAGGGGCATACACGCGATGGGTCGTGAGAGGGTTTCTCTTGGATTTTTTTTTTGAGAGTATCCTAGTGCTTCACGTCGTTAGTGTACACTTGACCTGGACCATTTGATGGGCAACACGACAGCTCAGTACCTGTGTCTGTGGGAGTTTGCGCATTCTCCCCGTGCTTGCGTGGGTTTCCTCCGACTTCCTCCCACATCCAGATGTGCTCTTAGGCTAATTGGCAAAACAAATTCTCCATAAATTGTCTCAAATTTGGTTTTTAATCCATAGATCTATAAACATAGACAGGGATCACGGGTAGAGGTGGGAACATCTGGGTGGCAGCAGGGGCTCGTTGGGCCTAAGGACCCATTTCCCGTGCTGTTTTGTTCTTTGTTATCACAGTCATCAACAAGGCACTCCACTACCATTTCATTATCAGCTAATTCTACCCTTCATAATCAAACTGCTGAAACCAACATCCATACTTTTATCCATAGTTCAGATTTAATTGTTCCAATGCTCTGACCCATTTTTCATTTTGCAGCCTACAAATCATACTTCTTACATCGGTTCCCAGTGTACAAACCCCTTAATGCAAACCTTCATCCTCAAATTCCGCAATTTTGATCCTCATGTTCAAAATCTTCACTGGTCTTGCCACTCTTCACTGCTTCTATTCCCTCCCCACAATCCTAATGCCACCACCTCTGTTTTGCTACATTCCTGTGAAGAACTTTGGGGGCATTTTTCAATGTTAAAAGGTACATATGAATGCAAGTTATAATTTAATTATAAAACTGAAATGCAACGATATTCTGCCAAAACATGGCCACTAGTCAGAATGAATGAAATCTTTACATTAAAAGTTGAAGCAAGGAAAGATCACATTGCATGCAGAAACAGAACCTTAGTTGGCAATCTATCCTTTCAAAAGTGTCGCATATGCATATTCTCCAATTCCCAAAAGGTAATGAAGCAAAACTTCAGAACATAAATAGCAGCATCATCCACCTTCAGAATCCTTGCTGCTCTGGATTTCATTTTGGAATGTGGATTGCAACTGGGTACATTATGACAAGAACAAGGTTATCCACACGGTTTTTATATCAGAGACTAAAAGCTCGATCTGATTCTTTCAATATTACTATGGAAAAATATATGCCCCCAATTAGTCAAATGTTAATCCAGAAAGATACCATTCCAAACTCCTCATCTGAAATCTATCAAAATTGACTCCTGTTGCAGTCAACCAAATAAAAATGAATACAAGGTAATCTAATTTGCCCAAGAGGGGAAGTCATTTTTCAAGACTGAAGGCCGTTTCATATTATTGTAACATAATGCTGAAAATCAACAAATGAGATGGTTTGTAAATTTTGGTACAAACAGATACATTTGGGATGTTTACCCTTGATTGTAGAGCTAGAAATTTCTCAGGAACTATAAAAGTCAGTTGAAATAATAACTATGATCTCCCACCAAGTAATATTCAATTACAAATTTAAGTGAAATAAGGATGGACTTTGACTTGATGACTAATCTACAAAATACAGCACAAGCCATCATGCCTATATTGACTTTGAGGGAGCTATCCAATTAGTCCCAAAGTTTGTAGCAGTAACCTATCATATTAGCTTCTGAAAGCTGAGTAGCAACAAAATTTGGATTTATGTGGCACTTTTAACATAAAAAGCACAGAAGTATAATCAGAAAAAAAGTGTCCAGGCAAGAGTAAAATGATATAAAGCAAATGGGTTTTAAAGGTGAAAGGTGAACTAGTTTAAGAAAGAGATTCTAGAGCCTAGAACAAGGATGTGGGTTGGATCCAGCCTGCAGCACACTTTCAACCAGACACAGGCTTCCATACTTGCCTCTCCTTTTTGAGTTAAAATTGCAGATTGATTGCATTTTACTGCTTGGCATTGAAAAGCCCAGTGTCTTTTAAACTGGCTGAGTAGATTCTTGATTTCTCATTTACATTAGCATAAGGTCACTGGGAGCTCAGTTTCCAAGTACTGTTGCATAAATTGATTGCAAGCAAGACGAACACTTGCATTGATTTTTGAAATATCTGGAATGTTCTTCTCCAAAGTGACAATTTAGTTTCAAGTACTAGAGGAGTCTTACTGCAGCAGCTGCATATGTATATTATTTGTAAACCTTTCTAACAAACCTGTTTAAACAAATAGGGCCAGTGGACCTTTTCTTGGCAAGAACTTTTGATGAAACTGCTATGACTGCAAGTGCATGGAGGCAACTAACTTACATTCTTCTGCTTTCATTATAATGTCCTTAGAAATGGACCACCTACGAATACAGATATTGCTGATTCTGTTCATTGTGAAAAGCAACTTGTCAAAGATCAGATACATCACTTTTTTCTTAAATAGATATTTTGTTAACTATCCCTTCATTATTCACTCTGTGCAAAGTTCTAACTAAGGTTTGCTCAGCTTTTCCAAGTCATGAAGATTGCCTGGTGCCTTTTCACTTTGGGCGTATAGAACAAAGTACAGCACAGAACAGGCCCTTCAGTCCACCACGTCTACGCTGACGCAGATTCCTCTCTAATATTTTCTTGTCTCTATATGGTCCATATTCCTCTATTCCCTGCTTACTTTCCCCCTTCCACTTTCAATCTATGGCTCAGATAAGTGACCCTTTGACCGTGGGAAAAAGACTGACTGTTCACTTTATCCAAGCACGTATTGTCATATAAGCCTTTATCAGGTCACCCATCATTCTCTGACATGCCAATGAAAACAATCCAAGTTTGTTCAACCTTTCTTCATAGCCCATATCTTCCAAACCAGGCAACATCCTGGTAAATCTCTTCTGTACTCTTCTGGTAGGATTGTACACAATACTCCAAATGTAGCCTAACCAAAGTCTTATACAGCTGCAACGTGATTTTCCAATTCCTGTAATCAATGTTGCAACCTATGAAGGCCAACATACCATATGCCACCTGAGTTGCCACTTTCAGGGAACTACGGCTCTGCATGCCTAGATCCTTCTGAATGGTAATATTTCTAAGGGCTCCACCATTTACTGTGTACTTTCCTCCTGTATACTCTGTATCCATGAGTGTGCATGGATACTCATTTATACATAAAGCTCCCACTAGTTATTGGGCAGTGAACCATGACCAGTCAAAACATGCATGTGTTTTTGGTTACAGCCATTTTAATGCTACAGAAACCTGGTAGAAGGGGATTTTAATAGTTCTATAATAATTCTATGGAGTAATAAGAAAGATAGGCAGGGATTAGATTCAAATACTTAAGTGGAAAAGACTGAATAGGAGATAGGACTTCAAGAATAATAGATACAGGATGGGATTTCTAAGATGGAATAATGATAGTAATTTTAAAAACAGAACAATTTACAGTTATCATGGGAAATAGGAAGGCAAATTCAGTAGTCAACTGTTCAGTGGAAATGAGGGCAGCATATGGCGAAACAAAACCAAAAAATGACATAGGTCGTAAGCCTTGGTTTGATGAGCAAGAATTGAGACCATGTGATCAGCTGATCAAGTGGTCTCAACCTTATTGACAAGAAATCTATAAACTGCATGTACTTGGCTCCTTCACATTTCATTTCACATAAATTCCAATGATTAATAGTGAAGAAAAGCAGGGAGTTACCTTTACTTGAGAGAATGACCTAGGATAGTGGAATGCCCTGCCTGCAGCAGTTGTTGACTCGCTTACTTTGGGGGCATTCAAATGGTCGGTGGATAGGCATATGGATGATATTGGAATAGTTTAGGTTAGAGGGTTCACTGGCCGGCGCAACATCGAGGGCCGAAGGGCCTGTACTGCGCTGTAATGTTCTATGTTCTATAGTGAGCCATGTTAACTGAGGGCAATGAAGCCCAACCACATTCTGTGGTACAAAAAAGTCTGCTGATTGATGGCCAAATCGAGGAGATTTAAATCTGCAACAACTGGACTTAATGCAAATATGTGGGCCATACTGAAGAAATGATTAGATGGGAGAGTTGGGTTTTGTTAGGTACAAGGACAAAGGTGGAAAACAAGAAACGGCTGAGCAAATCAACATATAATGTGTTGAATGGAGTGTGCCAAATGCTACAAGTTGGGACTTTTGAAGTACAGTTAGATGTGTGATTTGGGAAGTTTGTTTCCATTAGAGGACATAAAATGAGGTAGGGTTGTGCGCGGTGAGGGATATCAGTGTGACCTGATGACAAGGGAACAACCACAGCAGTAGTTTGGATAACTTCCATCAAAGCAATGATGAAATAAAGTTGTGGAGAATCACTGAAGACAATCGATTTGGTCAAATTTTTCCAGCAGGCATACTCCTTAAGACAGGACAATCAAATACCATTGATGGAACATAGTGAGTTTCAAAAGTGCAGGAAGATTTCCAACTGTCAATTTTTCATCTTCTGTTCAGACTCTAGCTGAATATTGCTGACAGACTATCCATGTGAAAAGAGAGTCAAAAGTAACATTCAATTGCAAGTCTCAAAAATCCAAATGCTAAGGAATTATAATTAAGCCAATCGATGACACACTTCAACAGCAAAAAGGCAATGACCTACACATATTAGTGTATCAATATACTAATTTGTTAAAAAAGTTAATTACACTGACCAGTGGGATGGACAGAAGCAGATAACGTATTTGCAGCCAGCTGCACCTTATTTTCCAGAAATATTTGGTAGAGTAAAAAAAGCATCATTTAGTCTTATCACCTGACACTAGGAGATCATTAATTAATGCTCAATTTGTTGGCATAGTAACTGGTTATTGTTACTCAAGTATTATTCCTTCTGCTGGGATGCAGTTATATGTATAGTATTGGATAGTTGGTACTTTTTTAAAGTTAGGTCAGGGGTCTCAATGAACATGTCAACAGTTTTTGAGATTCCAAGAAAGGATAGAGTTGTAAGTGGCCTCCATAATATCCATCAATAGTCATGAACGAGGCAGCAAACATTTGAAAACCATTAGTCAAGCAAATGGAGAGAAGGAATGGCTGAACAATATATGGACTTTAAAAAATAAGTGATTAGCCATAGGATCGTTTTAAAATTAAGTGGTTATTTCTTATATCATAGGAAATACAGCATACTTTACTTATTTGCTTTCATGACATTCAATATAGTTGTAAGAGAACAGTACAACAACCAAATCCATGACTGTAGAAAACTGAAAAGCTCTTGGTTCCATATTGCAAAAAGGATGTATACATATACAGGCATTAACAAAAGGGTCAAAAATAAGGCTGACATCAGAGTGGAGAGGTTGTAACTAACAGGATTAACTAAGGAGTTGGGTTGTTCATGCTAGAAAAAAAACACTACAAGCTGAAGTGTATTGATAACAGTTGATAAAATTATGAAAGCTTATGAAAGGACATATGCAGAGAAAATGATTCCACTTGTGATAGTCTCAAACCAGGGGTCGTAAATATAGAAGTCATTAACAAATCCAGGAGAAACTTTGCCATCGAAATTATGCAATGGGAGTAGTGAGGCGAATAGCATCCAAGAGGAAACTACATGAGGGAGAAAAACAGGGTGAGAAGCAGCAGCTGGTGGAGCAGGCACCACTTGGACCAAATAGTCCATGCCTCTCTCACACAATTAGTTCCATATCCCATGGAAAATTTCTTTATTATTGGAAGCTGTCCTGATGTCACAGCCTGTGATGTCATTCATTTGTGCCCACGTGATTGCAGTCAACCAATACAATGTAGCAACACAGTACTGACTGACCAATGACAGATCAACATTCCAATCACCTTGTTTCCAGAGACCAATCACACCATTCAGAACCCAATGAGCTGTTACCAGGGTAACAGTCACCTGATTAAATACTGACCTGAAACAAGGCAACACCCGCCCCACTCACTCCTCCTCCACTGCCATTCGCCGAGAGCCCGTCAAATAGAAATAAAGACCAGCTGATCACGTGCCTGGCTTATTTTAAACTGGAAGAAACAAGGGAATCAGGATAAATTAGACTGGTTTAGAAATCCTCATAAAAAAGGTATATGCACACACCAATCCTAAGGCATCATTACAGTAGTCAAAATTAAGTTAGCACAGAATTCAATAAGTGTTCTGTCTGAAATTGCTACTTTAGTAATCCTGGAATGAAAAAAGTGACACTTGCAACCACTTTAGTGCGATTTTGACTGCCGATTGGGCTATATACCCCAAAGTTTACACTAATGACTGTTACAAACCTTCAAAACAAAAGTTAGCCGTCGCGTGGAATATTCAGCACTGCAATTACTCTTTTTACTATGCAATGTTTCATCAGTATTGTACATAAGAATTTAAAATTCTTCCCATCTTCACTACTACTTTAATATAATAACGAATGCCAGAAAGTACACCAAATTAAATGCAGTGATTCCAACAAATAGAACATCTCCAACTTTTGGAACGTGTTTCTCACGTGCGTGCATATATTTCTTCAAAATGTGTTTTACATTAAATCAATTTAGTTTTTTGTCGCATCTCCCCCGAAAAATACTTTAAATACCACACAGCTAAACGCTAATCGAAATTACTTTAAAAAAAACGCTCAGTGCGATTTTTAAAGAAGCAAATGTTCACTTCTGGCGCAGCTACACTACTTGGTTTATGAGGGAAATCAGTGTATCTGTGTTTTTTGGTGCCTCTCAGCCTTGCAGGATGTCATTCATGAAACAACGGTACAAGTTTGCGTCTTTGAACAAGTTTGGAGACATCCTCTTGCACGGGGCGGGGTGTAAGGTGAGGTACTGCCCTCTCCCTCTGCTCCTATCAGCAGTAACACGGGCTGCGGGGCTGCAGTGAACTCACTCACCTGTTGTTGGCTGACATTTATTTACAAGGCGAAACAAAGCCAAGTGAGGAGCGAAGAGAGAGAGAGAGAGGAAAAAACAAAAATAAATCTCAAACAGCTCAGCCACAGGACAGATGCGCATCAGTAAGAGTGGTCAGAGTTTGAAAGGTGCAGTTCTGTTAATAGACGCATGGCTCCTCTTGAGGAGGAGTGAAGGGGTGTGGAAGGCAGGAGGGACACCTCTGGCAGGGGAGTGATAGCCAGCCGGAGCCGCTAGCTCAGCCCCTCACTACCAGGCAGGGCTGAGAGAGGGAGCTCTTCACCCTCGCCACCCCCCCTTCCCACTCAAACCATTGCGCGCCAAATTCCCTCGCCCCACTAACCTGAGCCCGCCTTCCAAACTTTCCGCCGCTGGCTGGCTGGCACGCACTCAATGGTGCTTCTCCCCCCTCTAATTTCTGATCTTTTGTCATAAATTCACTTCAGAACCGTAACGTTCTGGACAAAATGGCGCTCGATTCCACCTGGAAGTGACGTATGACATAATTTGCATACCGATGAATTGACCAATAAGAATAGAGTACCATTTGCATCCCCTCAAATATGCGCAAAGCAGTTTGCTGCAACTTGTTTCAGCAAAACATCAATGCAAAACCAGCCACTTTCCACCAATGTTGCAATTTGACCACTGAGGTTGGGCCTTGGACCCCCAAATTATCAATTCTCGCGAGAATTAAGGGGCTACGTCACTGACGTATTTTGGAGGCAGTCGCCAACCACGTGGAGGAATTTAACACTTGACCTTCATGGCATTCAATGGGGGTACATCAACATGGTGTAGCCATAATGGGAAACTATGGAGTTGTTACCCAATGGAGAAAGGCTAACCCAAGAATGAAGAGAAGCCACTCAATGAAGGTTACATGAGGAAATTAACAACTGAAGTTCATTTCCAATTGTGTGTGTGTAGCTGGTCTCAAAATGATGGGCCATTTAGAACAGGTGTTCCATTATATAACAGCATCATCAACCAAGAAGACGTTAATACTGATATCCCCATTGTATATGTATGAAGCACCCATTGGATAACATCAGGTCAGAAGATTCACTGAGAAACCAATTTGAGGCAAGATTGATTGATTAACTTTGGTTTGTCAAGTCAAGAAGAAAACCCAGACAAAGTTAATCTGGTCAAGTCAGAACACAAAGTTTGTTCAGCGAACAACTAGTAATAAAATTTCACTAATTTAAGATGTGAAATTGATGCCTGTTGAATAAATGCATTTGAATTGATTGGTGAGAAATTTGAAAATAAAGAACTAATTGACGAATGTGTTCTTTAAGTCAACTTGCAAAAGAACATTGGTCAATTATTTTAAAACATATCTACTCCATCTTTGAGTGACATTAATTCCAATAATAAAATGAATGGACAGTTTTAGTGACATTTCTAATTAGTTATCTTCTGAGATTTGGACACGTGGATCTGTTACAGTACCATCAAATTTTGAAATCAGGAAACCTTTGGTTTGTTGGTAACTGTGACTCAGATGTTATGGAACCTAACATTTCAACCAGTCTTGAGATGTTCTTTGTATGTATCATTTGGAATTATGAGATTGTCATTTTTTTTTTGCTAAGCATGAAAATGTGGGAACTGGGTTAGAGTTCTTTTATATATGATTTCTATTCAGCAGAATCATGCTGTTCTGGAGCTAGATAAGTTAATCAGTGATTCAACTGTAAAATAAAAATGATTAGACAGCTCCTGGAGACTCATAACAATAAGGCAGTTTTGGATCATGTATGTTTTGCTGCATTTCTTAAATTATTCTCTAACTATGATTTACTTGTCCAGTTCTTGTATTACAGTCAGATAAATTTCAATGGCTAAGTCCAAGCATTTTGTTATGACTGTTGAGAGACGAAACCCCATTGCAGAATTCCAGAAGTTTGACAACTACTTCTGAAAAAATTGAGGTGAATTGAAAAAATAAAGGTTACCTGATGATGGCGCTTTCTTCTTCTTCAGCGCTTGGCCTTTAATGTCTAAGAAAAGACTGATGGACAGAATTCCACAGTTTTGATGTTCTGGGAAATATGAATTGTAGTCGATGACTATGACATGAGCATTAACTATTGACATTAGGTTTAGTCAGTTTAGCGTGCGTAGATGGAAAAGTTACAGAAAGAAAGCTGCATATCTAAGAGGTTAATGAAAAATAGCATGTATATATATATATTTGTAAAACCCCTGTGTGCACTATTAATATTTGAAATCTATTCTGAGTATCTGTTCACATTAACATTCTTCATAGTTACTGAAATGTGGTTTAATGTTGTGATACTCTTTCTCCTTTTGAAAGCATAAGAGCAATTCAATGGAGACAAGTGAAATTATGTAGTTCTCGATCAGAAATGTACCTAGATACCAGGACCAGTGAGAATAATTTCAATACCAGAGGGAGCCAATTCACAAGACTAATGTAAATACGGACGCTGAAGATTTTCAGATTGAAAGAACAGAAAAAGGTAAGTAATTTTCACAGGATGCAGATGCATTATCTTCAATTAACTTCTTTTAAAAAAATTATGCCTAGAAGTTCCTGGTGAAAATACACTGATAACTGTCAGGTTTATACAAGCACTGGAAACAATACTAAAGTGTGGTACATTTTACTTTGATCAGTACTTTTTAAAACTAATTGTACAGCAATAAATGTTAAGTTTAACAAATAACATGATGTTTTTAAACACATGTTACTAGAATATGGCAAAATCATTTTTGGTATGATGCATGGTCACAGACTTAAGAATACAAAGAGTATTTATTAATAAGGAAAATCTACACTGAGGCCAACTAACCTGGAGCAGCCTCCCAGCTGCCCCAATCGCTACATGTCTTCTTGTTGCCTTCCAGACATCTTCTGTCTCAGAGAGCTTCACCCCTTGGGGTGAAAGCCCATTCTCATCCTCATTGGTCTGTCAAGCCAGGTGACCCTCTTCTGCTGTATTGTTCTTAAAGGGACAATCACCACATCCCTCCCTCTTTAATTCTTTTATACAATCTTCAGTAACCAAGTTAATCAGGCCGAAATCTATCTAAATGAATTGGAAAATTGTAAATTGAGTCTTTGAAGTTATTTTTCTGTTTCTTGTAGAGCTTGTAATTCTGTAGTCTGAGATACTTCTACAGGACCTGTAATAATGAGTACTTCTTCTGGCCCAAACAGTTCTTATGACTCGCTTCCATGGGAACATCAGTTATGCCACATCAATTAACAGGTTAATTTGGTACCTGCAGTTTTAAAAACATTTCTAGATGGTAACATTGACTGCTGGATTATCTGTCCACTCCTCAAGTTATTTATATCTTTACAACCAATTTGTCTCTCCATTTCTACTGGGTCCAACAGGAGTTCAGTCATAGAGACAATACTTCCAGAGATCTAATTGGATCCACTACCCAAGTTTTATATTATGGCACCATGTCATATTATGTTGATGAGCTCAATATGAATTTAGGTTGATGAAGCTTGTGTGTCCAAACATAAACATTTTTAATGGTAGGTTTGAACTGTGTACAGTTTCAGATATAGTCTTGTATGGATCTCTTCCATACAGGCTTGCTGCTTTTCTAGTCAAGTGACCAATTGAACAATCTTGTTTTTGCACATAATCTCAGTTTCTTTCTCTGTTGTCTAAATTGCTGATTCTGCTGTAAAAATTTCAATGTTTTTACCTCTTCAGTTGATTTCTCATTGCCAAGATTCCTTTTTCCAAGCACTTATTCTCCTAATTCAGTTATTCATTTGTTCTTATTTTCTGGTTGCTTTTTATTAAATTCAGCTTATTCTCCATTGTCTCATTAAGTTATTCTTCTTAACTTCATTTTGTCAATTTTTGCAATTCTTTTCCAGTTTTGCTGTCAGCCAATTCATTTTTTATTTTAATGCCTTCTCCAAAGCTTTACTTCTTTTTGTTGATTCCTCTTAATGTTCATTTGTTCCTAGTTTCTTCTGAGGGGAATCCACCATGTCCTTCCAGGACATATACATTTTACAAATAGCATCTTCATTTCTACTTGTTTTTGGCTTCACTGTTAGTTTTGTCTGTCTTCAATGAGGTGTTGACTTGTTTCCATTTTGTAATTCTCTTGCTGCTCTTGATTTGGTCATTTGGTTTACTTCATTGCCCTCCTTCCATGGTCTTTTTATTGTCTTTTGTGATCCTCTGAAGCTTTCTATTGCCTCTTTCCTGAGATCTTCATTGGCTCCTTTAAAATCTTCCATTGCCTCTTCCTTAAGATCATCGTTACTGATGGGCCTTTTTTGAGAATTGCCCTCCATGTGGGATCTCCTCCAGTTTTCCTGTCCATTGCCATCTGTTTCTTCTTGTGGTTGCTGCTGTAAACTTTTTTTTAAAACTATTAACAGCTGCCAGTTCTTGCAATGTGCTTTTCCGTTAGTCGGCCTCAATGCAGATTTTCTTTATTAATAAATACTCTTTGTATTCTTAATGAAGTCTGTGAGCATGCATCATACCAAAAATGATTTTGCCATATTCTAGTAACGTGTTTAAAACCATCACGTTATTTGCAATGTGCAATGAGTGTTTTGAAGTTTTGGCGGGAATCTTCGCTGCTTTTTTTTGAATCTTGAGAAAACTTTTAAAAGTTCTCTTCTGCTGGAGAAAGCTCTTTTAGAAATCTCTGTAGCTGTTTTTTTTTCCCCCTTTGGCTGCATGGAAAGTTTGTTCTCCCTCCTCTCTCTGATGTGCAAGTGTTACTTATCATTTTCAATGGGAAATCCAACATGTTCTCATAAGAACTTTATTACTTCTTAAATTTTTTTTGGGAACTTTTCCCCCAAACTTTTGAATTCTGCTACTTATAGTACTTAAAGTCCCTCTGTGCAGGTACTGTCTGCCCACCACTCCTCCCCGCCTCTCCCATTGTTATCCACCCAGATTTCTGCTGTGATTGGGAGCCTCAAGTCTCAGTCTCTTCGTTTTCCAGTGCTTTTTAAGAACCTGCTGCAGCACCTTGGGACATTCTCCCTTTTTACCACTCTGTGTTATCCTTTCTTTTTTCTTAAAAACTTTGCAGCAACTCTTTGTCTTTAGGTTAACTTAAATTCCACTTTACTCAAACTCAAGATCACAACTCCTGCTTCTAAAGATTTTTTTTTGATTTTTTTTAAATACCCTTTCAAACTTTTGATTCTTTCAGCCAATTCAACTCCACGTCACACTCATCCCTCAGGGTCTGGCAACATCTCTACATTTCAAATGGGTCTGTCTGCCCAAAGCAGGCATTCAAGTGAATGCCTGTGCCAAGGGATAGTTTAGAGAAGAACAGAGAAATGGAAAGTTTGAACTCATGGCTGCGTGGATGGTGCAGGAGGGAGGGGTTCAGGTTCCTTAACAATTGGGACTCATTCTGGGATAGGTGGGACCTCTTCAAGAGAGATGGTCTACACCTGAACCAGAGGGGGACTAATATCTTGGGGGGAAAATTTGCTAAGGCTATGATGGGGGCTTTAAACTGATTCGGGGGGGGGGTGGGATCCTAAGTAGTTGGGGTGCTGAGAGGGATGAGAGTAAGGGGGTTATAGAAGAGAGTTGTAAAACACAGCGGCGTACGGGTGGGGTGGGGCATGGTTTGAAATGCGTATACTTTAATGCAAGGAGTATTCGCAATAAGGGGGAGGAACTTGCAGCTTGGACCAGTACCTGGAACTTCGATGTTGTGGCCATTTCAGAGACTTGGGTAGAGCAGGGACAGGAATGGATGTTGCAGGTTCCGGGGTACAAATGCTTTAGTCGGAGTAGAGAAGGAGGTAGAAGGGGGGGAGGAGTGGCATTATTGGTCAAAGACTGTATCACGGTGATAGAAAAGAAGTTTGATGAGGACTTGTCTGTTGAGGTAGTATGGGCTGAGATTAGAAACAGGAGAGGAGAGGTCACCCTGTTGGGAGTCTTTTACAGACCTCCTAATAGTTCTAGAGAGGTTGAGGAAAGGATTGCAAAGTCAATTCTGATTAGGAGTGAAAGTAGTAGGGTAATTGTGATGGGGGACTTTAACTTTGCTAATATTGATTGGAATAGCTATAGCTCTAGCTCGTTAGAGGGGTCAGTTTTCGTACAGAGTGTGCAGGAAGGTTTTTTGACTCAGTATGTAGATAGGCCAACTAGAGGTGAGGCTACATTGGATTTGGTGCTGGGCAATGAGCCAGACCAGGTGTTAGGCTTGGAAGTTAGTGAACATTTTGGTGATAGTGACCACAATTCGGTTACGTTCACCTTAGTGATGGACAGGGATAGGCATGAAGCTGGGGGCAGTAGTTATAGCTGGGGGAAGGGTAATTATGAGGCCATCAGGAGAGAATTAGGGTGCATAGATTGGACTAGGAAACTACAGGGACTGGGAACATCTGGAATGTGGTGCTTATTCAAGGAGCAGCTGCTGCGAGTCCTTGATAAGTATGTCCCTGTCAGGCAGGGAGGAAATGGTCGAGTAAGAGAGCCTTGGTGTACGAAAAAAGTTGATTTGCTGGTTAAGAAGAAAAAGGAGGCTTATGTCAGGATGAGGCTTGAAGGCTCAGTTAGTGCAATGGATAGCTATAGATTAGCCAGGAAGGAGGTAAAAAGTGAATTGAGGAGAGCTAAGAGGGGACACGAGAAGATGTTGGCTGATAGGATTAAGGAGAATCCTAAAGCTTTCTTTCGATATGTTAAGAATAGAAGATTGGTTAGGGCAAGATTAGGGCCAGTCATAGACAGCAGTGGGAAGTTGTGCGTGGAGCCTGAAGAGATTGGTGAGGCACTGAATAAATATTTCTCTTCGGTATTCACGCAGAGTGCTGGAAATGTAGCTATGGAGAACACTGAGGTACAGGGTTGCAAATTGGGAAGTATTGTAGTAGATAGGGAGGATGTGCTAGAAATTCTCGAGGGTTTGAAGTTGGATAAGTCCCCTGGGCCGGACGGGATTTACCCTAGGATTCTCTGGGAGGCAAGAGAGGAGATTGCAGAGCCTCTGGCTCTGATCTTCAGGTCCTCGTTGGTTACGGGTGTGGTTCCGGAGGACTGGAGGATAGCGAATGTGGTCCCATTGTTTAAGAAGGGGAAGAGAGACCTTCCAGGGAATTATAGGCCAGTGAGTCTTACTTCTGTTGTGGGCAAGGTATTGGAGAGAATTATTAGGGATAGGATTTATAGTTATTTAGAGAGAAATGAATTGATTGGGGATAGTCAGCATGGTTTCGTGAAGGGTAGGTCATGCCTTACTAACCTCATTGAGTTTTTTGAGAAAGTGACCAAAGAGGTGGATGGGGGTAAGGCGGTTGATGTAGTATATATGGACTTTAGTAAGGCGTTTGATAAGGTGGCCCATGGAAGACTTCTACAGAAAATGCAGATGTGTGGAATAGAGGGTGATTTAGCTAATTGGATTAGGAATTGGCTGGCAGATAGAAGACAGAGGGTGGTGGTTGATGGGAGATATTCATCGTGGAGTTCGGTGACAAGTGGTGTGCCTCAGGGGTCTGTTTTGGGGCCCCTGCTGTTTGTAATTTTTATAAATGATCTGGATGAGGGTATTGAGGGATGGATCAGTAAATTTGCAGATGACACTAAAGTTGGTGGAGTGGTAGATAGTGAAGAGGGGTGTTATAGTTTACAGAGTGACTTGGACAAGTTGCAGAGCTGGGCCGAGAGGTGGCAAATGGAGTTTAATGTGGAAAAGTGTGAGGTAATGCACTTTGGCAGGAACAATAAATGTGTAGAGTATAGGGCTAATGGTAGGGCTCTTAATAGTGTTGAGGAACAGAAGGATCTTGGTGTATGTGCATAGATCCCTGAAAGTAGGCAGTCAAGTGGATAAAGTTGTTAAGAAGGCATATGGAGTCTTAGCTTTTATTGGTAGGGGGATTGAATTTAGGAGCCGCAGCATCATGTTGCAACTGTACAAAACTCTAGTGCGGCCGCACTTGGAGTATTGTGTGCAGTTCTGGTCCCCACATTATAAGAAAGATGTGGAGGCATTGGAGAGGGTACAGAGGAGGTTTACCAGGATGTTGCCTGGTATGGAGGGCAGGTCCTATGAAGAGAGGTTGAAGGATTTGAGGTTGTTTTCGTTAGAAAGGAGGCGGCTAAGAGGGGATCTTATTGAAGCATATAAGATGATTAGAGGTTTAGATAGGGTGGACAGTGATAGCCTTTTTCCTAGGATGGAGAAAGCTAGCACGAGGGGACACAGCTTTAAATTAAGGGGTATGAGTTATAGGACGGATATCAGAGGTAGGTTCTTTACTCAAAGAGTGATTAGGGAGTGGAATGCCCTGCCTGCAGCTGTTGTAGATGCGCCAAGTTTGGTGGCGTTTAAGAGGTTAATTGATAAGTATATGGAAGAGAAGGGAATGGTTTAGTTTGGAGGGGCATTGCTTTTTATTTTGGTCGGCACAACATCGAAGGCCGAAGGGCCTGTTCTGTGCTGTAATGTTCTATGTTCTATGAATATTTTTCTTCAAACATTGATTTATAAAAGGATACTTACAGGGTGTTGGGCCATAGGCTGTGTCATCAATAATTCAACCTATCTTCATCACCTATGTAATGATGCATGCTCATAGACTTCATCAGGAACACAAATTCTTAAGGAAAACTATTAATAAGCAAAAACTGAACAGAGCCTGGCTGCCCCAGTCCTTCTACATGCCTTTCAGATGTCTTCTGCCAAAGAGAGAGCTGCATCCCCTGGGGTTACTACTCATTCTAGTCCTAATTGCTCTCTCAAGCCAAATGATCCCCGTCTGCTATGTTGTCCTTAAAGAGACAATCACCACAATTTTAATAAAGAGTTATTGATTTAAAAAGGTTTTTTTTATTACTGCATGCACTTCAGAATGAAATTTGTGCAATAGCACACCAAGATCTACTTTTCTTTCAGAAGGTCAGAACAAAATCTTAGTCTCTTCTATAGATTAAGAATTCTAAATACAGTAGTTATTCTTTAGGAGGCTATTTACTCTCATGTTAGTGCATATAGAAATGGAAGAGCAAAGTAAGTAGAAAGTAGGAATGGATTTTCAATCATTCATAATACTTTATTTTTTGCAGTCTTTTTGTTATGAAAATGTTACTGATGAAAAATGGCATTAAATGATTACTTGGAAAGAATGTTGAAGGCTTTGTTAAAGGCCAGTGAAAGGAAAATTATGTGAAATGGTATGAGTTATGTATTGACAGGTTAGGAATCAGTATAAATTAAAAATGGGATGGAATTTTCCCCCAAAGTTTCATGACCTCCAACCTGAATCTCCCATCATGACATGAAATACAAGTGATAACCACTACTCCATGAGAGTATGTTGTAGATTACTGTATGGTAGGGTCAAAAACATCTGTAGACAAATTAGACAAACATACAGAAATAGATTCTTAATAATAAGCAATTTTAATTATGCAAATAGAGACAGGGTATAAGTAATTCAAGTTGGAAATCAAGAAACAGGTTTATGAAATGAGAATAAAAACCAACTTAAACAATGCTTACTGGGTGGTGGAGGATTACCACTTGTTATAGTCCATATTTTGTTTTCTTTTCCAATGAAGTCAAAATCAGATAAAGCATGTTTCAGGCAGCCAACGCACTGAAGTTGAATTTTGCCCCCCAGTGTGTTCAGGACTGCTTTTTTTAGATTAGAAAAGATGTTCCTAGATCTGGTTCTAGGAAGTTAAGTGGAACACATAGGCATTGTAAAGGTTAGGGAACATCTAGGAAACAGTGATCACAACATAATTAGCTTTGATAAATTAACTGAAAAGAATGGCCAAAGATGAAAATACTCGGGTGAAAAAAGAGTCACTTTCCCTCTGAAGTTTCTTTCCTAACCATTTCAGCCTCTCTTTACTTTCAAGATGTTCCTTTAAAAGCTATTTCATTAACCAAGCTTTTAGTCACCTGCCCTAAGCAGAACAATTAATGTAATAAATTTCTGGATTGCTGCTTGAGCCAAGCAAATTGACATTGAGTAAGTAAGATCAGAGATTGCATTGCAGAGTGCACAGTTGTTTCAACCCCCTTATCACTGACCAGTAAGCTCCTGATGTAGCTCCATCTCCAATAGGCCTGCCCCGCTCAAGCAATGTCCCGTTGGTTGTGCTCAGTAGGTAGTGCCAGGATGCCAGGCTGGCACTTTTCAAGCTGCACCATCCCTTGGCCTCTGGTTCTACTGGTGAAGTCATCAGTAGATGATTGAGAGTGTTTGAAGAACTAGAGACTGAACATCAAAAAGTTGATTTAAAAAAGGGGAAAACAGAATATGGAAGTAAATTAGTCAATAATATAAAAACAAAAGAGTTTTCACAAGTATGAAAAGGAACAAAGTAGCTTAATTTAGGAGCAGGGACAGCAAGGGGAATGGGGAACTGACAGAGATATTGGACAAATATTTTTTCTGTTTTCACAGTAAAATACACAAGTTATATGCCAGAAATAGAGGGTAAGCTAGAGGCTATTAAGACTGAGAAATAAGGGTAATTAATGTGTACATGGAAAAAGTACTAGAAAAACCTAAGGGACTAAGATTTGACAAATCCCCAGACTTGATCCCTACATCCTGTAGTTCTAAAAAGGATAGCCAGCACAACCACTATCTATGGATGATGGGGAATTTCCCAAAACTCCCTTGATTCTGGAACAGTCCCAGTGGCTTAGAAATTAGGTAATGTAACAAAACTGTTGAAGAGAGGGAAAGAGAAGATGGGGAATGACAGGGCCTGAAACCAATCATTGGGAAGGTGCTGTAACTATTATTAAGAGAGCCTTAATACACTTAGAACATAGAATGATTACAACAAGTTAGTTTTGTGGAAGGGAAATTGTGTTTGACAAATTTAAAAGTTGCTTGAGGATGTAACTAGTATGATAGATGAAGGAGAACCAGTTGATGTAGTATATTTGGATTTCCAAAGGGTACTAGATAAGGTGCTGCACAAAAGATTAATACAAAAGATAAAGGCTCATGGAATTGGTGGTGATATATTGAATTGGGTAGAGGATTGATTAATGGCTAGGAACCAGGGTAGGGATAAATAGGACATTTTCAAGTTGGCAGCTGAGACCAGTGGAGTGCGGAGGATGAGTTCTGCATAATTCCTACATGCATTATCTCACACATGTCCGGATTAAACTCCTTTTGTCATTTCTCTGTCCAAGTCTCCAACCAGTCTATATCTTGCTGTATCCTCTGATAATCCTCTTCACTATCTGCAACTCTACCAATTTTGTATCTCAAAATTATACGCTGTGATTTTCCCTCAGAAAGCTAAGTGCCCAACAAGCAGGAAAATGGAAGATTTTCCCCACTTAGGTGAATTTCTAGCTCTATGTGCTCCAGAGTCTACCTGGGATTCATGCCAATAAGGGGGGCAGGGCCTAAACCCCACCCGAGAAGCCATCGTCAGCAAGCTGAGCAGATCACATGGCCAGCCTGATCATGCCCTGCCTCTTCTCCCACCAATCACTCTGCAGTGTGCGCAGTGGTCCCTGCAGGCTCCACTTTTGGTATTGCCCAATAGTGTGCCAGGTTGGCAGTGCCAACCTGGCAATACCCAAAGAGCACCTTTTTGCCCCCACCAGTAAGGGCATCACACCTGGCCCCCATTAATTCGCGCTGGTGAGAATATACCCCGGTGGGGTAGGAAACATTACTAAATCTGGACAATACTTCTGGGCTTGCTAATAATTTGGAAATGGTGATTTAAACATTGTGATCAGCTTTGTGCTGTTTCCCAGCATGACGCTGATTGCACCATTAAAAATGGCCAGAGAAAGTCATGTTTGGCTAAATTGGTCATGAATCCTATTGCAGTCCTCCTGTTTAAACCCGGTCTGCTGTACTACTGGAGCAGCATAGCAAGCTGGGAAAATTGCACCATGGTCTTGGTAACCAACCTGCTAACCAATACATTTTCCTGTTTACTTTAATGGACAAAAAGTCTCCTTTATCCTTCCTCCCAAATTGCATTTCCTCATTTCCCTGCATTAAGTTTCACCTGACACCTGTACAATTTATTTGCTTGTCTATATCATGCTGCCTGTTTTTGTGATGAGATAATTTTGACCTTGTGCTTTCTTATCCAAGTCCAGAGAAGAGCAGTGTTCCCAACAATGGTTTCTTGGCCACACTACTGCATACATTTGCCTAGTCTGTAAAACATGCATTAACCTGTTTTCTGTCCATAACTAAGTTCCTGTCTGTTATTACCACATTTTACATGTCTGTTAATGTTGTTCATTGCGTGGAATTTTTCCTCCCAAAATTCTAAGTGTTATATAAGTGTGAAAACGGGAGTATTCCACACTGGTCTTTTGGTACAGCAATCTTCTGGCACCTTGTTTTGTTCTTCTGTCAGCTGGTTGCCTAAGTAAGCTGGAAAAGTTGGTTGCCATTGCATAGTGCACCCCGATCACCTACTGAATTGGGAGACCTCCTCCTATATCCTCCCCATTGAATAAGCCTCCATCATTGTTTGTACCCCCCATATCATAGCCCCCCTCCACTCAGGCCCCACCCGTTCAGTACTACCCTGGCTCACTTACACTGCCCAACTGGGCATTGCCAGGGTGCCAGGTGGGCACTGCTGGGTTCAGCTGCCACTGTCAGAAAGACACTGCCTAAAGTAAAATTTATTTATTAGTCACAAGTAGACTTGTATTTACATTGTGATGAAGGTACTGTGAAAATCCCTTAGTCGCCACCTTCCAGTGCCTGTTCAGGTACTCTGGAGGAGAACGTAGCATAGCCAACTCACCTAATTCTGTATCTTTGGACTGTGGGAGGAAACCCACACAGACACAGGGAGAGTGTGCAAACTCCACACAGACAATGACCAAAGCTAGGAATTGAAACTGCATCGCTGGTGCTGTAAGGCAGCAGTGCGAACCACTGTGTCACTGTATGCCACCCCAGCTATTCCTAAGTATGCTGGGAAAATCAGCTGCAGAGCACTCAGATGCCATTGCACAGTGTCCTTCAATCTCCTACTGAACTGGGAGACCTCCTCCTACATCAGTGCAACTTACGGGCCGAAGTGTTTGTGCTCTAGTGTTCTATGTTCTATACCGCCACCGCATAAGCCCCTGTCATTGTTCGTACCTTATTGTCATAGCCTCATCTCCACATAGTCCAGCTATGCTCCCGACCCAGGGACTTCAGTGATCTTCGATCCCTCCAACATGGCCATGGTGCAAGCTTGGTCTCTACTACTGCAGAGTATGAATGATTCTTCCTGGCAAGACATGAGGACATGCCAGAATAGGTAAGTCCTTTTAAATTTATGTTAATAGGTTTCATGCCCTTCTCTAGTGCAAAGTCATTCTCGTCAGCAACTCAATTCGCACCTGGCAAAAATCAATTTTTCCCCTCACACACTACCTTTCCAGCTTGCAACACTGATCAATTAGTGCAGCCAGCTGGTAAGATCGCACTCCATACATTTAACATTATCATCAAAAAGTTAACAGAAGAAATTAAGAGGCTTTTTTTAAATTCAGAGAGCTGTTGGTACATTGAATTCCCTATCCTGAATAATGCTGATGGCAAATCCAGATGGGATTTTAAAAGGAAGTAGATAAATATTTCACAAATTTTTTTGATAGTTTTTCACAGGGGAGGGAGAGAACTGTCTCACGTCTTATGTGATGTAAAATATGATTCAATGACACTGTTCTAAACCTGCTGATATGATTAAGTAGTTCTGTGTTAAGATTCAGATGGATTTAGAGAAGGTGTGAAATTTCAGAATGAAACTTAGAAATATTAGAGGAAAATAAGCCTCAGTTTTTCCATGGCAGCTCTAAGTTAATTCCAATTATTGTGCCATTTCTTCACATCAATAAACCTTTAGTTCAAAAGTACTATATTCTTTCTAAACATCTCTATTTATTTTGGAGTAATCACCCTCTAGTGTTCTATATTCTAACAATCCTTTATCAACAAAAATCTTCTTCCTGGATCTACTCACCTCAAATTGTAACTATTAATGGTTAGGATTTTCTGGCCCTGTGTGCTGTGGGAATCGTCATGGGTGAGAATAAATTTCACAAACCAGCCAAAGGTCTGTTGACTTCAGGTAGGAAATTGTGGGATTGGAAAGTCCCAGTTCCATTTGTTCTGGATTCCCTCACCACAGGAAAATATTGTTATCTGTTTATCCCAATGACACCCTTCATTATCTTAAACATTTCAATCAAATCACCCCATAGCCACCACAACTCATATCTCATTATCACTCAGTCCCTTCATGTCTGGTATTATTTAGGTGCACTGTCATTGGATGTTCTCCAAGGCCCATATATCCTTTCTAATCTAGAGCACCCTAAACTGAAGAGTATACCAAATGACTGGTCCTCCATATACTCCAGCACTTCCTAACTTTTCCATTTTTTTAAAAAAAGTTTATTTATTAGCATTACAAATATGCTTACGTTAGCACTGCAATGAAGTTACTGTGAAAATCCCCTAGTCGCCACACTCCAGTACCTATTCGGGTTCATGAGGTCCTGCATCCTGTTTGTCTTTTTGATTGCTTTTAATGATTTGCACACTTGAGTTTAAATATCTTTGTTTGTTTTAAACTGTATTCTCCATTTTTGTTTCTCATTATGTTCAGTCATTAGATCTGCCCACCTCTCTTTGTACTTTCACTTTAGTCAAATTTTCCTCCAATCTTAATGAAGTACATTCAAGTTTTTAGAAAATACAATCAAAATCCTGATAATTCATATATGAAGTGTATTGATACTTGGAGCACATTAATCTGAGAAATGCCAACTTGATATTACTGAAACAAAGACAGGGCAGCCCCACTGAACTGGACAATAGAAATGTATTTGAGAACAAGACAGAGGTCAATAAAGAGCAAACATGAAGAGCTATATTAATATAAAGTAATGACCTTTAATCAATAAGGTTCAAGCAATACCATTAAAGACAAAATCAATTAATTACCTATCACTCTGCAGAAAAGGTTCCTCGTGTTAATGCAACACCTTGCTCACAGAACCAGTGGTAATGATCACAGCACACCATAACTCCTGATCTTTTCAGATCCCAAGATTTCACAAGTTTCTAAAAGTAAAGTTTATTTATTAGTCACAAGGCTTACATAACATTGCAATGAAGTTACTGTGAAATTTCCTTAATCGCTACATTCCAGTGCCTGTTTGGATCAATGCACCTAACCAGCATGTATTTTAAACTGAGGAAACTACAGCACCCAGAGGAAACGCATTGCAGACATGGGAAGGACATGTAAACTCCACACAGACAGACTCCACATAGACAGACGTGACCCAAGCCAGGAATCAAACCCAGGTCCATAGAGCTGTGAGGCAGCAGTCTAACCACTGTGCATAGCTCTGTGGAACTTTTTTGAGAGTCAGATCTCAAATGATGAAACTCAGCACAGGAAAGAGATAGAAAATACGGTGAACAGGTGCAACAACAATAATCTTTTCCTCAATGTCAACAAAATGAAGGAGATAGTCATTTGACTTCAGGAAGTGCTGTGGGTGGCATGCCCCTGTCTATATCAATGAGGATGAAGTAGAAATGGTCATGAGCTCCAAATTTTTAGGTGTCCAAATCACCAACAACCTGTCCTGGTCTCCCCATGCCGACACTATAGTTAAGAAAATCCACCAACGTCTCTACTTTCTCAGAAGACCAAGGAAATTTGGCATGTCTGCTACAACTTTCATCAACTTCGACAAATTCATCATAGAAAACGTTTTTTCCGGTTGTATCACAGCTTAGTATGGCTCCTGTCCAAGACTGTGAGAAACTGCAAAGGATCACGAACAGTCCATCATTTAAACCATCCTTCCATCCATTGAAACTGTCTACACTTGCCGCTGCCTCAGAAAAGCAGCCAGCAAAATTGAGGATCCCATACACCCTGGACATATTCTCATCCACCTCCTTCCATTGGGAAAAAGATACAAAAGTCTGAGGATGTGTACCATTGGAATCAAAAACAGCATCTTCCCTCTGCCATCTGACTTTCGAATGGACCTATTCGCATTAAGTTGATTTTTCTCTACACTCTAGCTATAGCTGTAACACTACATTCTGCATTCTCTCGTTTCCTTCCTTATGTACGATATGCTTTGTCTGTATAGTATGCAAGAAATAGTATTTTTCACTGTGTACTAATACATGACAATAATAAATCAAATCAAAACATTGTCACTTCTGCACTCCTTGTACCCTACATCAACCACTTTGCAGTGAAGTTGGCCACAAAGGGCGGCTGCCAACAAATTGTCTATGCAGACCTTCAATTAAGCGATTACATATTACCTGCATTATCTATTGCAAGAGAATAACTGGATGCTGCTCAGAGGTTTTAAATTCATAATAGTCACTGCCAATTCACCTGCCACCCAGATGAAACAGCCACACCAAAAATTACTTACTACTTCAGTTGTGATAGATAAAACTTTGAGACTTTAAAATAACTTCTCATTTAAACCCCTGACAACAGGCCAAGAATAAAATGAGAATTGATCCTTCTGGATTCAGCTGTGATTAAGTTATTTCTGCTGGAGACCAGAGAAATACAATAAATAAATATTGGTCAATTCAGGCAGGACAGGTAAAGCCAAAATAATAATTGTCTATCATGTTATTTAACTGCTTTGAAATGAAACAAATAATTCTGCATAGGAAATATGACCTAAAGGACAAGAAAATGCACCTCAGACATTTTTGACTGAAGCCACTAAATTGTCCAGGTTCACCAATTTTAATGAGTAAAAACCCATGTAGATACTTTACAGTGCTATTGGAAAGAAATTTAAAAACAATAGCCCAGACATTCATAAAAATCTTACTGCTCAAAAAAGAAACAGGCTATTGAAGTTTTTTTGTCTTGCATTCATCAAAACAGAAAGGGAACAGCAATTTATATTGCATGAGGAAAGTAGATTGGTTGGTAACTCAACCCTAGTTGAGGCATTGCTGCAGAGAATGCACCAGGGAATTACTGCTACCTTATGTTTCTGTTAAATTCAAAAAGGCCACACCTACTTGAACACATTACCTGCAGAAGACAAGTTCCTGTGTTAATATACATAAGTTCCAGCAACTGTGAGTAAACTACATTGCGAATCTGACAGTAATCTTAAATTGGTGGTTGGTGTAATTCTTAGCACCAGTTTGCTGCCCAACAGCAGGTCTGAACTACAGCCATGAAGCCACTGTTTTATTTTAATTTTTTATTATATATCTTACAGTATACATTTCTTAACATTTTACAGGATAAACCCTGGTGAAAGCTTGTGATGTTACAGTGTTACATGTGCTCACTGTGTGTCATTTAGCTAACCTTGACAGGAAACCACGAACTTATACACAATGCATGATCAGAGGTCCAGACTAATCCATGTTGACCATCTTATGTGATGTGTTTAATTAACTAATGAATGTAAATGAGCGTTCTCTGGAGTGATGAAAAATAATACTGTGTAAGAATAATACAAAGAAGAGAGATTGTAACATCTTGAGAATGAGGTGAAAAGGGAGCAAGATTCAAAAAGCTGGTGTATATCTTGAATGAATTCCAAATAAACTTGTCCAAGACTCCTGAGGGGTCAGTGAGTTCTTGAATCTAACAACCTCCATCATAGTTATGACAAGGAGGCAGCAACCAAAACCATCCCAACAGAAATGGGAGTTGAACTCTATGCTGTTGGCATTAATGTGTGGATTGCATCCAACCAACCAATATCTCCTCCCTTTATGAATACGCAGTCTGGAGCCATGAATAGTGACTGTAGAGGCCATTTTCTTCCAACATGTGTTTGACCAGGAACTCTCTGGTCTTTTGTTGGAAGGATTTTCAGGTTGATATCAAATCTGTTGGGCTACATTATGATGGAACTTGGCTGTAAAGTCCTGTAGTGGGACTTAAACACTGTAAGCAGTCTTACATTACCACGTTAAAATCCAACAGGTTTATTTGGTAGCAAAAGCCACTAGATTTTGGAGCACTGCTCCTTCATCAGATAAATGGGAGTTCTGTTCACAAACAGGGCATATAAAGACAGAAACTCAATTTACAAAATAATGGTTGTAATGTGAGTCTTTACAGGTAATCACAAGGTACAGACAATGTGAGTGGAGAGAGGGTTGAACATAGGTTAAAGAGATGTGTATTGTCTCCAGCCAGGACAGTTAGTGAGATTTTGCAAGCCCAGGTAAGTCATGGGGGTTACAGAGTGTGACTTGAACCCAAGATCCCGGTTGAGGCTGTCCTCGAGTGGGGAACTTGGCTATCAGTCCTGCTCAGCAACTCTGTGGTGTGTGTCACGAAGGCTACCTTGAAGAACACTTACCCAAAGATCAACGGCCGAATGCCTGTGACCGCTGAAGTGTTCCTCAACAGGAAGACAACACTGTTACCTGGTGATTGTCGAACAGTGTTCACTCATCCATTGTTGTAACGTCTGCATGGTCTCCCCAATGTACCATGCCTTGGGACATCCTTTCCTGCAGCTAGACAACATTGGCCGAATTGCAAGAGTATGTACTGCATACTGGTGGATGGTGTTCTCACATGAGATGATGGAATCCATGTCAATGATCTGGCAGAGATTGCTCTATCACAGTTGTCTGATGTTGTGGTCACTGTTCTCCTGAAGGCTGGGTAGTTTGCTGAGGACAATGATCTATTTGAGGTTGTGTGGTTGTTTGAAGACAAGATGTGGGGATAGCCTTGATGAGATGTTCGTCTTCATCAGTGACATGTTGAAGGTTCCAGAGAAGATGTCATAGCTTCTCCACTCTGGGTATGTACTGACAATGAAGGGTACTTTGTCCGCCATGTCCTGAGTTTGTCTTCTGAGGAGGTCGGTGCGGTTTTTCCACTGTGGTGCGTCTTAACTGTTGATTGATGAGTCGAGCGCCGTATTCTGTTCTTATGAGGGCATCTTTCAACATCTGGAGGTGTCTGGTGTGATCTTTCTCATGTGAGCAGATCCTTTGTATATGGAGGGCTTGTCCAAAATGGATGGCTTCATTAATATGTTTAAGGTGGAAGCTGAGGAGTGGAACATCATGAGGTTACACGTGGGCTTGTGGTACAGTGAAGTTCTGAGACGACCATCCTTGATGCAGATGGGTGTGTCCAATAATGCAACCAATTCCAGAGAGGAGGCCATGGCGAGTCTGATAGGGGTTGCAATTTGTTGATGTCATCATATAGTTGTTTTAGTGGGACTTAAACCAAGAGCTACTGGCTCAGAGGCAGCAACACAATCACTCCACCACAAGGCCTGGAATTCTTAGCACTCTTGGGATTATTCAGCAAATGCTTTCAGTCCTGAAAAATGACCAATCTACTTCAAGTTACACTGCAAAGTAAAGGCAACTCAAAAATTTGAGCAACAGGTGAAGTTAATGGTTTCAACATCGTTAGTATGCAGGAGGTGTATTTTCCACAAACAGCATACTGCTGTCAATCCAAAAGGATGTTCCACCTGTCACAGAGTAACATAATATATAAATTTCAGAGCTAGTATAATACCAGGTTCATAGAGCATAAATCCCAAAAATTAGCAGATTGTACCAAACAATAAATCCCTTAATCATATTTGGAGTTTTGTGTACAGTTTTACTCTCCCTCCTTAAAGGATATTATTGCATTAGAAATAGTTCAGAGAAGGTTCACGCAAATGATTCCTCGGATGGAATTATTGGACAAGTTAAACCTGTATTTGTTGGAGTTTAGAAGATTAAGTGGCCTTGTTGAAACATATAAAATCCTGAGAGGACTTTACAGGATGGATGCCAAGAGGATGTTTTCTCTTGGGGAAACACCAGAACCAGGGGATGCAGTTTAAAAATACAGGTTCTCCCATTTAAGATGGAAAGGAGAATTTGTTTTTTAGGGATGAATTATCTTATGGAATCCTCTTCCCCAGACAGCAGTGGAGGCAGGATTGTTGAACATTTTAAAAGTTGATAGATTTTTCATTAACAAGGGAATCCAAAGGGTATAGGGGATAGACAGGGAAGTAGAGACCATAATCAGATCAACCGTGACTTTATCAAATGACAGAGTACATTTGAGAGGCCAAATGGCCTACTGCTATTTCTAATTCTTATCAATGTTCACAGTAGACAAAGTACTTATTCTCAATCAGCTCATGCTCATGAAGCTCAAAACAGCAGAAGGAGCAGCCATGGTCAACACTGTTATCTGCATGGGTTTCCTTCCACAGTCCAAAGATGTGCAATTTTTATCTAAATTCCCCTTAGTGTCAGGGGATTAGTGGAAAATTGGGATTGGGCTTGGGTGGGATTGATGCCAGTGCAGGCTCAATGAACTAGGTGACCTCCTTCTGCACTGTAGGGATTCTATGATTCTATATTGACTAGCATTAGATGTGATTCCATGATTGGACAGCACTTGCTGAATAATCCTGCATATGCCATGAATTGCAATAACATTGAATTTAAGTTCAGTGAGTTTGAAATTTGTGGCTCATTGTGCTTGCTAGAAGCTATATATACATCCACATACAGGGATGTGTTCACTGCAGACCAAAGGAACATACCCAGGCACTGCATCTTCCTCAAGTTAAACAAAAACATGAGAGGGAAGCAATAGTTCCCTGGAGCATTTGCCATGGCAACACTTCAATTGGGTCACCTTGCTAACCAATAAGCACTTTTCCTTAAGCATTAGAAACTGTTGTTTGCTTCAAAGTTGAGCATTCTTGTATATCTTAAGTGCAAAATGAAAAACTTTGACAGCATACCTCCTTTTTCAGCAATATTTATAAATTTCATGTTTCAGACAAAGGAAAATTGAGAACTAAGATTTTGGAAAGAAAATAATCATCCTTATGTGTCCTAAGCTTGGCTAGCTGGAATAGCCCAAGACCGGCTATTAAAAATAGTGGTCCTGATCACCTGCTTGACTCAACAACAATTTTTCTCTACTTAACCAGTGAAACTGGTTCCCACTTGGTCTCTACCAAGCAAATACCTTATAATAATATTCCAATCCAAAATCTGACTTGTCATTCCAAATACTGTGCAACATGCACTTTCCAAAGAGGCAGGTAAATATTTTGATGCATTATTAAAAAGCTACTGATTTCAATGTACAATATGTACAATATGTCTCCAATCCATGTCCATCTGGACCTAGTTCTTTAGGTGATGCAGAAGGGTCTAACATGTATATCGGAAGCATACATCATAACCTGCCATTTTGGATGGTACAGTGACACAATGGTTAGCACTACTGCCTCATGGCACCAGGGACCTGGGTTCAATTCCGATCTTGGGTGACTGTAGACTGTATCAAGTTTGCACATTCTCCCTGTGTCTGCATGGGTGCTCCAGTTTCCTCCCACAGTCCAAAGGTGTGTGGCTTAGGTAGACTGGCTGTGCTGAATTGATCAGCGTCAGGGGGGTTAGCAGGGTAAATACATGAGGTTATGGGAATAGGGCCAGAGTGGAATTGTGATTGGTACAGACCTGATGGGCCAAATAGCCACCTTCTGTACTGTAGAGATTCTATGATTCATTTCAATAATCTTCCTGTTCATCTTTTGACACCAAGCTGTTATTCATGAATTAAGCAACGTTAATAGACTCAAAAAGAAAAGCTGCAAATACTCAACAAGTCAAGCAGCATCTGTAGAGAGAAATAGTTAATATTTCTGGTTGAATATCCTCCTGACTATTACTCTCCAGAAATGCTGTGTATTTCCAGCACATTTTTATTTCAGATTTCCAGCATCTGCAGTATTTTGCTCAAGTTGGTTGCAAATGCTGCTTTTCACTACTGACATTGAAAATAGGTCTGGTAGAAAACAGTGAAAGAATGCACATCTGTTAAAGGTTGTCTACTAACTAAAGGTGTCTATTTTAAAACAGATGTCTTAAACTTCATAGGAATAACATTTTGAGAATTCAGGAGCCTCTTGGCTCTTTCATGTGTTGTTTGACAATGGATAGAATTCCACAAATTAGTGCTCATGTACCAAATCCTCTTTTTGCAAGGTGGGAACTGGAAGTGCTAGGATCCTCTGTAAATTTGATGGTGTAGTATCCAATTTCTATTTGCAAATTGGAACAATATTTTAGCCTGTATTGTTTTTCTTGGTTAAATTGACAGGTATAGTGTCAATTATGGGACAAAGTCTCCCATGAGCAGGTTACCAAAATCAAGGCCAATTTCTAGAAGAGAACTACACTGACTCAACATGGAAGCCAGTAATAGGCTTCAAATCATAAGAAACACAGAAACTATATGCAAGTTATTCTCATGTGGAAAAGGTTTGGAGAAAAGCTGGAACAGATCTCAGAAGTATTCTAAACTTGCATTTTGTGCTACTCAAGATAAAGGACAGGGACAGGTGGTCACTCACACAGTTTACCACAACCCAACAAGTTTGAAGAAAAACCGCACAGCCACAATATTTTAATTCTGTCAACCAAAGACTCGACACATATACAAGCAAGACTGCCCTCATCATGTTTCAGATGAGTTGAAAGCTCGACAGCCCCAGAACTGACGGTTGTGTTCGGCTGGCAGTTTTTAAAATCATCATGCTGAGAAATAACCAATTAAAAGAAAATATATATACTCTATAAATCCTCATCCTCAAATCCTGTTTAGGACTTGATCAAATGTGATCATTCTAATTATAGCAGAATGAACCAATGCACTGAATGACTGATTACATGTGCACATTAAGCTGGTTAACATCTGCCCTCCACCTACTGCTTAACTGAAAGGAAAAACGTCAATGCTGAGCAGTTAAAATAGCTTATATTGATATCAAGTACACAATGAAGTAGTGTTTTATTTACCACAAGAATCTAATAATCTAACCCAAAAGTTGACTGACCAATTGTACTCAGTATAGTGGTCTTTTTCATGAAATTCCAATTTGCAATCTACAGTAATTTTACTGTAATAAAACCTTTTTAAAAGGAAACCAATTTTTATTATGCTCCTTGCTGGCAGTTGTTCAGGTACACTGAGGGAGAATTTAGCATGGCAAATGCACCTAACCAGCACATGTTTTGGGCTGTGAATGGAAACCAGAGCACCCAAAAGAAATCCACGCAGACAAGAATATACAGATTCCACAAAGATGGTAACCCAAGCTGGGAATCAAACCCAGTCCCTAGCACAGTAAAGCAGCAGTGTTAGTGACCGTGCCACCATATCCATGCTCAATTCTCCCTCAGTGTATCCAAACAAACTTCGGAATGTGATGACAAGGGGATTTTTCACAGTAACTTCATTGAAGTGTTAATGTAAGTCTACCTGTGACACTAAGATTAAAAAAATCCCCGCAGATTGTTGCTCACCCATCTCTTTTCCACTGCCGCAAATGAAGCAGTCTAGAGTGAGCTACCAACAAGGACTTAGAGAAAGTTCTTTTTAAAAACTCACTTTTCTCATATCCCATTCTGTTAACCATTGAGCAATAGCAAATTTTATACCTGTCAGTATTTGGTCTCTGGATTGTCACATTCTCTATTCCTGTTAGGACTACTGCCATTGCCTACAAGATCCATGCTCTCCAATTTATATTTCTTTAATCTATACTTTTCTCTTGCAAGTTTATCTTATTTCCAAATTTTTTTGGCCTTCAAACCAGAACCATTTATCTGAACCATTACCTTGAACAATGTTTCGTATGATCTCTAATTCCCTGTTGTTTTTTGATATGGCTATTCCAGTGGTAATCTTGCCTGTCCTACATGCTTTGTCATCTTGGACATATTTTCAAGTGTCATCATAACAGTTTATGATAAAACTGTTTATGGCTATCTAATTTCTCAAATCTGTAACTGTTCTCATTTATTAATTCAAGGATTCCAAACTCAGTCTACAATTCTGTCATCCTCTATTCAGTAAGTCTCTGATAGCCCTCAACTTTAGCACACAATCTCTCTCCATCAGTATCACTTTTCTCTGGTTTAAAAAAATCAATACTGCTAGACAGTGAAGGTAGTCCAGTCCAACACACAAACCAGCTTCCCATCCACTGACTCCATCTACACTTCTTGCTGCCTCAGGAAACCAGCCAGGATAATCAAGGACCCCATGCACCCTGGACATGCTCTTTTCCACCTTCTGTTGCAAGATACAAAAGTCAGAAGACACGTACCAATCGACTCAAAAACAACTTCTTCCTTCCTGTTATCAAACTTTTGAATGGTCCTATTGCATGTTAAGGTGATCTTTCTCTTCACCCTATCAATAATTGCAACACTATTTTGCACCCTCTCCTTTCCTTCTCCCCTACGTACTCTATGAACAGTATGGTTTTTCTGCATAGCTTGCAAGAAAAAATACTTTTCACATCTGAAATCAATAACAATCAGTGCTATCCTAATTCCAGATTTACCAGGCCTTTCCTATTACTGTTGGTATTTTAAAAATATCAACAATTTTTTTTTTTATACACGTAGTTTTGACCCTTCATTATATTAATTCCTTGATTACTGTAATCAAATGATAATTTATAGCCAGCAATCAAACACCAGCCTTTACAGAACTGCTCTGGCTGCGGCTTATGGGGTCATCACTTCCATCCAAGTTATTTGTGCAAATATTTCTAGATCCCATAGATGCATTTACTAATGGTACTTTTATTCAAAATCACATTCTGAAAAACATGCAGGTGTCCTCTGTGAACATTTTACAAGAAGCTGATAAGTACGGATGATAAACTTCTGAATTGACTTTTGGAAAATATTCTTCATGAATGAAAAAGGTCCTATCCAGAAGTTTTCAACTACTGCTCAAATATATTTCACGAACAACTTAAAAACACTGAAGGAAACCATTTACAAATAACTTCAAACGCAAGCATTTTCAGTCACTGGTTGAGCAAACACTGTGATCTTGCATCCGAACTTTAAATGCTGAACAGATCGAAAATCTAACAAGCAAATACTGCAACAATTTTCATTAAGTAATTCAGTTCATTATGACAGTCCTGTACCATGACAGTGCACTTGTGAATACACTGCTTCACTACAATTTAGGACTGAATGTACACAGCTGATTCAAATACAACCAAGATTTCAAAACAAGTCTAGCAAAAGTTATGTAGAGCCAATCTGAATATGTCATTTGTGCAGATCCACTTGTCACTATCATTTTTCAGAAGGAATAACTGATGAAATCCCATCACAGGGTCATTATCCACCTGTGGGAGAAACAGAAGATTTGAATCAGCCGAGGTTACATAGAGGAACAAAGAAAACGTTCTACTCAAATTAACAACATATTTAGCACTGACTAGCCTCAGAGTCAAACAATTGTATGTTCAAATCCTGCTCCAGAAGACCACATCTAAGCTGATACTCCAAGCTGTACTGCCATGAAGTGCTGCCTACATTAAGTCGAGGCCCCATCTGCCTGCTCAGTAGGATATAAGAGATGCCATGGCACTATTTGAAGAGCAGCAGAGCTGCCAGATATCAATCCAACAGCTCTTCTTCATTTAATGCCCCATAGATTATAAGGTGCTTTGGGATCTTTGTGGCATGACATACAATACCTTAAATATATTCTTTTCCTTTTATAGCAGCTGGACAGAAAAAAAGGACTGCAGAATGATAAAGCAGTTTTCCTGAGTGGCACGAAAATACAGGTACTCTACATTTAAGAGCATAAGAACATAAGAAATAGGAGCAGGAGTAGGCCCTACAGCCCCTCGAGCCTGCCCCACCATTCGATAAGATCATGGCTGATCTGTAGTGGTTCAGTACTACTTTCCTGCTTTCTCCCCATAACCCTTAATTCCTTTACCAATTAAAAACCTATCTACTCTTGACTTGAACATATTCAGTGAGGAAGCCTCCACCACTTCATCAAAGAGAGAATTCCAAATATTCACCACCCTTTGTGTGAAGAAACCACCCCCCCTCCAAATCTTGAGGCTGTGCCCTCTAGTCCTGCTATCTTTGCTAAGCAGGAAGAATCTCTCAACCTCTACCCTATCCATCCTCTTCATTATCTTATACGTCTCTATAACATCCCCTCTCAGCCTTCTAAACTCCAAAGAGTACAAATCTAACCTATTCAGTCTCTCCTCATAATCCACCGCCCTCATCTCCAGTATCAGCCCAGTAAACCTTCTCTGCACCCCCTCCAAGGCCAATATATCCTTCCTTGAATGCAGCAACCAAAACTGCCCACAGTACTCCAGCTGCGGCCTCACCAGCACCCTATACAGCTGCAACAGGACCTCCCTACTTTTATATTCTACTCCCGTAGCTATAAAGACCAACATTGCGCTTGCCTTCTTAATCACCTGCTGCACCTGCATACTGTGTTTTTGCAATTTGTGCACAAGGACCCCCAGGTCCCTCTGCACTGTTGCATGCTGCAGCTTTTCTCCATATAAATAGTAATCCTTCCTACCATTATTCTTATCAAACTGGATAACCTCACACTTGCTAACATTATACTCCATCTGCCAGGTCCTCGCTCACTCACTCAACCTATACAGATCCCTCTGCAGGCTTTCCACACCTTTCACACAATTTGCTTTTCCACTCATCTTCGTGTCATCAGCAAATTTCATCACCCTGCACTCTGTCCCTTCCTCCAGATCATCTATGTAAATGGTAAATAGTTGAGGCCCCACCACCGAACCTTGGGGCACTCCACTAGTCACCAGCTGCCAATCAGAATAGCACCCATTAATACCTACCCTCTGCTTCCTATTAGCCAACCAATCCTCTATCCAGTTTAACACCTATCCCCGACTCCCTGCACCTTAATTTGAATGCTAAGCTTTCCATTTTAGGATGGCACTTGACAGCTTGTTAATCTATCACTGGTTTTATGAGGTGAAGGACAACAGGATCAACACAATTGATCTGGATTGGACAGAAACCTAGGACACTATCAAAAGCAACAGGTGCAAGCTGTTACTGTAAACTATGTTTTTTTAAAAAGTACAAATCAAGTATGCTAGAAAGGTGCTCGACTCCTCTTGCTGTGAGAGAGTTATATTTGAAGAGTGTTTTGGAATTTTTGGATATATATTTTTATACTTGGAATTTTAGCAAAAATAGAAATATCTGGAGGAAGCCTTTAAACAAGCTGTTTTTTGGGGAAAATTGCATGTTTCATTAACCAAAGAGAAAATGCTGGAAAATCTCAGCAGGTCTGGCAGCATCTGTAAAGGAGAAAAAGAGCTGACATTGCGAGTCTAGATGACCTTTTGTCAAAGCTAAAAGACATAGAAAGTGGAGATATTTATACTGTAGGGTGAGGGAATGAAAAATGAGTCATAGACACAAAAACAAGAGAAAAGGTTAAGATGTGCTAATGGCAGTCCATTGAGAAAATAGAAGGTGTGAATGGCCAAATGACAGAGAAGCTGAAAATCAGAGGGCAAGCTGTTACAGGTGAAGATGTGGGGGACGGGGAGATGGAGGAGAGAGGTAAACTTGAGAAGGAGAAAGAAAAGGGGAAGCAAAGGGGCAGAAAGAGGGAGAAAAAGGCAAGGAAATAGGTGGAAGGGTTGGGGAAGAAAAATAAAGACAAGAAAGAAAGGTTGAAAATTAAATAAAATGAAAACAAAGGGGTCAAGCTGGAGTAGAGCTAATCATCTGAAGTTGCTGAATTCGATGTTGAGACCAGAAGATATAATGTGCCTAACCGGAAGATGAGATGCTGTTCCTCCAGACTGTGTTGAGCTTCATTGAAATTCTCGGTTTCAGATTCCAGCATCTGCAGTAATTTGATTTTATTCGTGTTTCATTGATTCCATTGCAAGAATTGAATGAAAATGCTTGTTAATTTAGGTGTGTCCTTTGCTCACGAGCCAGGGAACATATACCCAAAAACACTGATTTATGCGAAGTTCAGAATAAAATCAGAGGAGGAAGTTTGAAGAAACTGCTGAACATGCTGAATTATTAAAGTACTCCTTTTATAACCAGATATTATCTGTTCCTCTTAATTTAAAGTTGATAATAGATTTATTGGGCACAAAAAGTGAATCTGAAACAGAATGTTTTATTTTAACGTGCAATAAACTCGACTGACACAAGAGTTTACTTTGGAGACCAATTCTTCCACATTTAAAATTTTACCAGACTGCAGCCAATAAAAATTTGCATATATATAAAACACCTTTCACATGATACACCAACAATAAACTAGTATAATTCAATGACAAAATTCACGGAATTAGAACGAGGTATCTACTTTGTGTAAATCAACCACAGTTTTGAATTCAGAAACAAAAGAGTGAATTACAATTCAAGTTTAAAAGTTATATTAATTTTCTGGTTAATTGTTATTTTTTTTTACATTTCTTGCTTACTTTAGGTCAGTTTTATGCAGATAACGATTTAAACATCCAAGTTTTGGCATTTTGTATTTCCGTATAATGAAATTATAAGTCGTGCAATACATGAAGACTTTAATGTTTATCATTCAATTGACTGTTGCTCAGTTGATTAATTTGCTACTATGACTAATGCAAAAAAACTTAAAAGCTCGATGCTAGCTAAGGAGATGTTACTTAACCTCAGAAGTGTTCTCAACCACAGTCATACCTAAGGCAGCACTGAACCATTAAGTATTTCTGCAAAAGCCACGTTGAATAGATATGCATAAATAGAATTCAGCTTGTCAGTCACTGAATTAACTCCAATTCAGTTGCTGAATCAATTCTTAATCTGACATTTTTAATTTCTGCACAGTGGAAATCATTAGCATATTGTCAAGAATGATGTGAAACAATGGGTGGAATTTTCTGATATTTGCGCAGAGGGCTGGCTGAGGGGAGAAAACCGGCCTGTAGCTCAATGGCTTTTCTCAGCACGTTCTGAAGCATTTGGTGCAGAAGAGATCTCCTGGTGTGGCCCCATACTGGCAGGACCGGACCAGGCCTAATAGAGCTGGCAATTATAGGAAGACCAGACTGTTCTCAACCTGCAATAAATAAACGTTACCCTCCCGCCCCATAGATAAGAGGAACACTCCTCCCCCTGCCAACAAGCACAAGGGCAACTCTCCCCACATGCCCAAGGGGACCCCCCACCCTACCAGACAAGGGCAGTTGCTAGGATACTGCCCAGCCATAACATGCTCTCCCCAGGCAGGCAATACTTGCAGGTTCTCTTCGCCTGGTTCCCACTTTTGAAAAGCAATTGTAAATCTCGTCAACATAATTGGGAATTCCAATGTGGGGAAACAATAAAGTGGGGGAGCCTACTAATTATATTAAAATTTATTGAAATGATATTCCCAAACTTCCAGGGCAGTGGGTGGGGGAGCCTCGGTACATTACAGGCGAGGGAGTGAGGGAGGCATGGTTAGCACTGCTGCCTCACAGCACCAAGGACCCAGGTTTCATTCCTGGGTCACTGTCTGTGTGGAGGTTGCACATTCTCCCCATCTGCGTGGGTTTCCTCAGGGTGCTCCAGTTTCCTCCCAGTCTGAAAGACGTCCTGGTTGGTGCATTGACCTGAACGGACGCCAGAATGTAATGACTAGGGGAATTTCACAGTAACTTCATTGCAGTGTTAATGTAAGCCTTACTAGTGACTAATAAACTAAATTAAATAAATAAACTTTAAGAGAGTGGGGAGAATCAGAAAACAAGATCTTGCCTGTTGCCTGCAAGTTTTTCATTTTCCAAGTTTTGAGAGATTTTGTGTCCACAGCACCGTTCGTATTCCTGGCGAACATAGATGCAAAATTGCGGCAACTGCCTTTAAATTACAGTGGATTCATTGGTTCTGAGGGGATGCGCTGTAAATTCACAATGATGATACTATAGCTACGACAAGGGGATAGGCTCCATAATTTGGGCTTGTCTTTCTTTTGAGCAGAAAAGATTAAAAAGAGACCTATTGAGGTGTTTTAAGATGGTTGAAAGATTTTGTTGTATTTACAAGACATAACTATTTTCTCTGGTGATATGCACTCAGAATCTTAATTAGTTAATTAGAACCAGTCAATTAAAAGGTGAAGTCAAGGACTGTACAGAAAGTGAAAATGTAGAACTTGAATAATGCTGAAAAAGACAGATGTTGTTGAAGCATTTTGTCCTGAAATCATCAGAATAGAAAGGCAAGAATACCAAACCTCAAAAGGGAACTTTTTTTTTTATATAGCATGACAAAAACACTGCTGATTTTTTTTTAAAACAAGTGGCCTCTGATTGGTTGAGGTGATGATGTAGAGATGCCGGCGTTGGACTGGGGTAGTAAGAACTCAGTAAGAATCTAGCAACACCAATTTTAAATCCAACCAATTTATTTGATAGTAAATTTGCGAGCTTTTGACACTCTTGTGCCTTCATCAGGCAAATGCAGTGTTCTGGTCTGCAATCGCACATATATCAACACAGACAGTCACAGATTGCTGATTAGAATGCGAATCCTTACATCTAACATGCTATTCAAGTGTTAAAGTGGCTAACAATGTGTGTGAAGGGAATCCTGAGCATTGGTTACAGAATTGTGTATTTTTTCCAGACAGCACAGTAAGTGAGGTTTTTTGCTAACCCAGGCAAGTTACGGGGGTTACAGATAGTGTGTCATGAAGCCAAGATCCCTATTAAGACCATCCTCATGTGTGCGGAACTTGGCTATCAGTCTCTGCTCAGCGACTCTGCGCTGTCATGTGTCATGAAGGCCCCCTTGAAGAACATTTACCCACAAGTCGGACGCCGAATGCCATGACTGCTTAAGTGTTCGCCCACAGGAAGGGAACTGTTTTGCTTGGTGATTGTTGAGCGACACTCATTCATCCGCTGTCGTAGTCTCTGCACGGTCTCCCCAATGTACCATGCTTCGGGACATCCTTTCTTGCAACGTATTAGGTAGACAACGTTGGCTGAGTTGCAAGAGTATGTACCGTGTACCTGGTGAATGGTATCCTCACGTTTGATGATGTTGTCCATGTCTGTGATCTGGCATGTCTTGCAGAGGTTGCTGTGGCAGGGTTGTGTGGTATTCTGGTCACTGTTCTCCTGAAGGTTGGGTAGTTTGCTGCGAACAATGATCTGTTTGAGGTTGTGGGTTGAGGTGTTGCCATGGAGAACGTACAAAGGACAAGTATCTATCAGGCTTTTGTTTAAAGCCAAACCAGGCAGGTCAACTGATTGGCATGGGGAATGAACCAATATCTTGACCAAAAAAGATTTTGTTTAGTTAAAAAAGGCGTGATGCAAAGATATGTTCCTACAGTCTGCAAAGGACAGGGCCTTGTGTGTAAATATATGTAGCTCCCGGCACGTGTAAGTATACTGCAGGCTTGACTGATCGATTTAATTTGATTGCCAATGTTATTCTTAGCACAATCAGGATTGTTTAACAAGTGCTGTCCAATCACGGTACCGTTGAGTTTTACAAGCATGGGCTGGTCCAGTATGGTCAGTACTTTGCCTGTTGTGGCTGAAAGGACATGCTGTTTGATACAATCTGTTAATCGTTGGGATGTGCAACCTACATGCCTGGCAAGACACCAACACGCCTGGCAAGACACCAACACTGATATTCATATACCACAATACTCATTATGTGATAAGCAGAACATTTTGCTTTGATGGCAGCATCATGCTGACGGAGAATATCAGTTGAATTGCTATTGCATAGTAGCAGCATAGAACAGCTGGCTTCACTTGTTGCTCAAATCTTTGAGACATTTTATCCTTTCGGGGTAATCTGAGGTAGACTGAGTACTTTCTAGAGCCAAGAGTGGCAGCCTTTGGCTCATTCAAGAATTGTGCAACATACAGCGCAAAATGATTTGATTAGGGTAGCAGCCATTACTCACAGAGTGGCTATGATGTGCCCTATTTTGGCACCACAGGGAGCAGATGGCTCAGGCCTTAATTACAAGGTTGCTCATATTAGCATGTGCTGTCTAATCATTGAATCATATCTAAACACAGTCCTAATTACACTAACAACAATTTAAGTTCATCATTTGAGCTCAGTGCGGCACATATGTTTAAAAACTACACATTTTTACAAAGGACCCTGTCCTTTGCAGACAGAAGGAGCATGTCCATGCACTGCACTTTTTTCAACTAAAGTTGAAACTTTAGTTGAACTTTTAGTTGAACTGCAACTTTTTTCAACTTGGGAGACAGCCATTCCATGGTTCATTCCCCACAATTATGTCTTGACCAGAGTTGACCTGTATGGTTTAAATTTAAACAGAGACTTGGCAGTTAACTGCTCTGTATATTCTCCATGGCAGCATTCTCTTCTCATACAGAACTAATTGTTGCTCCTTTAAAATTGATTTCTTGCACGTGTATAAGATAAAACATCTTTTTTTTGAGCAATCTAAGTGAAAACGTGGAGTCTCTGCCTTAAAGTTTGTTGTAACTAGGTAACTGAAAATTAAATCTGAGATAGATAGCTTTTGTTAGGCAAGGTATTCAGGGTTATGGGATAAGGTAGGCAAACTGATTTAAGGTACAGATTAATTATGGTCTCATTGAATAGTGGACTAGGACTGCAGGATCTCAATAGCCAACCCCAGTTCCACTGCCCATTAACAATTTTTTAAAACTGCAGTTACCAAATTCACTCTGATAACAGTAAATAAACTCTTGCCTTAAAGAGAAATACAAAAAGACAGTGTTTTAACTGATTGTTACTAGCTCCAATTATAAAAATCCAAATGAAGACAAGATTCTGTTCATTAAGTTAGTGGACTGAACCACATCACTGTAACATAGCAATTCTCCTCTGAAAGAAACTCAAAATTCCCGAGCAAATTTCCCTACTCACCTTTAATTGTCCTACTACCATACTAAGAACACAGCTGTCTGGTGCTGGTTGATGGTCTTCTGCAGTTATGCTATGTTGAATTTTCTGGAATGGTAGGCTCTAGAGTGTTTAAAAACAAGAGATGTAGCAAATAACACTTTATATCATGCTTAAGATTCAGTCAAATAATCAATAACAAAAAGCATTACCAATAGGAGACAAAGGCAAAATTGTGGTTTTTGCAAGTTTCCCTAAACTTAAAGTGCAGCTACACGGAAATCCTCAAAACAATTTACTTAGTACATAACTATCATGCGGCTGACACGACTGAAAGGTCTGTTTGCCAGTGAAAAGTTGATGTATCTTCGTCACATATTAGGCTCATACATTTTTAGCATCAGCATGTGCACTTTAATATGTACATCAATGAGTTATTCTGCAATCAGACATACTATGAGAAAAGCAGCATCACAGGAAGCACACATGTAGGAAATTACAAGCAAACTGCCCCTGGAAACAGCAATGCATGGAATCACCCACAGATATTCTTTGCCCAACTTAGCAAAAAGCATACAGTAGATCCCAGATTGAATTTGCCAGCTATAAAATTTATGAAAATATTCCATTTCTTTCTGAAGGGTCTCGGCAGACATTGAAACATTTACTTATCGGTATCATCCTATACACCATTGACAAAATAGGCCAGAATGACAAAACAGACCAGCATAACACAAGAATTATTTACATAGGCCCTCGAGCTGAAATATTGCATTCATTCCCAATTTTTTTTTAAAAAAATCAGTCACATAGTCCCATAGCTATTGCGGTCAAAATCTTTATAGAAAAAAAATTAACATGCAAGTTGGATTTTCCTGCCTGATACCATTCCATAAAATTGTATACGGCAATAATCTGCTGCACATATTCAGGAATAAACCCAAACCCAAACCCACACCCACTCCTTTCTTATTGCACCTTCAGAAGTTAATGCACCTGATACATGTGACAAAAATATGAATCAAATCTTTGAGCTCAAAAGAATATCTTCTGTTAAAGGGGAAAGTCACATGTGATAGAAGCAAAATTTCATTACCACCTCAGAATCTACTCCACCAATTCCATTCTGGCTGGGTTTAGAGTACCTCCCAACTTTCAGGGAAGTAGCGGGAGAACCTGCTGGAGAGAAAGGAGAGTAATGGGGATGGTGGGGGGCGGGGGGGCTGCCTCCTGTGAGGGTGTGGTCACTACTGCTGGGGGAGCGGAGATACTAGAGATTGGGGTGCTCCAGTACAGGGTGGAATTGGGGTTGGCCTGGAATAGGCATGGGTGGTGTTGAAGGAGCAGCACTGCAAGGGCAGTGGTTTGGCCATTGATCAAGCTGACATTTCAGAGCCATTGCGCGTGTGCAGAGGCCTGTAACTGTCAGACTCTGGTGTGGGTAGCAACCACCCCCCCCCAACCCCACCCCAAGCTTTTAATATTTACGATTGTGAACTCTGCATTGCATAGAGTGTGAACTCCCTCTGAAAAAACAATCATGATTTACGTCAGCTTTCCTGCAAAATCAGCACTAACAACTTTATTGGCAGAATCGCCCCAAAAAAAAAAAATCAGCTGACTCAATCCTACCTATTCCTGTTACATTTTTATAGACTTCTATCAGATCTTCCTCAGCCTTTGCCACTCCAAAGAAAACACCCTAGTTTGTTCAGCCTCTCCTTATATCTACACTCTCTAATCCAGGCAGCATCCTGGTAAACCTCTTCTGCTCCGTCTCAAAAGCATCCAGATTCGTCCTGTAATGTGGTGACCAGAATTGAATGCAATACTCTAAATGCAGCCTAACCAAAGTTTAATAAAGCTGCAACATGACACCCTAACTCTCGTGTTCAACTCTCAGCCAATAAAGGCAAGCATGCTGTATGCCTTTTTTTTAAGCCACCCTATCTACTTGTGTGGCCACTTTCAGGAAGCTACAGACATGAATCACAAAATCCCTGTGTACATCAATGCTGTTCAGGGTCTTGCCATTAACTGGATACCTAACCTTAACATTTGATCTCTCAAAGTGCAGCACCTCATACTTCCCCTGATTAAACTCTATCTGCCATTTGTCTGCTTAAATCTGCAATTGATGTATATCCTTTTACATCATCCGTAACTCCAACTATTATATCATTTGAAAACTTACTAACCCACCCATCTATGTTTTTGCCCAAGTCATTTATTGTATAAAGTAGCATAGGTTCCGGTATGAATGCCTGTGGAATACCCCAAATTACAGACCTCCAGCCAGAAAAACGCCCTTCCATCATTACGCTCTGACTTCTATAAGCAAAATGTAGAAATGCCGGTGCTGGACTGGGGTAAACACAGTAAGAAGTCTCACAACACCAGGTTAGAATCCAACCAGTTTATTTGATAGTAATCTTACAAGCTTTCGGAAACGATATTCCAAGTCATCTTAATCTTGAGTCACCATGCATCTTGATCTTCTAGATGAGCCTATTATGAAGAACCTTGTTGAAAGCCTTACTAAATTTAACTTCTCACAAAAATACAACACGTCCCACAATAAGACTCGCTCATAACTGCACTGAAATGCCAGCCTAGAATATGCACTCAAGTCATTGGTGTGAGATTTTAACCCAGAATCTTATGACTGAGTCAACAGTGTTATGACTGAGGCAAATAGGCTAGGCTAACCAAAGTTTAATAAAGCTGCAATATGACACCCTAACTTCAAAGAGTATTATTTGATATTGGAATTGGAGTAATGACCTGGAAGAACTTGTTTATGGAGTTGCCAGTCCTGGGCCCAATAATCACATTTAAATGACATTAAAATATTAAAATTAACAGGTGTTCCTGCCAGTTTCCTGCATGCGCCGGATTTCTGTTATTAGGAGAGGCGTGTGCATCGGGAATGCACGCGTGAATCCTGCAAATCAGTGCATGCACGAATCATCTGGACCAATCCATCAAAAAATTAGTGGGTCATAATGGGAGAATTGCCCCCAGAATCTTGTTCCCAGTGTTGAAATTTCAAATATTAGGCCACATGCACTTAAGATGAGAAAGGAAAGTTCAAAAGGAGATATGAGGCACAAGTTATTTTTACAGAGAGCAGCAAGTGCCTGGAACACCCAGCTAGGGATGGTGGTGTAGACAGATACGATAGGGGCATTTAAAGGGGTTTTAGATAAGCACGTTAGTATGCACGAAATAGAACACTATGGATCAAGGACTGGCAGAAGGGATTAGTTTAATTTGTCATATTTAGAATAACATTTAGGTGGTGGTGCTGGAAGCCTTAAAACATATCAAGATAGATAAATTCTCAGGACCTGATGACACTGCAAGAGGGTAGAGAAGAAATTGCAGGTCCCCTAACAGAGATATTTGAATCACCAACAGCTATAGACAAGGTGCCTGAATGTTGGAGGGTTCAAATATTGTGCCTTTGTTTAAGGCAGCCTGCTGATAAAATCCTGAGAACCACAGATTAGTGAGCTAATCTGCAGTGGATAAGTTGTTAGGCGGTATTCTGAGAGATGAGAACAGATTAGGGACTATCAGCATGTCTTTGAGTGTGGAAAATCATCTCATGAATTTGAGTTTTTTGAAAGAGTAACCAAAAAAAATAGAAGGCAATGCAGATATTGTCTACACGGACTTAAGCAAAACCTTTGACAAGGCACATGGTAGGTTGTTGCATAAAGTTAAATCTCACGGGATCCAGGGTGAGGTAGCCAACTGGATACAAAATTGGGTTGATGACAGAAGACAGAAGGGTGGTTGCAAAGGGTTGCTTTTCAAAGTGGAGGCCTGTGACCAACGGTGTGCCTCAGGGATTGATGTTGGGTCCACTGTTATTTGTTATATATATTAATGATTTGGATGAGAATTTAGGTGGCGTAGTTAGTAAGTTTGCAATGACACAAGATTGGTGGCATGGTGGACAGTGAAGATTATCTAAGAATGCAATGGGATTTTGATCAATTGGGCCTGTGGGCCGATGAATGGCAGATGGAGTGTAAATTAAATAAATGTGAGGTGATTTATTTTGGTATATCGAATCGGGGCAGGACTTAGTTAATGGTCGGGCGTTGGGGAAAGTTGTAGAACAAAAAATCTAGGAGTACACATTCACAAGTCTTTGAGAGTGGAGTCACAGGTGGACAGAGTGCTGAATAAGGCAATGCTTGGTTTCATTGGTCAGAACACTGAATACAGGAGTTGGAACGTCCTGTTGAAGTTGTATAAGACACTATTAAGGTCACACTTGGAATACTATGTACAGTTCTGGTCACCCTATTATAGAAAGGATATTATTAAACCAGAAAGAGTGCAGAAGAGATTTATTAGGGTACTACTGGGACTTAATGGTTGAATTATGAAGAGAAGCTGGATAGGCTGGGACTGGGACACTTTTCCCTGAGTGTAGGAGGCTTAGTAGTAATTTTACAGAGTGCCATAAAATAATGAGGGACATAGATAAGATCAGTAGTCAACATCTTTTTCCAAAGGTAGGAGTCCAAAACTAGAAAGTTGGGGAACGGAGGAGGGGGGGTTGTGATGCAGGGATTTCCAGCTTGGATCACTGTCTATGTGGAACTTGTATGTTCTCTGTGTCTGCGTGGGTTTCCTCCAGGTGCTCTGGTTTCTTCCCAGTCTGAAAGGTGTGCTGGTTAGATGCACTGATCCGAACAAGGGGAATGCCACAGTAGCTTCATTGCAAAGTAAACCTCATTTGTTATTAATAAATAAACTTTACATAGGTTTAAGGTGAAAGGGGAGAGATACAAAAGGGTCCAGAGGAGCAATATTTCCATTCAGAAGGTGGCAAGTGTCTGGAGCACGTTGCCAAAGACAGTAGTAGATGCAGGTATAATTTTGTCTTTCAAAGACAAAAGAAAACTACACAGGTAAGAGGGCTATGGGCTAAATGCATGCAATTATGAGTAGCTTAATGGCAAAAACTAGGCAGCATGGACAACGGGCCTGTTTCCATGCTGTAAACCTCTATGAGCCTATAACATTATGGGCCAAAGAGCCTGTTCCTGTGCTGTACAGTTCTGTTATGTCTCAATCTGCTCTCAGATAGACAAAGATCTGGTGCACTGTTCAAATGGGAAGCAGGGGATTTCTCAGTGTCCTGGCAAACATTTAACCAAACCACAATGGATTATTGCTATCTGGGTACTAGTCTATTTCACAACTTTACAACGAAAAGCATTTCATAGGCTGTGAAGCACTTTGGAATGTCTTATGGTCATGAAAGGCATTAAATGAAAAAGTTTAGTTTTCTTTGTATTTTAAAAACTGTCAGGTGATTTGGCCACACACTTCCTTTTCCTTTCAGTTATTTTTGTGAATTGGTTAATTGACTAGGTCTCCAGATTCAACCTTGTTCAGGGCTTTGGACAGAGGCAGGAAAACCTTTGGCCACACTATAACCACACAAAAGGATATTATTGACCACAAAAGATTTGAGTATGACCAACTCAGCAGATAGCACAGTCACTGACTTAGCAACTGTCACATTGTGGGAACAAAATACACACAAAGTGCAACTTTTAGCTGGCTACCAGTCCAAGGTTTAATAAAAGACATAGCAAGCTACTCATAAGTACATGAATAACTGCTGTACTATCTTGAAATTGACATCCAGGCCATAAAATTGGCGAGCTTCTGAAAGCAAGCAGAGGTGATAATGGATGCCTTAGTAATTATTTATCAAAATTTGCTGGACTCCAGGAAAGTGCCAGAAAATTGGAACACGACTAATGTTACGCTGCTGTTTAAAAAAGGTAGCAGACAAAAGGCAGGGAATTATAGGCCAGTTAGTTTAATGTCTGTAGTTGGAAAAATGCTAGAATCCGTCAAAGAAGAAATAGCGAGGCGCCTAGAAAAGAGTGGTTTGATCAAGCTGATGCAGCACGGATTCGTTAAGGGGAAGTCGTGTTTGATGAATTTATTGGATTTCTCTGAGGATGTGACTAGTGCGATACATAGAGGGGAACTAGTGAATGTGGTGTTTTTAGATTTCCAAAAGGCCTCACAAAAGACTGCTGCAGAAGGTTAGGGTGTTCGGAGTTGGAAGTAAGGTGTTAGCGTGGATAGAGGATTGGTAGTCTAATAGGAAGCAGAAAGTTGGAATCAATGGATGCTATTCTGGCTGGCAGTTGGTGACTAGTGGAGTGCCGCAGGGATCGGTGCTGGGGCCCCAACTATTTATTATTTACATAGATGATCTGGAGAAGAGGCCGAGTGTAGGGTAACAAAATTTGCTGACAACACAAAGATGAGTGGGGAAGCAAATTGCGTGGAAGGTATGGAAAGTCTGCAGAGAGATCTGGACAGGCTGAGTGAGTGGCAAGGACCTGGCAGATGGAGTATAATGTCAGCAAATGAGAGGTTATCCACTTTGGTAGGAATAATAGTAGGAGGGATTATTATTTAAAAGGCAAAAACTGCAGTATGCTACGGTGCAGAGGGACCTGGGTGTCCTTGTGCACGAATCGCAAAAACCCAGTCTGCAGGTGCAGCAGGTGATCAAGAAGGTGAATGGAATGTTGGCCTTTATAGCGAGGAAGATAAAATATAAAAGCAGAGAAGTCTTGCTGCAACCATACAGGATACTGGTGAGGCCACAGCTGGAGTACTATGTGCAGTTTTGGTCCCCACATTTGCAGAAGGATATACTGGCCTTGAAGGGAGTTCACTAGGCTGGTACCGGAGATGAGGGGGTTAGCCTACAAAGAGAGATTGAATAGACTGGGTCGATACTCGGAGTTTAGGAGGCTGAGGGGGGATCTTATAGAAAGGTATAAGATAATGAAGGGGATAGATAAGGTAGAGGTAAAGAGACTCTTCCTGCTTAGAAAGGGTAGCTGAACTAACGGGCACAGCCTCAAAATAAGGTGGGGGGGGCAATTTAGATCAGAGTTGAGGAGGAACTTCTTTACTCTGGTGAATCTCTGGAATTCTCTGCCCATTGAAGTAGTGGAAGCTACCTTGCTGAATATATTTAAGTTACGGGTAGATAGGTTTCTGATAGACAAGGTAATTAAGAGTTATGGGGAGAAAGCAGGAAAGTGGAACTGATCCACTTCAGATCAGCCATGATCTTACTGAATGGTGGAGCAGGCTCGAAGGGCTAGATGGTATACTCCTGCTCCTATTTCTTATTAATGTTTTCAAAAGAGGATCTGCATCATCTTTGGAATATTTCTGGCATAGAACTTCAATCAATCATAAAGAAATAATGAAGTTAGGAAACTGATATATATGGTTACTCAGTGAGGTACCTACAATGAAACATCTTCCAGAACCGTGATTTCCTACTTCCAATGACTTGTCAGTCTTTTAAGGTCCAGATCCATCATTTCTGACCTAACAAGGTTAGCTAAATATGCAGACTTCAACTGCCAAAAAGCAAGTTCCCAGTTAACAACCTGAGTCATATTTACAGGCTCAGTCCTTTCCTAGGTCTACAGGCCTTTCAACCATCAAGCAACCATAAATCCACAAGAGGTCAAACTTTTTGGAAGATTCCTAATCTTCTATTAGATCCTTTTCATTTGAGATCTCCTATCTTAGCATTCCATTTTTATAGATAGAGATTGCATATTAAAGTCAAACAATGTCTAAGCAAAACTGATCAGTGTTTTTAAGGATTAACACTGACTTGGACACTGAGGAGAACTCTCCTTGTTCTTCAAAATCACATTGAGAGATTTTTCGCATACATCTGAGGGGGCAAACAGGGCATATATTTGATGTTTCATCTAAAAGTTGAACCCTCAACAAAGCAGCACTCTCTCACTGTTGCAGATATATTTTAATTTGGATTATGGAATCAACCCCACATGATTTCTGATAAGATAGACTAATAGTCTTGATGATCTGAAGTACAAACATGGATTTACTGTAATAGATTAAGGTAAAAACAAAATGTTGGAATTTGACTGGAAGACTGTTTCATCCCAAGTATGGAAATAGAAAAACAACCAATCGCTATGGGAAGTATGATACAGGAATTAAACATTCTTAGCAAAAACATTTTTGATTGCACAAAGTTTTGCAGGGCTTCAATAACATTACAGCAAAGCAAGAAAAATGCATCTGTAGAATCCAGAGATGAATTTGAATAGAAACTAGTGTACCCGAACAGGTGTCAGAGTGCGGTGATTGGGGGATTTTCACAGTAACTTCATTGCAGTGTTAACATAAGCCCACCTGTGACACTAATAAACAAACATCTTAAAACAAAATATTTATACTAAGACATTATCTAGGTGTCTAAATATCATAGTGATAGGATAACTCACATTACAGTGGCATTCATAATACATGTTAATACAAGGATTACACCCAATGACACATGTAATTATACATACAGCTATTTTTTCCATTATTGCAGCTTTCCCCTGGAAAGGTTGTCCTTCCCATGTTAAGCAGGAACAGTCGCTCTGGAACAAAAGTAGTTTCAAAATTAGTGACATGTTATGAAGAGCAGATATTCCCTCCCTTCAGAGTTATTTTTGTAATAGGGACTAAGAATTGTGCACACTACAAGTGGCCCAACCAAGTTTCAACACAAGTCTAACACTATGACTGTTTTCTTATCCTATTCTTCAGATAAACCCCGTTGCTTGTTTTATCATTAAAAAATAATCTGCATTGCTACCTGCAATGTGTATCTACTTCCCTAGATCTTTTTGCTCCATAACAATATGCAGACACCTCTTTCTTATCAGGAGACACCAGATCACTTATTGATATTGAAATTAACTTGCCAATTCTACACATTCTCCAAGTTTAATGACCTCCTGTATTTTGTCTCATTCCTTTGATCAACTATGGCTCCCAATTTGGTATTGTCCATTAACTTTGGAACTGTACTTCTGACTCCAGTACTAATTGTTAATATAAATTATGAACAACTGCCATCTGTGAAACACCACTTTCCATCTTTTTGCTAGTCTGATTAACTTTGTTTTGTTATCCGCTCTACTGCCTACCTGCCCCCTCATCTCTGATGGAGTATCTTATCAAAGGCTTTTTGAAAATCCATTAACTTTGTAATTTTGTCAAAAATTTTGATAAGATTGGTCAAAACAACTTTCTTCTTTGAAATCTGTGTCAATTATTATATTATTATAGCTTTGAATAAAGATTCCATTATCATTCCTACCATTATTAGAACAAGTCCAGTTAACCTATTTTCCTTTTCAAGTATAGAAATCACATTAACTGACTGCTTAACCTCAGGCAGTATTCCCCATCTGATAAGTGCTTTTTTTTTGCGAGAAATAGCACCTCTAATCTCTCTTCCCTAATATTATTTATTATGCGATGTAATCCATCTATCCATCCAAGGGTTTGATTCGTTTATCAATTATCTCCCCCTTCTCTATCTTAAAAGTTTTCATATTTTTAAACACCTGTCCTAATGTCATGCTCAGCTTGTTAGTTTTCCTCATAAATAGCTAATCAATATTTCTACATACCACTGTCATTAGTCAAGGTTTTTTGTAAATCCCTTAGTGACTCCATTTTTGTGTTTTTCCCACCATGATTGTTTAAGTCTGTAAAATATTTTACTTTTTTTTTCATATACCTCAATAATTTAATGTCATAGTTCCTATTTACTTTTCCAATTTAAAGCTTTTTCCCTAATCACTTGATATTCCCTTTGGTCGTCACTTCCTTTGTATATTCAAGTAGCACTGATAGATCATTTAAAGAGGGTGGAATTCAATGGAGCATTCCAAGTGAGGGAACATAACTCAGGATCAGTTTTAGAGGCAAGGGTCTACATGTTTCTAACACACATTCCACTCCTCCAGCATTGCCTTTTCTCCTAATTCCATAATACCCCCTCAATTTCTCTATAGTGTTCCTCATCTGCCCCAGACCCTCTTCATAACTATTCAGAGCATTGTCTTTTTTGTGTTTTAATCAAGACATGGAAAGTTTTACCTTAAATGAGTATTGAAACCATGTCATTCACCTTTAAAAAGGGAAAGTTTGATATGCAAAATAGAAGGGTAGAATGCATCCCAGTGGGAAAAGCTTTGACATAGTGAACCACATGGTTTCCCCCTATTCTATCATTCTGGGTTTCCTGATTCACCCAATTGTTGACAGCTTGGTTTGTCTTTAGAATTTATACACTGTAGCATGCGGCAAGTGAAGTCTTTCTGTAACCTAATTCATTCCAAATCCAGTTCAATAAGTCTCCTTTTCCCATTGCATGGTTTCCATGTCAGGAATATTTTATCATGTCATACTGTTGATAAATTGTACCCCTGTTCTCCAGCCAGCGAATTGCACAATACTTTGATGTTGGGGAGCTTACTAAAGCAGAACCCACAATGCCCTTTGTGTTAAAGCACATGAACATAACTAACTAGTAAAAAAACACAAACACCTGAAACACAACTTAACACCCAATGCAAAACTGCACAAACATACATATAGAGTCCCAAGCTGTGTCCGGTCCACATCAAACTGTTGGTAATAGTGATGCACAAAACCTCTACCAATCTGTTCCCACAATGGATGTTCAGCCATTCTGATGCGTAATAATGAATAATTCAGTCCTGTCAAAGAAATATTTGTGAGATTATTTTCAACGTAACTCAACTTCACAACAATGCACTCGTTAAGCGGTCAGCAACGCAACATTATCTATTCAAGAGTGTTTTCAGCAACGGTTTCAATGGCATGTAATGGATACAATAATTTAATCAGATCTCATGAACTATCCACAACCCATAAATTTACATCCTCACAACATGGCCAATTATACCCTGAATACAGTCACCAGCAATTGTAAATGAGACAAGGGCTGCACTCCAGACTCCACACTGACGATTTCTAGTAACACAAGTGAGAAACTAAATTGAGCGTATGATGGATCAGCAGACATTCATTCTTCCGCATGGATACGCTAGAGTTGGCAACCCTTCTGCATCTCCCAGGAGATTCCATGCGTGGAAAACTGACCTCACCTCCCAGACAATTGCTGGCAACAGCAAAGTATTTCTGTGCACTTGCACTTTATAGCAGTGTATCCATGTACCTTTCTTGCACCCGTCCTCCAACTATCATATCCACTTTGCTGGTGTCGAAGTCCCACAGTTATAACTATCTTGTCTTCACTTGGCAGTTTCTAGGATCAACTTATTAAACTGATTGGGACATTATTGATGAGGCAAACAGTGGGACAACCCTCAGGAGGGAACTGCAAGTTTTAAATCAGAGTTTCAACTCTGACCATCGACTAAATTAAGTTACTGTGTAATTCTAGGTGAAAGAAAGAAATATTCTGTCTAATGCAATCTGACCTATTGCTGTGCACATAAAAATTCCCTTGCTCCAAGTCAGTCACAATGTCAAGTCACGAATAAATGTACCAATTAAATGTGTGCAAGGATTCAGAGCCCAATTAGGATTTATTTGAAAACACCTACCCAGTGCTTGGTGTGTTTTCTGTTCTTTATAAGAAACTGGTTATTGTGTATCAAAGGTTGCCTGCATGTAGTAATGAGATAAAGCATTATAAGTAGGGTGGCACTTCTCAATCTACATGAATATGTAGATTCATTTGCTGAATGTGAGACTTTGCAGCGTGCACATTTGCTGCTGCATTTCCCAACAAGACCACAGCAACCACATTTAGAAGCACCTAATTAAGTGGAAAGTCCACTGGGATGTCCCGTATTGTTAAAGGTGCTATGTAAATACAACCATAACCTCTTGGCTCTCCAGTGTCAGATTTAGGGGCACACTAATGATGAGCTGGGGAATCTCTCGTAAGTTCCCAGTTAAATATTTATGCAGCAATTGTCCAGGAGGGCTACCACCCTCCTGGACAACTGCTGCATAAGTTGTCTGGAGAACTGTGCTGGGCTGGGAACCAGCCCACAAAGCAAATTAAATCATTAACTTCGGATGGTTTTGCCGGTTTTACACAGTTAGAAAGAAAAAAAGCATCTCTAACTTCAGTGTAACTATTTTAAACACTAAGCCCTGCACTGTACACATTCCCCTCCACTCATCACGGTTTTCCCCAACCCAACCTAATCCTATACCAGCTTGGCCTAACACCCATCCACCACCAACGCCCAAACTCCCCACTCTCATGTCCAACTCTACTCTTCTGCCATACCTGAGACCCTCTGAAGTCCAGAGCTCCCCATATCCCATTCACATCTTCTCCCTTTCAATGGGACCTTTAAACTCACCTGCTTTACAGCAGCTAGTGTTGTAAATTAGGGGCATGTCCTCCTTCACTCTGCTCCTTTTACACTTTGCCACTGGAGCCAGGGACATGCCCACTGCCTGAACCTCAGCCAGCCTGAAAGGGAAGGCCGGATGAGACAGGCCATAAAGCAGGGACTGGGTGAAGTCATGCCAAACACGATCTATCCAACAGAAGCTGGGAGTGGTTTTAATTCTAATTTTTGAGCAACTAAGATACAATATAGTCAGAAAGGTTTTGCAATTTTTAATTGCTATTTTAGGATGGTTTCCACTGGAGGACAATTGCCCAAGGGAAGTTTGCACTTCCCAGACAATTACCATCTACCTGGGAACTCCTGGGAGTGGAGAGGGATCACCCAATGCATCTTTGGGGTAGCCATATGATATCCTAATATCTTGGGAATGCTTAAGCCATAGAAATTCAATGAGAGTGAATGGAAGTAATACATACAAACTGGTAAATATCACAGAATAAAACCTTCAGGAATAGCTAAAAGTTGAACATCTAAGATCCTCATACAGTAGTGACTGAACACTTCAAGATTTGCCAACAGGTATTTGCTTGAAAATTAGCCACATTTTGAAGTAACAGTCTTAAACATGAGTATTGCTAAAAAAAAAACACACTTATCTGAACAGAATTGTAAGAATACAATATTTCAAAAGGAGGAGCCATTTATATTGCATGCAAAGAGGTTGTTGGTGGTTGTTTGGCAAGTGGACTTTGGTTGGTAGAAGCATTGCCTTGGAGAATGCACCAGGGAATAGTTAACTGTTAAGTTTTTGTTTAAATTCAAACCAGGTAGTTGATTGATCGGTCAAAGCATTGACAGGAGGAATGAACCTACAGAGTCATGCAATTAGTCGCTACAGTGCAGGAGGCCACTAATGCTGTTGTGTCTGCACTCTCTCCAAATTATGATTTGGTGATATCCCCCCAGCCTTTCCCCCATAATCCTGCACATTATCCCTATTCAGATATTGATCTAATCTCCACCTGATTCCACCATACTTCCTGATAGAACAGGTGGTTTGGGTCTGGAATACACTTTGAAAAAGTGTTTTCCCCACATCACAGGGGTGTTCTTGAGCTTAAATGGCGATGCAGGGCCAAAATCTTTCTAGAGTCAGAAAATAAGAATCTCGCCAGCGAGATTACATTTTTTGATTTTCCATGCACCAACAGTGATGTAACATCTGGGCAGGAACCACATTTCAATAAATGTTAATAAATTTAAATATAATCGAAGGGTTTCTCTACAATCCCCTCACCTCAAAATATTCATACCTCACTGATCAGATGTCATCATCTTTTTGGGCATACATCGTGTCATTACAGTACAGCCCAGAGAGTAGGCAATTCTGGATTTGGTGATGTACAATGAGGCAGACTTGATACAGGACTTAGGAGACCGTGACCACAATATGGTAGAATTCACCCTGGAGTTTAAGAGGGAGACGTTGTATCAGATGCAACAGTATTATAGTTGAGTAAGGCAATGAGGGAGCAGCTGGCCAGAGTTGACTGGAAGAGGAGCCTAGAGGAAAGACAGTGGAGCAGCAATGCAGGAGTTTCTGGGAGTAATTTGGGAAACAAAGCAGGATTTCATCCCGACGAAAAAGAAGCACACAAAGGGGAAGATGAGGCAACCATGGCTGATGAGGCAAGTCAGGGACAACAAAAGCAAAAGGAAAAGCATACAATGCGGCAAAGATTAGTTGGAAGCCAGGGGATTGGGGAACTTTTAAAAACCAACAGAGGACAACTAAAAAGCAATAAAGGGGACAAGATGAAATTAGGATAAGCTAGCCAGTAATATAAAAAGATTGGAAGAGTTTTTTTTTAAGATATATAAAGGGTAAGAGAGACACAAGAGTGAACATTGAATTGCTGGAAAATGATGTTGGAGAAGTAGTGATGGGAACAAAGAAATGGCAGAGGAACTGAATAGGTACTTTGCATCAGTCTTCAAGGTGGAAGACACCAATAACAAATAAATTAGAGTCGGGGGCAGAGGTGAGTGTGGTGATCATTATTAAGGAGAAGGTGCTAGGAAAATCGAAAAGTCTGAAGGCAGATAAATCATCTGGACCAGATGGACTATACCCCAGAGTTCTGAAGAAATTGTGAATACATTAGTGATGACTTTTCAGGAATCACTGAAGTCAGGAAGAGTGCCTGAGGACTGGAAAATTGTTAACAGAAAACCCATTTAAGAAGGGAGGGAGGCAAAAGATGAGAAATTACATGCCAGTTAACCTAATTTCAGTCATTGGTTAGATTTTAGAAGGATGAGATTTTGGAGTACTTGGAAGTGCATGGGAAAATAGGGTGAAGTCAGCATGGTTTTGTCAAGGGTAGGTCATGTTTGATAAATCTGTTAAGAATTCTTAACAAGTCAGAAAAAAGGAGTCGGGACATTAACTACTTGGATTTCCAGAAGGCCTTTGAGAAGGTGCCACACAAGAGGCTGCTAAATAAGATACAAGCCCATGGTTTTAGAAGCAAGGTACTGTCATGGACAGAAATTAGCTGACTGGCAGAAGGCAGAGTGGGGATAAAGAGTTTTTTTTTTTCAGGATGGCAGCCAGTGACCAGTGGAGTTCCACAGGAGTCAACTTTTCACTTCTTACATCAATGATCTAGATGAAGAAACAGAGGACATCAAGGCTAAGTTTACAGATGACACAAAGGTAAGTGAAGGGACAGGTAGTACTGAGAAGGCAGGCAGGCTGCAGAAGGACTTGGACATGTTCAGAGAGTGGGTAAACAAGTGACTGATGGAATACAGCATGGGAAAGTGTGAGGTTATGCATTTTGGTAGGAAAAAGAGACGTAGACTATTTTGTAAATGGAGAGAGAATTCAGAAATCAAAAGCACCTTGGGAGTCCTAGTTCAGGATTGGCTCAACGGTAACTTGCAGGTTGAGTTGGTATTTAGGAAGGCAAATGCAATGTTAGTATTCACTTTGAGAGGATTACAATACAAAAGCAGGAATGCACTGCTGAAACTTTAAAAGGCTCTGGTCAGATCACATTTGGAATGTTGGGAGCAATTTTGGGCCCCACATCCAAGGAAGAATGTACTTTGGAGAAGGTCCAGAGGAAATGCACAAGAATGAAAGGCTTGATGTAAGAGAAGTGTTTGATGACTCTGGTCTGTAGTAAATGAAGTTTAGAAGGATGAAGAGGGGATTGCATTGAAACTTACAGAATACTGAAAAGCCTGGATAAAACGGATGTGAAGATGTTTTCATTAGTAGGAGAGTGTAGAATCGCAAGGCACAGAGTAAAGGGATGACCTTTAGAACTGAGATGAGGAGGGATTTCTTTAGCCAGAGGGTGATGAATCTGTGGAATTCATTGCCACAGAAGGCTGTGGAGGTCAAGTCATTGAGTATATTTAAGACAGAGATCACTAGGTTCTTAATTGGTAAGGAGATCAAAGGTTACAAGGAAAAGGCAGGAGAATGGAGTTGAGAAACATATCAGCCATTCGACAGAGCAGACTCAATGGACCAAATGCCTAATTCTATGCCTATAATATTATGTTTAAAACTGAACTCAAGTGCAAGAGTTGCTGAATTTATCAATTCAATGTATGTGAGAATGGTGGTCAGTCTAAATTGCCACGACAGTGACGTGACTTTCTTGAATGGTACATCAGTGAACAGGCTAACAATGTCAAACAAACACATGGCCACAACATTGCTATTAACTGCAAGTCCTGTGGAAAACCAGTTTTCCATATAAATTGTGAGAGATTCCTTTCCCATTGCAAAGACCACAGGACTTGCAGTTAATAGCAATGTTGTGGCCATGTGTTTGTTTGACATTGTTAGCCTGTTACAACTCACTCATTTGGACAAATTATGCTGTGCAGAACCAGTCATAAATAAGGCACAAAAGGTCATCACTCACATATACCACTAGGCAAGTCCTTACTCAAGTCCAACAAACATTGTGACTTACCTTACAGCAGGGAGGTGTTATCATGTTTAACGGCAGATGGATTCGAAAGCAGACCCATCATTAAGAATAATATATATTTTGTTGATAATATTCACCCTTGTTAAGATACCTATTCCAGTCTCTTTGTTGGGCATACAGATATGCATATCGGGGTTGGCCCTGATATCTCAGAATGCTATCAGACCTCAGCCAAATCGCAACAATTTGGCTGAGGTCTGATAGCATTCTGAAACACCATGTGTGTGTATTGGATTAACAAGGTTTATGTAGTCTACATCATGCAATATATAAATATTTTAGGCAAAATGTTCTATTTTTTGGGATAAGATTTTAAATAGAAGTGCCTCTCAGGGCAAATAAAAACATTCTGCAACATAATTTCAAGAACAGAGAACATATCCCCACATTCTGCCCCAGTTCTATTCCTCAACAATTATCACCAAAACAGATTATTAGATCATTATCAATCACATTACTGTCTTTGGGAGCTTGCTATGCACAAAGTGGCTGTCCAATTTCTTACAACAATAAATTTCTGTACTTCAAAAAGTAAGTCATTGGCTAAGTAATATTTTGGTTCAGAGCCTGCAAAAGGCACTTTATACATAGAAATTATTTCTCAATTAAAGAAAGAAACTGCAGATAACCCTCCGAGATCCCAGCCCAAAATTGTGCAGAATCTCAGGAATACATTGCATATCTTTAAAAAGAACATTCACTTTGATTAATATATCAAAAATACAGGATTTCAATTGTACTCAAGGCTGAAGTTTACACGACAAATCATAAACTCTTACAGCTCAAAAGGCGGTTGTTCAGCCCATTCTGCCTACGCCAGCTATTTAGCACCTTCCCTGATCCCATTTTTCCAGCACTTCGGATCATAGCTTTGCATGCAATGGCGAAAATAGTCCAAATATTTACAAGATTACTTGCATCCTAAAAAAATGGTTAATATTCCATTGGATTATCAGGAAAGGGCCACGGATTAATCATCCAGCTTGAATGCACAGTTCCACCGCCGGTTAGCGAGCCACTGGATATCTCAGGAATGAGCAAGCACCCATTACCATTGACTGCAAACTGTCAACCACTACATCCTCTGCAATTCAGCAATCTTGAAACTGATTTACTTCACATTAAAAACTTGCAAATGTGGCGTGGAGACTCTAAAGACTGATGCATGTTGTTCATAAGCAATAACCTTCCCCCCACCCCCCAAAACAAATGATTTCCATGCATGAATATTTGTAATTGAAAAAAAAGGGGAAACAGAACTTAGCGGGCATAAAACGTGCTTGAAACAAATGTAGAAACTGGGTTTGAAAAGTCCGCTGAACATATGCACCAAGTATGATTGAGCTGGGCACTGAAAGCTTTTCCACTAATGAGTTTCAACTTAAATCCGCGCCACACACAAAATGCAAGGCTCCAAGCAGCGGTGCTAGGAAATAGTACGACGCCAGATTTGCATGCAACTGTTGCATTTTACACAAGGCCTCGAAGGTCACTGATAATAAAGGAGTGGGATATGCACCAAGCGCAAGACAAAAGTTTTACCCCAGCAGATACTGTTTCACTGTGGAGCTCTTGCCCCCACCTCGTCTTCTTTAAAAACTCAGCAGTAGCTCCCCACCCAGTTCCAAGCGCTAATACACTGCACCTTTCGTACTGCGCGCTGCAATCAACTCCAGCTCCGCCCAGGGACCAGGACCCGGGAACGGAGCTCCGACCAGGGAACAAGGCCCGGAGACGGAGCTCCGTCCTAGGGCCCGCTACCTGTTGTCTTATCGTACAACAGTAATGCTTGTAATTTTTGTTTAATGTTTTAAACTCTCCGAAAACAATTAGAGCTGAGGAAGGCTCTATTTTGACTGGTCGTGTTCTTGACTGCTTTAATTGAGTTCCAGCCCCCATTCATCTCAATTAAACTACCTTTACCCCCATCTCCAAGTTAAAGGAAAGTGTTCATAGCAAATTAAAATACATTTCAGCACTTTTATCATGTTTCTAATAGATTGTTAGAGTAGTGTTCAGGAGATTAATCTTCAATGCCTTAATACTTGAGAATCTTGAAGAATTAGTAATTAACCCTATCAGCATTTAAGAGGTAGAAAAGAAGATGGCACAGTAGTTAGCACTGTGTCCGATTCCCGGCTTGGGTCACTGTCTCTGCGGAGTGTGCACGTTGTCCCCGTGTCTACATGGATTTCTTCCTGTTTCCTTCCACAGTATAAAAGACGTGCTGATTAGGTATATTGACCCAAACAGACGCCAGAATATGGTGACTAGGGGAATTTTATAATAACTTCATTGCAATGTTAATGTAAGCCTTATTTGTGACTAATAAATAAACTTTATTTTACTTAATTGAGACTCAGGATAATGGGTATGCACTGATCTTGTCAATGTATCCGTGCATCTTTTCACAACATAGATAGATGATATATCTGATTTAGATAAATGAATGAATAGAGAGCTAGCTATAAACCTAAGTTTCCTGACAATACCAAGTTAGATGTACAGTCAAAAATGTAGATGCAAGCAGAAAGTTGCAGGACATGTGAGATGGTGCTCAGTGTGGGGAGAGGGGTCATTCACTTTGAACCTAAGGAATTAAAAAAAGAGTATTTTCTAAACATTGAGTAGCAGAGAGATTTTGGAGTCCATGTACAGAAATCAGTAGTGGATAATGATTGAAAAGTCTATTGGAATATTGTCCTTTTACTCAACAGGATTAGAATTGAAAATTAATTAATGTAATTTAAGGCTCTGGTTAGACTCCATTTAGAATTTTGCATTCATTTTAGGCACCATATCTCAGGAAGGATATTTTGGGCCTTGAAGCACCTGCAGTGCATACTATAATAACACTAGGGCTAATAATGGGATTAAAAAGAATTGTACAGAATAGTATTCCCTTGAGTATAGAAAATTATGATTTAATTGAAGTTATATTGGGTGCACTAAAAGACATAGTAGTTAGAAGTATTTCCAGAGTGAGGAAAATCTAGAATAAAGGGCCATATCGTAATATTACAATTAGACTGTTCAGAAGTGGAGACAGGAAGCACTTTAAAAAGTAGTGAAAATCTCAAAACCTCTCCCCTGAAACCGTTGAGACAAGATCTATTAAAAAGTTCCAAATTGAGATTGGTTGAAGTTATTAGGTAAAGCTATTACGGCCAAGACAGGCAGGTGGAGTTCAAATATAAGTCAGCATGGTTTATTTAAATAGTGGAATAGACTGAATGAACTATTTCTAATTGCATCCTAATGGAACTCCCGTTCACTATTTCTTGAATAATTCTAGGTTTCTTTCTTCCGATGCCTATATTACTCTGATGAAGAGGAATTTCTCCAATTCAGTCCAGAAATGATAATTTGCTAGTCTTCCTAATTTGAATGTCTTCCTAAGCTCTGTTATGTAGGATCTATTCAGTAAGACTCTGGCAACACCAATTTTAATTTCAACCGATTTATTTGATAGTAAATCTGCTAGCTTTCGGCCTTTGTAGCCTTCATCAGGCAAAGGCTACATTCGCCTGACGAAGGCTACAAAAGCCGAAAGCTAGTAGATTTACTATTAAATAAATCGGTTGGAGTTAAAATTGGTGTTGCCAGACTCTTACTGAGTTTATCCCAGTCCAACGCCGGCATCTCTACATCATGTAGGATCTATAGCACAGAAACAGATTAATTGATCCATAATAGTATGTATACTCCATATGAGTCTCTTTCCACCCTAAAATCCTCTTCCTATAGTCAATTCTATCCCCCTCTCATATGTGGATCAAGTATAAGTCTCTAGCTAAACCGTTCCTATACAGCAAACAACACTGGCATCTAGCTAACAAAAGTGGTCACAGTGACTAGGTGATCAAGGACAACAGCAACAATGAGAATGGTTAAGAGCTACAATTAAACATACTGGACTGTTTGGTCAAGTTGAGTTAAACCCTGATAGTGGTCAGAGAAGGCTGAAACAAATCACGATTTGTCCTATGTGATGAGACCTGATACTTCCTGTGCTGACCAAATAAGGGTAGTCATTTGAACAGATGCCAGACATACCAACACCATAATTCCCACGTTATTCAATTTCTGGTGAGGCTATGTGACTTATGTGCACCTTGATAAAAACATTTGGGTATTGTTTACAAGTAACTCCATTGACTATAATCAAATTTTGTGATCAGTTTCTGGTGGTATAATTAGTTGCATGCCAAAGAACTTTTTGGAAGAATCTGTGAAGTTTAAGATAAAAAGAGGGACTTTGAGTCTTTTCTTTTGTGGAAGCTCAAGAATAACATTTGAAATGTTTGCCCTGAAGATTAGCTTCAGAGAAGAACAAAGAAGATCAGAAAGAACAAAGATCCACCAGGAAGATCCATACCTGAGAGCAGACTTTGCCAATTCAGTCAAGCAGGTAGTATTTGTTTCCAGTCAAATTTAAGATTAAATTAGAGTTAAGTTTGAAGTTCAATGAATTAAATTGAGTAAGTTAAAGTAAGTTTTACAACTAATCTATATTTACGTTGAGTAGTGGTACTTGAAACATTAAAGAGAATGTTTTGTTTTAGTGAAATCTGAGTTGACTATCTTTTGTTAGTCACACAATGGAGAAAAAAGGTTTAAGTATTCCAATCAGATAACACCAGGTATTATTTGTCAATGAAGAAAACCAATCCAGGCAATTACCAGCTCATCAACCTATCCTCAATCATTAACTAATTGATGCAAGGCATCATCAAACATGCTGCCAAATGCATTTACAAACAATGACTTGCTCATCAATAAAGTTTAGGTTTTGTCAGGACCAGTCAGCTGGAAACTTCATCACATTCTTCATCCAAAAGCAGTATAAAAGAGTTGACACCAGTTGGGAGGAGAGATATCCTTGACATCTAGGCGCCATCTGATAGAGCATGGCATCAAGGACTCTTGTAAATTTGAAGTCACTAGGTTCAGGGAATAATCACCAGTTGCTGGAATTACAACTGGCAAAAAGATTGAGTGATAATGACAGATTTGAAAGGCAGGGCGAAGGGAAGCGCAGTGGTAGTTGGTGGTGTGGGAATGCAATATCTGAGAACAAACAGTTCCAGATCAGGATGGGGAGTGACTTGGAGCAAAACTTGTATGTGGTGGTACTCCCATGTATCTGCTGTTCTTGTTCTTCTAGATAATTGTTGTTGTCAGTTAGAAAAAGGCTTTAGAAGGAGCCTTTTTAAAGTTCCTGCAGTGCATCTTGTAGATAGTACACATTGCTGCCATTTGTGTCAATGGTGGAAATGAATATGTGCCAATTAAGCAAGCTGGTTTGTCTTGAATGGTGTTGAGCTTCTTGAATGTTATTGGAGCAATGCTTATCCAGGCAAAGGGATAATATTCCATCACAGTCCTGACATGCACTTTGTAGGAGGTAGACAGGCTTTGGGGAGTCAGGAGGTGAGCATCTCACAGCAGGATACCAAATGTCGACCTGTTTTGTAGCTACATTATTTATATAGGTAGTCCAATTCAGCTTCTGGTCAATGATAATTCCCCAGGAAGTTGATAGTGGGAGATTCAGCGATGCTAATGCCATTGCATGTCAAAGGGTGATTGTTAGATTATCTCTTATTGGAGATAGTAATTGCCTTGCACTTGTGCGAGAATGATACTTGTCAATCCTGAAATATTGTCCAGATCTTGCTGCATTTGGACATGAACTACTACAATAGTTGAGGGGTTACAAATGGTGCTGAATATCCCCACTTCTGAGTTAATGATCCAAGAAAGGTCATTAATGAAGCAGCTGAAGATAGCTGGGCCTAGGACATTCCTGAGGAACTTCTGCAGTGGTGTCCTAGAGTTTTAATGACTGATGTCCAATAACAACAACTACATCCAAACACTGGAGTGATTTTCACCTGATCCCAAATGATTTCACTTTTTGTAGGGCTCCTTGCTGCCACACTTAGTCAAATGCAGCCTTGATATCAATGATCATCATTCTCACCTCAATCTGGAGTTCAGATCTTTTGCCCATGTTTGGACAAAGGCTGTATTGAGGCCAGAAACTGAGTGGTCCTGGCAGAATCCAAACTGAGCAAACTGTTACTGAGCAATTGCATTGTTGATGATCCTTGTCATCATTTTACTGAAGGAGTATAACAACAAAGAACAAAACAGCATGGGAAACAGGCCCTTTGGCCCAGCGAGCCCATGCCACCACTCCACTGTTCCCACCTCTACCCGCGATCCCTGTCCATATTTATAAATCTATGGATTAAAAACCAAATTTGAGACAATTTAGGGAGAATTTGTTTTGCCAATTAGCCTAAGAGCACATCTTTGGGATGTGGGAGGAAACCGGAGCACCCGGAGAAAACCCACGCAAGCACGGGGAGAATGCGCAAACTCCCACAGACACAGGCCCAAATTCATGTATCTGCACAGCACAGCGATAGTCACTGAGCTGTCGTGTTGCCCATCAAATGGTCCAGGTCAAGCGTACACTAATGACGTGAAGCACAAGGATATTCTCGAAAAAGATCCAAGAGCAGCCCTCTCACAACCCATCGCGTGTATGCCCCTCGTTAGACAACAAGGTGGACCAAAACACCTGTAGGATAAAAACAAGTACAACAATACACTGTTGGGGCAATAGCTGCCAGGTTGGATTTGTCCTGCTTTTGTGTACGGGATGCACTAGAGCAATTTTGCACATTGCTAGGTAAATGCCAGTGTTGCAAGTGTACTGGAACAGCTTGGCTAGGGCTGCGCAAGTCTGAAGCACAGACCTTCGGTACTATTGCTGTTTCAGAGAGTCAACCAGACTTGAAACATTGGCTATATTCTCTCACCACAAATCTGCTGAGATTTTCTAGCATTTTCTGTTTCCGATTTGGCATCTGTAGTATTTTGCCTTTATTTCAAATCTGTCTTTGTATGCTTTATGCCTTTACATGTCCTTCTTACTTTGCTTTTTTCTAATATGGTACTACTTCCCCCTCTAGCACAATCTAACACTTCTTTTAATGCACATTGCCTTTTTCCTACGTTCATACAGTATTGCTCATTCCTCAGCTTAGTTTAACCCCTCCAGCCCCCATTAGTGAACCTCTCTACAAGCACTTTGGTTTTAATGATGTTGAGATGCAAGCTGTCTCTTTTGGTATCTTTGCCCCAGAATTGGTCCCAACATCCCAAGAATCTGAAGCCCTCTCCTCTTGCACCATGCCTCAAGCCATACATTGGGTGGAATTTTTACTAAGTGTCAACTCAAGCCAAAAAAGCAGTATGTGGCCTATTGGCTTCTCCATGAGTCCCAGATTATACCTCACCAACAACACTGGTTTCTTGAATGCCAAGGTGCCATTCTAAAATAAGAAAGGTTCTCCATCATGGACACCACTCCTGCAGTACTTGTAAGTCAGGTAATGTGGAAAGGTATTTTTAGTAGATGTCTTTCTTCTGCCTGATAATGATATTTTTTATTATAATTATTTCATCCAACAAATAATGGATTCTATTTTATCTGTAACCTCACTGCTTCCCACAGAGTTTTGTTAACCATCATTTCTGACAAAAAAGATCTGGTCCCAGGGGAGTCCTAATTCTTTTCTCACTATTTTTCAGAAGCAGTTTCTCCCCTGTTCTGCAAGTTCCAGTTAGAGGGGCCTATAAACTTCAGTTTGACAGCTCAATAGATTTCTACTGGAGTTTCTTCTCCTTCTCAACTTCCATGGCAACCTAAGACCCCTTTCTAAAAAGCACAGAAATAAAAACGGTAGAACAAAGTAGACAATTCGGTGCTGTAACAGTGGAAATATAATTAATCTGATTATGAAATCCAAATTTGAAGCAGTCATAATCTCTTGAAAAAAAATATATCAATAAAAATGGCTCTTGCAGCACCCATTTTTCACAATAATTATAATAAATGAAAGAAAAAAGTCTTAAAAGTGGGCAGGTAAATCAAATACACGAATCTTGGAATACTATGTTCAATAGATCTTAATGTCACCTGCTGGAGTCAGAAACTCACAATATTAGGAAGAATGCGACCCTTTGAACTTTGGAACCAGTTAAAATGCACAGCAACTTCTTTTATCACACTTGGGCTGAGAGTGTTTCAGTTAATAAGAGGTTGGTTAGGCTGAGATTGCTTTCCTTAGGGGGCATGTGATTGAAGTGTACAAAATTATGACGGATATATATAGTCAATAGGAAGGAGCTTTTCCCCTTAGTAAAGTAGTCAATAACTAGCGGATATAGTTTTAAAGTAAGGGAAGGAGATTTTAGAGGGGATTCAAGGAAAAACATTTTCACCAAAATGTTGGTGGGAATCTGGAACTGTTTGATAGGATGGTAGAGGCAAGAAGCCTCACAACGTTGATTATTTTCAGACGAACACTTGAAGCACCATAGCATACAAGGCTACAGACTAAATGCATGGATAGGTGCTTGAAAAGTGTCTCAAACGTGATAGGTGGAAGGGTCTCATTCTGTGCAAAGTAAGATGGAACATCAATGCACTTCTTGAGCACTTTCCTGGGGGAGTCTTGCATAGTTTTCAGTAATTTGAACCAGAGACTAATTCACATGTGAAAAGATGTCACATGCAGTCTTTCACAAAAAAAGGAACTAAGGAGAGAAGAGATGAAGGGCTATTTGTTTTTTTTTAATTAAAATATAACAGTGACTCAGTAGTAAAGAACAGAAATTTAATTACAAATTGCAAAGATTGAGAGAGATATAGCTCAAATACATACTTTAATAACTATGTGTCCTTTAGAGATTTCAAGTGATTTTTTGGATCTTCTTCCTCTACATCTAGTTCGTTCACTTCCTCATTCATTTCCTCTTCTCTCTCTGACAATCTGTCAGCCATTGCAGACTCCATGTTATACGTTTCTGTCAAATACATTGCAGGTGTGATATCATCAAACTTGAACTTTGACTTTTTCTTTTTTATTCTCTTTAGTTTTTTAAGATGAGCTAGTTGCTCCTGGTGCTGTTCAGATACCATAAAACTATTCGTTTCCATAAACTTTTCATTATTTTTCTTTTTGTATTCCAATATTTGTCTGTTCAAACAGTCATGATCAATACCAAAAAGGTCCACTTCAGGCGATGTTGGAGGCAGGTCAGATGAGACTGGGTTAGATTCTCCAGACATAGGTTCTTGTCTGCAACGTAAAAAATAAAATTCTGACAAGGTGATATAAAAAAATTGAACAATTAATTATTCCTGTATGGCAATTGCTAGATAAAAAAAAGTTCTAGTTCACCTTCCACCATCCTCAGTCACGATTTAATAATAATGATGGTATTGAGAGTCTAGGAAGTGTCCTTGCAGTCAATTCTTCTTGGGGAAAAAAGTGACACTACAGGAAAATCCATGAAAATGCAGTGAGAAATTGGAGTGGTAGTGAGAATGCAATGACAGTGGATTGGTTGCACCAGAACCAAAATTGGACTAGCATTTTTGCAGGGTTGTTTGCTAGTGCTGTTGAAGAGAGTTTAAATTAACTTACCAGGGACGTGGGATTGTGAAAGAAATTTCAGCACAGGGGAGATGCATAACCAAAATTAGAAGCGATAGCAAGAGAATGGGGAAGGCACAGAAGTTTAGATCAATTATGGCACAAGGAAACTTGACAAGATTGGATAGTATTTATTCTAATGCAAAATGTCTGATGAACAAGACAGATGAGGCACAAGTTAAAACATGGAGGTATGATGTTATTACTCTCTCAGATATAGTTGAGAGAAGGGCAAGATGGCAGTATAGGATCTTTAGGCAAGTCAAGGAAGGAGTAAAAGAGGAGGCAGTGTCATAATTTTGATCAGGGAATCAATTACAGCAGTAAGCAGGCATAACATTTTAGAAAGCTCTTCTAATGAAGCCATATGGGTAGAACTTAAAAACTAAAAAGGAGCAATTGCATTGCTGGGAGTGCTCGATGCTTTCCCTAACAGTTTGAGAGAAATAAAATAATTTTCAATTCCTCTCTGGCCACAGTGGAGGTGCTGAGGGACTGGAGAAGTCAATGTGGTATTATTATTCAAGAAGGGAGGAAGGTATAAACCAGGAAACTACAGACCAGTCAGTCTAACATTAGCAGTGGGAAAACTATTGGAACCAATTCTAAGAAACAGAATTAATCTGAGTTTGGAGGCAGCATGGTTTTGTTAAGGGTAATGCCTCTGGAGTTTCTGCTATTTTGAGCCCTCCCCTTTATTCTTTTTATCCAATGATGTTTATCTCTCAATGTCCAGGATTCACTGGATTTGTTGGTGCCTCCCTTTTTTTTACTGGAACATATTGGCCTTGAACTGCTTATTTCCTTCTTAAATATGTCCCACTGTTCCATCACAGATTTAAACGCAAATCTGACTAACTTGATCAGAGGTGATCAGATGTATAGGTGAAGGCAATGTAGTCTATCTTGTTTTCAGCCAGGCTTTTTTTGATTTGTCACATGTATCAGGATAGTGAAAAGTATTGTTTCTTGTACGCTACACAGCCAAATCATACTGTTCACAGAGAAGGAAAGAATGCAGAATGTAGTGTTACAGTCATAGCTAGAGTGTAGAGAAAGATCAACTTAATAGGAGGTAGGTATATTCAAAAGGATGATGGCAGCAGGGAAGAAACTGTTCTTGAGTCAATTGTACGTGACAAAATCCAACCTGGGAGACGAATAGAGAAGAACCCATGGGACCTAAGAAAATTTGGTTTTCCAGAATGCTGAGTATATCGGGATCCCGCAGGGATCAGTATTGGAGCCCTTGCTGTTTGTTTACATAAATGATTTAGACTAGTACATAGGAGAGTTGAGCAGCAAGTTTGTAGATGTTACAAAAACTGGTAGGATGATAAATAGTGAGGAGTTAGCCTTAGATTAAAGCAGATACAGTACTGACAAACCAGTGACTTGTAAAAACATTTGGGACAACCAGGGATCGGCAATATATGCATCCTTATCAGATGCCCATGGCACAAAGAAAAATAAGTTAAGACTGCTCTGGCCAGCTTTGAAATTGGGTGCTTTGGGGAGCTCTCATGCGTTTTTCCATTTCTTCAAGAATTAAATGAGGCAATTCCAATGATCTTCATCTATCAGCACAGTGCAACACTGGTTGAGTTTTAATTCTTGCAGATATTGTGCTTGGACAAAATAAGTTGTCACATGCTGAAATTCGCTGTAGGAACACCTACTGAATCTGTCAAAAATCATTGATGCAAATATGAGTTAACATTGCTTGTATAACAGAAACACATGACATTGGTTAGTAACACCATGATCTTTCTTTGATATTTTTTACCAGATCATAAAAAGTTCAAATTTGGAGGATTAAGACAACTTCTTTAAAATAAGATTACAAATGGTATTTACCTAAAAGGCTTTAGGTTCCAAACCTGCCCAGCATTTGCGCTCTCTTCTTCAGGACCATAATCAGCAATTTCTAACAATCTTTCTACCTGTATTAGCAAGTAAAATTTATTTTAATACTGTGTGCTTTAAAGCCTGCATATTAAAAATAAATTATACACAAAATATTTTATCTTTATATGATCTTGTCAAATTGTCTACTACTAATTCATCACATTCTTCTAAGCTACAAGTACATTACTGTGTTCAGAACAAATGAAAAAGGTGAATAGTACACAAAGCCTTATTTGCTGATATTCGGCTTTTCTATTTGCAAATAATTTCATCCCAGAAATTTAATGTGATGATTACCCACCTCGGCTATTGCTGTTTGTTGTTGGTCTTTAACAAAGACCACTGGAGGAACATTGCCCATCACTTGCTGGGTAATAAGAAGGTGTCTAGAAATTTTAAAAAAATACAATTTGATTGACTGGAATTTGTATCCCATGCTCCCACTGCATCCTCACTATTCTGTATCAATGAATGTTTCATTGAAAACTATAGCTACAGTATATATAGTTTATAAATAGTTGTTTGGCAGCTGAGAATTTGAGTATTGCTAAAAAAGAGACATTCTACCAAAGCTTTTCATCTTGCACTCAGAATAGTTAGCAAGAATATTAATAGTAAAAAGAACAAATTTATACCACATGAGAAGGATGTGCTCATTGGTTGTCAAGTCGACTCTGGTTAGTAGAGGCATTGCCACTAAGACTGCACCATTCTTTGCACATGTGAACTCAGCAAGTCATCCAGAGTTTTGTTTTCATGGTACAATGTATACTCCAATAAATGGTGCTGCCCAGCTTTTGCATATATTTTTGTTGGATTTCACGAGAAAGACAACCAACCTCCTAGCCCTTACACACTTTCAATACATTTGCTACATTTTGAATCCACAGCTGCATGCAAGAACTTCATTACACACCTTAATTAATGCTTAAATTCATCACCGAAATGGAGCAGTTCTTCATTGAGCAATATACGCATTGGGAATATTACAGGTAAAACACACACCACTAGATTGATTTTACTGGCAACCTCATAAATAGGCCTTTTCTGCAAGCTTGATGCTGAAGTAGGGCACATCTGAGCCATTCTGGGGATAATGACCTCTCCGAGCATTGTTCACTGTATATATTAAGCAAACTTACGAATGGGCCTAAAACCACCACTTTTGGCCCTGAAAGATGCCCCGCTCAGTTTCAGTTACCCTAAAGGACAAAGTGTCTCAAAAATTTGAGCAATAGGTGAAGTAAGCTATTTCAAGCTGTATCAATGCAGTTGCAACATGAAGTCCAATTTTTCACTAACAGGATGTTGCCATCAAGCGTAAAAGAAATTCAATTCTGCTTATTACATTAATGAATAATGTGGTATATGAATTTCAATGCTGACAGTTCATATCACCTGTCTCTACAGCTGTTCACAAAAGACAAAGTGCACATCCTACCTAACCAGTCTGTGCCTGCAAAATTCAGTAAGAAGTCTCAAAACACCAGGTTGAAGTCCAACAGGTTTATTTATAAATGCCACCAGTTTTTGGAACTGGCTGTTACTTCGTCAGGTGAGTGGGAGTTCTCCACCTGATGAAGGAACAGCCAGTTCCCAAAGCTAGTGGCGTTAGCTACAAATAAACCTGTTGGACTTTAACCTGGTATTGTGAGACTTTTTACTGTGTTCATCCCAATCCAATGCCAGCATCTTCACATCATGACTGCAAAACTCAAAGCGTCCAACATTAGCATTAGATATGATTCCGCAATTACAAAATACTTCTGATTGTACTAAGAGTCGGACTGACAATCGATTTAAGATCATCAGCCAGGCTCTCTTATTCATGCTATAAGTTATATACATTCTCACACAGTGCCCTGTTCTTTGCACATAGAAGAAGCAAGACTGTGTATTGTGTCTTTTTCAACTAAACACTTGAGGGACAGACATTCCCAGGTTCATTTCTTATGACAACATCTTGACCAGAATTCACATGCCTGTTTTGAATTTGAATAAAGTCTGTAAATTAATTGATCAATTAATTTAATTGTACATTCTCTGTGGCAATACTTCTCCCAATCAGAAACTACTTGCCAACCAATCAGCCCTCTCTTTTCGTGCAGTATAAATTGTTTCCTTTACTATTGATATTCCAGAGATTTGTCCTGATGAAGGCAAAATGGAAAGCATCAACATGTCTCTTTTCTCAGCAATACTCAATGAGGTTTAGTTAACATCTAATGTGTAATTATCAAAGCACAATTTAATAAAAAAAGTGTGACGATGGCACTTACCTTACACGTGGTGAATACTTTTCTAAGACTTGCTGAATGCAATCATCTTTTTCCTTGGAGCCACTGGTCACCCAATAAGCTCGACATGCTGAAAAATTCACAGCCAAACGAACCTGTAACACCAACACCCAATCCCAATATCAATGAAGCTCTGAACTTTGTACAGCTGGGGATTCAATGTTGATTGGCAGATTACTTGGAGTAATCCTGGACTATCTTTGCAGCCAGGTAATCATCCAGTATTATTTATACCATCACAAATAATTTTTCCAATGTCATATAAAACAGCATCTCATTTACCTCAAGGAAACCAAAAGATTAAAAGCTTAATATAGAGAATAAAGTTTTATCCTCTGGATTAAATATTCCATTCCTTGGTTTTAATCTTTTTATTAAAGTTTTTTTTAGCATTTTCTGAATAAAATTAACCATATCAGAAATTTTGTTCCTCGTCTTACATTTTTATAATAAGACAACTGAAAATGATTTATAGCAAAATCAATGTCCTTTTTTTTAAATACGAAAGTTAAATTACATATGAGTATGTTAAAATGATACTGAAATTTGGTCAAGACATTGAGGAAGCCAAGTTATATTCACTATACTATAATTTCATAATGGGAAGGACCCAAAAATACCCTTGCTTCCACATAAATGAGAAGTTATATTTGGGAGTGTTAAAACAAGGCTGAAATTTGGTCAAGATGTTGAAAAAGCCAGGAGGCAAATATTCTAATCAATTTGCAGAATTTTCACAGAGACCCAATTCAAAATGTGCAGTCCTGAATGCATTTTTGTACAGAAGCTGGTGTCAGGGTACAGTAGAACTACTAAGTCACCTTGTACTTCTCTGCAGAGATGATGATGATGATGTGGCATGTGGTACAGGTTGTATCACAGCTTGGTATGACTGCTACTCTGTCCAAGACCACAAGAAACTACAAAAAATTCACGAACAAAGACCAACCATTATGCAAACAAGTCTCCCATTCATTGACTCTGTTGACATTTCCAGCTGCTTCGGAAAAGCCGCCAGCATAATCAAGGATCCCTCGCACCCTGGACATACTCTCTTCCAGCTTCTTCCATCAGGAAAAAAGTACCACAGACTACAGATCATAGAACCCTACAGCGCAGAAAGAGGCCTATCAAGTCTGCACCGAACACAATCCCACCCAGACCCTACCACCATATCCCTACATATTACACCCGCTAATCCCTTAACCGACGTATCTCTGGACACTAAGGGGCAATTTCTTAGCATGGCCAACCTAACCTGCATATCTTGGGACTGTGGGAGGAAATCTACACAGACACGAGGAGAATGTGCAAACTCCACACAAACAGTGACCCGAGCCAGGAATCAAACCCAGGTAAAGTCTGAGGTGATGTAGCAACTAACTCAATAACAGTTTCTTCCTTGCTGCTTTTAAATGGATCTACCATAAAGTTGATCTTTTTCCAACACTAAGATTAGATTCTGTATCCTCTCCATGTATGGTATGCTTTGTTTGTACAACTTGCAAGAAACAATACTTTTCACTGTATACTAATACGTGATAATAATCAAATCAAATTCAAATATGAAAGCATTTTATAGAGTGTAGAAAATCTGAATTTAGGGAAGTTCTTTTTTTAAAGTTTATTCATCATAAATGAGGTTTACATTAACACGGCAATGAAGTTACTGTGAAATTCTCCCAGAAAACCAAAGAAATACCATTTAAAATGATGGATGTGAAAGAACAAGAGGGAAATGTCGACATTTTGTATTATAATAGGGTACTTTGAAACACATTTTCACAGATGGTAGTTAGGAGTGAGGTGGGGAAATATTAAAACAAAACAAAGTAGATTTTAAAATAAAAGAATGGATGAATTTCCAAGAGTATTTTATTTCTACAACAAATAATAAACACAATAAAGGTTCAGAAGGAAAGCTTGGTGGTTCAATGATCTGCAAGTTTACATATAATGTTGCTTGTTAAAGAAAAAATTTCACTTCAATCCCAGTGTTTGTGAGGACATAGCACACAGATAATCTTTCACTACTGAATTCTCAGTAAATTAATTTTTTTAATATTCAAATAGTTCTTATTGGTTCTTTCTCCTGCCTTCTACCTTTAGTGTGGCATGGTAGCACAGTGGTTAGTGCTGCTTCACAGCGGCACGGACCCAGGTTCAATTCTCAGCTTGGGTCACCACCTGTGTGGAGTTTGCATGTTCTCCCCGTGTCTGCGTGGGTTTCCTCCAGATTTCTTCCATATTCTGAAAGATATGCTGGTTAGGTGCATTGACCCGAACAGGCCAGAATGTGGCGACCAGTAGAATTTCACAGTAACTTCATTGCACTGTTAATGTAAGCCTTACTTGTGACTAACAAATTAGATAGAACAATAAATTGAGGAGATAATAAAGTCCCACATACTTTGGATATCTCAACTTTGTAGTCATATACTTCTGGGCTGACTTCATTACTGTTCAACAGCTCTGTGATTGCTTTATAAAGAACATTATTCAGTGTTCTCATTCGGATACTGTCCTCCTTCTGCATCTTGCGTTGAGGTTTCAATACATTCTCAAAATTGGAAGGCTTGTAAAGCTATACAAAGACAGTAAATGAAACTATACAATTGTGAACTGCCAAGATAAATCCTACTTTTTGCACACATCACATTCAGGTAGACCCAAACTGGGTCAAATCTGGTGAGTTCAATTTCACTTCATTTTTGCTGCTTCCACTTGGACTAGTCAGTAATACTCTCAATTCTAAATCAAAAGGTAGCAAAGGGCATGGCTGAGTTACTAAATGAGTACTTTCCATATTTTTTATGACAGAAGAGGATGTTGCTAATGTCACAGTAAAGAAGGAATTGCATAGGATCAAATTTTAAAACGTCCTTAAAAGGTTAATAATTCTTAAAGTAGAAAAATCACCTAGATGGGATGCATCCTAGATTACAAAGGGAAGAAAAATAGTAAGGAAAAATTGAGCATTAATTTGACTTTCATTCAAAGTTGTCACTAAGTACCCATTTTTGAATTGTTATGAACTTCATGACTGATGGGTATCATTTTTGGCCTTTGCCATGACACGAGGCTAAATAGATCATTTTATGGCTTGAGGCTCAATGAGTACTGTTGAAGCTCTTCATAACATGGATGCGCTCCATCATACCAACTAAAAACGTATTGCCTTACTCAGACTGGAATTATTTTATCTTGGTCAGAAAATTAAGCCAGTCTTTACAAAGTGTAAATTGAATTTGTTTATTTACTGAAATGTTCTTACCAGTTGGGATCCCAGTGTAGGGCTTTCATACCAAAACTTCTTCCTGTATTGATGGTCAGAAAACAGTCAAGTCAGCATACAAATACTTAAAAGGTACAGTTTTAGCACTGAGTTACACACTTGCAGCTCTGCATTACAATCCTACCAAACAAACTCACATATGCACAGTTCACCCATGGAAAATTCTGAATGTTTTGTATTGTAGACAGGAATGTGCATGGTGGCGATAAACTTAACTCAAGTCCTACAATTTCAAAGAAAGTTGGCTATAATATTTCAAAACAACTCAAAATTCGCAGTACCAGTGCAGCTCTCTAAAATCTATGTTTTTACTCCATCAGTAATAAACTGAACTTAAATTAGCATTTAAATCGGTTATGATAACTGCTGTACTTATAAACGCCACAGAAATCTTCTTGCAACATTCCTAAATGGCAATTAATTGTCCAGCTTTAAGAGTTACATTAGATTTTTCCTAAAAATCCACAAAATATATTTCATAATTTCCTAACAAACCACACAGCAAAGAACAAAACAGCATGGGAAACAGGCCCTTCGGCCCAACGAGCCCACGTCGCCACCCTGATGTTCCCACCTCGACCCGCGATCCCCGTCCATGTTTATAGATCTATGGATTAAAAACCAAATTTGAGACAATTTAGGAAGAATTTCTTTTGCCAATTAGCCTAAGAACACATCTTTGGGATGTGGGAGGAAACTGAGCACCAGGAGAAAACACAAGCAAGCACAGGGAGAACGCGCAAACTCCCACAGACACAGGCCCAAATCCACGTATCTGCACAGCACAGCGATAGTCACTGAGCTGTCTTGTTGCCAATCAAATGGTCCAGGTCAAGCGTACACTAATGACGTGAAGCACTAGGATACTCTCTCAAAAAAAATCCAAGAGCAGCCCTCTCACGACCCATCGCGTGTATGCCCGTTAGACAACAAGGTGGACCAAAGCACCTGTAGGATAAAAACAAGTACATCAACATCATCATCTATTTACACACTTCCCAGGGACTCCCAAGGCTCACGATCCCTATTTTAAATCAGTTTTCTATACCCCTCCATTCCCGTTCTGTTCATGTGCCCATCTAAGTATTTCTTAAATAATTCCAGAGTGCCTGCCTCCACCATTTTACTTGGCAGCACATTCCATACCCCCACCACCCTGTGTGAAAAAACTCCCTCTATCATCCAAATTATACCTTATCCACCTTACCCTAAGCCCGTGACCCCTCGTGCTATTCGAGTCCATCCTAGGACTCTATATAATACTATACTATATCATAATCTACTATACTATATCATAATCATAAAGCAGAGATTACAGTTGTGTCAATTTCACAGCTTGTTTCACATCTCTTAAAATCATTCAACGAGGAACAGGAGATGAAAAATCAGATTATTTGAATACTATGCAATTATAGGAAGCTATTTAACAACAATTTGTATTTATATATTCAATAGAATAGTTCTGATGAAAGGATAGAACTGAAAGTTAACTCCATTTCTCACACGAAGATGCTTCCTGGCCTGCTGAATGTTGACTATTGCGAATGGTACAGAATCAGACTACTGATTTTTTTTTGTTTCAAAAGCCACCTATTAATATTGGAATATAGGTCAAATTCACATTTTCCTCTTAAAATTATATGGGCTGTTTTAGTTAAAATGCTGTTGATTGTTTTGGATTGCCTTAACTACTGTGATGAAATTTGTCACAGCTATCAAAACTTGAGCAGATTGTTGAACTTGGATCAGCTACCCAGCAAGTATAAAGCTCTTAAAAAAATCCTTTTACTATAACTACAAAGTCAGAAAAAGTCTCACACACTAGGTTAAAGTCCAACAGGTTTATTTGGTATTACAAGCTTTGAGAGTGCTACTTCTTCATCAGATGAGACATCAGCTTTTGGAGTGCCACTCCTGCATCAGGTGAGCCACTTGATGAAGGAACAACGCTCCAAAAGCCCACAATATCAAATAAACCTATTGGGCTTTACCCTGGTGTTGAGACACTTCTTTACTGTGCCCATCCCAGTCCAACACAGGAATTTGCACATCATGCCTATCACTGACTTTGTAGTTAGACAGGAAATAACCTCAAGGAAGAGCTGAGTTGGCAGGAAATAAATAGCCTCAAGACCTGAGTTAGGCACAAAAATACTTTAAAGGAAGAGCTGAGTTATTATCATAACATTCACAAGGCATAGCAGAAGTATAAAGAAGTAGTTATAAAAGCAAATTACTGTGGATGCTGGAATCTGAAACCAAGAGAATCTCAGCAGATCTGGTTGAGATGAGATATCTCATCTTTCATTCCTTCACTCTGCAGAATATCTTCCATTTTCTATCCCTTTCAGCTTTGACAAAGGGTCAGCTGGACTCAGTTCTTTTCTCTCCCTAGAAATGTTGCCAGACCCACTAAATTTTCCAGCATTTTCTTTTTTTAGTTTCAGAAGTAGTTATATTTGATATTATAAATTTTAAATAATTAATTTTACACAATGCTACCACACAGCACAGAATTGTACTGCCAATTCAAATCTCCAGTAATGTGGAGCAACAAAATTCAATTCAATTCATATGTAGCTGTTCTTTTCACCAGACTGTAAACTCTGAGATCAGAATAGATTTGTTCTTTATTTTTCTCTTAATTCTTTGAGCCATGAAGTTCTTGTATTGGCTGTTGATAATAAAACACTATACAAAAATTAAATAAACATTCTATGTTTTAAGTAGAATGTTTATTTAATTTTTGTATAGTGTTTTATTATCAACAGCCAATACAAGAACTTCATGGCTCAAAGAATTAAGAGAAAAATAAAGAACAAATCTATTCTGATCTCAGAGTTTACAGTCTGGTGAAAAGAACAGCTACATATGAATTGAATTGAATCATATGTACTTAAAACATAGAATGGCAACATCAATTTAAAAGACACATACAACATTCACATCTTATCACAGTGGAAGCAGGGATTTTTAAACAACTCATAATTTCGTTCTATTGCCACCAAAAGAAACACAATCAGGTAATGTACAAAAACACTCACTTCGTTTTGGACAGAAATTTCTTTAGTAAGGTTCTCTTTGCAGACAGACAGCAAGTTGTCTGCACATTCCTGCACTGACTGCCACTCGCCAGCAGGCTCCGCAATTTGCAGCTGTCGGCACGCGCCGCACATTTGCGCAGTGCGCTCAGCGCTCCGACCGCTGCCATTGGGCCGATCGGGAGGAATTGGAGCGGGCGGCGAAGGGAGTGAGAGGAGGCCGTCCCGTCTACAACCAGGCCCGCTTCTCCCTGGCTGTCTTAGGAAGAGTGGTTTAGTACGGCGGTTGGAAAGGAAGCATACTTCTACTCAGAATTCCCCTTATACGCGGGACAGAACAGGGAAAACACACTTTCCTCCTTCAACATCCCAACAACCAATACAGCAACTCTTAGCCGCTAGCCTAGCCAACGCTGCGCACGCGTGTTATCCCAATAGCGAGGCGATCGCTGCGCATGCGCACTCCCGTTAGGGGCGAACTCTCATCATTGCGCATGCGCAGTACTAGTAGGTACGGATTTTCATTGCCGCGCATGGGCGGTCTGGCCTGCCGCTGATACGTTGTTCTCTTAGTGGAGGCCGCTCGCGCCATTTTGTAGACAGCGTTGCATTTGAGGCTTGCACTTGTTGTAGTGTTGTTACTTCACACAAGCTTCACACTGGTATCCCGAGATACTTAATTTCTGTAAAATAATGCAGATGCTGAAAACCCGAAATAAAAACAGAACATGTTGAAAATATCCATCAGGGCTGGCAACAGCTGTGGAGAGAGGAAAATAGAGGTAATATTTCAGGCTTATTGATCTTTTGTCAGAACTGGTAAGAGTTATAACAGGTATTGATCAATGGGACAAAAACAAAAGAAAAAAATGCTAGAAGCATCTGTAAGGGGAGAAAAGAACTGACATTTCGAGTCCAGATGACCCTTTGTCAAAGCTGAAAGGCATAGAAAATGGGAGATGAGTCATAACTAGGGGAAAAGACTGCTAATGGCAATCCATAGCGAATACAAGGTGTGATTGGCCAAATGGCAGAGAAGCTGAAATCAGAAGGTAAGCTGGGACAAATGAAAATTGGGGGGGTGGGGAGGTAACATTTTGAAAGGGGAAGAAGAAGGAAAGGAAATAAAGTAGGTGGAAAGAATGGGGGAAGGAAAATGAAGAAAGACAACAAAGAAGTAAAAGGCGGAGAATGATAAAATTAAATAAAATGAAAACAGAAGAGTCAATGTGAGGTAGAGTTGATCATCTGAAGTTGTTGAATTCAAGACCGGAAGGTTGTAAAGTGCCTGTCTGAAAGATGAGATGCTGTTCCTCCAGTTTACATTGAATTTCACCAGAATATTGCAGCATGCCAAGAATAGATGTGTAGGCATGGGAGCAGGATCATGTGCTAAAATAGCAAGCAACAGGAAGGTCAGGGTCCTGATTGCACAACTAAGTGATCGCCCAGTCTACGCATGTTTTCTCCAATATAGAGGAGACCAAATTAGGAATAGCAAATGCAGTACACCAAATTAAAAGAGGTGCAAGTGAGGTGCTGCTTAACCTGGAATGAGTGTTTTGGACCTTGGATGGTGAGCATGGAAGAGGTAAGGGGCAGGTCTTACACCTTCTGCAATTGTATGGGAAGGTGTCATGAGTGACAGGAGAGGTGTTAGGTATATTGGAGGAGTGGACTAGGTTATCCCAGAGGGAACAGTCTCTGTGGAATGTTGAGAGAGGGAGTGAAAGAAAGATGTGTTTGGTATTGGCATCATGATGGAGTTGGTGAAAATGGCAGAGGATAATGTTTTGCATGTAGAGGCTGGTGGAGTGAAATGTAAGAGCAAGGACGACTCTATCCTTATTCTGGGAGGGAGGGGAAATGGTGAAGGTCGTGACATGGGAGATGGACTGAACGCAGTTGAGGGCCCTGTCAACAACTGTAGTTGGGAATCCATGGTTAAGGAAAAAGGAGCACATATTAGAAACACTACTTTGGAAAGTGTCATTATCAGAACAAATGCAGTGGAGGTGAAAGAGCTGAGAGAAAGGGATGGATTCCTACAGGATGTAGCGTGAAAAGAGTTGTAATCCAGATAGCTGTGGGAGTCAGTGGGTTTGTAATGGATGTTGGTAGATAGTCTATTGCCGGAAATAGAGACAGAAAGATGTAGGGTGGGAAGAGTCCAGATAGCTGTGGGAGCCAGTGGGCTTGTAGGTTGTGAAGAGTCCAAATAGCTATGGGAGTCAGTTGGCTTGTAAAGTGCGAGAGGTATGTCCAGATAGTGTGGGAGTCAGTGGGCTGTCTCCATTTCTAGCAACAGACTATTTACCAATATCCATTACAAGCCCACTGACTCCCACAGCTATCTGGACTACAGTTTTTTGCACCCTGTATCTTGTATGAATCCATCCTTTCTTTTGGCTCCTTCACCTCCATTGCATTTATTCCGATGATGCCACTTTCCAAATTAGTGCTTCTAATCTGTGCTCCTTTTTCCTCAACTGTGGACTCCCATCTACAGCTGTTGACAGGGCTCTGAACAGAGTGCAGTCTATTTCCCATGCCACGACGCTCACCATCTCCTCTCCCTCCCAGAACAAAGATAGAGTCTATCTTATCCTCACATTTCACGTCATCAGCCTTCATATTGTAAAGCATGATGCTCCGCCACTTTAACCAACTCCAGCATGAGGCCACTGTCAAATTCATCTTTCCTTCACTCTCTCTATCAGCATTCTGCAGAGACCATTCGCTCTGGGATAACGGAGTCCATTCATCCACTATATCCAACACTTTTCCTATCACTCAAAGCACCTTCCCTTTACCTCTTCCATGCTTACTATCCAATGTTGAAAACACTCATTCTAGGTTAAGCAGCATTTCACTTGCATCTCTTTCAATTTGGTGTATTGCATTCGCTGCTCCCAATGTGGTTTCCTCTATATCAGAGAGACCAAGCATAGACTGAATGATAGCTTTATGAGCATCTTTGCTCTGCGCGCAATCAGTACCCTGACCTTCCTGTTGCTTGCCATTTTAATACACAATTCTGCTCCCAAGCCCATATATCTGTCCTTGGCCTGCTGCAAATGTTCCAGTGAAGCTCAACGTAAACTAGAGAAACAGCACCTCATCTTCTGGCTAGGCATTTTACAGCCTTTCGGTCTCAACATCGAGTTCAACAACTTCAGATGATAGCTCTACCCCACTTCGACTCCTTTGTTTTCATTTTATTTAATATTTTACTGTTCTCTACCTTTTTTATAGGAAATTATAGGCTAGTTAGTTTAATGTCTGTAGTAGGAAAAATGCTTGAATCTGTACTTAAAGCAGAAACAACGAGGCACCTGGATACGAACGGTTTGATCGGGCAGACGCAGCACGGATTCGTTAAGGGGAAGTCGTGCTTGACGAATTTATTGGAGTAGTATGAGAAAGTGACTAGTGCGGTAGATAGAGAGGAACCGGTGGATGTGGTGTTTTTGGATTTCCAGAAAGCGTTCAGTAAGGTGCCTCACAAAAGATTGCTGCAGAAGGTTAAGGTGCAGGGAATCAGGGGTAGTGTGTTAGACTGGATAGAGGATTAGTTGTCTAATAGGAAGCAGAGGGTAGATATTAATGGGTGCTATTCTGATTGGCAGCTGGTGACTAGTGGAGTGCCCCAAGGTTTGGTGCTGGGGCCTCAACTATTTACCATTTACATAGATGATCTGAAGGAATGGGTAGAGTGCAGGTGACGAAATTTGCTGATGACATGAAGATGAGTGGAAAAGCAAATTGCATGGAGGGTGTGGAAAGCTTGCAGAGGGATCTGGATAGGTTGAGTGAGTGGGTGAGGACGTAGCAGATGGAGTATAATGTTAGCAAGTGTGAGGTTATCTACTTTGATAAGAATAATGGTAGAAAGGACTACTATTTAAATGGAGAAAAGCTGCAGCATACGACGATGCACAGGGACCTGGGGGTCCTTGTGCACGAATCGCAAAAACACAGTATGTAAGTGCAGCAGATGATAAAGAAGGCGAATGCAATGGCCTTTAAAGCTAAGGGGATATAAAAGTAGGGAGGTTCTGTTGCAGCTGTATAGGGTGCTGTTGAGGCCACAGTTAGAGTACTGTGTGCAGTTTGGGCGCCGCATTCGAGGAAGGATATATTGGTCTTGGAGGGGGTGCAGAGAAGGTTTACTAGGCTGATACCAGAAATGGATTATGAAGAGAGACTGAATAGGCTACGTTTGTATTCTTTGGAGTTTAAAAGGCTGAGAGGGGATCTTATAGAAACGTATAAGATGATGAAGAGGATGGATAAGATAGAGGTTGAGAAACTCTTTCTGCTTAACAAAGATAGCAGGACTAGAGGGCACAGCCTCAAGATTAGAGGGGTGCGGTTCAGACCGGAGTTGCGGAGGGCTTTCTTCATGCAGAGAGTGGTGAATCTTTGGAATTCTCTGCCTGATGAGGTGGTGGAGGCTTCCTCACTGAATATGTTCAAGTCAAGAGTGGATAGGTTTTTAATTGACAAGGGAATTAAGGGCTATGGGGAGAAAGCGTACTGAACCACCACAGATCAGCCATGATCTTATTCTTACTCGGGGCAGCCTCAAAGGGCTGTATGGCCTACTCCTGCTCCTATTTCTTATGTTCGTATGTTCTTATCTCTCCTTACAGATGCTGTCAAACCTTCTGAGATTTTCCAGCATTTTCTCTTTTGGTTTCAGATTCCAGCATCCACAGTAATTTGTTTTTATCAAAGACAAAAAGAAGGTGGAAGGCAGGAGTGATTGAATGACAGAAAAGTTAATTTTCTTGGGCCAAAGGGGATAGTGATAAGGTAAGAAAAGAAACAAAAATGTGGCTGGAGCAGTTATCCCGCTGTTTATGTCCTCCATTTGCTATGTCCTCACTCACTCACTCAACCTATCCAGATCCCTCTGCAAGCTTTCCACACCCTCCATGCAATTTGCTTTTCCACTCATCTTCATGTCATCAGCAAATTTCGTCATGTGCACTCTACCCCTTCCTTCAGATCATCTATGTAAATGGTAAATAGTTGAGTGGCAGAAGAGAAAATCCATAAATTTTGAAACATGCAAAGGAAAAAGAAACAAAATAGGAAACAGAGTTTATGACCTAAAATTGTTGAACCAAAGAGTGGCAAAGTGGTTAACATTGTGCCTCACAGCACCAGGGACCTGGGTTCAATTAACTACATTTGGCTCTCCCAATGAAAAGGAAAACGCACCTTAATGAATTTTGAGCTCTTTGCTTCCATGCTCATTTCTTTGGCTGAGTAGACTTTTTCATCCATCTCCAGTGTTCTCCCTTCACCTAGGGATCTCTCCCTCTGGCCTCTCAGCCTACGTTGACCTTTTTAATGAAAACAGTTGGAGTGGTATCAGTCATCTCAATGTCTTTTACTCCTTTCACTCAGTGATGTCTTGCTCTGAACTTGCTGCACTGTATTCTGGCAGGTCTAACCCTGACATCTGACATTCTTGTTAAACCTGTTGAAAGTTTGTGGGGGGAGGTATGGTAGGTGCTGATGTTGTCAAGTGAACTGACCTTTCTAGCAGATTCTGAATACTTTTAAAAGATCTTTCATGGGATGTTGGTGATGCTGGCTAGGCCAATATTTACTGCCCATCTCTAACTGCCCTTGAATGGATATTGGTAAACTGTCTTGAGCCTTTGTATTCCATGTGGTGTAGGTGCTGCTACAAAGAAATTTATGGATTGTGATGCAGTAACAGTAAAGGAATGGCAATATATTTAAAGTCAGGATGGTCTGTGGTTTAGAGAGGAACTTGCAAGTGGTGATATTCCTATGCATCTGTCCTTATAGGTGGTAGAGGTCACAGGTTGGGATGTTATTGTCAAAGAAACCTTGTCAATATACACACTGCTGCCATTGTGCATCAGTGGTGAAGGGAGTTGATGTTGAAGGTAATGGCTGGGGTGCCAATCAAGCAAGCTGCTTTGTCCTAGATTGTGTTGAGCTTTTTGAATATTGTTGGAGCTGCACTCATCCACACAATTTTCCATTTCTTTTCTTCCCCCTTTTTCAAACTTCTACCTTTCTCTGATTCATTCCCTCCCTGGTGCCTTGTAGACAGTGGACAGACTTTGGTGAGTCAGGAGGTGAATTACTCACTGCAACTCCAAGCCTCTGACCTGCTCTTATAGCCACAGTGTTTAAATGCCAGTGTTTCTAGTCAATTCTAACATTTCCCCTTATCTCCCTTGATCCATGACTCCATCACCTACTTTCAAGTTATTGTTCCTAAAATTGTTTCTGGCTTCATCCCCTGTAGTAATCTTGTCTGGACTGCTTCTCAACTCATAGTTCCTCAACCCCATGGAAATAATTTTTACCTCCTTCCCAAGATTCAAAAGCAGGATTTCTTCCTCCCTTGACTCCATTTTTTCACCCCTTGGATAAAATTTATATCCATACTCTTCTAATGCCCTTGGTCACTTTAAAAGTTTCCAATTTCATGGCCCTAATGTCTCTTTTTCACCTAGATATCCAATCTTTCTACATTTCCATCCTTCATCAACATAGTCTAAGGGTTCCCCGTTTCTGTCTTGAATGGAGGTCCAACCAGATTTCACAACCTGCCACCAGCCCCCCCGCCCCCCTCACCTGGCTGAACTTTTGTTTCAGTGCGCAATTCTCCTTTAAATTCAAATTATTTCCTCCAAAAAAAGATTGCTATAAGTGCTAGATATGCCTATCTTTTTATGGGACATGTTGAGCATTTCTTGTTCCAGTCATACTCAGGTCCCTTCCCTCAGCTGGTTTTCGAGTGTATTGATGACTATTTGATGTCCCGAATTCGAAAACTTCTTCAACTTTGTAAAACAGAAAGAAGGCTGCAAGTTGGAAGCAAAGTTGAAGTTTTCTAATGGGCATCAGTCCATCCCTCACTCCTCTCTTTCTTTCCTTGGTTTCTCTAGTGATCAACTATCAACATGTATTCACTATAAGTTCACTGACATTCACAACTATCTTGACTACATTTCCTCACACCCTATTTCCAGTAAGGATTCTATTTCTATTCTCCCAGTTCCTTTATCTTTGTTGCATATGTTCTGATGATATAATCTTCTATACCAATATTTCTGGGATATTTTTGTCTGAAAAGGGGTATATTTGGATAAGTAGATTCATATGTTGTGGCTTGCCATGGTTATGTGACCTCTAATATCATATCTAATATCATTGCCAACTAGAGGTGAGGCTACATTGGATTTGGTGCTGGGCAATGAGCCAGACCAGGTGTTAGGCTTGGAAGTTAGTGAACATTTTGGTGATAGTGACCACAATTCGGTTACGTTCACCTTAGTGATGGACAGGGATAGGCATGAAGCTGGGGGCAGTAGTTATAGCTGGGGGAAGGGTAATTATGAGGCCATCAGGAGAGAATTAGGGTGCATAGATTGGACTAGGAAACTACAGGGACTGGGAACATCTGGAATGTGGTGCTTATTCAAGGAGCAGCTGCTGCGAGTCCTTGATAAGTATGTCCCTGTCAGGCAGGGAGGAAATGGTCGAGTAAGAGAGCCTTGGTGTACGAAAAAAGTTGATTTGCTGGTTAAGAAGAAAAAGGAGGCTTATGTCAGGATGAGGCTTGAAGGCTCAGTTAGTGCAATGGATAGCTATAGATTAGCCAGGAAGGAGCTAAAAAGTGAATTGAGGAGAGCTAAGAGGGGACACGAGAAGATGTTGGCTGATAGGATTAAGGAGAATCCTAAAGCTTTCTTTCGATATGTTAAGAATAGAAGATTGGTTAGGGCAAGATTAGGGCCAGTCATAGACAGCAGTGGGAAGTTGTGCGTGGAGCCTGAAGAGATTGGTGAGGCACTGAATAAATATTTCTCTTCGGTATTCACGCAGAGTGCTGGAAATGTAGCTATGGAGAGCACTGAGGTACAGGGTTGCAAATTGGGGAGTATTGTAGTAGATAGGGAGGATGTGTTAGAAATTCTCGAGGGTTTGAAGTTGGATAAGTCCCCTGGGCCGGACGGGATTTACCCTAGGATTCTCTGTGAGGCAAGAGAGGAGATTGCAGAGCCTCTGGCTCTGATCTTCAGGTCCTCGTTGGTTACGGGTGTGGTTCCGGAGGACTGGAGGATAGCGAATGTGGTCCCATTGTTTAAGAAGGGGAAGAGAGACCTTCCAGGGAATTATAGGCCAGTGAGTCTTACTTCTGTTGTGGGCAAGGTATTGGAGAGAATTATTAGGGATAGGATTTATAGTTATTTAGAGAGAAATGAATTGATTGGGGATAGTCAGCATGGTTTCGTGAAGGGTAGGTCATGCCTTACTAACCTCATTGAGTTTTTTGAGAAAGTGACCAAAGAGGTGGATTGGGGTAAGGCGGTTGATGTAGTATATATGGACTTTAGTAAGGCGTTTGATAAGGTGGCCCATGGAAGACTTCTACAGAAAATGCAGATGTGTGGAATAGAGGGTGATTTAGCTAATTGGATTAGAAATTGGCTGGCAGATAGAAGACAGAGGGTGGTGGTTGATGGGAGATATTCATCGTGGAGTTCGGTGACAAGTGGTGTACCTCAGGGGTCTGTTTTGGGCCCCTGCTGTTTGTAATTTTTATAAATGATCTGGATGAGGGTATTGAGGGATGGATCAGTAAATTTGCAGATGATACTAAAGTTGGTGGTGTGGTAGATAGTGAAGAGGGGTGTTTTAGTTTACAGAGTGACTTGGACAAGTTGCAGAGCTGGGCCGAGAGGTGGCAAATGGAGTTTAATGTGGAAAAGTGTGAGGTAATGCACTTTGGCAGGAACAATAAATGTGTATAGGGCTAATGGTAGGGCTCTTAATAGTGTTGAGGAACAGAAGGATCTTGGTGTATGTGTCAATAGATCCCTGAAAGTAGGCAGTCAAGTGGATAAAGTTGTTAAGAAGGCATATGGAGTCTTAGCTTTTATTGGTAGGGGGATTGAATTTAGGAGCCGCAGCATCATGTTGCAACTGTACAAAACTCTAGTGCGGCCGCACTTGGAGTATTGTGTGCAGTTCTGGTCCCCACATTATAAGAAAGATGTGGAGGCATTGGAGAGGGTACAGAGGAGGTTTACCAGGATGTTGCCTGGTATGGAGGGCAGGTCCTATGAAGAGAGGTTGAAGGATTTGAGGTTGTTTTCGTTAGAAAGGAGGCGGCTAAGAGGGGATCTTATTGAAGCATATAAGATGATTAGAGGTTTAGATAGGGTGGACAGTGATAGCCCTTTTTCCTAGGATGGAGAAAGCTAGCACGAGGGGACACAGCTTTAAATTAAGGGGTGATAGTTATAGGACGGATATCAGAGGTAGGTTCTTTACCCAAAGGGTGGTTCGGGAGTGGAATGCCCTGCCTGCAGCAGTTGTAGATGCGCCAAGTTTGGTGGCGTTTAAGAGGTTAGTTGATAAGTATATGGAAGAGAAGGGAATGGTTTAGTTTGGAGGGGCATTGCTTTTTATATTGGTCGGCACAACATCGAAGGCCGAAGGGCCTGTTCTGTGCTGTAATGTTCTATGTTCTATATGTAAATAAAGATTTTAGAACAACAGCTATTTTTATACATCATGCAAATCATCAAGAAGCTGGGGATCAATGTTCCCACAAAGCAAATTAGCTTGGAAAATACTAAGCAGGAACATTTTGTGCTGCTCAGAAATAATTAAAGGTGCCAGGCATTGAAAAACTTGCCCGACTGAACTAAATTTTAAATGGAACGTTAGTGGGGACCTGATAGGGTTTGTGAAGGTTTGGCATATAAATTTGCAGCGTGCATTTAACTGATCTTTTAAAAACGTTCAGTGTTCTTATGACCATATATTTTTGCACTGAATTATTATTGATACAGTATATAGTGTTAATGAGAGTTTCAGAGCAAGTTAGGAATGTACCTTTACCATATATATTCACATAAAAGTCAATTGTGTAAAAATCAACTCCATGACTTTTGGCTAAAAAAAAGCAGTCTTTCATATATCATGTATAAAACTAAACTCTACATTTTCAGAATTTGTGTCAATCAGCCTGCATTAGAAATATGATAAAGTACCAGTGAACTTCGACATGTCAGCAAAAAAGACTGGTGCAAAAATTGGCGAAAAAAACAGCACTTGTAAAGATGACTGGCTGTGAGAATACATGATTCTCAGTGTTTCCACGTTGCATGTTGCTTGGCACAAAATTAAAACCGATAGATATCTACAAATGCAAAACTCTTCATGGTGAGAAATTTCAGACATGCACTTTGCCTATTTTTATGAGAAAAACTGGACAAATTTTGCTGCATGAAATGAATCAAGGAAGAGTAGATTTGAGATTATTAATTATCATGGCTCATTAAAGGTACGTACAGGAAGCTTTAGACCAATACTAGGAGCAACCTTCCTGCCATTCAACAAGATTGTGCCATGTCATCTATCTTGATTCCTTTAGGAAGGAATAACAACTACGCGACTCAATTTAAAATGAAATCTGTAGCATTTGCCAAGAAAACTAAATCCTCTTGCTGTTGCACGATTACATTTCTGAGAAAGTATTAGAGACTGGAGAAAGATATCTAATTAACTGGTAAAAAATGCTGAAGCATAAATGCATTGGTAGAGGAGGCTCAAGCAAATGGCTTAAATTGAAGAAAAAGCTAGTAGAATGTGTTAACGAACATCAAATTATCACCCTTGGAGCCATCCAACTCTACCACCAAAGAAAAGCAAAGAAAGATTGTCATTTAGAATTCAAGGCCAGGTTATGCCCAAGATTCATGAAAGGCTGCCATTCTGCAACAGTAGGGGAGCACCCTATGTGTTGAGGCTGTTATCAGTTGCAAGAAATGAGAGATGCTTTTCAGCGCAGCTGGTGTCTTATACCAGCTGCGTTTAATTTATCATTTGCAAAACTTAAATTTAGAGCTGCAAACTAATGTTTATAGTTTTCTATAATTGAATGTATTCTTTGGGAGTTGGGCACTCCCTGTTCACTCTTTATAATTTTCCAACCTGCGACAAAAGCCTTTATTCACCACAATTGTGCAATGTCTTGAATTAAAAATCACCACCACATGTGGGTTCAAAATTATGCCTCAAGGGTTAAGAACCCAAATGAACTAGCTGAGTTGTGCAGGAATTGGGACTTGCATAACACTCTTTTATTGTTAAAAACAAAATTCTGTGGATGCTGGAATCTGAATCTGGGATCTGGTTAAATATCCAAGGGCATCAGACTGTTCGGAGGAAGAGATAGGAAGGTAAGGGACGTGGTGTCGCTCTGATATTTAAGGATGACATCAGGAGGTAATAAGAGATGATATAGATTCTGTGGAAAAAAAGGTTGAATCTATTTGAGTGGAAATTAGAAATGGTAAGTAGGTGGGTTTCCTCCGGGTGCTCTGGTTTCCTTCACAGTCCAAAGATGTGCGTTTAGGTTGATTAGCCATGCTAAAAATTGCTCCTTAATGTCCTGAAATGCATAGGGATTAGTAGGTAAAATATGTAGGGATATGGGGACAGGGCCTGGGTGGGATTGTGGTTGGTGCAAACTCAATGGGCCAAATGGCCTTTTTCTGCACTATAAGGTTTCTATGAATCATAAGTCACTGATAGGCATAGCTTTTAGGCCACCAAATAATACCATGATAATGGCGTGAGAAATAAACAAAGAAATAAATGATGCATATAAAAATGATACAGCAATTATCATGGGGGATTTTAAGCTATATATCAATTGGTCAAACCCAGTCGGTTAAGGCAGCCTTGAGAAGGAGTTCATAGAATGTATCCACGATAGGGTTCCATGAACTGTATGTAATGGTACTTATGAGGGAGCAAGCTATGGCAAGCTAAGGTCAAGTGTAGCATCAACATGCTGCGCTTGGTTGAAGTCATTGGGTTACATTTCAGCTTCATTTGAAGGAATTTTTTAAAACAGCATCTTGGCCTTTTGGCTGAGATGCAAATGAGATCAAGCATTGGAGCAGGAGCCATACCTACTCGAATCAGCTTGGATCATGTAGATCAAGTGCAAGACAGGAGGTGAGAGCTCTGTCTTGTCAGCTTGGATCAGGAATATCTCAACTTGTTGAGACTCTGAATTGGACTTGATTGGATTGAATTGGAATAAAAACAAACAAAAAAAGAGACAATAATTAATGATCTTACAGTTAGGGATCCTCTTGGAAGAAATGATCACAGTATGGTTGAATTTAAAATGTAGATGGAGTGTGAGAAAGTAAAATCCAATACCAGTGTCTTGTGCTTAAACAAAGGAGGCTACAAAGTGATAAGGGAAATGTTGGCTCAGGTAGACTGGGAGCAAACTTTCTGGTGGGATAATTGAGAAACAATGGAGGACTTTCAAACTGATGTTTTCACAGTGCTCAGCAAAAGTATATAAGGAGTGTTAAGGAGGACTGGACAAAAAGATAATCAACCATGGATAGCTAAGGAAATAAAGAAGGGTAACAAATTGAAAGAAAATGCATGCAAAGTGGCAAAGATTAATGGGAAACTGGAGGATTGAGAAATCTTTAAAGGTCAACAGAAAGCCATGAGAAAAGCTATAAAGAAAAGAAAAATGGATTATGAAAGTAAACTTGCCCAGAACCGATAGCAAAAATTTCTACAAATATATAAAACAAAAAAGAATGGCCAAATTAAACATTGACCCTTTAGAGAATGAAAAAGGGGATGTAATAATTGGAAATGAGAAAATAGCTGAGACATTGAACAGGTATTTTGTGTCAATCTTCACAGTGGAAGACACAAATAACATGCCAAAAATTGATGGCAGGAAGGCTTTGCAGGTGAAGACCTAGAAACTATCACTTTCACAAAAGAGATAGTGTTGGGCAAGCTAATGGGGCTAAAGGTTGACAAGTCTCCTGGCCCTGATGGAATGCATTCCCAGGGTACTAAAAGAGATAGTGGAGGAAATAGCAAATGCACTAGTGCTAATTTACCAAAATTCACTGGACTCTGGGGTGGTTCCTGCAGATTGAAAAACAGCAAATGTGATACCATTGTTTAAAAATGGAAGTAGACAAAAGGAAATAGATAACTATAGGCTGGTTAGCTTAACTTCTGTAGTAAGGAAGCTGCTTGAATCTATCATCAAGGAAGAAATAATGAGATATCTGGATATAAGTTGTCCCATTGGTAACACGTAGCATGGGTTCATGAAGGGCAGGTCATGTATGAGTAATTTGGTGGAATTCTTTGAGAACATTACATGTGCAGTGGACGATGGGGACCGTGTGGGTGTAGTGTATCTGGATTTCCAGAAGGCATTTGACAACGTGCCCCACCAAAGATTGCTGCATATGATAAAGGTCTACGGTGTTACAGGTATTATGTAAGCATAGATGGATGATTGGTTAACTAACAGAAAGCAAAGAGTAGGGGTAAATGGGTATTTTGTTTGGTTGGCCATCAGTGACTAGTGGCGTGCCTCAGGGATCAGTGTTGGGACTGCAATTGTTTACAATTTACACAGATGATTTGGAGTTGTGGACCATTGTAGTGTGTCAAAATTCGCAGATGACACTAAGATGAATGGCAGAGCAGTGTGCAGAGGATGTTGACAGTCTGCAAAAGGGATATAGATAGTCTAAGTGGATGAGGATCTGGCAGATGAAGTATAATGCTGGTAAATGTGAGATCATCCATTTTGGTAGAAATAGCAAAATGGACTATTATTTAAATAGTAAAAAATTGCAGCATACTGCTGTGCAGAGGGACCTGGGTGTCCTTGTGCAAGAATCTCAAGGAATTGGTTTGCAGATAAAACACAAGTGGAATTTTGTCTTCAATTGCTAGAGGGATGGAGTTTAAAAACAGTGAGGTTATATTGCAGCTGCATAAAGTGCTGATGAGGCAACAAATGGATAACTGTACACAGTTTTGATCTCCTTCCTTGAGAAAGAGTATATTGGCACTGAAGGGGGTGCAGAGGAGATTCTTTCGGTTGATTTTGAAGTTGGGAGGTTTGGCTTATGAGGAGAGACTGAGTAGACTGGGGCTATATTCAGCAAAATGAGGGGAGATCTTATGGAAACATATTAGGGAATATATAAAATAGAAGCAGGGAAGTTGTTTCCATTGGTAGGTGAAACTAGAATTAAGGGGCATAGCCTCAAAATAAGGGGGAGCAGATTTAGAACACAGAACAGTACAGCACAGTACAAGCCCTTTGGCCCTCGATGTTATGCTGAGCTTTGTTCAAAACCAAGATTAAGCAATCCCACTCTCTGTCATTCTGGTGTGCTCCATGTGCCTGTCCAATAACTGCTTGAAAGTTCCTAAAGTATCCGACTCCACTATCACAGCAGGCAGTTCATTCCATACTCCAGCCACTCTCTGCGTAAAGAACCTACCTTGGACATTCTTCCTATACCTCCCATCATGAACCTTATAGTTATACCCCTTAGTAACTACATCCACTCAAGGAAATAGTCTGTGAACATCCACTCTATCTCTCTCCCCCATCATCTTATAAAGTCGCCTCTCATCCTCCACCGCTGTAAAGAGAAAAGCCCTAGCTCCCTCAACCTTTCCTCATAAGACCTACCTCTAAATCAGGCAGCATCCTGGTAATTTTCCTCTGCACTCTCTCCAATGCTTTCACATCCTTCTCATTGTGAGTGTCCAGAACTACACACAATATTCCAAATGTGATCTCACCAAGTTCCTATACAGTTGCAGCATAACCCCACGGCTCTTAAACTCAAATCTTCTGTTAATAAACACTAACACATTATAGGCTCTTCATGGCTTTATCCACTTGAGTGGCAGAGATCTGTGAATATGAACGCCAAGATCTCTCTATTCCTCCACATTCCTCAGAACCTTGCCATTGACCCGGTAATCCGCATTCAAATTTGTCCTACCAAAATGAATCACCTCACACTTATCAGGGTTAAACTCCATCCGCCACATTTTGGTCCAGTTCTGCATCTTATCAATATCTCTTTGCAGCATATAAGAGCCCTCCACCTCATCCACTACTCCACCAATCTTGGTGTCATCAGTAAATTTCCTGACTCACCCTTCAGCACCTTCCTCCAAGTCATTGATAAAAATCACAATAACAGAGGACCCAACACTGATCCCTGTGGTACACCGCTGGTAACTGGTCTCTAGTCTGAAAATCCTCCATTCACCACCACCCTCTGTCTTCAATGAGATAGCCAGTTACTTATCCAATCCGCCAAATTTCCCTCTATCCGACACCACCTTACTTTCTTCATGAGCCTACGATGGGGAATCTTATCAAACGCCTTACTAAAATCCATGTATATGACATCAACTGCTCTATCTTTATTTATATTCTTAGTTACCTCTTCAAAGAATTCAATCAAATTTGTGAGGCAAGACTTACCCTTCACGAATCCATGCTGAATCTCCCAGATGAGGCTGCATCTTTCCAAATGGTCATAAATCCTATCCCTCAGGGCCTTTTCCATTAACTTACCAACCACCGAAATAAGACTAACTCGCCTGTAATTACCAAGGTCATTTCTATTTCCTTTCTTGAACAGAGGAATAACATTCACCACTCTCCAGTCCTCTGGTATTATCCCTGTGGACAGTGAGGACCCAAAGATCAAAGCCAAAGGCTCTGCAATCTCATCCCTTGACCCCCAAAGAACCCTAGGATATATCCTATCTGGGCCAGGGGATTTATCGACCTTCAGGTTTTTCAAAATTGCTAATACATCTTTCCTCACAGCATCTGCCTCCTCCATCCTATCAGCCTGTATCAAATGCTCAAAAACATGGCCTCTCTCCTTGGTAGGACTGAGTTGAGGAGGAACTTCTTCACACAAAGGAATCTGTAGAAGTTCCTGCCTAGTGAAGCAGTTGAGGCTACTTCATTGAATGTTTTTAAGGCAAGGATATTTAAATTTTTGAACAATAAAAGAATTAAAGATTATGACGAGCAGCTCATAAGTAAAGCTGAGACCACAAAGAGATCAGCCATGATCTTACTGAATGATGGAGCTGGCTCAAAGGGCTAAATGTCACACTCCTGCACCTAGCTCTTATGTTTTTATGAAACTAAAACAGAAAATGCTGAAAAATCTCAGCAGGTCTGACAGCGTTTGTGGAGAAAGAATACAGTTATGTTTTGATCTGATATGATGAAGGATTATCCTGACTCAAAACATTGGCTCTATTTTCTCTCCACAGGTGCTGTCAAACCTGCTATGATTTTCCAGCATTTTCTGTTTTTGGCTCTCCAACTTGACTGGAAAGGCATGAGGACCAGTCACACATGCGCTGAAGTTTGCAATGCATATGTGCAACTTTCTGGTTGGTGGCAGGAGTTAGAGTGTGCATAATAAAAACAGAATTCAGTACTCTGCTTTCTGAATAATATTGCTAACAATTTGACTAAGAAGGCAGATGGGGGTGTCGGTTTAAAATCTCATTCAAGAGGTTGCACTTCTGATGATGTAGCATTGCCTCAATGCTGCACGATCCTACTTGAACCCATAACTAATTAATTGAGTCCTGCTACTGAGCTATTCTATTTCTGGCAACTGTCTCAGGATAACCCATTTCAGTGGGTAATTCCAGCAATCTTGCACTTAGCATTGTTAACTCTTCAGAAGGTAACTTCAGGTGTAGGTAATAAAATATGACAAAACTTACTGCAACTTATAAATCAAAGAGAAAGATTTAATAAAGAAACTTCATTACTCCAACACTTGAGGCCTCACCCTGGACCATTCCAAGTTTTCCATAATTCCCAACAGGTTCTTATTTATACTAAGTCAATTGGTTATTGAAATAACCAATATCGTGTTGTCATTGGTTAGATAGTTTACTGGGTCAGCTGACCCTTACAGCTTCTTACCATAGTCGAACTACAACAGATCCAATGTTATCACTCTTACAAGCATCTAACTTGAAAGTTGTTCAATCACAAAGACTGCGTATTTCCATAATGATCTCCGTCTCAGCCCACCTAGTGCTGAAATCCTCATCCATGTCTTTATAAACTTAAGGTTACATTATATAAATGCAGTTATTGAATTCAATAGATTGAACTTTGTTGGTGTCAGAATCCTGGTGTTGGGCCCTTGTGGGGTCCTAAGCCCCCTCATCTTGCCTGTGCACCTGTGAGCACAAATATTGAGGAAATGCTTTCTTAATTAGCTACCTTCATTCTTACTATTTTATTAAGGGCCTGCTGCACCAGATGGTTGGTACCCCATCAGGAAAGCTGTTGAAGCAGATAGGCAATTGCAAGAGCATGTCAGCATGGAGGTACTCTTAGCTCACTGGAGAGATCAAGAAATAAAGATGTCATTAGCTGCTAGAGCCATTGGAAATGAAGGAAAATCCCTTCACAGGATTGATTTTTAAATGAGGTTTCATACCTGCAACTATTACAGCAAGGACTTTCCAACTCTTGTCATTTGACTCCTCACTCATTGAAGTCTGCGCTGATGTTGGGAAGCTACTACAAGCCAATGCAAAATGTTCTCATGGTAAGGCATTAATTGTCTTAATTCACTCGCTGCCTACATGGAGTCTAAATTGTTTCCAGCCAGGGGAACAACCCACAGAAGTGAGATGTTTTCAAGGAGTCATCCTGGCATGTCTCTTCCCTTTTTTCTTGGCCTTTCTCTTCATCAACTCCATCCCCTTCTCCATAGGGCCAGAACTTGAACTCAATATGTCTATATTTGTTGTCATGCACGAGAAAAATAGATGGGATTTCCCAAAAAATGACTAAGGGGACAATTCTCCAACCTCTTTATGTGGCAATGATAATTCTGATTTCCCTGGTGAATGAGGTATTGGCTGAAAAAAAATCAGATTCCCAAAGGGCGAGAGAGCTTGTGGAAATCACCTGACCATACCCACCCACCACGACTGTTCCACCCTCCGACCCCCAACAAGCCCTGATCAGGTTCCTGCCCAGAGTGCGTGGCAACCAAATAATTGTGCAAACCTGCTAATTTGAATGTTGTAGGAAGCTTCATTATACCAAGCTAAAGTTTAGCAGGCTTATTTGAAACCATGAGCTTTCAGAGTGCTGTTCTTTCATCAGGTGAATGGACAAGGTAGATTTCACTAACACAACATATATAGACAGAGACACAATTGCAAGATAATAGTTGGAATGTGAGTCTTTTCAGCTAATCAAGCCTTTACAGGGACAGACAGTGTGAGTGGAGAGAGGGATAATCACAGGTTAAAGAGGTGTGAATTGTCTCAAGCTAGGACAGTTAGTAGGATTTTGCAAGACCAGGCCAAATGGTAAGGGTTGCATGTAGTGTAACATGAACCAAAGATCCTGGTTGAGGCCATCTACATGTGTGCGGAGCTTTCCTATCAGTTTCTGCTTGGCAATTGTGTATTATCATGTGTCTTGAAGGCTGCCTTAGAACATAGAACATTACAGCACAGAACAGGCCCTTCGGCCTTCGATGTTGCGCCGACCAATATAAAAAGCAATGCCCCTCCAAACTAAACCATTCCCTTCTCTTCCATATACTTATCAACTAACCTCTTAAACGCCACCAAACTTGGCGCATCTACAACTGCTGCAGGCAGGGCATTCCACTCCCGACCACCCTTTGGGTAAAGAACCTACCTCTGATATCCGTCCTATAACTATCACCCCTTAATTTAAAGCTGTGTTCCCTTGTGCTAGCTTTTTCCATCCTAGGAAAAAGGCTATCACTATCCACCCTATCTAAATCTCTAATCATCTTATATGTTTCGATTAGGTCCCCTCTTAGCCGCCTCCTTTCTAACGAATACAACCTCAAATCCCTCAGCCTCTCCTCATAAGACCTGCCCTCCATACCAGGCAACATCCTGGTAAACCTCCTCTGTACCCTCTCCAATGCCTCCACATCTTTCTTATAATGCGGGGACCAGAACTGCACACAATACTCCAAGTGCGGCCGCACTAGAGTTTTGTACAGTTGCAACATGACGTTGCGGCTCCGAAATTCAATCCCCCTACCAATAAAAGCCAAGACTCCATATGCCTTCCTAACAACCTTCTCGACCTGACTGCCTACTTTCAGGGATCTATGCACATACACACCAAGATCCCTCTGTTCATCTAGACTACTAAGAATCCTACCATTTGCCCTATACTCTACACATTTATTATTTCTGCCATAGTGCATTACCTCACACTTTTCCACATTAAACTCCATTTGCCACCTCTCGGCCCAGCTCTGCAACTTGTCCAAGTCCCTCTGCAAACTATAACACCCCTTTTCACTATCTACCACTCCACCGACTTTAGTGTCATCTGCAAATTTACTAATCCATCCTTCAATACCCTCATCCAGATCATTTATAAAAATTACAAACAGCAGGGGCCCCAAAACAGACCCCTGAGGTACACCACTTGTCACCGAACTCCACGATGAATATCTCCCATCAACCACCACCCTCTGTCTTCTATCTGCTAGCCAATTCCTAACCCAATTAGCTAAATCACCCTCTATCCCATACATCTGGAGAACCTTGGAGAACACTTAACTGAAGATTGGAGGCTGAATGCCATTGAATGTTCCCAACTGGAAGGAACACCCTTGCCTGGCAATTGTCACTTTGTGTCCATTTATCCAATGTAGCGTCTGCATGGTCTCGCCAATGTACTACATCTCAGGACATTCTTTTCTGGAACATATGAGATAGATAATGTTGGTCGAGTCATACGAATATGTACCATGAACCTGGTGGATAGTGTTCTCATGTATGATGGTGGTAGCCATGTGAATGATCCGGCACATCTTGCAGAGGTTGCCATGGCAGGATTGTGTTGTGTCACATATTCTCCTGAAGGCTGGGTAGTTTGCTGCGAATAATGGTTTGTTTGAGTTTGCACAGGCAAGTAGTGGGAAAGCCTTGGTGACATGTTCGTTTTCATCGATGACGTGTTGAAGGCTCCGAAGAAGATGTTGTAGTTTTTCTGTTCCGAGGAAATACTGGATGACGAAGTGTACTCTGTCAGTCATGCTCTGAGTTTGTCTTCTGAGGAGGTTGATGTGGTTTTTTTTTGCTGAGGTGTGTTGGAACTGTCAATCAAGAAGTCAAGCATTGTATCCTATTCTTATGACGGTGTCTTTCTGCATCTGCAGATGTCTGTTGCATTTCTCCTTGCTCAGCAGACCCTGTGTGTACAGAGGGCTTTTCTTAGGGGATGGCTTCTTTAACATGTTTAGGATGGAAGCTGGAGAAGTAGAGCACTGTGAGATTATCCGTGGGCTTGCGATAAAATGAAGTGCTGGTGTGACCATGCTTGATGGAGATATACATGTCCAAGAATGCAACCGATTCTCTAGATTAGTCCATGGTTAGTCTGATGGTGGGATGGAACTTGTTAATGTCAGTGTGTATTTGTTGACATTGTATAGTCGATGACATCAAGCATGCAACATCAGAAAGACTGTTGTTCGCAGCAAACTATCCAGCCTTGAGGTATACAATATATACTTATGTGATTTGGCCAATGCTGTCTACTTCGTACACTGCAGATAAGGATGTCCTGAGGCGTGATACATCCACAAGACTATGCAGACGCTACGATAACTGAAGAACGGACACTACGCGACACTGCCAGGCAGGAGTGTTTCCTTCCAGTCGGAGAACACTTCGGCAGTCAAGTATGTTCAGCCTCTATTCTTTAGGTAAACATTCTCCATGGCACCCTTCAAGATACATGACAATGCAGAATCGCTGAGTAGAAACTGATAGCCAAATTCTGCACACGATGACAGTTTCAACTGGGATCTTGGGCTCATATCACATTACAGGTAACATTTGGCCTGGGTTTGCAAAATCCTACTAACTGTCCTGGCTTGAGACAATTCACACCTTAATCTGCGATTATCACTCTCTCCGCTAACATTGTCTGTGTTTGCCACTCACCTGGTCTCCCGGCAGGAATGGTATCTCATCAGAAGATTGAGTAATGCAACCAGAAGAAGTGGCTGTTGCCGTGAATGCTCCAAGGTATTCCATCAAGGAGTGCAGCTGGATTTCTGGACACAGATGAGTGGGCTAGGATGGCAGTCAGGGAGAGAGGATCTCTGGTGAGGGAAGAGAGGGGAGTCGGCAGCATGGGCAGATCATCCTAGATTATGAAGCGGTTTGGTGAATCTGTACCTCATGTACTTCATGAATGCAAATTGCTTTTGTTCTTATTTAAATAAGGCATCTTAATCACAGTTTAATTTTGCACACCATAATTTTAATGAATATATGTGATACAATTAGTCTAAAGCAACGAATACAACTGCTTCTCGAAAATTCAACATCCAAAATGCAAAGTTCATTAATCAATGATATAATATAATATGTTGAGAGGAATAGATAGGGTGGACTCTCAGAGACTATTTCCCCGAGCTGAAATGGTCACTACGAGAGGACACAGATTTAAGGTGCAGGGAAGCAAATACAAAGGAGGTGTCAGGGGTAGGTTTTTCACTCAGAGGGTGGTGAGTGAATGGAACCGACTGCCGTCGGAGGTTGTTGAGGCAAACTCACTGGGGTCTTTTAAGAGACTTCTGGATGAGTATATGGAAAAGAATAGGATAGGGGGTTTTAGATAGGTCTGTGGATTGGTAGATGTGATCAGCGCAACTCGTGGGTCGAAGGGCCTGTTTGTGCTGTATTGTTCTATGTTCTATAAATAAAATGTAATTTCTATCAAGCTTATTTAACAGGTTGCTTAGGAAAGGTGGTTGTAATTTATTCCGTTCATGTGATTTCTTGCTTTTACTGATTTCCCATATAAAATTGACTTGGGGAACAAAATCTTGCCAACCAGTTGAGTTTGTGGACTAAAGTTTTTTTTAGACTTTAGTGTGCTGCCATTAGTCTTCATAAATCTCTCGAATATGCAAACTCTTTTTTCCCAATTCATGGAGTAAACTTGTGGCAGCTGCTCACAAACTGGCCTACTTCTGATAATAAGTTCACCCTGGGACAGATGACATAATTGAAACTGTGGGCTGGATTTTCCATCCTGATGGGCAAAGTGCATTCATCAGCCTTAAAAATTGCTTTAAAAATGAGTTCAGGATTCCTGGCGGTGACCATATACAGCAGCGCAGAATAAGATGCACATCGAGATCCCATATGCAGGTATCCTGACATTACATTCATGGTCATTTCAGACCTTTCACAATTTTGTTGGAGTTGAGCCGATGATGAAAATCCAGCCCATTGTTTCTCATTATATATCTATTCATCTTATAATATCTGCATGAGACCTTGGTACTTGTTGTGAGAGTTGGCCTGGAGTTTTCCAGATTTTGTATAGAAAGAGGGTAAAGCAAAATCCCAGTGCAAAGCCTTTGTGTGAAATATTTATGTTTTGGGTGAAAAGGGAATATAAAATCTTATTTTTTTTTTACTGCAACTGTTACCATTCTTTTGAATAAACTGATGTTGAGGAGGTCAGCACATTATCACAATGTACTAAATCTGTAATGTTTATATCCATCATGTTGGCAGCACTTCATCAGGAATTGGAAGCCCACGAACACCAGCCAATGCATTTTTAATCATTTTCTCCAGCATTTTATCAGTGGTTTTAGCAGTAGCAGTTCCAGCATGGGGAGTTATGATGACATTTGGTAAGTGCAGTAAAGGATGGTCCCTTTAAAAAAGCATATGAAGTTTATCACCAAATATCTGCTAGGTTTCTATAATTCCATTAATTTTTCAGACGATCATCTCTGGTAATTTGAAGTAGTGAATATGACAACATACCTTGGAAGTGGTTCTGGATCAGTTACATCCAGAGCTGCTGCACGAATAACCCTGTTCTGAAGAGCTTTCACCAAAGCATCCTGATCAATTACTCCACCTTGGGACATGAATAAAACACATTCTCAATTAGTTTGGACTCTACATTCTACTGAAGGTAGAACATAGGCTGTAAATCTATTAAACCTTACCCACAAACTGGCAGTTATATATCTTTGAATAAAAACTGTTCTATGGTTGTACTAATCCAACTACAGTCATGAAAATGTATCATGAAATAGATGTCTGTTCATTGGGACAATGTCTTGTATCTCATTCACATCATTAATGTCAAATTTCTTCAAGGATGCTACAACTCAAAAACTTTTAAATCCAGGTAACCACTATCTCCTGATATCTTCTTGCATTAGTATCCATGATATCTTTTTATACTTGATACAGCAGACTGATTTAATATCTTACATGAAACATGGCACCTATATCCAAATCTTGATGTCTGACTTGAACTTACAACTTTTTATATATTCCAGTGGTTTGATCTTGCCTTCCCACATAATGTATAATTATAACGTGTTTTATTCTTCCCTGCTCACTTTGTTAACAATATCTTGCCCAGTGGTGAAATCATTAGATCAGATATGCTGATGATATCCAATTTATCTTTTGATTCCCAAGTCATTACTTATTTCTTCAAATGATTCTTCCACATGAATTCTTGGATGAATCAAAAGTCCTTACAACTCAATTTAGCTGAAACTGAATTTTCTTTGGTTCATGCTAACATGTGTCTCTCTTCTCTTGAGTTCATTGAAGTTCCTGATTGTTCTTCAGGCTAATTTATGTAGTACAGAATTGTAATTGTGAGCTCAGATTCTTTACATTTTTTTCTCTCAACAAATTCATTTCTTCACTTTCATTTCCATTGTTTTGCCTCTAGTCCATGCCTTTACCACCACATAATTTGAATTTTAATTGTCCTCCAAGCTAACCTTCCATCTTCTTTAAATCGTAACGCACAAAGAATACTGAAACAATCAACATCTTTATTTAGTTGGTACAGTGGTGAGCACTGATGCTTCACAGCACTAGGGACCCGGGTTTGATTTCTGGCTTGGGTCATTGTCTGTGGAGTTTGTACGTTCTCCCTGTGTCTGTGCACTTCCTCTGGGTGCTCTGATTTCCACCCATAGTCTGAAAGAAGTGCTGGTTGGGTGCATTGATTATAATAAATTCTCCTTCTGTGTACAGAAAACGGGCACCGGACTAAGAGATTTTCACAGTAACTTCATTGCAGTATTAGTATAAGCCTACTTGTGACATAAGCCCACTTCTTAACAAGTTCTGCCATGCTTCTTTGAATCAATTTCAAAATCCTTACTCTTATTGCAAAAAAATCATTACATCGTCGTCACCAAACCCTCTTCATCCCTGTTTCTATTTGAACTTTTTGCTACCCCAGTACTTCTCTATTCCTTGTTCCCTTCGTGGTCAAAATGCTCTTTCAGATGCCGTACCATCTTTCTGGAACACCCTCCAAAGTTCAGAGTCACAGAATTGTTCCAATGCAAAAAGGAGGCTATTCGACGCAGCATGTCTGCAGTGGCTCTTCGAATGAGAAGGTCACTTTGTTCCATTCCACTATCTTTTCCCATAATCCTGCACATTTTTCTTTGTCAGATAAAAGTTTAATTCTTTTGAATGCTTCAACTGAGCCTACCTCTACCGTACCCACAGGCAAAGCATTCCTGATCTTCGACACTGGCTGCATGAAAAGGTTTTTTACTATTTCTGGTTTTACTTATTAGTTTAAATTGGTGCCCCCTCATTCTCAATCCTTTCATGAGTGGGAACATTTTATCCCTATCTACCCTGTCCAGATCCATCATGATTTTCTACACCTCTATCAAGTTTGCCTTAGTTTCTTTCAGATATTTTGCACAAACTTTGCTATGCACTATTCCTTTGGTCTCACCACATAATCCAATTCAGATCTGTTCTTTTATATTTGTGAAGTACATGACACTATTACACACAATGATTGGCTGCATTTTATGTAAAACATTTATTATCACTCTATATCATTTTTGTGCAGCACTTTAGGCAATGCTGCTTGGTCATTCTAACTTATAGAATGACCAAGGTTGATTCCCAAACCTTATGTTAGAGGCTGTTACGATGGTTTTCTTGTTGTATTTAAAACCTATTCTTCCCCTCAAGTGGCCAAACAAAGTAACAGAGTGGTGTCAAGAGCATCTTTGCCATAGCTAACTGCAGGACCCTGAATGTCCAATCAGGGCATTCAGAGTGAAAAGTTCAGAAATACAAAGGCAATTAAAAACTTAGCTTTGATTACAAGTAAGTAGCACATACCCAATAACAGAATAGGATTCATTGCTTTCCAATCATAGTTATGTTTACATTATGCATCCAGTGAAAAAACTTAGGTCATCAAGAAATGAAAGCTATATCTCTGACTAGATGGTATCTTAACCTTCCTTTCCATTGTTCCTTGTTCTAATGGGCAGACACGAACTGCAGTTGCACATCATTTGAACAGATAGTCCTTGAGCCTTCTCCGGGTTTACTTTAATCAAAATCTGTCATTTGACATTGCTTTCCCTCTGTGACTTAAAAATCATAAGCTGCAAGCTGAATTTCAATGTGTGATTTTTAACCCTTTCGCCTGACCTCACCAGCCTTCTGTTTTTGGAATGGATATGTTTGATTGTGGAGAAATACATTAAAAACAACTGAAAACATTCAGGTTAGAGCTCATGATACTTATATTAAGGACATTGAATAACAAATGTCTGTACTTAGAATTGTAACTTCTATTTTTTGAGGAAAAGCATTAACTAATCCAATATAATTTCAAAACGACAACTCAAGACTTTAAATCACGAAAGGTCACAGATTTTGTTGTTTAAAATTTATTTATTAGTGTCACAAGTAGGCTTACATTAACACTGCAGTGAAGTTACTGTGAAAATCCCATATTCGCCTGACATGTTTGGGTACAGTGGGGAGAATTCAGCTGGGCCAATGCACCTAATGGTCTTTTGGACTGTGGGAGGAAATGAGCACCTGCCGGGGTCCCGCGCAGCCATGTGGAGAACATATAGACTCCGCACAGTAATCCAAGCCAGAAATCAAATCCGGGTTCTTGATGCTATAAGGCAGCAGTGCTAACTATCATGCATGTGTGGGCATGGTGTTAGTTTCCACACATACGCTGATTATATCCAGTCATATCTCTCCATTATTTTTCTTAATTCCTCCATATTGTCCACTGCCATTGGTTGTTGTATATCTAGACTTGGATAAGAGACAAGTTCCTCCTTTTCAACCATGTGAACGTTGAAACCATCACCTTCAGCTCCACAAATTAATTCCATATTTATGCTAGTGATTCTACCATGATATCTGTTTGAACTAGATTGTTCACAACATTTTCAGCCTAATTGTTACTGTCCAGAGTTCCTGATTCCAGATCCAATTCATTTTCCACTTTGTATCTTCGCCTGCCTCTATCTCAGCCTATCTTCTACTGAAAACACTTACGCAGATCTTTGTTGCTTCCAGAGTCAACTATTCCAATGTTTTGTGGATGGCTTCCAATTCTCCACTCTTCTTAAATTTCATCTAAAACACTGCAGTCTTCTATCCTGAACCTATTCACCCATCATCCCTATCCTTGTTATCTTACATTGGCTCCCGATCCATAATACTTCAGATTTTTATCCTTTCATGGCTTTGCCCTTCTTTATCTTTATGACATCCTCAACGCTGCATTGGTCCCCTCGTAAATATCAGGCAAGGGGAGAATGTGCAAACTCTACACAGACAGTGACCTGAGGCAAGAATTCAACATGGATCCCAGCAGTATGAGGCAGCAGTGCTAATCACTGTGCCACCGTGCCACCCTTTCATGACTTTGCCCTTCTTTATGACATCCTATAACTCTGCATTGGCCTTCTCATCTTGTTGCACCTCAGAATTTGCTATTAGCTGTCCAGACCCAATCACTGGAATTTGCTTTTGTAACTCCTGCAGTTCCCTCACCTCCTCTAAGGGCCATCCATTGAAAAATTGAATCCTTTGAATACATCTTTGAATCCGTCATCAAAGAGGAAAAAGCAAGATACCTAGAAAAGAATGGTTTGATCAAGCAGACGCAGCACGGATTCATGATGGGGAAGTCATGTTTAATGAATTTATTGGATTTCTACGAGGATGTGACTAGTGCAGTAGACAGAGGAGAACCGGTGGATGTGGTGTTTTTAGATTTTCCAGAAGGCGTTTGATAAGGTGCCTCACAAAAGGTTGCTGCAAAAAGTTAGGATGCACGAATTTGGGGCTAAGGTGTTAGCAGGGATTGAGGATTGGTTGTCTAACAGGAAGCAGAGAATTGGAATCAATTGGTTGGCAGTTGGTGACTAGTGGAGAGATCGGTGCTGGGGCCTCAACTGTTTACCATTTACATAGACAATCTGGAGGAAGGGGCTGAGTGTAGGGTAACAAAATTTGCTGATGACACAGAGATGAGTGGAAAAGCAAATTGGGTGAAGGTGTGGAAAGTCTGCAGAGAGATCTGGATACGCTGAGTGAGTGGGCGAAGACCTGGCAGATGGAGTATAATGTTAGCAAAGGTGAGGTTATCCACTTTGGTAGAAGTAATAGGAGGGATTTTTATTTAAAGGGTGAAAAGCTGCAGCATGCTATAGGTGCAGAGGGACCTGGGGGTCCTTGTGCACAAATTGCAAAAACCCAGTCTGCAGGTGCAGCAGGTGATCAAGAAGGCAAATGGAATGTTGGCCTTTATCGCGAGAGGAATAGAATATAAAAGCAAGGAGGTTTTGCTGCAACTGTACAGGGCACTGGTGAGGCTGCAACTGGAGTACTGTGTGCAATTTTGGCTCCCGCATTTGTGAGAGGATATATTGGCCTTGGAGGGAGTACAAAGAAGGTTTGCCAGGCTGATACTGGAGATGAGGGGATTAGCCTATGAAGAGAGATTGAATAGACTGGGTCTGTACTCGTTAGAGTTTAGAAGGCTGAGGGGGGGATCTTATAGAGACTTACAAGATTATGAAGGGGCTCGATAGGGTAGAGGTAGAGAGATTCTTCCTGCTAGAAAGGATAGCAGAACTACACGGCACAGTCTCAAAATATTGTGTACAGTTCTGGTCCCTGCATTATATGAAAGATGTGGAGGCATTGGAGAGGGTACAGAGAAGGTTTACCAGGATGTTGCCTGGTATGGAGGGCAGGTCTTATGAAGAGAGGCTGAGGGATTTGAGGTTGTTTTCGTTAGAAAGAAGGCGGCTAAGAGGAGACCTTATTGAAACATATAAGATGACTAGAGGTTTAGATAGGGTGGACAATAATAGCGTTTTCCTAGGATGGAGAAAGCTAGCAAGAAGGGACATAGCTTTAAATTAAGGGGTGGTAGTTATAGGACAGATGTTAGAGGTATGTTCTTTACCCAGAGGGTGGTAAGAGTATGGAATGCCCTGCCTGCTGCAGTTGTAGATGCACCAAGTTTGGTGGCGTTTAAGAAGTTAGTAGATAAGTTTATGGATGAAAAGGGAATGGTTTAGTTAGAGGGTCATTGTTTTTTCTTAATTGGTCGGCGCAACATCGAAGGCCGAAGGGCCTGTTGTGCGCTGTAATGTTCTATGTTCTAAAATAAGGGATGGGCATTTAGAACAGAGTTAAGGAGGAACTTCTTCACTCAAAGGGTGGTGAATCTCTGGAATTCTCTGCCCATTTAAGTGGTAGAGGTTATTTCGCTGAATATATTTAAGTCACGGGTAGATAAATTTCTGATAGACAAGGGAAGTAAGGGTTATGGGAAAAAGCGGGAAAGTAGAACTGATCCACTTCAGATCAGCCATGATGTTATTGAATGGTGGAGCAGGCTCAAAGGGTTAGATGGTCTACTCCTACTCCTATTTCTTATGTTCTGAAAACCTACTTCATTATTCAAAATATTGATCACATCCCTTGGCAGCTTCTTTGTTTCTGCATTATTTCGGTCTCATTTTGCTTTTTCTACATGTAAGATGCCAACTCAATGCAATTGCTTTTAATTCCATATGTTTCATATACCAGCAATACTGTTCTATTGTTAACTTCTCTTTGCCAATGGTTAATCCATTCTGTTAGGCAAGAATTAGCCTTGTCATCTAGAGAGGCTGTTCCACGTAACTTTTCCCATTGTCAAGTATGAAGTGCTGAGCCCAGCCCTGCTTGACCCTTACTGTAAAAAATCTCACAACACCAAGTTAAATTCCAACAGATTTATTTGTTAGCATAAACTTTCAGAGTGTTGTTTCTTCTTCAAATGACTCATCTGAAGAAGGAGTGACACTCTGAAAGATTGTGCTACCAAATAAATTTGTTGGACTTTAACCTGGTATTGAGAGACTTTTTACTGTGCTTATCTCAATCCAGTGCCGGTGTCTCCACCTTTTGACTCTTACTTATCAGGAAAAGGAGTTCTGTGAAAGAAAACATGTTCAGCAGATTTAAGTAATTGCATAAATGCTGGGTACCATGCAAGGGAAGAATGTGCGAACCATACACAGACTGTGACCTGAGGCCAGACTTGACCTGGATTCCTGGCACTGTGAGGTAACAGTGCTAATCACTTTACCACCATTTCATGGCTTTGCCCTTTATTTTTGTGACATCCTACAACCCTGCACTGGCCTCCATCTTGCTGTCCAGAACCAATTACTAAAATTTGCTTTTGAAACCCCTACAATTCCCTCACCTCCTATAAGGCCCATCTACTTAAAACTTACTTCATTACTTAAGAATCTGATCACACCTCATGGCACCTTCTTTGTCTCTGTATTATTTCTGTTAAAGGAAAGTTTCTGTGAAAGGAAACAGGGTGAGGAGGTTTAGATTAAGTAATTGCATAACTGCTTGGGCAGTAGGGATTATGGTTTTGGATGCTCTCAGGAGGCTTAAAATGTTGAAAGCGGTGAAAGCATCTATCACTAGGATCCAACTCTGTTCCAGTGAAGAGGAGAATAAAACGTAGAACCTTGTGGACAAGTCCAAAATAATTCATTTTTAATGATTGTGGTTAGAAATCCGTCACATAGGAGTTAATATAGTTGCACAATCACTTAAAGGAAATAAGGAAAATAAAGGAACATCATCATAATATATAGGTAAACTACGTAAACAGTTTTGCAGACAACTAATGTTTAAAGTAAACTTTAACATGATGTTTTCCTACCTTGAGCGATATTGATGAGTGTGGCATTGGATTTCATTAGACTAAGCTCTCTTTCCCCAATCAGCTTATAGGTTTGTGGCGTCAGACTTAAGACCAACATCACAAAATCTGACTGCTGGAGAAGATCATCAATCTTCGCACAGTAACAGGCTCCAACCAGTCTCTCCTCTTCTTCAGCCCTCAAGATAGATCAGACAGATGAATTTTGAGTACCTCCTAGACATTTTGGTTATTTTTTAATGACAATCGACCTCAGAAAAATTTCTGTCCTTTTGGTTAATCCTTTCACTGTCCAGCTTTGCTCAATGTGGTGGGGTGTGGATTTCTAATGGACATTAAGTTGAAGTTACCTCCAAATTCAGATCATCTGTTGCAAATTAACAGTTTCCCTTGTCCCTTCATCAACATACAAAATCATTGGGGTAAAGTAATGTTAAATTAATATATTTGAGATAACTGTATGCAGCTGTGATCTCTACATTACAAAATGACATTGAGACAATGGAGGAAATGCAGTAAAGATATCCAAATCCAGGTAGCAAGAAATGAGAGGATACAATTTATGATAGGATTGAGAGGTTCAACTATTTTGAACGGAGATATGGTAAGGGTCATTAGAATTAGGAATGCAATGGATGTACAAGAAAGGGTTTTCACTTGTGGGTGAGTCCAGAAATGCTAAATATGAAGCATTTATTAATAAATTAAATAAAGAATTTAGGATGAATTCTTCATGCAAAAGCCAAATGTATGGAACTCACTGTCACATAGTGGTTGAGCAGATACCACTGACAATTTAAAGGGGATGATTGATGTATAAATGAACAGGAAGGAATGCAGAGATATGCTATTGTGCAAGGAAATAATTAGATTTTGAGGAGTCTCATATGAAGTATAATCACTGGCATGGGCCATCTGGGAAGAACAGCTCGTTATTGTATTTGATTCTAATTGTATGATGTGGTACAATTTTAGAGAGGATGCAAGAGCAGAGACCTGGGGATATATATACTCAAACCATTGAAGATGGCAGGAAAAATTGAGAAGGTTGTTGAAAATGCTTTAGATTCTCAGTTTTTTCATTAGAGGAACTAAGTACGAAAACAAGATGTGTTAAACACTTACAAAAACCTTAGACCTCCACTGGGAAATAGTGTTCAATCCTGGGCACCACAGTTTAGACCTTAAACAAGGTGCAAAAAGGATTTACTAGAATACAATACCAACTTCAGTTTTGTGGAGAGACTAGTGAAACTGAATTTGTTCTGCTTCGAAGAGAAGGTTAAATTGTGATTTGATAAATGCTCAAATTTGTGGAGGGTTTTGATACATTAGGAGAAACTGTTCAGTGGCAGAAAGGTGAGCAATGAAGTGGACAATGATCAGAGGTGATTGGCAAACAAATTAGAGGTGAAAGAAAAAAATACACAATGAGATGTTGTGATCTCTAATGCACTGCCTAAAAGGATAGTGCAGTAACTTTGAAAAGGGAAATGGATAGATATTAGAAGGGAAAGAATTTAAAGGCCTTGAGGAAAGAACTGGGCATAATATGGTAATTCCTTCGAAAAGGTGGATGTGCTACATGTCTTCTTTTTGTGCTGTATAATTCTATGAGTTGCCTTTAAAGATATCAGCCTCTTGAAAAAAAAAGAAACAAATAATCAGGAATTGCCACAAAGGAATAAAATAGACACTTGCAGTTTTTTAATTTGAATAACAATATACTGAAAAAAATGAAGTACTAATTTCTCTCATTTAAAACAGAATAATTTAAGGGATGTTTTAAAAAAATGAAGTAAGTTCACGTTCCTTGTACAGTTAAATATAGTATTAGTGATGAAGTTGGAACTGAACAATTTTTAGGTTGAACAGCTTTTGACATTTTTCAATAGATCTTTTAATTTGTATTTTATCCCTCTGGCACTGCAATCTTGTCTTCACTGAGGTCAAGCCTTACGCTGATATTTTACATTCATCTACTAAAACTCTTTGCTGCTTAGCTTGTTGCACAACATCAGTCAAGTGATAATCCATGTCATCTTGGCTCAGTGACTCTGATTCAGAAGGCTATGAGTTTGAGTCCCGCTCTACACATGTGTGTAGTTGTAACCTTATGCTATGTTGGCAGACACTGTGTTTCGTACTGACATATGAAACTGTTAAATCTCCCTGTTCAAAATGAAACAAAAGCCCTCAGCACAGTTTGAAGAACAGACTGTTGATACCCTGGCCAGCATTGCTCCCTCAATCAACAAAGTACTAAATTAATTGATCTGAGAAAGCTCAAGCTTTATGCTGATGTTTCATATTTATCCACTAAAACTTACTGCTGCATAGCTTGTTGCATCACTTCATCTAAGTGACAATCTATGTCATCTTGGTTCAGTGACTGATTCAGAAGGTTATGTTCCAGCCCCACTCAGAAGGTTATACGTTCCAGCCCCTATGTTCTCAGAAGTTTAAGGAAATTTGGCATGTCACCTACAACTTTCACCAACTTTTAAAGATGCACCATAGAAAACATTCTTTCTGGTTGTATCACAGCTTTTATGGCTCCTGCTCTGCCCAAGACCACAAGAAACTACAAAAGATCGTGAATGTAGCCCAATTCATCACACAAACCAGCCTCCCATCCATTGACTCGTTTATACTTCCCTATGTCTTAGCAAAGCAGCCAGCGTAATTAAGGACCCCACATACTCCGGACATTCTTTCACCTTATTCCTTTGGGAAAAAGATACAGAATTCTGAGTTCACATACCATCAACCAACTCAAGAACAGCTTCTTCCTTGCTGCTGCCAGACTTTTGAATGGACTTATCTTGCATTAAGTTGATCTTTCTCTACAACCTAGCTCTGTCTGTGACACTACGTTCTGCACTCTCTTGTTTCCTTCTATGAACAGTATGTTTTGTCTGTATAACATGCAAGAAACAATACTTTTCACTGTATGCTAATACATGTGACAATAATAAGTCAAATCAAAATCAAATCAACATCATTTATTTACTTTGTGTTGGGACTTTGCTGTGCTATTTATCTATGCATATAACATAGTTGTTTCAAATAATAACATCAATTATTTTTATTGTAATTCAACAGCTATAATACAGTTAGAATGGCCTGAGGAAGTAATGAGGTGTTATATAAAAGCAAATAATCTTCATTTGCATATTGATTATTTAAACACACATCCTGAGTGAATTCCGCTGGCCTAGTGACCCAAATATACCTGAATTAGGCTGTCGCCATTTTATTTTGTTGTGATCTGTTATAGTTATTGTCTCGTTGTCAACTACTTTAGAAGTTGGATATTATGAAAAGCAACTTAAATAACTCATAGAAAGTTGTCAAGAGTCTCTATCCTTTAGAAATCATCTCTTCAATGCAACTATCAAAGGTATCACTCTTTCCAATATAAAACAAACTGAGCAAAGAGAGTCAGTCATTAAATTGAAATAGATAAGTTAGCACAGCAGAAAGTACAACAACAAAATAGTTATGATAATGTAGATATTATGATGTTACACTAGCAATCCATAAATTATGGATTAGTATTTCCGCTTTTATACAATTGTCAATCTGGCTGTAAATAGCAGGCAAACTGTTCTTGTTTTCTGAACTGATTTTATGAGTGGGATTTTCTGCCTATTCACACTGGTAGGATATTATGGTCCCATATACGTTGCATGCCTGATGCAGGTTTTGCAGTGGCAAGGGGTACATTCAACGGGAAACCCTGTTGACAGTGATGGGACCAGAAGATCCTGCTGCCAGTCACTGCTGCCTTAATCTCTGCAGAACACAGAGGGAGGAACATCCCATCCTATGTTTTGATTTCCCACTCATATGGATTAATTTGGTTAAGTTTATTAGTATTACCTAAGATTTAAATTGGTAACATCAGTGGTTGGTGAGTCGTGACCTTAATTAAAATAAATAATTTAATTAAAACAAATAAGGTTGTTTTGCTCCTGTACCATGAGGGAGCTATTGGACACCAATGTATTCATGACAACCAAATCTGCAGTCGGTGCCTGCAACTTGAGGAATTTCAATTCAAGGCTGAGCTATGGTCACTGTGAAGCATCAAGGAGGGAGAAAGTTACCTTTGTTATGGGGGGGCAATCATGCTTCTTAGACTAGGGTCATCTGATTTAGTTCATGGTCAGGTACAGGAGGGTTTGACTGCGGTGAGGCAGGTAAGAAGTGGAAGAGCCTCCTTTCTTGGAATTTTCCAACAGGTGCTTGGTCTTTGTAGCTTGTATGGATAAGAGGGGATCTGCAAGGTGAATGATCAAGCTGACCATGCACCATAGTATTATTCAAGTGGGATGAGTAAATAGGAAAGTAGTGGTGTATTTGGATTTTTAGAAAGCTTTTGATAAAGTCCTGCACAAGAGGTTAGTGGGCAATACTAAGCACAAAGCATGGATTGAGAATTGGTTAACAACAGGAAACCAAGAGTAGAAATGAATGGGTTTTTTTTGAAGTAGCAGACAGTGTTGGCAGGATCCCATACATCAGTGTTTGGGCCCCAGCTATTCACAATGTATATCAATGAATTGGATGAGGGAACCAAATGTAATATTTCCAGGTTTGCTGAGATACAAAACTTGATGGTGGAGTGGTAAGGAGTAAATAGAGAGCCAATGATAGGTGGAAGAAACATTGATAAAAATGTTATAGACAGAAATGCAAAGAGAATGTAAACAGTGGTGATCATGGTCAAGAAGATTGTGGCACATTAAGAAATTAGAATGTGTTGATAGTAGAACAGAGATGAACAGTGTGACAAAGGACAACATTGAATAGATAACAGATGGCCCCAGTGGGGTAGGGGGAAGGGGAGGAGAGACAGTGATAAGGGAAATAAAGATTGAAACCCAGATTAAAAAAAGTGATGGAAAAATAGATCAATGTAAGAAATGAAAATAAATGGATAGAAATTTTAAAACTAGGCTGAGGGTGAAGGAGATTCACAGTCTGAAGTAGTTGAACTTAATGGTAACTCTGGAAGGCTCTAATTGAAAGATGAGGTGCTGTCTCTCCAATTTGCATCAGGCTTTATGGAACATTGCAGCAGGCCAAAGATAGACATGTGGACATGAGAGCAGAATGATGACAAGTGACTGGAAGATCCGGATCCTGCTTGTGGATGATCTGATAATGTTCTGCAAAGCAAGCATGAAAGTATAGCAAGCAGTTGGGAAGGCAAATGCTATGTTGGCCTGTATTGCAAGAAGGATAGGAGAAGGATATCTTATTGCAGCTGTACCTTGGTGAGACCACATTTGGATGACTGTATGCAATTTTGGTCTCCCTCTGTAGAAAGGAAATGCTTACAGGAACAAAACAGCACAGGAAACAGACCCTTCGGCTCACTTCTACCTGCGATCCCTGTCCATGTTTATAGATCTATGGATTGAAAACCAAATTTGAGCCAATTTAGGGAGAATTTGTTTTGCCAGTTAGCCTAAGAGCACATCTTTGGGATGTGGGAGGAAATCGGAGCACCCGGAGAAAACCCATGCAAACATAGGGAGAATGCACAAACTCCTGCAGACACAGGCCCAAATCCATGTGTCTGCACAGCACAGTGATAGTCACTGAGCTGTCGTGTTGCCCATCAAATTGTCCAGGTCAAGCGTACACTAACGACATGAAGCACTAGGATACTCTCAAAAAGAAAAATCCAAGAGCAGCCCTCATGACCCATCGCGTGTATGCCCCTCGTTAGACAACAAGGTGGACCAAAGCACCTGTAGGATAAAAACAAGTACATCAATATCATCATCTATTTACACACTTCCCAGGGACTCCCAAGGCTCATGATCCCTATTTTAAATCAGTTTTCTATACCCCTCCATTCCCATTCTGTTCATGTGTTCATCTAAGTATTTCTTAAGTAACTCTAGAGTGCCTGCTTCCATCACTTTACTTGGCAGTGCATTCTCCACCCCCGCCACCCTTTGTGTGAAAAAACTCCCCCTAGCATCCAAATTATACCTTACCCCCCTCACCCTAAGCCCGTGACTCCTCGTGCTATTCAAGTCCATCATAGGAAAAAGCTTAACCCTATTTACTCTATCTATACCCCTCGTAATCTTGTACACCTCTATTAGATCTCCTCTAAGTCTACGTCTTTCTAAGGGAAACAGTCCCAATTTGCCTAACCTCTCCTCGTAACTCAGACCTTCCATTACCAGGCAGCATCCTGGTAAAGTGCAGCATAAGTTCACCAGACTGATTCCTGGGATGACAGGATTATCTTATGAGGATAGATATTGTCAAATGGGATTGTACTCAGGAAAAGAGGAATTTAGAAGAATGAGAAAGGATCTAGTTAACATGTATAAAATTCTGACAGCTGGACAGACTGAATATAGGGATATTGTTTCCTCTGGCTGGGTGGTTCTAGAACTATGGGTCACAATTGCAGGATATGAGGTAGACCATTAGGACTGAAATGAAGATAAACTGCTCCAATCAGAGTGTGGTGAATCTGTGGAATTTTTAACACAGAAGACTGTGGAGACCAAAGTACTGAATATGTTTAAGAAGGAAATAAATAGATTTCTTGGCTGTAGAGGTGTCAAAGCATATGGGGGGAGCATGGGAGTATGTTACTGAAATAGAGGATCAGTTATGATTATGTTGCAGGCTCAAAGAGCTAAAAGGCCTAATCCTATTTTATGACAATAGGCAATGTTTTCGTGGTCATCCTTAGACTTTTAATTCTCAATTATTATTGAATTCAAATTTCATTATCCGCCATGGTGGGATTTGAACCTGGGTGACCAGGGCATTACCATCAGTCTCTGGATTACTCGTCCAATGATAATATCACTATCTCATCACATCTTCTCCATGTATGTTTAATACTATGGAAATAAAGACTTGGTGGCAGGGACTGTGGAGAGTATAGATATAAAGTAAAGGGTTAACTCTAATGATTGGTACTGAGCATATAGATAAGCAGTTATACCACATTGATGCTACTCACTGAGAAGAGATGAATATGAAGCCGTCAGAGAATAGTCCAGTGATGTCTTGGTTTTATTTAACCTTTGTAAATAGTTAGCATGCAACTAAATGTTTTAGAATGAAAGACCATTGCCTGCAACAAGATGTCTTTGAGAAAGAAGACAACAAATCCCAAGATAAACCCACAGTGACAAACATTCAACCCTCTCATGCCCATTCAGGATGCAGATGAAGTGCTGAGTGCAGAGACTAAAATTGTACCATTATACCAATGTGTGCCTCAATACACTCTGTTGCCACATTTTATCTGTGTTCCTCAATTGTGAGAAACTACTCCTTTCATGGAATCTCCCACAAACATTACCTCCTGTTCCTGTTATGATACAGAATTTTCATCTCAAATCCTTTAGCTCTTTGAGCAACTTTGTATCCAATCTGTCCCATTCCAACAATTCCAAGAGTAGCCCCAGTCACTTCTACTCCAAACCAGTTCGAAGGATAACTTTTAGTATCCAGGGAAGTTGCAATTTCATGACCTAAAATTTAAAAAGAAAACTGTTTCAACCTTCTAGCAAAATGATTTACTGAAGTTGAAAAAAGGTGAAAACCTTCATGCCCAATCAATTGGCCAGTCTGTCTCAGAACCTGTCCCCTAAAGGGGGCATTAAGTTCCACCCATAGTGTTGATGAAGCAGAGTCTATCAATTCTTTTCAAAAAGAGCTAGAAAGAGCTTTAGAAAAGCCAGGGAATATGATTAGTCTACTTGAATAATCTACTTCTGTGCTGTACAATTCCATGATTCCAACCTGCACATTTTATATTTATTAAATCATGCCCTAACCTTGGTATTAAACCATAAAAATAGTGTTCTGAAAGTCAGCTGTTATCCGTTTTGTATATTGCATTTTCCATCCTGTTATAAAATAGAGATTGATGCCCCCTGAGAACTAACACCTAACCACTCAATAGGGATTGTCTCACTCTATAATCTGTAAAAGTGAGTATGAAATGGTATGGTCTGCTCTTCAGCAACTTCTACTGGTTAACTCAAAATACCTCCCTGACACGCTGTAACAATTCCTCAATTGTTCCTCAACAACAAGTAACAATTTATTTATCTCACTAAGAGTGAACAAGTTCACTAAGAGTGAACAAGTTCACTAAGAGTGAACAAGTTAACTAAACTGTTAACAAACTGAATAATGGAATGCTGTTCCAATAAATACATTTCCCATACATTAACAAAAGATAGAACTGTAGTCATTCTCTTAATTACACCCAGGTTTCCTCGTATTTAAGTGTCTAATTCGAGTTGATTAGCTGAATTTAAAAAAAATCAAAAGCCTGAAAGCCTGTTGCCTTGGTAACAATGCTGCTTGGCCTTTCAATACAACTGTTTCTGTCTGGGGCTTTATATTTACTTACTTTTTTTTGTAACCCTAAGCATAGAAAACACACCACCTTTTAAAGGGATCATGCAGTGCTTTCTCTCTAGCATTTTACAAACATCCATCTACAATTACTCTACTTAACTTCACAACAATCCCCATCTTACCTCCCAGTATATTCCTGGCAGATGCCAACATTAAAGCCATGCCCATTTCAGCTGTAGCATTGTCCACCACATGAGGAGTGTTGGATACCTTCACTCCAAAACTATAGATCAAGGGTAGATTGAAATGGTCTACACCAACTCCATAGTTTACAATAATCTTCAACTGAGGTAGAGATTGTAGAAGCTTTTCATCTATTGTGGGAAAATGTTTCCATTGAATTAAAACCTGGATTTTATTAGCAAGCTCCTTTTCGTTTTTCAGGAATTCTTCATAGCAGATGATGTTGAAATGTTCTTTGATGATTTCTGCATAGTTTTCTGGGATACCTTATGTTTCACCAATTGCAGGGATTAAAGCATGAGCCTGTTCACTCATTGTCTGTGGTGGAGGGGAAAAGACAGATAACAGTATTCTGTAAATGGTTTATATATTATGTTACTAGATATTCTCTCCTTTTTCCTATCACTTCTGCATCATGTATACACCACCAGGCTTGATTCACCTGTTATGCAGAAACTTCCTGGCTCAGGATTGCGGGTTTGGAGACAGGACAAGGAGCAAAGTTAGAAACTTGAACAGTTTGCAGTGGCAGATAGTTAATTAGGCCGATTAAGGGACCAATGTGAGCAGGTTGCTGAACACTATAGCTGTCAGCACCTCCACTCCCTCCCTCACCCACTGAGATGGCAGGCTGGAGGACCATCAGAATCTCTCCTCACTGATCCCATGAATGTATCACTAAGAACACAGTCTTGGCCATAACTCTCCTGCATTTTTTTTGGAGTGAGAGGGGGTTCTGTCCTTTTTATGGCCCTAAGAACTGCATATCGTACAAATTGTCAACTATTATTTAGGTTTGAGAGAGCACCTCCACTTTGAGACACTCTCCTACTCTTTACCTGCCTTAGCCGACATACCCCTGCTGGTGGGGCTTGAGTTTGTAGTGTTCTGTAGGTGATGCTATTGGGTTTCCCACCTGAGGAACCTGTCCTTAATTGGATGGTGAATGTGAAGTTGGTTCTGATTTGGCTGCTTCATGGAAGATTCCAATTTTCAGTCTATTTCTGACCCATGCAGGACTTGTTCAAAGAAATGGTCTCCACATGTTGAAACTTTACAAAGGGCATAAGGTTCTGCCAAAATGTGTCACTTTGTGACCAGCCTGCTGAATGTGTGTCAATTAAGGGGCAATCCTTCCTTGTGCTCAAACAAATCTTTCGCATGATGTGTTGCTTGGCTAGTATCAGATTTAGTTAACTAAACCTGCAAAGTAAAACTACTTTTATTTTCATCTTTACTTTATCTTTTATGACTTCATTTGTATTTCTGTTTGGTGTATTTATGTTTTCTTCTTTATAACTTAATGCAAGATGGAGGAAGAAAGAAGAAATGATTTACAAACCAGGAGGATGTGTTAATACAGATTGCAACTAGGATATGTAAGAGTTGATTGTAAGTGCAAAATCTCAAACGAAATGTAGATTGTGCAAATTGAATCATGATTGTGTTGATGTAAGTCTCAGTGACATCCACATTCAGTAAAGGGACAAGTGTACGAGACACTTTGGAAGGATAGTTGTTATGTTAATGGATGAATAATCCAGTGGCATAGAATAATAATAATGAACAAAGAAAAGTCCAACTCAGCAACAGGTGCATTGGCCCTCCAAGCCTGCACCAATCAGGATGCCTGCCTAAACTAAAATTGTATCACTTAGAGTCTGTATCCTTCCAATCCCATCCTATTCATGTATTCATCTAGTTGCTCCTTAAATGCCACAATCGTACCTGCTCCCATATCTCTCCAAGCACCTTGTTCCACATGTACTGTGTACCCTTTGTGTAAGAAACTTGCCTTGTATATCTCCTCTAAACTTTTCCCCATGTACTTTAAATCTACGTCCTCTAGTACTTGACTTCTGTACCCAAGAAAAGAGCATCTGACTATCCACTCTGTCCATACCACTCAATGTTGTAGACCTCTATCAGGTCACCCTCCCAACCTCAGTTGTTCCTGTGAGAACAAATCAAGTTTATTCAACATCTCCTGATAGTTGAAACCCTCCAAACAATGCAACATCCTGGTAAACCTCTTCTGTACCTTCTCCAAAGTATCAATATCCTTCTTTTGATTTAATTTAATTTGTTATTGTCACATATATTAACATGTATTAACAATTAATGTATTGTTTCTTGTGCGCTTATATAGCTAAAGCATACATTCATAGAGAAGGAAATGAGACAGTGCAGAATGTAGTGTTACAATCATAGTTAGGGTGTAGAGAAAATTCAACTTAATGTGAGGTATGTCCATTCAAAAGTCTGACAGCAGCAGGAAAAAAGCTGTTCTTGAGTTGGTGACCTAGACTTTGGTATTTTATTCCCCACAGAAGAAGGTGGAAGAGAGAATGTCCCTGCATGTGTAGGGTTCTTAATTCTGTTGGCTGCTTTGCCAAAGCAATGGGAAATGTAGACAGAGTCAGTGGATAGGAGGTTGGTTTGCTTGATGGATTGAGCTACATTCACGACTTTTTGTAATCCCTTGCAGTCTTGGGCAGAGCAGGAGCCATACCAAGGTGTGATACAACCAAAAAGAATGCTTTCTATGGTGCATCTGTAAAAGTCGGTGAGAGTCGTAGCTGACATGACATGAGAAAATAGAGGTGTTGGTGGGCTTTCTTAACTATAGTGTCAGCATGGGGGGAATCAGGAAAGTTGTTGGTGATCTGGATGCCTAAAAACTTTAGACCTTTTACCTCTCAACCCTTTCTACTTCGTCTGGTAGTATGGTGACCAGTCTATGGTGACAATAGTCTAAATTTTTTTTTTAAGCAACACAGCACAGGAAACAGGCCCTTCGGCCCAACAAGCCCGCGCCGCCGTCATACTATATAGTAGCAACTCCATTATCCTATTTTAATATTCCTATATAATAATATATATATTATTCCTAATATGGAAAATTCTCACCATAGGGACAATTTGTTTCCCAATCAGCCTAAGAGCGAATTTTTGGGTTGTGGGAGGAAACTGGAGTGCCCGGAGAAAACCCACGCAACCACGGGAGAACGCGCAAACTCCCGCAGACACCGGCCCAATTCCAAGTGTCTGCACAGCCACATCGATAGTCTCTGAGCTGTCATGGTGCCCTTCAGATGGTCCACATAAAGCACTCATTTACGACATGAGGTACCAGGCAACCCCTGAATCAACATCCAAGAGCTGTACCCGCACCACCTGCCGAATGCGTGCTCAAATTATGGACCGAATTACCTGTGGAAAAAAGCCGTAGTTAAACAGTCCTAATATATCCCTCTATCTGCATACCGCTCATGTGGCTGTCCAAGAGACCCTTAAACAGCCCCAGCGTGCCTGCTCCCACCACCGTACTCGGCAGTGCATTCCACACCCCCACTACCCTTTGTGTGAAAAACTGCCCTCTAATATTCGTCCTATACATAGCCCCCCTCACCCTATGGCCATGACCCCTCGTCCTATCCATTTCTAAAAGTGGAAAAAGTTTACCTCCATTTACTCTATCTATACCCCTTATAATCTTATACACCTCTATGAGATCCCCTCTAAGCCGACGTCTTTCAAGGGAAAACAACTCCAGTCTATCTAATCGTTCCTCATAAGACAGTCCTTCCATACCAGGCAGCATCCTGGTAAATCTCCTCTGCACTCTGTCCAAGGACTCCACATCCTTCCGATAGTACGGCAACCAGAACTGGGCGCAGTATTCCAAGTGAGGCCTAACCAAAGTTCTATACAACTGCAACATCAAACTCCTACTCTTGTATTCTATACCCTTTTCTATGAAAGCTAACATACTATACGCCTTCTTTATCACCTTCTCCACCTGTGAGGACACCTTCAGAGACTTGTGAACCTTCACCCCCAAGTCTCTCTGCGTCTCTATGCTCCGTATAGTTTTACCTTTTATCCTATAACTCTCTTCTACATTTTTCCGGCCAAAATGCATCACCTCGCAATTATCCGGATTAAATTCCATTTGCCATCTATCTGCCCAGTCTACCAACCTGTCTATGTCCTGTTGTATTGCCTGACACTGCTCTTCTGTACCCACCAATCCAAGCATCTTGGTGTCATCAGCAAATTTGCTGATCTCACCACCTACCCCTACTTCCAAGTCGGTTATGTAGACCACAAATAGAAGAGGACCTAGTACTGAGCCTTGTGGCACTCCACTAGTGACAGGCTTCCAGCCGGAAAAAGAGCCTTCCACTACTAGCCTCTGTCTCCTCCTCCCGAGCCAGTTCTCGACCCAATGAGGCCTGACTAAAGTTCTGTACAGCTGCAGCATAATCTGCCAATTTTTATACTCATTGCTCCAACCGACGAAGGCAGGCATGTTGAATGCTTTCTTGACTACCTCCACTAATCAAAGACTGATTACAGACAATCAGCATGGCTTTGTGAATGGAAAATTGCATCTCACAAAATTGATTGAGTTTTTTGAAGAGGTAGCCAAGAAAGTAGATAAGGGCAATTGTTTCGGTACGAGGGTAAAAGATTTTGCAGGACTCGAGAGAGAGAGAGAGATGACTCAGACCGCAATAAGATTAGGTTCTTATCTTTCGTACCTTTATTCCTACTAACTACACTAATAATGCAATTTACACGGCATTGATTAATCAGAAGCAGCTGCATATATTTACACTCAGGACTGTGCCTTCGCCTTTCCAACGACTGGGGAGCCCGTTTCAGTCTCGGTGAAGGACCAACACGTTTGTCTGGAGAAAATACCGGGCGATGCGTGCATATCCCACGGTTGAGCGTCCACCGAGACACTGGGAAATCCCCTTCTTAAAGGCTGAGAAAGTGAGTTGATCAGGCTCCTTTCCCTGCCCTGTTTTTGGTAATAGCCAATCTTCGACAGTCCTGAGAGTGTTCACGCGCCTCTCTCGTGTTATTTACGCTGTTATACTAGTTGTTTTTGATTGTTAATGCATGAGTCATTTATGGCACTTTGCCCACGGACATGTTTTTAAGTCGAGTTTCACAATGGCCATATAACAAGGCATTGCTTCGCGGATCATAAAGCAATCATAATTTTGATTTCTTACATTCGGCCCTTGATCAGCGAAGCAAGGCATGAAACATCGTTCGCTGTTTTAACTTTCGTAAGTAACAACAGATATAGATATTACTAAAGGTTAAAATAATTATTAGTATCAATAATACAATAATAGGGTGCAATAATACATTCCACATATGCTGTGCTTGTGGTGACCACCCTTCGAATAAAGACCTCCATGAGTGAGCAGATTCACCTTCTATAATTTTACCAATATGTTTTAATCGTTGCCCCGCGATTGCCGTCTGTATAATCAATTTAGTAACATTATAGTAGTGTGTCTTCGCCATATGTTCCAATTGTTTGGACGCATTGAGAATCAGTTGTTGCCGTTCTAAAGAGATAGTGTAACCAGACTGAAGTACTTCCCATTGCACGGTTGTCATTGTGTCTGCTGTGGAATGGTTAGTTAAATAATAGGTCTGGTTATGCCATGGCCAGACATAAACCCCCTTTAGACAACCAGAATAAGGGTAATAGGGCAATCGGGGATGTGGATTCATGGTGGCTACACATTACTTACGTGGTCCAACTTCGAATAACATATCATTAGGGGCCTGATGTGATCTTCATGATCTCGCACTCCTGATCACTTGGACAGGTAAAGTCGTCTTGTTTGCGGACTGTATCATCTGCCTTCCAGTTAAAGGACCAGTCCGGCCATTCTTTGGTTTTCTCCCCCGGGGTCCACATGGGTAACTGCTGGGACACAGCGCCAGCAGTCCCAGTAAAGGTAGCAAATGGTTCATAGTTCTGGAAGACAATAAGGCAAATCTGTGTTTGATTAGTTACGATTCTCGTAAATAACATTTGTTCGCAGGGACCTTTGTCCACCTCTCCTCTCCTGGTTTCATTATAGCTACTGTATTGTCAGGTCCTTGCGCTATCACTTCAGCAGGGACCGGAGGTCCCTCGAGTTGTTCTACCCATACTTTCGCTCCTGGCTTATCTGTAGATCCAAATCCTCCTTCACCCCGTAGGGTAATTTGGGTCGGTCTCTCTATTTGTTCTATTCATCCCATATGAACAGGCTTTATGAGAACTTGAGCTATACGGTCTCCTGCCTGTATGGGGATTGGTTGATCTGATAAATTGTGGAGTACCACTTTCACAGTTCCTTGGTAATCAGCATCGATTACTCCGGCCATTACGATGACCCCTTTTAAAGCCAGGCTAGATCGTGGCGCTACCTGACCATAAAATCCTTCAGGACACTGCAACCCTATTCCTGTTTCAACCACCGTGTTCTGCTGTGGGAGTAAAGTGACCGCGTCCATGGCGTGGACGTCCAGACCAGCTGACTCAGGCGTTCCCCGTATGGGCATTTTTGCCTTATCATGTTTTAACCAGATCTTAACGGGATGTGTCACATTTTGTGCCTCAACGCTCTGGACCTTCATTCTAAGAAGAGGAGTTTGTCCTTTAAACAAGGGACGATTATTAAGTCTCATTACTGAATCTTCCAGACGGGCTCTCCATCCCGCCAAATTATTTCCTTCCCCTCCTTTCCGTAATTGTTGAGAGAGGGCTCAATATCTGGGACAGATGAGGAACATGCTGTCTCCAATACCCAAACATTCCAATGAATTTCTGAACATCAGTTTTATTCTGAGGAGTGGCAAATCCTAGTATCTTTGCTCGGGCCTTCGGTACTATTTCCCGTTCTCCCTTGTTCCATTGTATGCTCAAAAATTTTACTGTCTGGGCCGGCCCTTGCACTTTAGCTGGATTTATTTCCCACCCCTTTCCTTTCATATGGCTTATCAGGGAACTCAATTGCTGTTTTACTTCGGCTTCATTATGTCCTTGAATCATTATGTCATCAATGTAATGGAGCAGCTGCATGTCTGGGGGAAGTTGTACCTCATCTAAGTGTTCAGCCACTATGCGGTGGCAAATTGTGGGACTGTGCAGATATCCTTGAGGCAGTCTGGTAAAGGTATACTGTCTCCCGTCCCAGGTAAATGCAAACTGTTCCTGTCGGTCTTCAGGTATGGGGATAGTGAAAAAGGCGTTAGCCAGGTCAATAACGGCATACCACTCTCCCCCATGTGTCTGGATGCGCTCTATAATAGATATCGTATCTGGCACAGCAGCCATCAGTGGGGGCGTGTATTTATTCAAAGTCCGGTAATCTACTGTCATCCGCCATGACCCGTCCGACTTCTGTACCGGCCAGATAGGATTATTCCACTGCGTGGTTATCCCACGCAAGACTCCTGTAGCTACATAATCTTTAATTGTCTCAGTTATTTCAGCATGTCCTCCTGGGATGCGATACTGTTTCATTTGTACCACCTTAGTAGCTAAAGGAATAGGAAAGGGCGGCATCTTTACCCTACCTACCTGTACTGGTCGGGCTTGTATATCTCCCCCAAACTTATAACATCCGTCTAACAGATGTAATGTCATTCCTCGTAAAATGTCCATTCCTATAATCCATTCCCGGATCGGCGTAATCAAAACAGTATATTCCCTAGTGGGGAGATGACCTATTCCTAATTTAACTCGAGCACTTACTGCCTTAATGGGTTGTCCCCCAATCCCTGTTACCGTCATGGGGGTTCCTTTAAATTTATCTACATTTCCGTAAATCAGGGTGGCCTCCGCCCCTGTGTCTACTAAAGCTCTAACCGTTTGTACGTTTTTCAAAGCCCAATGTATACGCACCAACACATATGGTCTAATATCAGCCCAAGACCACGCAGTGGTGGAGTATACCACAGGGGCTCGGCCAGTATCCTAATGATAATTTTCCTCCAAAAATTGGAGTTCGCGCATTGGGTATAGGTGTCCTTTTCCTTCCTTGTTTTTCCCTTTCTTTCACTTTTTGTCCTCTCGTTTGTTCCCCTTCCTAACCTCTTTAACTTCCACCTCCTCTTCCGCCTCCGATTCCTCAGAAGAGGTCGGGTCAACTTCCTGTCTCCTACGCAAACCCTCCTGACACTTACTCTGGCACAGACTAGGGAATTCTGGCACATCCCACAGATTAGGGAAATTTGGCACATCCCCTGATAATGATACACATGTTATCCGTCGCGGCGGATCGCCTTTTACCAATCCCTTTTTCCGGGCCAACTGCAACAATTCCGCTGTTGGTCGGCCATCTATGGTAGATGCATCCATGCCCGCCTGCCGCAGGGCTGACCATAATTGCTGTCTACTGATACCCTCTGTCGCTACTGGTTTTCCTGCTCCCCTTTCACGCTGCAATGGTGTTTGTTCCCGTGTCTCCCATTCGCCCATATCGCCAAGCTCCCGTAATCTCGCTGCTCCTTCCCCAATCGAAATTCCCTCTGCTCCCAACAATACTGCCATGATCGCACCTTTATATTGGGGAGGGGCAGTCTTAATAACCGCCTTCCGCTGGGAAGCCGTCAAGGGAGTGTTATCTAATTCGTCTGCATGCCCCGACTCCACGGCGCTCCGCATTCCCAACTCCCGTAACCGATTAACTGCCTCAGCTAATGTGTGCCACGAGCCCTCTTTCTGAGGCCACGACCCAGGGTCAGGATATCGCAGCATGACTGCCGTAGCCATCACAGCTAACAAAGTAGTATCTCGCTCATTCAGCAGATCCAGTTCCGATTTTATCGCTCCCCGAATAACGGGGTCTGTGCATAAATCAATAAAATGTCGCCCACCTACCCCATCGACCGCTATCTGTCCTGCCCCCTGATCATATAGTCTCACTAGCCATCGGTCAAGGGGCTCACCCGCTTTCTGTCTCATACGTTCTCTAATATCGGATAATTCTTGGTGAGTATAGTCCTCATATACATCAGCCCGATTCAGTCCATTAGCTGTCTGATGTATGCGCCGCCGTACGACGGGCTTAGCCTGGACAGGGGTAGGGCTCTCTAAATCGCTATCCCCCCCCGATTCCCAAATGTCCCCGTCCCAAGCGGACGGGTTCCACTGCTCAGCCGAAGCAGTGGCCACGAAGGCTCGTACCTTCTTTACACATGGCGTTCGCTTTTTCCTAGCATTTAGCCTGGCAACTTGTAGTGCGGCTTTCTCAGCTACACCCGTCACCTGACCTAATCGTTGTCGTAACCATTCTACTTGAGTATGTGCCATGGAGACCTGCCCCTTGGCATCCGTTAATTCCTTTCTAACTTTTCCCAATTCTTCCCGCAGTTGGTCAGCCTGCTCATGCTGCCTTCTGTAGGCAGTTAACACGATCCAGGGGCGGTTCTGTAACCCCCTCCAGGGATCCTTTTCAGTGACGGGAACCTTTTGCAAACATTCTTCCAAGGAAGAAAGATCGGCTTCCCGCAGAGCTACTGACCAACACTGCGGCGGTCCTCCGCCCGCCCATATGAGCTGCGCTACCATTTGGTAGGCAGTATCATCCCATTCAGGTAAAACGTCGGGCACAGACTCTTTCCCCTTCTTCTTAAACATTATTGCCACTGAATCAAATACACTCTCAACTGCAAAAGCAAAGTACCCTGCTCGCAGCGCCAAAATGTTTCGGTACGAGGGTAAAAGATTTTGCAGGACTCGAGAGAGAGAAAGAGAGAGAGAGAAATGACTCAGACCGCAATAAGATTAGGTTCTTATCTTTCGTACCTTTATTCCTACTAACTACACTAATAATGCAATTTACACGGCATTGATTAATCAGAAGCAGCTGCATATATTTACACTCAGGACTGTGCCTTCGCTCTTCCAACGACTGGGGAGCCCGTTTCAGTCTCGGTGAAGGACCAACACGTTTGTCCGGAGAAAATACCGGGCGATGCGCGCGTATCCCACGGTTGAGCGTCCACCGAGACACTGGGAGATCCCCTTCTTAAAGGCTGAGAAAGTGAGTTGATCAGGCTCCTTTCCCTGTCCTGTTTTTGGTAATAGCCAATCTTCGACAGTCCTGAGAGTGTCCACGCGCCTCTCTCGTGTTATTTACGCAGTTATACTAGTTGTTTTTGATTGCTAATGCATGAGTCATTTATGGCACTTTGCCCACGGACATGTTTTTAAGTCGAGTTTCACAATGGCCATATAACAAGGCATTGCTTCGCGGATCATAAAGCAATCATAATTTTGATTTCTTACAGCAATGCAGTTGATATTCTTCATATGGACTTTAGCAAGGCCTTTGACAAGGTATCATGTGGTAAGTTGTTGCATGAGGTTAAATCCCTTAGAATCCAGAATGAGGTAGCCAAATGGATACAAAATTGGCTTGATGACAGAAAACAGAGGATGGTTGTAGAGGGTTGCTTTTCAAACTGGAGGCTTATGACCAATGGTGTGTCCTGGGGATCAGCTGTGAGTCCACTATTATTTGTCATTTATATTAATGATTTGGATGAGAATTTAGTAGGCATTGGTCAATAAGTTTGTAAATGACACCAAGATTGGTGGCACAGTAGACAGTTAAGAAGGTTATCTAGGATTGCAATGGGATCTTGATCAGTTGGGCCAACTGGCTGATGAATGGTACATGAAGTTTAATTTAGATAATTGCGAAATGATGCATTTTGGTTGATTGAACCAGGGCAGGACTTACTCAGTTAATGGTAGGGGTTGGGGAGAGTTATAGAACAGAGATCTAAGAGTACATGTTGATAGCTCCTTGAAAGTGGAGTTGCAGATGGACACAGTGGTGAAGAAGTCATTCGCCATGCTTGGTTTCATTGGTCAGAACATTGATTACAGGAGTTGGAACATCTTGTTGAACTTGTACAAGACATTGGTAAGGCCACTTGGAATATTGTGTACAGTTCTGGTCACCCTATTATAGAAAGGATATCATTAAACTAGAAAGTGTGCAGAAAAGATTTACTAGGATGCTACTGGAACTTGATGGTTTAAGTTATGAGAGACTGAATAGACTGGGATTTTTTCTCTGCAGTTAGGAGGCTGAGGGGTGATCTTATAGAAGTCTGTAAAATAATGAAGGGCATTGATCAGCTAAGTAGTCAATAGCATTTCCCTAAGGTGGGGAAAAGAGGCATAGGTTTAAGGTAAGAGGGAAGAGATACAAAAGAGTGCAGAGGGCAATTTTTTCACAGAGGATGGTGAGTGTCTGGAACAAGCTGCCTGAGATAGTACTAGAGGAGGGTACAAATTTGTCTTTTAAAAAGCATTTATACAGTTACATGGGTAAGATGGGTATAGAGAGAAATGTTCAAGGGAAAAGAATGGTTTTTAATGATATTCTCAGTGGGAGAATTCACAGTATTGCAAAATGAAGTTGGAAAAGCAGTAAATGATTTTTCTAGAACTTGTTAAGGAATGATAACCTTGTCTCTTGGGCCATTTGTAGTGCATCACTCTGATGCATTATCTCTTTAAGAAACATTAGGCCACAATAATCCCTGATATGAGACAATAGGCTAGGTGGTATTATTGCTAGACTTGTAATCCTGCTTGCAAGGAGGTAAGAACATGTGCCAGATTGATATGCAGGAGCTGCATGTCATAGTTCAGGCTGTGCAAATAGAAGAAATATGTCATCAGGACACACTACCATGGAGGAGGCTTGACGTAGGGTATCTCTATGGATCTGGAGGCAGAAGATTACTATCTTTGTATGGAGGCACACCAGACCTTGATTGGCCTCCTTAAGTGGGGGATGCAGAGCATCAGAGACCGTGCAGTCGGTTGTCCCAGAAGAACCGGATGAGGGTTTAATAGATATTGGTGATAAAGCCATGGAGTGGGGTCAATAATGAGCCACGACGGTCAGTTGGTTTATGATGAGAAGTCGTGCCCTGTAGACCAGCACTCGAAGCAGTCCTATCCAGCGACTCAGGCAAGCGTTGACTTTGGCCTCCAACTCCTCCCAGTTCACCGGCCAGAATTCCTTGGCTGGGCAGAGATGGACCGTCAAATAGAGGAGATTGGTCCTCCTCCAGGTGAATGGTCTGAGTTCTTCGAGAAGATGGCCCATCTCTCCCAGGTCAACCCGGGGCACGTGGCCCAGTTGATGCTGGTGGAGACGTGGTGGAGTACACCGCCTGGCATTCTCACATCTTCTGCACATCAGTCAGGTCCGTGAAAATGAGGAGCACATCATCAGCGTAACCCACACTTACACCCGAACCGTGCAGAGCCAAACCTGACAATGGAATACCTCTGCAAGAAGTGCAGGAATGGCTCCACGAAATTGAAAACAGTTGGCTGGACAAGGGGCAGCCCTGCTGCACCCCTCTCCCAGAGGGAAAGGGCACTATCGGGGATCCATTAATCCTAATCAGGCAGTCTGCATTCATTCCAAGTGGACCTGGACTGTAGCTCCAGGAAAAAGGGCAGGTTAAACGTCTGCAGCACTTTAGATCTGGAGGGCATCAGGGCTTGAGGCCCCAGAAGCCAGGGGAAGCTGATTGTTACCCTCGACAACCTCCAATGGGGCAAGGCCCTGGGGCTGGACAGGCTGACTGCGGCAGGGTAATCGGGTCAAAATGGCAAAATGCATTCCGAACCTGAATGTCTGCAGAATTCTGAGCAGATACTCGTGCTCCAAGTATCTTTTTGGAAGCGCTCAACAGACCAGCCCTCTGAGAATAATGGATTAGGTCCCAGGCGAGATGGAGGTTATCGTGAATAAATTGGCCCGGGACTGTGTAAGACTTGTTCAGGGTGGTCATATGGTCCAGTATGGAACCACGACATGATGACATAGCCCTGGCAAAGATTTTGAATCTGTGCTGAGGAGGGAGACTGTTCTTAAGCAGACAGAGATCCCCATTCGGCAGCAGGACAATAATGGCCCTGTGCCATGAAAGAGCCATCTTCCCAGTGACAATGCTCTCCTCCAGGACCCCCTGTGTAGTTGTTCCCAAGGTGTTCCAGAATACCCTAAGGAACTCCACAGTCAGCCTGTCCAACCCCGGGGCCTTGCCCTATTGAAGGGTGACGATCAGCTCCCCCAGGCTTATAGGGACCTCAAGCCTGCCGGTGCTCTCTGGGTTGATCTACAGCAGATCCTCCCACAAAACTTTGCAGGCGTCCTTGTCGGATGGATCTGGAGAGAAGAGTCTGGTGTAGTATTCTTGGGCAATAGCCCTTATGCCTTCCAGGTCCAAGATGCTGCTGACAGTTAGCCCGCCCTTTTCCCAGCGAATAGGAAAAGGGGGAGCTGTGGTCCAGGTCAGCTTGGAACTGGAGCCAAAACCTCATGCGATGCGGGACCCCACAAGTTGCGGGTCCCGCAGTGCGCCATTTTTCTCCCTATGCTCCAGCTGCAGCATCCATAACTCAGAACTTTGCAGATGAGATGAAAATTGGCTTATGGTTGATAGTGAAGAAGAAAGCTGTAGACTGCAGGTAAATTTTGATGGGCCATCAGGTGGACAGAAAAGTGGCAACTTGAATTCAGTCTGGAGAAGTGAGGTAATTATTTTGGGAAATAAGAGAATACATGGGAAGATGCTTAGAAGGGTGGAAGAGCAGAGAAATTTAGGAATGTATAACCACAGATCCCCTGAAGATAGCGGATAAGTGAAGAAGGCCTAAGCGTTGAATGTAAGAGCAGGAAGATTTATACTGTGTAAAACACTAATTTAACCCAAATAGAGGGCTGCACACACATTCCTTCATACATTATAGGAAGGATCACATTAGAGGAGGTATAGATCAGATTTGCAAAGATATTGCCAGGAATGGAGAATTTTAGCTACAAGAAAATATTGTATAGGTCAAGATTATTTTCTTTGGAACAGAGGAGGCTGAAGGGAGATTTTAGAACATAGAACATAGAACAATACAGCACAGAACAGGCCCTTCGGCCTTCGATGTTGTGCCGACCAAAATAAAAAGCAATGCCCCTCCTAACTAAACCATTCCCTTCTCATCCATATACTTATCAACTAACCTCTTAAACGCCACCAAACTTGGCGCATCTACAACAGCTGCAGGCAGGGCATTCCACTCCCTAATCACTCTTTGAGTAAAGAACCTACCTCTGATATCCGTCCTATAACTCATACCCCTTAATTTAAAGTTGTGTCCCCTCGTGCTAGCTTTCTCCATCCTAGGAAAAAGGCTATCACTGTCCATTAATTAATTAATGTGCATTTTATTAATGTGCATAAAATTATAAAGGGTCAGGATTAGAAGGACCCATTTCCCTTTGCAGAAATGTCAATAACCAGCGGAAAGATTTAAAGTAATTGGTAGATTGATAACAATTTAGGAAGAATGTTTTCATTCAAGAGAATGGTGGAGTTATGTAACTCACTATTGGAAAGGGTGATAGAGGCAGAAACTCTCATTACATTAAAAAGAATCCTTTGAAATGCTCTTGGAAACCATAATCTGTAGGTCTTAAGCAAGAAGCTAAAGTGAGATTAGAATGAGTAATTCCTTTTTGGCTAGCAAAATGGAATAAATCAAGTGACCTGCAAACGCTCTAACTTTTCATTTAGAAAAGCAACAATTGATGTTGCAAACTTCTACTGTTGTTTTGCATGCATGTGTTTCCTAATTTAATTTGTGAACAATCTGGTTCTAATTTTTAGATTGCTGCCTAGTCTTTGATTCTGAACCACCTATTTAACCTATCTGTTCTCCTTCAATTCGTGAAAATTTGCTGAAATCAGCCCTTAATTTTTTTAAATTCCACAGAGTACAACCCAAGTAACTCTGTAGATTTCGGCATCCTCATAATTGAATCCTTGATGTCCAGGTATAATTCTGGTAAATCTTCATTTCATTTTGCCCAAGGCATAATATCTTTACAAAGTGCAATGCCCAGAACAGTTCAAAATACTTCGTGTGGTCTAACCAAGACTTTGTAAAGATGTGGTTCTTCTATCCCTTTAAATTCCAGTCTTCTGGCGATAAAGGCCAATAATCCATTAGCTTTTATGATGATTTTTATACTAGAAATTTTAATTATCTATGTACTTAGATACCCAAATCTATTTGGATTTTACCATTTCTAGGTTTTCACCATTTGTGAAAAATTCTATTCTACCTTTAAGTCCAGGATGTATCACCTCATATTTGCCAACATTGAAATCTATTTGCCACAGCTTTTCCCATGTATTTACTGTATCAATATCTTTTTGTAATATTATGCTTCCATTCACACTGTTAACAATACTGATTTATCTTCCTGTCATTGACAGCTTGTATATGTGACTTTCTATAGTGTCATTAGTCAATACCATGAATAGTTAAGAACTGTGTACAGATCCTTGGAGTGCATCAGTTGTCACATTCTGCAAACTAGTATGTCTCCGTCTTCTGCTGCTCAGCTAATGTACTGAGCAGGTCAATAATTTACCTTCAATTCAATGAGTTCTAACTTTAGCTGAAAGTCTATTAAAAGGGGCTTAATGAAATGCGTTCTGAACATTCATATAAATAATAACCATGGACATTCCCCAATATACTACTTTAGACATCACTTCAAAGAATTCAAAGTCATCAGGCAAGTCTTATCCTTTACAAATCCATGTTGACTCACCGGATAAAAAAATTACACTGCAGTGAACAAGGCTGGGACTGCAAACAACCTCAAGTTGTGGGTGAACTCGAGTCTGCACTCTTCATCTGAAGAAATGGCAGCCGAGGATCAAGATCAGATATAATCTGGATAAGTGAATTTCACTCGCGAGATCACGATATTCAATTTTCACTGCCCTTGCCCACAACGGACCTATCTCTGGTTTTAATATAGTTGCATATTATTAACCACTCCCCTCGTCATATGTTTATAACAGGTTCCCACCATTGGAGGTCGATTAACTATTGGGATGCAGAACAACCATGAGAGCTTCCCTATGAACTTGGATGGTCTAGCACCAAAAGAGCAAGGGGAATGGAGCCTTTTACACCCATTTGTTAGCTAACTGTGGAGAAATTCATATTGGATTCAGGCCACCTCAAATTTACATTATTAGATACAGTCTGTAATTGGCAGTCACAGTGTAAATGCCATGCCAAGACACTCCCACCAAGAGCTTTTATCAGTGTTCCCAGCTTGATTCAGTGACAGCTTCCCTAATTTGCATTCATTTAACAGCACTTGCACCATTTAGGATACTTACAGCACCATTAAGAAACAACTTTAAGGTGTCCCCAGAGGAAGGCAGCTGTGCTAAAAAGTAAATGTAAATTCAGTCCTTTTTTTTAATTTGAAAAATATACTTTATTTCAAGTATTTAAAAAAATAAACCATTGCAGAAACAGCATTTCCAATACTTACAAACAGTGCTAAAAACAGCCATATTTACAATACTTTATGCTGCTCTGTTCCAAGACATTATATTCATTACAGTTCAGTTCTTCAGCAAAAACTATTTACATTCAGTATTTCACTGTGTGCTGTTTTTACAGACAGTTTTGCACACAGTTACTGGTCCTTCGGTCTGTCTTGGTTGAAAGACTTTAAACAGTGGCCATTCTGTCCATTGTGCCTTTATGGTGGCTGCCCCAAACTTGAGAGCGTCCCTCAGCACATTCCAAGATCCAGAACAATGTGCTGGTCTGCAATACTTGATCAAGGACAAATCTTTACACTGGAAGATCAGCAGGTTTTGGGTGGACTATAGTGCATTCTTCACCAAGTTGATGACCCTCCAGCAGCAGTTAATATTTGTCTTGGTGTGCATCTCTGGAAACAGATTGTAGAGCACAGAGCTCCTTGGGATGAACCTCAATATCTCACACAAGACCTTCTTTGCAAAGGCATATTCCACAAGAAGATGTGTGACCACCTTATCACTCCTGCAGCCGCTTCGAGAGCAGCATATGGTAGTGTTGAGACAAGTGTGTATGAAGGATTTGATGGGAAGTGCCCTTTTCACCACCAGCCAAGCCAGGTCTTGGTGCTTGTTTGTAAGTTCTGGTGTTGAAGTATTCTACTAGATGACAGTAACAGTCTGCTCAAGCAACCATCTGAAAGGATCTACCATTTCCTTTTCCTTCAGGGCCTTGAGGACGTTACGCACTAACCACGTGGACAAAGGTGTTTCTGGAAAAATTTCTCCATGAAGGACAGGTGCTGCTGTACAATGCAACTATATGGAGAATTCCACAGCAGTTTGGCTAGACCCAATCTCCGCAACACTTGGTTCAGGTAGAACCTCAAAGTAGTGGCACTTGATGTTAGCATACTGAGGATCCACACACAGCTTGATACAGCTGCACACAGAAGTGGCTGTCAGGATGAGAGCGGCATTGTGAACATTTTTCTCTCCATCCTCCAGAGACTTGTGCATCACTTTCCTCCAGACACGATCCATCTTAGATCTTCAAATAAATTTGAACATGGCCTGTGTGACTACTGCTACGCAAGATTTGGGGAGAAGCCAGACCTGTTTTACATGCAACAAAACAGAGAATACCTTAAAACAGATGACCAGCTTTTTGCCAGTGATAGAGAGGGAGCGTTACTCCCAGAAACCCAATTTCTGCCTTACTTTGGCATTGCACTCTTCCCAGCTTTTGGCACTCAGACCATACCCAGCACCTTTTTTTCTTTTACTGTTTTGGCAAGGCACACATCAAAATGCATAGGCCAGATCCTACCAAAAGCCTGAGGCTTTCCATTTGATAATGGCCACATTTGAGTAAGTTTAAGTGGTTAACATCACATGCATCTAAGAACTTTTGAGTTGATTTCAAAATGACAAGGTTAAGACATCTGTGATTAATGGATTTACCCTTTTTTAACAGTTCTCTTTCTTTCAATATAAGACTATTACAACCTTAGCTTTGGTTAACCTGACTAGAACAAAAGGTGTCTTGTGATTAGCTATATTGTATCAGATTGCATGTGATCATAAGGATTGTAAGAGCTACATAAAGGAGGATTGTCCCATTGTTTGGGATGCCTTTGCTACCTGATTCCCAGCACTGGGTGGAAGTTACATAGCAAAGGTTTACCAGCTCGCATATGGGAAAAAGAATAAAGAACTTTTGAATCAGACAGCAGTTGGTATTTGCCTTTGTATCAAGAACAAAAGAGTCTTGTGAAAAACAAACGTAACAATTGGCGCTGCAGAGCAGGGTTCCAACATATACAGATGTCCTGTGAGGTGGACTGAGCAAGCAATTGTCTGGGTGTTGGTGATGTGAGACGGACAGGTCCACAAGATAATATTAACCTTGGTTTCTCGAGGCCCTGTATTGATGGAACTCGGAGATGATTTATGTCCTTGGACACTCACTAGTCCAAAACCGGGAGGTTAGTGTCCCCCAGATGCTCTGGTGGTTAGAGTCCCCAGGTTTATTCAGTAAGAAAGTGGAGGGGTTTGAGTCCCCCACATGTACCTGGAGGTTAGCATCCCCAGGGTTTTGGTATATTAAATTCAGGAGGTTTGAGTCCCTAGGTTGGTAGAATTTGAGGCTCAAATCCTCTGAGACATAGTAATAGGTGGGAATTACTAGGGAAATATTATAAATTAATTGGCAAGATGGAAAATTGATTAGGGAAAATCTAAGGTTGACTAATAATTTGAATAGTTTTTGTATTTGTGTGCTCTGATTGCTTGTCGAATGTAGATGATTATTGGTATCTTAGATTGAGACCAATTGTTGTTAAAGTCTGTTGTTTATTCTTGTGAGTATTTATTAAATTATTTTCAGAGGGGGAAAAAAATAAAGGTGAAGTTGGAGATGTGACTACTTGTGCCAATCAAAAGGAAGTAACTGAAAAATCAAAGCTGGCCAGCTGGGCGGATAATGCATGTAGAAGAATGCATCAGCGAATGTGATATGAAGGAAAATCCAAAACTTGGGAAATGTTGAAGTGGGAATGTGAGAAGTACGAGAAGGACAAAAGAGAGCAGAACAAGATAGATTGGAAAGGGAGAGACAAGACAGAGGAAAAAGGGCTAGAGTGACAAGCCAAATAAAGGAAAAATAAAAAACCAGAGGTACCTCCTGACATATCTAACATGCCATTGTTGTTCCAAAGTACTGACAGAAGGGGTAATGCCAGGGCTGACTTTGTCGCCAAATAGGCTGCAACAGCCCAAACTTCATGAAAAGCAGGCAATAAATCGTTTGCCTTCTTTTATATGTTTGAATGCACTAGGCATGCTGTCACTATACAGTGCTTACAGGGGTACACCCCTGCTTCTGAAAAAGATCTTTGGAAGACACATGGATGTTGGCATTCTGTGTCAAAAGGCCGCTGGATCACTACGGCTGACCAAATTTATATATCAGATGCGTTACTGCCTTTATTGATTAATTGTCTACATTCTAACATCCACCTTGCGAAGGAGGGCATGAGTAGAATATTACTTTGTATCTGATCGCACTTCCGACTAGCCGAGGCTGCTCAATCTCGCATAGCATCATGTCAACAAAATAATTCTGGCTAAGGGTTAAAGTGTTCACCAGGGAAAACATCCTTGCCAGGTGGCCCATTTGATTTTATTCAGTTGGATTTTATCAAATTACCACGTGTGCAGTGTTATAAATATTGTCTTGTAATTGTTGATGTTTTTAGTAGATGGATACAGGCTTTCCCAACTACAAATAAAAAGGCCTCAACAGTAGTAGTAAAGTGATTATTGACAGAAATAATACCGAGATTTGGGATACCTCAACAGATTAGCTCAGACAATGGTCCCCATTTTGTAGGGAAAGTTAATAAGGAACTATGTGATATATTACAGCAGCAGGAGTTCCACTAGGCAGCAGGGATAGTGGAAAGAGGCCAACTAACATCTCAAACCGGCCTAAATTAGTTAAAAGTCTTATCCTTAGTTCTCTACCATATGAGAATAACATCCTACTTTACCACTGAGCTATCGGTTGCAGCAATAATTAGTGATAAACAAAGCAGGCCGCCCTGGGATGCAAATACAAGCCCTCCCACCCAGATTGATTTGTGTGTTATGGGAGACAGAAGTACTTCCAACAGCTAACATCACCCTTAATGTTTCTTCATTCACAGGTACAGTGTGCCTTTGGATCAACTCCAGTGACACCAGATCAAAATCTGACCCACAAGGATACTTTCCTGGACCACAGATAGGAGCCCTTGTGCTAATAAAGAACTGTAATCAACTCAAACTTGGCCACAGTGGAAAGGACTGTTTCACATTCTCCTCCAGATTCCAACTGCAATCTAGGTTCAAGGACAACCTCACTGGATACGTCTGACTGACTGTAAACAATGAACACCAATATCCACTAATAAATCATGAAGTTTATCTTCACCTTCTTCAGTTTTTCAGCTATTTTCCTGGTACCAGGATAACTGGATCAAAGGAAAGGAAGCTTGAAAGATGGACTGACTAATGGACAATTTCACTGTAACATCTTTTTGTACATGTCTTATGAGTATGCTGTAAAGTTTTAATATAAACAGGTGTTGGGTCTGCTCACACATAACACCATAGGCTAAAGAAGGGATTCCCCTCTTTCCTATTCCTCTCAAAACCAAGGAAATGATAGAATGCATTTTGTATCAAAACGGGATTAAGGGGCCTGGCCCGCGGGAGGAAATCGGCTAATTGTAGAGACATCATTGCCGATGTCAATGAAGAAGGAGGAGTGCACTCTATCAACTTAAGAAACATTAACAACCCAACTATATTAGATCAGACTTTCCACCCCACTTTGTTTACAACAAAGAGGATCCATCTGCCTGATAAGAAACAGAATCAAATCCATTGGCCGTAGCTACTGCATTCAGCAGTTTAATGTCAGCAGTCCCAGTAGTAGTATGGTAAAGCTGAGGCCTAAAGTCCATTTCCCTACAGCCAAATTATTTTGGAGTACTATGGAGGCTCCATTCCAACTCAACCCAGTTCTATTAAATGACATACGAATGTACAATGGCACCTGTTTTGTCTGTGAGATAATGCCCATCCTTGGCTTCCCTGGGACTGGATCTTGCTATCTAACATATATGGTCCCTTGTGTTTGACGTTATGACTCCTGGCATCTCCAACCCAAGATACATCTGTTAACAGCTAAACTGACCATCACCAAAGCTGAACGGTTTTGGATGATAGCCTTTCCTGTCGATGGTGGGTCGAGAGTTGATCAATATGGCACCTGCTCTTAAGAAAATAGCTAATGATACAGCTGATAGATTTAGAGCATATAAATACTGCTATTTCAGAGATCTCAGCTGCAGTCGTAGCCATAAGGACGATGGCACTCCAAAATTGAATGGCTTTAGATTACTTGGCGGCTACCAGAGGTATCCACGCCCTAATAGGCTCTGAGTGCTGTACGTACATTCCAGACTCCTCCAACAATATCATTGATTTAGCTGAACATATTAAAAAGACGGCTGACAAAATTAGAACCAAGAGACAGAACTTTAAGGACTACAATCTCCCTGGCTGGTGGCCTTTGGTAATCTCTTTGGGGACTGTGGAGGAATAATAATCCATTTGGGAATCATTATTCTGGTGGTTTGCTTATTACTGTTCTTGCTACAATGTGTTTGTTGATGCCTGGCCTATAACAGAGCCCAAGCTCCTCTCTAAAGGTTAAAGTTATCATGGTTCCTTTGTGGGTAATTCAGAGATCCACTCTCATTCGATTAATTCATTGATCTTTGGTTCAATTGAAAGAGTATAAAGAGAGGGAGGGAGCTGAGATGAAGGCGGACCCCCTTTGTAAGCCTCCTCCTGGTTCTGGTCAAGGTGGCCATCAACAGCCCAGGTAGTGGGTGGTTGAGGAGTCATCTAACCCAACTGTCTGCTGCTCCATGGCAGTTATATTCACAGCTGGGTAGATTTGGAAAGGGGATACATGGTGACTACTGGTATGTTGCAAGACTTCCATAAAACCATAAAAACTAGAAGCAGGAGCGGGTTATTCAGCCCTTTAAGTCTATTCTACTATTCAACATAATCTTGACTGATCCTCTAAGTCAATGCCAACATCCCCAATAATTATATTTTAATTTGATTTTATATGTTTTCTTCGACATTTTGTTTTAGTCACAGTGCCCCATCAGGAGCTGTCGCACTGCCACTGTTTTGTTTTACTGGTCATTTGTGTTCTTCAAAAGAACAAATAAAAAGAGACTTGGGAGATGGTGGCGAAGTGGTAATGTCACTAATAGTTCAGAAGACCAGGTTAGTTCACTGGGGATATGAGTTCACATTCCATCAGTTGATGCAATTTATATTTCCTATATCCTTCACAGAGGAACTCACTGATCATCGAAACACATACTATATAAACTACATTGTTTGATTATTGAGTTACAGTTATCTACTCCTCCCAGGCTTCATTCTGTAACAGGATAACCCAACTGCTTCTCTTGCATAGCTACGTTCACACCCTAGAGGTGTCCCTGGAGAACAAACGTGTGGTATCTACTAATGAGTTTGAGGCCTTCTGCGACCAGTGAGTGCTACAGGGTCTGAAGTGCATCATCAGCTCAGGAAACAATAATATAATTTGATATATTAAGTTCTCTTTAAAGTTTTGAGTTTTGTTACAGCACTCCCTACAGGTACTGTTTCGTTAGTTTATTAGTTAATTTTAACTTATTAAAAGAATATAAAGAGAGATTTTGGTGGCTGCATGGCCTACTGAATATAGAGTCTGACTTCAGAGTGAATCATAATGTTATCACAGGTTTTGAGGGTTCGAATCCAGCTATCGCTATTTATGGGGTTTGGTTAATTCAGTTGGCTAGATGGCCAGCATGCAGTTCCGATCAATATCAACACGGTTCAAGTCTTGCAACATACCAGTAGTCACCATGTATCCCCTTTCCAAATCTACCCAGCTGTGAATATAACTGCCATGGAGCAGCAGACAGTTGGGTTAGACGACTCCTCGACTACCCACTACCTGGGCTGTTGATGGCCACCTTGACCAGAACCAGGAGGAGGCTTACAAAGGGGGTCCGCCTTCATCTCTGCTCCCTCCCTCTCTTTATACTCTTTCAATTGAACCAAAGATCAATGAATTAATCTAATGAGAGTGGATCTCTGAATTACCCACAAAGGAACCATGTTTTTCAAATAGTTCATGAAATAGGTTTATCTGTGACTCAACATGAAAATGATGACTGCTATGATGGAATTGTATTGGTCACTGAGAGTTTGAATCCAGTGATAGTCAGTTTCTTCAACCATGCAGTTTTGGACAGTGGTTGCATTTCTATAGTGTGTGGTGTGGACTGGCTTAACTGCTATCTGAGGTCTCTCGATGAGACAAACTGGTGAAAGGTCCGGGAGTATGAAAACTCCATCTGCTTCAGGTTGGGAGGTGACAATACATGTGAGGTTACAGAGATCAACATGTTGATCTGATGTAGTGTCTATTGAGATAGCACTATTGTTCAGTTGATTTGAAATGAAAAGACTCATGACATTCGATATGTAGAATAATCAAGCTATTGTGTTTGGGAAATATGTGGATTTGCATTTTGTTCAATCAAGCAATTGCTGCTTTCACTAAGGAAGCCAGAAATCCCTCATCGAAAAATGCAAGAAGTTTTGTTAACCACTAAGAATAAGAATTTGGTAAACAAAAAGTAGATGATTTGGAAATTATACAGACCGCTTGCGGATCCTGCACCATGGAAACTAAAGACTCTACTTTGAGATGCAGGAGTGCTTGATAAAGGATACAATGACCTTTTTGAACAGCTCACGACTCAATGTTACATCCGCATTAAATATTGCAAGGCTCCACCACATTCTGTTATGAGCTTGTCACTAGCCAGGAGTTTAATTACACAGTGGATTTGAAGGTTTGAAACAAGATTGGAGGTATTTATATCCGACAATTCATCGATAAGGCTATCGGATTTAGCCTATCTGTGATAAGGACAAAATGACCTTTGTTGATGAGGTCATGGAGAAATGGGTAGGAACAGCATGAAGAACACCAGCGAAGTTTCTGACCAATATTGGTGGGGAATTTACTAATGAGGAAATTGAGGATATGTGTGAAAATCTAAACATTGTAGTTATGCACACTGCAACTCAGAATCCATTTAACAATGGTCTTTGTGAAAGAAACCATGCAGTAACAGATGACATGTTACATAAAATGTTGGCTGATAACTAGATTGTAAATTGTAAAAGGCATTGGCATGGGCAATGCATGTAAATATCCCTTTGCAAATAGTTGGAATTACAGTCCTTATCACTTGTATACAAACGTATGAACAAGGTTCTGCCAATATGGGAGAAAGAGCATATAGCAGTAATCCAGAAAGGGACAGGAATGTAAGTAGAAATTGTAGTTTAATGAGAATAAGACCTAGAGAGCAAGCTAGAACTCTTCACAGAAGTACAAGTCCTCATGATCAAGAGATTTTAGTAGCTGTTAATACACTGGAAAATAAGCCAATAAAGGAAGCCAAACAAAAAGAGTTAGAAAGTTGGAAGGAATTTGGAATATAATAATGAAGTACCTGACAGATGACAGCCAGCTTTAGCTCACCAGTGGATCTGTACAGAAAAGATGCAGTAAGAATTTAGCAACACCAATTTATAATCCAACCGATTTATTTGATAGTAAAAACGCGAGCTTTCGACTCCTGTGTCTTCTTCAGGCAAATGCAGTGTTCTGGTCTGCAATAGCACACATCAGCACAGACAGTCAGAGATGGCTGATTAGAATGCGAATCCTTACATCTAACCTGCTATTGAAGTGTTAAAGTGGCGAACAATGTGTGTGAAGGGAATCCTGAGCATTGTTGGAGAATTGTGTGTTTTCTCCAGACAGCACAGTAAGGGAGGTTTTTTGCTAACCCAGGCAAGTTACGGGGGTTACAGATAGTGTGTCATGAAGCCAAGATCCCTGTTAAGACCGTCCTCATGTGTACGGAGCTTGGCTATCAGTCTCTGCTCAGCGACTCTGCGCTGTCGTGTATCACGAAAGCCCCCTTGAAGAACATTTACCCGCAGGTCGGAGGCCGAATGCCCATGACTGCTGAAGTGTTCGCCCACAGCAAGGGGGCTTTTGTGATACATGACAGCGCAGAGTCGCTGAGCAGAGACTGATAGCCAAGCTCCGCACACGAGGACGGTCTTAACAGGGATCTTGGCTTCATGACACACTATCTGTAACCCCCGTAACTTGCCTGGATTAGCAAAAAACCTCACTTACTGTGCTGTCTGGAGAAAATACACAATTCTCTAACCAATGCTCAGGATTCCCTTCACACACATTGTTCGCCACTTTAACACTTGAATAGCAGGTTAGATGTAAGGATTCGCATTCTAATCAGCAATCTTTGACTGTCTGTGCTGATGTGTGCTATTGCAGACCAGAACACTGCATTTGCCTGAGGAAGACACAGAGTGTTGAAAGCTCGCGTTTTTACTATCAAATAAATCGGTTGGATTATAAATTGGTGTTGCTAAATTCTTACTGAGTTCTTACCACCCCAATCCAACGCCGGCATCTGTACATCAGAAAAGATGCTGCAGGATGGCACATACAAGGCTCACACGAGATTAGTACCTCAAAATTTGGGATCAATACATCAGGTTTGATTCATCTACTGCACGTAAAGTAAGTCTAAGGATTTTTTTTTGACTATTTTGGCATCACATTCCTTGGAATGCAAATCTATTGACATAAAGTGTGCATTTTTACAAGGGGAGAATTTCAAAAAGAAACTTTTTTGAAACTGCCTGAAGAAGCTAGTGAGATAGAATGAAAACTATAGAAATTGAACAATTGTGTTCATGGATTGAGTGATATAAGAATATAATGTTTTTTCGCGTTGTCTGCCCTGTTGAAAACAGATGGCATTCATTGAAGGCATTCCCCTCAATGTTCTACTGGTAGCATGAGGAAAAACGAGCTGGAATTTTTTTCATGCATGTTGATGATTTCCTGTGGGGAGGCTTTACTGAATTTGAGCAAAGGGTAATTGAGATGATAAAGAAGGAATTCAAAACAGGAAGTCAGGCTTCAAGGGCTTTAATATCTAAATAAGTTTGGACATTGAGCAAAACAAGTTAGGAGTGACACTAAATCAATAGTCTTAGCTACAAAATGTTAATCGTATCTTGATAACTTGGGTTAGATCATCACAAAAAGGATCTAGCTGCCAAAGAACAAATAGAATAAGTAAGAAGTTTGACTGGGGAGTTGAACTGGTTGTGTAGTCAGATTAGAGCTGATGCTAGCTATGATGTATGATGTACCATGATGAAACATGCTTCAATTGAGGAAGTTCTGGGGCAAATTAAATAGTAAAAAAGTTATATTCGGAAAGATACTTAAGGTGCCAGCCTTGGGTGAGCCAGAAAATATTGTCATGAACCCAGCTAATGTTATCTGCAAGGGTGCCCAAACCTGGGACACTGGCTCATGGTGGTGTGTACCTTTGTTTACAGGAATGGCGAGGAGCCATGTGTGAGACCCAGTGACAACAGCTACCAGCCCAGTTGTATTATGACACTAATTATTGACTATTTATTACATTAAAGAAACTCAGGATATACACAAATGGGACTGTAATGGTCTAAAACAATTATGTATAAGAACTACTGAACACACCCACACAGGTTGTATAGCAATTACCCTTTTTGATTCAAAGTACATTTATGAAATCTGAACTCTTTCAGGACCTCCCACTTCTCAGACAACATCCAATTCAATAGATTTACAAGAAAAGGCCAGCATATAGTTAACACATTGCATTGAACCTCCACAAAGGTTTCTGTACTTTTGCTTCTGGTCTGCTTGCCAGAACCAGCTTACAGGCCATTAAATAGAATCTGCCCCTTTGGTTGCTGATGGAACTACCTTCTTGCTTCTATCAAAAGCTGCCAATTATACTTTTTCCCTTTGATTCTCTCTGTGTATTTGCTGTCTGTCCACCCAGTTTCTGATAATTCTAAAAGGTGCTGGGGCCTCAACTATTTACCATTTACATAGATGATTTGGAGGAAGGGGCGGAGTGCAGGGTGACAAAATTTGCTGATGACATGAAGATGAGTGGAAAAGCAAATTGCTTGGAAGATGTGGAAAGCCTGCAGAGGGATCTGGATAGGTTGAGTGAGTGGGCAAGGACCTGGTAGATGGAGTATAATGTTAGCAAGCATGAGGTTATCCACTTTGGTAAGAATAATGGTAGGAAGGACCATTATTTAAATGGAGAAAAGCTGCAGCATGCGACGATGCAGAGGGACCTGGGGGTCCTTGTGCATGAATCGCAAAAACACAGTATGCAGCAGGTGATTAAGAAGGCAAATTCAATGTTGGCCTTTATAGCTAGGGGGGTAGAATATAAAAGTAGGGAGGTTCTGTTGCAGGTGTATTGGGTGCTGGTGAGGCCACAGCTGGAGTACTGTGTGCAGTTTTGATCCTCATTCGAGGAAGGATATATTGGCCTTGGAGGGGGTGCAGAGAAGGTTTACTAGGCTGATACCTGAGATTAAAGCATTGGATTATGAGGAGAGACAGAATAGGCTGGGTTTGTACTTTTTGGAGTTTAGAAGGCTGAGAGGGGATTTTATAGAGACGTATAAGATAATGAAGGGGATGGATAGGGTAGAGGTTGAGAGACTTTTTCCACTTAGCAAAGATAGCAGGACTAGAGGACACAGCCTCAAGATTTGGCGGGGGTGTGGGGGGGGGGGCATGGTTCAGATCAGAGTTGTGGAGGGGTTTCTTTATGCAAAGGATGGCAAATCTTTGGAATTCTCTACCTGATGAAGTGGTGGAGGCTTCCTCACTGAATATGTTCAAGTCAAGTGTGGATAGGTTTTTAATTGACAAGGGAATTAAAGGTTACGGAGAGAAAGTGGGAAAGTGGTACTGACCCACTACAGATCAGCCACGATCTAATTGAATGGCGGGGCAGGCTCGAGGGACTATGTGGCCTACTCCTGCTCCTATTTGTTATGTTTTTATGTTCTTATGTTAACATATGTATGCCTTCCCTGAATGGTGAAAACGTCTCTCCAAGATGTTTCCTTTTTGCAGGATAATGTATTCTTCCGGTCAGTCTATATTGCTAATCTCATTATTGTGATTCACATCTTGTGATATAGTTTTTGAAATGCTGGCACATGCCTCCCTTTTTAAAAATGAAATGTCTTAATTTGAAAGATGTTTCATTTTTTAACTTTTTTTTATTTGTGCTACCTTATTAAACATTACAGCATTCTAAAACATTAACATTAAGGATGCCCCATAAATTTACTACCCATTTTTCCCAGGAGTTTCTTTTATATGCAGGATAATGACTCCTCAATTATATTTTCTCTCCTGTCACATGAAAGATTTTTAAGTTGAATGATTGCAATTGCAAACACCAAAATGATCTGGTGTTACGGTCACAGAACTTTTCCAGAAACCTTAAAAGGTCGTGGTCTGCATATACAATGGTTTCTACTGGGTTGCTGGCAACATTAATCTGGAAATGTTGTTGTGCCAGCACCAGACTTAAAGTCACTTTCTCAATAGTTGAATACTTCTCTTGGTGCCGTTTAATTTCCTTAAGAAATATCCCATCGGTTTCTCAAAGCTATGTTTGTCTCCTTGCAATAACACAGCTCCTACCCCAATATTGCTTGCATCTATCACTAGTTTGAACTGTTTGTCATAGTTGAGTGCTGCTAATACTCGGTTTATTGGCAGCACAGTCTTTAAACAATTGGATGCTTTTTGACAGTTGTCCATTCAGATAAAGTGTTTATTCTTCTGTAAGAGTTCTTTGAGTAGTGTTACTGCTCTGCTAAAATTTGGAATGAACTTGTGATAGTATCTACTTGTGCCCAGAAATCATAAAATTTCTTTTTGATTGGGCTCTAGAAAACTCCAAAAGGTCTGTACTTTTGCATCTCATGGGGCCATTTGGTTGTGTTCTACATTGTGTCCCAAATATGAAATTGGGGCCTGGGCAATTCATTTTTTGCTAGGTTCATTATGAGATTGGCTTGTTTGAGTTGTTCAAACAAGCTCTTTAGGTAGCACGAATGGTCTTCCCAACTCCTGAACACTGGCAAGTCATTGATGTATGCTGCATAGCATCTTAGTCCTTGAATTATCTTTAGTTTTAGTTTATTTATTAGTGTCATAAGTAGGTTTACATTACCACTGCATTGAAATTACTGTGAAAATTCCTCAGTTGCCACACTCCACCACCTGTTCAGGTACACTGAGGGAGAACTTAGCATGGCCAGTGCATCCAACCAGCACATATTTTGGACTATGGGAAGAAATTGTGGTCAGATGGTGTGAGGAAACTGGAGCACCTGGAGGAAACCCATGCAGACACAGGGAGAACGTGCAAACTCCACACAGACAGTGACCCAAATCAGGAATTGAACCCGGGTCCCTAGTACTGTGAGGCAGCAATGCTAATCACTGTACCACTGTGCCTTGTTCATGAGCCACTGAAAAATCACAAGGGTGTTCTCATCTTGATAGCATCACCTGGAATTGACAAAAATCCCTGTGGTGTCACAAGCGTGGCAATCTCTTTTGCACTTTAGGTCAAACTTGGTTGCCATTAGCCTTTAGCAAGTCAATTTAAGTGATAAATTCCAATCATCCAATGCTTTTGATGCAGTGTTCCAAACATGGAAGAGGATATGAGTTCCTTTTGGCTAAGGCATTCACACACCTTATTTTGATTTAATTTGATTTATTATTGTCAAATGTATTGGTATACAGTGAAAAGTATTGTTTCTTGCGCGCTATACAAGGCATAGACAAAGCATACCATACATAGAGAAGAAAAGGAGAGATGTAGTGTTAGTGTAATGCAGAATGTAGTGTTACAGTCATAGCTAAGTCTCTGGACTTCATTCAACTTGTTGCCCTAGAATGATAGGGGAACTCCAGCCACTAGCACTTAATTCAGTTACATCATTGAGTATATATTCCACAATTTCCTTTTGTACCTGTGATTCTGAGCTGGACTTATAAGGATGTAGTTTAATTGGAGTGATGCGCCCCACATCTATGTCATGCTTTGCTAACTCCAATTTACTTAGTTTATCCCCGCAAATACATTTATAGACTTGGAGTAACTGTCAGTTCACTCCGGCTCTTACCTGGGAGATGACGTAACCACTGGTTTAAATTTCCTGGTACTTCTTCATTTCCCAAATGAATTTTGGGAAAGTCACTGTCATAGTTTTCTTCCTCATTTTCCCTCTGCTTCGTGACTAACAAGACTTCAAGCTTGTTCTCCTCCACATAGTAACACTTGGGAATGGATTGAGTTTACTGTGTTGGGTCTGTGGTTTAAAATGATTGTTTTAATCTTGGGTCACCCTGCTGTCATCCTCAGTTAACCTGCTAAAGATGGTGTCAGATAACTTGATTTCACTTGCCTCAACGTGGGCTCATCCTTGTTTTGTCTTAGCTGATGAGCCTGCAATTGTATCAGGACACAATCTGAAAACCCCAGCATGGTCTGTTTGTAATTTCTCTGTGTCTGAATTTCTTACTAGCTGCATGACTATGGTAAACATTGGCAGGTATTTAATAACCTCACTTGGGCGAGGCTAGTAAAATCCCCTGAGGCCAACGGAGCATTCTGTCCTGCCAACCTCGCCTGTCCCAGAATCAGGGTGAGCATGCTGGTAAAATTCCAGCTATCATGACCATTAGTGATCCTGCTGTATCATTCCGTAGAATGAATTGAATGCCTGCAATGATTAGGATTTCGACTGCACCAACCACTACTAACCCCATCTTCAAGCTATTCTCAAGCTTATTTTTACTAAAGAGATTTCCTTCGTTTTTCTGTGAAAACTGCGAATATTTTCTCCTGCAACATCCCTTCTGGGCAACAAATATTTCTATCCCATAACATTAGGGATTGAGTTGCATCAGAATTGGGAGTCCAAGAAAGTATAAAGAATAATTAAAAGCATATCAGCTGCTGAAACATTGGCACTGGTAAAGGCATTGTTAATGGAAGTTTATTGTCTCTTGGCATCTCTGATGGTTCTCCATAGAAAGTGAATCCTCATCTGCATCCTGGCAGAACGTTGAATGAGTAGAGGATTTTAGTTAGGTCACAGTTATATTGTATGATCCTTTGGGCAACACATTACAAGAGAAATATAAAAGCAATGGAAAAGATTGAGGGTAGATTGACTAGGACTGGGGCAAGAGGTTATAATATCAAAGAGCTGAGAATTCAGAGCTATTTCACTCTAAAGCTGAGAATGTTAAAGCATGATCTGATTGAGATGTAAGACTGTGGTGAAATAAATGGTGACAATGGGCAGAATCTTACTAGCTTAAACTCTGGACTAATGGGAGGTCTGCTTTTGGCTGCTTTTTACCAGAGAAAACCAATCAGAACCTGTCACTGGATTCCACAGCCAATTAGTGAGGGCAGCAGAACCACACAGCCATTCTGCCAGAGGAAGAATTTCTTTTTACAGACGTGTGTTTCAGACAGGTTCGGCGGCACTGATTTTTCAGGCTGGAGCTCTGACTGGAATGGAGAGGAGACTTGGGTCTCCAGATCTCTCATTCCTACCTTGGTGTCCTGCTGAAGAACTGCAGTAAACTCTTCCAAAGATGGAAGACAGAGGACAATCTCTCCAACAAAGCAGCCATGGATGGAAGTGACTGAGTAAGTCAGCAGCCAGAGTGTGTTCCCCCAATCTGGAGACCATGTACCAATAGGATCCAGAATCGTATAAGGGCATTTCAGGCATATGGTGTAACACGTTTAGGTTCAAGCCCCACATTCTGACTCTCCCAGCATTTCCTTCTATTGCATTCCTCAGGGTAACACACCCTGCAGCCTCACTCATTTGTCTCTCTGCACTTCACATCTGAGCAGCCAATACTCATACTCACCCTTGGTCTTTTGCCTTCTCATGCCACATTTCACAGTCACCCTGCATCAATGATGTTTCTTTCTTGTCTGAACATATGCCTTCTTAATTTCTCTTCTTGCAAGGGAAGAGAATAACTTGACATGGGACTAAGATTGGGGGTTTGAGGAAGGTGGAGTGGGGTGTGTGGGGATGTAATGAGCCTCTGGTGACAATATCAATCATTGGCAATGCATGCCCAATTGGTTCGCTGGAAAGAGACCTTGTTCTAAAGTCACTACCGGACCCGTTTCCATTAGCTCCCCTGGCAACGAGTTCCAGGCACTCTCACCACCGTGTGTAAAAAGTTTGCCTCATACATCTCCTTTAAACCTTGCCCCTTGCACATTAAACCTGTGCCCCCTAGCAATTGACTCTTCCACCCTGGGAAAAAACTTCTGACTATCTGCTTTGTCCATGCCTTTCATAATCTTGTTGACTTCTATCAGGTCGATCCTCAACCTCTGTCTTTCCAGTGAGAACGAATCATATTTCTTCAACCTCTTCTCATAGCTAATGCCCTCCATACCAGGCGACATCCTGATAAATCTTTTCAGTACCCTCTCCAAAGCCTCCACATCCTGGTAGTGTAGCGACCAGAATTGAACACTATATTGCAAGTACGGCCTAATTAAGATTCTATGAAGCTGCAGTGTGACTTGCCAATTTTTAAACTCAATGCTTTGGCTGATAAAGGCAAGCATAATGTATGTCTTCTTGACTACATTCTCCATCTGCATTGCCACTTACCCATATACCTGTACACCCAGAACCCTTTGCCTATCAATACATTTAAGGATTCTGCCATTTATTGTATATTTCCTATCTGTATTAGATATTCCAAAATGCATTACCTCACATTTGTCTGGATTAAACTCCATCTGCCATCTCTCCGCCCAAGTCTCCAACCGATCTATGTCTTGCCGTATCCTCTGATGGTTCTCATCGCTATCCACAAATCCACCAGTCTTTGTGTTGTTCGCAAACTTGCTAATCACAGTTACATTTTCTTCCAAATCATTACAAACAGCAAATGTCCCAGGACTGATTCCTGAGGAACTTTACTTGTCACAGCCCTCCATTCAGAAATGTGACCCTCCATTGCTACTGTCTTCTTTGACCAAGCCAATTTTGTATCCACCTTCACCTCTGATCCCATGCTACTTCACTTTCTGCATCAGTCTGCCATGAGGGACCTTGTCAAAGGCCTTACTGAAGTCCATGTAGACAACGTTCACTACCCTATTTTCATCAATCATCTTTGTCACTTCTTCGAAAAACTCGATCAAGTTAGTGAGACACGATCTCCCCTTCACAAAACCACATTGCCTCTCACTAATATGTTGACTTATTTCCAAGTGGGAATAAATCCTGTCTCAAAGAATCCTCTGCAATAATTTCCCTACCATTAATGTAAGGCTCACCGATCTATAATTAACTGGATTATTCTCGCTACCCTTCTTCAACAAAGAAACAACATTGGCTATTCTCCAGTCCTCTGGGAAATTCCCTGTACAGTAAGGAGTCTCACAACACCAGGTTTATTTGGTAGCACAAGCACAAGCTTTCAGAGTGCTGCTCTTTTATCAAGTGAGTGGAAGTTCTATTCACAAATAGGGCACATAAAGACACAAACTCAATTTACAAAATAATGGTTGGAATGCAAGTCTTTACAGGTAATCAAGTCTTAAAGGTACAGACAATGTGAGTGGAGAGAGGGTTAAGCACAGGTTAGAGAGATGTGTATCTCTCCTGTAGTCAGTGGAATACAAAGACTTCTCTTAAGGCTCAGCAGTTTCCTCCTATGCCTCTCTCAGTATTCTAGGCTATATCTTATCAGGCCCTGGGGACTTGTCTACCTTATGTTTCTCAAGAACCCCAATATCTTCTCCTTTTTGATTTCAACGTGACTCAAACTACACATCCTTTCCCAGAATCACCATCTATTAAGTCCTTCTCTTTGGTGAATACTGATGCAAAGTAATCATTTAATATCTCGCCCATTTTCTCTGGCTCTACACAGATTCCCTCCCTTATCCTTGAGTGATCAAACCCTCTTCCTGGTTATACTCTTGCTCTTTATACATGCATAAACAGCCTTGGGATTTTCCTTAATCCTGCTGCTTTTTTGTGACCCCTTTTAGCCCTCCTTACTCCTTACTTAAGTTTCTCTCTACTTTGCTTGTATTCCACACTTGCTTCATGTGTTCCCACTCTCCTAACTGTGACAAATGCTTTCTTTTTCTCTTTGACTAGGCTCACAACATCTCTCGTTACCCAAAGTTCCCAAAACTTGCCATATTTACCCTACATTCTTAAAGGAATGCGCCTGTCCTGAATCTGTATCAACTTATACTTGAAATCCTCCTACATGCCAGATGTTGATTTGTCCTCAAACATCTACCTCTAATTCTTCAGTTTCTGCCTAATATTTTCCCCAATTTAGCACTTTAATTTGAGGACTATACTTACCTTTATCCATCAGTACTTTAAAGTTTACTGAATTGTGATCACTGATTCCAACTGCTCCCCTACTGATACATTGACCATCTGGCCAGGCTCATTCCCCAGTAAAAGTCCAGTATGGCCCCTTCCCTAGTTAGATTATCGACATTTTTTTTGAGGAAGCCCACCTGAATGCTCCTTACAAATTCTGCCTATCCACATGCCTAGCACTAAGTGAGTCCTAGTCAATAAAAAGGAAGTTAAAATCTCCCACCACAACAACTCTGTTAGTTTTACATCTTGCTAAAATCTGCCAATGTTATCTCTTCCTCTACTTCCCATGGGCAGTTGTGTGGCTTATAGTAAACCTCAACATTGCGACTATACCCTTCCTATCCCTGACCTCCACCTACATTGCCTCGCTATATGGATCTCCGAGGTATCCCCCCACCATTCAGCTGCGATATTCTCCTTAACCAGTAGTGCAACTTCCCCATTCCTTTTACATCTCCCTCTATTCTGCCTGAAACACCTGTATTCTGGAATGTTAAATTGCCAATCCTGTTCTTCCCTTAACCAAGTCTCTGTAATGGTAACAACATCATAGTTCCTAACACAAATCCAAGCTCTAAGTCGATTTGCCTTACCTCTTCCACTTCTTGCATTGAAACAAATGCATTTCAGTCCACCAGACCATCTTTGATTAGCAAACTCACCCTTCCTACTCTTTCTCTAAGTCTTACTGGCCCTGCACTCTGGTTTGCCTTAACTAATTCATCTTTGCTTTGGTTCCCACCCCACCCCCACCAAACTAGGTTAAATATTCTCGTGTGACACTAACAAAACCCCCCAGCCAGAATATTTATGCCCTTCCAGTTTAGATGCAACCCATCCTTCTTGTACAGGTCCCACCTGCCCCTGAAGAGAGCCCCAATGGTTCAGATATCTGAAATTCTGCTCCCTGCACCATCTTCCTATTCCTAGCCTCACTAGCACATGGCACAGGGAGTATTCCTGAGGTTACAACCCAAGAAGTCCTGCTTTTTAACTTTCTACCTAACACCTTCAACTACTGCTGCAGGACCTCATCATTCTTCCTATCTATGCCATTAGTACCAATATGTACCATGACTCCTGGCTGTTCACCTTCAGAATGCTTTCTGCCCATTCAGAGACATCCTGGACCCTGGCACATGGGAAGCAACATGCCATCCAGGAGTCTCTTTCACATCCACAGAAGCACCTATCTGCACTCCTAACTATCGAGTCCCCAGTAACTATTGCTCTCTTCCTCTTTGTCCCTCCCTGCTTAACAACAGAGCCAGCCGTGATGCCACTGCTCTGGCTGCTGCTGTTATCCCCTTTATAGGCCATCTGTTTCCAATAATATGAAAAACAGTATACTTGTTGGAGAGAAGGATGACCATAGCGGATTGCTGCACTGACTGCCTGCCCTTTCTAGTGGTCACCCATCTATCTGCCTGTACTTTGGGTGTGACAATGTGTCTAAAGCTCGTATCTATGATGTTTTCTGCTACCTTCACGCCCCTAAGTGTATCAACTGCTGCTCCAACGAATCCATGCGGACTATAAGGAACTGCAGTTGAGTGCACTTACTGCAGACGTAATCGTCCAAGACATTGGAAGTGTCACAGATCTCCCGGCTCTCATAAGTACAGCACTTAAGCTCACTGACTGACATTTTGAGCACTACTTAAATTATTTAAAAAAATTTATAAAACTCTTACCTTCACTTCTACTTTCTCACAGTGGCTTTTTTTTGGTCAGAGGAGGGAAACACTAATGTATTGTTTTGGGCTTACCGCTCCTCGACATCAGATCTTCCACTTCTCACTTTTTGGTAGATGTTGCTGGTCCAACTTTTCCCGGAATGCACCAATGAAGTCCCTCAATCGCCTCTACTAGATGCTGTAACTCCTACTTATCACTGGAGGTGTTCTTCTGTTTCCCCTTCTTGGTAGATGTTATTGGTCTGACTTCTTCCAGAATGCACCAGTGAAGTCCTTCAGGCACCTCTACTGGATAGCATGACCAGATAGACTAGAACATTTTTCTCTAGAGTGTAGGAGCTGAGGGGTGATCTGTAGAGGTCTATTAAATAATTTTCCTCCAAATCATTTATATGTACTACAAACAACAAAAGTCCCAGAACTAATTCCTGTGGAACACTGCTATTCACAGTCTTGCATTCAAAAAAGCACTCCTCTGCTGCTACCCTCTGTCTTCGACGGCCAAGCCAGTTGTACGCATCTTGCCAGCTCTCCTCTGATCCTGTATGACTTCACCTTTTGTACTAGCCTATCATGAGGTACCTTGTCAAAAGTTTTACTGAAGCCCATCCACTGCCTTTTCCTCATCTGTCATCTTTGTCACTTCCTTGAAAAACTCGATCAAGTTAGTGAGGCACAACTTCAGAAAACCATGCTATCTATCACTAATAACTCCATTTGTTTCCAAATGTGAGTAAATCCTGTTGCTAAGAAACTTTTCAAATAATTTCCCTACCACAGATGTAAGGCTCATCAGCCTATAATTTCCTGGATTATCCCTGCTGCCCTTCTTAAACATGGAAGAACATTGGCTATCCTACAGTTCTCCAGAACGTCACCTGTAGCTGATGAGGATACAAAGATGTTTGTCAAGGCTTCAGCAATTTTCACCCTTGTCTCCCTCAATATTCTGGGGTAGATCCCATCAGGCCATGAGGATTTATCTACTTTAATGCTTTTTAAGACATCCAATATCCCCTCCTTTTTGATATTGACATGACCCAGAATATATACACACCCTAAAGTAGGCTCCTCATCCATCAAGTCCTCTCTTTGGTGAATACTGAGGCAAAATATTCATTTAGTATCTTGCCCATTTCCTCACCCAACAATAATCTAAAGATAGTGAGTTCAAATTCCACAATTATTTTAAAAGCAAGAGCCATAAATGTAAGAGATACTCAAACAATTGAAATAAGAAAAAGATGAGCGGAGATATGCCATAAACTGGATTTATGGTAGAAGATTGAGTCAACATCAGCAGAATTTCATGGTCTTTAGTTATCATGACCTCAGAAGATCATTGAGGAAAATGAGAAATGGTGCAAATACTCTGCTGCCTTGGCTGATTGCTATGTAGGCTGCCTTTTTATTATTCATTTGTGGGACATCGGCGTCACTGACTGAGCAGTGTTTGTTGCCCATTCTTAGTTGCCCTTGAGAAGATGTTGTTAGGCCATTTCAGAGGGCAGTTAGTTTAGCGTCAACCACATTGCTGTGATTCTGAACTCACACGTAAGCCAGACCAAGTAGGGACAGCAGATTTCCTTCTCTAAAGGACATTAGTGAATGAGGTGCGTTTTTCCAACAATTGACAATGGTTTTATGATTATCAATAGATTCTTTATTGCAGATTTTTTCATTGTATTCAAATTCCACTATCTGCTATGACGTGATTCGAAGATACAGAACATGAGCTGAGTTTCTGGATCACTAGTCTAGTGATATTACTAATAGGCTGTCACCTCATACTAATCATTTATTGTTTTCTAAAGAGATAATGTGTCAGATAAGTGATTTGCTAGAAATGGCCTAAGAGGCAAGGTTATCATTCCTTATCAAGTTCTAGAAAAATCATGTATTTTTCCAACTACATTTTGCAATATTCTAAATTCTGCCACTGGGTTAGTTGATAGTCCATTGTCGTCAATGAGGCCCTTGACATCATTAGTCATTTTGAGGCTAGATGCGATGTGTCCGAGGATGACAGATCAGGCTGAGGATCACGGAATGCTCTGGCACATATTGGGCAGACTTGTGAGAGCACTGCAGTTGCTGCACTGGTGGCTCTGGACTTAAGCACAAGCTGCGCAAGTTATGCTTCAGCAATTCCCCTTGCTTCGTAAGCTTGACAGCCCTCGTGGATGAGGCAGCGTCAGATAGGGTGGTTTTGTGCCAGTGTTTCCCAGGTGATCGTGTCTATGTCAAGCAACTTCAGGGAGGCCTTGAGTGTGTCTTTGTAACATTTCTTCTGCCCTCCATGCAAGCGTCTTCCAGTAGAGTGTTCCCCAAAAGGGAGCAGCTTGGTTAGGGCTCACCTGGCATATGGATGACATGATCTGCCCATTGGGTCTGTGATCTCATCAGCAGTGTGCGATCAATGGTAGACTTGCTCTAGAGAGAACTTCAATGTCTGGTACTTTGTCTTGCCATCTAATGCATAGTATTCTGCAAAGACAAGTCATGTGGAAATGATTGAATTAGGAATGTCATATTATAAACCATGTTTTTCCTTGAGCAACTGATACAATTGTAACTCACCAGCTCACTTGCAAAGCACCATATCTAAGGCATAAGTCAGAAGTATAATGGAATGTTCTCTACTTGCCTGAATGAGTGCAGCTCCAACAACACTCCCAGAAGCTTGACATCATCCAGGACAAACAGGGAGTTGTGTGTACCATCAACAAGATGCACGGCAGAAACTCACCAAAGTTCCTCAGACAGCATCTGCCAAACCCACAATCATTACCATCTAGAAGGACAAGAGCAACAGGTACCTAGAAACATCATGTCCAAGTCACACACCATTCTCACTTGGAAATATATCACTGGGTCAAAATCCTGGAATTCCCTCCCTAACAGCACTGTGGGTGTACCTGTACACCAGGGATTGCAGCGATTTAAGAAAGCAGCTCACCACTATCTTTTCAGGGGCAACTAGGGCAATAAATGTTAGTCTAACCAGCCATGCCCACATTCCATAAAAGTAATTTTAAAAATATGCATTTCTAGTGCAACTGAACCCTATTTTAATTAATATTGTGGTAATGTGTTTACTAACTCAGTGCTGTGCTGTTTGTTTACGTCAGTGCAATATTGGTGGTGCCAGAAAGACCCCAGTTAGTCTCTTTAGAGTGTGTGTGTGTGTATGTATGTGTGTCCACATTGATGTCTTCCTCAGATCTGATGATGTGATTGAGGGAGATATCCTGTTGTAAAGGCTCCCTCTACAGGTTTGTCTGGTTACTTTCAGGAGCAATTTATTGGAAACATAAAGCAGTTGTCTACTTCTGATGAACAGTGTCATCATTACCCTTTCTTCACCTTCAAAACAAGGTTTGCAAAACAGGCAAGATAATACTGTCAGTCGAACACAAACTAACAAATATAACAATGACTACCTGCATTTATAAGAACAAAACAGCACGGGAAACAGGCCCTTTGGCCCAACGAGCCCGTGCCGCCACCCCGATGTTCCCACCTCTACCCGCGATCCCTGGTTATATAGCATCTTTAATGTGGTGAAATGTCCTGAACAACTTTGGATGAACATTATCAAACAAAATTCGAACACATAATCGATTTTAGGACAGGACACCAAATACTTGGTTAGGTTTAATGAGTGTCTTCAAGCAGGAAAGAGAGATTAAAAAAAAACATTTTGTTTGTGCCTTGCTTGACCACAGGACACCCCAAACCATTTACCAATGGAGTACTTTTGAAGTGTTGCTTGTGGTGTAATTTAGGAAAGGTAGCAGCAAATTTGTGCATGTCAAACAATGTGATAATAATCTATTAATCTGTTTTTATGATATTGACTCAAGGATAAATACTGGCCAGGACACACAGGATAAATTCCCTGCTTTTCTCCAAGTATGCCATAGGATCTTTAACACCCACTTGAGAAGTGTAATGCGGTTTTGTTACAACATCATAACTGAAGGACAGCATCTTGGATTCTGCAGTGCTCCTTGTATATGACACTGGAATATCAACCTGGATCATTTGTGCCAAGTCCTAAAATGGGACTGAAATCTGTGAGACAAGGATGCTCCCAGCCTGGCCATAGGCAGAGATGCAAAAGAAGGCATAGAAAGGAATTTCCAGTGAATAAAATCAAGACAATTCAGCAAGAGAACAGAATTGGAGAAGCACAGAGATCCCAAAGAATTTTAGGGCTGGAGGAGGTTACAGAGAAAGGCAGGTGCAAGGCCTGGTTTGAAAAGAAGATTGGTGGGGCTAAGAATAGATCTTTCAAAGGTAACAGTGCAGGAAGGAAAACCATTGTAGGCAGTTCTCTGGTTTTGACTTACTGGTTAGATAGGAATCAGCCAACGGCAGTCCAACCCAGATGGGCAAAAAGGAGAGGATTTGGAAACAATAAACACATGGAGTTCTTGCTGGTGGTGGTGTGTTATGGCTCATAGGGTCCGAGTTGCTGTGCCAATGTGCAATTTTATATACATACTGTAGCTTGGAACTTTGGATAATGATGGTAGAAATTCCAACTTTCTTTCCATCACTCAGAATCTCTCCTTCCTTCCCATCTGCCACTGACATTGACACTTGTTGGAGGGATTTGCAGGTTCATAGTTAATCTGTTTGATCGCACTATGACTACACCTTCATTTTCATCAAATTCTGGGGCAGGACTTGAACTCAATTTTTCTGATTCAGAGGCAAGGAATCACCCCATCAAGCTGCACCACATGATCTCCCATTGAATGGTTACAGGCTTCAAAAACTCTGACCCTTCTGCCATTTACATTATTTTTATCCAAGTTATTATTATTATTTGTAGGATAATTGAAAGCCGTGTTATAACAATGCACCCCTCAGCAAATGTGGCCCTTTCTTTCCTTCCCAATCATTGGTGGTCAATGGAATGTATCCAGTGACACCTCCACTGTTTCTGAGCACTAACCAAACAGATTATGTTTTTGACTGCTCCCAGATACTCACTTTCTCCAGCACTGTAATATTCACCTTACCCAATATTGGAACCACAACCTACGTCAACCTTCTCCCACTTTCCTTCACCTCTAGCTTTCTAGAACATCTTATATCCAGGAATATTTCGTAACCTGGTGATATATTTCCATGAGTTCATTAGTTCATGCCACTAGGAGCATTGCTACCTTTGATGTCCTGCCTATTAACTTCTTTCTTAGTTGCCTACAATTTGCCTGTAGACCCTCATCCCTCTTTCTATCTATGCCATTGGAGGAAAAGTGAGTCATGACCTCTGGCTGTTCATTCCTCCCCCCGACAATATTCTGTTGCCGCTTAATGATATCCTGTACCCTGGCACCAAGGAGACAACATGACATTCTGGCATCACTTCTGCGTTTGCAGAAATGTCTGTTTATTCTTCTACCAATCTTCCTCCTCCAATTTCTGCACAATTGAGCTACCATTATGCTGTGGATGTTGCTCCAGCTATCCTATCCTAGTGAGCAAGTAGAGGCGTTGGTGGCCTTTCTTAACCATAGTGTTAGCATGGAGGGACCAGTTCAGGTTATTGATGATCTGGAAACCTAAAACTTTAAAGCTCTCAATCATTCCTACTTCATCCCCATTAATGTAGAGCGGGGCATATCCTCCAGTACTCTTCTTGAAATCGATGGCTATCTCCTTCATTTTGTTGACATTGAGAGAGAGATTATTGTTGTTGTACCAGTTCACCAGATTCTCTATTTCTTTGCTGTACTTCATCTTGTCATTGTTTGAGATCTGACCTACTACAGTGGTGTCATTAGCAAACTTGAAAATCAAGTTGGAGGGGAATTTGGCCACACAGTCATAGGTATATAAGGAGTATAGTAAAGATGAGGGCACAGCGTTATGGGGCATTGGTGTTGAGGATGATGGTACAGGAGGTGTTGTTGCCTATCCTTACAGATTGCAGTCTCTGGTTAGAAAGTTCAGGATTCGGTCACAGCGTGAGGAACCGAGCCCCAGCCAAGGAATTTGGAGATGTGTTTTGTAGGAATAATGTGTCGAAGACTGAGTTGTGGTTGAATAATAGGAGTCTGAAATAGGTGCCTTTGTTATCTAGGTGTTCCAGGGTTGAGTGCAGCGTCAGGGAAATGGTCTCTGCAGTGGATCTGTTGCTGTGGTAAGCAAACTGTGTTTATCTAGGCAGTCTGGGAGGCTGGATTCGATTCGGATTGTGGCTAATCTTTCGAAACACTTCATAATGAAATGCTTTGAAAGATCAGTCACTCAGAGTGCAACTTACAGTGCACAGTACAACAGTGCTATACCACTCCTTGTCCTATCCCTACTAACAAAATTAATTGCATGAGACATGATTTCTGAATCTCACTAAGAAATCAAATCAAATCTTTTAATTTTGTATGTCATCAGCTTACTTGTGCAGCAGTTTGCAAACTGGGGTCTAAGGATGGTAGATCAGTGAGTTGAATGTCTGGGAAGTGGAAGTCCACCTGCCAGCTAGTTAATAGACTTTACTGTCAGAGGTCAACTGAGGAATTCCAGTCAATTTCCAGACCTCTGAGACATTAGGGAACAGAGTCACCCTCTATGGAGCAGCTTAAAGGTAGCCTGGACTCAAAGGGCTTTTCTAATTTTAAGAAATTAGAACGAGGATGCTTCCATTTAGCAGCACTCTCTCGATATGTGTCAATATGTGCAATCTTCTTGGAGATCCTCTCCATTTGGATCCGGCAGTATGCGGTGTCGATAGTAGTCATGATGTAGAAATGCTGGGTAGACTGGGGTAAACTCAGTAAGAGGTCTACAACACCAATTTTAAATCCAACCGATTTATCGACACAGACATCAATTTTCTACAGAGATGCAAGAAAGCAGACAGGATACCAAAGGGACTACAAATTACGAACCCACTCAGGTCAGCAATCTGTAAACTGTCTGTGCTGATATGTGTGCTTTTGCAGACCAGAACATCTCATTCGCCTGATGAAGGCTACAAAGGCTGAAAGCTTGCAAAGTTACTATCAAATAAATCGGTTGGATTTAAAATTGGTGTTGTCAGACCTCTTACTGAGTTTACCCCAGTCCAATGCCGGCATCTCTACATCATTCTATCTGACAGCCAGTTTTCAATCCATGCTAACACACTTCCTACAATTAGGAGAAGCGATGGCCTAGTGGTATTAGCACTAGACTATTACTCCAGAAACCCAGCTATTCTTCAGGGGACCTGGGTTCAAATCCTGCCATGGCAATGGTGGAATTTAAATTCAATTAAAAAAAAACTGATTTAAGAATCTACAAATGACCAAAAACCATTATTGATTGTTGGAAAAATCATCTGTTCACTAATGTCCTTCCCTGGTCTGCCCTTCATGTGACTCCAGAGCCACAACAAAATGGTTGACTCTCAACTACCCTCAGGCAACTAGAGATGGGCACTAAATGCTAACCAATCAGTGATGCCCATATCTCAAATGAATTTTCAAAAATTCCATGGGCTTTTACTTTATGCAACAGCCTCTTATGCAATATCTTGTCAAATGCCTTTTGGTAATCTAAATACACTATATCTATAGGTTTCCTCTCTATCTATTCTCTCATCTTTCAATTGTACACTTTAATAGTCTTTTGGTCTCAACATTGAGTTCAATGATTTCAGATCACAAAATAATTTTTTTGCACAGCAGACAAGGGTAATTTTGCTGTCCTTTCATTGTGGCATAGTGATGAGCACTGCTGACTCACCGCACCAGGCACCCAGATTCAATTCTGGTCTTGAGTGGCTGTCTGGAGTTTGCATATTCTCCCTGTGTCTGCATGGGTTTCCTCTGGAAGCTCTGGTTTCTTCCCACAGTCCAAAGATGTGCAGATTTGGTTGATTGGCCATGCTAAATTGTCCTTTAGCATCCCAAGATACATAGGTTAGGGGAATTAGCAAGGTAAATTTAGCAAGGTTAAAAGTGTGAGGTAATGCACTATGGCAGAAATAATAAATGTGTAGAGTATAGGGCAAATGGTAGGATTCTTAGCAGTCTAGATGAAAAGAGGGATCTTGGTGTGTATGTGCATAGATCCCTGAAAGTAGGCAGTCAAGTCGAGAAGGTTGTTAAGAAGGCATATGGAGTCTTAGCTTTTATTGGTAGGGGGATTGAATTTCGGAGCCGCAACGTCATGTTGCAACTGTACAAAACTCTAGTGCGGCCGCACTTGGAGTATTGTGTGCAGTTCTGGTCCCCACATTATAAGAAAGATGTGGAGGCATTGGAGAGGGTACAGAGGAGGTTTACCAGGATGTTGCCTGGTATGGAGGGCAGGTCTTATGAAGAGAGGCTGAGGATTTGAGGTTGTTTTCGTTAGAAAGGAGGCGGCTAAGAGGGGACCTTATCGAAACATATAAGATGATTAGAGGTTTAGATAGGGTGGACAGTGATAGCCTTTTTCCTAGGATGGAGAAAGCTAGCACGAGGGGACACAGCTTTAAATTAAGGGGTGATAGTTATAGGACGGATATCAGAGGTAGGTTCTTTACCCAAAGGGTGGTTCGGGAGTGGAATGCCCTGCCTGCAGCAGTTGTAGATGCGCCAAGTTTGGTGGCGTTTAAGAGGTTAGTTGATAAGTATATGGAAGAGAAGGGAATGGTTTAGTTTGGAGGGGCATTGCTTTTTATATTGGTCGGCGCAACATCGAAGGCCGAAGGGCCTGTTCTGTGCTGTAATGTTCTATGTTCTAAATATGTGGGGTTATGAGGCAAGCCTTGCGTGGCACAGTGGTTTACACTGCTGTCTCATAGAACCAGAGACCTGGATTCAATTCCTGGCTTGGGTCATTGTTTGTGTGGAGTTTGCAAGTCCTCACCGTGTATGCTTGGGTTTTCTTCAGGTGCTCTGGTTTCCTCGTACAATCCAAAGATGCGTGGGTTAGGTTGATTGACGATACTTAAATTGTTCCTTAGTGTCATGGAGATTAGCAGGGTAAATGCATGAGGTAACAGGGATAGAGCCTGAGTGGGATTGTTGTTGGTACTAGCTTGATGGGCCAAATGACCTCTTTCTGCACTGTAGGGATTCTGTGATTCTAAGCCTGGGTAAGAGTTGGTGCAGACTTGATGGACAATTGACCTCCTTATGTTTTGAAAGGATTCTATGATTTACACCTCCTCTAGACCCACATTTTATTTATTTTCTTATTATATTGCCAATATCTTTTGTCTTTCTTTCTCATTCCTTTCACCAAGTAGTCACTGCTGCCTCTCACCTTATTGACTTTCCTTTTTGATATTGCCCTCCTTCCCCATTTCCTGTTTAAAATCTCTGACATTTCTAACTTTTTCTAGTTCTGATGAATGTTTGACCCGAAAAGTAAACCCTCGCTCCAACAATTCTGAGCAGTTTTGGCCATTTTCTGTTTTTATTTCAGATTTCCAAAATCCACAATTTGCTTTGGCTAGCTAATAACATCAGCCTGCAAATTTACAAAAATAAAAACACCTATATAGATTTGATGAACAACCTTTTTTTTGTAAATGATAAGATAATAAATGTGTAATATTAACATGTATCTACAGTCGATCTCTGCCTTGGGCTGAGCTAAAGGAGCAATGGGAAGATTAGTTTATACTGAGTCAGTGTGTAATCTCTCCCTCTGGAATGTGCATTTCAATGTATCCATTCACCACGGTGGAAGAACCGATTTTACCATTTTGATTCTAAGTGCTGGGCAGACTTGAAACTGACTTTTCGACCTGTTCTCTGGCACCCCCATATTCACTCTGCCTGAAAAAAATATCAGCGATTCTGAATTGCATTGCAGAAGCCTTTGGACAGGTCTTACCGCGCCAACACCCTGCAGCTCCAATTGGAGCCTTCAATTGCACATGTGCAATAAAATAATGGAAAATCTCCCCCTGTCACATCACTCCCAGGCTAGATAATGCCTCTCCCAGCCCCACAGACATTACTCCATCCCCACAACATTATTGTCCCCTTATCTCTGCACACCCGACTACCCAAACAGACTGTGGCCTCCTGCCCCTCTTCTCCCTTACCAATCCCCCCCACCTCATCCACTATCACCAGTGATCTGAGTCAGAGAGCTGCCGGAAGCTGTGAACTTACCTGCTCAGAAGTTGGAGCTCTCAAATCAGACCTTTGCGGACCATGTATGTTTTGTGCTGAATGTGGAATCTGGATAGGCAAACGCAGTGGTAAAGGGAGAATTGCTGGTGAAGTTGGGTGTCCAGCTCACTAATTCAAAACATCGTGCTCGTTTCAGGCACGGTCCCATTCGCCATTATTTCCAGCCATTGGTAAAGAGGACAGTAGCAGAGCCCGATCGTGCTACTTGCCTTTCACCCGACTTTATCAAGATTTCAGGCCCGAAAATAGGCACAACTTGACAGTAAAATTGAGCCCATCATGTTTGTCTCATCACTGATAATTTGGCAAAGCAAGCGGCATGGAGACCAGTTGCATATATGGATTCTGAAACAGTCTCACTCTCCCTCTTTTTCTGCCATTTTCTGGGCTCAAAATAAAATTTCTCCCTGTTTGTGTGTGCAGCCGTTCTGATTTTGTTTCATTTCTATATTAGCTCTTCTGTTTACTGTTGGTGTACAAAAACAGAAAATTATTGGAAAATCTCCATTTCTACCATTTTCTGTTTTTGTTTCAGATTCCAGTGTTCGCATCCTGTACTCACTGTGTTAGGGGTCTTTCAGTCAGTGGACTGTCGACAGAGAGCCTTTGGGACACAAGGTGTACATCAACTGGGAATAAATGTGCTTAATGTGAAAAACATTTGCATCTTTCATATCTAAGAACAGATGTACAAAGTCCTGTCTTCAGTGTATATAGCCTGGGAAGGGCTATTTAGAGGGTTTTCACTTTATGGTGGTGATGGATCCAGTTTATTTTTCTTGGAGGTCTTTCTCCTGATTATTCCCACATACCAACCTTTACTCTTCTTCTCTAATATTTAATGTTCATCTCTCATTCCAAACAGGCCACCAGAGTATTAAAGTGGCCATGATTTGAGCATCGTGATGAGGTCAGAAACTGCGTTTTCTCAGTCGAGTAACTCATTTCACGATTCCCCAAAGCAAGGATTCAGAAGAGATTTCATGCTGTATCTTTATTAAATGAGATGCACTACTATTTTTAGTCAATATATTCATTGTAAGTATATTTGATGAACTCCAACTCTTTTGTATCACGTATTTCAATGCAATGAAAATTGAAAAAATGATTGTGATCAACTTCTATTGGAATTTAAATCTTTTGCAGACACACTCAAATACATCAAAGTAAAGGTATTAGCATCTCATCCTGGTCAATTAGAGATGGTGGGCAGGATGATGGATACAAAAGAGGAAAATTTTCATGTTAAAGAGACCATGGCATAACATTGTCAAATCCCAATCCCTACACTCCAACCTGCTCATCATTCTACTGCACAGCTCAGATCAACATACTGGCAGCTTCACTCATATCTCTAATTGAACATACAAACTCTCAGTCACATCTTGCATATTGTCCCCTTGCACCCATGTCTCATAGTCACCCTCTACAGATGGAGCTCTTTTCTCCATTCCATTAAGAGTACTCTCTGCCTTCTCTCATTACAAGTGCACACAACTTGGGAGAGGTTGGGGGAGGGGAATATTTGTGTGAAATGGGGAAAGATCTGGCCCTTGCTGCTGTCCACACGTTTCACTAGGAAGGAGATCTTGTTCTAGGAGGCCATGGCTGTGGGTAGCAACATGCAGTGACTGCCTAAGCCTCTTGGGGCACTGATTTTCAGACATGGGGAATTTTCCCATCCCATCCGCCGCAGAAATTGTGGCAGGGAAATAGGGGGGCAGACCATGCAAAAGTCCACTGACCTTGGGTGGGATTTTCCAGTTCTGGGATGAGCGCAGCTGGAACATTGAGTGAGTTGGTGGTCTGCCTGTAGATCCTGGATCTCGGAAAAACTTAACCAAAGATTCTAGTGCAGGACATCCAAATTGTTCTCCTACAAAGAGGCAGGGGTAAAGTGATGTTGGCCTGGGAGAGAGATAATGACAATACAAGAGATGAGAAAAAGTAAACTGGTACAGGCAAAAAGGTAAATAATAACCAGGAAAAAGAAGATAATAAATGAATAACATACATGTAAGGCGATAAATAATAGGACGTCTTGAGATCCTGTTGCCAACAATTCTCACACTGTGTGGGAACTCCAGACAATTGATAAATATTGGATAGTCCTGTGCATAGGAAGTCCTAGCTACTGAAGCTCAAGTTTCTGAACTTAAGGAGTAGTTAGAGTCACTGCAGGACTTCTAGGTGACTGGAATCTCCTTGGAGAGCATGTTCCAGGAAGTGACCATCCCATAGCTGATAATGGGTGGCCAGCTGATCGAGTAGGAAGAGGCAAGTAGCTCAGGAATCTCCAGAAATGACACACTTAAATTCAGTGTGTTCTCAATCAGAGGCTCTTACTGAACTGAACAGAAATGGCAGCCTCCAGTCAGCTTAGCTTATGGCAGAATCACATGACCAAGGCATGTCAAATGTGGACCTGGTACAATTCATACTCCAAACATCTCATATGAAAGATACAAACATCCCAGGAACAAAAAACATGTTTGCACACATGCTTCTGTGTATCAGAGTTATATAGGTTACCCACTATACACCCAATGTTCCCTGAGTCCACCTGGGTGAAGTTCTTTGTTTAGGGGGTGTCGTTCATGTTGCCCTTATTGCTTTGATGACTGTCTTTGTCCCATTGGGATTGTTGGGGCTTGTGGACCTCTGGGATTATTGATGGTTCTGTTTTCAATGCAGCTGGTGTGATCCCTTCTCTCCAATTGCAGGGAAGGAGCAGCTTTGCTAGTTGATTATATATGCCTGTGGTTGCGACAGCATATCTGGTTCAGTTTTTCAACAGCTATTTTGAATTCCCAACTGTGAAATTAGGGGTCAGTCTTTGCCCATGTAACCTTTGTGCCATCTCTGAATATTTAATGAATATTTTCAGCTCCCAAAAGTGCTGAATTGACAGGGAAATCTAGATCGCAACTGTTGTCTCAATTCAGCTTCTCACTCGAATCTCCCCACTCTGTGCACTGCAGAGGTCCTCAGTCTTGAATATCATTAAAATTTAGGGATGGGGCCTATTTATGCCACATATCCTGAAATCAACAAGATGATCAGACTCCCACACATGTGCACATCACAGGGAGATCGCTGAAAAGACCTCCCAGCATCCAGATCACTATGCTCAAAGCCTGATAGACATCGCTGGCTTCATTGCTGGCCCCCACACACACATTGTAGATCTTATTGCTGGCCCTCACAAACCTTACCCCGCTACACACAATCCAGACTCATCCTCCACAACACTTGGGACAGGTAGAACCTCAAAATTAGTGGCACTTGGTATAGGGATCTACATACACACAGCTTGATGCAGCTGCCCACAAAAGTGGCCATCGGACGAGGGTGGCATTGAGAACATTTTTCCCTCCACTCTTCAGAGATTTATGCATCGCTTCCCTCCGACACAATCCATCTTGGATCTCCAAATAGATTTGAAGATGGCCTGCGAGACTGCTGCTGCGCAGAGTTTGGGGATAGGCCAGACCTGCACAACATACAGCAAAACAGAGAGTACCTCACACCGGATGACTAGGTTTTTGCTGGTGATACAGAGGGAGCGTTGCCCCCAGAAGCCCAATTTCTGCCTTACTTTGGTGATGTGCTCTTCCTAGCTTTTGGCACATGCTCCCACTGCTCCATCCATATTCCCAGCACCTTTCTTTTGGCAAGGCAGACATCCAACATGCATAGGCCAGGTTCTATCAAAAGCCTGAGGCCTTCCATTTGACAATGGCCACATTTGAGTAAGGTGGAGTCTTTCAGCAAAAGGAAGGGGAAATTATGCAGATTTTTGCGGCCTCAGTTATTTATTAGTAAGAAACAGTTCCATCGCTTTTTTTTTAAATCTTCTTTAAATTAACGATGAATCTACAACAACATAGTGTCTTACCTGAGCAGCCAGTGCTCATCAAAATCTTGGCATAGACAATACTTCTGCATATTTAATTAGGAACCAGGTTTCAATTCCTGTCAATATAAGGGATAAAAAGCTTTTATCTCAATCAGCAAGAGAAATTTTCTTCTCGGTTACAGTCATGTGATTTATTAAAGCTCCTGGTGTTACCATGGTTCTGAGAAATAATGTATAAACATGAATTGGGTCCTAGCCAAAACTGCCTTCAATAGCTTATGCTGCAAAATGCAGCTGGATGGTTACACAGCTGGTAAGACCTAATTCTGGTCTGAGATACCAAATATCAATATTCTCCACATATTTAAGATACAGTTTCAGCCTTCTCTTGTTCCCCTGTCCTGGATCTTCCAGCATCATCTCCATTCTCCCCACTGTGGTTCTTCCTCAGTTTGCGAACACCTGCTATACTGGATGGCAGTCTATTCTGCAAATGTATAAAAAGTGGTTCCTGTTAATTCATCCTGAACCTCATTGGTGGAGTAGGAAATCAAATGCCAATGGTTTACTTAATACCATATCTATTTACAGAATGCAATATTTCGCATATCTGCTTCCTTCCTGACCAACACATATTGTCTCAGATGCTTCCCTTTATATCATTCCATTCTATTTGTGCTCTGCTTTAAGACAGGTTCTTGGCTCATTTTCTGTTGATGCTTCATGCTGGGCTGTTTTTCTTGGCAGTGTTCTTTGTCAGTGATGGTTTGCCATTGTATACCACTCTCAGGGACATGGTTAGGAAAGGGGTCCCAAGCCTACCTCAGCCGGTGCAAGAATTGAACCCTGTTGACACTAATCAGAACTTAATGTTGGCCAGCTAGCCAACTGAGTTAACAAATCTCCATAAACAGCAATTGCTGGACTCGAATCCTCAAAACCTGTGATAACATCATGATTCACTCTGAAGTCAGACTCCACATTCAGTAGGCCATGCGGCCACCAAAGTCTCTCTTTATATTCCTTTAAAAACAAAATTTAACTAATAAACAAACTAACACCACCTTAAGGGAATGGTGTAACAAAAGTCAAAACTTTAAAGGGAACTTAATATATCACATTATATTGTTTCTGGAGCTGATGATGCACTTCAGACCCTGTGGCACTCACTGGTCCGGAAGGCCTCGAATCCAGTTGCAAACACACTTGCTCCTTCTCCAGGGACACCTTTAAAGTGTCTATAATTATTGGATATGTTGTTTTGCAATGGTTTATTTAAGAGGTTTTTTATGAATAAAGTATATTTTTGAAATAAAAAAAAATGCCCACAAATACATTTATAGACTTGGAGTAACTGTCAGTTTACTCCAACCCTTACCTGGGAGATGAGTTAACCACTGGTTTAAATTTCCTGGTACTTCCTCATTTCCCAAATGAATTTTGGAAAAGTCACTGTCATAGTTTTCTCCCTTATCTTCCCTCTGCTTCATGACTAACAAAGCCTCAAGCTTGTTCTCCTCCATATAGTAACACTTGAGAATGTATTGAGTTTCTAGTGTTGGGTCTGTGGTCTAATATGGTTGGTTTAATCTTGGGTCACCCTGCTATCATCCTCAGTTAACCTACTAAAGATGGTGTCAGATATCCCTCCCTGCTTAACAACAGAGCCAGCCATGGTGTCACTGCTCTGGCTGCTGCTGTTATCCCCTGGTAGGCCATCTCCCCCAACAGTATTCAAAACAGTATACTTGTTAGAAAGAGGGATGACCACAGGGGATTCCTGCACTGACTGCCTGCCCCTCCTAGAGATCACCTACCTATCTGCCTGCATCTTGGCTGTGACCACATCTCTAAAGCTCCTATCTATGATGTTTTTTGCCATTTCAATGCTCCTAAGTCCATCCAGCTGCTGCTCCAACCTATCCGTGCGATCTGTAAGGAGCTGCAATTGGATACACTTACTGCAGACACAGTCGTCCGAAATGCTGGAAACGACACAGATTTTCCACATCTCACAAGTGCAGCACTTAACCCCATTGACGTTTTGAGCACCAATTATATTATTTAAGAAAATTTATAAAACTCTTACCTTCACTTTTACCTGCTCACAAAGGCCTTTTTTTTGGTCAGAGGAGGAGAGAGATAGGGAAACGCTAATGTAGTATTTCAGGCTTACTGCTCCTTAACACCAGATCTTCCGCTTCCCACTTTTGGTAGATGTTGCTGGTCCAACTCTTCTAGAATGTACCAACCAGAATGTACCCTCAGTCAACTCTACTAGATGTCACTATCAGATAGACTGGAACATTTTTCTCTGGAGTGTAAGAGGCTGAGAGGTGATCTTGTAGAGGTCAATAAAATAATGAGGAGCATAAATCAGCTATAGTTAATATTTTTCCCAAAGGCAGGGAAGTCTAAATCTAGGTTTAAGGTGAGAGGGGAGAGACATAAAATGGTGCAGTGGGGCACTTTTTTCACACAGAAGATGATGAGTGGTAGGTTGCCAGAGGTAGTAGTAGAGGCATGTACAATTTTGTCTTTTACATGGGTAAGATGATATTAGAGGGACATGGGCCAAATGTGGGCAACTGTGACTAGCTTAGGTGTTTAAAAAAAAAGGCATCATGGACAAGTTGGGCCAAAGAGGCTGTTTCCATGCTGTAAACCTCAATGACTCTATGATCCTAAAAGGATGGCTGCTACAAGTCACATGACAACATGATTGGTCTGTTCTAGGAGCTACCATCAGGAGTTATAGAAACAAAAGAATTCTTCACTTAGCCTTTGGAATCTCACATCTTATTGTAATCAACAAAAGCAGGGGAATTGAAGAAGAACTGGCACTTCCAAACAGAATCATCACCAAAGTGAGAACAAAACTCATACTGAAACAGATTCTATTAGTATTTTGTTTCTGTCCTCAGGAAGAATAATGGAATTCTGGCCAAAAGCACAGAAACTGATTGTTACAACATGTCACATGATCCAAACCTGACCTTTTTGGACGTTTTCACATTGCGTCTTTTGCTTCACAAGCAGTCTGCTGTTTAACATCCAACCGATAAACCTCCAAGCAGAACAAAATCCTGTTCCTTAGCCTGTCTCTGCTGTAAGATTTCCTATTATTTTTTACAAAACCACCCCATGTAGTGTTTACATGCCTACTTATTCTTGTGATATTATCAACTGTATTGTGAATTTTACAACTTCAGTAAGTCTTCAGATCCATGAAGAGTTTTTAATCTATGAGGGTTGGATTTCTTTTCACGTTGCAGAAACCCAACAATTATAATTGTATTGAAGCACTCTGTGAGTGGAACATGCTGTAAGAACAAATATTGAATTTAATTGCAATTTTTGTAATGTTTAATTTGTAATGTATTTTTACAAATTTTATGAAAAAGTATATTTTTGGGTAAAAGAAAAGTGGGAGAGTTTAATGGGAATTAAAATGTTATTCTAATTGCATGAATGTGCAGTTGAATCTTTTTCCCATGATAATGGGATTGTTGAATACATGGGCTTCAGCCTAAATTGTATATTGAGGATAGAACATCAATATTTTACTGAATTTCACATCCTTTACCAGTGGACTATGTCATTTGTTGAACCCTTCTGTTAGGATTATTGAGTGTAAGATTCTCTGAACAGCTGATTAGATGTTGGCAATGGGATCACTGGGTTATTCGGATAACTATAGTTTAGAAAGACTAAGACTGGAATTTTATTGCCCCGTCCGCATTGGATGGGGGTGGACAAGGCTCACAAAATACAATTCTCCGTTGATCTCAGCGGGATTTTGTGTGCCTCGCCTGAGCAAGGTCATAAAATCTCACCCACAGTGTTCATTTTAAGTATTTACACTGGCTCTTACATGAGGCCAATCCAGGAAGTAATGATAACATTCTTAAAAACTAATTATTGGGCATTACACACGTGGCCAGTTTCTCCTCTCTGCAAGACGGGCCTTATCATCATCATGGATACCACCATCACACGAGAACACCACCCACCAGGTACACAGTACATACTCATGTTACTCGGCCAAACTTTGGAAAGGATGTCCCGAGGTGTGGTACACGGGCGAGACCATGCAGACGCTATGGTAACAGATGAACGGACACCGCGCAATGATTGTCAGGCAGGAGTGTTCTCTTCCAGTTGGGGAACTTCAGCAATCAAAGGCACTCAACCTCCAATCTAAGGATAAGCATTCTCCAAGGCAATCTTCAAGACATATGACAACACAGAATTGCCGAGCAGAAATTGATAGCAAGTTTCGCATGCGTGAGGACTGTTTCAACTGGAATCATGGGTTCATGTCACACAACATGTAACCCCCACCATTGATTATTTCTCTCTCCACTCACGCTATCTGTATCTTTAAAGACTTGATCAGCTGAAAAAACTCAAATTCTAACCATTATCTTGCCATTGTGTCTCTGTCCATTTATGCTGTGTTTGTGAAACCATCTCTCCATTCACCTGATGAAGGAACAGCATTCGAACACCTCATGATTCCAAATAAACCAAATGTTGGACTTTAACTTGGAATTACAAAATTTCTTTGTGGACTCACCTCAGTCCAATGCCAGCACTTCCACATCTTGAATGTCATTAGCAGGTTTGACAGCCAATTCACCAGTCTCCTGCCATTCACCTGATCTCCCAGCAGAAAATGGTACCTAATCAAAGGCCAGGTAATATAAGCAGAAGAGGTGGCTGTTGCCATGAATGCTCCAAGGCATTCCATCAAGAAGTGTAGCTGGACTTCTGGACACAGATGAGTGGGCTGGGATGGCAGTCAGGGAGTGGAGATCTCTGGTGAGGGAAGAGGGAAGTCGGCAGCATGGGCAAATATCATCCTAGATTATGAAGCTGTTTGGTGAATCTGTATCTCATATACTTCATGAATGCAAGTTGCTTTTGTTCTTATTTAAATAAGGCATCTTAATCACAGTTTAATTTTGCACACCATAATTTTAATGAAAACGTGTAATGGTACCTTTTTGTGATACGATTATTCTAAATCAATTAAATAACACTGCTCCTCAAAAAGTGAACATCTACAGTGCAAAGTATATTAATCAGTTATATAATATAACCTAATCAATAAGATGTAATTTATATCAAGTTTACTTAACACATTACTGAGGAAAGGTGGTTGTAATTTATTCCATTCATGTGATCTCTTGCTTTTACTGATTTCAAGGATAAAATTGGCTTGAGGACAAGATCTTGCCTACCAGTTGAATTAGTGGATTCAAGTATTTTAGACCTTACTGTGCTGCCGTTGGCCTTTATAAATCTTTTGAATACGATAACTCTTTTTTCCCAATTCACGGAGTAAACCTGTGGCAACTGCTGACAAACGAGTTGCCACTGGCCAACTTCTGATAATAAGTTCACCCTGGGCCACACGGAAACTGAAACTGTGGGCTGGATTTTCCCATCCCAACTGGAAGGATGGGGGAACGAGCTGTTGCGGGGGGGGGGGGGGGGGGTTCTGAGGCACTTTCAAATTGCTTTAAAAATGAGTTCAAGATTCCTAGTGGATACAACATACAGCAGCGCAGAATAACTTGCACACTAAGAGCCCGTATGCAGGTATCCTGACTGCATTAGTGGTCATTTCAGATCTTCCACAATTTTGTTGGAGTTGGGCCAATGATGAAAACCCAGGCCTGCATTTCTCATTAAGCCAGTATATCTATTCATCTTATAACCTCTGCATGAAATCTTGGTAGTTGTTGTGAGAGTTGGCCTGGAGTTTTCCAGACTTTGTATAGAAAGAGGGTAAAGTAAAATCCCAATACAACCATTTGTATGAAATATTTATGTTTTGGGTGAAGAGGGGATATAAAACTTTATTTTTTATTCACTGCAACTGATATCATTCTTTTGAATAAACTGATGCCGAGGAGGTCAGCACATTACTACAATGTACTAAATCTGTACTGTTTGTATCCATCATGATGGCAGCACTTCATCAGGAATTGGAAGCCCATGAACACCAGCCAAAGCATTTTTAATCATTTTCTCCAGTATTTTATCAGTGGTTTCAGCAGTAGCAGTTCCAGTATGGGGAGTTATGATGACATTTGGTAAGTGCAGTAAAGGATGGTCCCTTTAAAAAAGCATATGAAATTTATCACCAAAAATCTGCTGCATTTCTATAATTCCATTAATTTTTCAGATGATCATTTCTGGTAATTTGAAGTAGTGAATATGACAACATACCTTGGAAGTGGTTCTGGATCAGTTACATCCAGAGCTGCTGCACGAATAACTCCGTTCTGAAGAGCTTTCACCAAAGCATCTTGATCAATTACGCCACCTTGGGACATGAATAAAACACATTCTCAATTAGTTTGGACTCTACATTCTACTGAACTTAGGCTGTAAATCTGTTAAATCTTGCCTGCAAACTGGCAGTTACATATCTTTGAACAAAAATTTTTCTATCATTGTGCTAATCCAACTACAATCATGAAGGTGTATCATGAAACAGATGTCTTTCAGTTGAGAAAATGTCTGCATCTCACTCACATTCTTAATGTCAAATTTCTTCAAGGATACTACAACTCAAAAATCTTTTAAATCTGTGGGGTGAAAATAAGTAATTGGTCCAGGTAATTACAATCTCCTGAGATCTTCTTGCGTTAGTGTCTATGATTTTTTTTATACTTGAGACAGCAGACTTAATATCTTACATGAAACATGGCACCTGGACCCAAGAATTGAAGTCTGACTTGAGCATACAACCTTTTATATATTACAGTGGTTTGGTCTTGCCTTCCTACATAATGTATAATTATAATGTGTTTTATTCTCCCCTGCTCTCTTTGTTAACAATATGCTGCCCATTGGTGAAATCATTGGATCAGATATACTGATGATATCCAATTTATCTTTTGATTTCCAGGTTATTAGTTGTTTCCTCAAATGATTGTTTACATGAACTTTTGATGAATCAGAAGTACTTACAATTTATTTTATCTGAAACTGAATTCACTTTCTTTGGATCATGCTAACATATATGTCTCTTCTCTTGAGTTCATGGAAGTTCCTGATTGCTGTTCAGGCTGATTCATATAATATAGAACCATAATTGTGAGCTCAGATTCTTTGCATTTTTTCCTGTAACCAAACTCATTTCTTCATTTTTTTTCTGCACTGTTTTGCCTCTGGTCCATGTGTTTACCACCACACAATTTGAATTTTAGTTGCCCTCCAAGCTAGCCTTCATCTTCTTTAAATTATAACTCATGAAGAATGCTGAAACAATCAGCATCTTTAGTCAATCGGTACAGTGGTGAGCATTGCTGCTTCACAGCACCAGGGACCCGGGTACCTTTTCTGGCTTGGGTCACTGTGCGGAGTTTGCATGTTCTCTCCATGTCTTCTTGGGTTTCCTCCAGATGCTCCAGTGTTCTCCCACATTCTGAAAGAAGTGCTGGTTAGATGCAATGTTCATGCTAAATTCCCTCTCTGTATACTGAAATGGGCACCAGGATAGGGATTTTCACACTGACTTCATTGCAGTGTTTTTAATGAGCCTCCTTGTGACATAAATAAATAAATCGTTCATCAACTCACTACTTACCGAGCTCTGCTGTGCTTCTTCGAATCAATTTCAAAATCCTTATTCTTATTGCAAAACACCATTACATCCTGTTCACCAAAACTCTCTTCACCCTGTCTGTACTTGAACTTTTTGCTCCTCCAGTACTTCTCTATTCCTTGTCCCTTCATGGTCAAAAGCTCTTTCAGGCACCGTGCCATTTTTCTGAAACACCCTCCAAAGTTCAGAGTCACAGAATGGTTACAATGCAAAAGGAGGCTATTTGACCCAGCATGTCTGCACTGGCTCTTCAAATGAGAAGCTCACTTTGTTCCATTCCATTACCTTCTCCCATAATCCTGCACATTTTTCTTTTTCAGATAAGAGTCTAATTCTTTTGAATGCTTCAACTGAGCCTACCTCTACCACACCTACAGGCAAAGCATTCCTGATCTTCGCCACTGGTTGAATGAAAAGGTTTTTTTCCCACTATTTCTGGTTTTACTTATTACTTTAAAGTGGTGCCCTCTCGTTCTCAATCCTTTCATGAGTGGGAACATTTAACCGTACCTACTCTGTCCAAGTCCATCACAATTTTGTACATCTCTATCAAATTTGTCTTAGTTGCTTTTAAATATTTTCCACAAACTTTTCCAAGCACTACTTCTTTGGTCTCACCACATAATCCAATTTAGATCTGTTCTTTTATCTTCGTGAAGTACATGATTTATTACACACAACTGATTGGGTACATTTTATGCAAAACATTTATTATCACTCCATATCACTTCTGTGCAGCTAACGATAGTAACTTTAGGCAATGCTCCTTAGTCTTCTAACTTAATCAAGGTAACGTTAGGGGCTGTTACGATGGTCTTCCTGTTGTATTTAAAACCCATTGTTCATTTCAAATAGCCAAAGTAACAGATTGGTGTCAAGAGGATCTTTATTATAATTAGCTGCAGGATCCTGAATGTCCAGTCAGGGCAGTCAGAGTGAAAAATTCAGAAATACAAAAGCAATTAAAGACTTAGCTTTGATTATAAGTAGCATATACCCAATAACATAATATGATAGGAGTTGTCACTATCCAATCATAGATATAGTTACATCATGCATTCAGTTAAAATTTGTGCATGTTATATCATCAAGAAATGATAGCTATATCTCTGGTCAATGGTATCTCAACCTCTCTTTCCATTATTCCTGTTCTAATCGGCAGACATGAACTGCAGTTGCACATCATTTGTATAGATAGTCCTTGTGCCTTATCTGGGTTTACTTTAATCAAAATCTGTCATTTGCACAAAGCTTTCCCTATGTGATTAAGGTTCAGCTTGCAGCTTATATGATTTTTAAACGTGTGATTTTTAATCCTTTCACTGACCTCAGCAGCCTTCCATCTTTGCAATGGCTGTGTTTGATCGTGGAGAAATACATTAAAAACAACTGAAAAGCTCCAGGTCAGAGTTCATGATACTTATCTTAAGGACATTGAACAACAAATGTCTGTACTTAGAATTGTAACTTCTATTATGGCAACCATTTTGACGAAAAGCATGAACTAATCCAATAAAATTTCAAAACTATAACAACTCAAGACTTTAAATTGTGAAAAGGCACAGATTTTATTATTTAAAATTTATTTATTAGTGTCACAAGTAGGCTTACATTAACACTGCAATGAAGTTACTGTGAAAATCCTCTTGTTGCCACACTCCGGCCAGCATCTGTTTGGGTACACTGGGGAGAATTCAACTGTGGGAGGAGAGCTGAGCACCCACCGGAAATCCATACAGACACATGGAGAATGTGCAGATTTCGCATAGTGGCTCAAGTCAGGAATTGAACCTGGGTCCCTGCTGCTAGCGCTAACTGCCATGCATGTGTGGACATGTGGTCAGCTTTCACACACATCTGACTATATTCAGTAATATCTCTACATTAATTTTCTCAATTCCTCCACCTTGTCCACTACCACTAGTTGTCCTGTATTAGACTTGGATGTCTGACAATTTCCTCCTTTTCAACAATGGGAAGACTGAAACTATTGCCTTCAGCTCCAACTATCAATTCCATATTTTTGCCACTGGCTGAATTAGACTGTTCATAATATTTCCAGCCTATATGATCCTGTCCTGAACTTCTGATTCCATATCCTGTCCATTTTCCACTTTGTATCTTTGCTTGCCTCTCCTTCAGCCCATCTTCTACTGAAAGATTTACGCAGATCTTTATTACATCCAAAATCAACTATCCCAGTCTTTTGTGGATGGATTCCAATTCACCAGTCTCCTTAAACTTCATCTAAAATACTGCAGTCTCTTCTATCCTGAACAAAGTCCTGCTCAACCATTGTCCCTTTCCTTGCTATTTTACACTGGTTCCCAGTCCATTCTTATCCTTCATAAGAATCCATAAGAATCCCTACAGGAAAAGGAGGTCATCTGGCCCATTGAGTCAGCACCAACCACAATCCCACCCAGGCCCTAATTCCGTAATCCACGTAATTAACCTGTTAATCCCACTGAATTTAGTATGGCAAATCCATTCAATCTGCACATCTTGGAGTGTGGGAGGAAACCAGAGCACTTGGAAGAAAGCCATGCAGTCATGGGGATAATGCACAAACTCCGCACAGGCAGTGACCCAAGGCCAGAATTGAACTGGATCTCTAGCATTGTGAGGCACAGTGCTAATCACTGTGCCAGCGTGCCATCCATTCACAGCTTTGCCATGAAACATGAACTATGTAAACAGTTTTGTAGATGACAGCTAATGTTGCAAAGTAAGCATTAACAAGGTGTTTTCCTACCTCTGACGATATTGATGAGTGTGGCATTGGGTTTCATTAGACTAAGCTCTCTTTCCCCAATCAGTTTGTAGGTCTGTGGCGTCAGATTCATGACTAACATCACAAAGTCTGACTGCTGGAGGAGATCATCAATCTTCGCACAGTAACAGGCTCCGACCAGTCCCTCCTCTTCCTCAGTCCTAAAGACAGATCAGGCAAGTGATGCAATTAATATAAAGGAACTGAATTTTGAGTAGCTCCTTGACATTTTGGTTAATTTTTTGGTGAAGAACTCAGAAAAAATGGGGAGGGGAGCATTCAAATGGAGATTAAGTTAAAGTTACTTCCAAATTCAAATCATTTATTGACAATTTCCCTTGTCCCTTCGTCAACATATAAAATCATTGGGGTGCAGTAGTGTTAAATTGAATATATTTGGGATAATTGTGGGTAGTTCTGATCTCTTTATTACAAAAACAACATTGAGACAATGGAGGAAATGCAGTAAAGTGTCCAAAATCCAGATAGCAAGAAATGAGAGGATATAATCTTACGGCAGGATGGGAGGTTTTATAAAGTTTATTTATTTATTAATTACAAGTAAGGTTTACATTAACACTGTAATGAAGTTACTGTGAAATTCCCCTTGTCGCCACACTCCAGCGGCCAATGCACCTAACCTGCACAACTTCCAGACTGTGGGAGGAAACCGGAGCACCCATGTAGACACGGGGAAAACATGCAGACTCTACACAGACATTGACCCTTGAGACTATTTTGAAAGGAGATATGATAAGGGTTTCTAGAATTAGGAATGTGATCAATGTGCAGAAAGTATTCTCACTTGTGGGTGAATCCAGAACAAGAATGTGTAAATATAAAGCATTTATTAATAGATCAAGTAAAAAATTTAGGATGAATTCTTCATGCAAAGGCTGTGTGTGCGGAACTCACTGTCATGTAGTGGTTAAGCACAGGGGCTATGCTCTTGTGCAAGAAAATAATTAGATGGGAAGAGGCTGAGATGCAATATAACCCACTGGCATGGGAATCTGGGAAGAATAGCTTATTACTATATGTTGATTCTACCTATTGTATGATGCGGTACAATTTTAGAGAGGATGCAAGAACAGAGAGAGACTTGAGAGTATACATATTCAAACCATTGAAAGTGGCAGGAAAAATTGAGAAGGTTGTTGAAAATGCTTTAGATTGTCAGCTTTTCAAATAGAGGCACTAAGTGCAAAAACAAGATGCTGTGTTAAACATTTACAAAAACTTCAGACCTCAGCTGGGAAATTGTGTTCAATCCTGGGCACCACAGTTTAGGCCTTAAACAAGGAAAGGATTTACTAGAATACAATACCAACTTCAATTTTGTGGCGAGACTGGAGAAACTGAATTTGTTCTGCTTTAAAGAGAAGTTTACATTGTGATTTGATAAATGTGCTCAAAATTTTGGAGAGTTTTGATACGTTAGACAAACTGTTCAGTGGAGAAAGGCGAGTAACGAAGTGGACAATGATCAGAGGTGATTGGCAAATAAATTAAAGGTGAAAGGAAGAAAAAAAATACGCACTGATGTTCTGATCTCAAATACACTGCCTAAAAGGGTAATAGAAATAGATTCAACAGTAACTTTCAAAAGGGAAATGGATAGATATTAGAAGAGAAAGAATTTAAAAGCTACGAGGAAAGAGCTGGGACTAATTTGGTAATTCCTTCAAAGAGCTGGATGTGCTACATGTCTTCTTTTTGTGCAGTATAATTTTATGAGTTGCGTATAAAGATATCAACCTCTTCAAAATAAAACGGAAACAAATTATCAGGAATTACCACAGAGGAGTAAAATGGATACTTGCAGTTTTTTAATTTGAATAATAATATACTGAGGAAAGTGAAGTAGCAATTGCTCTCATTTAAAATGGAATCATTTAAGGAATGTTTTAAGAAGGTGAAATAAGTTCATGTTCCTTGTGCGGTTAAATATAGTATTAGTGAAGAAGTTTGATTATTGAATGATGAAGTATGAATTTGGAACTGAATAATTCTTAGGTTGAACAGCTTTTGACATTTTTCAATAGATCTTTTAATTTGTATTTTATCCCTCTGGCACTGCAATCTTGTCTTCACTGAGATCATATGATGTTTCATATTTATCCACTAAAACTCTTTGCTGCTTAGCTTGCTGACCACTTCAGCCAAGAGACTGCTGTACACAATTCACATAAAATAGTTTTTGAAATAAAAACATTGACTGTTTTATCATAATACAGCAGCTACAATACTCTTAGAATGGCCTGAGGATGTAATGAGCTGTTATATAAATGCAAATCATGTTCATTTGAATATTAATTATTTAATACATATCCCCAGTGAATCCCCTGGCCCAGTGACCCAAAAATATCTCAATTATTATTTTGTTGTGATCTGTTATAGTTATTTCTTGTTGGCAACTATTTTAGAAGTTGGATGTCGTGATAAGCAACTTGAACAACTTATGGAACATTGTCAAGAATTGCAGTGTATGGTTTCCACCCTTTGAAAATCATCTTCTTAGTGCAAGGATCAAAGATATCATTCTTACCCAATATAGAACAAACTGAACAAAGAGAATCAGGCATTAAATTGAAATAGACAAATTAGCACAGCCCGTTCATACGGGATATTATGGTCCTGTATACATCGCATGCCTGATTTCGCAGTGGCAAGGGGTACATTCAATAGGAAACCTGTTGACAATGATGGGACCAGAGGATCCTGCTGCCATCCACTGGTTTGCTGCCCTTCACCACTGCAGAACACAGGACACAGGGGGAGGAAAATCCCATCCTATGTTTTGATTTTCCACTCAAACTTATTAACTTGATAAAATTTATTAATATTACTTAAGGTTTAAATGGTAATATTAGTGGTAACATTAATGGTTGGTGAGTTGTGGCATTAATTAAAATAAATAATTAAATTAATTAAAACAGAATAAGGTTGCTTTGCAACTGTACTATGTGGGAGCTGTGGACACCAGTGTGATTCATGGCAACCAAATCTGCAGTCAGTGCCTGCAACTTGAGGAATTTTAGCTCAGAGCTGATGTGCTTGAGGCTGAGCTATGGTCACTGTGATGCATTGGGGAGGAAGACGATTATCTTTGCTCAAGGGGACAATCAAGCCCCTTAGATTAGGATCATCTGATTTAGTTCACTGTCAGGTACAGGAGGGTTTGACTGCAAATCTAACAGATTTATCCAACCGATTTATGGTCCTTACAACTTGTATGGATAAGAGGGGATCTGCAACATGAATGAGCAAGCTGACCATGGTACCATGGGATAATTCAAGTAAGATAAGTAAGTAGCAAAGTAGTAGTGTATTTTGATTTTCAGAAAGTTTTTGATAAAGTCCCACGTAAGAGGTTAGCATGCAATATTAAAGCACATGAGATTGGGAGTAATAGCTTGGCATGGATTGAAAGTTATTTCTTTTTTGAAGTGGCAGAGGATGATAGTGGGGTCCCACAGGGATCAATGCTTGGGCCCCAACTATTCACAACATACATCAATGAATTGGATGAGGAAACCAAATATAATATTTCCAAGTTTGCTGAAGACACAAAACTTGATGGAGCAATAAGGGCTGAATAGAGGTCCAGTGATAGGTGGAGGCTAGGGAAAGATTGACAAGATATCACAGACAGAACTGCAAAGGGAATGTAAAGTGGTGATCATGGCTAAGAAGATAGTGGCACATTAAAAAATCAGAATGTGTTGATGATAGAGCAGAGATAAACAATGTGACAAAGGACAACATTGAACAGATAACAGATGGCCCTGGTGGGGTAAGGGGAGGAGCAAAGACACAGTGGTAAGGGAAAAAAAGATTGAAATCTGGATCAAAAAAAGCGATGAAAAAAATGGATCAATGGAAGAAATGAAAATAAATGGATAGAAAATTTAAAAGTAGGGCGAATATGGAGGAGAGAGTTCACAGTCTGAACTTGTTGAACTCGATATTATGTCTAGAGGCTGTAATGTGCCTAATTGGAAGATGAGGTGCTGTTCCTCCAGTTTGCATCAGGCTTCACTGGAACATTGCAGCAGGCCAAGGATGGACATGTGGACATGAAAACAGAATGGTGTGTTGGAATACCAAGTGACTAGAAGATCTGGGTCCTGCTTGTGGATGGATTGAAGGTATTCTGCAAAGCAAGCATGTCGGTGTAGCAAGCTGTTGGGAAGGCAACAAAGGGTAATGATATCTTAGCAGCTGTACAAGACCTTGGTGAGACCACACTTGGAATACTGTATGCAATTTTGGTCTCCCTCTGTAAGAAAGGAAATACTTGCCACACAGGAAGTGCAACAAAAGTTCACCCGACTGATTCCTGGGATGGCAGGGTTGTTTTATGAGGATAGATGGTGTCAACTGGGATTGTACTCAGGAAAAGTGGAATTCAGAAGAATGAGAGAGGATCTAATTGAAACATATAAAATTCTGATAGTTGGACAAACTGAATGTAGGGATGTTGTTTCTTCTGGGGTGGGGTTGGTGGGAGGCCCTATAACTATGGGTCACATTCACAGAATATGGAGTAGACCATTAAGACTGAAATGAGGAGCAATTGCTCCAATCAGAGTGTGGTGAATCTGTGGAATTCTCTAACACAGAAGGCTGTGGAGGCCAAGTTACTGAATATATTTAATAAGGAAATAGATAGATATCTTGGCTCTGAAAGTGCATGGAAGTATATGTTATTGAGATAGAGGATCAGCCATGATGTTGCAGGCTCAAAGAGTTAAAAGGTCTACTTCTATTTTATGACAATCAGCAATGTTTTCATGGTCATGCTTAGACTTTTAATTCCAGATTTTTATTGAATTCAAATTTCATTATCTGCCATGGTGGGATTTGAACCTGGGTGACCAGGGCATTACCGTCAGTCTCTGGATTACTCGTCCAATGATAATATCACTATCTCATCACGTCTCCTCCATGTATGTTTATTATTACGGAAATGAAGATTTGGTAGCACAGGGTGTGGGTAACTCTAGTTAAGTAAGGGTAAAGGATAACTCTATTGATAACTATTGAGCATGTGCATTAACAGCTATACCACACTGTTGTTATTCACTGAAAGGAGATGAATATGAAGCAGTCAGAGAGTAGCTCCAGCTTTGTCTTGGTTTTATTTAACCTTTGTAAATAGTTAGCATGCAATGAAATGTTTTTGACCGAAAGACCACTGCCCCCAACAAGATGTCTTCTAGAGGAAAAAGCCAACAAATTCTGAAATAAACCACAGTGACAAGCATTTAACCCTCTCTTGCCCAGGGTGCAGGTGAAGAGCTGAGTGCAGGGACTAAAATTGTGCCATTATGCCAATGTGTGCCTCAATACACTCTGTTGACACATTTTATCTGTGTTCCTCAATACATTGTGAGAAATTACTGCTTTCATGGAATCTCCCACAAACTTTACCTCCTGTTCCTGTTATGATACAGAATTTTCATCTCAAATCCTTTAGCTCTTTGAGCAACTTTGTATCCAATCCGTCCCATTCCAATGATTCCAAGAGTGGCTCTAGTCACTTCTACTCCAAACCAGTTCAACGGATATCTTTTAGTACCCGAAGAAGTTGCAATCTCATGACCTAAAATTTAAAAAGCAAACTGTTTCAGCCTTTTAGCAAAATGATTTACTGAAGTTGAAAAAAGGTGAAAACCTTCATGCCCAATCAATTGGCCTGCCTGCCTTAGAATCTGCCTCCCTAAAGGGGACATTAAATTCATGAAACACAGTCTATCAATTCTTTTCAAAAAGAGCTAGAAAGAGCTTTAGAAAAGGCAGGGAATGTGATTAGTCTACATGAATAACCCATTTCTATGCTGTACAATTCCATGATTCCAGCCTGCACGTTTTATATTTATTAAATCATGCCCTAATCTTGGTATTAAACCACAATAGTATTCAAAAAGTCAGCTGTTATCCATTTTGCATATTTTCATTTTCCATCCTGTTATAAAACAGAGGTTGATACCCGCTCCCCCCCACCCCCGAGAACTAACACCTAACCACTCAACAGGGAGTATCTCGCCCCATAATCTGTAAAAGTGAGTGTGAAATAGTATGATCTGCTCTTCGGCAACTTCTAGCGGTTAACTCAAAATAACTCCCTGACATGCTAAGTAAAATCAACAAGTAACAACTTATTTGTCTCACTAAGAGTGAACAAGTTAACTAAACTATTAACAAACTGAATAAAACATGATTCTAATGGCATGCTGTTCCAATAAATACATTTCCCACTCATTAACATAGAATTTTAGTCACTGTAAATTACAACCAGGTTTTGTATCTTCTGGAATATTCTGGGTGTTTTCTGTTGATTCTTCTTTGATATCTTTGCTATCTAGATAAGGCTTTAGCTGAAGAGCTAAGAGCTTGGCAGATGGCAGTCACCTTTTGTCCCACTACCCTCTTCTTCTTATATCTGTGATGACATATCAATATCCTCCATAATAGGATTGGTCCCAGGTTGCAAGAATCATCAGATTTAAATCTAGTATGTTCCTGGTATGTAATTGTCTAATTCAAATTGATTGGCTGAATTCAAAAAATTCAAAAGCCTGTTGCCTTGGTAACAATACTCCTTGGTCTTTCAATACAAACGTTTCAGTCTGAGGCTCTATACATACTTGCATTTTTTAAAACTCTAAGCACAGAAGAAACATAACCTTTTAAATAGAGCATGCAATACTTTCACTCTAACATTTTACGAACACCAATCTACAATTACTCTACTCAACGTCACAACAATCCCCATCTTACCTTCCAGTATATTCCTGGCAGATGCCAACATTAAAGCCATGCCCATTTCAGCTGTAGCATTGTCCACCACATGAGGAGTGTTGGATACCTTCACTCCAAAACTATAGATCAAGGGTAGATTGAAATGGTCCACACCAACTCCATGGTTTACAACAATCTTCAACTGAGGTAGAGATTTTAGAAGCTTTTCATCTATTGTGAGAGAACATTCCCATTCAATAATAGCCTGGATTTTATTAGCAAGCTCCTTGTCGTTTTTCAGGAATTCTTCATAGCAGATAACATTGAAATGTTTCTTGATGATTTCTGCATAGCTTTCTGGGATACCTTCTGTTTCACTAATTACAGAGACTAAAACATGAGCCCGTTCACTCATTGTCTGTGGTGGAGGGGAAAAGAAAGACAACAATATTCTGTAAATGGTTTGTATATTATGTTGCTAGATATTCTTCTCTCCTTTTTCCTATCACTTCTGATGCGTCATGCATACACTACCAGGCTTGACTCACCTAGCATGCAGAAACCCTCTGGCCTCAGGACAAGGAGCAAAATTTTAAACTTGAACATTTGGTTGACTGCCCAACACATTCGCACACCTCCAAGGATTCTTGTCAGAGGCAGGGTCAATATCACAGATGAGATCTGCCTGGGAATGGCAGGAAGTCAATTAGGTAGCCAATTAAGGGATCAATGCGGGCAGGTTGCTGAACATCATAGCAGTCAGAACCTCCACTCTGACACCCTACACTTCCATGCTCACCCAGATGGCAGACTGGAGGACCATCAAGGTCTCCCCTCACTCGTCCCATGAATGCAACACTAAGAATACAGCCTCGGCCATAATTCTTCCTGTTTTTTGGGGAGAGAGGGGTTCTGTCCTTTTTATGGCCCTAAGAGCTGCAGATCTTGTAATTTTTCAACTATTACTCAGGTTTGTGAAAGCGTCTCCACTTCAAAGCACCCTCCTGCTCTTCACTTGCCTCAGCTGAATTCACCCCTGCTGGTGGGGCTTGAGTTTGTAGTGTGCTGTACGTGATCCTATTGGATTTCCCACCTGAGGAACCTGTCCTTAATTGGTGAATGTGAAGATGGCTCTGATTTGGCTACCTCATATGGGAGATTCCAATTTTAAGTCTACTTCTGACCCATACAGGACTGGGACGAAGAAATGGTCTCCACACAAAAAAACTTTACAAAGAGCATTAGGTTCTTTCAAAATGTGTCACTCTGTGACCAGCCTGTTGAATATGTGACCGGTGGAACATGTGTCAATTAAGGAGCAATCCTTCCTTGTGCTCAAACAAATCTTTCCCATGATGTGTTGCTTGGCTAGTATCAGATTTAACTAACTAAACCTGTAAGATAAAACTACCTTTTCATCTTTATCTTACCCTTTATTTCACTGCTTTGTTACTTCATTTGTATTTCTGTTTGGTGTATTTATGTTTTCTCCTTTATAACTTTATACAAGATGGGAGAAGAAAGAAGAAAACGATTCACAAAACCAGGAGGAGGTGTTAATACAGAATGCAATTAGGGTATTTAAGAGGTGATTGTAGGTGCAGAATCTAGAACGAAATGTAGATTTGTACAAATTGAATCATGATTGTGTTGATGCAAGTCTCAGTGACATCTCCATTCGGAAAGGGACAAGTGTACTAGACACTTTGGAAGGACAGTTGTTATGTTAATGGGTAAACAATCCAGTGGCATAGAATAAGAACAAAGAACAAAAAAAAGTCCAGCTCAGGAACAGGCACAAGCGCCCTCCAAGCCTGCACCAATTAGGATACCTGCCTAAACTAAAACTATCACTTAGAGTCTGTATCTTTCCAATCCCATCCTGTTCATGTATGTGTATAGTTGCCTCTTAAATGACACTGCCGGTTGTATGAGGAACAGTTGAGGACGCTGGACATGTACTGACTGGTGTTTAGAAGAATGAGGGGGGATCTTATTGAAACTTATAGGATACTGTAAGGCTTGGATAGAGTGGACATGGAGAAGGTGTTTCCACTAGTTGGAAAAACTAGAACCAGATAGCACAACCTCAGGCTAAAGGGACGATCCTTTAAGACAGAGATGAGGAGGAATTTCTTCAGCCAGAGAGTGATGAATCTGTGGAACTCTTTGCTACAGGAGGCTAAGGAGGCCAAGTTATTGAGTGTCTTTAAGACAGAGCTAGATACGTTCTTGATTGATAAGTGGATCAGGGTATGGGGAAAAGGCAGGAGAATGGAGACGAGAAAAATATCAGTCAAGATTGAAAGGATTGCAGAGATGCAAGGAGGCATAGGGAGGAATTTACAGTGAATAACATCAAGACAATTCTGTAAGACAGCAAAATTGGAGGAACACAGAGGTCGCAAACAATTTTAGGGCTGGAGGAGATTACAGAGAAAAGCAGGTGCAAGGCCTGGTTTGAAAACAACATTGGTGGGCCAAGAATAGATCTTTCAAAGGTAACAGTGCAGGAAAAAAAACCATTGTAGGCAGTTCTCTGGTTTTGACTTACTGGTTAGATAGGAACCAGCCAAGGGCAGTCCAACCCAGGTGGGCAAGAAAGGAGAGAATTTGGAAATGACAGATCCATAGAGTTGTTGCTGGTGGTGTGTTATGGCTCATGGGGTCCAAGTTGCTGTGCCAATGTGCAATTTTACATACATACTATAGCCTGGAGCTTTGGATAATGATGGTAGAAATTCCAACTTTCTTTCCATCACTCAGAATCTCTCCTTTCTTCCCATCTGCCACTGACATTGACACTTGTTGGAGGATTTGCAGGTTCATAGTTAATCTGTTTGATCGCACTATAACCACATCTTCGTTTGTCATCACATTCTGGGGCAGGACTTGAACCCAGTTCTTCTGGCTCAGAGACTGGAAACCACCCCATCAAGCTGCACCACATGATCTCCCATAGAATGGCTACAGGCTTCAAAAACTCTGACCCCTCTGCCATTTACATTATTTTTATCCAAGTTATTATTAGTTATTATTATTCGTAGGATAATTGAAGTTCATGTTATTACAATGCACCCCTCAGGAGAAAGTTCATGACAAATTCCCCAATGTGATCAATAACTAAACCTTTCAAATCAAGAAGACTGTAATCATAGATTACAGAAAACTTCCTTTCAGTCAACAACGGAAAGAATACAACAACTAAAAATGAGGGTAATGCAAGCTCCACAGACAGACATGTCATTCCACTTGGAAGTGTCTGCGCTAACCAAAGCCTTGGTGCAATGTCAGGGCAAGATCCAGTGCTGAAATCAACCTATTGCCTATGCATCATGTGTCCTCATTGATGCTGAAAGACTTGCAACTCCAGTGAACAACAGATACTAGTCTCTTTTGAACAATCAAGTATTTGACTGACATTGCAGTATTGCAACTACTCTTAACTCATCTCAAAGCTCTTCACTTTGGGCAAATGCTTCAGTGTGACCTCTAACCATACCTGCTTCCGGACCATTTAACATATTTTGGAGAACCTCATTGACGTAGACGTCCACCTTTGATTTAGCAATAGCTTTGTACATTCTAATGACAAAGTGGGAGGGGGGGGTTGCTATGGGGACCCATATAGATGATTGACCATACCGTGATCAATGTTGCATGTTTACTGTGCGTCCACCTGATCAATTTAACTCTGACAATCTATTAATATGCTCCAGCAAACGAAGTTAGAAGTATTATACACAATGATAGTTTTAACTAATACCTATCATATAATATTTAATCTGACAGAGAGTAATAGTTAATGGATGTTACCTTTTTGTGACAAGAACCACTGGTGTTTCATAAATGCTAAGCCTTAGTTCCCTCCACCTTCCCAGGAGAATTGTGGGCTGCATTACAGGATAAGGATTCTTGCTATATCAGGAAAGTCAAAGCTTGTTCTAAAAATACTCTCCATTCAATTTCCATTTCCACAGTGAACAGGGAAGCTAAGAAGGCTGCATGTAATAGTACTGCCTGGGATCCTTCATTTCCAGCTGTCTCTACAGTCAGCACTATGCTTAATCACTGAACTGTTAACCAACCACAAGCCCAACTGCCAAATGAAATTGTCATTAGGGCACCTATTGGATCACCCTTTATTAAGTCCTATTACAAAAATACTGATTCAATTCCAATCCTCATTATCTAGAATGAGGAACAATTTTATGCTCCTAATATCACACTTGGTGGTTCCTTACACTTGTCCAACTCATACTCAGTCATTAGCCATTACGCATTCTCTTCTACTTATGATAAGATGACACAGGTGCTTGGTAGCGCAATGTGAAACACAACGGATTTTCCCAAAAACATTTGTGCCCAATGCGAGATGTACTACAGAGACCATCAGGCGACTCACATTAGTGGGGATGGGGACGGGCATAGGGCTAGTGGTGATGGTGGAATGGGACCTAATCCTGTTCAAGAGGCTAGGAGCAGAGTGCTCAGGGAGCCATTGAACATATGCTGATTTCCGATCGGTTAACATGGTCCCCCAGATTGCCGGCTGCAAAAACCGCATATTGCAAATCACCCACAATCATACAACATTGTTGAAAGCCCCAGCAGAACTTTGCAAACCACAGTAAAAAGGTTTTGTGCAGAAAATCTTACTGAGTTATGTCATTAGATGTGCTGAATTGCTATTCAACCTACACTCATTTCATCACCAAGGTTTTTCCACACCAGATTATAAAATGACTAATCAGCTAAGCCCACAATTTCTAAACCACCTGTTTTGCAGGGAACAGTAAGAAAAGTATAGTTAGCAAAGAAGATCAATCAAATACAAGCAAACTTACTTTAAGTTAATATAAATCAACCAACTTTCCAAATTCTGGCTCAAAACCTGGGAAACTCAAAAAAAGATTATGAAGAAATACTTCAACAACAAAGTCAAATCTTTGATTACAATATAAGGAATACTGTATTGGTGCTAGATTATGGAATTAAATTGGATATTTTTGTATCCAGATGGAAAGGACATTTTCACATGAGTGAGTAAGACAAGACATGTTGTTTAGTAAAAAGATTAAAAGGATTTCAAATGGCACCATATTAATTAGCTAAAAACAGTCACCACTTTTGGTGACCTAATTAATAACTATATTCTTTTGATTTTAACATGTGTAGAATGTCATTGACTGCATATATGAGGTCATTAAAACACCCACACATCAACCAGGAGCACTTGTTAATGATAAGGAGGTGTTATTCCATCAATGCTTACCTCGTGTGCAATCACTGTAAAAGATCTGTGCAGATCTTTTCACTGTTCTTTTGGAATTCTCACTGTACTTACATATTATAGCGTTCCCCCATTCTCAAAATATTTAGACCTGGAACCAGCCTTAAAGGATGGCTGGTAGGCCACAAAGAATATCCCCTTCTATAGTGCATCTGTAAAAGTCGGTGAAAGTCATAGCAGGCATGCCAAATTTCCTTAGTCTTGTGAGCAAGTAAAGGCGTCAGTGGGCTTTCTTAACCATAGTGTTGGGATGAACGGACCAGTTCAGGTTATTGGTGATCTGAAAACCTAAAATCTTGAAATTTTTAACCATTTCTACATCATCCCCATTGATGTAAACAGGGGCATATCCTCCACTGTACTTCCTGAAGTCAATGACTGTCTGCTTCATTTTATTGACATTGAGGGAGAAATTATTGTTGTTGTACTAGTTCATCAGATTCTCTATCTCTTTGCTGTATTTTGTCTTGTCATTTTTTGAGATCAGACCTAGTACAGTGGTGTCATCAACAAACTTGAAAACTGAGTTGGAGGAGAATTTGGCCACATAGTTATAGGTATACAAGGAGTATAGTAAAGTGCTGAGAACATAGCCTTATAGGGTGGTGGTGTTGAGGATGATCGTAGAGGGTGTGTGGTTGCCTATTCTTACTGATTACGGTCTTTGGGTTAGAAAGTTCAGGACCAAGTCACAACGTGAGAAGCCAAACTCCAGGCCAAGAAGTTTGGAGATGAGTTTCGTAGGAATAATAGTGTTGAAGGCTCAGCTGTGGTCGATAAACAGGAGTCTGACAGAGATGTCTTTGTTATCTAGGTGTTCCAGGGCTAAGTGCAAGGCTATTGATTGTGGACCTGTTGCGCAATTGGCAAACTGAAGATGATCAAGACAGTCTGAGAGGGTGGAATTGATTTGTGCCATTGACAACCTTCAAAGCACTTCATAATGAAATGCTTCGAAAGATTAGTCACTCATAGTGCAACAAAGTACTGTACCACTTCTTGCCCTATCCCTACTAACAAAATTAACTGCACGAGACATGGTTTCTGAATCTCACAAACGATCTGAAATCTTTTAATTTTGTATGTGGTTAGCTTACTTGTGCAGCAGTTTGCAAACTGGGTCTGAGGATGCAGGGTCATTGAATTGAATATCTGGGAGGTAGAGGTCTACCTGCCAGCTAGTTAACGGACTTTATTGTCAGAGGCTAACTGGAGAATTTCAGTCAGTTTCTAAACCTCTGAGGCATTAGAGAACAGTGTTGCCCCCTGTGAGGAGTCTCCTGGTGGCTGGCCAATGCCCACTCCAGACAAGCTTAAAGGTCACCTGGACTCGAAGGATTTTTCTGATTTTAAGAAGTTAGAGAGAGGGTGCCTCCATTTTGCAGCACTCTCTCTAATGTGAAAAAGTAGCCCACACTCTAGCTGTTAATTGGCTAATGTGGGGAAAACCACAGCCAGATAACAGTTCCTCACTTAGTAAGAACTCCTGATCCTGATTTGAGCCTAACAGTGGGGTCCTGAAGCCTGCAGAGAAAATCCTATTTGTCTTGTCATTACAGCACAGGAGGCCATTTGCCTCTTTCTGTGTAGAGTTGTACAGTCAGTTTCATTCCCCTAATTCATCCTTGCAACAAGCAGGTTTATTTTCTTTAAATGCCCAATCAATTTCATTTTCAAATCATTGATTGTCTTCACTCCCACCACGCTTGCAGGCAATAAATCCCAAGTCATTATCACTTACTGTGCAAAACGTTTCTTTCTCACATGCCCCTCCATCTCTTTCACAAAATTTTAAATCCATATCTCCTAGTCCTTGCACATTCAGCTGAGGGAAACAGCTTTTCCCAGTCCACCATATCTAAATCTATCAAATCTTGTACAACTTATTAAATCTCCCCTCAAACTCCTTGCTCCATGGACAACAACCCAGCTCTTCAACCTCCAATTCCCCAACCCTAAATCTCTTCTGCACTCTCTCAAGGAGTCCCACATCATTCCTAAAATGTGGTGACCAGAAATTAATGCAGTACTCCAGCTTGGGCTTACCCAGAGTTTTCCTTGCTTCAGTGTTCAATGACTCTAATCATAAAGTGTAAAATCCCTTATGCTTTCCTAATTACTGTCACTATGTCCTGCCACTTTGAATAATCTGTTCACATAAACCATCAGGTCCTTCTTTTTTGCAGACTCAAATTTAGTATCATTAGCAAGTTTTGAAATTTTATTCCATGATCCAAGTCTTTTATACATATCGAAAGAAGCAGTTGTCCCAGCACTGAACCTTGAAAAACATCACTCTCTCCCATCCTCCAGTCTGAAAAACAACCATTTACTATGATTCAATTTTTTGTCCTTAAGCTACTTTTATCCAAGCTGACACTGACACTCGTTTCCATGAGCCTCAATTTTGTTAAAGTATTTTATGTGGTACTTTGACAAATGCTTTTTAAAATCCGTACATACTATATCCACTGCATTCCCATCATCAACCTTCTGTGTCACTCATCAAAAAAATCAATTAGCAAAGTCAAGCACAATCGGTCTTTCAAATCCATGCTCAGTCTCTTTAATTAACATAAACCTTTCCAAATGTCGGTTGATTTTTTTCTGATTATTTTTTTAAAACCTAACCCACCACTGATGTTAAACTAACTGTTCAGTGGTGAATAATGTCACATTTACTACTCTCCAATTCTCTGGCATCTCTGCTGTTGGCTTGTTTCTTATAATCTTGGAAAAGTTTGTCTTGCTTAAGTTTTCACTGTATTGAAATTATGTAAACTCATTGATCAACAAGATAACACTGAAGAACTGGTTTGTGTTTGAAGGGGGCTAAAAATTCTTGGGAATCTCACTTTCAAATGAGTGCTCTGATAAAACTGGAGGGAAGGAAACTGGCATATTTATGGGATGTTACTTTAAAATTAAAATACTAACCTGCTTTGAGCTTTAAACATTTAATAAGGGTGAGACTCTTGTTAATACTGATTTTGCTAACAGTTGTTTGTGTTGGATCTGATCTGCAAACTGTTTATGTAAGCATGCAATTAACAGTTAATCAGTGACAATATTAAACGTGGCTCAGTTGAAATGCAGCAGTGGAGTACTGTCAAATTTGAACTCTTAAGCAATGTTTTGATTAAAAAAATTTTTAGGAAAAAAATATCCTTTATCTCTGGTTTTTTTGGTGCACATCCCATGTATAATCTGAAATAGTTCTCAAATTGCTGCTTTCCCTAAGTTACCTATGGTCTTAAAAGCATGACTAAAGCACTTTCAAATGCAATATTTCAGTACTGTATTATGTAGTATTATAATTTAAATGAATGGAGAATTCATGATAATTAATTCCAGCAACCAAAAATGTTTTTGCAAACCAATGTGCCAATGATCAGGTGTGCAAGGGTTCTACTTCATTCAGATTTTAATCACTTTATGTGAATTGTTGACATTTTGCATTAGCGAAAGGTTTGTAAGGCTATGCTGTTTTTCAAGGTGCTAACATTAAATATTTTATTGGATTGCGAATAGCGTATTGGAGAAGCTACTTGAGCAAATAATTGCATTCACTCGGCTCTCCAGCTCCATTTACTTCTGTTTTTCCAGTTCAATGTAATCTTTTTTGGATCACTAAACTTAGTGATTTATTAATAGCTCCCTGTCAAGCGTATATTATTATGGTAGTTTTCCTACAGGACAAATGAGGACATTAGTTCCAGCTATACTAATTTTTAACTGGAGATGACATGGTGAAATATTTTGCTTTTTAACAATCCTGTATTTGACTTCTGAGAATTTTTTTAGGTAATGATTGAGCTTTATTACGACAGAGTTGAAGCTGAGGACAGAGAGATCAGAACTAAAGTGACCTGCTTGACAATGAAGCTTCTCAAAAGCTGGAGGAACAGTACATAAGAACTTCCAGTCTGCCCCACCATTCAACATGATCATGGCTGATTTATACCGACCTCAGCTCCTTTGCTGTGCCATTTTCCCATAGCCCTCTATTCCTTGATCTGTCAAATATTTATCTACCTCCACTTTAAATACTTCTAATCATCCAGCCTCCACTGAGACAGAGAATTCCAGAAATTCAGTGCTCTCTGTGAGGAGATTTCTATGCATCTCAGTTTTAAATGACCAGCTCTTTATCTTGTAGCCATGTCTCCTTTTTCGAGAGTCTTCCACCAATGAAAACATCTCACTACCCACCCTGTCAAGCTCCTTCAGGATTTCATATGTTGAATAAAGTCACCCCTCAATCTTCTTAACGCCAAGGGATACAGACCTGGACTATTTAGTCTCTTTTGATTGGCCAACTCTCTCATCCCAGGAATTAGCCTGGTGAATCTCTTTTGGATTGCCTCCAATGTTACTATATCCTTTCTAAAGTAAGTACAATTGCAACAAAACCTCCCTACTTTTAAACTCCAATCCTTTTACAATAGGGGTCAAAATGCCATTTACCTTCTTAACTACTTGTTAGACCTGCCTTTTAGATTTTTTGTGGTTCATGCACTAGAACAGCTAGGTCCTTCTGTACTTCACTCACCTGCAATCTCTCTCCATTTAGATAATAATCTGCCTTTCGATTGCTCCTACCAAAGTGCATGATTTCACACATCCCTATGCTAAACTCTATTTGCTGGTTTTCACCCAGTCACCCAATCTATCTGTATTTTGTTGCAGAATCTCAATATCTTCATATTAACCTGCCTTTTCAACTATCTTCATAGATAGAACATGGAATATTACAGCGCAGTACAGGCCCTTCGGTCCTTGATGTTGCGCCAACCAGTGGAACCAATCTATTGACTCTCTAACCTAAACTATTCCAATATTATCCATATGTCTATCCAATGACCATTTGAATGCCCTTAAAGTTGGCAAGTCCACTACTGCTGCAGGAAGGGTATTCCATGCCCTTACTACCCTGAGTAAAGAACCTACCTCTGACACCTGTTCTATATTTATCACCCCTCAATTTAAAGCTATGTCCCCTCGTGTTAGCCATCACCATCCGAGGAAAAAGGCTTTCACTGTTCACCCTATCTAATCCTCTGATCATCTTGTACGCCTCAATTAAATCACCTTTCAACCTTCTTCTCTTCAGCAAAAACAACCTCAAGTTCTTCAGCCTTTCCTCATAAGACCTTCCCACCATATCAGGCAATATTCTGGTAAACCTCCTCTGCATCCTTCGACATCTTTTTTATAATGCGGCGGCCAGTACTGTACGCAATACTCCAAGTGCGGCCGCACCAGAGTTTTGTACTGCTGCAACATGATCTCACGGCTCCAAAACTCAATCGCTCTACCAATAAAAGCTAACACACCGTATGCCTTCTTAACAACCTTATCAACCTGGGTGCTAACTTTAGGGATCTATGCACATGTACACTGAGATCTCTCTGCTCATCCACACTACAAAGAGTCTTTCCATTAGCCCAATACGCTAATCCTGTTACTTCTTCCAAAGTGAATCTTCTCACACTTTTCCACATATCATGTCACTGGCAAATTTGAAAACTTTACCTTCTGATCCTTCTTTCAGGTCATTAATGTAAATAGTGAACAATTGCAGGCCAAAAACTGCCGTATTCCACTAGTAACATCTTTCCATTCTAAGAACTCAGTTTTCTATCTGACAGCCAGTTTTTAATTCATGCTAATACACTTCCTGCAATTAGGGGAGGCAATGATATTATTGCTAAACTATTAATCCAGAAATTCAGCTAATGTTCTGAGGAACTGGGTTCAAATCCCACCATGGCAGATGTTGGAATTTAAATTCAATAAAAAAAATCTGGAATTGATTGTTATAAAAACCCATTTGGTTCACTAATGTCCTTATCTAGTCTGCCCTACATGTGACTCCAGAACCATAACAACATAGTTGAGTCTCAACTATCCTCAGGCAACTCGAGATGGGTAGTAAATGCTGATAAGCCAGCATTGCCCACATCCCACGAATGTATTTTTAAAAATTCCATGGGCTATTATGCAGCAGCCTTTTATGTGATACCTTGTCAAATACTTTTCGGTAATCTAAATACACTATATCTACATGTTCCCCTCTATCTATTTTCTCATCTTTCAATTATACATGTTAATAGCCTTTTAGTCTCAGCATTGAGTTTAACAATTTCAGATCATCATCGCAATTCTCATTTTTTTGAACACCAAACAAGGATAATTTTGCTATCCTCTCACTGTGGCACAGTGATGCTGCCTCACAGCATCAGGGGAGAGGTTCAATTCCAGCCTTGGGTGACTGTCTATGTGGAGTTTGCATATTCTCCCTGTGTCTGTGTGGGTTTTCTCCCACAGTCCAAAGATGCCAGGTTGACTGGCCCTGCTAAATTGCCCTGTAGTGTCCCTAGAGATATAGACTAGTGAGATTAGGAGGATAAATATGTGGAATTATGAGATAAACCTGGGGTGCCAGGGTGGCACAGTAGTTCGCACTGCTGCCTCATGATGCCAGGAATCTGGGTTCGATTCCTGACTTCATTCACTGTTTGCGTGGAGCTTGCATGTTCTCACTGTGTGTCCGTGAGTTTCCTTCAGGTGCTCTGGTTTCCTCCCACAATCCAAAGATGTGTGGGTTGGGTTGTTTAGAACATAGAACATTACAGCACAGAACAGGCCCTTCGGCCTTCGATGTTGCACCGACCAATATAAAAAGCAATGCCCCTCCAAACTAAACCATTCCCTTCTCTTCCATATACTTATCAACTAACCTCTTAAACGCCACCAAACTTGGCGCATCTACAACTGCTGCAGGCAGGGCATTCCACTCCCGAACCACCCTTTGGGTAAAGAACCTACCTCTGATATCCGTCCTATAACTATCTCCCCTTAATTTAAAGCTGTGTCCCCTCGTGCTAGTTTGGCCATTCTAACTTGTCCGTTAATATCAGGGAGATTGGTGGAATAAATGCATGGGGTAACAGGGATAGGGCCTGGGTAGGATTGTTGTTGCTGCAGGCTTGATGGGCCAAATGGCCTCTTGTTGCACTGTAAGGATTCTATGATTCGAAGCCTGAGCAAGACTTTGTGCAGACTCGACGAACGAATGGCCTTCTGTTTTAAAGGGATTCTATAATTTGCACTTCCTCTTGACCCTCATTTTATTTATTTTCTTATTATATCGACGATCTCTTTTGTCTTTTGCTCTCGTTCCTCTCACTCAGTACTCACTCCTGCCTCTCACCCTGTCATAGACTTTCCCTTCTGATTTTGCCCTCCCTTCCCCATTTCCTGTTTAAAATCGCTTACATTTCTAACTTTTTCTACTTCCGATGTTTGATTGACCTGCAAAGTAAACCCTCGCTCCAACAAATCTCAGCGGTTTCGGCCATTTTCTGTTTTTATTTCAGATTCTAGTGTTCGCAGTATTTTGGTTTTTACCTTGCTGTTGGTGTATGCCTTTTGGAACCTCCCTCGGAGCCACCTACCGTAATTAACTTAGTATTAGCCAACTATAAAAAATTAAAAGCACAACATTTTAGTAGAATTGTGTTTACAGTCTGTATTATAAGCTTAGAGTTTGAGACTGAGCAAACAATTTTTTCTCCCATACAGGTTCCTGCTTTAAGTTAGTCAATTATGCAAATATTTAGTATTCTATTTTTCACAAATCGTTGTTCAATAAAGATTATCCAAAAAATATTCAAGTTGGGGGTGGAATTCTCAGGAGATTTCTCCGACTTTTTCAGAGACCCACAGTATCACTGTCCAAGTGACGGATTTCTGCATTTGTTGAGAAACTGGGCAGGCTGCTCCTGCTCCAGTTGTACACGGGTGTACTGCAAAAACGCCACGGTTCTCTGCTCGGCAATCCCCGGGTTTTAACAGTGTGTCAATATTCACCAGAAAACCCCTTGTCAAACCGATCGGTCTGAAACTGACCCAGATCCACAACCACACTCCCCATGTGCTGGGACGACTCTTACATTCCACCCGCCAAGACAGGAGAGGAGGGACAGTGTTCCGTACCGGAGAATGAGTACATCACCCACACGCACCCCGATCTGTTCTTGGATTGCATTTGATTCGGGGGGTGGCGGCCTGCAACGTGAACTCACCGTGTTAACGTCCTTCAGTCAGCGGAGTGTCAACGGGGAGCCTTCGGGATACAAGCCGTACATCAACTGGGAATAAATGTGCTTAATATGGAAAACGTCTAAGAACAGATGTAAAGTCCTGTCTTCAGTGTCTAGGCCCTGGGAAGGGCTATTTAGGGGGGGGGGGGGTGGTTTCACTCTTTGGGTGGCGATGGATCCAATCATTTTTCTTGAAGGTCTGTCTCCTGATTATTTCTACATACCCACCTTTGCTCTTCTTCTCTAATATTTAATGTTTGTCTCTCATTCCAACCTGGCCATGTCGTGGTTCCCCAGGACGACAATGAACTGTGGCCATTCCGCACAGAGAGACTCGATTCTTCAAGTAGTAGACTTTATTTTCAGTACAAGAAAGTAAAGCCGGGATGTCCGGAACAATCCAACGAACGGCGCGCTTACAGTCTTTTTATGCTCACTACAGCTCCATACCCCGACTTCCCTTATCTCATCCTCAAGGTTGGCTTTCTTAGCCACCATTGTTGTTGAGCCCGTCCTTTATCTACCTTTTCTGTGATTGGTCACTAATTGATGCATCTCTTACTCTATGAAACCATTGTAGTTACAATCTTTGTCCTTGACCAAATCATTCTGTTTCTACAATAATTGTGGCTTAGTTTAGCTGACTTAAGTCAAATAATAAAAAAGAGCATATTTACTTCATTCTTTTCTTTTAGTTATAATCATATTGAGTTGAGTAACTGAACAACAACCATTGTTTCTCAAGGCTGTTGCTGTTTACATTCATTGACTATAAGTGATTACTATACTAATTTCATCACATTGGTTAACATACATTGATTACATTGATTAACATACTGGGCTCATTACATTTCAACATCCTGCCCATCGCATGTTGATGAGACTACATTTTGCATTTTACTGCTTATACTACAATATTCTCTCACATTCCCCCCTTTGAGACTCCTTCGAGTGTCACCCAAAAATACTACCCTACATGATTATATTCTCAATTTATATATACATATGTGCTCCTGTAGTTTTAGTAGGAAATGTGGAGGAGTCAGGTATTTGGGTCAGGGATCAATGTCCCCATTCTAACTTTATTATGGCTTATCTATCAATGTTCTGATTATAGGTTGCTCCTCCAGATTACCTATGACTAACAGTCATCAGCCAAAAACCTTCCCGCTTTTGACTAGAGAAGGGAAGAAGACCGATCACTGTGTACAGACTAAGTTCTCAGGCCTTAACAGGGCATCGGTAGGTTGTTATCACTTCAGTAGGGCAACTCCTTGGTGGTGTCATTTTTGCAGGGTACTGCACCTCGTCTTCGATCATAGTTATTGTGAGTCCATTCAGTGGGGGCAGCTCAACATCTTCCCACTCCTCTGTTTCTTTATTGAGAGGTTGATCATAACTCATTTGCACCACCATTTGTCGCACCATCAGTCTAGTTACGAGAGATCTCAGAGCAGGCAAAAAACAGCAAGCCATTAATCCCACAATGATCAGTATAACTACTGCTATAATTCCTGCTCTAGCAAGCCATGCTCCCCATCTCCCTAGTGTACTATCTAGCCAGTCCCAAATCTTATAACCGAACCCAGCATTTTCACGTATTTCTTTTTTCAGGCTTTGTAGCTTAGCCATGGCTTTGGTAAACGATCCTTCTGAGTTAGTGTTATTGGGGATAAACGTGCAGCATTGCTTTCCAAACATGACACACACACCCCCTTTTTCCGCTAGCAACCAGTCTAGCGCTTGTCGATTCTGCCAGGCCATTCTGCTAATTGCATCTAATTGCTCACTTAGTGCAGCAAGAGCATCATTAGTGTAGTTGATAAATCTCTGTTGATTGTAATAAATGTAATTAATCCATTCAGTGTTTTAGTTGGAAGTGACCCAAACTAGGACCGATTCAAACCCTGCAGCTACTTCATTCCTGGCTTTAAATTCATTGGGAATACCGCGAGGCTGCCCAATCGCATCCAGTTTTATTTCTGGATCGGGAGTGTATGACCGCCTTATCCTTTGGAACCCAGTTTTATAATTTACTGGGAGTATGACAGTGCTCTATGCTAACATGACCCGGGCGCACAACCCGGTCCAGTTTGGAGATAGTTTTGCCATTAGTCCCTTCTCGGGGTCACATAACCACCATAGATCAGCTAGTTGTTTTACTTGTAAGTCTAGTACATGCGGAGGAGGTGGCGTTCCCCCTCTCATTGGGACGTATAGGCTACGGATGTCAGTTACATTCCAAATTCTTTCACATTCTCCTGTGTAGTTTCCTAAATTACTTCCTGTGCTGCTTTCTCTCCAACAGCAATCTTGGATTTGTAAGTTGGGCTCTGCCCTCCATTCTTTTGGGGCCACGTCCACTGCCGTTTTTGGCCACTTTAGACATCTGTGGGCCGGATTGTAGGTGTCTTTTCCTACCACAGTATATAGAATGCAGTGATATTGACATGCCGGCATTCTCCCTTTACAGAGGTTGTCACATGCGGATCCCGAACAGTTTATCATTTTGTATGTGACTGTCTGATTCCCTATTGTGTATGTGCGTTGATATGTGGTATATGTACTTCGGCAATTTTCCTTTTTCCAATTTTGCTGCCAGGTCCTACAGTCCCCTGATCCCCATGGTATATCAATTACCTGAGTGTGAGGTTTTTCTGCTGCACAAACTATGCATTCCTCTCCATTGTTGTTCTTTTGACCTGTGTATTTAGCCCATTTCCACCACCTGTTCCTTTGTGCCGTTTCCCAGATTGTGATTGCGTCTATTGATCTCTTATGACCCATCCGCTTTGGCGGGTTAATATCTCTTTCAAGTATCTTGTTTTTTCTTTCTCTTAGTATTCTGCCTAAGGGTTCTTGCTCTTTTAATCTCAAAACTTTCTTGTTTTCTTTTAACCCTAATTGTGGGTTTTCTGCATTCTGTTTCTCCCTGTTACGGGTCAAGAAAGTCTGGGAGGGAGATGGTTCCCAAGTCCCAGGTGGGAAAAGAGGCTTCTGCTCTTTCCCCATTACCTCCTGAGCCTTGGCCAAGGGCATCAGGCTGGACATTTGGATCATCAACCAACTCAGACATAAAGTCGTTCTTACTACCTTCAATTTCTGCATTCCTATCCTGATCCTGTGTTTGGCTAGAAGGACCTTCCCCTGGCTCTCCTTCCTCCTCATCGCTACTCCTATCCAGGCTTTCGGTACTTTCAACTCTCCCATCAACCTCTATCTCTGATACTGTTTTGGTACAATGATTTAAATGATACCACAGTGTACTGCCTTCTACTTGCACAGCCGTAGCAGAGACTTTGATAACTTCAAATGGTCCTTCTCTCCTGGGTTCGTCCCAGCACCTCCGGAACTTTCTGATATACACGCGATCTCCAGGTTTGATCTGGTGTTCTGCCACCGGATTCTTCTCTTCCTTGGCCTTCTCCTGTTCAAATATAGTTCTGTGTATAATAGTTAATTGTTGTATATATTCTTTTGTGCTTTGATCTAAACATTCTAGTATAGGGCCTCCCGATCCCCTAATTTTTGGTACCAGCATTACTCTTCCTGTCATCATTTCATGTGGACTTAAATGCGTGGTTCTGTTTTCTTGACTTCTGCATTGCATTAGTGCTAGCGGCAGGGCATCAATCCAATTTTTCCCTGTCTCTCTGCAAATTTTACTTATTTTGGCCTTGAGGGTCCTGTTTGCCTTCTCCACCATTCCTTGAGACTGAGGATGGTACACACAACCAAACTTCTGCTTTACCCGTAGTGCTGAGAGAGTTTCTCTCAGTACCCTTCCGATAAATGCGGATCCATTGTCTGAACTCAATTGAGTGGGTATGCCAAATCTTGGGATGATCTCTTTTGACAGGAAGTTAATTACCATTCCAGACCCTTGGTCTTTGGATGGTGTTGCTTCTATCCATCTGCTGAATCTGTCAATGATCACCAACATATATCTCTTTCCTCTCACCGATTTCCCCATGTCTACATAATCCATGCATAGGTGTTTAAATGGCCCTTCAGGAATTGGTATGTGCCCTATAGGAGCAGTTATACCTTTCCTAATGTTATTCTGGGCACATATCTCACATTGACTTAACATGTAATCAATTGAATTCTGCAGGTAAGGTGACCAGAATCCTTCCTTCTTTATTTTTCTGGTCACCTCCCCCCTTGCACAGTGATCGACTCCGTGTGCTTTGCTGATTAGTAAGGTTAGTAATGATGTAGGCGCTATGATCAGCCCTTCCCCATTTCTCCACACTCTATCATGTTGACCCTGCACTGCTCCTCTATCTTTCCACATTGTCTTTTCAGCTATTGTGGCTTTCTCCTGTAACTGCACCACATCTTCTAGAGTGGGTTGGGGAGCAACGCTCCCCATCCCTGGTCCTGGGTGTGGTCTCACCTCGACTGGGGCTATTGTGGTCATGATGCATCCTGATACTTCTTTGGCTACCTTATCAGCTTTAGCATTTCCCTTGGTAACATTATCCTTTCCCTTTTTGTGCGCCTGGCATTTGATTATGGCCAATTCTTTTGGACCCATCATTGCTTGTATTAATGATTTTATTTGACTTTCATGCTGTATTGGTCCTCCTCCACTTTTCATGAATCCCCTCTGTCTCCATATTGCTCCAAACAGGTGGCACATTCCATGCGCATAAGCTGAATCCGTATATACCTCCGCTATTTCCCCTTCTGTCAAGCATGCTCTGGTTAATGCTTTGAGTTCTGCTAATTGGCTGAGCAAGGTTGCTCACACTTTTCTGCCTCTAACACTTCAAATGTCTCCCCTTTCTGTTCGATTATAACATAACCTGCATAGTTTCCTACATGATCCCTGTAGCACGAGCCATCAACATATAGTACTCTTTTCCTTTCTGTGTCTAGTTTTTCTACTTTTAATCTTTTCTTAGTTTCATGAATGTTTTTGCTTCTCTTACACACTCATGCTCCTCTCCTTCATGAGGTAATGGCATACAGTCAGCTGGATTAACCCTGTTACATCTCACTATCGTAATATCTGGAAAGGTGGTCAGCATCCGGTAGTGATGGATTCTGGCAGGCGTCAGTACAAATCTCCCCTGTTTGATCAGTTCAGCTACCTTATGGTATACATGTATGTTTATTGGATATCCCATCATGACCACGGCTGCTTTTTCATATGCCCACCAGGCTGCTGCCAGGCCTTGGTAGCACGGGGGGTATCCCACAGCTACATCGTCTAGCTTGGTACTGTAACAAGCTATGGCCTGCCTTTTCCTGCCTTTACAACTTGCCTGCATCAGCACTGCTGTTGCAAATCCTGTTTCCCTGTTACTCACGAAGAAATCAAAGGGTTTATTATACATGGGAAGAGTCAATGCTGGTGCCTGTGCCATTTCCTTTTTTATGTTTTCGAATGTTTCCAGGGCTTCTCTATCCCATATTAAGTTTGTTTTTAGTTCTTCACATCCTGCTTCCTTCATGATTTTCCTTAGTGCCTGCGTCTTTTCTGCATAGCTCTCTATCCATTCTGAGCTAAATCCTGTCTTTCCCAAGAATGTCATCATCTGCCCTACTGTTTGTGGCTTTGGGACTTTCAATACAGCCTCTATCTGATGAAAGGCTATCCTCTTTTGTCCCGTTGTTATTTCCCTTCCAAGATATTCTACCTTTCTTTGACACAACTGCAGTTTTTTCCTGGACACTTTGTGTCCTCCTTCACCCAGTCGCCTTAATAATTTTAGACTATCCTCTCTGCATTGTTCTTTTGTTTCTGCACACAACAGCAAATCATCAACATATTGTATCAATGTTCCTTCTAATTGTATTCCTTCCAGATCTGCCCTTAGTACCTGATTAAATATATGCGGTGAATGCTTAAATCCCTGGGGCATCCTATTGTATGTGTATTGCTTTCCTTCGTATGTAAATGCAAATAGGTGCTGACTTGCTTGAGCTAGTGGCACACTAAAAAATGCTGAGCATAGATCTACTACAGTAAGCCATCTGCTTTCAGGTGGAATATCAGTCAACAAGGTGTAGGGGTTCGGTACTTCTACCGGCATGTCTTCTACTACCTCATTGACTGTCCTCAAGTCATGTACCAATCTCCATTTTTCCCCATCGGCTTTCTTGACTGGTAATAATGGTGTGTTACATCTGCTGTGGGTTTCTTTTAATACCCCTACTTCTACTAGTCCTCTGATTGTCTCTTTAATGCCTTTTATTGCTTCTGGTTTAATTGGATACTGAGGCCTGTAGGGTCCTCAGCATCCTGGTTTTAACCTAATCTCTGCTGGGTTGGCTATCTTGACCCTACCTACATCAGTGTCCTGCTTCGACCACAGTTCTTGCGGGAGAGAGTTAAGATCTTTTTCCAGTCTTTCCCTCCGCTCTTGTTCCTGTTCCTTATTCTTTACCTCTATTCGCACCTGTTTTGGTTTTCCAACCATCTCAGTGTCTGAGAGTATTTTCATCATTTGTCCGTCAGTGGACATCCAAATATTCGCATTGTCTGTTTCAACAAATTCTAGTTCCCTTGCTCTAAGCACCATTGGCCCTAAGTCTTTTGGTCTATATCCGGGATTTACTTTTAATGTAATGTGTGGTTCTGTTCCAAGAACGGAGAACCATTTGCTAAAGCATGCATCTTTCATGATTGTGAGGGCTGCTCCCTCTGGTCCAATTAGAATACTTCCTGACTTTACCTCCTGTTCCTGTCCTGCCTCTTTTTCCCATTTCTCCTGCACTTTGGGTTTTTGTTTCTCATCAAGTATCATTGTGCAGTGTAATTCTGTCTTTGGCCATTCAGCTTTTGGAATTTGTGCTTCTACAAACTTCCCCCATGTTTTCCACACTTGTTCTTTGACTTGTTCTTCTATATCTCCTAACCAATATACATTAGCCCATTCTTCCCCTTGCATCCTAAGTGGGTACATTCCTGTTAAGTTAATTCCCTGATTTGTACATTCTAGTTTCAATCCTAAACCTAGGATTGCGTCTCTTCCTAACAAATTTAGTGGCGTTTTACTACATACTAACACGGGTACGTGGGTAGTTTTGTTTCCGATGGTGACAGGTATCGGTGTCGTTATTTGGGTCAGTGTCGCTTTCCCCGAGAACCCCACAGTTTTTACAAACTGACCTGACAATGGTGGGTGGTCTGCATACTTTGCCTGTATGCATGTACAAGTAGCACCGGTATCTATCATCATGGGGATCTCGACCCCTCCTACTGTAACACTAATCATTGGTTCCTGATTTGCTGTTTCCGTTATTTGTACGTATTGGCCTACCATTTCGGGGTACTCTGGGCCTCCCTATAGGAAACCCTAATGATTCACTGGTCCTTGGGATATCTGGGAGTTGTTTAGCGGTGTTTGCATTATCTGGTGGTTTACATACTGCTGGTTCCTGAGGGTTCTGAGGACAGTTTCTTTTTATATGTCCTGCTTCCCCACACCCCCAACATACACCTGGAGAACCAGGTGGCGGCCCCTGTCTCTGACCTTGATTATTTCCCTGACTTTGTCCCTTCTGGTTCTGATAGGGTAGTCTACCACTTCCCTGCCCCTGTCCTTTCCCATTCCAGTTATTTTGGTTCTGGGGTTTCTAATTATTTTGGTAATTTGGATTGTAACCTCCTGGATTCATGGACAGTGGGAAACCAGAAATGTTATAGGTTATGATGGGCTGACTTCCACCTCCACTTCTCCCTTGCGGTAGTGTGGGTATCTCTTCGACCGTTAGGTCAGCCACCATCGGTGCCATTTTCTTGGGTGTGGAGTCCTCTTTTAATTTCTGCTTTTCTTTGTTTTTAATTTCCTCCAACTGAGCTTGGAGAAGTTTGCGCTGTACGTCTTTCAGCTGCTTGTCTGCATTCTTTTCCTCCTTGCGGTGTCTTTGTACCACGTGGATGACATGGTCTAAGAATTCTCTATAGCTTTTTGACTCCAGGCCTACCACTTCTTCCAAAATAGACTTAGCTGAAGTCGGTAGACCCTCTAAAATTGCTGCTCGGAACATGAATTGGTCAGTGGATCTGTCAGAATGTCCCTCTCAGTGTCCCTTCTCCATCTTTTCAGCTGGTTTTCTACATATGTGGCCGCATTTTCCTCCTCACCCAGTGGCTCCCCCTTCAGTGTTTTCATGTCCACTCGATTGGGGTACATGCCTCTTAGTGCCTGCCAAATGTCACGGCGATATAAGTCTATTAGCACTCCATCCACATCTGGGTCAAGTGCTGCCGTAGAGATGCCTGCAAGTCTCATTACTTCAATCATTTGATTCATTCCCAACACCTTTGCCAGGAGGGCTTTGATGTCACCCAGCGCCATCCTCTTTCCCACCATTCCAGCTTCCAACTGTCCAATCCACCTTCCGGCCCCATCCAAAATATTTGGTAATTCACTAATCAAATTAGGCAAGTCCTGACCTGACCAGGGAATATATTGTAGTCTGCCACCCTTCAGAACCACAGGGAATATATTTTCCTCTCTTTGTTCTTCGTTTGGGTATTTTATTGGTGGTCTTCTTACCCGTCGTGACCTTCTCTGTGGCGCTAGCACTGCCACTAAATCCCCTTCTTCTTCACTACTACCCTCTGTCTCTCCTTCTATTTCCTCCTTTCTCCCTTTTTCTGGAAGTTTCCAGTCCCAGTCCCCTTTTTGCTTCCAGTTGTCCTTTACGTCCACATTTCTGTCTCTTCTTCCACTTTCCTGTTTCTTTCTATTTTCCCTTTTATCATATCATAGAACGTAGAACATTACAGCGCAGAACAGGCCCTTCGGCCTTCGATGTTGCGCCGACCAATTAGGAACAAGCAGTGACCCTCTAACCTAAACCATTCCCCTTTCATCCATAAACGTATCTACTAACCTCTTAAACGCCACCAAACTTGGCGCATCTACAACTGACGCAGGCAAGGCATTCCATACCCTTACCACCCTCTGGGTAAAGAGCCTACCTCTGACATCCGTCCTATAACTACCACCCCTTAATTTAAAGCTATGTCCCTCGTGCTAGCTTTCTCCATCCTAGGAAAAAGGCTATCACTGTCCACCCTATCTAAACCTCTAATCATCTTATATGTTTCAATAAGGTCTCCTCTTAGCCTCCTTCTTTCTAACGAAAACAACCTCAAATCCCTCAGCCTCTCTTCATAAGACCTGCCCTCCATACCAGGGAACATCCTGGTAAACCTCCTCTGTACCCTCTCCAATGCCTCCACATCTTTCTTATAATGCGGGACCAGAACTGCACACAATACTCCAAGTGTGGCCGCACCAGAGTTTTGTACAGTTGCAACATGACGTTGCGGCTCCGAAATTCAATCCCCCTACCAATAAAAGCTAAGACGCCGTATGCCTTCTTAACAACCTTATTGACTTGATTGCCAACTTTCAGGGATCTATGCACACATACACCAAGATCCCTCTGTTCATCAACACTATTAAGAGTCCTACCCTTAGCCCTATACTCTACACATTTGTTATTCCTGCCAAAGTGAATTACCTCACACTTTTCCACATTAAACTCTATTTGCCACCTCTCGGCCCAGCTCTGCAACTTGTCCAAGTCTCTCTGCAAACTATAACACCCGTCTTCACTATCTACCACTCCTCCGACTTTGGTGTCATCTGCAAATTTACTAATCCATCCTTCAATAACCTCATCCAGATCATTTATAAAAATTACAAACAGCAGGGGCCCCAAAACAAATCCCTGAGGTACACCACTTGTAACCGAACTCCATGATGAATAATTTCCATCAACCACTACCCTCTGTCTTCTATCAGCTAGCCAATTCCTGATCCAATTAGCTAAATCACCCTCAATCCCATACATCTGCATTTTCTGCAGAAGCCTTCCATGGGGCACCTTATCGAACGCCTTACTACAGTCCATATATACCACATCAACTGCCTTACCCCCATCCACCTCTTTGGTCACTTTTTCAAAAAACTCAATAAGATTAGTAAGGCACGACCTACCCTTCACAAAACCATGCTGACTGTCCCCAATCAATTCATTTCTCTCTAAATAACTATAAATCCTATCCCTAATAATTCTCTCCAATACTTTGCCCACAACAGAAGTAAGACTCACCGGCCTATAATTCCCCAGAAAGTCTCTCTTCCCCTTCTTGAACAATGGGACCACATTCGCTATCCTCCAGTCTTCCGGCACTATACCCGTAACCAACGACGACCTGAAGATCAGAGCCAGAGGCTCTGCAATCTCCTCTCTCGCCTCCCAGAGAATCCTAGGGTAAATCCCTTATTCATTTATAAATATCCTTCTTCATTTGCCTGCTCCTCATCTTCCTTCCTTTTCATTACTTTCTTTGCCCACTCTAGGACATCTACCATCTTCACTTCCTCTTCCAACTGTTGTCTCATCTGGACTACTTTGTCCAAATCCTCTTCTACTTTCTTACTTTCTTCCTCAATGTTTTGTCTCCTTTCTATCTCTTGTGCTACCCATTCTTCTTTTGTTATTTGTTTTACATCATACTCTCCTTCAAAATTCATTGTACCTGTTACGATTGGATATAACCCAGTGGACCTCCGTTCCTCTGGGTATGGAGGTGGAGCTGCATTTGGGTCTTTTAATCCCTCCTTTTCCTGAACTTGCACCGGCATTTGCATCCTACCTCCCTCCCATGCCCTTCTTCTTTCTTTCCCTTCTTTTTCAAACAATGCCAGTATCTCCAGTTCTTTTTCTCGCTTTTCTTTTCTTTTTTTAGATTTATCTTTTATTTTATAATTCTTCAATAGTCCTTTCTGATCTCGCATCTCTCCACACACCATGTGCCCCCTTCTGGCCATCGTGTATTTGATTTGTTTGTTCTTTTAGTCCATTTTTTGGAGATGTATGCTATATCTCCTCTAAGGGCTGGAAACTTATCCCCTAGTATTTCTACTGGTGTTTTAGCCTTGCTTATCATTGTCTGTACTCTTGAACTATTGTTATGAATTCTGTTGTTTAATTCGTCTAAATTTGGTATTATAGTTATTATTACACAATACACTGTGTTTTCTTGACCAATCCCCTGTTCACTCTCCCACTGCGCTTCTCTTGCTTTCACCTGTACTTCTAACTGGGGTTCCGATATCCACTTCCCTGTTTTCCCTCTCCCTGGCAATATTCTTCTTTCTCTTGCTAAAGAATAATATGCCTTTACTTGTTCGTCTATGTGTATTAAAGCCCTACGCAATCTGGGTTCCTTTATTAATTCTATTAACGTCTCTGCTATTATCTCACTTATCCAATTTCTGCTTATTATTCCTTCCCAGTTCACGTACGGCCACTCGCTTCTTACTTCATTCAAATTAATTATATGTGTAATCTTTCTCAACAGAGCGTCTTTTTTGCCCTTATGCCACTCCCTAACTCCTCCTCCAACTGCTTTCATTAGTTCTCTTTTTTTTAGGTAATGTGTGCTAACACCACTGCTCAGAAAAATCTATTACTGCAGTTATTCTAAGCTGTTTGTCACTATTCTGAGTACGTCCTGAGTCCCACATTCACCATCAATCCCTGCACCGCTGTTCTGGACCATTCATCACAGGCTGGTCCCTTACAGCCCCTTTGTCACACGTCCAACTAATTGTCTCCTTCTCTACTGATTTGTACTTTAGTAACCCTGACTACTGTATTAGGTAGGAGATCAATCTCTCATAGGTCTCTCCTTCTCTCGGTTGACATCCTTTATCCGAGGTCCTGGGTAGGTTCAGACTGGCAGGACTTCCTACACTTACTCTCCTTGGGCAAGTTGTAACCTGGAATCCCGCTCCAAACCGCTCGACTAACCTAGTTGCATCAATACAGCATTCGCAGCGCGCTTTGCATGCAAAACTCTACCCTTCAAATCGTACTCAGTCTCTCAAAAGTTTTTACACAATTCAATTTTATCCACACAGGGTATCTTTTGAGTTGGGGAGATCTAGGATTGGCAGAGAACCGGGTGTGCCGGGCCTCGAGATCCCTTTTCCGACGACAAGGATTTACATGCATGCAAGTCTGCTTACCTTGCTGTCAGAATGCCGGCTTTGGGATTCTCGGCCCCAGTCAGACCACTGCCTCCTCCGCTCCTTCCGGACTTCAATTTTCCGGGTGATCTCTCACCATACCCTGCTCGCAACGCCAATTTTGTCGTGGTTCCCCAGGACGACAATGAACTGTGGCCGTTCCGCACAGAGAGTCTGAGTCTCAATTCTTCAAGTAGTAGACTTTATTTTCAGTACAAGAAAGTAAAGCCAGGATGTCCGGAACAATCCAACGAACGGCGCGCTTACAGTCTTTTTATGCTCACTACAGCTCCATATCCCAACTTCCCTTATCTCATCCTCAAGGTTGGCTTTCTTAGCCACCATTGTTGTTGAGCCCGTCCTTTATCTACCTTTTCTGTGATTGGTCACTAATTGATGCATCTCTTACTCTATGAAACCATTGTAGTTACAATCTTTGTCCTTGACCAAATCATTCTGTTTCTACAATAATTGTGGCTTAGTTTAGCTGACTTAAGTCAAATAATAAAAAAGAGCATATTTACTTCATTCTTTTCTTTTAGTTATAATCACATTGAGTTGAGTAACTGAACAACAACCATTGTTTCTCAAGGCTGTTGCTGTTTACATTCATTGACTATAAGTGATTACTATACTAATTTCATCACATTGGTTAACATACATTGATTACATTGATTAACATACTGGGCTCATTACATTTCAACATCCTGCCCATCGCATGTTGATGAGACTACATTTCACATTTTACTGCTTATACTACAATATTCTCTCACAGCCACCAGATTATTAAAGCGTCACGCCACGATTTGAGCATCTTTATGAGATCAGAAGCTACGTTTTCTCCATTGAGTAACTCACTTCATGATTCCCCAAAGCAAGGGTTCAGAAGAGATTTCATGCCATGTATTTATTAAATGAGATGTACTAGTATTTTTAGTCAATATATTCATTGTAAATATATTTAATGAGCTCCAATCTTTTGTATCACAGATTTTAATGCAATGAAAATTGGAAAAAAAAAGACTGTGATCAACTTCTATTGGAATTTAAATCTTTTGCAGACACACTCGAATACATCAAAGTAAAGGTATTAGCATCTCACCCTAGTCAGTTAGAGAGGGTGGGCAGGATAATGGATCCAAAAGAGGAAAAGTTTTTAGTTAAAGAGACCATGTAGTTAAGGAGGAGTGTGGAATATTGGATGGTGTTAACATAATGAGGAAGGAACAATTGAGAGGGTTAGCATCCTTGAAAGCGGATAACTCTCTAGACTCAGAAGAAATGTAGGACAGGGTGCTGAAATAAAGAAGGGAAGAAGTAATGGAGACTCTGAGCACACATTTTCCAAACACTCGGGCTACAGATATGGTGACAGAACTGAAGGCGCGCTCACATTTTACCATTGTTCAGAAAAGGAGCTGGTCTAGGTAATTAAACGTCAGTTTACCTAAACTTGGTGGTGGACAAATTGTTAGAGAAATTCTAAAGGACGGTATAAATCATCATTTAGAAACAGATTAGTTAAGAACAAACAGCAATGATTTGTTAAGTGAAGTCTTGTGTGAAGAACTACACTGATCTAGCAGGGTAAACATGTGAGGGTACTGCAGTAAGGCCTGGATGGGATTGTCGGTGCAGGCTCAATGGGCTGAACGGACTCCTTCAGCACTGTAGAGATTTTAAGGATCTATTTTGGGAAGGTGACCAGGCGCATTGATGAAGGTGTGCATTTGATATAGTCTACATAGATTTTAACTAGGCCTTTGAAATAGTCCCATGGGACAGACTGTTTAGAAAAGTAAAAATTGGGATCCAAGGGAAAGTGACTACTTGGTTTCAAAATTGGCTCAAAGGCAGGAATATAGATTGTAGTTGATGATTTTATTGTGACTGGCAGAGATTTACAGTCAGTTTCTGCAGAGCTCAATTCTGGGTTCCTTGCTTTTTATGGTATATACATGAATAATTTAGGTTGTAAAGTAGGGCCCATAACTAAGAACTTTGCAGATGATATGAAAATTGGCTGTGTGTTTGATAGTGAGGAAGAAAGTTGTAGACTGCAGGTAGCTCTTGATGGGACCATCAGGTGGGCAGAAAAGTGGCAACTTGAATTCAGTCTGGAGAAGTGTAAGGTAATTATTTTGGGAAATAATAAGAAAATATGGGAGGATGCTGAGAAGGGTGGAAGAGCAGAAAGATTTAGCAGTGTATAACTACAGATTCCTGAAGATAGCAGATGAGTTAAGAAGGCACACAGGATAATTTCTTATAGGCCAAAGCATTGAATACAAGAGCAGGGAGGTTATACTGTGTAAAACACTAGTTTAACCCAGCTAGAGGAATGCACATATATCTGTTCACTACATTATAGGAAGGATTTAATCACATTAGAGAAGGTATGTATGAGATTTACAAAGGTATTGCCAGGAATGGAGAATTTTAGCTACAAAGAAATATTGCATAAGCCAGGACTGTTTACTTTGGAACAGAGAAGGCTGCAGGAAGATATTATTAATATGCATAAAATTATGAAGGGACAGGATATTGTGGATTAGAAAGACCCATTTCCCTTTGCAGAAATGTCAATAGCCAACAGAAAGACTTAACTAATTGATAGAATGAAACAAATTGGAAAGAATATTTTTCACTTAGAGAATGGTGGAGTTATGTAACTCACTATCTGAAAGGGTGATAGAGATAGAAACCTTCATTGCATTAAAAAGAATCCTTTGATATGCTCTCAGAATGCTGTAATCTACAGGGCTGCAGGCGAGGAACTGAAAAGTGAGATTAGACTGGGTAGCTCCTTTTCGGCTTGCAAAACGGAATAGATCAAATGACCTACAAATGCTCTAATTTTTCATTTAGAAAAACAACAATTAATGTTACAAATTTCTACCATTTTTTGCATGTATGTTTCCTGAATTCATTCCTGAATGATCTGGTTCCAATTTTTAGATTGCCACCTAGTCCTAGATTTTGAACCAGCTCTCTAACCTACCTGCTGTCCTTCAATTCTTGAAAATTTGCTGAAATCACCCCTTAACTTTTTAAGTTCCACAGCGTACAACCCAAGTAGCTCTGTAGAGTTCGGCATCCTCATTATATCCTTTGTGTCCAGGTATAATTCTGGTAAATCTTTATTGCATTTTCCTCCCAAGACATAATATTTTTCCAAAGTGTGATGCCCAGAACAGTTCGCAATGCTTCAGGTGTGGCCTAACCAAGACCTTGTATAGATGGAGTGTGACTTCTATCCCCTTATTCCAGTCTTCTAGAGATAAAAGCCAACAGTCCATTAGCTTTTATGATAATTTTTATCCCAGAAATTTTAATTATTTGGACAGCCAAATCTATTTGGACTCTACCATTACTAGCTTTTCACCACTTGTGAAAAACCCTGTTCTATCTTTATTTAAAGTCCAGAATGGATCACTTCACATTTGCTGACATTGAAATCCATTTGCCACAGCTTTTCCTATATATTTACAATATCAATATCTCTTTGTAATGTTTTACTTCCATTTATGTTGACAACATTACTGCTTTACCTTTGTGTCATTGACAACTTGGATATGTAGATTCTTATTGTGTCATCTAAGTCATTAATCAATACCGTGAATAGTTAAGGACCCTATACAGATCCTTGAAGTGCATCAGTTGTCACATTCTATCAGGTAGAATGTCTCTGTCTGCTGCTGCTCAGCTAATGTACTGAGCAGGTCAATAACTTACCTTCAATTCAATAATTTTTAACTTTAGCTAACGATCTGCTAAGAAGGGTTTTATGAAATGCTTTCTGAATATCCATATAAATAACAATCATGGACATTCCCCATTTCACTATCTTTGTCACCGCTTCAAAGAATTCAAAGTCATCAGGCATACCCTACTCTTTACAAATCCACGTTGACTGACCAGCTAAAAAAGTTATACAGCTGCAGTGAACAGGATTGGGACTGCAAACAACCCCAGATTGGAGGTGATCTTGAGTCCGCAGTTTCTGTCTGTGGGAATGGCAGCAGGGGATCGAGATGCAATGAAACTTGGAGTCTTGAACTCGCTGGCGAGATTGCAATATTCAAATTTTACTACCCCTTGCTCACAATGAGTGTGAACCTGACTTTAATATATTTACATCTTATTAGCCACTCCCCTTGCGATAGGTTTACAACAGGTTCATTCAGGCGTTGTCACCATCGGAGCTCGATTATCTGTTGGAATGTAGAACAACCCATGTTATCCTCCCTGTCTATCTGGAGCTATCTATCAGTTTGCATTATCTACCATTTGCAGAGCAAGGAGAATGGAGCTTTTCATACCCATTTGTTAGCTAGCTATGGAGAAGTTCATATTGGCTTCAGTCCACCTCAAATTTCCATGATCAGATACAGTCTGTAATTTGCACATGTCGCAGTGTAAATGCCAGACCAAGACACTCCCACCAAGAGCTTTTACCAATAATCCCAGCAGGATTCAGTGAGAGGTTTTCTAATTTGCATTCCTTTAGCAACAACTGCACCATCTAGAACACTTACTGTACCTTTAAGAAACAATTTTAAGGTATCCCCAGAGAAAGGAACTCTGTTAAAAAGCAAAAATAAATTCAGCTTTTCTTTTACATTTTTGGCAAGGCACACATTCAACACGCATAGGTCAGGTCCTACCAAAAGCCTGAGGCCTTCCAATTGACAATGGCCACATTTGAATAAGGTAGAGTCTCTCAGCAGAAGAAAGGAGAATTATGCAGATTTTTGAAGCCTTCGCTATCTATAACTAAGAAGCAGTTGCATTGTTATTTTTAAAAATCTTTCTGAATTCAATCCGTGATTTTATGACAACATAGTTTCTTACTTGAACAACCAGCGCCCATCAAATCTTGCCATAAACAATGCTTCTGCATACAGGGTTCAGGATAAGCACATTCCTCTTAGAGTGAAGGGCAAGGCTGGCAGAAGTTGGGAATCTTGGATGACTTGGGGTATTTCAACGATCAATGAGTTCCTCTGTGAAGCCAGAAGGGTTTAAAAAATATAAATTACATCAGTTGGTGGAATGTGAACTCAATATCCCCAGCAAATTAGCCTGGTCTTCTGAACTATTAGTCAAATGATATTACCACTTTGCCACCAACTCCGAAGTCTCTTTTTATCTACTGTTTTGAAGAACAATAATCAGAAAACAAATGACCAGTGAAACAAAACTATGGTGGTATGACGACTCCTGTTGGGGCTCTGTAACTAAAACAAAATATCAAACAAAGCTTACAAAATCAAAATATAATTTTCGGGGATGATAGCATTGAGATGGAGGATCTGCCATGATTATACTGAATAGTGGAGGAAGCTGGAAGGGCCGAATAACTTGCTCCAGCCCCTAGTTTTTTATGGAAGTCATGCAGCATACCAGTGGTCACCATATATCCCCTCTCCAAATCCATCAAGCTGTGAATATAACTACCACAGAGGAGCAGACAGTTGTGTTGCACGACTCCCCTTGATCACCCACTGCCTGGGCTGTTGATGGCCACCTTGACCAGACCTAGGAGCAGGCTTCAGAAGGGGTCCTTCTCCATCCTTGCCTCCTCCCTCTCTTTATAATCTTTCAATTTAACCCAAGGATCAATGAATTAATCTAATAAGAGTGCATGACAGTCCCTTGCGGGTCTCTGAATAATCGATAGGATAGGAATTGTGTTTTTGAAATAATCCATAAGACGGGTTTATCTGTGACTAAGATGAAAATGATGACTGCTATGATGGAGTTGTATAGGTCGCTGTGAGTTTATATTTGATGATGGTTGATTCCTTCAAGCATGTAGTTTTGGACAATGGTTGCATTTCTACAATATGTGGTGTGGACTGGTTAAACTTCTGTGTGGGGTCTCTCAATGAGACAAACTGTGGAAGGTCCGGGAGTATGAAAACTCCACCTGCTTTGGGTTGGGAGATGACAATACATGTAAGATTGCAGGGATCAATCTGTTGATCTGATGTGGTGTCTAGCGAGATACCACTGTCATTCAGTCGACCTGAAATGAAAAGGCTCAAATAACACTCATTATGAAGAATAATCAAGCTATCGTTTTTGGGCAATAGGTGGATCTGCATCTTACTCAATCAAGCAATTGCTGTTTCCACTAAGGAAGCCAGAGATTTCTCATCAAAAAAATGCATGAAATTTTGTTAACCACTGAGAATAAATATTTGGTGAACAAAAAGAAGATGATTCGGAAATTATACAGACAGCTTGCAGATCCTACACCATGGAAACTGAAGACTCTACTTTGAGATGCAAGAATGCTTGATAAAGGATACAATGACCTTATTGGAAAAAATCACTGCTCAATGTGAAATTTGCATTAAATATCGCAAGACTCTACTTCAGCCTGTTGTGAGCTTGCCACTAGCCAGGAGTGTAATGACACAGTCGCAATGGATTTGGAGGTTTGAAACAAAAGTAGGAGTATTTATACCATACAGTTTTTAGATATGACAACCAGATTTAACATAACCATAGTGAAGACAAAAGGACCATTATTGATGAGGTCACAGAGAAATGAATAGAAACAGGATTAGCAACACCAGCTTATCTTAACATTATCTTAACAGATAATGGTAGGGAATTTACTAAGGAAATTCAAGGTATGTGTGAAAATCTAAACATTGTAATTGTGCACAATGCAGCGGAGAACCTGTTTGGTAATGGCCTTTGTGAAAGAAATCATGCAGTAGTAGATGACATGCTACATAAAATATTGGCTGATAACTAGATTCTAAATTGCAAAAGGCCTTACCAGTTGGTACAGAAGAAATCCAAAATTGCCTTCCATACTATCGGATGCTCCCCCTGCTCTACAAGGGACTAGCATTAGTTCTATATTTTCCGCCTTGCATGCTGGCAGAAAAGCTCGCATTAAAGCTGAGGTTTCGAAGAGAATTTGGCAAGCCTTGCAGCACTGAGAAAGACCTTTGGGGATACAATATTATGAAGGAGAAAGCCAAAATGAGTGGAAAGGGCTTGGCAAGGTAATACGGTGTAATGGAAAAGTAGTAATTATACAACATGGCAATCAAAGTGGGCTCAAAGGTAACATACATGCCAAAAGGGACTAGTGTGTGGAAGGTTTACACCATAACAGGGAGAGCAGGAAAAACTTCTGGTAAATACAAATATTGCTTGAATGTGCAGGAGGAAAGATAAAAGACAAGTTCTATAGATTTGCAAAACAACATGAAGATGTGGAAACCCAAAAAGTGTAGTTGAAAATGAACTAGTAGGTGGCCATAACACCAGAAAAAAAATCACAAGCTTATGAACAAGGTTCTGCTCATATGGAAGAACAATCACATAGTAGTAAGAAAAGGACAGAAATATAAGTAGAGACGGTAGTTAAACGAAAATGAGACCTGGAGAGCAAGCTAGAACTCTCAGTATAAATCCTCATGACCAAGAGATTTTAGTAGCTGCCAATACACTGGAAAATAAGCCAATAAAGGAAGCTAAACAGAAAGAGTTAGAAAGTTGGAAGGAATTTGGTGTATATAGTGAAGTACCTGGCAAGTGACAGCCAGCTTTATCTCACCAGTGGATCTGTACAGAAAAGGTGTTCCAGCTTAGCACATACAAAGCTCACCCGAGATTAGTAGCCTGAGATTGGTGATCACTATATCAGGGTGGATTCACCTACTGCATGGAAAGTAAATTTAAAGACTTTTTTGAATATTTAGGCATCATAGTCCTGGGAATGGAAATCTATTGACATAAAGGCTGCATTTTTACAAGGGGAGAATTTCAAAGAGAAGCTTTTTTAAACTGCCCAAAGAAGCTAGGAAAACTATAGAAATTGAAAAATTGTGTTTAGAGATTGAGTGATGTATCAAGAATATATTTTCCTGTGCAGTCTTTCCTGTTGAAAATAGATTGGTTAATTGAAGGCATTCCCTGCAATATTCACGTAAGGAGAAAGAAACTGGAATTTTCTTTATGCATGTTGATGATTTCCTGTGGGGAGGCTCTATTGAATTTGAAAATGGATAATTGAGATGATAAAGAGACAATTCAAAGTAGGAAGTCAGGCTTCAAAGGTCTTTAATGTATAAATTTGGACATTGAACAAAACAAGTTAGAAGTGACACTAAATCAACAGTCTTATCTACAGAATGTTAATCATATCCCGATAACTCAGGCTAGATCCTCATAAAAAGAGGATCCAGCTGCCAAAGAACCAATGGTGCAGAAAGAGGCCCTTCGAGTCTGCACCAACCACAATCCCACCCAGCCCCTACCCCCAAATCCCTACATATATACCCATAATCCCTTTAAGGGGCAATTTTAACATGGCTGATCAACCTAACCTGCGCATCTTTGGACTGTTGGAAGAAACCAGAGCACCCGGAAGAAACCCATGCAGACAGAAGGAGAATGTGCAAACTCCACACAGACAGTGACCCAAGCCAGGAATCGAACCTATGTCCCTGGAACTGTGAAGCAGCAGTGTTAACCACTGTGCTACCACGCTACCTAAGGAGAAGTTTGACTGGGGAGTTGAACTGTTTGAGTACTCAGACTAGACCTGATGTTAACTATGATGTATTAGAGCTAAATACCATAATGAAACATGGTTCAGTTGAGGAAATTATAGGGCATATAAAACAGTAAAAAAGTTATATTCGGAAAAATGCATACTCAAGATGTCAGCCGTGGGTGAACCAGAAGATATTGTCATAAATCTGGCTAGTGTTATTTACGAGAGTGCCCCATCCTGGGATACTCATTCATGGTGTGTATAGCTTTGTTTACATGAATGGTGAGGAGTCCCAGTGAGAATAGCAACAGCCCAGTTGTAATATAACATTATTATAGACTATGTATTACATTAAAGAAAGACACATATACACAAATGGGACTGTAATAATCTAAAGTAGTTATGTATAAGAACTACTGAACATACCACACAAGTTATATAGCAATTACCCTTTTTGTTTCAAAGTATATTTATGAGATCTGAACTCTTTCAGGACTTCCCACTTCCTAAACAACATCCAATTCAATAGATTTATAAGAAAAGGCCAGCATACAGTAAACACATTGTATACATTGAGCCTCCACAAAGGTTTCTGCACTCTTATCTCTGGTCCACTAGCCAAAACCGGCTCACAGGTTACCAAAGGGGATATGCCCCTTCAGCTGCTGGATAGAAATTCCCTCCTTGCTTCTATTTATTCTTCTGGTCTGTCTATACTGCTAAGCTCATTAATTCAAATCCTGTGATATATCTGTTGAAATGCTGGTGCCTTTTAACCTGCTGACATATTCATGACAAGTCCCCCCTCCCTTTTTAAAAATGAAATATCTTAATCTGAAAGATGTTTCATTTCTCAATCCTTTCCTATTTGTGCTATCTTACTAAACATTACAACATTCAAAAGCATGCATTAACATTAAGGATACCCCATACATTTACGCCCTTTCCCCAAGAGTTTCTATTACACTCAGGATAATGTGCCTTCAATTACATTTTCTCTGCCAGCCATATGAAGGATTTTTAAATTGAATGGTGGCAATAGCACATTCCATTTGGAATAATTTGGTTTATGGTCTCAGAATTTTTCCAGAAACTTTAAAGGATTGTAGTCTGCATATAAAATGGTTTTTGCTAGGTTGCTGGCAACATAAATCTTGAAATGTTGTATTGCCAATACCAGGCTTACAAGTCACTTTCCCAATAGTTGAATACTTCTCTTGGTGCCAATTTAATTTTCTAGAGAAGTATCCCACTGGTTTTTCAAAGGCATGCCTGTCTTCTTGCAATAACACAGCTCCTACCCAAATATTGCTTGCATTCACTGCTAGTTTGAACTGTTTGTCATAGTTGGGTACTGCTAATACTGAGTTTGACATCAGCAGTTTTTAAATGGTTGAATGCCATTGGGCAGTCCTCCATTTTCTTCAAGAGCTCTGTGAGTGGCAATACCACATTGCTAAAATTTGGAATGAAATTGTGATAATATCTGCTGATGCTTAGAAATCATAGAATTTCTTTTTGATTTGTGGGTTCCAGAAAACTCCAAAAGGTCTGAACTTTTGCACCTCATAGGGCCATTTGGTCATGTCCCACTTTGTGTTCCAGGTATGAAATCTGGGCCTGAGCAAATTCACTTTTTGCTAGGCTCATCATGAGATTGGCTTCTTTGAAGTTGTCAAACAAATCCTTTAGGTGGCGCAAATGGTCTTCCCAACTCCTGCTGAACACCAGCCAGTCACTGATGTATGCTGCATAACCTCTCAATCCTCAAATCACTTTTAATTTTAGTTTATTAGTGTCACAAGTAGGCTTACATTAACACTGCAATGAAGTTACTGTGAAAATCCCCTCATTGCCACACTCCACCACCTGTTCAGTACACTGAGGGAGAATTTAGCATGGCTAATGCATCTAACCAGCACATTTTTTGGACTACAGGAGGAAATTGGAGCACCCAGAGGAAACCCATGAAGACACATGGAGAATGTGCAGTCTCTACACAATGACCCAAGCTGAGAATTGAACCTGGGTCTCTGGTGCTGTGAGGCAGCAATGCTAACCACTGTGCCACCATACCTTGTTCATGAGCCACTGAAAAACTACAAGGGTCTTCCTCATTCTCCATGGCATCAACTTGTTAAAAGTCCCTATGCTGTCACGAATGTGGTGGTCTCCTTTTCCCTTTCAGTCAAAGGTAGTTGCCAACAGCCCCTTAGCAACTATATTTGTGATTAATTTTGATCATCTAATGCTTTCAATGCAGTGTTTCAAACATGGAATAGGATTCAAGTTCCACTTGGCTATGGCATTCACACATTTTTTTTGATTTGATTTATTATTGTCACATGTGTTAGTAGACAGTGAAAAGTATTGTTTCTTGCATGCTCTACAAGGCATAGACAAAGCATACTGTGCATACAAAAGGAAGGAGAAGGTGCACAATGTAGTGTTTCAGTCATAGCTAAGTTTCTGGGTTTAATCTGAACTTGGGCACTGAGATAGTAGGAGAGCTCCAATCATAGAACATAGAACATTACAGCGCAGAACAGGCCCTTCGGCCTTCGATGTTGCGCTGACCATTATAAAAAAGCAATGACCCTCCAAACTAAACCATTCCCTTCTCTTCCATAAACTTATCAACTAACCTCTTAAACGCCACCAAACTTGGCGCATCTACAACTGCCTCAGGCAGGGCATTCCACTCCCGAACCACCCTTTGGGTAAAGAACCTACCTCTGATATCCGTACTATAACTATCACCCCTTAATTTAAAGCTGTGTCCCCTCGTGCTAGCTTTCTCCATCCTAGGAAAAAGGCTATCACTGTCCACCCTATCTAAACCTCTAATCATCTTATATGCTTCGATAAGGTCTCCTCTTAGCCGCCTCCTCTCTAACGAAAACAACCCCAAATCCCTCAGCCTCTCTTCATAAGACCTGCCCTCCATACCAGGCAACATCCTGGTAAACCTCCTCTGTACCCTCTCCAATGCCTCCACATCTTTCTTATAATGTGGGGACCAGGACTGCACACAATACTCCAAGTGCGGCCGCACTAGAGTTTTGTACAGTTGCAACATGACGTTGCGGTTCCGAAATTCAATCCCCCTACCAATAAAAGCTAAGACTCCATATGCCTTCTTAACAACCTTATCGACTTGACTGCCTACTTTCAGGGATCTATGCCCAAATACACCAAGATCCCTCTGTTCATCAACACTATTAAGAATCCTACCATTAGCCTATACTCTACACATTTATTATTCCTGCCAAAGTGCATTACCTCACACTTTTCCACATTAAACTCCATTTGCCACCTCTCGGCCCAGCTCTGCAACTTGTCAAGTCTCTCTGCAAACTATAACACCCCTCTTCACTATCTACCACTCCACCGACTTTAGTGTCATCTGCAAATTTACTAATCCATCCTTCAATACCCTCATCCAGATCATTTATAAAAATTACAAACAGCAGGGGCCCAAAACAGACCCCTGAGGTACACCACTTGTCACCGAACTCCACGATGAATATCTCCCATCAACCAACACCCTCTGTCTTCTATCTGCTAGCCAATTCCTAATCCAATTAGCTAAATCACCCTCTATCCCATACATCTGCATTTCTGCAGAAGTCTTCCATGGGCCACCTTATCAAACGCCTTACTAAAGTCCATATATACCACATCAACCGCCTTACCCCCATCCACCTCTTTGGTCACGTTTTCAAAAAACTCAATGAGGTTAGTAAGGCACGACCTACCCTTCACAAAACCATGCTGACTATCCCAATCAATTCATTTCTCTCTAAATAACTATAAATCCTATCCCTAATAATTCTCTCCAATACTTTGCCCACAACAGAAGTAAGACTTACTGGCCTATAATTCCCTGGGAGGTCTCTCTTCCCCTTCTTGAACAATGGGACCACATTCACTATCCTCCAGTCTTCCGGAACCATACCCGTAACCAACAACGACCTGAAGATCAGAGCCAGAGGCTCTGCAATCGCCTCTCTTGCCTCCCAGAGAATCCTAGGGTAAATCCCGTCCGGCCCAGGGGACTTATCTAACTTCAAACCTCAAGAATATCTAGCACATCCTCCTTATCTACTTCAATACTTTCCAGTTTGCAACCCTGTATCCCAGTGTTCTCCACAACTACATTTACATCTCCCTGCGTGAATACCGAAGAGAAATATTTATTCAGTGCCTCTCCAATCTCTTTAGGCTCCACGCACAACTTCCCACTGCTGTCTATGACTGGCCCTAATCTTGCCCTAACCAATCTTCTACTCTTAACATATCTAAAGAAAGCTTTAGGATTCTTCTTAATCCAACAGCCAAAGTCTTCTCGTGTCCCCTCTTAGCTCTCCTCAACTCACTCTTTAGCTCCCTCCTGGCTAATCTATAGCTATCCATTGCACTAACTGAGCCTTCAAGCCTCATCCTGACATAAGCCTCCTTTTAACCAGCGAATCAACTTTTTTCGTACATCAAGATTCCCTTACTCGACCATTTCCTCCTTGCCTGACAGGGACATACTTATCAAGGACTCGCAGCAGCTGCTCCTTGAATAAGCTCCACATTTCAGGTGTGCCCAGTCCCTGTAGTTTCCTAGTCCAATCTACGCACCCTAATTCTCTCCTTATGGCCTCATAATTACCCTTCCCCCAGCTATAACTACTGCCCCCAGGTTCATGCCTATCCCTATCCATCACTAAGGTGAACGTAACCGAATTGTGGTCACTATCACCAAAATGTTCACCAACGTCCAAGCCTAACACCTGGTCTGGCTCATTGCCCAGCACCAAATCCAATGTAGCCTCACCTCTAGTTGGCCTATCTACATACTGAGTCAAAAAACCTTCCTGCACACTTTGTACTAAAACTGACCCCTCTAACGAGCTAGAGCTATAGCTATTCCAATCAATATTAGTAAAAGTTAAAGTCCCCCATAACAATTACCCTATTACTTTCACTCCTGTCCAGGATTGACTTTGCAATCCTTTCCTCTACCTCTCTAGAACTTTTAGGAGGTCTATAAAAGACTCCCAACAGGATGACCTCTCCTCTCCCGTTTCTAATCTCAGCCCATACTACCTCAACAGACAAGTCCTCATCAAACTTCTTTTCTGTCACTGTGATACAGTCTTTGACTAATAATGCCACTCCTCCCTCCCTTCTACCTCCTTCTCTCGTCCCACTGAAGCATTTGAACCCCGGAACCTGCAACATCCATTCTTGTCCCTGCTCTACCCAAGTCTCTGAAATGGCCACAACATCGAAGTTCCAGGTACTGGTCCAAAGCTGCAAGTTCCGCCCCCTTATTACGAATACTCCTTGCATTAAAGTATACGCATTTCAAACCATGCCCTACCCCACCCGTACGCTGCTGTGTTTTGCAGTTCTCCTCTATGACCCCCCTATTCTCATCCCTTTTAGCACCCCAGCTACTCAGGATCCCACCCCCCCCTCTGAATCAGTTTAAAGCCCCCTGCATAGCCTTTGCAAATTTTCCCCCCAAGATATTAGTTCCCCTCTGATTCAGGTGTAGACCATCTCTCTTGTAGAGGTCCCACCTATCCCAGAATGAGTCCCAATTGTTCAGGAACCTGAACCCTTCCCTCCTGCACCATCCCCGCAGCCACGAGTTCAAACATTCATTGAATCATGGAATCATGGAATCTCTAGAGTACAGAAGGAGGTCATTTGCCCCATTGAGTCTGCATTGACCACAATCCCACTCAGACCTGATCCCCATAACCCCACTTATTTATCCTAACCCCTGACACCAAGGGGCAATTTAGTGTGGCCTATCAACCTAACCCACATATATCTGAATTGTGGGAACAGGAGCACCCAAGGGAAATCCATGCAGGCGCAAAGAAAACATGCAAACTCCATACAGACAGCGACCCAAGGTTGGAACTGAACCCAGGTCCAAGGCTGTGAGGTAGCAGTGCTAACCACTGTGCAACCATGTGCCCAAATAATTAGAACTTAATTCAATGGGATCATTCTGGAGCATATACTTAATTTCCTTTTGTAGCTGTGATAACTTAATTGGACTTAACCTCTACGGATGTTGTTTGATTGGAGCAATGTCGTCCACATCTATATCATGCAATGTTAACCCCAATTTATCTCCACAAATACATTTATAGACCTGAAGTAACTGTCAGTTCACTTCAGCTCTTACTGGGAGATGACTTAACGACTGGTTTAAATTTCCCTGTACTTCCTTATTTCCCAAGTGAGTTTTGGGAAAATCACTATCATGAGTTCTTCTCATTTTCGCATGCTTTGTGTCTAACAAACCTCAAGCTTGTTCTCCTGCACATAGTCACACTTGGGGATGTATTGAATTTCGAGTGCTGGGTCTGTGGTCTAATAGGGTTGTTTTAATCTTGAGTCATTCTGCTGTAATTCAATTAGCCTCTTTGTAGTGAATACATCAGTCTCACTCTCTACATCTGTCTCATCCTCAAGTTAACCTGCTAAAGGTGGTATCAGATAATCTGACCTCACCCTGGGCTCGCAACTCACCCCTGTTTTGTCTTAGCTGATGAGCATGCGATTGCATCACTGCATAATCTGAAAGCTCCAGAATGGTCTGGTTTGTAATTTCTCTCTGTGGTTGGATTTTTTAATGGCTGAACAACTACAATAGACATCATGACTATCAGTGATGAATTGAATGCCTGCAATAGGTTGAGTTTTGATCACACTAACCACTACTATCTCCATGTTCAAGCTATTCTCCATGTTTACTTTTATTAAAGGGATGTCCTTATGCTGCAAATATCTTCTTCTGCAATATCCCTTCTGGCAACAAATATTTCTATCCCATAACATTAGGGATTGACTCACACTGAGATTGGGAGGCTAAGAAAGTAAAACGAATATTTAAAGCTGCATTAGCTGCTGAAACACTGGCATTGGTAAGAGCATTGGAAATGGGAGTTTACTGTCTCTTGGCATCTTTGATGGTTCTCTATAAAAGGTAAACCTCATTTACAGACTGGGAGTAATGTTGGTTGAGTAGAAAAATTTAGTTAAATCATGGTTATATTGTAAGATGCTTTGGGCAACTTTTACAGGAAAAATTATAAAAACAGTGGGAAAGATGGAGAGTAGATTGACTAGGACTGGGATAAGAGGTTACAATATCAAACAGCTGAGAATTCAGGGCTCCTTCATTCTACAGCTGAGAAAGTTAAAGTACAATCTGATAGAGATGTAAGACTGTGGTGAAGTAAATAGTGACAATGGGCGGAATCATACCAGCTTAGTCCCTGGACTAATGGGAAGTCTGTTTTTGGCTGCTCTTTATCAGAGAAAATCAGAAGAGCCTGCCACTGATCTCTCCAGCCAATTAGTGAAAACCACAGAACCACATGGCCATTCTGTCAGAGGAAGAATTTCTTTTTACGGGGACATATTTCAGACGGGTTCGGTAGCACTGATTTTTTTTCAAGCTGGAGCAGTGACTGGAGTGGAGAGGAGAACTGGCTCCCTAGATCTCTCATTCCTACTTTGGTGTCCAGCTGAAACGGTGGAAAACTCCGTACCATCCGCCATTTTGAGATTCTTTTGTTGTGTCATGAAAACCCAATACAGATGCCAAGACTGCCCAGCAGATTGCTCCCAGTGTGGCAAAACTATTTAGAGTTTGCATGTTGCCTCCCTGTCTGCGTGGGTTTCACTTGAGTGCTCCGGTTTTCTCACAATACAAAGATGTGTAGATTTTGTGGGATTATTCATGCTAAATGTATAGGGTTACAGACATAGGGTGGGGCAGAGGCCTTGGATAAAATACTCTGTTAGAGAATCAGTACAGACTTGATGGCCTTTTCTGCACAGTAGGGATTGTATGATTTTTGAAAATTTAATATTTTAATTGAGATAGAAGACAAGAATGTATTTACAAAACACAGTCCATCCAGGAAATAACATTTTCTCTTCCAGCAGAGGGTGGGAGGCGGGGGTTCATATTACAATAAGTGGCTAGCATAAGATTAGTATATGTGAATCCTGGATACATTTCAAATTTGATGAGCCAAATGGTCTGTTAAATTTTATGATGTGAAGAGGTGGAAGATGTTGAACTATTGCTTGTTTGCCCTTTATGCATCCTTGATTACCTTGTTCTGCACTGTTGGATTGCTGGCATGTGTTATTCTGGAACTAAGCAGTGCCAAAAGAGGTTTGCAGTGAATCAACAGCTGAATCGTTGCCAAGCCCAAAAACCCTTTCATGGGAATTCACAAAATGATCAAAGTTGAATGTCTTCTTGGAAACTCATTTCCTCGTCTCACTGGGATAAATTTTCTGGCAATTTGATAGACCATTGACTTGGGAGGGATTTTGAGTAGGTGACACCATAAAAACCCACCTACTGTGTGTCGTAAAGCTGCATTCTTAGCCCTCTTCTAATTACACTCTCACCTAAAAAGCTGCTACTTTTTGAAGGAGTCAAGTTTGTTTCTTTTCCATTTCATGTCCTGACTTCAGCAGTGATGAAGAACCCAGCAGCGAAATGTGTTGTGGTTTCTGTTCTGCTTTCTTAAACAAGTTAATTTTAATTGATTTTAGAACATAGAACATAGAACATTACAGCACAGAACAGGCCCTTCGGCCTTCGATGTTGTGCCGACCAAAATAAAAAGCAATGCCCCTCCAAACTAAACCATTCCCTTCTCTTCCATAAATTAATAATTAATAAATTCCATAAATTAATAAATTCCATTTTAATTAATAAAAAGAATGCAAGAGTGGTAAGCTCAAGCATTTTACACAAATAAATTGCATTTTGTTTATCTGCTCTATACAGGGTGATTTCTTCAAGGTCTCAGCCCTACATGAGCACACTGGTGAGTGCAAGCTTCTGAATTCTTGGTCAGTAATTAATATTCTGAGAAGGATCGTGCATTTTAGTTTCCTAAATTAGCTGAAACAAAAGCACTGTGGAAATAAAATAATAAGCTTGTGATTGCAGGCCTAGTCTTCTGATTTCTGAAGCGCCTAGTACTCTGCACACCGCTGATTCTTTCCATTTTTTTTAAAGTGTTCACTTCATCAGAACCCACTGTTAGATGTGATCCGCAGAGCATTAGGAGCATGTTATACAGCTAAAATTAAAGACTGTTGCAAGACAAAATGAACTATTCTAGTTTTGTTAAGGGATACTTTTGCCAGAAACTTTCTTTTGTTGTATATAATCTTGAGTATGAAGGTTCTGGCTGAACCTTTACTTTATAACTTCAGGTCCCAAATCAAGGCCTTGGAGAGTCAAGGATTGTAAGTGGGTACAGTGTAACTTTATCCCGACCAGTATGGGAAAACTTCCAGAGTATGGTTCACTCCTGATTCCACTCAATTTTTTTTATTATTGCTTGAGGAAAGACTTTTATTTCCAAGATGAGAAATAGTTATTTGCCTTTCCATTCACTTCCTCTCTGTAATTGAAAGATGCCACTACTCAGTTCCACCTGTTGGTACACAGACTGAAGGACACCTGCAGCCATTTCACATGGGCCTTGGGAACTTGAGTAACTGTCGCAAGGCAAAGCCATGGTCTTTGAGATCTGGACCAATCAATCTCTTGACCCTTTCACCATCAGGTCAGACTGTCTGAGGACACTTGAGATATGTTTTGGATGATTGGGTCATCGCTAAAAACTGGAAGAACTGAGTAGCTGTAATGAAACAAAAGCTGCATATGTGGAAGAAGCACTCTCTCCATTGTGGTTAAAATTATGGCCATCAGATATAAGGCTCTCTCGGAGTTACTGTACATGATGCAGTTCTGGTCCATCCCTAACTCCTGTGCCATAGCGATCACTCGAGTTATCTTTCATTCTAGCTGGAGTTTGAAAACGGGCTGTGTTCACAAGGAATCTGTATACAAACCCTTCAATAAAGGAAGGAAAAGCCTATCCAACATCAACCTCTGATGTCCATCTTGCATCAAGCTGTGCATAGAACCTTGGTGTGCATGTTTCTTGTGACTGGAGGCCACATACCATTCAATAACAGTGCGATCTTAAGCCACTGTCATTGGGATTTCCCATTGAATCCACCTGTTGCTGTTGGGAACCTGCAGTGGGGGACCAGAAGATGCCACTGGTATGAACGGCTGGAAAGTTCTGGTCCTGTTAATTCCCTCTTCTTTGGAACCAAGTTAATACCCTTCACAGTAGCACAAGAAAATTGGCCTCTGCTTTGTTTAGGTGAAATCTGTCTGGTCCATCAGTTCTGGCAGCGTCCAGAAGTTATGTTAAAGGTTATGCTTTGCCGCAGTAGTTAGCACCTCACAGCTCTAGGGACTTAGGTTCAAATCCCTGTTTGGGTTATTGTCTGTGTGGAGTTTGCACATTCTCCTTGTATATGCATGGGTTTCCTCCCACAGTCCAAAAGATGTGCTGGTTAGATGCAGCAGCCATGCTAAATTCTCCCTCAGTGTACCCGAACAAGCACTGAAGAGTAGTGACTAGGGGATTTTTACAGTAACTTCATTGCAATGAAGTTAATGTAAACCTATTTAATTTCCTGCTTATTCTACTAAATTCTGGAGTTATTTAAGAAATATTTAGATGGGCACATGAACAGAATGGGAATGGAGGGGTATAGAAAACTGATTTAAATAGGGATCATGAGCCTTGGGAGTCCCTGGGAAGCGTGTAAATAGATGATGATATTGATGTACTTGTTTTTATCCTACAGTGCTTTGGTCCACCTTGTTGTCTAACAAGGGGCATACATGCGATGGGTCGTGAGAGGGTTTTTTTTGAGAATATCCTAGTGCTTCATGTCGTTAGTGTACCCTTGACCTGGACCATTTGATGGGCAACACGACAGCTCAGTGACTATCGCTGTGCTGTGCAGATACATGGATTTGGGCCTGTGTCTGTGGGAGTTTGCGCATTCTCCCCGTGCTTGCGTGGGTTTTCTCCGGGTGCTCCTGTTTCCTCCCACATCCCAAAGATGTGCTCTTAGGCTAATTGGCAAAATAAATTCTCCCTAAATTGTCTCAAATTTGGTTTTTAATCCATAGATCTATAAACATAGACAGGGATCACGGGTAGAGGTGGGAACATTGGGGTGGCGGCGCGGGCTTGTTGGGCCAAAGGGCCTGTTTCCCGTGCTGTTTTGTTCTTTGATCTTTGTTCAATACGTTGCTGAAATTCTATCTGCTTCTGGTATTGTGAAATATGGGTCTGGCCATGTTGTTATAGAATACTCCAAGCAGTTGGAAAGTGCCTTACCATCTCTCCCTCACTGAAATGTTTACACAGACTTAAGTCAAAAATGTTTTTCTATCAGGCAGTTGTCTGCACGTAACAGAGGCCCTGTGGAAAAAAAAGTTAGTAGATCCTGTTGGATGATTCCTTGAGCAGACCGGCAGTCATTTTTCAGAATGCCTCATCAGCAGAATTTTCAAACAAACACCAAGACTTAGCTTGACTGGTAGTGAGAGAAGTTTTTCCCACATGCCTTCTCCAACACACTGCCTTCTGAGGCTGCAGTGAGGAAGAACCTGCTGTCCTCCTCCTGCTGAAATGTGCCCATGCAAAGAAGTTTGGAGAAAGAATCAATTGTTTTTGCTAGAGGCTGATTTGCCCATAGACTGTATGTCTGGCATGGGATGTATATTGTAAGGATGAAATATTGTGTGACGGACAGGAGAGAGACAGGCAAAGATACTTATTTCTTCTCACCACCTGTCCATAAGCAGAGGTGTTTTGACTTATTTTTAAAAGTAATCCTCAGTTTGTATGATCCAATTTATTAATAATCCACAGCAAACTCTCATTATGATTGATTAATTTGCAGTGATAGTTAATTTCATGTTGAACGCCTGGCCCACACTACACACTGAAGAACAGGATAGAAAAAGTACAAGAACCACGTAAGTGAACATTCACATAATTTCAAAAGTCCGGAGTTAGAGTGCAGTGAACCATTTCACACATGAGTTTCAGTTCAGCTGGCAAAATAAGAAAAAGTTTAAGGTTTTTAAAGTTTAAACTTTATTTATTTATTAGTGTCACAAATAGGCTTACATTAACACTGCAATGAAGCTACTGTAAAAATCCCCTAACATCCTAGAAATATGGCTTCTACAAGACACATGACAAAAGGTTGATCTGTTCTGGGAGCTACTATCAGGAGTTAGGGGCACAAAATAATTCTTCACTCAGCCTTCAGAAACTCACACATTCTTGTACAGACCCTTTGTAATCAACAAAAGTAGGGAAAGTGCAGATGAACTAGCTTCCCCAAACAGGATCATCACTAGAGAGAGATTGAAACTCATACTGGAACAGATGCTATTACTACTTTGTGTCTGTCCTAGGGAGGGATAATGGAATTCTGGCCAAAAGCACAGAAACTGATTGTTACGACATGCCACATGAACCAAACCTGGCTTTTTTGTTCAGTTTTCACATTATGTCTTTTGCCTCGCAAGCAGCCTACTGTTTAAAATCCAACTGATGAACCTCCAAGTAGAACAAAAACTTATTCCTTGAGCCTACCTCCGCTGGAAAATTTCCTATCATTACTTATAGAACTAATCCAGCGTCTGGATGCCTATTTATTTTTGTCATATCATCAAACATATTGTGAATTCTATAACTCCAATCAGCCTTCAAATCCATGAAAAATATAAGAGGTTTGAACCTGTGGGGGTTGGATTTCTTCTTATGTTGCTGGAACCTGACCATTATAATTGTGTTGAGGCACCCTCTGAATAGAACATGCTGTAAAGCCAAACATTGAATTTAGGTTCAATTTTTGTAGTATTTTATTTGAAATGTTTTGTAATGAACTTTATGAATAAAGTATATTTTTGGACAAAAGAATGAAATAGAAGAGTTTAATGGGAATTAAAATATTACTCTAACTAAAATTAAGATAGATAAGTCACCGGTACCAGATGGGATGAACCCCAGGTTACCGTAGGAGATGAGGGAAATGACTGCAGAGCCCCTGGCGATGATCTTTACATCGTCAATGGAGACGGGAGAGGTTCCAGAGGACTGGAGGATTGCAGATGTGGTTCCTATTTTCAAGAAAGGGAACAGGGATAGCCTGGGAAATTACCAACTGATGAGTCTGACCTCAGTGGTGGGTAAATTGATGGAGAAGATCCCGAGGAACAGGATTTATGAACATTTAGAGAAGTTTAGCTTGATCAGAAATAATCAACATAGCTTTGTGAAGGGCAGGTCATGCTTTATAAGCCTAGTGGAGTTCTTTGAAAACGTGACTGAACACATTGACGAAGGAACAGTGGTGGATGTGGTTTACATGGATTTCAGCAAGGCATTTGATAAGTTCCCCCGTGCAAGACTTCTTGAGAAGGTGAGAGGGCATGGGACCCAAGGGGCTTTGGCCTTGTGGATCCAGAACTGGCTTGCCTGCAGAACTCAGTAAGAATTTAGCAACACCAATTATTAATCCAACCGATTTATTTGATAGTAAAATAGCGAGCTTTCAACACTCCCGTGTCTTCATCAGGCAAGTGCAGTGTTGCACTTGCCTGATGAACACTGCACTTGCCTGATGAAGACACGAGAGTGTTGAAAGCTCGCTATTTTACTATCAAATAAATCGGTTGGATTAATAATTGGTGTTGCTAAATTCTTACTGAGTTCTTACCACTCCAATCCAACGCCGGCATCTTTACATCTTGCCTGCAGAAGGCAGAGAGTGATTGTGGATGGGTCTTTTTCTGCATGGAGATCGGTCACCAGTGGAGTATCCCAGGGATCTGTTCTAGGACGCTTGCTGTTTGTCATTTTCATAAATAACCTGGATGAGGAAGTGGAAGGATGTAAGTTTGCCAACCATACGAAGGTTGGTGGTATTGTGGATAGTCTGGAGGGATGTCAGAAGTTGCAGCAAGACATAGATAGGATGCAAGAATGGGCCAAGAAGTGGCAGATGGACTTCAATGCAGATAAATGTGTAGTAGTCCATTTTGACAGAATCAATGAGATGAAGGAGTACAACATCAAGGGTAGGAGTCTTAGTAGTGTTGAGGAGCAGAAGGATGTTGGGATCTGGGTCCATAGGACTCTTAAATCGGCCTCGCAGGTGGAGAATGTGGTCAAGAAGGCATATGGTACACTGGCCTTCATTAATCGAGGGATTGAGTTTAGAAGTCGGGAGGTAATGCTGCAACTTTATAAGACCTTTATCAGACCCCACTTGGAATACTGTGTGCAGTTCTGGTTGCCTCACTACAGGAAGAATGTGGAAGCTATTGAGAGGATGCAGAGGAGATTTACAAGGATGTTGCCTGGATTGGAAGGCATGCCCTATGAAGATAGGTTGAGGGAGCTAGGACTCTTCTCCCTGGAGAGACGAAGGTTGAGAGGCAACCTAATAGATAGGGTGGATTCTCTGAGGCTATTTCCCATAGTTGAAATGGTCTTATGAGAGGACACTGGTTTAAGGTGCTGGCAGCAAGTACAGAGGAGATGTTAGGGATAAGTTTTTCACTCAGAGAGTGGTGAGTGAATGGAATCGGTTGCCGTCAGTGGTGGTAGAGGTGAACTCACTGTGGTCTTTTAAAAGACTTCTGGATGAGTACATGGGACTAAATGGGATTGGGAGTTACAGATAGTTCTATGGCCTAGTAGGTATGGTTATGATCGGTGCAACTTGTGGACTGACAGGCCTGTTTGTGCTGTAGTGTTCTATGTTCTATAAAATTGCAATTCATCTTTTTCCCATGGTAATGGGATTGTTGAATACATGGGCTTCAGTCTAAATTGTATATTGAGGATAGGACATCAATATTTTACTCAATTTCACATCCTTTACCAGTGGACCACAGAATTTGACTGTTGAACCCTTCTGTTAGGGTATTGAATGTAAGATTCTCTGAACAGCTGATTAGATGTTGTCAGTGGGATCACTGGTTATTCAGATAACTATAGTTTAGAAAAGATAAAAGTGGAATTTTACTGTCTCGTCCGCCTGGAATGGGGGCTGACAAGGTTGCAGAATAGAACTCTCTGTTGGCCTGAGCAAGATCATAAAGTCTCACTCACAGTGTTCATTTTAAGTATTTACACCAGTTCTAACATAAGGCCAATCCAGGAAGTGGTGATAACATTCTGAAAAATTAATTATTGGAATGTGGGCATTATACATGTGGCCAGTTTATTCTTCAATTGCTGCTTGTGTGGTGAATGTATCCCAAACTGCTGTTAGGTCAAGAGTTGCAGGAATTTGACATTATAGCAGGATTGGTTTGAGCCCACCAAAGATTTGCAAGTGCATGTTTCAGGTGATTGAAGACAAGTAGGGGTTGTGACCTATAGCAATATCAAACTACTGTGGTTCTGAGCTGGTAAAATATTGCAGGACTATCGCTGGAATGTCAGGTACCCATGTTATAATCTGGCAATATTAACAACATCGTATTGAACATGAAAGTACAGGAGTACAATGAATAAATATAACATCAGCAATCTTGAATGAAGATAATAGTCAATGTTAGAAATTTGGTGGCCTGATACTTGGATGATTACAAAAGGTATTCATGGGAAACATCTCAATTCCAAATTAAAAGCAAATGATACTGATGCACTTTACAAGAAGATTCATCATCTTGTGCTGAAAGGAATTTTTATTCCCAGATAAAGTTTCATCTGGAACTAAGAAAAATACAAGAGCAAACAACAATTATCAGCCCAAAAGTATTACCCTGAGGAATTTCCTTTTAAATATGGAAAATTTAAAGCCAATTACATCTCTTACTTGGTATCACTGTCAATTGTTGCTTTGTATGCTCTGGCCAGCGAAACTACTTAAGCTTGTACAGATGGTACACTCCAATCTGGGCTAAGCATTCTATCTCTGGATCCTTCACAACAAAATATCAATGACTAGAATGTTCTTTGAGGGCACTTGACATGACAGTTACTGAATATTTGCGAAATTTAATACTGCAGCCAACCCAACCTGAAATGCAGTAGTAGAACAATCTCTTTCCATAATAGGAGTGAATGTCATCCTTGGCTTGGGACTAAACTTAAATCTTGGAATTAGAACATGTGGGATCAAGCCCCATCCCAAGACATGAACATATAATTTAGGCAGATGCCTTAATTCATTAGTGAGGGAGTGTAGTGCTGTCAGAGTGCCTGCCTTCAGATGAGGTAGATGCAAAAGATACATTGGTATTCTAAGCAACACTCATTTCTCAGTCAACAGAACCAAAACAGATCATTTAGTCATTTATCATATAGCAGCTTGTGTGATCTTATTGTTTGCAATTTGGCTGGAGAATTCAGCTACATCTCAACAGCGAATAGAACTTTAAATTTAAAATATATATCATTGTTAAACACTTTGGGACATCCAGAGTGCATGAAGATGCTACAAGTTTTTCTTCATGCTATTCATTGTAATTTGAGAAATCTAGGCTCGAGCTAATGTTTTGCTTCTGTATTGCTTGCAGTAAATTACAGGTCTGACTGTTTTAACTACAGAAATTAAGTGAGTTGGGTGTAATTTAGTGTGGCACTCATATGTGATCTGTAATTGCAGTTATGTAATACATTTATTGAATTGAACCCATTGTCATAGAACATTACAGCACAGAACAGGCCCTTCGGCCTTCGATGTTGCGCCGACCAATATAAAAAGCAATGCCCCTCCAAACTAAACCATTCCCTTCTCTTCCATATACTTATCAACTAACCTCTTAAACGCCACCAAACTTGGCGCATCTACAACCGCTGCAGGCAGGGCATTCCACTCCCGAACCACCCTTTGGGTAAAGAACCTGCCTCTGATATCCGTCCTATAACTATCACCCCTTAATTTAAAGCTGTGTCCCCTCGTGCTAGCTTTCTCCATCCTAGGAAAAAGGCTATCACTGTCCACCCTATCTAAACCTCTAATCATCTTATATGTTTCGATCAGGTCCCCTCTTAGCCGCCTCCTTTCTAACGAAAACAACCTCAAATCCCTCAGCCTCTCTTCATAAGACCTGCCCTCCATACCAGGCAACATCCTGGTAAACCTCCTCTGTACCCTCTCCAATGCCTCCACATCTTTCTTATAATGTGGGGACCAGAACTGCACACAATACTCCAAGTGCGGCCGCACTAGAGTTTTGTACAGTTGCAACATGACGTTGCGGCTCCGAAATTCAATCCCTCTACCAATAAAAGCCAAGACTCCATATGCCTTCCTAACAACCTTCTCGACCTGACTGCCTACTTTCAGGGATCTATGCACATACACACCAAGATCCCTCTGTTCATCTAGACTACTAAGAATCCTACCATTTGCCCTATACTCTACACATTTATTATTTCTGCCATAGTGCATTACCTCACACTTTTCCACAGTAAACTCCATTTGCCACCTCTCGGCCCAGCTCTGCAACTTGTCCAAGTCCCTCTGCAAACTATAACTCCCCTCTTCACTATCTACCACTCCACCGACTTTAGTGTCATCTGCAAATTTACTAATGTCATATCACATTAAACATTACAAAACTGACAATATGATCTGTGAACTATTTGTTGCATCATGCCTATGAAAAGCAAAGCTTAATATAAATATTTTCTACTTCCTCACACAGCTAAAGGACTGTTCAATGAGAGTGAGTATGAATCTCTCCAACTCTTCAGTATCAATATGCCCATGTGAGGGTATTTGGGAATATGATGTAACCCTATATTTATTAAGCCAATGTAAGGGAGTGATGTATATGCAATGTATTTACTAGACTCTCCCCAAAATGTGTAAATGGTGCAGATCACAAAACTGCCCAAAATACAATACATTCAAAATCTACAATAACAGGTCACTCATAGAGTCATAGATGTTTACAGTATGGAAACAGGCCCTTTGGCTCAACTTGTCCATACTACTCTTATTTTTTTTTTAAAAACCCTAAGCTAATCCCAATTGCCTGCATTTGGCCCATATTCCATGTAACTATTTAAATGCTTTTTAAAAGATAAAATTGTACCCGCCTCTACTATTAGTGGCAGCTTGTTCCTGACACTCACCACCCTCCGTGTGAAAAAATTTCCTCTCTGGACACTTTTGTATCTCTCCCCTCTCATCTTAAGCCTATGCCCTCTAGTTTTAGACTCCCCTACCTTTGGGAAAAGATATTGACTATCTACCTTGTCTATGCCCCTCATTATTCTATAGGCCTCAATAAGGTCACCCCCTCAGCTCCTGTGCTTCAGAGAAAAAGGTCCCAGTCAATTCAGCCTCTCCTTATAATTCAATTCATCAAGTCTCAGTAGCATCCTAGTAAATCTTTCCTGCACTCTTTCTAGTTTAATAATATTCTTTCTATAATAGGTATTCCAAGTGTGGCCTCACCAATGTCATGTACAACTTCAACAAGACATCACAACTCCTGTATTCAATATTCTGACTGATCAAACCAAGCATGCCAAATGCCTTCTTCACCACTCTGTCCACCTATGGTTCCACTTTCAAGGAGCTATGTACCCCTAGATCTCTTTGTTCTGTAACTGTCCTCAATGTCCTACCATTAACTGAGTAAGTCATACCCCAGTTCAGTGTACCAAAATGCATAATCTTGCATTTGCATGATCTTGCATTTGCATGATCTTGCATTTGTCTAAATTAAACTCCATTTGCCATTCGTCAGCCCACTGGCCCAATTGACCAAGATTCCACTGCAATTGGAGATAACCTTCCTCACTGTCCACCATGCTACCAATCTTGATGTCATTTTCAAACTTACTAACCATGCTCCTTACAATCTCATCCAAATCATTATATAAAAACAAATAACAGTACGCCCAGCACTGATCACTGAGACACACCGCTGGTCACAGACCTTCAGTTTGAAAAACAATTCTCTATAACGATGCCAGAAGCCAATTTTGTATCCATTTAGATAACTCATCCTGGATCCTGTGAGATTTAACTTTATGCAGTACCTTGTCAAAGGTCTTGCTAAAGTCCATGTCGACAACATCAATTGCACTACCCTCATCCATCTTCTTGGTTACCCTTTCAAAAAACTCAATTAAATTTGTGAGATATGATTTTGAACTCACAAAGCCATGCTGACTGTCCTTAACTAGCGTTTGCATTTCTAAATGCCTGTAGATCTTGTCTCTCAAAATACTTTGCAACAATTTACTCACCACAAATGTGAGGTTAACTGGCCTGTATTCCCAGGCTTTTCCCTGCAGGCCTTTTTAAACAAAGGCACAACATTTGCCACTCTCTAATCTTCAGGCACCTCACCCATTACTAATGATAATTCAAATATCTTGGCTAGGGAACCTGCAATTTCCTCCCTAGCCTCCCACTCAGTGCAAATGGTCTATGCTGGTGTTTATTCTCCATGATAACCTCATCCCACACTAATGACATCTTCCCAAATCCCTCTATCCCCTTCTCCCTCTTGTTTGCTTATAGTGGACGAATGTACTTGCCTTAATTAATGGAATGAATGTCTCTTTTCTTCCTATTAAGCCAGTCCTGCATTAATTAACAATAGATCTGTTCACTCACTCATGAAATTAACAAGGATAACTGATGTGAGAAATTAAATGTCACACTTGTGCAGTTTGGCTGTAATAAGATAACAATGATTAGTGAACAACTCCTTAATCATTGAACAATAGGACTTCTAAGTAAGAAAACTAGCATTACGCAATGCCTTTCATAATGCATTTCATTATCTCAGAATGGCCCAAAGCATTTTTCAGCTAATGAAGTACAATTGATGTGTAAGGAAGATTTTTTACTTCAATCCAGGGGCAAAGATGGTGCATAATTTCACCCTGCCATCGATTGTCCCAGTCTGTTGTCACTGTTCAGACTGTCAGTGTCAGGAGGACAAAATGGGGACTCAGTAACCAGTCAGATTACTGGCCATTGAGCTTGTTGTCAGCCAATTCTAAATAGTCTGCATGGAAAGAGATGGCAGCACAGAGCAGAGTTAGTTCTGGTTGCATCACTCATTAGTTTGACCATTAAAGGAGCACAACTGAGAGGAGCAAAGTCCATGCTCGCCCCAAGAACAAGACATCACGCCTCAAGTCAACAGACCTTTGCGTGGAGTTGTCCCATCATTGGCAGGCGGGACAGGAAAATTTCACCCATAGAATTTTACGACACAGAAAGACGCTCTTCAGCCCATCATGTCTGTGCTAGCCGTCGAACACCTATCTATTTCATTCCCATTTTTCAGCACTTTGTCCATAGCCTTGTATGCTCTGTTGTTTCAAGTGCTTCTCTAAATGCTTCTGAAATGTTTGTGAGGGTTCCCACCTCTACCTCCATTTCAGGCAGATTCCCACCACTCTCCAGGTGAAGATGTTTTTCCTCAAATTCTTTCTAAGTCTTCTGCTCCTTTCCTTAAATCTATGCCATCTGGTTATTGACTCCTTTACTAAAGGGAAAAGTTTATTCCTATCTATGCATCTCATAATTTTGTACTCCTCAATCAGGTGCCCCCTTAGCCTAAATAACCTCTGTCTAATCACCTCTTTTTATAGTTGAAACACTCCAGTCCAGCCAACATTCTGGTGAATCTACCATCTAAGGATGGCGAGCTTATGGCAATAGCCAGATGAGATGCTGCAGTGCTCTGTTTGGAGCCCGACTTGCACCTACTCCTGCCAGCCTAAAAACTGAGGCTGAACAGGAAAAGTCCCTTAAATAGTGGCCACTTGAGGCCTTCATAGGTGAATGGGCAAGTTTGCTATCAAAAGCCCTGCCCACTCAAATGTGAAATTGCATCTGGGTTGGGATTCCAGAGGGAATCCCGTTCACATAATTTTACCCTCTCCTGTCCCCCACCTCAAAACCCACCTTGGGAGTAGTTTAAAATCCTGCCCAAAGTCTCCTCAGAGCAGTAAAAAGATGGTATGGAGATAGATACAGTCTGAGGGTTTAATGTTTTATTTTTTGCAATAAGATAAATCATGTGAAGTATAGTTGCTGGAAGTCAAAATCCACAACAGTGACATTAGTGAGCCTGCATAATGCTAGTGGCAATCAATAGCTTCGTATGTATTTATTATTGATAAAAATTAAAACGTAGAAGATTACTAGGATTTTGTATTAATGAGAAGCAGACAAACAAATTAATATTGTAAAAGTTACAGGGTCAGCTCAATTGTTGATTGCGGTCGATAATGCCAAACTTCCTCTGGGAGGTATGCTATTTAAAAATGAATTAAGAGTATTAACCACGCTATTGCACAAGTTAATTTAAATTATGATTGAATTTGAGGTGTTGTAATTGTGGGAATGGTGCCGAAGTTGACTTCATATTCAGGAATGAGCTCACAGGAGATAAAGTCCTGCCATGTTAAGTCTGTGAAATGATGAACATTGGAAATGTATCAAATACATCAAATAACATACAGAGAGCTCTGTTCTTACTATGAAAATTACAGTTTCAATGAAAGATGTGTTCGAAGAGTCAGAAACCCAGTCTATTGAAGTTAAAGAAACATTGAAACCTTAGACTGACAACAAAAATGTGCAAAGGTAGAATTAAATTGAAAATATCTGAATTAAACCTGCAAGCAGACACTGAGTTACAGGTGTCAAAGCAAAATACTGTAGCTGCATTCTATGCTGATGGAGAAATAAAGGAAGAATAGTGCTTTAAAACAGAATGACTAGGCTGTAACTAATGCTAATACTGTGGAACAATGAAAAGAATTTGAATTATGGAAGTAAGTAAAAATTTCAGAATGATGAACCTATTCGTTGCAGTATTAATGTGGGCCTGGTTGTGACACTAATGAATAAACTTTTAGAAACCGTTTCTCTTGAAAGAGGAGGTGAACAAATTTTGTGCTGACTGGGGAAAGGAATGTTAAACAGTTAGTGAAGTAGCCAGAAAAGAGTACTGGGATTTTTTTGATTTATTGTTGATGTGATCTTGAGGAAATTCTTAAAGCAGCAGAGGAGAATCATACTGCCTGCATTTAAACAGGTGGAGAATGATTCACTTGTTTAGTTTCTTTGTTGACCTGGCATCAAAAAAAACTACAGCCATGAAAGAGAAAGTGGGTCTGGGATTAAACCCTGAACAAAATGGTCCTCAGACACTGTTTAAAAGTCAGTAATGTTGTCAATGCATCATCTGATTCAAAAGAAGAATAAAAGGACAGACTGAAGCCATATTAGAAGAAGAGTTGAGATAGAGGATTTTGTTTCAATTTACAGCTTAAACTTAATGGAATTCAAAAGTCATAGGGATTGTTAGCAAGTAACTGTGATTCTTGACAAAGATATTAATTAACATGTTCAACATGAATTCTGTTAATCAAAATCTTGCAGGTCTTGACATCCATCTCCATTACCAACTGTGGTACAATGGCCTCACAGCTTCAGAGACCCAGGTTCAATTTCCTGGTTGGGTCACTGTGTGGAATCTGCACATTCTCCCTGTGACTACATGGGTTTCCTCCGGATGCTCCAGTTTCCTCCTACAGTCCAAAAGATGCGCTGGTTAGGTGCATTGGTCGTGCTAAATTCTCCCTCAGGAGCAGGAGTGTGGCGACTAGGGGATTTTCACAGCAGTTTAATTACAGTGCAAGCCTGCTTGTGATACTAATAAACTAAACGATAAATGTCAGCATTGACCAGGAAACATGATCAAATGATGCACCAATTCCCGTAACTCCTTCACTCAGTGTGAGAGCAGAATAATGTCATTAATGCATCAAAGATGTGAAATTCACTGCCCACCAACCAGTATTCCATCTTTGTATCCAACAGGTGTCTCTCTCTCTCTCATAACCATATCTGCTTGAATAAATATGGCAAGATCTGGCTAAATTAATAATATAAATATCCCTGGAATTTCTACCAGTTATACAAATTACACTCCATTTTGATATATGATGTGCCACTCTGCAATTATTTTTTGGTTAATTTTAATCCTCAGTTGATGCACTTGAAAAAAATGGATATCTGGGACTGGCTACAGATTGCTGTCTGTAAAAAGATACTGAGCACACTTTACACTGCTTCTCGTATTACAATATGACCTCAAATCTCAATGTATTTTAACACAGCAGCTTATTGTGCAGACTTAGCAGTTACAACACATTATTATTTAATTGCTGGCTGCACATTTCTTGTAATTTTCCATCCATGGCGATGAAGAATGTAATATTTGCTTATATATTGTAGCATCTACTGGTCATGGGTACAGATATGGTAGTATAGTAGATAATGGTAGCAATGTGAATGTGTTATGCTAGTGATCTAGAGCCAGAGCTCTGGAAGAAGCTCAAATCCACCGTCGGATTAAATTTGCAATAAAAAGCTCGGATCGATAATGGCAATTTCATCAATCTGTTAGATTGTTGTGAAAGCCCATCAGCATTTATAAATGTCCTTTGGGGAAATAAAATCTGCCATCCTTACCTGGTCTGACCTGTGTAATTCTAAACCCTTGGAATGACCCATGCACTCTGAAATGACTTAATATATCACCATATATCCTCAGCCCCAAATCAGCAGTTCAAGAAGATGGCTTACTCCTACCTTCTAAAGGGTAACTAAGGATGGGCAAAAAACATTGATCTTCCCGACAATGACTTCTTGCTGATGAATAAAAAAGGAACCTGTCTGGCTCTTGCCTCCTCTGCATGGCCTGTGGATTTGGATCTTACAGGGCCTACTAATGATCATATATTGTTGTTTGTGACGTAGTGTCCATGAGTTGTATGTATTCAGACAAAATGCTATATTATCTTGGCAAAGAATTCACTACCATGATCTACAAAGTAATAGCTAAATAGTAACCTGCCCAATGAGTGGGTAATGACTAATGAGATTTGTAGGAGATCCCCATGCCACAATCTATAGACTGGGTAAATGGGGCTCTTCAGAATCAACTGTAACTTGAACATGCTGGGATATCATGTGAAGATGATACCGAAGAAGGGATTTGTTAAATTACATAGCCGTTCAAAGTTCAACAGGTTCACAGAACAATGAAGAGGTTGTGGGAGAACCCAGCAGCAATCAATGCCCAGAAAAGTTACAGATCAGGGAACTGGCTTTCAAGCTACATTAGGGTCAATTAAGTATCTTAGAGTTGTACAGCACAGCAAGAGGCCCTTCAGCCCATTGTGTCTGTACTGGCTATCAAATGCCTACCCTTACACTGGAGATATAAGACACCAGAAGAGAAGCATGAGAGAATCAGAATCCCAATAGGTTGTCAGTGGAGTCCTGCGTGCTGAATTTCTCCACGGGGAATCCACTTGGAAGAAGCACAGTGGGTTAGGTTAGATATCTAATGTCAGAAACAAAGGTAATCATTGAGGATTCACTCAGGTGCAGCGTGTGAGCAAGCAGGGAGAGGGGAAGTGGGGTCGGGGGGGAGGGCGCAATCGCACCATAAGGGGCAGATTTTATGACAGGGGACTGAATTTTATGCTCCTTCACTAGCAGGTTTTCTTTTTGGAAGTGGGGACAGGCAGGTGGGGGGAAAGGACAGGATGCTCACTCTTGCCTCAGTTGAAACTCACGCCGTTTAGTGATCCATAATTGGCCACTTAAAGGTTGTTCCCATCTATTTTAGGCCGGCAGGAAGCTTGACTTGGTTTGGGGATTGCCCAAAAATGAACTGGCTTATCTCTCGGGTGGTCAGGGCACCTCCATCAGAAACCCCCTTCTGACTTCAGGCACTCTTTCAGGTCCTGTGGATGCAGGACTTCCCTTCCCCTGCCAGCCTCATCTCTGATCACCGACCTTGTATTCCCCCCACTCTGAGACTCCTTAAATTTACCTTGTCCTCTGGTCCTAAGACTTACACTCAGACATCTTCCTGAAGTCTCTCTTCTGTCCATTGAAGCTCTGGTCATTGCAGAAACTAGAGAGTTGCTGCCAATTAGAAAGGTTGTCAGCTCACCAGGGAAGGACTTCTGAGTGAGTGGCAGAAGTTCTACCTGCAGTCAATAGCTGCACAGGTGGAATAGGAAACGCTGCCATCCAAAAAAGTTCAGGTCAAGGAGATTTTCTTGATGTTCAGTTGGAGAGATTTATGGCTGATTTGCATCTCATGGAGAAGTTAGTGCTGTAAAATTGAGCATGATGATGGGGAGATGGAATTGGGTGTTGTCTGCATAGATATGGAATTGACGCTTTGTTAATAGGTAACATTGCCTATTGAGCAGCAGATGGACAAAGAGGAAAAGACCTGGAATTAAGTCTTGAGATGGGGAGAAAAAATATTTCAGGGAACGTGATGGCCACTCTGAGATAGGCAGGAATAGGACCAGAATGTGATGATGCACTGAAAATAGGCCATAAGAGAGAAATCACAGGGAAATTTGGAGCCTTTGGCATGTCCAATGCAGCAAAATTAATTAGACTAACTTTTATCTTCATCATTGTACTGCAGTTTCCCATACAAGCAATTTGGTAACATGAAAGAAATGGTAGGAAATGTATGCTTCACATGATCCTCACTGTAACTAGCACGAGGGGACACAGCTTTAAATTAAGGGGTGATAGTTATAGGACGGATATCAGAGGTAGGTTCTTTACCCAAAGGGTGGTTCGGGAGTGGAATGCCCTGCCTGCAGCAGTTGTAGATGCGCCAAGTTTGGTGGCGTTTAAGAGGTTAGTTGATAAGTATATGGAAGAGAAGGGAATGGTTTAGTTTGGAGGGGCATTGCTTTTTATATTGGTCGGCGCAACATCGAAGGCCGAAGGGCCTGTTCTGTGCTGTAATGTTCTATGTTCTATGTAACTACCCAGTGACCCACCAACAGTGCCAGCTTTAGGGCTAGTGTAACAGTAATCTTAGAACTCTTATCAAGTTACACAAACTCCATCATACTTGAGTGTCCGTTCATAATTCTAGCATACTGTAATTGCATTTTATTGTCATTGGTTTCTTCCTCAGGCAGTAGTACAAAGTACAGTTTCTTTTAAGGATGCTGCTTTGCTGATCGATATGATCTTCAGTAGTGTTGTCTCACTCAGCCTAATGGTTGTAGGTTAGACTTTTGTCTGATTCTGTAGCTAATTATTTCTAGTACAGATCGCTAAGTCTGTAATGCAGCCAAAGCACCTAACCTGTGCATTTTTGGACTGTGAGTGAAAACAGAGCTTCAGCAGTAACCCACACAGACACTGGGAGAATGTGCAAGCTCCACACAGAAAGTCCCCATGTTGGAATTGAGCCTGGGTCCCTGGCACCTGTCTGGCAGCAATGCTAACCACTGTGCCACCATGCTGCTCAGTAGTATTGTACTCCCTCAGAATAGTCTTAAGGAATTTGTTCCAGATGTGATATGTTTCATGAGTTATTCCACTCCACAAAAGTGTCTGCTTACCAATTAGTTATATGAATGATTGCATAAAACCCAATTTCCACTTCCAGTAGAACAATTTCCTAATTGACTGCAGCTATGTCCAAATTTGGTCTAAAATATGCAGAGACAGGCAGAGGTTAGAATTAATATGTACGTCATGTCACAGTAGTTGATCAAGGGTGTGTTCAAGTCTTTATTATTCTGGCTGTAGATGTTCCCTGATGTCTTATCAGGAAAGTTGGATTGTTGGTCGCTTGTGTTTACTTCTTGCAGCAAATACTATCACAGCAGCTGGAAATTCAATTCAATTAAAAAAAACAAATCTAGAACTGAAAGCTAATCTCAGTAATGATGACCAGGAAACATTTGTCCCAATGTTCTTCAGGAAAGGAAATTTGCTGTCCTTATCTGGCTGGGTTTACATGCAACTCCAGACCTACAACAATGTGATTGACTCTCAACTGCCCTCTGAAGTAGCTCAGCAAGCCAAGGGTTTTTGAAAAATCTATTCATGGGATGTGGGCATCTCTAGGGTGCCCACTGCTGGTTAGTACTGCTGCCTCAAGCGCCAAGAACCTGGGTTCGATTCCCAGCTTGGGTCACTGTGTGGAGTCTGCACATTCTCTTCCTCTGTCCTCCAGTTTCCTCCCACAGTCTGAAAAACATGCTGGTTAGGTATATTGGCCATGTTAAATTTTCCCTCAGTATACTTGAACAGGTGCTGGAATGTGGTGATTTTCACAGTAGCATAATTACAGTGTTAATGTAAGTCTACCTGTGACATTAACAAATAAACTTAAGTTAAAAACATTTTGTGCCCATCCCTAATTGCCCTTAAGCTGTAGTTTTGAATCACTGTGGTTCATATGGTGTAGATAGGTAGGTACACCCTTAGTGCTGTTAGGGAAAGAGGAACAAAGTTTTGACCCAGTGATAGAAAAGAAACAGTGATATATTTCCAAATCAGGGTGGCGAGTCATCATTAGGAATGAACAACAAATGCTGGCCTTGCCAGCGACTCCTACATCCCATGAATGAGTTAAAAAAAAATTCTTTAGAAAAGGGAGATTGAATTAACACGTGATGTGGCAGATCTTACTTCAGCAGAATGTGCATTGTTCTAAATTTCCTTGTAGCCTGATGCAACAATCTGGGGTAAAGGCAGTGGAAGAGAACTGATAAGTTAGAATTGGAAATGCCAACTCTCCACTCCAAAGTTTGTTATTTATTATTAGTGTCACAAGTAGGCTTACATTAACACTGCAATGAAGTGACTGTGAAAATCCCCTAGTCACCACACTCCGGCGCCTGTTTGAGTACACTGATGGAGAATTTAGCACGTCTTTAGGAGTGTGGGAGGAAACCCACACAGACATGGGGAGAATGTGCCGTGTCTGCACAGATAGTGACCCAAACCAGGAATTGAACCCGAGTCTCTGGCACTGTGATGTAGCGATGCTAACCACTGTGCCAATGTGCTGCCTGACATTAACCTGGAAATTCCATTGAGAGGTGAGGATGAGCAAGAATGCTTTTTCCCCTATTTTTGGGTGGGTATGATGTTCATGTGACCTGTATCACCTGGTAGAATTTTCATGCTAACCTATTGTTAGAGTTCTATATCATTATAGCAAGTTAATCATATATCATAAGATCCCTACAGTGCAGACGCAAGCCATTCAGCCCATTGGAACTGCAGCAATTCTCTCATCTTATTAAAACCCTATCTCCATAAACCCACATATTTACCCAGCTAATTTGGGAGATTAAGGGGAATTTAGCATAGCCAATCCACCAAACCTGCATATCTTTGAACTATGGGAGGGAACTTGAGCACCCAGAGCAAACTCATGCAGACACAGAGAAAGCATGTAGACTTCGCACAGTGTCCCAATCCAGGAGTTGAACCCAGGTCCCTGGTGCTGTGAGATAGCAATGCAAACCACCTTGCCACCCAGGTGTGAAATTGAGTCCCGTAAATCTGGTAATTTATGGGCTGGCACATCAAATGAGAATGAAACTTCTATTGTAAAACTGCAACTTGTCTAGTAACGTCCCTTAGGGAATCAAACTGCAGCCTCTCGCCTATATATGGGTCCAGTGTAACACTACAAATTTCTCTCTTAATTCCCTCTAAAATAGCCTGTGCTTAACTCCCTCTCCACTGACATTGTCTGTATCTTTAAGACTTGATTACTTATAAAGACTTACATTTCAACCATTATTTTGTAAATTGAGTTTGTGTCTTTATATGCCCTCTTTGTGAACAGAACTCCCATTTACCTGACTAAGGAGCAGCACTCCAAAAGCTAGTGGCTTTTGCTAGCAAATAAATCTGTTGGATTTCAACCCGGTGTTATGAGACTTCTTACTGTGTCAAATGTCAGCATTCCCACATCATGAACAAAGGACGACACTCAAGCACAAAACATGAGACAGTGTAGGGAAAATGTGCAAAGTCTATTCATGTAAAAGCAAGAAGACAATTTATCTGTGTCCACATGGCATCTTCCAGCTCCCTGGAATCTTTCCTCTTGCAGGCATAACTTCACGCCAGCAAGAATCAGTACTGGTTTCCATCAGTGAAGATTAGGTGGCATGGCCAAGCTGGGGAGGAATCGGAGGGCTTTGAAACCCCTCGGTAGTCAGGGGCAAGGCAGTGTCTAAAAAGTTGTGACACCCTAGCAGTGCCTGATTGGCTCCAGAAGTGTGCCTAGGGTTAAGATAGGGGATTGAAAGTAAGGGTTCTCCCAGTTCATTTGGGATATTGGGGCACCAGTTTACTTGGGTTCTGCTCCCACCTCCCACCGGTGAAAAGCTTGCAGTTGTGGAAGATGGCGGTGCTGAACTTGTGTGGAACACTCCCATTTTCACACTTTTATGGCACTCAGAATTTTTTTGGGAAGATCGCCCCCAATGACTAAGATTGTGAGGTAATGACTATGCTTGTAAAACTCTGAAGTTATAACCTGCCTTCACAGCAGAAAATTCAAGATCCAGGCAAAGTCCATTGACCAGGCAATCTTCATTATTGCTGCTACAGGATTTACTAAACATTTAAGAATACACCTCTCTCCTAATTCATTTCCTATCAAAAAGTACACATAACTTGAATTGTATCAGGCAATACTAAGCTTTTGTCATCATCTGAGAGCTCCTCATTGTCAAATGCCTTCTACAAAATGTGCATGATAAATAGGACATTGTGTTTTTTTAAAATAGGATCGATTTAAAGGACAATGAGAATTTACTCAGCAACCCATTTTCAACAACCTGCGACCCACCTGTGGGTTGCAACCCCCACTTTGAAAAAGCCTGGTCTAGAAATTCAAAAGGCGATGGATAAATTGGTAAAACATTGGTTTGGCCTTAAGCAGGGGTAAGAGGAGCCAAAGACAAAAAAGTCTGAAACTTAGTGACCACTGAGTGGTACAGGGTTAGCATAGCACCAGTTCGATGCTGACCTTGGCTAACTGTCTGTGTGGAGTTTGCACATTCGCGTTGTGTCTGTGTGGGTTTCCTCCCACAGTCTAAAGATGTGCAGGTTAGGTTGATTGGCCATGGTAAATTGCCCCTTAGCTCCCCAAAATATGTATGTTAGATGGACTAGCCATGGGATGGGACAGGCTGGTGTGCCTGATTAAAATGCTCTGTCGAGAGAGTTGGTGCAGATTTCATGGGCTGAATGGACTCCTTCTACACTGTAGGGATTCCAAAATCTGATTTTTTTTCTGACAAGGAACCATGTGTGAAAGTATTTTTTATGATCCTTAGTAAAATGCAAATACTTTCATGCCATTTCAAACTGGGTGGAATTATTGAATTTCAAGTGGGTAGAAACATTTATTTTCTCTCTGTTTATCTTCTATTACCATCTGGACAACGTATTTGCATCAAATCGGAAAAAGATGACCTCATCATTCAATGTAGTTAGTGCACGTAATATAGAATGATATCTAAACTAACAACACAATGTGACCTTGCTAGATTATGTACATGCAAAGCGATGCAAAGGACTATATCAGTGCTTCATAAACTATTTTCGAACATGATCCCATGTTAACTCACCATCACCTTCTCAACGTCAATTACCAATAGACAACAAATGCTGGCCTTGTCTGTGATGCTCACATCCTGTGAATGAATATATTTTTAAAAATGCTTGAAAATTGTGATGCCAGTAAAAACAAAACAGCAATAAAACAGCACAGCATATAATTATTAAATTTCACAGATTATAGATAACAAGTATGATTTTTTCACATTTTTATATTTTATTTCATGTTTTTAAATTACTTTGTAACAATGTTATTTTATATTTCAACCAAATTCTTCATATTTTCTGGTTACAGGAGATTCAGTAAAGACCCTCTCCCTCCCCATTCCCCCCCGCTTCACTTTGATAAATTAGTCATGGCACGGATCAGCTCTCTCTCCCAGATTGATTGGATCCACTACAATTCACCTGTCACTACAACAAGTCCATAGCAGACACCATCTCCCTATACTCAACCCTGGTACACTTGGATACAAAAACATTTACGTTAGATTACCTATACATCGATTACAGCTCAGCCTTCATTCCTATAAAACTCAGCTCCAAACTCTGTGGCCTAGAGCTTGGTTCCTCCCTTTGAGAATGGATCTGAACTTCCTAACCCACAGAGTGCAAATAGTAAGGATAGGCAACAATACCACCTCCACAATCATCCTCAAATCAATGCCCCACAAGACTATGTCCTCAGCCCCTTACTATAGGCCTTATACACTTTGTGACTATGTGGCCAAATTCCACTCCAATTCCATTTTCAAGTTTGCTGATGACACCAACATAGTGAGCCAGATCTCAATGATGAGATGAAGGTATATGAAAGATTTCGAGAATCTGGTGAAATGGTGCGACAACAATAATCTCTCCCTCAATGTCAAAACAAAGGAGATAGTCATCAGCTTCAGGAAATGTACAGGAGGACATGCCCCTTTCTATATCAATGGGGATGGAGTAGAAATGATCAAAAGCTTCAAATTTTAGGTATTCAAATCACCAACAACCTGTCATGGTCCCTCTACAATGACACTATAGTTATGAAAGTGCACTATGCCTCTACTTCTTCCAAAGGCTAAAGAAATTTGGCATGTCTGCTATAACTCTCATCAATGTTTACAGATGCACCATGGAAAGCATCCTTTCTGGATATGGATGAATGGGTAGGGATGGAGCAGTAAATGGGTGGGTAGGGGTGGAGCAGTAAATGGGTGGATAGGGATGGAGCAGTGAATGAGGAGCAGGCGTGTGTGTGTGTGCACACGGGGGATGTGTCCAGGTGGGAGTGTGTGAATCAGTTTGTGTCGGTGTGGGATGTGTCTGTGTTGTGTGGGAGGGGGACGGGGAGGGGAGAGTATGCTAGTGTGTGCGGCTTGGGTGGATGTAGTAAGAAGTCTTACAACATCAGGTTAAAGTCCAACCCGTTTATTTGATTTGGACTTTATGTGGACTTTAATCTGGTGTTGTGAGACTTCCTACTGTGTTTAGCCCAGTCCAACACTGGTATTTCTATATCTTGGGTGGATGTGTCAGTGAATGGAGGTGTGGGGTCAATGTATATGTGTGGGGAGGTGTCAATGAGTAGGGCTGTGTCAGTGTGTTTGTATGTGTGCGGGAGTATCAGTGTGGGAGGTGTGGGGTGGTGTATCTGTGGGGGGGGTGTCAATGTGAGGCTGTGTTTGTGGGTGAGGGACAGTGTGTGTACAGCCATAGAGCATGGAGGGGCAATGGGGCTACAGTATGTGTCAGTGGGGGGGTTATCTGTGGGTGGGGCAGTGTAGGTGGGGTATGTGTCTGTGTGTGTGAGGTGTTACCAGTGTGGCTGGGGGGCAGTGTGTGTACAGCCAGTACAGGGCAATGGGCTGGAGTGTGTGTCAGTGGGGTTGTGTCTGTGTGTAAGGTGTTGTCAGTGTGTCTGGGGGTGTGTCTGTGTGAGTGGGGGGGGGTGTCTCTGTGTGAGGTGTTATCAGTGTGGCTGGGGGGGCAGTGTGTGTGCCCAGTAGAGGACAATGGGCTGGAGTGTGTGTCAGTGAGGGTTCTGTCTGTGTGTGAGATGTTGTCAGTATGTCTGGGGGCAGGGGGTGTGTCTCTGTGTGAGGTGTTATCAGTGTGTGAGGGGCAGTGTGTGTACAGCCAGTACAGGGTGGACAGGCAATGGGCTGGAATGTGTATCAGTGGAGGGTGCGGCTGGGGGGGGTGTGTCTGTCTGTCTCTGTGTGAGGTGTTATCAGTGTGAATGAGAGGCAGTGTGTTTATAGCCAGTACAGGGTGGACAGGCAATGGGCTAAAATGTGTGTCAGTGTGTGAGATGTTATCAGTGTGTCTGGAGGGGTGTGTCTGTCTGTGTGTGTGAGGTGTTGTCAGTGTGTGTACACAGCCAGTACAGGGCAATGGGCTGGATCGCCCAGAGACGGCGGGCTGGCAGCTGATGGATGGGCCTAGCCGGGAGGGAGGCAGCGGCTGAGAGCGGGCCGCTGAGGGGAGGCCGATGAACGCGGCCAAGTGGAGCTTCCTGCTGTGCGCCGCCGTCAGCGCCGCCGTCTGCCTCTGCATCTACCTGACAGGCCGAGTGCGGCGGCCCGAGCCTCGGGCCTGGGGCCTGGACTGTGCCGGCTGCGGGGACTACCCGGACGAGCTGTGCGCTGCCCTCTTCCAGGGCAAGGCGGCGGCGCTGCTGCTGGGCGCCCAGTGCGAGCAGCTGCACCGGGCCGAGGCCGGCGCCGGGATGGAGAGCCAGCTGCGGGCCGGCCGGCCGCTCAACTGCTCCTGGCTGCAGGCCTCGCACTCGTACATCACCCAGACGCTGTCCCGGGAGGAGGCGGACTTCCCGCTGGCCTTCATCCTGGCCGTGCACAAGGACCTGGACACGCTCGAGTGGCTCTTCAGGGCCATCTACGCCCCGCACAACATCTACTGCATCCACGTGGACAACAAGACCTCGGCGGCCTTCCGCCGGGGGGTCCAGCAGCTCGCCTCCTGCTTCCGCAACGTCTTCGTGGCGTCCCGCAGCGAGAGCGTGGTGTACGGCGGCTTCTCCCGCCTGCAGGCCGACATCAACTGTATGCGGGAGCTGGCGGCCCGCCGCCTCCGCTGGAAGTACGTGCTGAACCTGTGCGGCCAGGACTACCCGCTGAAAACCAACCGGGAGCTGGTGCGCTTCCTGCAGGGCCGCTGGAAGGGCAAGAACATCACGCCCGGCATCCTGCAGCCGCAGCACATGAAGCCCCGGACCAGCCACGTCCACCGCGAGTACATCTCCCCCGGACACTCGTACGTCATCAAGACCCACCGCAGGAAGGCGGCCGGGGTGCCGCACGGTCTCACCCTCTACTTCGGCTCCGCGTACTACGCCCTGACCCGGGAGTTCGTCAACTTCGTGCTGAGCGACCCGCGGGCCCAGGACTTGCTGCAGTGGTCCCGGGACACGTACAGCCCGGACGAGCATTACTGGGTCACTTTAAACCGCATCTCAGGTAAAAGCCCCTCACCACGACGCGGCCAGCCTGTCTATTAGGACGTGTCAGGATGCCCCCCCCCCCCCCCCATTCTGGTGCATCAGGACCCCCATCCCTGGCGTGTCCAGACATCTACCTCATGCAGGTGTATCCAGACCCTCCGCCCCCCATCACCACCATTAGCACACCTGGAATGGCACCTCCAGACCCCTCTCCCACCCTGTTGTGTCAGGACCTTCGGACCATCTAGGCGCTTATGAACTCCCCTCACCTTGGTGCATGCAGATCCCCTTTCCACCTTGGCACGTGTGGACCCGCCCTGCTACCCTGGCACGTGCTGACACCCCTACCACCCTGGCATACGTGGACCTCCCTTGACACCCTGACAGATGCAGACCATCTCCCAACAACCCTGGCGCATGCACACCCCCTGCCATTTCGGCACCTACAAACCCCCCCCCCGCTACTTCGGCAGGTGCGGACCACCTTTGCTGCCACTCCGGCGGGTGCAGACACCCACACCCATGTCTTAGTGTGTGCAAACTTCCCACCACTCTGGCACATGTGAACCCTCCTGGTGAGAGCGAGCTGCCCCAGCAGGCATGTGGACCTCCACCATGTGGCTTGCAGACTTCCCCTCACCCTGGAGTGCCCGGAACCCCCACCATCCTGGGCATCCGGATCGCTGCACCTTACTCTAGTGCGTGCAGACCCCTCTACCCCACCCTGACTTGTCTGGACAGCTTCTCGGCAGCTTGGCAGGTCAGGACCCCTTCCTGCCAGCCTGCCGCATCCAGGCCTCCGTCCCCACTACCCTGGTATGTCTGGACACCACCCCCCCCCCCCCCCCCCCCCCCCCAGCACCTAGTGCATCCAGACACGCCCCCACCCCAACTCACCCCACCCTGGTGTGGCTGGACCACCCCATTCTAGTGTTTCCGGACTACACTGCCACCCCACCCTGATGCGTCCAGAACCCCTGCCCGACCACCCTGGTGCATCTGGAGCCCCCTCTGTCACCCTGGCATGTCCGGACCACCCTGCCATCCTGGCTTGTCCAGACCACCCACCCTCCCCACCACCCTGGCACATGTGAACCCTCCCTCCCCCCCCCACTTCCCTCCCTCCCTCCCCCCCCCCCCCCCCCCACTTCCCCCCCCTCCCCCCACTTCCCTCCCCACCCCCCCCACTCCAGCCACACTGGCGCTGCCAGGCCCTCCCTGTCACTCTGGTATATCCAGAACTCCCTCCTTGCCACCCTGACATGTCGGGACCCCCGCCTCCCCCAACTCTGGCGAGTCCAGACCTTCACACTCCCACCCCACTCTGGTATGTCTGGATCTCTTTACCCCATCCTGGGGCATCTGGAACCCACCCTACTCTGGCATGTCCTGAATCCCCACCCCCCACAGACCACCCTGGTATGTTTGGACCTCCCCCCACCGCAACCCATTTGGATCTATCCCTGCCACACCATTCCTGGCCTGTCCCTCCCCATCCACCATAGCATATCCAGACTCTCCCCAACCCACTCTGGTGCATCCAAAGCCCTCTACCCCACGTTGCTGCATCCGGACTCCCCCCACTCCACCACTGCAACCCTCCTCCCTCACCACTCTGGTGCAGCCAGGTAGAAGGAGATAGAGGAGCGCTCCTGATTTAACCACCCTGCAAAAAGAGAAACCTCTTGCTGTGCCAACTAGAATAAATGTTGTTTGAATTTGGAATAGTATTTAGAGTGAAATCATCTAAACCCCACCCCACTCAAATACATTTTTCATCAGGAACTAATTAATTTTCCTTTTAAATTTCACCAGGATGTTTCCTGGGCTGCAGTGTTTCAGCTGTGGAGAGAGACTGAATAGGCTGTTTTCCTTGGAACAGAGAAAACTGAGGGGGACCTGATTAAAATGTACAAGATTATGAAGGGCATCAGTAGGGTAAATAGGATCTCCTAGGAAGGAGATCAATAACTAGGAAGCATAGATGATTTCAGACCTGCTGAAATTTTCTGTATTTTTACAGTTTCTCAAGTGTTTTCTGCTAAATTGCATTTATCCAGGATGTTCACCATACTGAGATACTTCCAAAATGAAAAGTAAAACAAGTCTGTCTTTTTAATACAAATCTTTTAATGCCTATTGGACATCCCAAAGTGCTTTTTAGCCAATTAAGTACTTTTGAACTGTAGCCATTCTTGTAGTGTAGGAAACACAACAGCCAATTTCCATTCAGCTAACTCCCATAAACAATAGTGTAATAATGGCTAGATAAATCTGATTCCCACAGATGCTCCAACCTGCTGAGAATTTCCAGCATTTTCTGTTTTTGTTTCGGATTCCACCATCCACGGTATTTTGCCTTAATCTAATCTTGTGCTGTTCATTGAGGGATAAATATTGGCCAGAGCACTCGGGATAACTCCACTGTTGCTCTTTGAACTCGTACTGTGGAATTTTTTACATCCATCTGAGAGGGCTGGCAGGGCCTCAGTTTAATGTCACATTTGTAAGGTGACATCTTCAACAGCGCAGCGCTTCCTCAGCAAGGCACTTGTGTGTTAGCCTTGATTTTTGTGCTCAAGCCCTGAAGTGGAACTTGAACCCACAATCTTTTGATCCAGAAGTGAAAGTGCTGCCCGCTGAGTCATTATGGGCACATTAAAAGGGGTAAGCAGATTCTGTGCCAGGGATTAGAAAGGGGAAAAAGAGGTTGAAGAGAGAGGTTTTCAAGAGGATGTTTTTAATGACAGATATGCATTACAAAAGGATTTAGGAAGAGAATTTCAGAGTGGAAGGGCATTATGGTTGAAGGTTAAGTAATTATATTCGAATTGATTTTTGCGACGCAAACTAAGAGAAGGCTTGTTCCAAAGTATTTATTTAGTAGTTATAGAAGAAATTAAAAAGTTATACTTAGATGCGACCTGCTAATGATTAAAGTTTTGAGGTGATTGATTTTAAATGACCTTGGTAAGAAGCCTCACAACTCTGGGTTAGAGTCCAGCAGGTTTATTTGGAATCATGAGTGGCTCACTGATGAAGGAGCAGTGCTCCAAAAGTTTTGATTCCAAATAAACTGGTTGGACTTTAACCTGGTGTTGTGAGACTTCTCACTGTGCCTGCCCCCGTCCACATCATGGCTTAAATGACCTTGTGGGATACTTACGCTGTACAGTCTTGCACGGAGAAATTTAATTTTCTATACTTTTAAGCCATTTTTGTGTACATTAAGTATTAGAATTTGAGTCTGATGGTGTGGCATGGTGGCATAGTGGTTAGGACTGCAGCCTCACAGAGCCAGGGACCCGAGTTCAGTTCCGGTTTGGGTGACTATCTGTGTGGAATTTGCACTTTGTCCCTGTGTCTGCGTGAGTTTCTTCCAGATGCTCTGGTTTCTTCCCACAGTCTAAAAAGACATGCTGATTAGGTGCATTGGCCACACTAAATTCTCCCTTGGTGCACTCAAATAGGCACTGGACTCTGGTGACCAGGGATTTTCACAGTAACTTCACTGAAGTATTAATGTAAGCCTACTTGTGACACAAGTAAATAAACTTTAAATTTTGATTTTGTGCTGATAACGCAACTCATTTCGACATTACTGAAGCTAAGTAGCTACCCAAAGCTCCCTTACATCCCTCAACAGGCACAAAGTCAACTTTTGGTTTCATGTCATGATCCTATAAATATAAAGGTGCAATAGGGGATATTATGTCCTATGTATTAAAGTTCAGTGCGTTGCAGATATTAACATATTTGAATCTAAAAGATCTATTCTGCAGTATTTTTCTGATTCACTGAAGGTAGAACAGAGAGAACAGTGCAATGTAAGTTGAAGATAGAAGAGCAAAAAAAAACAAAAATAGAATATGGGGGTTAAAGATGATCAAAGCAGTGGGATGGGCCAAAGCCATTTGGAGATTAAGCAATGATGTAAAGCTGAAATGGCATTTTGCTTTTAACACTGGTTGGGATTTTCTGGCTATGCTTGACCCAAGACGGGAAAATCCTGTCCGAGATCAATAGACCTCTGCGTTGTCCTATCCTGCTGCTAAGATTCTTGTGGCAGATGGAAGGGAAAAAGTTTGGAGCTCCTGTTTTATTTCAGCATTGTATTGGCATTTTGTTTTAAGTTTGTGTTTCATTTTGGAAAATTTGAATGGAATTGGCAGCAGTTTGATTCCTGACATGTATTCTATGTCAGTTTGAACATGAGAAGACTTTGGCGGATAGGATTAAGGAAAACCCTAAAGCTTTCTATAGGTATGTCAAGAATAAAAGATTAGTTAGGGCAAGATTAGGGCCAGTCAGAGATTGCAGTGGGAAGTTATACGTGGAATCTGAAGAGTTAAGAGAGGCACTGAATGAGTATTTCTCGTCAGTATTCATGCAAGAAAATGTCAGTGTAGTCGAGAAAACTGAGACACAGAGTTGTAGACTAGACGGGATTGAGGTACAAAAGGAGAAGGTGTTAGCAATTCTTGAGAGTATGAAAATAGATACGTCCCCTGGGCTGGATGGGATTTACCCTAGAATTCTTTGGGAGGCTGGGGAACAGATTGCAGAGCCTTTGGCTTTGATCTTCATGTCGTCGTTGGCTACAGGTGTAGTGCCGGAAGACTGGCGAATAGCCAATCTTGTCCCCTTGCTCAAGAAAGAGAGTAGTGACCACCCTGGGAATTATAGACCAGTGAATCTTACTTCTGTTGTGGGCAAAGTTTTAAAAAGAATTATAAGGGATAGGATTTATAATCGTCTAGAAAGAAATAAATTGATTAGGTATAGTCAGTATTACGGTAGGTCGTGCCTCACAAACCTTATTGAGTTTTTTGAAAAAGTGACCAAAGAGGTGGATAAGGGTAAGGCAGTTGAAGTGGTGTATATGGATTTTAGTAAAGCGTTTGATAAGGTTCCTCATGGTAGGCTACTGCAGAAAATGCAGATGCATGGGATTGAGGGTGACTTAGCAGTTTGGATCAGGAATTGGCTCGCTGATAGAAGATAGAGGGTGGTGGTTGATGGGAAATATTCAACCTGGAGTTCAGTTACAAGTGGTGTACCTCAGGGATCTGTGTTCGGGCCACTGTTGTTTATCCTTTTTATAAATGACCTAGATGAGGGTGTAGAAGGATGGGTTAGTAAATTTGCTGATGACACCAAAGTCGAAGGAATTGTAGACAGTGAGGATGGATGTTACAGTTTGCAGAGGGACATACATAAGCTGCAGAGCTGGCTGAGAGGTGACAAATAGAGTTTAAAATGGAAAAGTGTGAGGTGATTCACTTTGCGAAGTGTAACAGGAGTACATAATATAGGGCCAATGGTAGGATTCTTAATAGTGTCGATGAGCAGAGAGATCTTGGTGTACAAGTGCATAGCTGCCTGAAAGTTGGCACCCAGATTGATAAGATTGTTCAGAAGGCATACGGTGTGTTAACTTTTATTAGTAGAGGGATTGAATTTCGGAGCCGTGTGGTCATGTTGCAACTGTACAAGTCTCTTGGAGTATTGCGTACAGTTTTGGTCGCTGCATTATAAGAAAGATGTGCAGGCATTGGAAAGGGTGCAGAAGAGGTTTACCAGGATGTTGCCTGGTATGGTGGGAAGGTCTTATGAGGAAAGGCTGACTTGAGGTTATTTTCATTAGAGAAAAGAAGATTAAGAGGTGACCTAATTGAGGCATACAAGATGATCAGAGGGTTAGATAGGGTGGACAGTGAGAGCCTTTTTCCTCGGATGGTGATGGTTAACACAAGGGAACGTAGCTTTAAATTAAGGGGTAGTAGTTACAGGACAGATGTCAGAGGTAGGTTCTTTACTCAGAGGGTGGTAAGAACGTGGAATGCCCTATGTGCAGCAGCAGGTAGGACTCGCCGACTTTGAGAGTGTTCAAATGGTCAGTGGGTAAGTATATGGATAACATTGGAATAGTTTAGGTTAGAGGGTCATTAGATTGATTCCAATAGTCGGTGCAACATCGAGGGCCGAAGGCCCTGTACTACGCTGTATTGTTCTATATTCTAAAAATAATTCCGTTAAATATAGCTATATGAACCAAAAGGAAAGCTCTTTGCCCTATTCAATGACACTCCTGCGGTTAAATTATTTTCTGTTTATGATGAAAATCTAAATGCCAGTGGTTTATTTTGAGCTCTTTATTGATCAATGGGAACTAAATTTTCATTTTCTGCTTTCAGTTGAAGCAGATGGAACTTTACTTGTGACCTCTCTACTGAAAGCAAGCTTTATTCCCTCTCTAGGGCAACAGTTAAAAAGTCTCAACACTAGGTTAAAGTCCAACAAGTGTATTTGATAGTACAAGGTTTCGGAGCGCTGCTAATTCATCAGGTGAGTTCTTTAGGGAAAGTCCTGTTTTCTCTGTTCATCTTGCTGACTCCCGTTAGCTAGTGACTATTGCCCGGGGAGGTTGTCGTTAGCACAAATGAGAAAAGACAAACTGGCCAACATAATGGGAAAGATGAGAAGTTCTGGTCCACAGAGGCATACTGCAGCATGATGTAATTCAAGAGAAATAAGGAGGAAGTCTGAGATGGAAGGAGGTAGAAATTTTGATGTGGCAAAAATGATTTCAGTGCAGTATGATTCTGTTGTGTAAATCATTCCAAGACCACGTGTAGCAAAATGATTCCACTTTTGACACAGAATTCCTAGAACAATTCAAACAACTCCATCAAGAGTAAATTGAGAGCTTTTGTTAGGCCCTTGGGGGGTTGTGTTCTTTGTATTACAAATATAAAACAGACTACTTCTATATCAGTATAATATGAGTAAATGATACAATGACAAGATAATATCAATGTGAATGCCTTCGGTCAATATTCTCAAGAATACAAACACATACATTAGAAAGGAAAGGATAATCTGTATCAGTGACATAGACTATAAATGTTGGGTTACAATTTATTATTTAAAATTTTTTGAGTAAATTTTTTGCTCATCAGATGAATGATTTAAATGCTGATTAATGAAGCACTCCCACATCTGGTGCAACTAGTGAGACCTATGCTTTGCTCCAACAATGTGCTTCTCTTTACTATGCCCAAGAAGGTCCACCCCCATTGTAATTTTTGTTTTCCATTTCTTATATTAGCAATCCTTGTGCCCTGATCAATTATGGTAGTCAGTTTTTGCTGTACCTGTCCTTACTGGCATCCAAGTTGAATCTTTCCTAATTAAGTACCTGTAGGATATAAACACTTTAAAACAGCTGCAGATTGACTGAACTTTATCTCAGACTCCCAAGCTAAAAGAATAATTTTTTTCAGCCCACTACATCATCCAGTTCTTAAGATGCAATTCTATGTCAAATGCAGACTTGCATATTTTTTCATACTGTGCAATTGTTGTGAAATAATAGGACTCTGTAGCAAATGACTTGTTCAGCAAATGTGACCTGATATGATGATGGAAATGTGACCTTATGTGGGTCTATAGAAATTTGTTGGTTAGATAGCGTTTCATTAAAGGGAGTCTAAAGATTGTCTTGCAAGCACAGTTATAGCAAAGAGTAAGGTTGATGCTAGTTAAGGAAAACAATAGCAAGCTTCATTTGAAGCCAAAGGACTGGATTAATAAACGAACATTTTGGCAACATCCTATTCTTTGCCTCTCTACCACGGTTATGTTTGCAGCTAGATGTCTTTAGAAAGTGAGCATACAGGATCCACAGGTGCAGTTGAGGCCTTCCATGTTTGTCTGGCACTGCAGGGACTGGAGTGTGTTGTTGACCCTGTTAATCACATTTTACTTTGATGTTTTAAGTTTCCTTTATGCTTTGTTTTTTGTTTAGCGTGGTTCCCTCTCCTCCCTTTAAGGGGCCACTCCTTACACTTTGTCCTTCGGTTTGTTTTATTTAGTCTATTTGATTTGCTAAAAAGATTGGCAATATCCTATTCTTCATTGAAGAGAGATGTAATGTATTACAGCGATAAAGAAGGAGCCAGCAGCGATATTGGGTACGGTAGAAATGGGATGGCAATTTTCAAATATAAATGTTGGCTGGTTTGGAACGGATACATGTTCAGTTGGTGAGGACAGTAAAGATGGAAATTAAAGAGGTTCTGGCTATATTCCACCCATTCTCCTTGGATGTGAAGGTTATGTGGGAAAACTGGAGGATTCCAAACATTATACCCCTGTTATTTTTCAAGAAAAGGTCAGAAAAATTAAACTTGATAGTGCTGCTGTGTTTATAGACTTTCAAAATGTGTTTGACAAAGTATCACATAATAAATGTGTTAGCAGAAATAAAGCTCATGAAAAGGACAGTGGCAGCGTGGAGACAAAATTGGGTAAAAAGTTAGAAAATAGCGGTTAATGCAGTTACAGATTTGAAGAAAGGAAGCAGTGGTGTTCCTAAGGGATTGATTTTGGCATTGCTCCTTTCAATGTATGTTAATGAGTGGGACTAGGATAAACAGGGCAAATTGCAATTTGGGGATTATATGGAAAGTCACAGACTTCAAGAGATCAGAGAGTGGTGAAGTGGACAGACTATGACATAAAATTTAATCCAGAGCAACGTGAAGTGATGTATTCTGTAAGACTGTTAAGACATGGGAGCAGAAGTAGGCCACTCAGCCCATTGAGTCTGCTCTGCCATTCAATTACAGTTGATATTTTTCTCATCCTCGTTCTTTTGCCTTTTCCCCATAATCCCTGACCCCCTTATTAATCAAAAACTTATCTATCTCTATTTTTAAAGACACTCCACTATTTGGCCTGTACAGCCTTCTGCGGTAAAGAGTTCCACACATTCACCACTCTCTGACTGAAGAAATTCCTCCTCAGTTCTGTTTTAAAGGACCGTCCCTTTAGTCTGAGGTTGTGCCCTCCGGTTCTACTTTTTCTTACTAGTGGAAACATCCTCTCCACATCCACACTATCCCGGCCTCGCAGTATCCTGTAAGTTTTGTTAAGATCCCCCCTCATCCTTCTAAACTCCAATGAGTACAGATCCAGAGTCCTCAACCGTTCCTCATATGATAAGTCCTTCATTCCAGGGATCATTTTTGTGAACCTTCTCTGGAACTTTCCAAGGCCAGCACATCTTTCCTTAAATAGAGAGCCCAAAGTTGCTCACAATATTCCACATGACTAGAGCCTTATACAGCCTTAGAAGTACATTCCTGCTCTTGTATTCTAGCCTCTTGACATGAATGCTAACATTGTACTTGCTTGCCAACTGAACCTTCATGTTAACATTAAGCAAGTTTTGAACAATGACTCCCAAGTCCCTTTGTGTATCTGATTTCCTAGACTATTTTCTAAATGGGAAAATGCTTATGTCTTCAATCCTCCTTCCAAAGTGCATAACCTCACACTTTTCCACATTGTAATCTGTCTGCCACTTTTTTGCCAACTCTCCTAATTTGTCCAAGTCCTCTGCAGCTCCTCCTGTTGCCTCAATCCTCCTATCTCTCTACGTATCTTTGTATCATCTGCATACTTAGCAACTTTCAGTTCCTTCCTCCAAATTATTAATGTATGTTGTGAAAAGTTGTGGTCCTCTCGCTGATCTTTGAGGCACACCACTAGTCACCAGCTGCCATCCTGTAAAAGACACCTTTATCCCCACTCTCTGCCTTCTGCCAGTCAGCCAATCCTCTATCCATGCCACGATCTTAACCTGAACACCATGGACACTTATTTAACAGTCTCCGATGCAGCATCTTGTCAAAAGCCTTCTGGAAATTTAAATACATCATGTCCACTTGTTCTCCTTTATCTAACTTTCTTGTTACCTCCTCAAACAACTGTAACAGATTTGTCAGACATGACCTCCCCTTGACAAAGTCATGCTGACTCAGTCCTACTTTATCATGCACTTCCAAGTACTCTGCAATCTCATCTTTAATAACGGACTTTAAAATCTTGTCAATGACCAAAGTCAGGCTAACTGGCCTATTTTAATACACTCGAGTGAGTGCCTTGTTCGAGTCTTTACGTCGCTTGTCGACGGTTTGGTCAACCTCTAGCGGAACCCAGTCAAGGGTCCACTTGATCTTGATTTGAGGCTCATGTATTGGATTCACCGCTAAGATGTTATTAGCTGGGACGTGAGCTGGGACCTAAGCTAAGATGTTATAGCTAGTTCTATTTACAGTCATCCCTGATGTTTATGGGCACATCAGTGAGCCTTTTGTCGGTACTGGGTGCTCGGTTACTCCAGCGTGAGGGAAGAAATTTACAAATTTGGGAGATATTTAGGCCGAATTAAGGGGGATCAGATTAGGTGACAATTTTGTCTTAGCCAATTAGCCTATTTAGCACGTTTTTGGGGATGTGGGAGGAAACTGGAGCGCCCGGAGAAAACCCACACAAGCACGGGGAGAATGTGCAAACTCCCCCAGACATTAACCAAGGTCGGGAATCCACCCCGGATCCTTGCCGCTGGTCAGCCAGCAGTGCTAATCACTGGGCTGACATGCTGCCCATACATCGGACCGTGTCAGCACACACTGCCAGCAGTGAAGTGCTAGACATCCCTCGGATCAATGCCCAAGGGCCATCCAGGCACACCCTGCCGAGTGCATACCCCTTGTCACCTGTGGATGGAGTAGGTGCCGTTAGTACCTTTCGTCAACGTCTGATAGCGATCATCAGGAACGTGACCGGGCACTACATCCCTTACCCGTATCACACCAGGTTCGGTTTATTCGTCTTACCCTCAGTTCCGATCGTGTGGGCAGGAGGTCGCAGAGGTGCTTTCTACTATCTAGATAGGCGTGACCGCATCCGCCAGCAAATCACCAACTATCCCCGGGACAAGCTGGAACCTGTCAAGACAAAAAGTTTTCTTTCACCAATTACCGGGTATATAGGTATAGAAGCGTGTTTGCTGTTCTCGGACCATCACCTGCCAGCTTGAAGGCCTGAATGCCCTGCGGGACCTCGGTAAGGACTGACTCACTGTGGTCTAGAACCCAAGAATACCACAGCTACGCAACACACACCACAGTCCATTCCAGCGATACCACTCCTGGCTGGCAGTCTGGTGGTAGTGGTCGTGGACCTAGCATGCATCGCCCCCGCTATTTGTTTCTCGGCCAGTCACAGAATACCATCTCTTGTGCCCAAGGAGACGATACCAGGTAGCTCCCGTGGAAGGGATTGACTCACTGTGCAGTAGAAACCAGAAGAACCGCACAGCTACAGGGACTGGCTATCGATTAGCCTATATATCGGCACCAGCCAAACCCACCCACTGCGGACAGCCAGACATACAACTACATCCGCGTCGATTCTGGGACAGCTGCTTTAGCCATCACCGCGATGGAGTAGCGGCGACGTTGCCCGGCGGGACCAACGAGGAGGCGCAGCTCGCTGTGCGACAGAAATGACAAGACTCGCACAGCTACTGTAACCATGAAACTCGAGTGAGTGCCTTATCCGAGTCTTTACGTCGCTCGTCAATGGTTTGGTCTACCACTAGCAGAACCCCGACCAGGGTCTACTTGATCTTAATTTGTGGCTCGTGTGTTGGATTCCCTGCTAAGATGTTATTAGCTGGGATGTGAGCTGGGATCTAAGCTAAGATTTTATAGCAAGCTCTGTTTACAGTCATCCCTGATGTTTATGGGCATTTTAATGAGCCTTTTGTCGGTACTGTGTGCTCGGTGCTCGGCTCTCTTGCACGAGGGAGGGAATTTAGAATTTGGGGGATATTTAGGCCGAATTAAGGGGAGCCAGATTAGGTGACGTGACAATTTTGTCTTAGCCAATTAACCTAGTTAGCACGTTTTTGGGGATGTGGGAGGAAACCAGAGTACCCGGGGAAAACCCACGCAAACACGGGGAGAATGTGCAAACTCCCCCAACCACAGGTCAAGGTCGGGAGTTGACCCTGGATCCTTGTAGCTGACCAGCCAGCAGTGCTAATCACTGGGCTGACGTGTTGCCCATACATCAGTACCGCGACACCTTGGGTGGAATCAGTGCCGTTATTATCTTTCGTCAACATCTGGTAGTGAACGTCAGAGACAAGACGGGGCACTACGTCCCTTCTCCGCATCACACCAGGTTCGGTTCATTCGTCTTACCCTCTGTACCGAATTGTGTGGGTAGGAGGTCGCAGGTGCTTTCTACTACCTAGATAGGCGTGACCGCATCCGCCAGTGAATCACCAACTATCCCCGGGACAAGCCGGAACCTGTTGAGACAAAACTTTTTTCTTTCACCAATTGCCGGGTTTATAGGTATAGAAGCATGTTGGCTGTTCTCGGCCAGTCAAATTCCCTTCAGGACCATCACCTGCCAGCTTGAAGGCCTGAATGCCCTGCGGGACTATTGGTAAGGACTGACTCACTGTGGTCTAGAACGCCAAGAATACCTCAGCTACGCAACACACACCACAGTTCATTCCAGCGATACCACTCCTGGCTGGCAGTCCGGTGGTAGTGGTCGTGGACCTAGCATGTATCGCCCCCGCTATTTGTTTCTCAGCCAGTCACGGAATACCTTCTCTTGTGCCCAAGGAGACGATACCAGGTGGCTCCCGCGGAAGGGATTGACTCACTGTGTGGTAGAAACCAGAAGACCCGCACAGCTACTGGGATCGGCTATCAAATCACCTTTATTTCGGCATCAGCCAATCCACCCCCACCTGTTTGTAATTGCAGCCTGACTCACGGACAGCCAGACATACAACTACATCCGCGTCGATTTCTGGGACAGCTGCTTTAGCCATCACCGCGATGGAGTAGCGGTGACGTTGCCCGGCGGGACCGACGTGGAGGTGCAGCTGACTGTGCAACAGAAACGACAAGACTCGCACAGCTAAAGTAACCAAGAAACCTCAAGAGAGTCCCCCCAAAAGAATCCTCCTTAAGGGAGTCGTAGTCACTCCCGAGGGAGTAACCAAGAAACCTCAAGAGAGTCCCCCCAAGAGAGTCATAGTTACTCCCGTCTGCTATCTTCCTCTCTTCTTAAACAGCAGCATTACATTAACTACTTTCCAGTCCTCTAGTACCCTCCTTGCCTCCAGTGATTCCTGAAAGATCACCAACAATGCCTCCCCAGGAGTGCAGTCCATCCAGTCCAGGTGATTTATCCAGGTTATTCAGTTGCCCCAAAACCTTCTCCTTAGTGACAGCCATTACACTCACCTGTGCCCCCTGACTCTTCTGGAGCTCTGGCATCCCACTGGTGTCTTCCACATGAAGACTGGTGCAAAGTAACTATCCAGTTCCTCTGCCGTTGCTTTGTTTCCTATTATTACTTCGTCAGCCTCATTTTCCAGTGATCCAATGGCTATTTTTACCTCACTGTTACCTTTTTATATGTTGAAAATGAATAAATTAAATTGATTTATTATTGTCACATGTATTAGGATACATTGAAAATTATTGTTTCTTGCAAACTATACAGAAAGAACATACTGTTCATAGAGTACATTGGAGAGAAGGAAAGGAGAGGGTGCAGAATATAGTGTTGTAGGTACCAACGGGTGAAGAGAAAGATCACCTTAATATGTGATAGGACCACTCAGTAGTCTGATGGCAGCATGGAAAAAGTTGTTCTTGAGTTGATTGGTACATGTTTTCAGACTGATGTGCCTTCCCGATGGAAGAAGGTGACAGAGAGTATGTCCTGGGTGCATGGGGTCCTTGATTATGCTAGTTGCTTTCCTGAGGCAGCGGGAAGTGTCGATGGAGTCAATGGATAGAACGCTGCTTTGTGTAATAGACTGGGCTATGTTAACAACTTTTTGTAGTTTCTTGCCAGAGAGGGGGCCATGCCAATCTGTGAATCATAAGAACATGAGAAGTAGGAGCAAAGAGATGGCCATTTGGCCCCTCAAACCTGCTTCGCCATTCAATAAGATCAAGCTGATCTTTTCATGAATTCATCTCCGCTTACCCAGCCGCTCATCATAATCCTGAATTACTGTGAAAAATCTATCAATCTTTGTCTTTAAAATATTCAATGAAGTAGCCTCCACTGCTTCATTGGGCAAGGAATTCACAATCCTTTGGGTGAAGAAGTTTCTCATCAACTCAGTTCTAAATCTGTTCCCCCTTATTATGAGGCAATGCCTCTTGTTCTGGTTTTATCTGCCAGTAGAAACAAACTTCCTGCTTCTATCTTATCTTTCCCTTCTTAATTTTGTATGTTCTTATAAGATATCTCCTCATTCTCCTGGATTCCAATGAGCATTGTCCCAGTCTATTTAGTCTTTCCTCATAAGCTAATCTCTCAACTCTGGAATCAACCTAGTGAATCTCCTCTGCACCTCCAATGCCAGGATATCTTTTCTCAAGTAAGGAGACCAAAACTGTACACAGTACTCCATCTGTGACCTCACCACACTTATACAGCTGCAACATAATAATCTTGTTTTTAAACTCCTTCTCTGTCGCCTTAATTACCTGCTACATCTGCAAACCAACTTTTTGTGATTCATGCACAGGACACCCAGGACCATCTGCACAGCAGCATGCTTCAATTTTTCATAATTTAAATAATAGTCTATTTTGCTGTTACTGCTACCAAAATGGATGACTTCACTTTTACCAACATTATACTCCATCTGCCAGACCCTTGCCCACTCACTTAAACTATCTATATTACATCAGTACTTCTGAATATCTGTATCCAGAAAGGATGCTTTCTATGGTGCATCTGTAAAAATTGGTAAGAGTGATTGTGGATACACTGAATTTCCTTAGCCTTCTGAGAAAGTAGAGGCATTGGTGGGCTTTCTTAAAAGTAGCATCAGCATGGAGAGACCAGAATAGGTTGCTGATGATCTGAACACCTAGAAACCTGAAGCTGTTGATCATTTCCACTTCATCCCTGTTGATGTAGACAAGGCCATTTCCTCCACTATGTTTCCCGAAGTTGATGACTATCTTCTTCATTTTACTGACACTGAGGGAGAGATTATTGTCATCGCACTATTTCACCAGATTCTCCATCTCATTGTTTGAGACACCTGATCCACCACGGTGGTGTCATCAGCAAACTTAAAAGCGGAGATAATTGCCTAGATTTTAGCTTTCAGTGGTGAGGGAATAGCTTTCACCATTCCCTTCTCTCTCATATTATACAAATGTTTTTCAACTGACTTCTACTAATCTGGCATGTACTTCACAGCAGTGCCCTCTACAGAGGATCTGCGGTGTGTGACCAGGACCTAGCAACAATAGAACTCTAATCAGATTGCAGAAACTGAATGAACCATACAAGGTATTAAATGGTTATTTAAAAAAAAAATCAGGAAATGTAACATTAAATTATTTTCAGGAAGAAAAATTACAATTCAGAAATTGAAGTGTAAGTAAGGTAGCTAGAGGAGACACAAAAATAAAATTACAACAGGTTATATCTTTCGACAATTGACAACATTATTTTTCTTCCTAGATAATGAGTCTCTTCATATGTTTTCAGGGCAGTGAGGTGGTTCGGTAATTATTGCTCACTATACGTTATAAGAATTAATCTACTTTTTAACTTAACAGCCCTTTTTTTTCAACCAGTGCTGGTCCCTTGATAAGTAACCTAAATTTCACACCACAGCATATAGTGATTTCAGTGCTCCATCTATGGGCAAGGACTGCAACAGCACACCCTGCTTTGGAGCAGAACTTTTCTGATAGTTAATTTTCACTTTTAACTTGGCATGTGTAGATTGGCAGTACATGCTGGCAGGTTAACCCATTAATAATAGTGAGTGCTATTGATCTTGCTATTACTACAGCAAAATCTAAGTCAGTTGTGTGCAGAATGGTATAGTTTTGAAGAGAATGCAAAGACTGTGGGAGTAAATACACAAATTTTTGAGTTTAACCAAGCATATTGAGGACTTTTTTTTAAATTGGGATCTTTAGCTTTATTATTGGCTAAGCCTAGTACAGAGGCAACAAAGTTAACAGCAGTTTGCCTTTATTTAATGCCATTAACATTTTAAAGCAAAATTTGACACTAAGCACACAGGGCATTAAAACAATCTAGCAACAGCTTGATCAAAGAGGTAGGAATTTGAGGAATGTTAAAGGAAAAACAGGCAAGGCTGCAAAGTTTCGAATTCAGGGCCTAGGAGCTAAACGGGACCAGTGGTGAAGCAAATACATTTTGGGATGCTGTAAACAGTGTAATCGATGAATGCAGAGATCTTTGCAGGTTGAGGGACTGGAGAAGGTTACAGATATTGGACAGTGTTGCTAGAGTTGTACAGTGAAAAGATTTGAAATTTAGAATTCAATGACTCTGGTCAGTGAATATTGAACTGCTTAATTGACAGATGAAGTAAGGTATTGCCTGCTCTGTTTCTGAGGTCACTATCTTGTTCAGAAATATCAACACAATTGTGAGAGATGTGATTCTGAAATAAAATTCTACCTTACTTGCACTCTCAGAACTTGCTCTTAAATCTTACAGTATATGGTTTGAAGCTCATCTCAAGGTCAAGTCCAATACTTAAGAGTCATAGAGGTTTATAGCCTGGAAACAAGCCCTTTGGCCCAACTTGTCATGTCGTCTTTGTTTTTCGAAACCCTAAGCTAATCCCGCTTGCTCACATTTGGTCCATGTCCGTCTATACCCATCATACCCATGTAACTATCTAAATGCTTTTTAAAAGATAAAATTATACCTGCCTCTACTATTACCTCTAGCAGCTTGTTCCAGACACTCACCACCCTCGGTATGGAAAAAAATTGCCCCTCAGGACACTTTTTTTATCTCTTCCCACTCACCTTAAACCTATACCTTCTAGTTTCAGACTTCCCTACCTTTGGGAAAAGATAATGACTACTATCTTGTCTATGCCTCTCATTACTTTATAGACTTCCGTAAGATCATCCCTCAGCTTTCTATGCTCCAGAGGAAAAAGTCCCAGTCTATTTAACCTCTGCTTATAACTCAATCCACCAAGTTCTGGTAGCATCCTAGTAAAGCTTTTCTGCACCCTTTCAAGTTTAATAATATCTTTTCTATAATAGGGTGACCAGAGTTGCACGCAGTATTCCAAGTGTGGCCTTACCAATGTACAACTTCAAGATGTCCCAACTCTTGTATTCAGTGTTCTGACTGATGAAACCAAGCATGCCAAATGCCTTCTTCACTATTCTGTCCACCTCCACTTTCAAGAAGCTATGAACATGTACCCCTAGATTTCTCCATTCTGTAACTCTCCCTAACACCCTACCATTAACTGAGTAAGTCCTGCTCTGGTTCAATCTACCAAAATGCATCACTTTGCAATGGTCAAAATTAAACTCCAACTGCAATTCGCCATCCAGTGGCCCAGTTGATCAAGATCGCGTTGTAGTTGGAGATAACTTTATTCATTGTCCATTATGCCATCAATCTTAGTGTCATCTGCAAGCTTACCAACCATGCCTCCTATATTCTTATTCAGATCATTAATATAAATGACAAATAACAGTGGGCCTAGCACTGATCCCTGAGGCACAGCACTGGTCACAGGCCTCCAGTTTGAAAAACAACTCTACAGCCACCCTTGTGTTTCTGTCAAGAAGCTAATTTTGTATCCATTTAGATATCTCACCCCAGATCCTGTGAGACTTAACTTTATGCAACAACCTACCATATGATACTTTGTCAAAGGCCTTGCTAAAGAGAAGCAAGAGAAACATTGGAGAAGCTGAGGTGGTTCACTTAGGATGCTTTTGAGAGAGTTGGTAAAGAGAAACTGTTCCCAATAGTGGAAGGGGGGGGGGGTGTCTGCAATTGTTAGGAATGGCATAAACAAGACGACAAAGGGATTGTAAATAATGGTTATAAAGGCTGAGAATGATGCTGCAAATATCCATTAAGAGATCGGGATCCTTACAGCACTTGCTGCCCCCTGCCACCTCTACACTGTAAATGTTCCTCGTCTTCAGCTCTGACTAGAAATATTGTTCTAGTCTTTCTCCACAGATACTGTCAGACCTGCTGAGATTTTCCGGCACTTTCTGTTTTTGAGATACGCAATTTACTTGGCACTGATACTTTTTCGCCATATGATCGATTGGCAGCATGAACGGAATTGATAACTCAGGGTCTCTACACACACATTGGAAATTTGATGTTTTATCTCATGTTTCAATTAAGATAGGTTGTATTTGTGGATACTGCAAACACAGAGGGTGTACCCCATGCGCATGCAGCATTGATGCCTATCATGTCAGTGTCTGTGATATCATGCTGACTCAAATGTCAGCTCTATTCTCTTTTCACAGATTTTGTGAGACTATTTAGATTGTGCAGCATTTTCTGTTTTTGTTTCAGATTCCAGCACCTACAGTATTTTGTTTTTTTTTCCAAAGTGCATGTTGTCAGAGCATGCTCACCAGTCAATCTCCAGTCGTACAGTGTTGCTATGTATTTTGTTTTATAATGGCAGACCAAGCCTGGGAATTACAGTGATACATTTTTAAATTTCCTAGAAATGACCAAATAGGATTTATTTGAAAAATCTGCAGAAGCGGCACCTCATGATTGGAAGACGTATTTACTTCAAATTAACAAAGTTGTACTTTTCCTTTTAACAGATGCACCAGGAGCTGATCCCAATGCAGAGTGGGAAGGCAACGTAAGATCAATTAAATGGCTGGACCAAGCTCAAGTGACCCACAATGGTTGTAAAGGTAAACTCAAATACAATTGCAGCAACGTTAATGCTCATAGTTTATTACTCCAGCATTACTGGTGCTTTTTTTTTTGCCGAAAGTTATAATAGTGATGATGGATAATTGTGGAAATGCTGATCACAGTATCTGCATCTCTTGATAATTCCATGTCGTGGTTATCATGAGGGTTTGAATAAAATGTATTTATTGTAAATAAATCCAAAACTTGGATTTTTTTTCCAGGAGGGAACATTTTGAGGTGTGCAAGACTTGGATGAAATACCACTTTGGTCTGTTGTTGATAGTAAACAGCCAGGTGCTGTATTGGTTTTAAAGCGAAGAATTTTGCTAAAATCAGCTTTGTTCTTGTGTTCATTTACGGGGAGCTCTATGTGGAATGCTCATTGATAACCTCTGTCTTTGCTCTTGCAGTTTGTCCATTCTTTATTTATGTACTGGACTTCAACCTCTGTTAGTTAAATAATACACTTGATTCTGCTATTGGCTTAGGTCTGCTTCAGCTTCTGTTGGCTACCAGTTTTTTATACTGCTAAGCTTCCTTTCTCCATTGGACGCCTGCCCTGTGAGTAACCTCCTTGCTAAAGTTGGAAGATTAGTAGCAAACAAGAGTAGACCATTTAGCCCCTGGAGCCTGTTCTGATCTCGATTAGTACAAGTGGTAAGTATTTATTGCAGCAGTTAACATCTTATTGACATGTTAGATATCTGGTTATGTTAAACTTTACTTGCATTTAAATTTGGCTTCTATATTAATCTGAAGGCAGTTTTCATGCTGGAAGGGTGAGTGGGAAGGAATTGCATGGGAAATTCAATGAGCAGGTTATAATATGGAATTGCTTTAAACAAGTTACTAAAAAGTACATACTTTTGGATACCACTTTCTCTACCTGAAATAAGAGCACATTCCTTATCCATGGCCTTGGAACTTGTCACAGATCTTCACCACCTGGTCTGCATCTGAGCAGCAGGAATGATATGACAATGATCCAGGGTAGGGATAATTGCATCAGGAACATATGGAACTGGGAACTCTCCTCCACCCCACGTCCTGCCAACAAAATCAGCCGAATAATGACACAGGAACATATGGAATTGGTAACGCTATTCCAATCCACGCCCCTCCAACAAAATCAGACCAATTCTATCCAACCTTTCTTCATCATTTAAATGTTCCAACAACACTTGACATGCTCTCAACTCAATATACCCAGTATAACCTGTCCTGTCTAAGTGAAAGTGAAGAAGTTTGCTGTGAGGCTCTTTAGGATTTTTAAAACCCAGAGGGTGGAGACTGAGGGTTGACAACCTTCTTTATTTTTAACTTGAAAAGTTTTTGTTTCAAACAAATTGCTTAAAATAGAAGCTATTGGAAATTGCAAATCAAAAGATCAACTTTCTAAACTGAAAACTTGGCAAATCATGATGTGCCTCTGGCAGAGTGTATCATTTACACATATAATAAATTTTATCTATTTCATTTATCCATCAGTATCTCAGTCCAAAGATGTGTGGGTTAGGTAGATTGGCCATGCTAAATTTACCCTAGTGTGAGAGTTATTAGCAGGGTAAATGTGTGGCGTTATGGAATTAGAACCTGCGTGGGATTGTGGTCAGTGCAGACTTGATGGACTAAATGGCCTCCTGTAATTCTGAATTACAGAATTGTAGGGATTCTGTAATTCAGTAGGAAAAAACAGATCTAATGTAAGAGTACATATAGAATAATTTTTTGGGTCTGCTATATTGGAAGCAGTAATGATCACAATCATAAAAGCTGTTCAATGAAGCAATCTTGGTGTAGCTATGCCACTTGAACAGGTTTATCTAGAGCACCATGACAAGATAATCACTTGAAATTTTGAAATGGAACATAAAAATTAGCTTTTTAACTTCACAGTAAAAACATATCTCTTAGTTTTCTTGTCTTAGTTTTAGGCTTTTTTTTAAATAGTATTGCCCAGTGCAGAAGAGGCCCTTTTGCCCATCAATTCTGCACCAATATGTAAGAAACATCAGACCTCTCACCTAATCCCATTACCAACACTTAATTTTGAATATTATGACATGCCAGATACTTCTTAAAGGAATTGAGGCAAGTCTCTCCCCACCACTTTCCCAACAGTGCACTCCAGACTATCTCCTGGGTAAAAAAAGTATTTCCTTATATTAACTCCCCCACCCGCCCCTCACTTTGAACTTGTTCACCCTTGTCACTCACCCTTCAACTAAGGGGAACAACTGCTTCTTATCCACACTGTCCATGCTCTCATAATCTTGTGTCCCCCTCTACCCGCTGTTTTTGCTCCAACAAAAGCTTTTTCTAATCTCTCTTCATAATTTAAATATTCCAGCCTAGGCAACATCCTGGTGAACTTCTTCTGCACCCCTTCTGGTGCAATCACATCCTTCCTATAATATGGCAACCAGAACTGCACTTGGTACTCAAGCTGTGGCCTCATTAAAGTTCTATACAACTCCAAAATGACTTCCTTGCGTTTGTAAACAATGCCTTGGTTGATAAAGGCATATGTATTGGCCATATGCCTTTTTCACCAGCCCACGAACATACCTTGCTGCCTTCAACGATCTATGGACACACAGTCCAAAGTCTCTTTGTCTCGCAGAACATCTAGTGTCATTCTGTTCACTGAAATACTTCTTGGTCAAATTACTCATTCGAAAGTATTTTGTCTCACACTTTAAATTCCATCTGCCACTTATCTCCCTATTTGACCATTCGGTCTATGTCTTCTTGTAGCCAAGATATCTGCTGCACTGTTAATCACCTGGCCAATCTTTATGTCTTCCATAAACTTACTAATCCTACCCCTCACATTGTCATCCAACTGAAAAAAATTGGGAGCTCCAAGTGAGATGTTAAAGGGTCGCTTACAGCTTTGGAGCTGCAGATTGTAGACCCCTAGTGTAAGTCAAAAAGGTCTCCGTAATCAAGGCAGGGATCTGAGCAGCCTGCCTCTTTGTTGATATCATGTGGGACATGGCATTTAGCATTAGTAAAAAGCAAAGTTGAAGAAATTGTAATTCAGTGAAGGTGTGCAATATGGGCATTTTGATAATGCCACAATACATTTATTGTTCAGAACTATTTCCATGTCTTGCCCATTGCTCCATGCTAAATGCCAGACTGTCCTTTCTCTTGTTTCACACTGAATGTTGGCACATGTGCAATGGATGTGGAAGGACTAGTAAGTGCATAGAGGGGAGAGTGATGATGAGTGGGTCTGGACCTCCAGATTTAATTTGTAATATTTCATACAGAATAAAACTTTGCGATGGAAACACTTCCACAACAATAATGTAAACGGTGGGTTTAGCAGTGGGTGATCATCTCCAACCTTCTGCTCTTCCTCTTCTACAGGTGGCATAGTGGCACAGTGGTTAGCACTGCTGCCTCCCAGTGCCAAGGACCTGGGTTCAATTCTGGTTTGGGTTACTCTCTATGTGGAGTCTACACATTCTCCCCATGTCTGTGTGGGTTTCCTACGGCTGGTCCGGTTTCCTCCCATGATTCAAAAGACGTGCAGGTTAGGTGCATTGGCCATGCTAAATTCTCCCTCAGCATACCTGAATGGGCACTGGAGCATGGCAACTATGGGATTTTTACAGTAACTTCATCCCAATGCTCATGTAAGCCTACTTGTGACACTAATAAATAATTTTTAAAACTGGAACTATATTCCCCTCATCCAAAGATGAACAATGAACCCAATATCCCCCTTCATCTGAAAAGTCCCGATTTGACCCTTCATTTCTAAATGCTGTTGAATGAATCCCCAATACCTCCTACTCTCATCCATTTGAAGTCCTGCATGGCTGAAAAATACTGTACATCACACACTGATAGTCAAGGTAGCAGCTGCTACAGTGACCTTTAATCAGATGGGACACTAATAAATTTAAATGCCCAACTGAACCACAGGCATTTGCTTTTTTGCTTCACAAGAAAATTTCATGAGCTCCGAGGAACCTTGCTGGAATTGTAAACCTCAGGAATGACTGTGGTAGAGGGACTAAGTATCATTTTAAAACTTTAGAGCCTTTTAAAGTGTCAAATTGAGAATGGGTGGTATACAGTGAATTTGACAGTACAGCAGATGAGAGTGTCCATTTTCATCCATGGCAGTGCCATTGTGGGATCTGCTTGTGCACAGAAGAGGGATTAAAGTCACAGGAAGTATGATAGATTACTGGAAACACAAGACAGGGTTAGTTTTATGATCTTTCAGTGCTTCATGCAGGCTAAAATTGTAGGTCAGACTGTCACAATGCAAGAATGAATGTTATTTTTAAAAATATTTTTAACTAATCCTATCTTGTGTTCCATTTATCATGACTCCTGTGACTTTAACCCTTCTTCTGTGCGCAAGCTGATTTAAAAAATTAAGTTAGGAAAAAGGTTATTAGAGACAGCTTGTCCCAAGAGATGAAAAGGAGTATAAATGATAAGTACATGCTTTTGTAATGAAGTAAGGGTCAAGTGGACTTGAATAAAGTTTAGAAATTTGCATTAGGAGATAGAGAGGGTCTTATTTTTTTCAGCTGTTAAATTTCAAAGGGGAATAAAAAACTTTTACATCTTACAGAAGTTTCATAAGTAAACAAAGGAGGGTTGTTAACTTTTATTTGATTCAAATGAGGGGGCAATAGGAAAGACATGAAAATGTTTATATTTTGGAAAAGTTAAGTTCAAAGGGGACTGAGGAAATGGAATCTGATAGGGAAGGGATACAGGATACTTAAAAGCTATTGATCTGGGTCATGCTGGCTGTGGGCAAGACAACCTGGCTGTGTGGTGGGAGAAGGTGAGATGTTTGAATTAGCTATCTAGTCAAGTCAAAGAAGTCTTAGGTTTGAAAAAGCTGTCTTTTTCCGAGTTTCATGGATTTCCACACGAATTGGGTTTGAAAGTTGTATGCATACTTTTATTGAAGTGACAGCAGCCTTGTTTTGAGTAATATTACTGGATTTTTATCATTAAACAGCTACCAGGCAGTTTTGTCTGGAAGCTTTAGTTATGATCCCAGTTGATGCTACTACTGGATGAGAAGTCCCAGAAAGGAACCTTGGCTCAAAAGACCATAACTTATACTTTTGTTAAGAAAACTTGGTGAACAGAGTCAGAGGATTGCCAATTAGCTTTTAACAACAAAAAATATGAAACATGAGAAGTTTGAATGCAACACAATACTCCTAAACTCCCACCTATCTTCACAAATGTATGCATATTTTAAGGATAACAGTGGTTACAAAATATATCTTATTGTATAATGTTCTCAGTAAATATACAGTCCCTGTAAACCAACAGACTAACAGTACTCAAACACACTCATCTCTAAAACCAACTGCCAGATGCCACCCTAATTGAACTTCTGTTGTGTTCTCAAATGCCCCCATGTGATGATTACATTGTGAGCCAACTGGTCTTACGTGACTCCAGCTTTCACACAAGTTTCCAAACTCCACTCTATAAAAGACACGCCTTAGAATCCTCTTTCAAACAAAACCTTCTGTCATTGTTTTCAGCAAGGATCCTCTTCCAGGATTTTCAACTTTCCTTTCAGTATTCCAACAATGAAAACACCTTTGCTTAATATGAATCTAACTAGAGTTTTACTGTATCCTGCACAGAAACACTTGAAATAAATTCACTTGAATCTCTATTTTTTTAATGTACAACAATATAAAGATTGTTTAAAAACTACTGCTTCCAGACAGTGTTCATTTGTTGGCCTGACCAAGTAAGGAATCTCTTGGAGGACTGTTTTGTAAGACTTTTTTAACTGTAATCTTGTGTACTTGTGTTTTTTTATTAATAAATCATTTTTTAATTTTTAAAATCCCAGAAGTTTTAGTGGACAACTTGCTGCTCAGAATAGTAGTTTCTTCACATTTTCTGAAATAGTGGCACAGTGGTACTGTCGCTTGACTGGTAATCTAGAGATCCAGGGAAATGCTACAGGGACCTGGGTTCAAATCCCACCACAGCAGATGGTGGAATTTTAAAAATTAATAAAATATCTGGAATTAAGAATCTACTGATGACCATGAAACCATAGTCGATCCTCAGAAAAACCCACCTCTTTCAATAATGTCCTTTAGGGAAGGAAATCTTCCAATTGTTATGGTGCCGATAGATACTATTCCGCCAATCATCTCTGCACTGGTTCTCTGTGCATTATGACTCAGCGCTATTCTCCTGACTTTTATGTCCCCTAACTATGCATATATTTTGTTTGTATTAAAATAATCATTTAATGTCCTCTTGAATGCCTCAATTGAATCTGTCTCCACCACACTTGCGGGCAGTGCATTCCAGACTTGAACCACTCACTGTGAAAATGTCTTTTCTGATATCTCATTTGCATATTTTACAAATCAGTTTGAAACTGTGTTTATTTGTTTTGCATCCTTTTACAAGTGGGAACAGTTTCCCCCTGTATACTCTGTATGGCCTCCTCATGATTTTGAGCATCTCTATCAAATCCCCTCTTAGTCTTTTTTTCTAAGAAAATGGTCCTAAGTTCTATATCTATCTTTTATTTCCATTTTCACAGTACCTTCATCATAGTGTGAATGTAAACCTACTTGTGACTAATAAATAAACTTTATTTTAAAGTTTACTTTTTTTCATAATTGAAGTTTCTCATCCCTGGGACTATTCTTCTAAACCTCTTCACAGCGGCACAGTGGTTAGTACTGCTGCCTCACAGCCCCAGGAAGTTGGGTTCAATTCCAGCTTGTCTTTGTGGAGTTTGCAAGTTCTCCATGCGTCTGCATGGGTTTCCTCTGGATGCTCTAGTTTCCTCCCACAGTCCAGTGATGTGCAGGTAAGGTGGATTGGCCAAGCGAAATTGCCCTTTAGTGTCCCAAGTTTGTAAGTAGGGTGAATTAGGGGATATGAAGATCAGGTGGGGGGATGCATGCACTTGGGGTAAAATGCTGAGTTAGTGCAGACTTGATGGGCCAAATGGCCTCCTTCTACACTATATAGGGATTCTGTGACCCTCTCCAATGCGTTCACTATATGCCTTCCTATAGTGTGGTACCCAGAATTGTAGACAATATTCCAGCTGAGAAGTAAGCTATAGTCTTATACCAGTTCAGTATGCTACTATCAGTAATACCTAGGAAACAGTATGCTTCATTAATTGCTCTCTCCATTTGTCCTACCACCTTTAATGAGTTGTATGCCTGTACACCCAGGTTCCTCTTCTCAGTTCACAATACTTCCACGTTTTGTATAATCCACAAACTTTGTAATTGTCCTCTGCACACCATGCTCTAGATCATTAATATACATCAGGAAAAGCAGGGATTTTTATGCCAACCCCAATACAAACCATCCTCCAGTTTGAAAAATAATCATTAACCATCATGCATTGTTTTCTATTACTCAACTGATTCTGATTCCAGTTGTTATTGCCCCTTTTTTTCCAGCTATAACTTCGTTTACAAATCTGTTCTGTGGAACTATATCAAATTCCTTTCGAAAGTCCATTCGCACAATAGCATTACCCTCATCAACCCTTTCTGATACTTCCTCAAAAAACTCAAAGTTCATTAGACACAATTTCCTTCTGGAAATCCATGCTGGCTTTTCCTAATCAACCCATGTTTTTCCATGTGATAATTAATTCAGTCCAAAATAATTGTTTCTTGAAGCTTCTCCACCACTGAAGTTAAACTGTTCTGTAATTTCTGGTCTTAGTCTTGCGACCTTTTGTTTGGAAAGGGTATACCATCTGCAATTCTCCAGTCATCTGGCATCTCTCTTGAACCTAGAGAAGACTGGAAGGTTGTGGCCAGTGCCTTTGCAATTTCCACACTCTCTTCTTTCAATATCCTTGGCCTCATCTTATCCAATCCCGGTGCCGCCTCCTTACCAATTTTGAACCCTTCTAGTGACAGAGTTTCCATCTCTATCACCATGACCTGAGTAGCAACTGCTTCCTTGGTGAAGACAGATGCAAAGTATTCACTTAATATGAGATCCTCTACCCCCATATGTAAATCACTTTTCTGGTCTTTAATCTGCTCCAATACTCCTTTTACTGCCTATTTATTATTTATATCCCTAGAGAAGACTTTGGAATTTCCCTTCATGTTGGCTGTCAGTCTTATCCCTCTTATTTGTTTTTTCACCTCCCTTCTGTATTTTGCTTTATTTCTCAATTGTATTTTCTACCTGATACGTGTTACACTGTTTCTTCCTTATCTGAATTTCTCCCTCTTCAGCCAGGAAACTGTGGAATTTTTTGCTCTACGTTAGTGAATTCAAATTCACTAAAAAGGAAAATGGAGTCTTTGACTGGAAGACAACTGTTGTTATTCCTATGTTGAAAAAAGAAATTAGAACAAGTCCAGGGAATTATAAAACAGTTAGTTGAATGGTAGGAAAGATAGTGGAATCTTTACTAAAAAAAATGAGTGCCCAGCATGGATCTCAAAAGGGAAGGCCATATTGAAGAAGTAACAGAAAATGTAGATAAGAGTATTGCAATAGATGTAATATATCTGGATTTGCAAAATGGCTTCAGTAAGGTATTGCATAATAGACTTAAATCCACAGTCAGAGCATAGTGACAAGAGGCAGAATGGATGGCAACTTGGCTACAAAACAGAAAACGGACAGCAGGGATAATCATTGAAAAAAGTGGGAGATGGTGTTCAACAGGAATTGGTGTTGGAACCAGTGATGCTCACAGTTTACGTTCATGATTCGAGCTCAGGAATGGAAGTACAATTTGCAAATGGCACCAAATTGGGAGGTATACAGAGGAAGTATACTTTTAATGGAAACTACTTAAAAAAAAAAGAACAGGTGTGTAATTGGCATCAATATAGATAAAGAAGTGGTGCATCTGGTAGGGAAAAAAAGGAGGCTGCATACCATCTGAATAATGGCCTTAAGAGAAGATACAGAGAGATTGTAAGAAATATACCAGATCTGAACTCAAGAAAGACTGAACAGCTTGAGGCTGTAGTCTCCAGAAAAGGAAAGACCGAGCAGTGATCTGAAAGAGGTAGACTTAAAGGAATTGTTTCTACTTGTGGAGTAGCCTGAAGCTAGAGGTCATAAATGTAAGATGGTCACTATTCAATCCACTGGGAAATCCAGGAGAAACATCCTTACCCAAGCCTATGGTAAGAATGTGGAGCATGCTATCACAAGGAGGTGGCTCATGTGAAACATGATGCTAACATAGACCCAAATGATTGTTTCTGTACTCCGCACAATGTACATGTGTTGGGGATTGCATTGCTGTAAACACAGTACTGCAGCTCTGGTCATGTCCTGATGTCTCATAATGTATTGTAGCATTTACATAGTTTGAGGCGCAAGTCACTTTGCCCCTGGACCCTATTACAATGCTTTGGTTCTGAAACTCTTAAGGGCAGGATTTTCCAGCCGTGCTCACCCCAAGACCAGAAAATCTGTCAAATGTCAACAGACCTTTGCATGGTTCTGTCCCGCCCACTGTGGCAGGTGAAACAGGAAAATTCCACCAAAAGTGTCACACCAGTTAAAGCATAACTGGAGTGAATCATCAATGCCATTTCAGAATAATAATGATACAGTACCAGTATATAGCCCTCAATGAGAGGCATGGTGGAACAGAAGTTAACACTGCTGTCTCACAGCACCAGGGACTTGGGTTCAATTCCAGCCTTGGTCACTGTGTGGAGTTTGCATGTTCTCTCCGGATGGTGTTGTTTACTCCCACATTCCAAAGGTATGCTGGGTTATGTGGATTGCATAAAACTGCCAAAGTCAACAAAATGGGTGAGCGGTACCATAAAACTAAAGTAGGGAACAAATAAAAGCTCAGATAATAGTAAAGATCCAGAAGTGGATGGGGGAATGTAGAACATATAAAGAATAGCAAACAGAAAAGATTGTAAGAGCTGCAAAAGGAAACTGATGGATATCAAAATTAATACAAAATATTTTCAATAGTTATATAAAAGAGTACAAAGAAAAAAATCAAATATCAGTCCTTTTAAAAACAAATGTGTCTAATGTTGCAGATATAAAAAGCAAGAGACAGACTTGTTGAATACTTGCTTTTGTGTCAGTCTTCAGAAAGAGGATAATGTGCCTGACATTCCAGGAAAGCAAACAATGAATCAAGGAATTGAAGTCATGAAAGTTAAAGTAAAGAAGGAGTATTCAGGGAAATAATACCAGTAACAAATTCTGATGACAAAAACAAGGAACTGCCCAGAATTTCTAAAGACGCAGGTGAGGAAATAGTTAATGTTTCTAGCCATTATCTACCAAAGCTGTTGTTAATTTACAAATTGTTCCTTTAGATTGCAAATGTAACATCATTATTTTAAAAAGTTGAGCAAAAAAGAAGAGATAATTATAAATTTGTTAGTCTAATATCTGATATGGGCTGTTTATTTGAAATCTACAGTTAAAAGTAACCATGTAGAGAAATCGAAGTTGATCAGATAGAACCAAGACCAGCTTATAAGAGGTAGTTCATGTCTGACAAATTGAATTGATTATTTTGTTGAGGAAGCAGCCAAAGTGGTAGATGAAAATGTTTATGGATGTAATTTAAGAAGGACTTCCAGAAGGTATTTAATAAGGTTCAACATAATAGATTGTTTGCTAAGAGTAACGGTCATGAAACTGAAAGCAAATTATTGACCTGTTTAGGGAATTGATAGCTTTTTTTTTTATTTATTAGTGTCTCAAGTAGACTCACATTAATGCTGCAATGAAGTTACTGTGAAAATCCCGTAGTTGCCACTGTCCAATACCTGTTTGGGTACACAGAGAGAATTTAGTGTGACCAATGCTCTTAACCAGCACATTTTTCTGACTGTGGCAGCAAATCGAAGCGCGCGCGCGCACACACACACACACACACACACACACACACACACACACACACACCATAGAGATAATATGTTTGTTGCTTTCTTCCTAAGAGTCCATGTACACAGATTAGATAAAGTACAAATCAGATACAAAAATATAAGCAAAAAGGTAAATAAATTCTTTTTGTAGGATTTTAAAAGAAATTGACAGGGAAGATAAAGAGACACTTTTTCTGCTGATGGGGAATCTAAGATGAAAGAGAACATTAAAATCAAAGCTAGGTTGTTCAACTGAGAAGTCAGGAAACATTTCTTCAGCCAAAGAAGTGTGGGACGTTGTCACAAAAACACTCTAGATACTGGCTCAATTGATAATTTTGACCTGAGATTGGTTGATTTCTGCTAATCACGTGTACACAGGAATACAAAGCTAAAGCAGATAGGATACAGATCAGCCATAATCCCATCGAATGGCAGAACAGGCTCAAGGAACTGACTGTGTACTCCTATCTTCTTAATATTATTTATATTAGGGGAAGCTAGATAAACTTGAAGGAGAAAGGAATAGAAGGTTAATCTGACAAAAAGGAAGAGGGTGGGAGGAGGCTCCTGCATAACAGTACCATAGACCATGTGGGCCAAATGATTTGCTTTTGCACTATATTTAGTATGATATTGGAAAATCCATCAAAATTTCTGCTTACTGTATAGTGCCCAGCCCCAGTGGACAATAGGTGAAAAAATGTATGATTGAACTATTGAATTCTTCAGATCTGGATTTAACCCAGGGACAGGGTATGGCTAGCTAGGTTCGGGACTAGGACATCAATTTTCACAGGAATGGAAGGGCTCTACACCTTAGTCAAAATTGTGCTAATGCCCAAATTCCAGAAGCCCCACTCTCAAACCCAACACTCAATAATTTTTTGCTGGGGAAAGGAAGGAACCAGAAGCAGGTGCGTGTGTAAAAGTGCAGCTACCTTTAATAGATATAGTTTTCATTAATGGGATGTCCAAAATGCGACCTGACACTAAGTTAGCATAGGGGCTATTAAGGGCCATGGCTGGTGGGTAGGGTCTACAGGTTGGCGTGGACAGTATGAGAGGTCAAGGGCAGTATATGGGGGAACATGAGAAGTCATGAGTTGGAATGGTTGAGCAATACGTGGGGAGTGAGGTGTGAGGGCTAGAGAGCTGTTCATCTTTCTAGTTGTGATGAAACCAAGATGGGGGGTCTCAGACAGCCTGTTTTCTGCATTATTTCTAGTGATGGTGGGTCCAATTCCCATTTGAACCCCAATGAAAATCCAACTGTCCGAGCACTTTTTCCCAATTTGGATTTGTGGTGTTGGGAATTTTCCAGACTCGGGAGCGGGACTGGGCAGGAAGCAAGGTGGGCATTAGAGAAATCATATCCAGAGGTGGCAGAACTGAGAAAAATGGATGTGGAACTTTTATTGCAGAACAGTGCCATAGTGCCACATTCCCTACGATCATCCAAAGCAGCATCATCTCCATGTTAAATAAGGAATTAGGTCTTGGTCTACCCTCTTACCTGCTTGCAGATTTGTGTTGTCCCCTTTAATCTTACTGAATGCAGCTTATGGGTTGTAGTGCCTTTGAATCTTTACTAAGGCTGGAATGGTTTTTCATCCCCTATTCTGATAGATCCCTTAGATTTTTTTTTGGGGTTACTGCTTTCACCATGCATCCGCTTTCTTCACATACCTGGAGCCACACATGATCATGATGGCTAGTTGTGGATGGAAAATTACATATGAATGACACTTTTTATTTTGTTGTGTGTGCTTTCAATTTCAGTTGAATCATTCAAGATGAAACCACCCAAAATGGGAAATCTGCTTTTTCCTATAAAATTTGGAAATATAATGGGCTAGCCAAATAGACTTTGCCAGATCATTTTCTGACCAGGTGCCACTGTCAACATTACTAAACAGCGTTCATGAGAATGTGGTACTTATAAATCCTAAACATTACTTCATCTGAAACCACAACAAGTTGACAAGGGAGCAGAGCAGGAAAAGACAAATTTTGGATTTGTGTAAGGAAATCTTTCACACAAGGTTTGATCAACGTGTGACATAAACACATGGCAGTGTAAGGAAAATCTCTGATTATTTCAGGGCTAGTTGAATACTGTGATGGTGGAAAAGGAAAGATAGATGGATAGTAGGATAGTATTACACTCTGTTTCTACCAGATGATCTTTTGATTTTCAGCTGGCACATTGGTAAGTACGCCTACAATTCACTCCCCAGAAAATCAACCCAGGGTCCATTGTAGGAAATTCACATGTATTAACATGGGATGTACCTGGAATAGTGCCCCATTTGTATATAGCTATACCATGCTTATCAAGACTGACATGGAGAATGACCACGTAGGCATGATGTAGGAGGGTAACTGGCATTCCACAAATCACATCTGTGACAAAGAGTCAAAAACAAGTTGGAGAGGCAAAGAAGGGACAAAAACAACTTTCTTGGATGACATATTATTGACCATCAGCTATGGAATTACTACAGTTTACATCCTGTCAGAGGTAAAGGGGACAAAATTGTCCAGTGATCGAAAACATTACTTTAAGGAGAAATTCTTTATTTGAAAAGTATAGCACTAATTTAGTTTAGAAGTCAAAATTTCACATATTTTCTCCTGACCAGAGTAGCCTCTTGGTAGAATTGACATTTTGGGTTAGTAACATAGAACATTGGAACATAGAACTCAGAAAAGGCCATTCAGCCCTTTGAACCTGCTCTGCCATTTAATAAGATCATGGCTGATTTTGTTGTGGTCTCAACTCCATTCTGCTCCCCTCCAGTCCCCAAATAAATTCAATGACCCAGCTTCCATTAGTTTCTGAAGAGAATTCCACAGACTAACAGCCCTGTCAGAGCAAGAATTCCTCCTCATTTCCACCTTAAAAGGGAGGCCTCTTATTCTTAAACTTTGTTCTTATTTCAAGACTGCCCCACAAATGGAAACGTCCTCCTGGTATCCGCTCTATCAAAGTTCCCTCCGGATCTTATCTGCTTCAATAATATTACATTTTAAGTATAATTGTTAGTGGAGTCACTCACGTTGACCTGTAATAGATCCCTCGAGCGGTGAGTTGTATTGAGATCACAGGGTTAGATTCTTGTCAAAAGCCTTGGAATTCTTTTCTTCCTGGAGAGACGAGGGATGATAAGTGACCTGATAGAGGTTTATAAGATATTCAGAGATATAGACTCGGTGGATTCTCAGAGGCTATTTCCCAGGGCTGAAATGGTTGCTACAAGAGGAGACAGGTTTAAGCTGCTGGGGTGTAAATACAGAGGAGATGTCAGAGGTAAGTTTTTCACTCAGAGGGTGATGGGTGAGTGGAATCGGCTGGTAGTGGAGGCAAACTCGTTGGTGGGATCTTTTGAGAGATTTCTGGATGAGTACATGGGATTTAATGGGATTGAGAGATATAGATAGGCCTAGTAGGTAGGGATGTGATCGGTGCAACTTGTGCGCCGAAGGGCTTGTTTGTGCTTTAGTGTTCTATGTTGGTTATGATTTTTGAAGTGCAGGAAAATCCAAATCCACCAAAAGCAAGCACTTCTCCCCAGTACAGTGTTTATCTTTAAAATGTAGGCATTTGTTGAATGTGTTGTATTTTCTAGTCATTTTAAATATGATGTAAGCCCAGGCAAACCACTTTCTGTGATTTCTCTAATAGGCCTACGTAAATTAGTAGCTGAAAACACTCCTGACATTCTCAGCTGCACAACAGAAAGCTGAACTCTTTTTATAATTAATTTATAAATAATTGGACATGATTTTTTTCTCCCAACTCTATCACAAGGTGGAGCTCCTCTTCAACAAAGATATAAAATCACACTGAATCTGGAAGTCAACACTCTTCACATCTGAACCAATAGGCTTCTCATCTGGACCGGGGTAATTTGTGTTGAAACTGAGTGGAAGTAGGGAAGCTTAATGTGAGCTGGTGCATCTTCTAGCTGATTTTACTGAATTCATTCATACTGTACATTCAAGGTGAAGTGTAAATGGAAGAAAATATCCTGTGTAAGTTTCAGGTTTTAAGTTTATTTGTTAGTGTCGCAAGCAGGCTTAGACTGCAATGAAACTACTGTGAGAATCCCATGGTTGCCATGCTTGGGCACCTGTTCAGGTACACTGAGGAAGAATTTAGCATGGCCAGTGCACTTAACCAGCACATCTTTCGGACTGCAGAGGAAACTGGAGGACCCGTGCAAACTCCGCACAGATAGTGACCCAAGCTGGAATTCGAACCCGGGTCGCTGGCGCCATGAGGCAGCTGTGCCTGCCACTGTGCAATGAATGTTCATGTGCACCAAACATAAGAACATTAGAAATAGGAGCAGCGATAGGCCATTCAGCCCATTGTACCTGCTATACTATTCAGTAAAATAATGGCTGATCTGATTGTAGCCTTAATTCTACTTTGCTGCTCCCTCATAATCCCCTTGTCTGTCTTGTAAATCAAAACCTATCTAACTCAGTGATGTATGTACTCAATGACCCAGCTCCCATTGCTCTTTGTGGAAGTGGATTTTAAAGATTAATGACCTCACCTTCCTCTTAAATGAGTGACTTTATTTTTAAATTGTGCTCTGCGTTCTAGGTTCCCCATATACTGTACCTATATTTATTTTAAAATTGTATTGTGTGGCTGTGTAATAATCAAAGGTCCCCGTGCACAGCTTTCACACGAACTTTCGGTTATTGCATAGCCACAGAGCTTTGGTCATGATTCGAAACTTAAAGAATGGTAATAAAAAGTGATTGTCTTTCCTCTTAACCTGGAACCCAAATAAATGAGGGCATCAAGTTGAATATGAATTCTACTGGCTCTAACTTTTAAAGCTGGTATTTGTCTTTTAACTTTATCTATATGAAGCAGAGATCTTATTACTTTTGTTGTGTTGAAAAATTTGACGAGATTGGTTTAATTTTGTGTGATACTTGAGTGAAGGTGGGCTGTTTACGGAAGCACTTAATCTTCACAACCAGTTTTGGGTAGATGCAAAACTACATGCCTCACCAAAACTGTTGGGTGTGTTCATTTTCGCAGATTGTTCATACTGTCAGATTTGGAAATTTTTTTATCATTTTATGTTAGCATTGCAGCTAACTAACTCCAACTTATAATTCTTGTAACTGATAATACTCTCTCCCTCCCTTACTTTCTCTATAAATCTTAATCATTGTTGTTTCCCTTCTCCCACAGTCACACCCCAAACCTTCCCCAGTGCAGCAATGTTGTGAAGATTTTGAAATATTTTTGTGAAGGGAGCAGGAGATTGAAGAGATTCGAATGAATCAGCAGAAGTTTATAATAATACTTATAGATAGATCCACCAAGTATGTCAGTCACCACTTTGCAGAAACTACACCTTCAATTATGTAAATGCCAGCCCGGGTTTAGTTGGTAGCACACATGACTATGGCAGGTGGGTGTAGTTTCAAATCTCACCCTAGAGAATGGAGCAGATGACAGCATAATTTGGAACTTTTTTTTAAAACATTTTCTATTCCAGCTAGGTAGGTAGCTAGCTTAAACTGGATTTTGAGCTGTGGCAGAGCTGACTCATTATTTTTCAGAGTGTAAACATAGAAACATAGAAAATAAGAGCAGGGGTGGGCCATTCAGCATGATCGTGATTGATCTTCAATCACAATGCCATACTCCAGTGCTCTCCCCATACCTGTTGACACATTTGGAGTCTTGAAAGCTATTTCCTCTTTAAACATATTTAGTAATTTGGCTTCTAGTATAATTTCATAGTTCACCATACTCTAAATGAAGAAATTTCTCCTCATCTCCATTCTAAATGATTTACCCCCACAGGGTCTCTTGAGTGCTTCTTGTCCGCACTGAGTGCTGCCTGAGTGCACAGTGTGTGTAGCTGGGGATTTGGTGAATGAGGGGATTTGATGAAGAAGGGAATTACAATTACGAAAAACAAAGTTGATTAACACAGTAAGCATAGCCAGACAAGTGATGGATCATGGCTTCAGCATATGGAAGCTCCTGGATGCCACTACAATCCGTGGAAACCACATCTGCAGTAAGTGCTTGTGGCTTAAGGAATTTTGAATCAGTGTTAACAAACTGGAGGCTAATCTACAGACATTGCAACAAGTCCAGAAGGGGAAAATGACGTGGGCACATTGTTCTGGAAGGAGTGCAGAAGGAAGCCATTCAGTTCATTGAGTCTACACTGACTGTTCAATACACTTATCTTACCCAGGCCCACTTATTAGCGGGATACGCTAATCCCCTAACCTACACATCTTGGGACACTAAGGGGCAATTTAGCATGGCCAGTCCACCTAATCTCACATTTTGGAATGTGGGAGGAAACTGGAGAGCTGGAGGAAACAAACAGATACAGGGAGAATGTGCAAATTCCACATAGACATCATCCAGCCTGGAATTGAATCTTGGTCTCTGGTGCTGTGAGGCAACAGTGGGTTGTGAGTAGGAAGCTTGCAGAGCTTGCTGACCACAGGAAGCAGAAGTAATGGGGATTACAACTCCTTAAAATTGCATGAGTTACTTCACCAAACTGTCTCCTGTTGCCAGTATGGTTAAAGTCTCAAATGAATACAATTCAAACTTCAAACAGTATAGTGGTTACAAGAAAACCAAAGCCAGGACCTGAATATCCAAGAGTGCCTAACATTCAAAAGGCACAGAGTGGTGGGAAAAGGATGTTATTTAGTTCTGTCAATTAAAGAGGGTATTAGTAGGGTATTTTGCAGCAGTAGTGGAGTCGTCAACTTTAAGGCATTCAAATGGTCACTGGATAGGCTTAGTGGAATAGTTTGGGTTAGAGGGTCATTAGATTTACATCGACCAGTGGAACCACATCGAGCATCAAAGGGCCTGTGCTACACTGTTATGTTCTATAGGATACAGTAGTGAGAGATGACCTTAATTCCAAAGATTTTTTTTATTCATTCATGGGACATAGGTATTGCTGGCTGGCCAACATTTACTGCTTATCCCTAATTGCCCGAGATACTTGAGAGTCAACCTCGTTGCTGTGGCTCTGGAGTGACATAGGCCAGACCTGGTAAGAATGGCAGATTTCCTTCCCTCAAGGACATTAGTGAGCCAGATGGGTTTTTCCAACAGTCAAAAATGGTTTCATGGCCACTAGCAGATTTTTAATTCCAAGTATTTTTATTGAATTCAAATTCCACCATTTGCCGTGCAAGATTTGAACCCGCATCCCCTTAACATTAGCTGAGTTTCTGGATTAATAGTCTAGCGATAATTTTACTAGACTATTGGCTCCCCCAAGATGTGAAATCAGTTTGGATGGAACTAAGAAACTGCAAGAAGCAGAAAACGTTGCTGAGAGTCCTTTCTTGGCCACTAGTCAGCAATTAATATAAACCACAGTATAAATCAGGAAATCAAAAGTCTTTGTAACAAAGAGAGTGCAGTAATCACGGGAATTTCAATCCACATATAGATTGGGCGAACCTAATTAGTATTAATGTCTTGGAGGTCAAATCCTTGGAATATATGCAAGGTGTTTTTCCTACAGCAGTACTTTGAGGAACCAACTGGTCTCAGGTTATCTTAAATCTAGCATTGTGTGATGAAAAAGAGCTAAGTTGTTGTAAAGGAGCCTTTAGGAAAGCATGACCGTAATATTTCTCATTAAGTTTGAAAGTGATGTTATTGAATCAAAAACTAGAGTCATAAAGCTAAGCAGATGATACTATGAAGGTGTGAGAGGAAAATTGGCTGTGATGTATTAGGAAATTGTTGAAAGATATGCCAGTGAATAGGCAATGGCTAACATGGTTTATAGCAAAAATACAGTCATCAGGAAAATGCTAAAATAAGACGCGATAACAGGACACTTAAAAAATAATGCAAGGATTGGGCAGAATTAATGAAATTCTGAAAGGGAAATCATGTTTAACACTCTTGTTTTTGATATTTTTGTGAATATAGTAACTGGCAGACTAGATGAGGGGAATTGGTGAATGTGATATATTTAGATTTTCAGAAACTTTTGATGAGGTTCTATACTCAAGGTTTGTAAACTAAGTTAGAGCACGTGGGATGGTGCTGGGGGGTGGGCAGTGACATATAGTGGCATGGATTGAGAATTTGGTTAATGGACAGAAAACAAAGTAGAAGTAAATGGGTCATTTTCAGGTTCACAGGCAGTGACTACAAAGACCAGTGCTTGATCCTCAGCTGTTCATGGTCTATATCAATGATTTGGAATGAGGTGATTAAATGTAATAATTGGTGGCACAGTGATTAGCACTGCTTCTTTCAGTGCCAGGGACCTGGGTTCGATTCCTGGTTTGGGTCGCTGTCTGTGTGTAGTCTGCACATTCTCCCCATGTGCCCCCACAGTCCAAAAGACATGCTGGTTAGATACATTGGCCATGTTAAATTCTCCCCTAGTGTACCCAAACAGGTAGCAGAGCATGGCAACTAGGGGACTTTCACAATATTTTCATTGTAGTTTTAATGCAAGCCTACTTGTGACACTAATAAATAAACTTTAAAATCTTAAACCTTAATAATTCCAAGTTTGCAAGTAATGTGAGGTAGAATTGTGAGGAGGATGCAAACTGACTTCAAGAGATTTGGAGAGGCTAAGTGAATGAACAAAAGTTTAACAAAGAGAATACAGTGTGGAGAAATGTGAGATTATCCACTTCAGTAGGAAAAAGAAATGCAGAGTATTTATTAAGAGGCTGGGAAATGTTGATTTTCAAAGGGATTTGCTTATCCTTTTTCATGAATCACTGAAACCTAACATGCAGATAAAATAAATGTATGAAGGCCTTTGTTACAAGAGGATTTGAGGATTCTGGTATAATTATATAGATCCTTAGTGAAACCATACCTGGCATATTGTGTGCAGTTTCGGTCTCCTAAGGAAAGATGTATGTTTGCAATAGAATGCAACAAAGATTCACCAAACTAGTTCCTAGAATGGAGGGGTTGTCCTCTGAGGACAGATTAAATAGACTAGACCTTTATTCTCTGGAGTATAGGCTCGACCAGGTTGAGTCCAGGAAGGATGTTTCCCCTGGCTGGAAATGTCTGGAACCGGGTTTATGGTGTCAATTAGGGGCAAGTCATATAGGGTTGAGAAGAAGAGAAAGTTCTTCGCTCAAAGGGTGGCGAGTCTTTGGAATTCTCTGTCCCAGTTGGCTGTAGGGGGTCAGTAATTGAACATGTTCAAGATGAGATTGATAGATTTCTGTATATTAAAAACATTAAGGGATATGGTGATAGTGCAAGAGAATGGGGCAAAGTAGAAGATTAACCACAATCTCATTGACAGAGTGGGCTTGAAGGGCTGAATGTTTTCCTCCTCCTCCTCCCATTTCTTGTGTTCTTAACTAGTCACTTCTGTTAACCTTGTATAATCCTCTTCAACTACATTTCATCTTAGTAGGATTTTTAAACTTTGACAAGGTGAAGAAAAATGCCTATGTAATATCAGATAGTTTTTTTTTTAACCTCATCACCCAGTGCTACTACATGTCCAACATGCTGAGAAACAACAGGTTTTGATAATACCCTGACTGGTTAAGCTGTAGATCACCAACTTTCCAAAATTAATTGTCTTATCATTCTTTGTTTCAAGTTTCCTTTGTACCTTGCTGGTGGATCATTCACTCAACAGCATTGCTATCTATACAATTATAAAAGAGACTTCCATATAAAACGGCTGGAGTAAACCAACTCTCTAATTTCAATGTATTGTCACCAACAAACCTGAAACAAATATTGGTTTTATGTTGCTTGACCTTGCGTCGACCATCACTACTTAGTGAAACAAGATAACTGTTTAACTCATCATGCATTCTATTGAATCTAAAATTTCATAGTTAAAGGAAAATACTTTTGCCCCCAAGAATTATTTTTGAGACAGCAGACCTGTAATACAACTCCTGTGACATTTATTCCAAGTTACGATCAATTGCCAATGGCATATTAGATAGTCATTCAAGTTTGGGGATTGGTGGGATGGGGGAGGGGACAAGGGAGGGAGAAAAGATGGTAGAAATAGCGTGATCAGTGGGTTTCCCAGTTGAGGGTTCTCCTGAGCGTTGAGGTGTGTGTGCAGGGAAGAGGGAGTTATGGGTGGCAGGGCAGCAGGGTTCAGTCTGGATGTTTAATAAACTTACTCTAAAATTTGAAGTTTTTTTTTCCCCTTCTCACCCTTAAGAGTAACAGTAAATGTAAAACTAATGCAACCATCCAAAGTTAGTGATTTAAATTGCTTTGTTGATGGTTCCCAGCCCGACACAATTGTCCAGGATAAGTTAGCCCTTCTGGACAGTTGCTAGATAAATACTTACATGGGAACTTCCCAGAGGGATTCCCGAGCACATCTTTGGGATACCCTCCAAGTGCAACACTGGGAACCCGGGAAGATGTGTGTTAATGTTTGAAATATTAATTCTGTTTCTTTCTCAGCAGATATTCCTGGACCTGCTGAGTTATCCAGCATTTTCTGTTCTTGTTGCCATGTTCTGAACTCTTACCAAATTCTGATCATGTCTCACAGACATTTAACAGAACTTTCGATATAATTTTCCTATAACTTTATCCAAGAGCTCCCAAACAGAAAGTCCAAGTCTTCATCACGATTCAATGAATTCAATATTGACTAAATATTTGTGTGAAGTGACAAGACGGAGGACATATCTTGCTTTTTCCTTTGGTGGGAATGCCACCTATGTCCGCATGTCCCTTTCATTCTTCTACTAGTCCTGTTGTTCAAGTTTTGAGAACATTACAGAGTATCCCAGCAAGTAATTCTTGGTCAATGTCCACCACCTGCATCTGATTAAGCACTATAAATGTACAACTAACAACTTAGCAGCATTGCATAAGGAATAGCCAGCACATCCACTATATCTGTTGGCCTATTTGCTCTCTCTAATCTCGATGCATGTTTATTCTTATGTAGCCTCTGTCACGTAATCTTTAGACATGTCAAGCTAAATTGAAAACAATAACCCATTTATATGTATCTAAAGAGCAAGAGGATAGCCAGGGAAAGGATTGGTCCTCTCCAGGATAGTGGAGGAAATCTATGCATGGAACCAGAGGAAATGGGCAAGATACTACATGATTATTTTGCCTCAATATTCACCAAAAAGAGGGACTTGATGGATGAGGAGCCTAAGGTAGGGTGTGTAGATATTCTAGGTCATGACGATATCAAAAAGGAGGAGGTATTGGGTGTCTTAAAAAGCATTAAAATAAATAAGTCCTCTGCTGGGATCGAAGCCAGAATACTGTGGGAAGCAAAGGAGAGAAATTGCTGGAACCTTGACAGAAATCTTTCTATCCTCATTGGCTACAGGTGAAGTTCCAGAGGACTGGAGGATAGCCAATGTTGTTCCTTTGTTTAAGAAAAGCAGCAGGAATAATCCAGGAAATTATAGGCTGGTGAGCCTTACGTTTGTGGTAGGGAAATTATTGGAAAGAATTCTTAAGGACAAGATTTACTTATATTGCAGACAAATGGAATTATTAGTGATAGACAGCATGGTTTTGTGAAGAGGAGGTCATGCCTCACTAACTTGATCAAGTTTTTCGAGGAAGTGACGAAGATGATAGATGAGGGAAAGGCAGTGGTTGTTGTATACATAGACTTCAGTAAAGTCTTTGACAAGTTACCTCATGGTAGACTGGTATGAAAAGTGAAGTCACACAGGATGAAAGGAGAGCTGGCAAGATAGATATAGAACTGGCTTAGCCATACAAGACAAAGGGTAGCAGTAGAGGGGTGCTTTTCTGAATGGGAGGCTGCGAATGGTGTTTTACTGGGACCTTTGTTGTTTGTAGTATGCATAAATGATTTGGAGGAAAATATAGTTGATCTGACTAGTAAATTCATAGATGACACAAAAATTGGTGTTGTGGATAGTGAAGAGGATTGTCAGAGAATACAACAAGATATAAACCAGTTGGAGACTTGTCTGGGTTAAATTCCATTTGCCATTTCTCCATCAAAGTGTGAGATAATGCATTTGGAAGGTCCAATGCATGTTGAAATTATACAGTAAATGGTAGAATTGTTAGAAGTATTGACAGGTAGAGAGATCTGGGTATATATGTCCACTGATCACTGAAAGTGGCAAGGCAGAAGGATAAGGTAGTAAGAAAATAGATGGCATGCTTACCTTCATTGAGTATAAAATTTGGTAGGTCATGCTGCAGCTGTACAGAACATCAATAGGCCTCATTTGGACTATTGTGTATAATTCTGGTTGGCACATTACGAGAAGGATGTGGATACTTTAGAGAGGGTACAGGAAAAGTTTATCAGGATGTTGCCTGGTCTGGAGGGTACTAGCTATGATGGGAGGTTGGATAAACTTGGTTTGTTCTCATTGGAACAATGGAGGTTGAGAGGTGACCTGATAGGGGTCTACAAGATTATGAGTGGCGTGGACAGGGTGGATAGTCAGATGCTGTTTCCTAGGGTAGAAAAGTAAAGTATTAAGGAACATAGGTTTAATGTGCACGGGGAAAAGATTAGAGGAAATACGCAAGGCCAGTTTTTTTTTTACATAGAGGGTGATAAATGTCTGGAACGCACTCCCTGGGGAGTGGTTGGAGCAGGTATGATAGCAGTATTTAAGGGGCAACTAAATGAATAAATGAATAGGATGAGAATGGAAGGATACAGATTCCATAAGTGCGTACGGTTTTAAGCAGACATGACAGTGCAGGCTTGAAGGATCGAAGGTAAGGACCTAGTCCTGTGCTGGACATTTTTGTTCTTTGTACCTTATATTGTCAGGCAGTTGGCAGGCAATTTAACCAATGTGAGCAGGCTTTTCCTTGTGTTGTCATTGTGCCTTCCCAAAACGACTAACACTAGATTTTTTTTTTGTTGGAGTCTTGTACCTCAGTCTTTGTTCTTGTTGATTAACATTGACAGTAATTGTCCTTCATCTTCTAGGTCAGAGACAAATGCAGTTTAATTTTTGAATTGTGACTGTAAAATGGTAATATAGAACTTAAAACTATCACTGTACATAAATTAAATTGCCTTTTTCATCTGTTTTGTTTTCTTCAGGTCACTATGTTCGCGGCATTTGTGTGTATGGACTGGGAGATCTGGAATGGCTTGCTCAAAGGGACAGTTTATTTGCGAACAAATTTGAGGTCAACAGTCATCCGTTGGTGGCCCAGTGCATGGAGCGGTGGTTAAGACCAAGGACTTTGTCTCAGTCTGAAGTATCTATTCAGCCAGAATGGCACATTAAGAATAACAAGTGTTTCTTTGACATTGAAAACAATGAGTGCAGCATTCCTTTGAAATGATAGGAGGTCCAAATGTACAAGAGGCAAGGAAAAGAAGGAGTTTCCATGATCCCACATCTCTTCTTTTTCTATTCTAAAAACAAACTGTCAGTGGTTAGATTGAACAATGTTTTCTCATATTTTTTAAAAGTTAGCTCCTTCCCTTGTCCTCCAATTTGTACCTCACTGACAGTTCTTTTTTCTCATGATTAACTTCTTGATTTGTGTGCTGAGCAGCATTTGTGTGTGAAGTGAAGGAATGGATGGCCAATATTCCCTGCCAATAATGTTGAGCAATCATCGGCTAGAAGATGTGGAGGAGCAACGTCTATTTTATTTTCTCTCTCTTCCGCCTGCACAGTGCCTCCTTCATTGGTACCCCATCCAAAGGATGCAACAGGAAGGCTGTCAATATGATGGAACTACAAATCAGTTTCTACACAGTATTGGCAGTATTCTCAAGCGGGTAACAAAGCAAAGGATGCATCCGATTTCATGTAGAAAAATAGGGGCCACCAAGTGAATATTAATTTAAGAACTCTGAGCTGCTCGATCAAAAAGCACCAAACCGCAGCGGAATGCGTTAAAAAATATTTAAGAAGTAGATCAGACCCTGGGCAATGTGAGGAGAAAATCGAGTTTTTTTAAAAATCTTGTGCATAATTCTAGAACTGATCAACTGTTAATGTGGTAACTATGGTGGGCAAACACTGGAGTATATTAAGACAGCAACATAATCCAAGTAAAATGCCAATGAATGGAAACTAATGTTTAACAAATTTTGGCATTTGAGAATGGAACAATTAATTAATGAGGTTAAGTAACTGGACATTATATAACTTTCAGAAAGCATTTGGTATAAAGGTTGATCACTTGAGATTTACAGCTACAATGAAAACCAAAGATGTTAAGATTCATGTAAAGGTTGTTGATTTTAATAGGAAACAGAGGATATTTTGTTACAGTTCTCATAAGTCATTCAAGTCCAAAAGCAGTCTAGCCTTGGAGGCATTACTGTGCCAGTTAATTATGACAATGATGAAAATACTCCCAAGTATTGTAAGTAGGAATTGAACAGAAAAATCACTGTTGATATTGAAAATGTAACAGCATTGAATATTGACAAAATAACTGCTGGTGAGGAATGTAGAGAAAATAATCTTGTACTTTACTGTAGATACAAACCCAAAAGCACTTTGATGATGGTGTGTTACAGTTCACTCAGGGAATCCGAGTTGCTGCGGCAGCATGCACTTTTATATGCACATTGTAGTCTGGAGCTATACGTAGTGATGGTAGAGGATTCAAAGTTCGTTTACGTGGCTGACCAGGGTTGTGTCCTGCTGTTACTACCTGTTATTGACATATGTTGAAAAGATTTGCAGGTTGAACACTCAATCTTCTGATTGTGCCTACCTTTGCCATCAAGTCCTGCAATGGGACTTGAACCTCAACCTTCTGCTTTAGAGTCAGGAACGCTGCTGCTGCCACTGCCTCTAAAAGGCACTTTACAGAATCATAGTAAAATAAAAGTGAATGCCAGTCAAAGAATGAGGTATTACAGAGGATGGTAAAAAGCTTAATCAAATAGAAGGGCTTAAGGTGCGTCTTAATATAAAGAAGCAAATAGATTTATTGAGGGAATTCCAGAGTTAAAGCCTAGTTGGTTTAAAGCACAGTCATCTAGGTGGGGTGAAGGGAATGTGGGATGGTAATAAACTAGAAGTCCAAAGGACACATGAATAGATTTTAAATGCAAGGAAAAAACTTTGCATTATATAACTGGGATTCAGAATAGGTTATGTAGGACAGAGGTAACAAATGAATCAGACATTGTGTAGAAATAGCAGTTTTACATACGCTGAAGTTTATTTGATACAAAAATGAGTGTAATAATTAATCTAATGTTGAAAGAAAAATCCTTAAAGGGCAGAAATTGCAGAAATATTTTGTATATTTTAAAATCTATAATTCAATTCACGGAGCGAATGTAAATTCAAGGAAAGATTTGTCACAAATCTATTACTCATTGGTGAAACACAATATAAAGTATTATTATCTATTTTTAATCAGTAATTGCAATGTGACTGATACACTGAAAGGAAAATCAAAGAAAGGGAATAATAAAAATGATATCAGGTCTAATGAGAGCCAAAGGGAGCTAATTCTCTTCTAATTGGAGAAAAGATGAGTCAAGTTACATTTACGTTGCATTTCTAGTATCAGTGTTAAATAATGTTCTTCTGTACCAATTCTAAATTTGTCTTGTAAATCTTGATCTGATTTCTGAGTGAACTGCTGGACTCAGTATAGTTTTGCAACACCAATTTTAAATCCAACCAATTTATTTGATAGTAAATCCGCGAGTTTTCGACACTATGTTGTGCCTTCGTCAGGCAAATGCAGTGTTCACTGATTTACTATCAAATAAATTGGTTGGATTTAAAATTGGTGTTGCAAAACTTTACTGAGTTTACCCCAGTCCAACGCCGGCATCTCTACATCATAAACTGCTGGAGTCAGCTTGGGCTCTGACCCTTGTTTCGCCCCAAAAACTTTTCTTGTCACACTCTGGATGTGTGTGCTACTGTTGCAATGTAATTATATCTTAATTATATTTGGGGATTGTGTAAGCAGATATGAAGATATTTTTGTAGAGGCAAAAGGAAAGTCTTAAGCAGGTATTAAGGTATTAGTGGTTCTAAAATTGGGCATACAGTATACTGTATAGGGATTGCTCACCGGGAATCTGGGCACATGCCCCATCTTTTAAAAAATATAATTAATACTTTATTTTGTATATTTTCCATATTTTGTAGTAGAGAAATGTATTTATTTTAATATTCTGGTGGGCACATAATTCACATGGGAACATAACACATGGGAGAATATATCCCACTGAGGTGGACAAAAAGTTAGCTGTTAATCATTTACACTGTGCTAAACCATTAACAAAACAATGTAGTTTCTTTTTGTACCACTATACTGTTCTGAGTCTAGAAATTAGTACAGCTGATGATTATTTTTATGTTCCTCTATCTGCCATTATATTGTAGGTGCTGGGTGATTTATTTTAAACATGTTAACACTTGCATCAAATTTTATATTCGCATTCAAGGGAATATATTTATGGATTTATTGAGTAACCAGCTGATAACGTTACCAGATGAATCATCAATAATATTTTAATATAGTATTGTTTATTATTATGTTAGTTTGTAACAATACTAGTTTCCCAAAACTATGATCTTGATCAGCTGATTGGTGATTGACTGGATGTTACACCTTGTGCGTTTGATCTACTCTTTGGATATAGATAATCTATATGTTACACCCAATTTGTAAAACTGCCCATTTCATGAAATGGCTAGTCGTAGAGGTCAATCAGAAGGAGACTATTCTGCATCAACTCTCCTGACAGAGTATCTTACCTAGGCCCTACCTCCGTAACCCCACATATTTACAATGTTTAATTCCCCTAACTTACACATCTTGAGGCACTAAGAGGCAATTTAGCATGGTTAATCCATCTAACCTACACATCTTTGCACTGTGGGAGGAAACCAGAGCACACAGAGGAAACTCACACAGACGTGGGGAGAACATACAAACTCCCCACAGACTTTCACCCAAGAATGGAATCAAATTTGGGTCCCTAGTGCTGTGAAGCAGCAGTGCTAACCATTGTGCCACAGTGCCACCTTTGAGGAATTTGGTTAGGTATTCCATGCAGTGTAATATTAAACAATAGCTTCTGCCCTGCCCTTCATAGATCTGCATGTCCATCAGGTCTGATCATCCACATTCATTCAAGTTTTTGACAACAGCCATTCTGGCTGTTGTCTCCTGCCAGCAATGCTTTTAGGTGCATCTCTATCAGTAACAAATTACTGTCCTATCGGGAATCATGGAATGTTTGCATATTTTTCAAAACGTTTTTTGTAAGTCTCTTTTACCACCATGGCCAGTTTCAGTGTGGGCTTGTTGCATAGATATGTAAGCATGATAGTTTTCTAGATGTGATATTCTTGAGAGTTTTAGTCTAGTTTTCCCACACTTAATGATCGCAATAATCTTCTGTTCATATTCAGCCGACCACAAAACAGCAGCTCTTAATGCAGTCACTCAGCTTCAGTGTTTGTTGGAGTTAAGTTAGTTAGTATAGATCTCTGTGCTTATAGACTTATTCTACAGGGATGTGAATGCTGTCATATTTTCATCTATGTGTAATAGAGCGATAAACTGGTCTTTTTAAAATTTCCATGAAATCTTACACCTTCCCAAATTTATATTTTCATTCTATTATTGAGCCACTTGGTGCATACTGCAACAATCTTGAGTAACAATTCCACAAATAAGATTTTCAAACTCATGTACTGGCCACTTAATGAAACAAACAATCAAGCAGCCTATTTCCTTGCCCATTCAGTGCCCAGTTTATGAAATGGGTAATTCCACAAATTGGGTGTAACTTAGATAAGGATTAAACATGTGCCCTTAGGCTAATTGGCAAAACAAATTCTCCCTAAATTGTCTCAAATTTGGTTTTTTAATCCATAGATCTATAAACATAGACAGGGATCACGGGTAGAGGTGGGAACATCAGAATGGCGGCGCGGGCTCATTGGGCCAAAGGGCCTGTTTGCCGTGCTGTTTTGTTCTTTGACCTATTTTGCCACCAGCATTAATTCAGTATATTTTGAATAGGACTGTACTAGCAGCCAGTGGTTGAATAAGCATTGATTGGAAAATATGTTGATGAACCAAAACATTCCCATTAAACTCCACTCTGCATGGATTTAATGGGCTGGATGGGGTGTCTTCTGTGCCGTTATGACTTGTGACTGCATTTTAGTCTCAATATAGATATCAATCACTTGTTAAATGTACTTCATAAAAACAATTGTTTTCACTTAAGACTTACTGGCATTCATAATGGATTGTTACTAGTGTTATATTTTCCATCTATCTGTCATTAGTTGTAACAAACCGTTTTAATTGTATAATTGTTAGCGGTGCGCAATTCAGACGGCACTGGAATTTTTGTTCATTTTAGAAATTGTCTTCATTTCCACAGTATGTATGTGATTACAGGGGATATTCTGAAATTATTGTGCTGGAACATACTTTCATTTCAGGAATCCATTTTCCGCTTCCTTAGCGACATGAAAATATAGAATTGTGAATTTTTGACTGCAACAGTTTACATGTGCTGTGTAGAATGTTGAGAGCCCGTGTGATAATGTAGCTCAGCAATATAAAGCACTGGATTAACACACCAGTCTCTTTGGGAATAATAGTGACGTTACAATTGAGGGTGTGCACAGGATTTTCAGATGGAAGAAGAAACTGAGAAGGCAACTTTTTAAAAAAAGCAAAACAGGATCCACGGTTTTCAAAGTCAGTCATCAAATATGAAAGTAAGGAAGTAAAGTTTTAAAATGGAATACTCTTCATTTGCTGGAATAAGTACAGTTTTGACAAATTTAAAAAGCTCAAAGCTGCCTGTTTGATTGCCACCCCATCCACCAGCTTAAACATTCAATCCTTCCACCACTGTTCCACAGTAGCAGCAAAAGGCGCCTTCTAAATGACTACCTCTATCGCCTAGAAGGAGCAGGGATGCAGGCACAAGGAACTGTCATCCCTTGCAAGAACTCCTCCAAATCTCACACCATCCTAACTCAAAAAAATAACGCTGTTCTTTCATTGTAACTGGCTCAGAATCCTAAAACTGTCTCCCTGACAGATCTGTGAGTTTACCTAAACTGTCACTGCCATTGACAGTTCCTCAATTTGAGGTTGACCACTATGCAGGGTCACAAATTCCTGGATCTTCATATAACTGAACTTGTTGATTCTCATCTGCACATCTTTGAACATGTGGGGGAGGGAAGTAATGGGATTTCACTTTTGCTGCGAGACATCATCATGACATTTGGACTTGAAGTTTGATGCAGCTACATTTATTGAATAGCTTAAATTCAAAGGGGCCAAATGGCCTACTCTTGCTCCTAATTTGTAAGAAAGATTGCTGGATAAGTTGTCGTCATTTTTAATGATTGGTAGCAAGTTCCTCCCAAACATTAATGGCAATTTATTTAGCAAATGCGAAATCCCTAAGCCACACAATGCTGCTATGCTGAGTCTGTGGATTGGACACTCTCTTCAATGATGTGGTGCATTGTTAGTTCTCTCCCACAGGCACATAGGGGGAATGACACTAATGCCCCATCTATGGAGGTTGGCTAAGCAGGGGGCTATGGCCAGTCCTAAGCTTGTTGAGGATGGACTACTTTTTCCTTGGAAATTTGAAACCAGACAGCTGTTGGGTTTGAGACCATGTACTTGTTTATTCTGTTCAGTGATTCCCATTCATTTGTCCAGGTGGAATTTGCATTAAAGTTGTGTATGGGAATTGTCCTTTTGGAAGGGCAGAATAGATCAGCTTGAAGTGCCATGTGGGGGACATTTTGAACTTTTTCTATAATCTTATCAATGTTGCTGTGCTTCAAGAGAAGCTTCAGAATATCTTTGAAGTGTTTTATTTGTCCTCCCCTAGAATGCTGGTCCATTGTAGTTGATTTTGCAAGCATTCTGCCTGGCTTCAATAAGGACGCTCACGTTTGTTTGACAATCCTCCCATCAAGTCCGGAAGATGCATTAGAGGCATTGCAGATGGAATTTCTTCAGTGCATTGTCAGTACAGTCTAATTTTCACTGCAGTACAGGAGAGTGTGACGATAACCACTCTGTACACAAGACTTTTGTCGACTTTGATGTTGAACGCTTGCTGCTATAGTTTGTAGAAGGATGAATGGACACAACTGATCCAGTGTTGGATCTCCTTGTCAATGGTGGTCTATTGAAAGAGATGGCTGCCAAGGCATGGGAAGTGCTCAAATTATTCCAAGTGTCATCTTCACTGTATATGAACGGTGGAATATTTGAACAGTGGATTGAAATGATGAAGGCAAAAAGTTGCTTGAATCAAACAAGCACAGTAATTATTGGAAAATCAAAGCAGCTCGGACAGCGTCAGTAGAGAAAGACTAGGGCCAACATTTCGAGCCTGGATGACCCTTCGTTGAGTTACTGATCATGGGCTATCCTCAACACCTTTCTATTTTCACTTGACTGCAAAATATAAAATGATTAATCAAAGTCAAGAATATAATCCACAGTTTTTCCATAGCAGGAATGTAGCCCATAGCTGAGAGAAGACTGGTCAAGCAATGCTAACCATGATAATATCAGCTGCACTTTGCAACTTGAATACAGAGGGAAGGTCAGTGACATTATGTTTAAAGCAGCATCCTCAATCTGTGCAGCAAGTTGACAAAATAAAAGTAATTAACTGCATATTGCGAATGTGACTGTTAGGGCGGCATGGTGGCACAGTGATCTGGGACCTTGGGTCACTGACTGTACGGAATCTGCATGTCCATCTCCGGGTACTGTGCTTTCCTCCCACAGTCCAGCTGGTTAGGTGCATTAGCCATACTAAATTCTCTCTCGGTGTATGCAAATAGGCACCGGAGTGTAGCAATTGGGATTTTCACAGTAACTTCATTCAGTCTTAATGTAAGCCTGCTTGTGACACTAATGTAATAGCTTAAAACAGTTAAACAGTTTATTAATTGTTCAGTGTTATTGTGGAAATGTTGGGGAACATGATATTATTCTACTTTGTAATGTTAGTAATGTGCTTTTTACTTATCATAAATCATTGAACATAATAATGTAACTATGCATGTTCCCTGCGCAAACCTTGTTCATCAATTCCAATGCCTACATTGAGAAATGAAATGCCTGGTTGAAAATATTTTGTTGTTTAATGATACTTTCCCATTGGTGATGCTGTAAGATTTGAGTATTGCATTTCCTAATTCCTTAGCCAGTGCTACAGAGAAACTTCTGGGAGCCAACTGTTTTGCTATTGTGCTATAAATAATGCAAGCTGAAAGTGGAGACTTTGGGAGTGATCTTATCAGAATTCAGCTGTGTCAGAAAACATGTGTTTCTGTCAGATTGCACAGACTAGTTTTCTCTCCAGATTTCTAGCCTTTTTAAAAGGAAGTGAAATGAATGGAAACAGTTTACACCGTCACTGTGATGGGGTGAGGATTGTTAGAGCCAGTAACAGGCTCCATAAAGATCAGGGCATTTTACTGATGGCATTCTGAGCTATAAAAATAAACTCTCCCATCTCCCCCAACAGAGCTATCGGAGGTTTTTAGTGAATACATTCGAATGTTATTCATCTTTTAAAACACACCACATTCAAAGTATTATTGATTACCAGTGGCACTATTAGTATTCCATTATAGAATCCCCACAATGCAGGGGGAGGCCATTTGGCCCATCAGGCCTTTACCAACAACAATCCTACCCAAGCCCTATCCCTGTAACTCCACTCTGCTAATCTCCTGACACCACGGGCAATTTACTATTGCCAGTTAACATGTCCCGCACATCTTTGGAGTGTGGGAGGAAACTCACAAAAGACATGGGGAGAATTTGCAAACACACAGGCAGTCACCTGAGACTGTAATTAAATGCATGAGGCAGCAGTGCTAATGACTGTACCACCATATTGCCCTTACTGCATGAGGGAAATTACTCCAGTTGTTCAAGATTGATGTGAGGCAAAATTTTTATCATTGAGAATTTATATTATTGGAATCCACATATTTGACATAAGCTAGAAAATAATGTATGATAATGAGAAAATAAAAAGACTGAGCATTGTGTACATGTAGCGGTATACCTACTGTATCTAATTTGGCTGTGTGGATTTACTTTACAACAATTAAAGAAAAACCCAGAATTCCAAGTAGAATCTTTTCACTAAATCAACACTTTCTAGAGTTGTGACATTAATCCCAGAACAGCAGTATGAGAGTTTAAACAAACCAATTCTTTGCATGGAACAACAGTTTGCTGTTAACTAAAGTAAAAATAGAAAATGCTGGAAATAATCAGGTGGGATTTTACAGCCTCACTCGTCCATAAATCATAAAATCCTGCCCATGGTCAATGGATCTTCCCATGGTCTGCCCCTCATCCGCTAAAATTCCCATGGCCAGCAGGGCGGTAAAATTCCGGCAAGCAGATGCCTCTGTGATGAGAGGCACGGTTAACATTTTGAGTCAAGTATGAGAATTCCTCTTGAATTCTGAACCAAGTCTGAGTTTGGAATTTGTGAAGTCCTGGCTGAGGATGTTGACAGAAGATGTATTGAGATAGAGACAGATAATATTATGAATATGGGTGTTTCTATGATGGACATGGGTTGGAAGCTCAGTTGGGAAATGAATGAATGTGATAAGATTAAGAACATAGAACATTACAGCGCAGTACAGGCCCTTCAGCCATCGATGTTGTGTCGACCAATGTAACCAATTTTATGACCCTCTATCCTAAACTGTTCCAATGCTATCCATATGCCTATCCACTGCCTATTTGAACGCCCTTAAACTTGATGAGTCCACAACTGCTGCAGGCAGGGCATTCCATGCCCTTACTACCCTCTGAGTAAAGAACCCACCTCTAGCATCTGTCCTATAACTACAACCCCTTAACTTAAAGCTGCATCCCTTCATGCTATCCATCTCCATTCGAGGAAAAAGGCTCTCACTGTCCACCCTATCTAACCCTCTGATCATCTTATCTGCTTCAGCTTGTCTTAGGTTACTGCTGATGTTAAACACTAGGCTGGATTTCCCAATTATTGTTATTTTAATAGGGATATTGAAATATCACCAGGTGGACTTCTAGCCTCCTGCAGATAATTACCAGATTATGTAATTGAATGAAAAACAGGCAAGGTAATTATTTCAGCCTTGATTAGGAACATTTGACCAAATTTTGCTGCAAGAAGTGATGTTTGGTGGACAAATGTAACTTAAGGCTACAATCGTCATTTTAAGGTAAAAGAAAATGTTGAAGGGAGAAGTATGCCGGTCACAATCAGCAATCCCAAGTAGTTTTTAATTTACAAAAAACAAGAATGTTCACTTTTATCATGTGTGATATTTAAATACTTTCTAAATCATTTTGTTCTTTACCTTTTAATCAAAAGTTGTCTTTTTCAAAGCCTCAATTTCCATCTTTTCTCGAGAACCTGAACATATTATTTACAGACTTCAATTCAGTATCTAAACTTTCCAAAGATTGAGAAAATGTGCCTGAACTTTCCTTCAGTTCTTGTTGACTTGGGCAACATCATTCAAACACCTCATTTAAAACATGTTCTTTCAAGATATGACTGATTATATCAGTCAATGTGTATCTAATTTGCTTGAGTTACTGTGCTGCACTGAACAACTGCTGCTAATTAACTAGATGGAATCCTTTGTATTACTGTACTACATGGATTATTGAACAGTTTTTTGTTTGGACACTGTCAGGGAAAATACTGATGATACTCTAAATTAAATTTGCTTACTTTAACTCTATTCTATACATCTCAAGACATCTTGTTCACATTGCACTTGTACAATAAATGTTTTTAACAATAATACTTGAGTTTCTTTTAATATGGCTTCTACTTTAGATTTTCTACATTTGATTTGTAATGTCATATGTATTAACATACAGTGAAAAGTATTATTTCTTGAGCACTATAGACAAAATATACTTTCACAGAAAAGCAAACAAGAGATTGCAGAATGTAGTGTTACAATCATAGTTAAGGTGTAGAGAAACATCAACTTAATGCAAGGCAAGTCCATTCAAAAGTCAGACAGCAGCAGGGAAAAATCTGTTTTTGAGTTGATTGGTACATGATCTCATACTTTTGCATCTTTTTCCCGATGGAAAGAAGGTAGAAGAGAGAATGTACAGGATGCATGAAGTCCTTAATTATACCAGCTGCTTTGCTGAGACAGCAGGAAGTATAGACAGTCAATGGATGGGAGGCTGGTTTGCATGATGGATTGGATTACATCCACACCCTTTTGTAATTCCTTATGGTCTTGGGCAGAGCAGGAGCCATATCAAGCTGTGATACAACCAAAAAGAATGCTTTCTATGGTGCATCTGTAAAAGTGGGTGAGAGTTGTAGCTGACATGCCAAATTTCCTTAGTCTTCTGAGAAAGTAGAGGCATTGGTGGGGTTTCTTAACTATAGCGTCGGCATGGGGAGTCCAGGACAGGTTGTTGATGATCTGGACACCTAAAAACTTGAAGCGATCGACCCTTTCTACCTCAATCATGTGATATAAATAGGGGCATGTTCCCGTTTACCTTTCCTGAAGTCGATGACAATCTTCATTTTGTTGACATTGAGAGAGAGATTATTGTTGCTGTACCAGTTCACCAGATTCTCTATCTCATTCCTATATTCTGTCTCATCATTGTTTGAGATTCAACCCATTACAGTAGTGTCATCAGCAAACTTGAAAATCGATTTGGAGAGGAGACACAATAGCATAGTATTAAAATAATTCTTTGTCGGCTACGAGTTGTTTCTCCCTTTAAGTTGTTGCCATTCTCAATTCTCTCCTCAAGACCCCCTCCCCCACAAAAGTGGGGGTGGTTCAATGGCACAATGGTTAGCACTGCTGCCTCACAGCATCAGGGCCCCTGGTTCTATCCCAGCTTGGCTCATTGGCTATGCAGAGTTTGCACCTTCTCCACGTGTCTGCGGGATTTCTTACAGGTGCTCCAGTTTCTCCCGCAGTTTAAAAGACATGCTGGTTAGGTGCATTGGCTATGCTAAATTCTTCCTCAGTGTACCTGACCAGGTACCAGAGTGTTCCAACTCCGGGATTCTCACAGTAACTTCATTGCAGTGTTAATGTAAGCCTACTTGTGATACTAATAAATTTTAAATAGTTAATATTCTATTAATTTATAGAACTCAGGCACATGTAGTTTTCTTGTCTATTTCTGTTATACACATACGTACACTGGTTGATAATGTGTTAACACTGGGTGTTTTACATGTGCTATTATTATTATTCAAGTTGCTGTTACTGGATGGTCTAGAATGAAACCCTGACTAAAAAGATCATAACTTTTAGTTTTTTAGTACCACTAATTATTTTTAGCAACAAGAAAAGTTTTTGAACGTGAAATATGTTTGATTATGATACAATGCTCCATTAATCCTTTTAGCTTCACAAATATGTACTGTTTTCAATGGTAATACCCAACTCTGAAGCCAATCTTCTCACAATCCCCTTAGACGATTGTCACATGAGTGTTTCCAAACTCCACTCCCAAAGAGAGACACTTTAATATTTTCTTTCAAATAATACCTTCCATTAGCTGTTTGCATTAATAATCCATTCCAGGTTTTTTAACTATCCTTTCAAACAAAGCTTTCCACTCCACTTTTAACAAGAAATTCAGTACCAAGTTTTCCAACTCTCAGGCTTCCTTTATCTTGAATTGCAAAATGCATCTACATTTCTATGCAAACTCAGGGACTCAGTCTCCAACTGAAGAACCAAGAAGACTTTGACTTGCTGAGCAGTATTCTGCTTCAAAAAGGCAGTTTCTCTTTGTTCTTTTAACTTCAGACTTTTTAAAAGCTTTTCTTCATTTCTCTAGTTTATTTAACGAGCTGTTAATTAAAACAAAACTTAACAACACAATTAAAACATAACCAAAAATATTACAATAACTTTTACCAATTGAAATATTTTAAACATAACAAGGTATAATCCTTAACAGTCAGCTATCTCTTTGGTTTTGATGTAAGCATTATCCCCACAAATGTACATCTTTCAGAATCAGTTAGCACAAGGAACAAATAAAGGTTTCCAGCCTTTTAGCCCCTCTGATAGAGATAGAGAAAGACACCTATCTCCTGATTCCCATACAGCAGCTTCCAGGATCCAAATGCAGAGAGAATAGAATAGTAAGGGCATGGAATGCCCTGCCTGCAGCAGTTGTGGACTGGCCAACTTTAAGGGCATTGAAATGGTCATTGGATAAGCACATAGATAGGTATATTTTAGGTTAGAGGGTTATTTCAGATTGATCCCACTGGTCAGCGCAACCTTGAGGGCCAAACGGCCTGTGCTGCACCATTACGTTCTAGACAAAGAAAGCTACCTCCTTCTGAAGATACAAGCAGTAGTTGAGTTGATTTCTCTATGTAAATCTCATCCTGCCCAATCACATGATTTTTTTCTATCAGTCAACCTATTCAAGCCCTACTGTGATAAACCTCAAGGGAAAAACTAAAATGACCAACAGCATTAACCCAGATTAAAACAAACATTCCAGCAATTAGGAGCAATTATGCTTCTGCTACATCAACAGGGACTGTCGGTTACAGCCAAAGTGGCACCAGTTAATAGGACTGATTGCTAAAACAAATAACGCACAAGATTCATGATGCAAGGCATATTTCTCAAAAGCACAATATCATCATATAGTATTCAACAGTACAAATATAGATAAATATAGATAACTAAATATAGTTTTTCCCTTGAGGTTTTTCACAGTAGGGCTTGAATAGGTTGACTGACAGAAAAAAATCATGTGATTGGGCAGGATGAGATTTGCATAGAGAAATCAACTCAGCTACTGCTTGGATCTTCAGAAGGAGGTAGCTTTCTTTGTCTAGAACATAATGGTGCAGTACAGGCCGTTTGGGCCTCAAGGTTGCGCTGACCAGTGGGATCAATCTGAAATAACCCTCTAACCTAAAATATACCTATCTATGTGTCTATCCAATGACCATTTCAATGCCCTTAAAGTTGGCCAGTCCACAACTGCTGCAGGCAGGGCATTCCATGCCCTTACTATTCTACTCTCTCTGCATTTGGATCCTGGAAGCTGCTGTTTGGGAATCAGGAGATAGGTGTCTTTCTCTATCTCTATCAGAGGGGCTAAAAGGCTGGAAACCTTTATTTGTTCCTTGTGCTAACTGATTCTGAAAGATGTACATTTGTGGGGATAATGCTTACATCAAAACTATAGAGATAGCTGACTGTTAAGGACCATGCACATTGGATGCTTATGTGAAGAAAGCAAAAAAATTGCACTTAAATAACTCATTCCACAAAGGACATCCCAAAACATCACAGCCAGTTGAGTATTTTTTTTAATTGTAGTCATTGTGGTAGTGCAGGAAACATAGCAGCCAAATTGTACAATAGCAAGCTTCCTTACATATCAGATGATGACCAAATTATCTGCTTATATTTGTTTTATTAGTTGAGGATAAATATTGGCCAGGTATTGACCTACCAGGGAACCCTCCCCTCCTTGAGTTTGTATGTTGGCTACTTGGGTTTTCTCCCACATTCCAAAGATTTGCTGGTTAGTTGAATTGGCCAAGCTAAATTGCCCCTTAATGGCAAGATGAATAGGGAAATGTATAGGGTTACAGGGATGTCTGGGCGGGATTGTTGTCAATGCAAGCTCAATGAGCCGAATGGCCTCCTTCTGCACTGTAGGGATTCTTTTCCTATGCTTCCACGTGGTACATGGGATCTATTACATTCATCTGAGAAAACAATATAGCCTTTAGTGCCGATGGTCCCTCAGGACTGCACTGAGAGCATCAACCTGAATTAAAGTTCTGGAATGAATTGCTGAGTCCCAATCTTCTGATTCAACAGGCAAATGTTTTGCTATTTGGCCAACACTCATGAATGATTATTAACCACTTGGCTGGAGTGCCTGAAGATAAGTGACATTGTGGATCGTACCCCAGAGTGACTTTGGAAAGATCAGGGGAAAACAAGGAAAATAAAAACTACCAATAAGATAATGAAATGTAAGGAAGATTAATTGATTTTAGAAAGTATCAGGGAACTTTTATACTGGTTTTTGAAGAGAGCAGAGATGCTGGATTTCCTCTCGGAGCTGTATTCACTTTATTTATTTCTATAATACCTTGAATAATTAGCAATGAAATACAGAAACTCCACGCTGAAAGTAATATGCGTATTATTAAAATTCAATCATGAACTTTTCCATAGCATTGCCTATCAAAAAACAAATGAGGATAAAGTAAACATTTTCATGTTTGATTAAAGCACCTTTGATGTTGAAAATATAGGCAGCAAAAATCAAATCATTCTCAGTTGTTGTCTTATTGTGGATGTAAATTTCTTGCATTGGATTAAGCATTCCTGTTATTTAAACTGGAATGCACATTGAAGTTCTCCAATTGGAAACAGAATTTTCTACTGCTGTATTGCAGCAACAGGACATGAGAAAATCACTTTTGCCATGTGCTTGTTTTTAGTTGCATGGGAAACATCTGCCAGAGCTTTTGTTGTTTATTCGCGGCATCTGTGGAACCTTATCTGAAATCTGACATTTGACATTGGGACTGCAGTCATAGTGCTCCTCATCAGCTCAACCAAGTGGCAGCCTGATTCCATTGATAGTGCACTCAACTCTGCTGTTAAAACATTTGTGATTTGATATAATGCAATCCAAAGAACAGGAAGTTATCCCAGATTCCTGGCTAATGTTTTTTTCTAAATCCAATACCACCAAGATATTGTTTAATGGAAAATTGCTATGCAAGAAAACAACTGCTGTATTTGCCTACTTAATTATGTGTATTTCAAAGTAGTTAATTGTATTGGAAGTACTTTCACACACCAAATGCAAGACCATGCTTAATTCATAACAGAGGAAATCATGCTATTGTAATATAGCAGTATCTCCAAATTGTCAGCCGCAGCTCATTTGGTACTTGATTCTCATTTATAAGACTAAGGCAGTGTCTGTCTTCCCAGATGGCAGAGGCATTGGCGTAGTGGTATTGTCACTGGACTGGTAATCCAAAGATGCATGGTAATGCTCTGGAGACTTCTGTTCAAATCCCACCACAGCATAATTGAATTCAATAAACATCTGGAATTTAAAGAAGTCTTGTGATAACCATGAAACAATTCTCATTAAAAAAAATCATCTGGTTCACTAACTGCCTTTAGAGAAAGAAACCTGCTGTCCTTGTCTGGTGAACCAAAGGACAAAGAAAATTAAGCATAGGAACAGGCCCTTCAACCCTCTAAGCCTGCACCAACCATGCTGTTCTACTTAACTAAAACCCCCTACCCTTATGGGGACCATATCCGTCTATTCCCAACTTATTCATGTACTTGTCAAGATGACCCTTAAAAGTTACTATCATATCTGCTTCCACTACTTCCCCCAGCAACGAGTTCCAGGCATCCACCACTCTCTATGTAAAAAAATCTGCCTCATACAACTCTTTTAAACCTGGCCCTTCACACTTTTAAACCTATGTCTCCTAGTAATTGACTCTTCCACTCTGGGAAAAAGCTTCTGACCATCCACTCTGTCCATGCTTTACATAATCCTGTAGACTTCTATCATGTGTCCTCTCAATCTCCCTCACTCCAGTGAGAACAACCAAGTTTCTCCAATCTCTTCTCATGTCTAATGCCTTCTATACCAGGCACTTCCTGGTAAATCTTTTCTGTATTCTCTCCAAAGCCTCCACATCCTTCTAGTAGTGTGGTGACCAGAATTGAACACTATATCCCAAGTGTGGCCTAACTAAAGTTCTATAAAGCTGCAACTTGACTTGCCAATTTTTAAACTGAATACCCTAGCCAATGAAAGCAAGAATGATGTATGTCTTCTTGACTACTTTCTCCATCTGCAGTGACACTTTCAGTGACCTGAATACCTGTACACCTAGATCCCTTTGCCTATCAATACTCCTAAGGGTTCTGCCATTTACTGTATATTTCCTATTGTATTAGACCTTCCAAAATGCATTAACTCACATTTGTCCAGGTTAAGCTCCATCTGCCATCTCTCCGCTCATGTCTCCAACTGATCTATATCTTGTAATGATCCTCATGGCTCCACAAATCCATCAACCTTTGTGTTGTCCGCAAACTTACTAATCAATCCAGTTATATTTTTCTCCAAATCATTTATATATATTACAAACAGCAAAGGTCCCAGCACTGGTCCCTGTGCAACACCACTTGTCACAGCCCTCCATTCAGCAATGCACCCTTCCACTGCTACCTTCTTTCTTCTTTGATGGACCCCATTCTTTATCCACCTTGCTGGCAAGTCCTACAAGTAATTCTGAATTCATATGGTTGATTCTGAAATATTTGAATGAGCCAGTCAGTTCAAGGGCAGTTAGGACTGTCTGTCAATGTTGCCTACAACACATGAATGAATAAAAAACAAATGCTTTTGCTTTGCAAAGAATTGAGCAGCACAGTGGCAAACGGTTAGCAGTGCTGCCTCAGCACTGGGGATCTGTGTGGGATTGGTGCAGACCCGATATGCTGAATGGCCTCTTTCTACACTGTGGGGATTCTATGATCTATGAATACTGCTAAAAATATTGTTTGGTCAATATTTCATTGTCTACACTTATGATCTACAGACAGCAGTTTGGCTGAAATTACATTAATTACACTGCGAAATTATTTAATTGACTATAAAATGCTTTGTGCGGTTGTTAAAGGTATATAATTTAAGTCCTCCTTTAAGTTCCACATCCAAATGATTATTTTACATTGAAATATAAATTTTCTGCATACAACAATTTTTTTAACTATTTATTTCAACCTTCAACTTTTTCACTGACATTTCTTCCTTTGGCTCCCAACCTCTATTAATCATTTTTATAGGGAGGTGGAGGCAGCTTTATTTTATTCAGCTTTATTTTATCTCAAGATAAATTTTGAAGGTCAATTTCCCAACCAATGGAAAGGTTTAACTGTAAACTTTGACATTATTGCAGCACCAAAATCAGATGTGACATGAAAATGCTCAGCAGAACCAATACTTGTTGTCTGTAAGTAAATTTAGCATCAACAGCTGCCGTAAAGTGGCCATGGTGCCGGAAGGATTAATCCAGTTCTTTTATGCACACTGTTCAATTTTGTTTGTATTTTAAAGTCCTGGGAAGGATTCCAACTAATTGTTCTATTAAGAAAAAAAGAAATCCTTTTCCGTTATCTAAATCAAAACATTTTAATCAGGGTCAATATAGCATGAATTGAATTAAAATAGGTATCATTTGAAACTTGGGTAATTTATTAGGAAGATTTTATTAATAATAAGGCTTACTAGCACTGGTAAACCATATTTGTTTGGAGTAGTATTTGTTAATGATAGATTAATTCTATAATTAATAAATTATACAAGGATAGGAAGGGAGATGATGTGTTATGGCTGTAGTATGTGGGAATAGTGGACAGCAATGTGATCCATGGCAACCACATCTGCAGTAAGTGCTTGTGGTTCAAGGAGCTTCAGTTCAGAGTCAGTGACTTAGAGGATGAGTTACAGACATGACGATGCATCAGAGAGGGCAAAAGTTACTGGTTACTTTATGCCGAATTTTCCCATCCCGCCCGCCAAGAGTGGGACACAGACCGTAGAAAAGTTTGTTGACCTCAGGCAGGATTTTCCAGCCTTGTTGTGAGCGTGGCCAGAAAATCCCACCCTTTGTTCAAGATATATGGAAACATTATCATCTGTAAGTTCCTCTCCAAGTCACGTACTAATCTGACTCACACATGGAGTACAGCAGTTCAAGAAGACAGCTCAAGGGTACCTAGGAATGAGCAATCAATTCTGGCCTTGCTCTGGTGATGTCCACATCCTGTAAATTATTTTTGAAATTTATAATCTCTGGATTATTACCTGAACCATGAGCAAATTGGCATAGAGTAATTAAGATTAGAGAAATGAACGTGTGACTCAAAGAGAAACAGAAGAAATGATTTTCATTTCAAAGGCAATGAACCATTACTGGGAAAAGGGGAGCCATACAATTGGGACAATCTTCACCTGAACCATGCTGGGCCTAGTGTTCTTGTTGTATAACTGGGGCAATAGAGAGAGCTTTCAGCTAAGTAATGGGAGGAGGACGATCACAAGAATTGTGATAAATTAAAGGGAAGTGAAAAGATGATAGAACAGGGTAGCAATATGGGCAAAGGAAATATGATGTGGAGATGTTGGTTTAAGTCCATCCGATTTATTTGATAGTAACTCACAAGCTTTCGAGGTTCCCCTCTTCGTCAGATGAATGAAGAGTTCTGGCCTCAGACAATACATATAACAGCACAGACAGCTTACAGATTATTGATTAGAATGAGACTCTTGGCACCTAACCTGTTATTCAAGACTTAAAGTGGCTAACAATGTGAGTGGAAAAAGCACTGAGCACAGGTTAGAGAGATGTATATTGTCTCCAGACAGCACAGTAAGTGAGGTTTTGTAAACCCAGGCAAGTCACGGGGGTTACAGATAGTGTGACGTGAACCCAAGATCCCTGTGTTGAGACTATCCTGATGTGTGCGGAACTTGGCTATCAGTCTCTGCTCAGTGACTCTGTGCTGTTGTGTGTTGTGAAGGCCACCTTGGCAAACACTTCAGTAGTCATGGGCATTCGGCCTCCGACCTTCGGGTAAGCATTTTCCAAGTTCAATTTCTGCAGGAGAAAGGTGTTTTCTATGCCCATAAATCCATAAAATCCCTGCAGTGCAGAAAGAAGCTATTCAGCCCATTGACTGTCTAACTGCACTGACTGTCTAAAAGTATCTTATCCAGGCACTCTCCCCACTGTATCTCCATAACCATACATATTTTCTCTGCTAACCACCCCCCCACACACACACACACACACACAACGTATACATCTTGAGACACTAAGGGACCATTTATGCAGTTATAGAATCACCTATAGTGTAGAAAACGGCTAGTCAGCCCATCAAGCCTGCACTGACAACAATCCCCACAGGATCTATCCCTGTAACCCCATCAGTCCCCCAACACTGAAGGATAATTTAGCCTGGTCAATCCACTTTGGACTATGAGAGGAAACAGGAGCACCTGAAGACAGACACAGGAAAAACGTGCAAACTCCACAGACATTGACCCAAGGCTGGAATTGCACCTGGATCCCTGGCGCTGTGAACAATGCTGTGCCACCCGATAAGGAGATAGCGTCATCTTATTTCAGCTGGTCAAAGTGTCATTACATTGCTGATCACGCAGTGGGTTGTGGTTTGGAAGGAGTTAATGAACAGCAGCCTTCACTAACCAAGATGCACGGTAAGTTTGAAATTGAAGTTTGCACGCCTGCTGACCACAGGAAAGCAGAAGTAATGGGAAGAGAACAGAGACCACATTGTCAACCTGCATCCAAGAATGGTAGTGTACTTGTAAAGTCCTACCCTGTCTTGATAAATATTGTTTTACACTTTACTAAAATGTTCTGAATTACTTCACCAGACTGTCTCCTGTTGCCAGTATGGTTAGTTTCAAATGAATACAATTGGAATTTAACTTCAAATAGTACAGTGGCTACAAGAAAACCAAAACTGGGACCTGAATATCCATGGGTATTTGACATTCAGAAAGGACAGGATGCTGGGAGAAGGGTAGCTCTGTTAATTAGAGGGTATTAGTATGCTGTAGTGAGAGATGATCTTAGTTCCAAAGATCAAAATATAGAATTAGTATAGATGGAACTAAGAAACAGCAAGGGGCAGAAAACTTTGCTGAGAGTTCTTTATTGGCCGCCAGACATCAATAATAATGTAAACCACTGTATAAATCGGGAAATTAGAGGTCTTTTTAACAAGGATAATACAGTAGTCATGAGGATTTCAATCTACATATAAACTGGGTGAACCTATTATTGCAAATTTTAGGGAGGTCAGATTCTTGGAATGTGCGTAGGATGTTTTTTTTCTAGAGCAGTTCTAGAACAATGAGCTAACAAGTTATTTTAAATCTAGCATTGTGCAATGAAAAAGAGCTAAGTTGTTGTAACAGAGCGTTTAGGAAACTCGACACAATCACCTCAGAATAGAACTGAATCCCTGTCACTGTGAGGTAGCAGTGAAAGCTGCTGTGCTATGTATGGTGCTTTTGGTTTCCATCCAAACTATGCTTATTGTGCTTGGAGAAGTTAAGGTGTAAAGAGGATATAGAAGCCAGCAGAAACTTAAAGTTGTTATCAGCACTGAAGCCCCTTTTAAGGTTGGAGTAGTTTTCAGGTTTGTTCTTAGCTGAATTCATTTACAAACAAAGAACAACACAGCACAGGAAACAGGCCCTTTGGCCCTACAAGCCCACGCCACCACTTTAACATTCAGTGAGTGCCCTCTTCTACCTATGACCTTTGTCTACACCTATTGGACTCCAGATTGAGATAACCAAATTGAGGGACGCCTAATTTAGGGACAATTTGTTAACACCAATCAGCCTAAGAGCACATTTTTGGGGTGTGGGAGGAAACCAGAGCACCCGGACAAAACCCACACAAACACGGGGAGAATGTGCAAACTCCCACAGTCACTGGCCCAAATCCATATACCTGCACAGCAAACAATGATAGTCACTGAGCTGTCACATTGCCCGTCAGCTGGTCCAGTTTAAGCTTACCCTAACAATGTGAAGCACTAGGCAACTTTTGAAGCAACATCCAAGAGCAGCCCTTGCATGATCCACCGCGTGTATGCCACTTGTTGGACAACAAGATGGACTGAATCATCTGTGGATGTAAAAAAAAAGACATCAATAAACATACAGCTTATACAGACATTCATGGAAGATGCCCAGAAGCTCAAATGTAAGACAGGTGAGCCATAAAATATGTTGGACAGCCCATAGGAATCTATTGACTCCCAGGAACATCCTGAGACTCTTGATCCTCAACTAGAACAATCTTCTGTATCCCTCCATCTCTAGTCTGCTCATGTGCCTATCTAAGTAAGCCTTAAACAACTCTACCGTGCCTGCCTCCACCACCCCACTTGGCAGTGCATTCCAGGCCCCCACAACCCTCTGTGTGAAAACTTCCCTCTAACATCTGAATTATACCTCGCCCCTCTCACCCTAAGCCTGTGGCCCCTCGTGATTTTTGTATCCAATCTGGGAAAAAGCTTACCACTTTTCACTCTATCTATACCCTCATAATCTTAAACACCTCTATTAGATCTCCCCTCATTCTCCATCTTTCTAGGGAGAACAGCCCCAATTTGCCCAATCTCTCCTCATAGCTAAGTCCTTCCATACCAGGCAGCATCCTGGTAAACCTCCTCTGCACTCTCTCCAGGGTCTTCATGTCTTTCCAGTAGTACGGCAACCAGAACTGGACGCAGTGCTCCAAATGCAATCTAACGAACCTTCTAACAACTGCAACATTAGATGCCAGATTTTATACTCCACACCTCTTTCTATAAAGGTAAGCATATCATAAGTCTTCTTTGCCACCGTCTCCACCTTCAAGGACTTGTGTACTTGCACACCTAGGTCCCTCTGCTTTTCTATACTCTTAATAGTCCTACTATTTATCGTATAACTCCTCCCTACATTATTTCTTCCAAAATGCATCACCTCGCATTTAACTCGATAAATGTTGGTGATAGGACACCGGAGAGTAAATATGTCTCAGCCAAGCTTGAAGAAAAGCTGGACAGGAAAGGGAGCTGAAAAAAGGCAGACTTCTCAGATAAATTTCACTTCCCAGGGAATTGGGACAGAAGAATATCTCAGGAAGACTGAAGTCAAGAGAACAGAGACAAAGAAACTGAACAAGGGAAAAACAGATGAAATATTCTGGATTAAAGAGAAAGCTGCAGTAACCAAATTTGAAGTGGGAAAGCAGACTTCAGAAGTAAATCAAAAGTTCGGTGCCATCTTAATACAGCCTGAAAATCAATAATTAATTGTGAAGAGTTTGTGTAACAATTGAAACAGAGGAATCCTGAAAAGGGTGGTACAAAACTTGAAAGTGAAATTTTGATGGATGCAGCATTGTTTAAAAAAAGAACTGAAAATATGGGCGAGATTCGCTAATGTTCCCTTAGCATTTTTTGAGGGAGGCAACACGCCGATTGCTGACAATAGGATTTTTTAGTCCCACTGCTGTCAGTGGGAGTTCCCATTGAAGCCACCCTATGTCATTGGGAAACCCATGAGTGCACGACAGCGGGTCTAGAAAATTCTACCAGCATGAATGTCAGAGAGTTGTGGCTATTTAAAGAGGAATTAAAAATTACTCATGTGGAAGCTGGAGTTCAGTAGGACAAAGTGGTGCATTATACAATAATATCTACGAAGATTCTGAGGAAAAATCCACTGAAATTTTGTCAAGTTCAAAGCTATGTGTGTCTGGCAACAGCCAGCCTGTTGTTTAAAGGGACTGCATGTTACTGAGAACATTGTAGCTGAAGATATAATTTGTAACCTATGTCAACATTAATATCTGTGTATATTTGTGAAGCTAAGGGAGAATGAAGGAATATTGTGTCATAATTAATCTTTTCATGTTTATTAAATGTTATTTTTCATGTTATAAAACCTCATTAACAGTCCTATGCCTCTGTTCCTCCATGTTTTCTAAAATAAGAAGTTATGATCTTTTGAGCCATGGTTCCATTCTGGGAGCTTCCTGTCCAGTTATAACACCATCTGGGATTGTAACAATCGGCAGGTAAGGTCAGAGATTGCAAAAATAATAAAAAGATAGAATTTAAGGCTCTATATCTCAGTGTAACATAGATAACAAAATGGATGAATTATTAACGCAGCTAGGAAAAAGTGCAAATAAATTAAGAACCATTACAGAGACATATTTACGAGGTGACCAAGGTTGGGATTTGAATATTGACATTTTCATAGCTAATTTTCATAGCTTTAAATTAAGGGGTGGTGGTTTTAGGACAGATGTCAGAGGTAGGTTCTTTACCCAGAGGGTGGTAAGGGTATGGAATGCCCTGCCTGCGTCAGTTGTAGATGCGCCAAGTTTGGTGGCGTTTAAGAGGTTAGTAGATAAGTTTATGGATGAAAAGGGAATGGTTTAGTTTAGAGGGTCACTGCTTGTTCCTAATTGGTCAGCACAACATTGAAGGCCGAAGGGCCTGTTCTGCGCTGTAATGTTCTATTTCAAAAAGACAGGAAGCTAGGACAAAATGGAAAGGTAGCTTTGTTAATTAAGGATGTCATTAGTTTGGTAATGAGATTAGTTTAAAAGATATTGAATTAATTTAGGTAGAGATAAGAAATAACAAGGATGAGAAGTCACTGTGAGTGTAGTACACAACCCCCTAACAGTAGCTACATCTATAGGGCAGAGTATACAGGAAAAAGTAAATGGGTTGTATAGGAAAAGTACTGCAATGATCAGGGGTGACTTTAATCTCCATGTAGATTGGGTGCACCAGTTTGACAAAGGTAGCTTGGGAAATGTGTTCACAGTGTGCAATCTGGACATTTTCTTAGAGCAATATGTTTTAATGTGATTCATAGAGCAGACCATTCTGGACCTGGTGTTGTGGGAAAATCACCACTCGGAGTCAGGCTTAAAGATTCAACATGCAGTTTACTAAACAAAGCTTTGGGAGAATAACTGGGCACTCCTCAGTGCTCGCAGTCACCTTCTCAATTTGGTATGGTGGCTAGCCTTTTTTTAGATATTTGAATCATACGGATACCAGCAGTTATTGCGTCATCAGCTTTGGGTGATTACATATATTAACCAATTGGGCTCCCCTAGCAACAATTAGCTACAATTAGCTTCCAATCATATCCCTTCAAAAAAATCATTAACAAAAGATCGTGGCTCATTGTGTCAGTTCCTCTTAGGCTAAGCTTGACCACATGACCACAGACCTCAGGGTCTGGTCTTTTAGCTGAACATGCAGTTTATTTGTACATCAACAGGATATATCTCAAAGATAAATTCACACTACAATGTCTATGTCTAAATTAACACGTTTTGATATATTTCCACAGAGTTCATTTTGTACTAGGTAGCCATTTTGTATTTTCTAATTTTGGGATTCCATCTGGCAGCATCTCACTTTTACTCCAACACCTGGTAACATGCAATGAGACAAGACAGGATTAATCAATAATCTCTTAGTAATGGAGCCTTCAAGCAACTGCAATCATAATACAATAAAAATTTCCCATTCAACTCTGAAGAGGTGAAATGTGGGTCTAAGACGAGTGTCTTAAATCTGAATAAAAATATAAAAGCAAAGTTGACTGATGTGAACTGTGAAACTACGTTAAGCAATCTGATAGTAGAGATGCAGTGGCAGACTTTTAAGGAGATATTTAATAACTCTCAGCAAAGATTTATCTCATTAAGAAAGGAGGATTCTTTGAAATGGATGCATCATCAGTGGTTAAATAAGCAAATCAAGGATAGTATCAAATTGAAAGAAGCACTGTACAATTCTGAAAGATTAATGGCAGGGCAGAAGATTGGGCAAATTTGAAGTATCAGCAAACAATGACATAAATAATAGGGGGAGAAATTAAAGTATGACAGAAAGCTAACTAGAGATATAAACCAGTAAGAGTATCAAAAAAAAGCAAATGTTGGTCATCTAGAAGGTGACATTGAGCATTTGATCATGGAAAACAAGGAAATGACAAGAGTGTTGAGCAAATATTTTGTGTCTGTCTTTGCTGTAGAAGACTTAGAAAACCTCCCAGAGATACTTAAAAATCAAGAGGCAAGAGAGAGGAAAAAACTTACAGCAAACACCACCACCAAGGAAAAGTCACTGGGAAAACCATCAAACTTAAAGGCATCACATGGCCATATATACTGCATCTTAGGGTCTTAAAAGGAGTGGCTGCAGAGATTGCAGAGCCATTAGTTATAATCTTCCAAAATTCCCTAGATTCTGGAAGAGTCCCAGTGAATTAGAACATAGCAAATGTAACAGCTTTATTCAAAAAAAAGGAGATAGAAACAGTGCACATTTTAAAATAATATTAATTTCTTTATTTCATTAATATTGTAAAAACAGGGAGAATTTGGATATGGCACAATACAAATGGTACAAATACCATGTTGCAAAATCAAATATACTTTGCTGGATCTAATTTGCTATCACTGTATTACAATCTTAAATATATGATGTAAATATAACAGAGACAGTGAATATTGAGAACTACAACATGTGCTTGTGAAAGTTAACTTTTGCATTTTCTTTGATCACGTGGCAAGAAGCAATGATTTGCTTCCTGCTTAAATTAACAGTTTAGCCATAGTCTTAGGTCACATGGGAACTTTTTTTTAAATCTTCAATTCTAATCTGATTTGTGCTCCGCAAAGCCCATTTGAACTTCAAGTTGAAACAGCATTCATTTTTTTCAGTCCAAACTCACTAGCATAATTTTCATGATGCTAGATACTAACTCAGATGGGTGTCAGAACATCACCATGAATTGAACCTAAAAGTCATGTTTAAGTTAAATTTGTAGGGAGGAGCAATTAAACACCAGGTGAGAACAAACATTCCGACCAAAAGGGCAGCAATCAAGAACAGGACCTATACCACCGCCTACCCTTACCAAACACAATCATGTGTCTGTTGTATATGATTGATGGAGTGACAAAGGCACTCGACATCCCCATTTGTGGCTGGTGGTGGTCATGGTGGTTTGCATGAGATGCTTGCAAGCCAGGTTGTCCTTTGTGTTACTCGATGGAATCATCTAGATTAGCATTGCCAAATTCCAATCACGTGAACCATTGCTGCCCCTCCTGGTATACTGCCTCTAAGCCACATGATAATCATTGGTATCCTTCAGCAGATGATACAGTTCAGCAAATGACTGTTAATCTGAATCCTAAGATTACAAATTCCTCCGATGATTCCCACGTAGGCGACACCTTTCCAAGCGTGGCAAAATTAGAAATGCCATCTTCTGATCACTGCCGTTCTTGCATACAGTATCACGTTATGCTTTACAAGTGGTGTTTAGAGAGATTCTGGAGGACCTTCGAGTGCAATGAATTCAATTCCCTGAATCATGAGACAATTAGAAAGAGGAGAGTTCACAATTGTAATTATCCTCTGAATCTCAAAGTTCCGAGTTCCAGTCCCATTCCGGAGCTTGAGTACAAAAATTAACGCTGACACTCCAGTGCAGCATTAGAGAGCATTGTACTGTCAGAGCTGCTGTCTTTCAGCTGAGAAATTAAACCAAGGCCCCATCTGTCTGTCTCGTGGGTGTTTTCAAGAGCGGGTGAGGTATTCCCGGTGTCCCAGTCAATATTTATTCCGCAATCAGATTGTCTGATGATTATCACGTTGCTGTTTATGGGAGCTTGCCACATGCATCTTCTGTTGCGTTTCCTAATTACATCGGATGCTTTGCTGTCAACTCCACACTCACATCCAGGTCTAGTGTTTCTGTTTTACCAACTCTCAAAACATTTCTATCTGAAATCTGCTGAGATTGTAATGGGAAAGAGAGGGTTAAACGTGGGATCTTTTCTCTTTCACTCACTGGTGCTGCCTAACTGAAATGAATGCCATGTTTATCTCAGATACAGCGTCAGTAAAATCAGACACGATCTTCCGGAGCTGTTACTTCGATCGTCTGTGTTCTCACAGTTGTGACTCATTGCGATTGTCAGTCATTCTACCCTGTCTCTTTTTCTCTTGTGTGCTGTATTACAAAGTCAGATGCTGTTACTGAAAGGCCAGAACAATACTTTTGTGTTAATATTTTTATATTAATAAACATATTTCCATGTAAATGTTTTCTGGGAAGCTGGGTGGACCAGAGATAACTATGTGGCCCTGTGCACATTTACAGATGGCTACATTTGCAGGAGGCAGTGAATTACAACAGTGACTACACTCCAAACAGTATTTAATTGAGTGTGAAGTGCTTTAAGATGTCCAAAAGCTACATAAATGCAAATCTTTCTTTATTACAGTGAGGTTCCTCTCTGGAGATGCTATGTTGTGAGCAGCGAATAGAACTCTACTTGGCATCCCTCTGGAGTTCTTCATGTGATCACAGAAACTCAACAATCCCTACTGGCCAAACAGCTGCTGCCAGCTCTTTGAAGGGGGTGGGGCGGGAGGGGGGGTGTGGTGAGAGGGCATGTGGGGAATAAATAAATTATCGCAGCTGGCACACCAGACTCTTGAATGCTTAAGCGTTAGCTGGAAGAAAATGCAAGAATGTCCTTTTAAAGACTTGAAACATTGAATCTGTGTAACGTTCAGGCCTTTTAATATTTCTCTCACAAACAGGTCTGCTCAAAGCTTTTATCTTGCCAGATTTCCATGGGTCTGCTTACACCTCGTCCACCAAGGTTGTGGACGCTTGTAAATGGTACAGTATCATTCCCAACCCTGGTTTGCGTGAGCAAGTCGAGCTCCTGTCTGCTTCATTACTCTGCAGTACCCAAAACCGATAAAACCAATTCCCATTCCACTTCCCAAACCCTTCCAAACAATTGGAGTCAGAAATCCAAGAGAGTAATTAGTCTGTGCTCTCTTTGATTGGAGAGTGTATTTAACCACTGTATTGTTACTTTCTGGCACACACTGATTCAAACCTCTGAAGTAGATGTTTAACAGGATTAAAGCAATACTTCAACTAGTCTAGCCAATCAATTTTTTTTTCTTAAAACGCATAAACCTATGTGTCAATTTTAGCAATGCAAATACCTCTGCAACTGCAGTAAGTGCACTATGACTTAAACATTGGCACGGTTTGTCTGCTTATTGAAAATATTACTACTATTGGTTCATGAACAACTAAGTTCTTTGTTTTAATGCATAATGGCTTTTACATTTGATGAATACCATTGCCGCCTTTGTTGGTTCGACATGGGTAAATGGTTAGCTACCCAAATACTGCAGAGCAGTTCACTGCGTAATGTTCAATTTGTTTATCTTTTTTTCTGAAGATAATGTTTAGAACGAGCTCTTCCATGTGGTTATATAAACATTAATAAAGAATGTCTATTCTTGATTTACATTAATCCTGACAAACAGTCTGGGGAACTAGGCCAAATATTTAGGCAGTTTAATCAGTGCTACAATCAATTACTGGACATTATGAAATGCATGTACTGTGAAAAACATATTTTACCTTCATATTGTTACGAGAATTACAGTTTCATAGGCGTTACCTCCTTCATGTACATATGAGTTATGTTAAATATGGAAGTGTCAGCATCACTATGCCTTAGACTTAACTCTGGACAATCTCGTCCTATTTAAAATCATTGAAATCATTTCTGCAGCCTCTGCATCTCTCCAAATGACTATGTTTTTCTTCCTACTCAAATCCCAAACTAGATAGAATGAGGAAATAATGAAGCATAGTGTTGAGTTCTGATGTTTGTTGATGATGCAAATAAATTTGAAAACCTTGATTTGGAAGACAAGTGCTTCTGCACTGGAAGAATTAATTAAAAATCCTAGTTCGAGAAGCAAATGCTTCTACATTAGGAGAAAGAAAAAATTTAATTTCTATTACATTAAAATCAAATTTTTACTGCCAGCTTTCATTTCAGAATTTGAAGTGGAAAAGTGAACAGTAACTCTACATGTCATTAATCATATCAAGAATTTTTACTCAAGTGGGAGCTTACAGGCACTTGTTTTTCAAAGATGAACTTTTGACTTCTACGCAAGTCCTAGGAAACAGGTCAGATTCTGTTTCCTTGATTCATAGTTCCTTTTGGCTGGATCAATTCCAGATCTGTTTTTCCTTCTGCAGCACAACAACAGCCAATACTGGACAAAAGTATCTTTCTGTTTGCCAAGCTAATTTATCGCTAGATTTAAATCACAACCACAGTTGAGTGGTGCAGCCTGGAATATATCAGCCATGTGTCCTGAAAGCATGCAGAAATTGGGAAATTGGGAAATACATAAAGCTTTGAAGTTAGGTAAACCACTGAGTTATATGTTTTTTTATAATGAATGTTTTCTGCTCTGCTGGAGAAGCTGGCTTATGTTAGTCATAGTTTCACATTTTCTTGCTAATTCAACCATGTGAACATAGTGGTGAATATTGGCAGCTTAATTGACCATGAAAGGCAGTCTAGCCAAAGCCAGTACTGTTCTTCCACAAAATCCTCAGTATTTACACATGTATTGAGCACAAATGGAACATTTTTTTGCTTTTCACCTGTTAAAATAGATCTGGTTTTGTGAGCCTACGAACAAATCAGGCAAGGCATTCAAAGGAATATTTAGTAGAACAAGGGACCAGTGCATGGTCAAAGTGACAAAAACTCCATTGGTGTAGTTAGCCAGTGATAGTCAACAAATATTGTAAAACAAGGTTGAAAGAAAAGAATCACACAAATGGAAAGAGAACTGGAAATCCAGCCAGCTGGGAGAATCATTAAGAAAAACCACAGATATAAAGTAGGAGCTGCAAAGAGAAATATAAAAGGAAAATGAAATCAAGGCCAAAAAATTAACATCATTATCAATATGTTATAAATAAATGGGGCAACACAGTGGCACAGTGATTAACAGTAATTTAGTGATGTGAAAGTGTGCTAAATTGCAAAAGCTGTCTGTCACTATATCTTGTCTCAGAATACAAGTTGTGTGGGTCCAAGCACTGGTCAAGGATTTAAACACACAAATCAAGGCTGTCACCCCAGTGCAGTATTGAAGGAGTGCTTTGCTGTTGGAGGTGTGGTCTTTTGGATGTCTCAAGTGGACGCAAAAAAATCCTGTGACATTAACATGAAGAGCTGGGTGGTTAATCCCAGTAACTTATTAATATTATCTCTTATAGCATCTGAAAAATAGATTACCTGGTCATTATTACCATGCCATCTGTGGATCTTGCTGTGCACAAATTGGCTGCTGTATTTCCTACATTGCAATTAGTGATTCTACTTCAATTAGTACTTCATTTGCTGTTAAGCACTTTGAGATGGCCAGTGATCATGAAAAGTATTACTTAATTCAAGTAAGTCTTTATTTCTTCGCTATTTCTCGCCATAGTAAAGATTCCAAAAATTATCCTCGGTAAACTATTTGTCATGAAGAGAATTGATTCTAGATCTTGTTCACGCTAACTCAAAAATAACAGAATAATAATTTACTTTATAATAGATTTGCCTTGTTGATGGATACTGTTTTTGAGCTATTTGCCAACAAAAACACTCTTAGAAAATGCTAATTTTTTTTGTTACTTAGTGGCTCCTTGGGATTTGTTGGAGAGCTTTCAGATGTTTGCTCTCTAAAATGGACGTAAAAGATGCTGTGGCACAATTTTTAAGAATAGGGGATATATCCCCAGCATTCTAGTCGATATTTATCCCTAAATAACATTACATGAATGGATTATCTTCTTTATTACCTTGTTATTTGTGGGGTCTTGCTGTGTACAAATTGGCCACTGTGCCAACGTACATTACAACAGTGAGTACATTTCAAGAAGTATTTCATTGGCAGTAAAGAACCTTGGGGTGATCACTGATAATGAAGGCACTACTTAATTAAAGTATTAATTTTCTTTCTTTTCTAATTTTCACCACAGTAAAGATTCAGAAAATCATCCTCACTGTAGACAGAGGAAGAACAACAACAACAATAATTTAACAACGATAATGGTGATACTGTTTTTAAAATGACTATTCTGGCTGAGAGTTAAATATGCTGGGATTTTTGGTCAATTTATAATTAAAACCTAATGCAAAGAACAAAGAACAAAACAGCACGGGAAACAGGCCCTTTGGCCCAATGATCCTGTGCCGCCACCCCGATGTTCCCACCTCTACCCGCGATCCTTGTCCATGTTTATAGATCTATGGATTGAAAACCAAATTTGAGACAATTTAGGGAGAATTTATTTTGCCAGTTAGCCTAAGAGCACATCTTTGGGATGTGGGAGGAAACCGGAGCACCTGGAGAAAACCCACGCAAGCACGGGGAGAATGCGCAAACTCCCACAGACACAGGCCCCAATCCATGTATCTGCACAGCACAGCGATAGTCACTGAGCTGTCGTGTTGCCCATCAAATGGTCCTTTTCAAGCATACACTAATGATGTGAAGCACTAGGATACTCTCAAAAAATCCAAGAGCATGAGATGGGTCTCACGACCCATCGCGTGTTTGCCCCTCATTAGACAACAAGGTGGACCAAAACACCTGTAGGATAAAAACAAGTACATCAATATCATCATCTATTTACACACTTCCCAGGGACTCCCAAGGCTCATAATCTCTATTTTAAATCAGTTTTCTATACCCCTCCATTCCCATTCTTTCATGTGCCCATCAAAGTATTTCTTAAATAACTCCAGAGTACCTGCCTCCACCACTTTACTTGGCAGCGCATTCCATACCCCCACCACCCTCTGTGTGAAAAAACTCCCTCTAGCATCCAAATTATACCTTACCCCCTTCACCCTAAGCCCGTGACCCCTCGTGCTATTTGAGTCCATCCTAGAAAAAGCTTAACCCTGTTTACTCTATCTATACCCCTCATAATCTTGTACACCTCTATTAGATCTCCTCTAAGTCTATGTCTTTCTAAGGAAAACAGTCCCCATTTGCCTAACCTCTCCTCGTAACTCAGACCTTCCATACCAGGCAGCATCCTGGTAAACCTCCTCTGCACTCTCTCCAGACTCTCCACATCCTTCCAGTAGTAAGGCGACCAGAACTGGACGCAGTATTCCAAATGAGGTCTAACCAACGTTTTATACAACTGCAACATTAAAGGCCAGCTCTTGTACTCTATACCCCTTCCTACAAAGGCTAGCATACTATATGCTTTCTTCACAACCTTCTCCACTTGCTCTGCCACCTTCAGAGACTTGTTCACCTGCACCCCCAGGGTCCCTCTGCGTTTCTATACTCTTAATAGGTCTACCCTTTATCATATACCTCCCCCCTACATTCTTTCTCCCGAAATGCATCACCTCATATTTATCAGGATTGAATTCCATCTGCCATCTGTCTGCCTAAGCTACCAGCCTACCTATGTCCTGCTGCATCGCCTGACAATGCTCCTCACTATCCGCAAGTCCAGCCATCTTTGTATCGTCTGCAAACTTGCTGATCACTCCACTTACTCCCTCTTCCAAGTCATTTATATATGCAGGTTGTAAAGTTGTAAAGTTACTCTGCCCTAAAAACTGTGATCTGAAACTTCCAGTGCTGACTATATAAGGGAAGTTTCTTGCTTTCAGTTTGACATCAATTTTAATTGTCGTTATGCTTAGTCATTTGAATTAAATATAATGGTACTGTTTGTAAATAATTTCATTGACACTTCAAACCATGTGATTGGTTTCTAGTTACACATTTGGCTGGATGACAGAGAATCTTCTGGAAGCAAGTGTAAAATTTGTAGATAAAAGACATATGCAGTCCTTTGTTTGCCAACAACTCTAGAGATTAACCATTGTAAGAAGTGTACCCTGAAGGACTCTTCAGACAGGAGATACATATCAAGATTTTCCTAAATGCAGTATTATCTATTTTCAGTTAAATAATTTAAGTTAATACTTAGTTAAGAATTAAAGTTCAATAAAAGAATTAGAAGAGTTGGAAGTTTTAAGTTTGAGTTGGTACTCAAAGTGTTAAATAATGAGAAAAATTGTTGGATTAGTTAAGAGTCAACTCCTCTTCTTGTTTTTCTCATTAACCTGGAATGTTTGGAGGGTGTTTAGATTAATAGCCAAATAATATTAGCAAACTATTTCTCAGCATTGGTATTATAGATATGGTTCACGCTAACCCAAAAATAACAGAATAAAATGTAAGTTTTACTTCACAATAAATTTTATAGAATTTTATAAAAATAGAATTTATAAAAATAGAATTTTATAGAACTGTTTACCAACACAAAAACCATTTTAAGAAAGAGCAATGCTCTTTTTGTTATTTGAAATCTGACCTTGAATTCATTACTGGGTGTTTTCTAACGGCTGTTTCTATGTGACATCAGGATGACTGAAGAATGATCACGTCTTAGTAATAAATTCAACAGTTTTTCTGATGTTCAAGACTGTAATAAGAAGTTAGGGAAATTGACTTGCAAAGGGAGATGGCACAGATTCTCCAGAACAATACTGTAGGCTAAGTAGGTTAGATTCTTTGAGCAGTTTGCAAAAATTGTCTTGAATTTGCACTATTGTTTGCTTAACTGCAAAATTCATTGACATTTTGTTTCCTTGCATGGATAGATACCACAGATCTCATTGCCAGTTTTAAGTCAAGGGCTCAATGAGCATAGTTGGTCTCATCCCGAAAGTTTTAAAGTTTATTTATTAGGTGTCGGACAGTACGGTGACCCAGTGGTTAGCACTGTTGCCTCACAGTGCCAGGGACCTGGGTTCGATTCCCAGCTTTGGTCACTGTACGGGGTCTGCACACTTTCCCTGTGTTTGCACAGGTTTCCTCTGGATGTTCTGGTTTCCTCTCACACTCTAAAAGATGTGCTGGTTAGATGCATTCGCCATGCCAAAATTTTCCCTCAGTGTACCCGAACAGGAGTGTGGTGACTCGGGGATTTTCACAGTAACTTCATTGCAGTGTTAATGCAAGCCTATGTGTGATACTAATAAATAAATAAAACGAAGATAGTGACCCAAGCCGAGAACCTGGCACTATGAGGCAGCAGTCCTGACCACTGTGTCACTATGAAACATGACACCTCTGACAGAGCAGCACCCCTTCAGTGCTGGAGCGTCGGTTTTGACTTTCACAGTCAAGTCCTGGACTGAGGCTTGACCCCACAAACCTCTTACTCAGGGATAAACACACCATCAACTGACATTTCCAAGTTCTTAAAATTCATTCGTGGGCATCGCTAGTGAGGCCAGCATTTATTGCCCGTCCCTACTTTCCCTTGAGAAGGTTGTGGTGAACTGCCTCTTGATAGGTTGCAATCCATGTGGCGTAGGTAGAGTCGCACTTTTATATCACTCAACTGTTCTTCCTGATTTAATTTACAAATAATGCAAAAAAGCAGAAAGGTAAAATATTAACTGGTATAATACCAGTTATATGAACTGGAACTGCCCCACATGGAGTTTGCATGCCCTTTACTTAAAGCTGACGCTTACAGAGTTTGAACACGTGACTGTTTATTTAGGTACACTTTTCCTAAAATTAGAAGAAATAAATACATTCCTAGCAAAAAATAATTTAAAGAGAATTCTTATTGATACCTTTCCAAATAGCTTCAATCAATGTGCAATTAACCCATACATCTTAAAGACAAAAAAGTACTTCCTCATATTTTTCACTTCAAATGTAATTGTAGGTGAGGTTATCTACAGTAATGTTTCCACTAATTTGATTATCTGGGCCTAATAACATGCAGAAATTCTGAACTAAATGCATTTTTGTGGTAGAATAGTTACTGAATGAGGCACTGACCGTGGGCAGGTGCCTCGTTCATTAATGATCAATCAGACAGTTAGGTTTAGAACGATAACCCAAATGGATAGTTCTGTTTTTGGGGGCTGGATTCTTCATGCCCAGCACCACATAATGCAGTAACTTAATGATCCTACGAGTAGCTGCTTCTTAGTGGATTTGGAACGAGAAGCAACAGTCGTAAGTTTCAATTTTAGGTGCAAACTTACCTTGCCTCCTGGGCAAGTTGTATATGAATAATTGTGATCTCTCCCCATACAGCGAGAGAGCCGAGTGTGTCTTACTGAGTTGTCAGAAGTGCAACAGGAGTACTCAACTCAATTTGGAGACTGAAATAAAGTGATGAATTTCCCTGTATCCAACACCTGGCTGACTAAAACTAAAGAATTCTACAATGGGGTCAAATTGTATCAAATACTCGCACCACAATGCAGTGGGTAACAATACTGTTTTGTTAAAGAAATAATTTGCACAATGTGTCCTATGAATCCAGTTGGAACACCGCTGGCCTCAGCAAGTGTTCAGTCACCAGGTTTCTGGCGCCATCAATTCTGCACCACAAATCAGCATGGAGCTGTATAATTTATGGAAATGAGCTTTACTATGTAATTAGCGGGCCTGGGACTTAAGTTTCCAGACCCACTAGAATCTCCCACCCCACCAGGAGAGTTTCACTCCAGCGGGATTTACAAAAGGTCCTCCCCTACTTATGACGAGCTGGCAGCCTGATCCTGTTGGAGTGAAGGGGATATGGAGTGGAAGCCCCTGGGAAGTCAGCTGTAAAAAGGCATTGCCTTGAGTATTGGCAATGCTTGGCAGTGCAAGCCTGGCCCCCTGGCACTGCCCAAGGGGCAAAATGGCAATAATCTAAGAGGGTACCTTGGCACTGCTCACCAGGCATCAGGTAGTGCTAAGAGAATGGGACTTAATGGTGCGGGACCTCTATGGGGTGGGGGGGGGGATTGTAGGGGGGTGTTCCATAGCCACTCTGCACTTGGCAGTGACAGAGAGAGAGAGAGAGGCCAGCAACTGGGCTGCCTGTTGGGGTTGGGGGCATTAACCTGCAGGGGGGTGGTCTGGGCTGGGGCGGTGTTGGTGTAGGGCTTGGGATTGCAAAAGAAGGCAGTGTTCAAAGCTATGGGATAGGGCTATTGGTCAGATCGGAGATCAGGACTGCCGGGTAGGGAGTGGAGGCAGTAGATTAAGATGGGGCAAAGTGGGGGTATCAGGGCTGGCCAAACAGGTTTGGGAGGCCAGCGATCGAGTGTTGGGGACTCGGAGGGGCAGTGATGTGGGGTGGCAGGATTGGTACGTGCATCGACTCCGCTATAACAGATTGGCACATGTGCAATGGCTCTCTCAGCTCTATGCTGCTCGCCTCTCCAGCAGGAATAGGCCCTGCTCCTGGATTTCTAATGACATGCACGCTAAGGCTTTCTGCACTGAGTGACAGATTCATTTTAAAACTGCGGAAAGAACAGTGGGATTTACTCCAGTTTTTACATGAAATTGACACTTAGAATCTTCAGCTCTACATTTAAACAACTCCACAGCATCCAATCTCATTCAAGCCAGAAGGACGGCAACAGGAAATTCATTTCCTCGATTCACAGAGGAGGCCCCTCAGCCATATGCAGGATACTCTACACTCCACATAGCTGTGCTGCCACACCGCAGCACTCCAATACTTGCCCTCCCACTAACTTCCTCACACCCCACACTCCTTATCAGAACCTTTCCCTGCTTATACGCAGTGCCTGTGCATGCCAGGGGCAGACTGCCCAAAATTATCGCAAGGGGAGGTGGGCAACAATATACCTTCGGGTTGGCAGGAAACCCTCCAGCAAGGTGACGAATTCTGCCTGGGAGACAGTGGCAGCACTGGTCAGTGCCAGCGGTCTGACTTGGGTGCAGTGTCACGAGATGGTGAATGACCTATTTTGTTCTGCCAGGATCAATGCTCCCCGAGTGCTTTCTGCACTCCACATAGCCATCACCCTGGGAATGTCATCTCAATCCCACGTGCTGCCACCCTGCAGCACCCCCACCCCTCCCCCAGCACTCCTCATCAGAACCTCTCTCTGCTTAACTCAGTGCCCGCACCTGCCCATATTATCGACATTTGACCCGACAGGCAACTAGCTAACACCATCCCTATTGTGTTCCTGCAGGAGAAGCTTGCCCACAATGATGGCGAGCCAGAGAAGATGGGCAGTGAGATGCCTGAGCTGAGGATCCTGACTCCTTACGACAAGAGAGCCATGGAGCTGGAGAAGAGGAACAGAGATGAGTCTGTGCTGAAAGCAAGGTGGGCCTGTGACAGAAGAATGAGGAGCCACTGCACCTTCATCCAAATGTCTAAGCTCAAATATGTTCTGTGTACGCCAAACCCTAGAGCAGGCAATATACAGTCTTCCTCACCTTGCAGAAACATCACCTGAACAGCCTGGCCCACCCATCAGCAATATCCCACAGTCCACCCTTGACACGGCCTCGCGGGAGGTGTCGGAGGAAGATGCTAATAAAGCATCACGGCTATTACCCACACCATCCACCATCGCAGGACACACACCTCAGCAGCCGCCCTTTAACAGGTAGGCTTCTGGGTCACTATCTGGTGATAGTAAGGCATATCAGGTGGAGGTAGAAATGTCTCAGGGATGCGCCAGTTGGAGGTCTGCTAGATCCTAAGAGACAGCTGTGCCCCAGCCTGGTGCTGTGCCTCTGGACATGTTCACAGCTGTTCTGCTGGAGATGCAAAGCCCTGTGCTGAAAGCGAGGTGGGCCAGTGACAGAAAAATGAGAAGCTACTGCACCATCATCCAGATGTCCAAACTCAAATATGTTCAGTGTATTCCAAACCCTTGACGGGTCATGTATTAAACGAACTTCTTCACCCTGCAGGAACATCACCCAAATAGCCCCATTGCCTCCATTCCAATATCAATCAGAATCCTGCAAGGCATGTGACAGAGGGAGAGAGAGAGACAGAGGGAAGAAGTCAGGTTGAAGTCACAGCTGCTGACCATCATTACCTGCTCTGACCCATGACCTTCCTGACCTGGAAGCAACCTGTCCAAGGCCTCAGCCAGTGGCGACTTCTGACACGCAACTCAGGTGTCCTCCCATCTCTGAACAGGCCTGACTCTGCTCGTGGCCCTTGTCCACTTAGACAAACGATGAGAAAAGGAATTGTTCACGCATCTAAATTGATTGTTAGGAGTTCATGAACTCAAGGCATCCCCGAGCACTTCACAATCACGGAAATTTAGCCATGGAAGAAATATGGTGAACAATACATGCACAGCATGATCCCACAAACAGCAAATTGTTTAAGAGGTCAATATTGGCCAGGACATAAGGGAGAACTTCCTGCTTGTCTTCAAAGGAATGCCATTGGTTCTTTAGCCTCTATCTCAAGAGACAGATGGATCCTTGGTTTAATATCATATCAAAGATTCAGTGTGGTCTAGACAGTGATGGCAAAACAGTTGGTATTGGACTGATTGCCTGTTGTAGATAGTGCCTGATAGATAATTCCATTGACTGCAATGGAACTCCAAAATTCAAAGACTCTGACAATACAATGCTCCACCACTTTTACACTGAAATGTCAGCCTTGATACAGATAGTGCAGAATGAGTGACAGTGAAGCAGGAGTCTGTTTTATTGCTCCAGAGTTTTATTTTCAGATTTTTGACTTCATAACATCAAGATCTACCCTTATTTCCATTTTAAAAAATGTTTGTCAGGCTTTTCAGGAAAAAAATACTGAAAGAATAGTGCTTTCATTTTGTTGGAATGTAGCCATGTAGAAGTTACATAGTGAAACATTTTGATAGTTTGCCACTAAGCTGGCCTTGAAAGCTGTTAGCTTTTCCTCTTCATGCTCCGGTGGCTTTCCAGCTAAGTACGTAATCTTCCCGTTTGGAAGGAAGCCAGAACAACAATAAAAGATTTATTGATTATTTAAAATTTCTTTCCTTCTTCCAGTCCTGCTTTTTCAAAATGCCTGAACAGTCTGGGTGCAGAATGGTTAATGACAGCAGAGACAATCATTTAAGTCAGTTTTTGCTGGTTCCCATATTAAGATGCACAGTACATGACAAAGCACTTAGTGGCCTTTGTAACTACTGCAATTTAAACTGTATGTTATGAAAGTCACTTTGGTTTCCTGAAAGCATTTTGGACCAAGTTGAGGGATTTCTTAACCCTTTCCATGCATTATGTCAAAAGACCATCGTGTTAACTAGATTGCTGCTTAGAGACAACAACATTTGAAATCAGATAACTCCTTCAGTACAGTGAAACATATCAAGTTGCTGAGCAATAGAAATGCTACACCTAGCAGGAGTTAAATGGGGTGAATGAAGGCGTGGTCATAGAGATGGAGCGTTGGTTGGGAGGGCTTAGGAAGAGAATTCAGTATGCTGAGATCTGTCTGATGCTCTGTGATAAGTGTATAAAGGTGATCATCTACAGTAGAAAGCTGGTGATGTGGCTGGGATGTCGGCCACAGAAGGTTCATAAATAGGGTGGGATATGACCATAGATAGATTGGAACTGAAGGCAAACATTTTGAAAACAGTGAGCTAAATGATAGGTGAACAGGAGCTAGTCCAGGATAGGATGCCATTGATGGACTTCATGTTATCAGAGTTTGTATGGAACGGAGTTTGGAAGGCCAATGAGTAGGCCATTGAAGATATGGTCTCAATGGTGGAATTTAATGCTCCATCGCCAAGGGTGCACTGACTGGTGGGTTGTGGGGGGAAGTTGTTATATCATCAAGCAGGAAGACCATGTTGTCTTCCGGATTCCCCTGAATGAAAAACTTGCTATGAAAAACTTGGACGGGTTCATGGATGAGAGGGGTGTGGACAGATATGGTTCAAGCGCAGGTCAGTGGGACTAGCAAAAAAATGTTTTGGCACAGACAAGGAGGGTCAAAAGGCTTGTTTCTGAGCTGTAAATTTCTATGGTTTCTATGAATAAGTTCAGTCGGGATGGATTGAGGACACCCTTCCAACCTAGAGGCCAATTAAGCCAGACCATTCTCAATATCAGTGGGGGATGCATCATTTGGGCAAACTGCCAAGTAAACCCTGGTAAGTATGACTGCAGCTGGTGAGATTAATCCCCAAAGAAGAGCTCTGTTGGCAACAAAGGCCACCCATGCATAAGAATCTCCACTTACTCTTAAAACAAGCTCCCTGACTGGCTGCAGTGATTCCCACTTCACCTACCTTTCATCCAGGGCTCCAGCAATGGTCTTCAGCCTGGACCTGCTGTAATATTGACTCGCAGCTCTTGGAGGTGGGAAATCCTCTCCGAACATCGTCAAACAGGTAACCAGGAGACCCGGATTGGTTGCGACAGGAGGGTTTGTCGGTGGTGTTGCCACTTGGATCTCAGCTAGCGGACTAACCTACCATTAAGACCATTAAATTTCACCCAATGTTTCTCCCCATATTGCTGGGGGAAAATTCAGTTCACAGTTACAAAGAAGAAGATAAAGAAGGTGAAGATTTATGACACCAAGTCTATCTCTGTTGTATTAGTCTAGGACTTTCAGAGCCTTCCCTGAAGGGGAGACCAAGATAAAACAATAGCCTCAAAATGGGGGAAAGGGACATAATGATGCCTCCTATCTAATTTTCCTTTAGAAAGATAAGTTGCCTGTTTATTAGTAGTCATGTCCAAAGATTGTTGACAACCTTTTCCTCTCAAGCAATCTGAGAGAAAAAGACAACAAGCTCGCATTGGGGGAATTGAGCAGTAAACCATGGTTACACAATGCTGAGACCACTCTTGGTGAGCAAATACAAACACTGGTGGAATTCGAGGCCAAGGTTGAGAATTTCCAATGGGAACTGAACAAGATGGCCTCAATCTTGCAAACATTGCACTGAAGAAAGTTTTAGCTAATCAAAACAATTTTGAACCAGCCATCAGTCACTTTTACATCATAATGGGATTGATATTGTAGCAGAGTTTTAACATTGAATGTTTCCACTTCCCATATGATAACCAATCCAACAGTTACAGGTAATGTTACCAAAGGTGTGACATTTCAGTGAGCAGCCAAGATGGAATAATGGGACATGGTATAAGTCAGGAGTTTCCAACCATATAGCTAATATTCTAACCATGTTTAGACAGATGGTGGTAGTTTAACTATAATATTCTCACTCAAGAAGTGGGATTTTCTGTGCCGCAGTGTGCTTTGTAGACATGGAAATGACCTACCATGAGCAGGATCTTCCAGTCCCACCATTGTCAAAAGGTTTTCCCATCGTTTGCACCCTCTGCTATAGGGGAGCCTATGATGTGGTTTGGGTTGGGGTGGGGGTCACTGCTGCTACCAGTTTGTGGTGCACAGGTACATAGCAGATTTTTCCATTCTGAGTTCTGGAAAATAAGGATTAAATTTGTTGCCTTGACCAGGGGCTGAATTTTTAGATCCCAAATAAGGAAAGCACGGAGGTGGGTGGGCACTTATGTTTTGCACCCCCTGGCATGTGTGCCAATTTCCAAGCATCATCAGGATTGTGATTCCATTTGAGTCCAACAGTGGGATCCTCTGAAGCTCACAGAACAAGTCCTGCCCTAAAGATGTGTGATAAACTCTAGTTTGATTATGTTAAGGTCAACCCTCTGTTTTCTTAAATAAAAGAACATAAAATTCTAAATATCTGAGCAACATTACCGTTTGCAATGACCCCATATATCTTATAATAATAAAGGGAGCTTCTCTCTTTCCATCTCCCAATCCCTTCACTAATAGGCAGTGGGATCGACTCAAGGGGCATGAACTGTATCCATCCATCACAGAAGTACATGGCTATAAATATAAAGCTCTGAAACTGAGGTATGAGGAAAACTATGATAAGACCACCATCAGTTATTTTATGTATTCAGGATGAATACATTAGAAACATAGAATCCCATCAGTGCAGAAGGAGACCATTTGACCGATTGAGTCTGCACCAAAACAGCCCCACCTAGGCCCTACCCCGTGACCCCACATATTTACCCTGCTAATCCCTCTAACCTACACATCCCAGGAGACTACAGGGCAATTTTAGCATGGCCAATCCATATCATCCACACATTTTTGGACTATGGGAGGAAACCGGAGCACCAGAGGAAACCCACGCAATCACGGAATAATGCAGACTCCACATAGACAATGATCCAAGCTGGGAATCAAACTCGAGTCCCTCGAAGTGTGAGGCAGCAGTGCAAACCACTGTGCTACCCCGGCCATTGGCCCCGATTATTGCAGCTCTGTTGCAGGCTCAAAGACTGTTTGTATTCCTTCCCTCATCTCACTGCCACCCCCCAAAGGCCAACCCCTGACTGTAAGATATGGAAACATGTACTCTCTCCATTGATGGTATCCCTCCTGGTCTCAAACGATTAAGAATATCAAGCTTGGATTTTACAAACCTACTGATCATAGAGGGAAAGGACAGCTAAGGGTGGGGGAGGTGTGCACAATTTTCAGGTCCTGAGTAAATATGAATTACAGGAGGAAGCTGTGTTGATGAAGGCACAGGAAAATGCTTTGAGGGTGTTGGTAATGGGGTATAGTAAATTTGTGTTTCAGCATTGTACTTTTGAAGATCTACCAAAAAGGCTGTGTCAACAATGAGTATATTCCCACATTGCAAAGAATGATGTTCAACTGAGAGACTTTGTGGAATTAGGGTTCAAATTAGAAAGCAGAATCTCAAAAATAATAATTCCTAGATAAGCCACTTGCCAGTTGGCATTTGGATAAAGAGATTAGAAGGTTAATTGCATGGCTGAAGGAGTGGTGTGGAGGCAGTGATTTAGGTCACTGGCACCAATACAGAGAAAAGAGGGAGCTATTCCATTGAGATGGGCTCCACTTAAACTGGGATAGGACCAGGGTCTTGGCAAATCAAATAGTTCAGACACAAGACTGGGCTTTAAACTAGTAAAAGAGGGACAGACTTCAGAAAAAGGGAAATTTAATGGCAGCAGGGAAAATACCAAGTCACTAAAGCAGAACGATATTTGGGATAAAAATAAGCAGTGGGTCTGGAAGCGACACAGAAAGTAACAAAGGTAATGAGATATTAAAGAATAAGGCGAATCAAGGAAGATTAGAAAAAAATTGTAGCTAATAAACACTAGATCTGAAAGTACAAAGCATGCGCAACAAATTAGATAAATTAATAGCACAGATGGAAATTAATAAATTTGGTTTAATAGCAGTGAAAACAATGTGGTTGCAAAGTGATCATGATTGGAAACCATATATGCCCGGATTTTTATTCAGAATGTTATGTTTATTTTAGAATTAGAACATTTAGAAGGGACAGACAATATGGAAAAGGAAGAGGGGTGGTTGTGATGGTACAAGATAGGATAAAGACAATGGAAAGAAAAGATCTCTGCCCAGAAAAACAAAGAAAACAACAGTTTGGGAGTAAAAAGAAAGCACAAAAAACATTGGCAGGAATTATTAATGGTAGTTGTAGTGCTGGATAGATTATAGAACATAGAACATTACAGCACAGAACAGGCCCTTCGGCCTTCGATGTTGCGCCGACCAATTAGGAAAAAGCAATGACCCTCCAAACTAAACCATTCCCTTCTCTTCCATATACTTATCAACTAACCTCTTAAACGCCACCAAACTTGGCGCATCTACAACTGCTGCAGGCAGGGCATTCCACTCCCGAACCACCCTTTGGGTAAAGAACCTGCCTCTGATATCCGTCCTATAACTATCACCCCTTAATTTAAAGCTGTGTCCCCTCGTGCTAGCTTTTTCCATACTAGGAAAAAGGCTATCACTGTCCACCCTATCTAAACCTCTAATCATCTTATATGTTTCGATTAGGTCCCCTCTTAGCCGCCTCCTTTCTAACGAAAACAACCTCAAATCCATCAGCCTCTCTTCATAAGACCTGCCCTCCATACCAGGCAACATCCTGGTAAACCTCCTCTGTACCCTCTCCAATGCCTCCACATCTTTCTTATAATGCGGGGACCAGAACTGCACACAATACTCCAAGTGCGGCCGCACTAGAGTTTTGTACAGTTGCAACATGACGTTGCGGCTCCGAATTTCAATCCCTCTACCAATAAAAGCCAAGACTCCATATGCCTTCCTAACAACCTTCTCGACCTGACTGCCTAATCACAAAATTAGAGGCTAGTATACTGTGATAACAGTAATCACAGGGTGTGTTCATGAAATGTGTAAAAGATAGGTCTTTATATTAATACACCAAGGGCACAACTAGGTTCATTTTAGATCCAATATTGTGCAAAGGGAAAGAGTTAATTAATAATCTGATAGTAAAGGATGAATGAACACACAGGTACAGTGTCTCAAATCTCGCTGTTTAAAAATTAAAGTTGTCTGAAAACTGAACACGTTTATAAGCTCCATGAACTAATTTTGCTGTTACTGGGGGCATAACTATAAGGTTCATAGTGGTCGATAAAGGAGGGATGTCTGAGGTAGGTTCTTTACTCAGAGAATGGTTGGGTGTGGAATTTACTGCCTGCTGTGATAATGGAGTTGGATACTTTAGGAACTTTCAAGCAGTTATTGGACAGGCACTTGGACCACACCAGAATGATACAGAGTGGCATAGCTTGATCTTGGGTTTGGACATAGCTCAGCACAACATCGAGGCCAAAGGGCATGTATTGTGCTGAACTGTTCTATTTTCTAAAGTAAATTCATAAAAATCAATAACTTACCTGGACAATTTAGCTGAGCACAGTATTGGCACATTGCAGCTTTGGACTAGTTATCAGCTGCTTCATGCACAGCTTTTTCCTGTACTCCAAGCGACTCTTGACCCGAAATGACTAGTTTGAACCGAACTGCCACACTCCCCAGCCACCCAACACAAAATCTGGCAACACCTGAAATCCAGTACAGCCTCTGTCTCAAGGTTGCTGGGATTTGAGATGTTGTACTTACAAAATAACAGAATTTTATATTGAGTTTGAAAATTATTTTATTAAAGCCAAAGTCTTAGCAAACTACAGTGGTATGAAAGGCGAATTGATTAAAGTAGATAGGGAAACTACATTAAAAGAGATGATAGTAGACAAGCAATTGATAGCATTTAAAGAACGAACACATAATTTGTAACAAAGATACATTCCTGATGAGAAATGAGAGGTCAGTAACCTGAAATATTAACTCAGTTTCTCCAGTGATGTTGACAGACTTGTCATCTCACATCCACTCCAAAAGAGTGATTAAGTGAGACCTGAACTGGTGCAAAATGTCAATGATCAAAGCAGTGATGTGTATCATCTGTTAACTTTACTGAAAACATACGAGTTGCACTATGTAGATATAATAGGAAAAGGAGGAGAAATACTTCATAGGGGAAGTTATTTGAGTGCTTACACATTTGTTAAAGTGTCATGCTTATTGTCAATATTTGTGCACAATATAATTTTATTTCAAAGTCCCTATTGTTGCCTTTCACCTGTCAAGTGGCTTTCATACATATAAACACACAGAGCAGAAATAGGCCATTCAGCCCTTCCAGCCTATTCTGCCATTCAGTAAGATCATGATTTGATCTGATTGTGGCTTCAACTCCACATTTCTTTAACCCATGACAACCTTTGATTCCTTGTTAGTCAAGAATCTACCTACCCCTGCCTTAAAAGTACTACCCCTGTCTCTGGGGGGAGGGGACTAAGATTCACAATCCTCTGAAAAATAACATTTCATTTCATCGCAGTCTTAAATGAAAGATCCCTAATTTTTAAACTTTGTCCCCTAGTACAAGTTTCTCCCACAAAGGGAAACATGCTTTCCACATCGACTTTGTAAGTCGCTCAGGGTCTTACATGTTTCAATAAAATCGCCGCTCAATCTTCTAAGTGCCAATGGATACAGGTCTCATCTTTCCTTACAAGATCAAATATTTTTTTCAACCATGAGAAAAATGGCATGACCAGAGTTGATGAGGAGCAATGGATGTCAATGAGAGAGATGGATAGTTGACTGTGTTCTGTGTTGGGATGAGTACAGTAGGTGTGTTGGTTACAGATGGACTGAAATGAGTCTGCTCTATGCATCCCTTGCAGCTAATTACCTGAGCATCTGTAGATACCCTGCTTATATTAGGCTCCTCCTTCTGTTACATCTCTTCCTCCTCCTCCAGAAATACAAAATGGTCATCACCTTCCTCCCGCAGTAATTCTAGTCCTCATCGCTGAGCTATGTTGTGTCAAATAGACCACTGTCATTCTGGACACACTTGCTGGTGCAGACCGAATGGGGGCCCCAATTCTGTCCAGACATGGAAATGGCATCTTCAGCATCCTGACGGCTTACTCGGTGGCGTGAAGTGGACATTATAATAGCCCTGGCAAACACAATATTGGTCACCTGGAAGATGGAGATTGTAAGATTCTGTAGATGTCACCAGCAGGTCTTTGAAAGAGGGCAGAGAGAAAAGAAAAATCAAGGCTGCTATAACCTTGACTGGCAATGCATGCCCACATGGTTCACATGGAAGGAGATCTTATTCCAGGAAAGTTTGAGCTTCCTGAGGCACTTTTGCTGCAGAAAGCTCATTCTTTGCCTACATGTCATGTTTTGGTTGTTTCACCTCCAACAAGCAGTGGCTGAGGAGAAAGGCTACTGTTGGTGCTGTTTTTGTTGCTAATATGATGCTGGCACTGTTCCTCTTTTCCACATTGGATGTCCAAATTAGAGGTACATAATTATGAGTGACATGGTGGTAGCACTGTTATCTCACAGCACCAGGAACTCAGGTTCAAATCCAACCTTGGGTGATTGTCTGTGAGGAGTCCACATGCCTGTATGGGTTTCCTCCGGTTTACCGGTTTCCTCCCACACTCCAAGGATGGGTGGGTTAGGTAGAACCACCATGCTGAATTGCCGCTTAGGATCCGGGAGATTAGCCGGGTAAATACATGGGATTATGGGGATAGGTCATGCAGGGGATTGTTATTGGTGCAGGCTCAATGGGCCAAAGGTCACTTTCTGTACTCTAGGGATTCTATGATTCTATGAAACTACTCCCATTTGCTGAGAAAGTTAAAAGATGACAATAAGACATTTACAGTCTTAATGTAGAATCATTTGCTGGAATTCTACCATCCTGGACTAAGTCCCATGGCAGAGGATGGGACAGGAAGTGTTTCCCATTTCAGACATTGACAGAAAACGCACCCTATTTTCCATCCTCGCTGCAATTAGTTTTGCGCCAACTTCCATTGGAGGTGGTCGGCTTGATGACATGAGTCCCAGTAGCATATTTTGGTGCCATATTGAAAAGATGCTTGACATCACTAACCCATCATTGGCGAAAGCAGATGGACTTCCAGAAAATATCTGAAGCTGGAAAATGGACCTCTTTGAAGGCACGAAAGCCGGAAGATCCACCTGAAAGATGTTGCTCCCATCCAATAGTGTTCCAGGTCGCTGATGGTCTCCAACCTGAACTCTGAAGGCAAACCCAAGCCTTCTTTAGGCAAGCCCGAATTTTGGATGCTAGGTTGTCCCCAACGTATTCTGGAATGTGTTTTCCCTCCTGATGTAACAGATCATTGGAGGGATGGTGCAAGGGCGCGGGGTATGGGGGATGGTGGTATGGGGGATATGGGGGGGATGGTGGGAGAATTCCAATCAGGATTCCATTTCCATCCCATTAGGGATCTGCTATGGCAGGCACCATTGGAAGACTTGGCTGTTAATTTATGCTGCATGAAACCAGTTCTTGGGCCTCCTGCTGAATTCCGCACTCTCCCATCCTCCCTGACCCTGCCCAAGACACCACTGAACCAGCCAGCAGAAAATTGGGAAAGTCCACCATTGTGCAGTGGTTGGAAATGATGGAAGGGGTTATGGGAGGACTTCTTAAGCTGAGGATTCATGATCAAAGTTTTAAAAGGGGAATAAAGCTGTAAGGAAAGGGGTCACCAGATGCACCAGAGAATCACAACTGTTTAAACATGGCACATGTTAAGCGCCATGGCACATTGTTTAACTGAACGTATGTGACATTTTGATATGTGAGTTATTTCTGGAATTATTGCTGTCTTTTCAGATGTCACCAATATTCTTGTACTGGCAGTGGATTGCCAGCACAAGGGCAAATCTCTTTATACCTATATCAGTGCACCTGGGAGTGATCTGCCAAAGTGGGGCTGAGTTTTTATTGGACAGTCATCGAAAGGTTTGAGGAAGCGAGTATGAATGAGATTGTCCTCAGCCTTTCTTGTGTTTCTCCTCATAGCTCTTGCCTCCAAAACAAGGGGTTTATTATCATGGCAATAATAGAAGGAGACTTTAACAATCCCAATATCAACTGGGATTCATGTAAGAAGCACTGAGAGAGAAGAATTAATGCAATGTGTCCAGGAAAAAAATTCAACCAATTAGTGACAAACCTAACAAGAGGAGATGCAAAAGACTCAATCTTGGGGTCTGAAGATGGACAAGTGGGTGAAGTGACAGTTGGCAACCATATCGGGAATAGTGATCACAACTCAGTTATTACCTCGGAAAAGACGGGACCTGAATAGACTGGTGAGCCTCACTTCAGAGAGTTCGGGCACCACTTAGCAAAGCCTCCCCAATCTCACAGCAGCGGAGGTCACCTCTCTCACCCCACAGACACTAGGAAGTGCCCTCATCGGCAGTATGCTTCCCCATCCCCTCTCCCTGACAAGGGCCATCAGCAAGAAATCTCACAGCACCAGGTTAAAATCCAACAGGACTTTGGTACCGTTTGCTACCAAATAAACCTGTTGGACTTTAACCTGGTGTTGTGAGACTTCTTACTGTGTTTACCCCAGTCCAACGCCAGCATCTCCACATCAGGGCCATCGGCATCAGGGTCCTCCAAGTAGACCCCTCAGCATGATCCCCTGACCTGCCCCTCCTGCTTCCATCATGACCCCCTGCATGATCTACCCCTGCTAACACTGCCTCCTATATAGCCCCTCCATGCAGGCCCCAACCCCTTGGCATTGCCCCAGGACACTGGCAACGCCCAACTGGCACTGTCAGGGTGTCTGGTGGGCCATTCCCAATGTGCTAGTTGGGTGCTGCCAGGTGGGCACCATCCAATGGGCACTGCCCAGCCATGTTCCCCATTAACCCCTGAGCTTCCTCGGCGTGGCCATTCTGCCAGTTCTTCACTGGTGGAGATCTGCAGTGATTCGTGTTGACCTGACCTCCCCGTGGAGAGGTGGGAATATTTGAGGAGGGGGAACGATTGCATACCAAACTCACTAATGAGATAGAAATCGCCCCTTTCTGGGGGCAATCTAATTCACGCTGGTGAAAGGGATCAGGATGATTAATGCCAGACATGAAACCGATTTTTAGGCCTGCACATTAGTTCCGGTGTGGCATGGTGGAAAAATTGCTCCTATGGTTTCCAAAACAGTGTCGATGGATTGGCAGAGTGGGCAATAAAGTGGCAGTTGGGTTATAACATGGAAAGTGTGAGGACATGAATTCAAGGAGGTCAAACAGTTATAGGGAATACACAATAAATGGGGTAGATGAAATGAGAGGTCTTGACATACAAATACACAGGTTCCCTAAAGGCTGCAGTTCAAGTAGACAAGGTTGCAAAGAAGGCTTATGGAATGCTGTCCTTCACTGGCAGACGTACAGAATATTAAAGTAAGGATATAATGTTGGAATTGTATAAAACACTGGTGAGGTCACAATTGGAGTATTATGTGCACTTCTGGACACCATATTACAGGGAGGACATAATTGCTCTCAAAGAATGCAGAGGAGATACCCAGGAATGTTGCCAGGGCTACAAAGGTGTAGATACAAGGACAGATTGGATAAGTTGGCGTTATTTTCCTTGGAACAAAGAACCCCTTACTTGAGGTATACAAAATTATTAGAGAAAGGGATTGAGTGGCCAGGATAAAATTGTTTCCCTTGGCCAAGTATTTTAGAACCAGGGGACATAGATTCGAGATAAGTGGCCAAAAGTGTAGAGGAGACATGAAGAATTTTTTTATGCAGAGGGTGATAGTACCTGGGATTTGTTGCCCAAGCTGGTGGTGGAGACAGAGACCCAAATCTCTTTTAAAAAGTACATGGATCTGAACCCTCAAGTGCTGTGAGCTGCAGGGCTATGGGCCACGTGCAGGAAGATAGAACATAGAACATAGAACATTAGAAAGGATACCTGGGTGCCCCTGAGCTAGTGGGGACAAGAGGGGCCAAATAATTTTTTCTGTGCTGTAATTTTTCTATGGTTTATATATGTTGTCTACTCAGCTCTCTCCTTCACATCCTCCTTTTCAGATGAAGAGTGACACTCATCTGTAATCTCCAGATGTAAGGCCTCTCCATCCCTCAGTGCACAACTGATACAATAAAGTAAGAGACCCTCCAATGTGGCATTCTGTAAATCTCCAAAAGATTCTAAACACTGGGATTACATATCTCTACATATCAATTGGTGCTTGGGTTGACCCTTGGCAGATGTGATACCTTTTCTTGGTTGCAATGCGAGAGCTCCTCACCAGAGTCAACAATCATGTCTTCAATGAAAACCCTCTTCTTGCTGAGGATCCACTCCTGGAAGGGGGTTGGGGGTTGGAACAGCACTGGCACTGGGAAACATGCATTGTGATTGCCCCTGGGGAAATGGATACACATCAACAAGATGCATTGTAGTTCCAAACCTGTCACCGCTTGAACGTTGAATGAGTGGAATGAAGGCCACTGAATGGTCCAAGAAAGGCTGGATGGCCACATGGGTGTAACTAACATCTGGCACTCGTGGGAATACCGTTAAGACACCAAAGCTGATGGATTGCCCTCCTTCCTGTTACGGTCACTAGCCCTCTTAAACAAGGCATTGATCACCTCCTTGATGTAGCAATGGGTCCTGGGAAATTCCACATATGTCTCAAATGGATCCCAGAAAGAGATGGATGTATAAAAATTCAATGCAGCAGTTATCTTTGGGTCTACAATGTCCTCTGAATCCTTGGTTCATAGCTCATCCTACAGCATGGCACCCCCATGTCGGTAATGGTTTTGACAGTCTGTTGATACTGTCACTCTGATCCACACTTGGGCCCAAGCTGGTGCCGGTGCCTGCTCTCTTCTGATTTTCCTAGCCAAAGATACCTTTGGAACCTGGCTTCACCTCTCTGTGCACCCCTTCCCATCAGAACTGAAGGTCCAGGAGGCTGGATTGCATCAGTGCCATGGCTGTTTGTGTCTCCCTTTATTGTGTGCTGTTATCGGAGGTAACCTCCTCCACTCCATCACTTTCCTTTAATCCAGCGGTGACTATGACCCTCTGGGTTCCCTGTTGAGAGTTGACCACCATAATTTGACCAGCAACAGGTTCCTGCTGATCTGTTCCTCAGTGTGTGTGGGTGGGTGGATGAAGATGAGCAACAAACAAATTAAGACTGAAAAAAATATGAGGTTACTGTTGGTTAACTCCTCAGTCTCTTGTGGGATTGTATGCAACTGAGACTCAACTGAAAATATAGATGAGCTGTAAAAATGCCAAGGTGAATAGCTGGTGCTTTCCTGCCCAACCAGCCGAGTGCCTCTGAATGTTTACTGTATGCTAACAGCCAGAGAGAACTTTCAAATGCATGGTTCTGAACACAGGGCTCATCAAAGTTAGTGACACTTCTGTATTCAATGCCTGCCAACTATTTCATAATACAACTTGGCTAACAGCCTTCAGCATTGAACCAACGGTTATTGTGACATCTTTCGGAGCTCCCACATGCTCAGGGTGTATAGTGCAGGTAGTAGGAATCCAGTCATTATTGTAATACCTTGAGCTGGAACTGGCTTTGAAAAAGCTATTAGATTTATATAGGCAATAGCTTTGTCAATGTGTGATGAGCTGTTCAAAGTCTAAGTAGAAATTTTGTGCAGTTATATTCCACACAAGTGAATAATTACTACATGTGCTGACCCCTTTATCATAATGTGCCTTCTTTGTAACAGCAGTTATTAATAAAAATAAGTTAATAAATTAACATGTAAAACTTCCAAGGAGTATTTGACATCGAGTAAAATGAGAAGATAAATTGGGCTGGACTTTCCCAGCCTGTGGTGGCAGGCTTAGAGGCAGTGGTGCCAGCAATGGCTCAGTGGTATATTCCTGCTTCTGGGGATGTTTCTGTGGCGGGTAGGAACATGAATCAGTTGCCTGTACCACAGAGGTTGGCAACATTTTAGGCCTCAGTTCGGGGCAATTTTCCATCCTTGCCAGTGCTATGTTGGCAGCAAAGCAGCATCCGTGATGAATGGGGAGGCTGCCAACTTAATGGAGGCAACTTCCTGTCGCAGTCCAGGAACACAGTGGAACCAGAGACTACATCCTCCAAACAGCATCAAAGATCACCCGTGACACCAACAATTGAAACAGTTTGGTTTCCCCTCTGATTCAACCAACCTGCCACAGATTCGCTCTACAATAATTAATTTCCCCTCTGAATGTGGTTCCATTCCTATGATCTCCTACCTTTTTGATTTTATTTATTATTGTCACATGTATTAACATACAGTGAGAAGTATTGTTTCTTGTGTGCTATACAGACAAAACACACCGTTTATAGAAAAGGAACGAGAGAGTGCAGAATGTAGTGTTACACTCATAGCTAGGTTGTAGAGAAAGATCAACTTAATGCAAGATAAGTCCATTCAAAAGTCTGACAGCAACAGGGAAAAAGCTGTCTTTGAGTCAGTTGGCACCTGACCTCAGAGTTTTGTATCTTTTTCCTGAAGGAAGAAGGTGGAAGAGAGAATGTCTGGGGTGCGTGGAGTTCTTAATTATGCTGGTTGCTTTGCTGAGGCAGTGGGAAGCATAGACAGAGTCAATGGATGGGAGGCTGGTTTACGTAATGGATTGGGCTACATTCATACCCTTTTGTAGTTCCGTGCAGTCTTGGGCAGAGCAGGAGCCATATCAAGCTGTGATATAACCAAAAAAAAATGCTTCCCAAAGTGAGAGTCATAGCTAACATGCCAAATATCCTTAGTCTTCTGAGGAAGCAGAGGTGTTGGTGGGCTTTCTTAACTATAATGTCAGCATAAGAGGACCAGGACAGGTTGTTGGTGATCTGCACATCTAAAAACTTGAAGCTCTCAACCCTTTCTATTTTGTCCCCATTGATGTAGACATGGGCATGTTCTCCTTTATGCTTCATGAAGTCAATGACAATCTCCTTTGTTTTGTTGATGTTGAGGGAGAGATTATTGTAGCTGCACCAGTTCACCAGATTCTTTATGTCATTCCTGTACTCTATCTTATCTTTGTTTGAGATCCGATCCACTATGGTGGTGTCGTCAGCAAACTTGAAAATCGAATTGGAGGGGAATTTGGCCACTCGGTAATAGATGAATAAGGAGTATACATTCTTGTGAGACATCGGTGTTGAGGATTATATTGGAGGAGGTATTGTTGCCTATCCTTACTGATTGTGGTCTGTGAGTTAGAAAGTTCAGGGTCCAGTCGCAGAGGGAGGTGCCGAGGCCCAGGCCACAGAATTTGGAGATGAGTTTCATGGGAATAATAGTGTTGAAGGCTGAGCTGATAACTAGGATCTTGACATCGGTGTCCTTGTAGTCTAGGTGTTCCAGGTTGAGTGCAGGGTCAGAAAAATGGATCTGCTGTGGACCTGTTGCAACAAGAGACAAACTGTAGTGGATCTAGGTAGTCCGGGAGGCTGGAATTGATTTGTGCCATGACTAACCTTTCGAAGTACTTCATAATGATGGATGTAAGAGCCTCTGGCCGATAGTCATTAAAGCATGCTGCTTAGTTTTTCTTAGATCTTCTTGAAGCAGATAGGAACCTCAAATTGTTGTAAAGAGAGGTTGAAGATGTCCGTGAATACCTCCACCAGCTGATCCACGCAGGATCTGAATGCTCATCTGGGCCAGTCACTTTCCATGGGTTGATCTTCAAGAAAGCTGCTCTGTCATCTGCAGTGGTGACTCTAGATACATGTTCATCTAGGGCTTCCAGGGTGAGGAGCTTGCTGTCGCTAATCTCTTACTCAAAAGAGGCGTAGAATGCATTGAGCTCATCAGAAAGGGGTGCGTTGCAGCTGGCAAGTTTACATCCTTCATCTTGTATGTCTTGCAAACTTTGCCATAGTCGGCAGGGAGTCGGTGTGGCTAGCCTGGGATTCTAGCTTGGTCCAGTACTGGCTTTTGGCATCTTTGATGGACCTCCTTAGATTGTTTCTGGCTTTCTTGTATAGATCAGTGTCACTTGACTTGAACACCTTAAACCTGGACCTTAGTAAGCAGTGGATATTCCTGTTCATCATGGTTTCAGGTTGAAGAACACATGGATTTACTTCTTCAGCAAACAGTCTTCCCCACACTTAATAATGAATTCAGTTACTGTAGTGGCGTACTCAATTCAGGCTGGTTGCAGAATTGCCTTAGCAGTGCCCACCTCTACTGATTGGGTATTAAGATTCTAGAGCTACCAGCCCCATGATTACAAACAACCAATTATGAGCAGGTGCAGGCCATTCAGCCCCTCTAACCTGCTATGCCATTGACTATGATTGGGGCAATGTCTAGGAAGTCAGCTTGTTATATTAAATAGAACAATGAGGTTAGAAATTGCCAAATAGGAGACTGTCTCCAACAGTATCACCATGTTGGTCTTACAGCCTGAAAGTGAGGGCTGAGGACCCCCAGCAGGTTCCAATACCGGGTCCCAAAGCCTGTGCGAAAATCCTGCCTTTAGATCAGACAACTAAAAATATGATCAAAGAAGCAGGTTTCATAGAGTATCTTAAAGTAGGAAAGTGAGCTAGAGAGGTGAGGTAGTGCAGACAAGAAATTCCAGATCTTGAGACTAGGCCTAAAGCTCTGGAAGACATGACTACCAATTGGTACAGTGATTAAAATTTAAGTTGCTTAAAAGACCAGAATAAGATTAGCACAGGTATCTTGGAGGGCTGTGGGACTGGTGGAGACTATAGGGGTGAAGTGGGGTAAGGCGATGAAGGATTTGGAAAAAAAATGAGAATCCTAAAATCAAAATGTTGTTGGACTAGGATAAGTCAGTGAGTCCAGGAACGATAGCGGAATGGGAGTTACTATGTGCTAAGTGCCGGGCACCAGAGTTTTGGATGACATCAGGTATACAAAGGATAAAATGTGGAAGACCAGCTGGGAATGTGTTAGAGTAGACAAATTTAGAGCTAACAAATGCGTGTGGGTTTTATCAATGTTGTAGAGATGCCGGCATTGGACTGGTATGGGCATGGTAAGAAGTTTCACAAAACCAGGTTAAAGTCCAACAGGTTTATTTGAAACCATGAGCTTTCGGAGTGCTGCTCCTTCAGCTGAGTGGTTTCATCAATAAGCTAGATCTGGATGAAGTGGAGGAAGCCAACAACAAATTGAAATGCGCTTCTAAGAAGGAGAATGGAGTTGGTCGCTAGAGAACAAAGTATGGAGAGAGACTGAAAACAATGGTCATCAGTCTTCCCAATACTTAATTGAATGAAAGTTTTACTCATCCAATATTGGGTGTTAGATGATTAATCTGATAAATTAACAAGAGTGTAGACATCGAACAAGATGGAAATGAGCTGGACTCAGGCATCATCAGCGTACACGTGAAAATTGATACCATGCCTGAGCGGCTGCTGTATCTGAGAACTAGGAGGAAAGATCCTTGGGAGGGACATCAGTGGAAATGATGTGGAAACAGAAGAGAAGCTTTGGGAGGCAATGACACATTCAGGACAGGAGAATAGAGGGAGCTTGGAAATGGGAAGTTAGTTTCTGAGGATGTTGGGCTCAAGGGTTGGTTTTATCAGAGTGGGACAATGACAGCAGATTTAAAAGCAAGGGGGCAAAGCCTGAAGAGAGAAATCATTAGCAACATTGGAAAAGATGGGAATGAGGAGAGGAAGTTATGTTCTCAGCTATTTAGTGGGAAAAGAGTCAAGGGAACAGCAGGTAGGTCTTGTGGGTAAGATGAGCTTGTGGGTAAGATGAAGCCCTGAGGAGAGATAGGAGAAAAACTCGAGAAAGCTGGAAATTCTGGGGTCAGGCAGAAGGGATGCTCGAGAAGATTGGTACTGTGGACTTACAGAAGGGATGAATTGGCAGAGGCAGCTGATCAGATGATCTTCTTCATCTTGAAGACAAACACCTATGAGCTCCTTGCACTTATTATCGGAGATGAAGGTGGAGTAGACAGGGGAGAAAACTCTAAGAAGATAGTTTCTGATAGAAAACAGAAGCCAGGAATTATTTTGCATTCCACAATCATCCTCAAGTAGTCACCAATTGTAGCAGACAACAATAGGACTCCATAATGACGTGGCCTAGTGAGATCTGGTATGGATGGCTAAACCATTGTCCACCATACTCTTTCAAGTTGGCATACCTTAAACGGGGAAGCAATAAAGGTTATACCAAGGGGAACGGTTAAAGTGAGAAAGAATAATGGTTTTTTGTAGTAGCTAGTCCCTTTAAGAGACGTCTTCTGAGAGAGAGGAGTTATCTCACCCACTATAGTCCAATCAAGGACAGAGTTGGGGATTCATTGGGACGTGTTGGGACTTGTTCTGGCAGTTGGACCTTACAGCTGAATAAGGGGAGGCTGTTTAAAGCACTCTAAGTAGTTGTTTAAAGTTGTAATAAATCATTATGTTTTATAAGTTAACTAATGGAGTCAACCTTGAAGTTATTGCATTAGCTGCCAGATAAGAAACAGCAACTCAGATTGCAGGAATCTGTGGGAAAAGTTAAATTACAAGAGTCGCAGAACAAATCCATATAGTCCAGCCTGCAAGGATGGCTCTTCTCAGAAGATTAAAACTGTTCAAACCTGCCACAGAAGACTGGGTACAGCATATCGAATGCTTAAAGTTCTTTTCTGTGTAAATGAAACAGAGTAATCTTGTTAATTGCATATGGCGCACAGTTGTGCAATCTGATTCCAAGCTTAATATACATGATGCTGCTAATACTAAACATTTGCAGAGATCATAGAGTCACTCAAAGGATATCAAAGGCCCTAAGTCTATGGTAATATTACAACATTACAAGTTTAATTCCACTGGAAGAGTGCAAGGGGAGACCATTGCAGCTTTCATGGTGAGGTTCAAGAAGCTTTCAGAGCATTGTGATTTTGGGACTTTGTTAAATGAGATGCTAAGAGATCACTTAGTAATATGGTGTTAACATTGAAGCCAAACAAAAGAAGGTTTTGGCAGAAATGAGAGTTAGATTTAAAGAGAGGTGCGGGAGGTTGCTTTGGCCATGGAGATTGCAGAGAAGGCTGCCCTGAAGTTACAAATTACTCTGAGCAGCGCAGTCCACTAGTTAGGGTGGGAAAATGTAAGCAGCAGTGATGCCAGGAGTGAAGATGCCGGTTCCAAGCAAGAAAATGAATATGGCAACTGGAAGAACCAGAAGATTAAACCAACAACCTAAGATAAGTTTGCAGTTACATATGTGGTGGAAGCCATGCTACAAATGAATGCAGATTTAGGAAAGTGGAATGTTTCAGGTGCTGGGAAAAAGGAATTTGAGACATGAGTGCAAGTACAAGCAGAGTCTGCCTATCAATAATAAATCAAACAGTTCAGCACCAATATACCATATGGAAGATGGTTCTGAGGTAGAGTGGAAAGTTACATCAATAATGTAAAAGCAGGCAAACAACCCCAATCACAGTGGAGTTACTGGTAAATGGAAGAGTGTTACAGAATGAAGTGGGGCCTCAGCCACTGTGATGGGAGAGCAGACGTATCGTACCTTCAAGAAGGGGTCCATCCCTTGAGTTGAAGAACACTGGACCAAACTGACAACAGTAAAGATAATAGGCACACGATGACTATGATAGAAATCTGCTCAGCTGTCTTTAGCTGGTCAGGACCAGATTTAATTGGGCATGACTGGCTCCAAGAGATCAATTTAAATTGACTAAAGATTTTTAGCATCAGCAAGTAAATATCTTCCATGAAAAACTGAGAAAAACAAAAAAGGCAAGAATTCATGTGAACCCAGAAGCCACCCCAAGATCTTTCAGCGCTAGACCTGTGCCCTGTGTGTTATTAGGGAAGGTTAAAGTAAGTTGAAAAGGCAGGAAAACCTTGGTTCATTAACCAATGCAATTTGTGCCAGTAGTGAAATCTGTTAAAATCATTCGCATCTGTGAGGATTACAAGCTGATGGTGAACCTGGCTGCAAAGTTGAATAAGTACTCCTTCCCCAAAATCAAAGATCTAAATATGAAACTGGGTGGAGATCAAATGTTGACTGAGTTAGATTTTAGTCATGCCTGCCAGCGGCTGGAGCTTGACGATGCTATGAGGAAATATGTGGCCATAAACACTCAGAGGGATTATGCGCTTGCCTTTTGAGTTTCAAAGTGTGCTATATCCCAAAGAACAATGGAGTGTTTATTGCAAGATCTGCCAAGTGTCATTGTGTACTTGGATGATGCAGCTTGGTGGCACAATGGCTAGGTCTACTGCCTCACACTGCCAGGAACCTGGGTTTGGTTCCTGACTTGAGTCATTGTCTGTGCACAGTCTGCACAGTCTCCCCATGTCTGCGTGGGGTTCCTCCAGATGCTCTGGTTTCCTCCCACAGTCCAAAGATGTGTGGGTTAGGTGGATTGGCTATGCTAAATTGCTATTTAGTGTCATGGGAACTAGCTAGAGTAAATACATAGGGTTAGGGGATAGGACCTGGATGGGATCATGGTTGGTGCAGATTCTGTGGGCCAAATAGCCCACAGGATTCTTTGATTCTATTCTATCATTAGTAACAGCACCTGCAGAAGAAGAGCACTTGCTGAATAAGGAGATTCCAGTAAGCAGGACTGTGCCTCAAGAGAGAGAAGTACATCTTGCAGGCTAATGAGGTGGCTTACTTAGATTATGGGATGGACACACAGGAGTTACACCGTGGAGGAAAGGTGAAAGTAACCAAGGAGTCATCAGTCCTGAGGAAAAACTCAGAACTCAAATATTTTCTGGAGATAGAAGTTTCCTCCCAAACCTGTCAACGATGTTATCTCCGCTACATATATTATTAAAGAAATGCTGGAGATGGGTCTGGAAGGTATCACAAAGTAGGTATTAGACCAGGTTAAGCAGTGTTGCAGTCATTGTGTTTTTGGTGCACTTCGACCCCATTGAGAAGATAATACTAATATGTGATGTATCCCCATATGCTGCTGGGGCAGTTTTATCCCACAGAATGGATGATGGGATCCCTTAGGAAATGCATCAAGAATCCTTTTAGACGTGAAGATGAAACACTCATAAATCAAGAGAGAGAAGCTAGCTGTTATGTATGGCATCAAGAAGTTCCATCGATATCTTATATTTCATTTTAGTGACAGATCACAAGCCACTGACTTTATTCAAGGAAGAAAAGGCAATTCCACCAACAGCATTCACCTGGATACAGTGTTGAGTGTTGTTCTTGTCACATTATGGGTACACCATTAAACATCATCCAAGTAGCCAAAGAACAGATAAGAATGTCTGTGAATTTTTGAGACATCTTTCCCAGTGTCAGCTCAACAGACCAAGTACTGGACTACAGAGACCCATTTTACCTTATTAAAGGTGAAATAAATGATATTGTATGGATGGCAGAAAAATAGAGAAAGTGAAGCCTTACCACATCGGGAAAGACAAACTTAGCTAGGAAGATGCTAACTCCTCTGGGGATCGAGATTGGTCGTCCGCAGGCCAGGAAGGGGATTATTACTGGAAGCATCACATGGTGCCCATCTGGACATGTCTAAAATGAAGATGCTAATGATAAGCGTGTGGTGGCCTGGCATTACCACAATCTTATTTGCCCGAGGAGTGAATTGTCATCATCAGATTAGCCAGTAACAGGTCAGAGTATTATCTCCCAGGAAAGAGGGGAAGGTGAAAAGTTAATACAAGAAGCGAGTCCTTGTGAAATAAAGCCAACAGTAACTCCTAAATAGATGAACCTCAGTCACTTGAGCAATGTTGTTGGATGAGAAAGAAATTGTTACCAGACAAACCAAGTTATTAATGGACTAGTATAAAAAGGTTCATTACATAATTGCCCTAACAATAATATTAATTAATTATTCCAATGTGTAATAAGGGATTTAAAAGGGGGAGAGATTAGCAGTTAGCCACTTTAAGGGATGCCCTCTAATGAAGGAATCATGTAATTGACTAATCAGGGATAGAAGTGGATATTCTCTGGGATGTGTTGGGACTTGCCCCAGCAATTGGATCCTGCAGCTGAGTATGGAGAAACTGTTTAAAACACTCTGTATGTAGTTGTTTATAGTTGTAATAAATTGGTGTGTTTTAGTTAACTGATGGGGCCAATTCTTGAGGTTATTACAGCTTAATTAGGGCAGTAAAGATAGCGAAGATAGTGTGATTGCACACGAGGTGCAGAAATGTTGTGGCGAACAGAGGGCCAAAGGCTAGTCAGTTGGGATTTTAAAAGTGTATGTAGTAAGTGAATTGGGGAAAGTTAATAGTTTCATTCCATGAGAAGACACAGAAGGTGGTAGGTTTAGGGTGCAAAGGGGGATCTGGGGTGACAGTGATACAAGGAATTGACCAGATATGGACATATCTGTCATTGATGTAAAGACCATTTGGGATGGCAAGGTCAAAGGATTGTGAATTTGGGTGAGGAGTTTACATGGGGGAGAGATGAAAGGACATAAAACTTGTATGAATATAAGAAATAAGAGCAGGACTTGGTCACATGACTATTTAAGCCTGCTCCAGCATTCATTAAGATCATGGCTGATCCGATTTTGGTCTCAACTCCACTTTTTACTTGTTCCCAATAGCTTTAGACTCCTTTTAAGTTTAAGAATCTGTCTATCTCAACCTTGAATATATTCAATGACATTCCCTCACAGCTTTTTTTAGATAGAGAATTCCAAACATTCATGACCCAGTGAGAAAAGAAGTTTTTCTTCATTTCCAACTTAAGTAGGAGACTCCTTATTCTGAAAATATAACCCTAGTTCTAGAAATCTCCATGAGGGAAACACTTCTCAGCAACCCCTTGTCAAGATCCCTCAGGATCTTATCTATTTCAATAAGATCATCTCAAACTCCAATGAGTAAAGGCCAAACTTACTCTACCTTGACTCATAAGGCAAACCATTTCATCCTGGAATTGGCTAAGTGAAGAACTGTCTGACTGACTTCCAATGCAAGCATATCCCAGCTTGGTTAAGATGACCAAAGCTTGGGTGGGAAACCTATTCAGGCCTTAAATGGCCACTGTAACCACCTATCTAACCTTTGATAGCTCCTTGGCTTGAGTTTTAGTAATCAGGTGGATGATATGACATCAGGTGGGGATGGAGGGTATGCTTGGGTGGTGACACACATCAGTGGATGGTGGGACTTCTTCAGTGATCCTACAAGGAGGAGACAATTAAAGGCTATTTGGGAGGAGAGCTTGCCAATTAAAGGTGGCAGGCAGGTGATGGTACAGGAGGGCATTGTGAGGTACCATTTTTAAGGCACATGTGACATAGTCAGCAGGCCACAGACACTGTAAGACTATCTCTTGAATTAGAATATAGTAACTTAGTGAATTAGCTTGGTGAATTAGATATAGTAACATTGGAGGCAGTCTAAAAGAGATTCACCAGGCTAAATCCTGGGATGAGGGAGGTTGTCCCTACTAAGAGAGACTTAATAGTCTGAGCCTGTATTCCTTGGAGTTTACTAGAGTGAGGGGTGACCTTATTGAAACATACAGAATCCTGAGGGATCTTGACAAAATAAATGATGAGATATTCTGCAGTCTCATCCTCGAAGGACTAACATTTATTTTTAGTACTCTCTTACTGTCTGTTTTAATATTTCTTACTTGTTTACTCTCATAATTTATTTTTCTCCTGTCTATTTCATCTTGGTATCATTTGCTGGTTTCTAAGATGTTTCCAATCTTCCAGCCTACCATTAATCTTTGTGACATTGTATGGCCTCTTGTTCAATTTGAGTCCATTAACTCCCATTAACTTAGAGGATAGAGAGCACAATGAATTGAGATAGAGAATGGAATCACCGAAAAGTCATTTGGTGTTGAGGCCTGAGGGAAGAAAGGAATGAAGATATGTCTGTGAGAATATTGTGATCATACTTGGAAGGGCCGGAGAGGAATGGTTTCCAAGGAGCAGGTAAGAGGGTGGAACATACTGAACTACTCAAAGGGGGAGAAAATACCAGGGAGGTAGAGTCAGGCCAAGATGTAATTTAGTGATAATCATCACACTTCTACTGCAATGGACGAAAAGGTGGAGGATAAAGGCAGCTGGGGAGGCTTCATTAAGGGGAAGGTCCATTCAGGTCAAGATGTAGAATCAAACATTCACAACGTATTCATGGATGGCAAGTGTTTTGTTTACAAGTGAATGGACATTCCAGAGAAGATACATCGAGAAGTGGTGAGAGCTGATCCACTAGCAGTCTCCACAATAATCAGCAAGGGGTGAGTTGGAAAGGAGGGAGATTAATGAAATTAGTCCTCAGAGGTGCACTGGTTAAGAAGGTCAATGAAACAGAGTGGGTGGGGCAATTTTGCTTACTGTACATAATGGGCAGCAAGTGCTTCGATGACCCAAAGAACAAAACAGCACAGGAAACAGGCCCTTTGGTCCAACGAGCCCGCGCCAACCCCTTTGACGGATGTCAAGGGAGGCACAAAAGGAAACTCAGCTTATCTAAGCTGGGATGGCACCAACAAGGAGGTCAAGCAGTGATGAAGAGTTTGGTTAGGGAATTGATGGGCAGATTTCCCAGGTGGAGAAGGTTATGAAGAAAGCATATAGTATGCTAGCCTTTATAGCAAGGGGTATAGAGTACAAGAGCTGGCCTTTAATGTTGCAGTTGCATAAAACGCTGGTTGGACCTCATTTGGAATACTACGTCCAGTTCTGGTTGCCTTACTACTGGAAGGACATGGAGACTCTGGAGAGAGTGCAGAGAAGGTTTACCAGGATGCTGCTTGGTACGGAAGGTCTGAGTTACAAGGAGAGGTTAGGAAAATTGGGGCTGTTTTCCTTAGAAAGACGTAGAATTAGAGGAGATCTAATAGAGGTGTACAAGATTATGAGGGGTATAGATAGAGTAAACAGGGTTAAGCTTTTCCCTAGGATGGACTCAAATAGCACGAGGGAAAAGGCCTTAGGATGAGGGGGGTAAGGTATAATTTGGATGTTAGAGGGAGTTTTTTCACACAGAGGGTGGTGGGGGTATGGAATGCGCTGCCAAGTAAAGTGGTGGAGTCAGGTACTCTGGAGTTATTTAAGAAATACTTAGATGGGCACATGAACAGAATGGGAATGGAGGGGTATAGAAAACTGATTTAAAATAGGGATCATGAGCCTTGGGAGTCCCTGGAAGTGTGTAAATAGATGATGATATTGATGTACTTGTTTTTATCCTATAGGTGCTTTGGTCCACCTTGTTGTCTAACGAGGGGCATACACGCGATGGGTCGTGAGAGGGCTGCTCTTGGATTTTTTTCGAGAGTATCCTAGTGCTTCACGTCGTTAGTGTATGCTTGACCTGGACCATTTGATGGGTAACACGACAGCTCAGTGACTATTGCTGTGCTGTGCAGATACATGGATTTGGGCCCGTGTCTGTGAGAGTTTGCGCATTCTCCCCGTGCTTGTGGGGTTTTTCTCCAGGTGTTCCTGTTTCCTCCCACATCCCAAAGATGTGCTCTTAGGCTAATTGGCAGAACAAATTCTACCTAAATTGTCTCAAATTCGGTTTTTAGTCCATAGATCTATAAACATAGACAGGGATCACGGGTAGAGGTGGGAGCATTGGGGTGGCGGTGTGGGCTCGTTGGGACGAAGGGCCTATTTCCTGTGCTGTTTTGTTCTTTGGAGTAGAGAAATGAAAGTTGTCATGACAATGAAACAGATGGACTAGGAGGACTAAAAAGAAAACAAATTTTTTTAATGTTAGAAAATAGAGTGATGCATCAGGCCTGGAGTAGCAGTCAAAATGCATCACAAATAGATTCAGGTTGCAGAGGTCTGGTTACATAAGAACCTGATACTAATGAGAAAAATAAAGAGCTGGAAAATAATAGGAATCAGTCCAGGTTAAATTGAGAGGTCCCTGGTGGAATAACATAAGTAGGGTGGAGTCTACATAAAGTATTGACGAGCTGTTGTTCAAATTCAGAGACAGATGTAGTAAGAGAAGTCCAGAAGGTATATGCATGTGTTGGAGTAAAAGTGAGACGCTGCCAGATGGAATCCCAAAATTAGAAGATACAAGATGGCTACCTGGTACAAAATGGTCTCTGCGGAAAGACATTAAAATGTGCTGATTTAGGCATAAACATTGCACAACAAAGTAACCTTTGAGCTACATCATGTTAGTATATAAATAAACTGCACATTAGGCCAAAAGACCAGACTTTGAGGTCCATTCCTTTGAGGGAATTCGACCTAATTGTTCCTTGGGAGCACTGGTGGAGAGGCAGCGATTTGCGAGTGGAGAGCTTGTGAGTGAGTAGAGCGATTTTTTAAGTCTAAATTTTACTAGTTTTTTTTAAACTTTTTAAACTTGTAAACCCGGAAGGTGTTGCAAAGCACCTTGGGTAGTGTAGTTTTTTTTTTTCAACCTCACTATAAATTGGAGTGGTGTGGAATCCTGATACTCTACACAAGTAGAGTATCCCAACCCCCCCTCCTCCTCTAACCTAAAAAAGAGAGAGAGAGAGATGAGCTCTGAGGAGGAGCAGGTAAGTTTGTTTTTGTGTGAGCTGTAAGGTCCTTGGCTCACAGGGCCTAAGCAAAAAGGGGAGGCAAGGTAAGTTTTTTTTAATCTTTCTTACTTTTTTTTTCTCTGGGTTACTAAAAAGGGGCAAGCATGGGTGTGAGGCCAGCATGTTGTTGCCAGTGTAACAGGTGGGAGGTCTTGGAGGCTCCTGGTCTCCCAGATGTCCATACCTGTGATCGCTGTGTGGAGCTGCAATCCCTACGGGACCAGGTAAAAGAACTGAAAATGCAGCTTGAGGACCTTTCGACTCATTAGGGAGAATGAGGAGATTATTGATAGAAGCTACAGACAAGTAGTCACACCAGGGCAAAGGGAAGAAGGCACCTGGGTAACTATTAGGAAGGGAAACCTCAGGTGATGGAGAGTACACCGGTGGATGTCCCCCTTCAAAATAAGTACTCTTGGCTGAGTACTACTGTGGGGGACAGCTCATCCAAGGGAGGCAGCGGTGGCCAGCTCCCTGGAGCTGAACAAAAACAAAAACCTGAAAAACAGAGCAAAAAGGCAGTGCTTATAGGGGACTCCCTAGTGAGGGGGGCGGACAGGCGTTTTTGTGGACGCAGACGGGAGTCACGGATGGTGGTATGTCTCCCTGGAGCTGGGATTCGGGATGTCTCTGGACGCGTCCCAGACATCCTGAAAGGGGAGGGTGAGGAACTGGAAGTTGTAGTACATATAGGTACTACTGACGTAGGCAGGAAGAGGGAAGTGGACATGAAAAGGGATTATAGGGAACTGGGTAGGCAGCTAAGAAAGAGGAAAGCGAAGGTAGTAATCTCAGGATTGCTGCCTGAGCCTCGGGAGAGTGAGAGCAGGAATAGTATGAGGTGGAGGTTGAATACGTGGCTGAGGGACTGGAGCAGGGGGCAGGGATTCTGGTTCCTGGATCACTGGGGCCTCTTTAGGGGCAGGTGTGACCTGTACAGCAAAGACGGGTGGCACCTGAATCCCAGGGGGACTAATATCTTGGCGGGAAGACTGGCTAGGGCTACTGGGGGACTTTAAACTAGAAAGGTTAGGGGGAGGGAATAGTGATGTGGAGACTGGGAGCAAGGAATTTAGCTCCCAGGTAGGGAAGGACTCTAGGCAGGATGAGAGGCAGGTTAGACGAGTGGGGGAGAAGGGAAATGTCCAGTCTGAGGGGCTGAGGTGTGTCTATTTTAATGCCGGGAGTGTAGTAAATAAGGTGGATGAACTTAGGGCGTGGATTGCTGCTTGGGATTGTGATGTGGTGGCCATTACAGAGACTTGGATGTCTCAGGGACAGGACTGGGTATTATAGGTCCCGGGATTCAGATCCTTCAGGAAGGACAGGGAGGGAGGCAAAAGAGGTGGTGGAGTGGCACTGTTGATCAGGGACAGTGTCATGGATGCAGAGAAGGTGGATACCGAGGAGGGAATGTCTACGGAGTCTCTGTGGGTGGAAGTTAGGAATAGCAAAGGGTCGGTGACGTTGCTGGGTGTATTCTATAGACCGCCCAATAGTGACAGGGAAGTTGAGGTGCAGATAGGGAAACAGATACTGGAGAGATGTAGAAATAACGGAGTTGTTATGATGGGAGACTTCAATTTCCCAAACATCGACTGGAATATCCCAAGGGTAAGGGGTTTGGATGGGGAGGAGTTTGTTAGGTGTGTTCAGGAGGGTTTCCTGACCCAGCACGTGGACAAGCCTACGAGAGGAGAGGCTGTACTGGACCTGGTACTAGCTAATGAACCAGGACAGGTGATAGATCTCTTGGTAGGAGAGCATCTTGGGGATGGAGATCATATTTCTATCTCCTTCACCCTTGCATTGGAAAAGGATAGGATCAGGCAGGCTAGGAAGGTGTTTGTCTGGAATAAGGGGAAATATGAAGACATCAGGCAGATGTTGGGCGAATAAACTGGAAGGAGGTGTTCTTGGGGAAAAGCACAGAAGGAAGGTGGCAGATATTCAAGGAATGCTTGTCTGGAGCTCTGCATGACAACGTTCTGGTGAGACAAGGAGGTTTTGGTAGGTCGAGGGAACCGTGGTGCACGAAGGCTGTGGTGAACCTAGTCAGGAAGAAAAGAAAGGTGTATAAAAGGTTCAAAGAGCTAGGAGATGTTGAGGATCTAGAGAAGTATAAGGCTTATAGAAGAGAGCTTAAAAAGGAAATTAGGAGAGCCAGAGGGGTCATGAGAAGGCCTTGGCTGGTAGGATTAAGGAGAATCCCAAGGCCTTCTACAAATATGTGAAAAGTAAAAGGATGAGAAGAGAAGGGATAGGACCTTTAAAAGGTGAAGGGGGAAAAGTCTGTATGGAACCGGAAGAAATGGCAGAGGTGCTTAATGAGTACTTTGCCTCCGTATTCACGGTGGAAAGTGATCTGGGAGGATGCACTACAAGTTTGTGGCAGACTGAAAAGATTGAGTATGTAGATATTAAGGAAGCGGATGTGTTAGAACTTTTAAATACTATCAAGATAGACAAGTCTCCAGGACCAGATGGGATGTACCCCAGGTTATTGTGGGAGGTGAGGTATGTCATTGCAGAGCCCCTGGCGATGATCTTTGCGTCGTCGATGGAGACGGGAGAGGTTCCAGAGGATTGCGGATGTGGTCCCTATTTTCAAGAAAGGGAACAGGGATAGTCCTGGAAATTACCGACCGGTGAGTCTGACCTCAGTGGTTGGTAAGCTGATGGAGAGGCTTCTAAGGGACAAGATTTACGAGCATTTGAAGAAGTTTAGGTTGATTAGAAATAGTCAACATGGTTTTGTAAAAGGCAGGTCGTGCCTTACAAGCTTAATTGAGTTCTTCAAAAATGTGACTGAACACATTGACAAAGGAAGAGCAGTGGACGTGGTGTACATGGACTTCAGCAAGGCATTTGACAAGGTCCCCCATGCAAGACTTCTTGAGAAGGTGAGAGGCCATGGGATCCAAGGGGCTTTTGCCTTGTGGATCCAGAACTGGCTTGCCTGCAGAAGGCAGAGGGTGGTTGTGGATGGCTCTTTTTCTGCATGGAGGTCGGTCACCAGTGGAGTGCCCCAGGGATCTGTTCTAGGACCCGTGCTGTTTGTCATTTTCATAAATGACCTGGATGAGGAAGTGGAGGGATGGGTGAGTAAGTTCGCTGATGACACGAAGGTCGGTGGTGTTGTGGATGGTCTGGAGGGATGTCAGAAGTTGCAGCATGACATCGACAGGATGCAAGACTGGGCGGAGAATTGGCAGATGGACTTCAACGTGGATAAATGTGTTGTGGTCCATTTTGGCAGATCCAACGGGATGAATGAGTACACTATCAAAGGTAGGAGCCTTAGCTGTGTGGAAGAACAGAGGGATCTTGGGGTCCGGGTCCATAAGACTCTCAAAATCGGCCTCCCAGGTGGAGGATGTGGTTAAGAAAGCTTATGGTGTACTGGCCTTCATTCATCGAGGGATTGAGTTCAGGAGTCAGGAGATAATGCTGCAGCTTTATAGACCCTTGTCAGACCACACTTGGAGTACTGTGCGCAGTTCTGGTCGCTTCACTATAGGAAGGATGTGGAAGCTATTGAAAGGGTGCAGAGGAGATTTACAAGGATGTTGCCTGGATTGGGAGGCATGCCTTATGAAGACAGGTTGAGGGAGCTGGGACTGTTCTCCTGGAGAGACGAAGGTTGAGAGGCGACCTGATAGAGGTTTACAAGATGTTGAGAGGAATAGATAGGGTGGACTCTGAGACTATTTCCCAGGGCTGAAATGGTCGTGACGAGAGGGCACAGATTTAAGGTGCAGGGAAGCAAGTACAGAGTGGATGCTAGGGGAAAGTTTTTCACTCAGAGGGTGGTGAGTGAATGGAATCGGCTGCCGTCGGTGGTGGTCGAGGCGAACTCGCTTGGGTCTTTTAAAAGACTTCTGGATGAGTATATGGGATCCAATGGGATTGGGGGTTATAGATAGGTCTATGGCTGGGTAGGTTTTGATGTGTTCAGCACAACTTGTGGGCCGAAGAACCTGTTTGTGCTGTAGTGTTCTATGTTCTATATAGTCAAGCTTAGCTTAGAAAAGGCAGAGCCGAAACAATAAGTTACCCTTTTGTTAATGGTTATTTTTGAAAGAATGTGATTGGAAGCTACTTGTAGCTAATTATTGCTAGGAATATTTGTAACCTCCCAAAGCTGCTAATGTAATAACTGCTGATGTCTGTATGCTTAAAATGTATAAAAAACGGCTGGCTGCCATTCCAAATTGAGAAGGTGATTGCTAGCACTAAGGAGTGTCCAGGCTTCTCCGAAAGCTTTGTTCAATAAACTGCATGTTGAATCTTTAAGTTGACTCCAAGTGGTGATTTTGCTTAACAAATTGGCGTAGTTGGCAGGATCTTACTACCAGTAGTGGATTGGTTGGCCTTGATTGGCAAACTGGAGTAGAGATTATTGAACTGTGGGAGTCAGACAGAGTCAACAGTGCAGTTAGAAGAGGTAAAATTAAGGGGAATTTAAGGAATTGTTGGATAAAAACAGGAATTGACTGCTTGTGTCAATTGACTAAGGGCAAGTAAGTGCCTGTCTCAAATGCGCAACCTTAGACCAGTTGTTAAGAGGGGAAATCCCCCATGCGAAGATCAGGACCCTGAAGTGGGCATAGAGGCACCAAGGCATTTAGGATGTGAAACACAAACAGTAGAGATCTTTTAGTATCAAACCCTGTAGTGGCGAAGAAATGATGTGGAGATACTGGCTTGGACTGGGATAAACACAGTAAGAATCTGACAACACCAGGTTAAAGTCCAACCGATTTATTTGATAGTAAACTCACCTAACGAAGGCACAAACCCTGAAAGCTTGTGAGTTTATTATAAATAAATCGGTTGGACTTAAACCTGGTGTTTGTCAGACTTTTTAATGTGGCGAACAAATGCAGAGTTTGCCATCTGCTTGCATAAAGTTGTGTAATTTTGGTTGGTAGTCTATCAGTTAAGTTGTAATGCGGTATGGTAAAGTGCTGATCTCCCTGACCTAGAGCCAGGCTCCACTGGAGGAAATATGTTGCTAAGTAATCATGGCCACTGGAGAAAACATCTTGCTGAGAAGGTAATCGTGGGTGTGAGCATAAACAGGAGCTCCAATGAAGGGACATAGAACCTGCTTGGTGGCAGGTAGAGAAATTAAGTTGGGATCTGCAGGTTCCCTTGTTGATAAATGTAGGACAGACATAAACTCGTTCGTTAGGGAGATGCAAAAGGATAGCTGGGATATTTCTCAGACCTTAGAACAACAGGGGAAGTGAGTAGATGGATAAAGAAATTCAAAAAAGACAGGGGTATTATTAATACATCAATTAGCTGGACTAATTGGACCAGTAGCCACTTCGACTGAAAAGTGGAACGAAGATAAGGATAAAATTAAGGAACTAGAATCTAGGGTCAGGGAATTAGAAAGAAGGAATCAATTATTAAAAGAGAATCAATGGGGAAGGAAACTGTCCCTTTGCTCTCTTACAAGACGATAAAATAGAGAGAGTAGGCGCCTATGGTGGTGGGGACAGAAATAATCCCAAACTGACTTGCCACAGTTGTGACCAACAAGGACACTTTGCAAAAGAGTGCTGGGTCCCATGGAAAGGAAATAAATCTGGAAACAGCAGGAGACATTGTTAATATTGTAATAAAAATGGACACATGGAAGCAATATGTTGGGACAAATATGGGAGACCCAGGCCCTGTGTCCAATTGGAGGAACTAAGGAACCTCTGAGATCAGCAAGACTGATGGTCTGCAGCTCCTATTAATAAGGATAAGAAGTAGGGAGTGTGCAGTGTGTATTACAGAATTTGAGAGAAAGGAACTATGTTCTCTCAACTTACTAGGGCAATATTATAAATTAATTGGCAAGATGGAAAACTGGAGAAAGTCTAAGGCTGAGCTAATAATTTGAGTAGTTTTTGTATTTCATTGTGTTTGTGTGTTCTGGTTGCTTGTTGAATGTAGGTGGTTGTGATTGAGAGCAGGAGTTATTAAAACCTGATTGTTCTTGTGGAGTATTATTATGGGCAATAAATGCAATGCTTTACACTTTGGTTTAACTTCAAAGGGGCTGAGGAAATGTTAAAACTATTAAAATTTAAGTATATGATTTCTTGAATTTACTTCTGTTTCTGAGTTTAATTACAGTTTAATCAATTTTTGTCTTAATCAATTTTCTGTATTTTCTTTAGGTTAAAATCCCAGGTTAAAATGATAAGTCTGAATGAAGAAGGAAGTGCTGTGAAATGAATGTTGGAAGCTTCCATAAACTGGTTGCATGTTTGTTTTTGTTGTTTGCTTCAGTGTTTTAATGTTCTTCTTCTAATTGTGATTTTACAACAATGGGTTTGATACAGAGTTTAAATAAAAATTGGAAATTGGATTGGAAAGTAAATTGAAATTTCAATATCAAAGTACATAAATTGAAGATTGAAATAACCAATTTGAATTTTGAATAATCCTGGGTTCAAATTTTGTCAAGAAAGGATTTAAACCTTGGAAGGAACCATGTGCTCTTTCCTTTGTCTTCAAGTAGAAATTGAGAGAATTAATTGAGAGGTAAAGAGAAGGAAATAAGTCACTTTGTGGAAAAGTAGGAAAGCAGGAGCAAAAGAATGAGATAAATGTATTATCTATGAGTTACTTTAAAATATATTAAGTTAGTGAAATGAATCATAGTTCTGATTACTTCAAGTTCCAGCAGGAGATTAGTTGATTAAAATCTCAGTTGTCAATGCAGATCAGGATGTTGTCTGTGTTTGGAACAGTTGAATCTGAGAGAGATGGTGTTTATGGATTAGGTTGTGGATTGTATCTGAAAAACAATGCCCGTTATGCAGATGGCATTGACTGGAGATTCCCAGCTCCTTTTCAAGAGGCACCTGATCCCACAGAAGTTTAGAATTTGCCCCTGGTCTGATGAATTCTGTGACTATTAGTTGTAAGGAGGGACAGAGCCTGACATTGTCACTGATGCTTGACATGCGCGCAATGCAACCCCGGTCAACCCACAAAAATTAAAAGGGACACCAGCGCTGACCAAAGGAGTCTCAGGAATATCTGCAAATAGATTTCATAGAGCCACTACCACAATCCCACAGCAAAAGCTATTGTTTGGTTATCATAGACCAATTTACCAAGTGGGTGGAAGCATTCCCCATCCAGAAATTATACTGCCACCACAGTGCCTAGAATATTGGCAGATGGGGAATATCCTTGCAAATTGATTTGGATCAGGGGACACACCACTGGGAAAGTAGTAAAAACACTGTGCCAACTGATGGGCATAAAACAAAAATTCCACATCCCTTACCACCCATGGAGTTCAGGAATGATTGAACATATGAACCAGATTCTTAAAAATGCCCTGGCCAAGGCCCATGCAAGCATCAGGAAAAATGTGGACAAAGTATTACTTATTGTATTAATGAATTTAAGCGCCTTGACAAACCATACAACGGGATTAACCCCTTATGAACCAATGACAGGACAGGCAATGCAATTACCAGAAAGCATCATAACAGGTGGGACTAAAAGACAAAATTCAATGAAATGTACTGAAACTAAGTGCCCGACTAAAAGGGATGTGTAAATTAGTAAGGGATAATCAGGAAGAAAGAGATGCACAGAGAGAGAGCTTGAAATGCTCCCTGATGTCCTAACAGTGAGAAGTCGCGTCATGGTAAAAATATTACCTAAAAAACCAGGGTTTACACCAAAGTGGAATGGCACATATGAAGTCATAATCAGTGGAGACACCTGTGCCTGTCTGGACATAAGAGGGAAAGGTTAATGGAAACATTGGACACAGCTGAAATTGTACAAAGAAACTAAAGAGTAATGTGAGATTCGTGATTAATCAATAAAGAATGCTTTCCTCTCAACTAAAGACTACAAGCAAATTCATTTAAAGCATTCGGGTTGTGTTTGGGTTGGCAATATAGTCTTTGGGATGTTGTTAATATAGAGTTGAAGTGGGGAAAATCATAAAAATGGGTACCTGACACACAAAATGCTGCCTGGCACATAAAATGGTTACCTGAGAAGAGATATTAAGCAGGCACTGACTTTAGTTCAGACAGCTATTTTAAATTAAAATATGCAGCACAGACAATTGTTTAACGTTAAACATGCAGGAAACAAATGTTGCAGGAAGCCAATAAGAACTTGAGGTACTTTAGAGATAATAACAGACTCAGGACAATAAGGTCTGATAGAGTTTAGCCATAAATGGGAACAGGAATACATAAATCCAAGAAAACCAATTACTGTATGTATAGACCAAAACTAAGTCATTGATAGTCACCGATAGAGGAAATGTATTTATTCTATGAAACAATATGATGTTAAATGCCAACGTTTGTATATGTCTGACTGTAACAATGTGTTAACTATCGATCCTTCTCAGCCATAACAATATGTTAAATGGCTAATGTCCAGACTATCCATTCTCTGAAAAAATATAAAAATGAACTATTCTTATTGTATTATTGAGAAGGTAGCTGCCAAGTAAAGGTGCTTTCTCCCAAAGCTTCATGTCTGAAATAGAGCTGTACATCTGAACCTCCAGTCTGATTCCGGTGGTAATTTCCCACAACAATTGGCGTAGTTGGCAGGATCCTATTACTGGTAAGTTTTGATCGATTAGCCATGATCATTAAAATTACAGCTTGAAAGGGGTTAAACTTAAGGGTTACTTGTAGTAATAAGTGTAGTTGTATATGGTATAGTGATAAATATTAACTGCTGATCGTGATAAGTAACTGTTACTTGTTCTGACCGACAAGAGGACAAGATAGTGCCTGTCTCAAACTCCTAGCCTTAGATTGGTTGTTAAGAGGGGAAATCCCCCATACAAAGGTCTGGAACTGAAGTGGGCAAAGGGACACAAAGAAACATAAGTGGCAGAGGTCGGTTAACATTAAATTCCGTAGTGGCGAACAAACACAGAGTTGCCACCTGATTGCATGAAAGTTTGTAAAGTTGGGTATTAGACTATCAATGTTGTAAAATGGTGCAGAAAAGGAGCTTGATCAACTTTGACCTAGAGCAGGACTCCAGTAGAGAAGCACATTGCCGAGGTGGTAATAGTGGAAGCCCTGAGTATAAATCAAAACCCTGAGACGGTAGTGAAACACGGTGCTAGAGTACTTATAGTGGCTGGGGATAGTGAAGTCCCTACGGTAGACAGCACACATTACTAGGGAGTAATTGTGGCCATACAGTGCCTAAAACACATTGCCAAGGTGGCAATAGGGGGTGAGGAAGTCTGCAAAATGACAGATAATGAAGCTAAGAGAGGATCTGCAGGTTCTCTCATTGATGTGTACATGACAGGCAGGCAAGCATTAATAAAGATGATGCAAAGGAATGGCTGGAATACTTCTCAGACTCTAACGCAGCAGAGAAAGTGGATAGATAAAGAAAAGAGAAATAAGACAAAAAGGATGGGAGTATTGTTAATATTGGTCTAATTGAGCAAGTAGTGCCTCTAATAAAGAAGTGAGGATACAGAAAAGATTAAAGAATTAGAATTCTGAGTGAGGGAACTGAGGAAACAAAACCAAGTATTAGAAGAAAACTAATGGAGAGGGGAAACTGTTCCTCTATCTCCCTATGAGTCCACACAATAGAGGCCAACCGCTCCTCCAGAGGAACAGGAAGCACTAGAGCACAACTTAGCATCAGTAACCCAAGGAGGAACAGATTAGCACCAAAGGCAAATTATAAACCCTTAACTCCAGGTGAGACAACAGATAATGGCTTCTCTGGGTAAATTCCAACCTAGAAGCGCAAACACTAAATTCTGGAAGAATTAGACACAATCTGGGTAGGACACCAATTACACTTGAGGGACATACACCAGCTGGTAAGGGCAGCCTGTCCAGTGGATAAGTGGAGGCAGATAGCAGGTGGTTCCACCCTCCTCCAGCACAGGATTATAGTGGGGGATGGTGGACACATGTAGTCCCCCTAACATTGGAGATAGATGCCCAACACGCACCCTTCACCCAGTTTAAAGCAGAGATTCAGAGGGCATCAGGGAATGCTCGTATCAACTGGAGCAGAATTACCACAACAAAACAGTTAAAAGGGGAAGGAGCTTCTGAATATGGGGAACAATTGTTCCAGGTATATCAAGAGTGCTCAGGACAAGGAAACCCAGGTCAAGGAGATCGAACATCCATGCAGGCTTTTAAGGATGGTTTCTCCAGCGCTCACCAAGTCATCCTAAAAATGGGAGTGATTATGTCCCAAGATTACAATGAGTTGGTAGAGTGGACTAGCAATGTATCGGGAGAAGAGGAATCTCAGGCAAGAACAAGGCTAGAAAGAGTAGCAGCTTTATAGTAATAGGAATGGAACAAAGTCTAAACTGACTTGCCACAATTGTAGCTGGGAAGGACACTTTGTGAAGGATTGCGTGGTCCATCAGGAAGGGAACAGATTTGGGAACAGTGGGAAACATAGCAGCCACTGTAATAAACACAGACACACAAAAGCAGTGTATTGGAATAAACATGGGACCCGATCCATGACCACAGCAGAACCGGAGGAACTACAGGATCTCTGGGGTCAGCAAGATTGACGGTCTGCAGCCCACATTCACAAGGGTAAGAAGAAGGGAAGGATTTAAGTGTCAGCACTAGTATGGCTAGTGAGATGCTAGTGGATAAAGGAGCATCTTTATCTGTCACTGACCTCTCCTTACCCACTACAAATAAAATAACTTACCTGACCAGGATAGGAGGGAACAAAACACCTGCCTACCTGAGTGAGACCACATTAGTAGAGATAAATAATCTATATATACAAATGACGTTTTATGTGTGCAAGAATAACGAGGATACAATAACGGGAAAGGATTTGATGAACAAATATGCGATTCTGAATAGACTGTGGAAAGGGAGAATTAATCTGGCCAAGACAAGACGGTCAGAAAACCAGAATAGGAAACACACAAGTCACCTCAAAACCATTGAGGTGGCCTCAGTAACCACTAAAATTGGAAATTAGAGACAGGAGCGTTCGGAACATCTGTGTTTCCATCCACGTAGTATGGGCTAAAACCAAGTTAGATACTAAAACGGACTCAATAAAGGGACTGGGGCTGGAGCAAAAGCCTCACTGGCAATACTCAATAAAACCAGAGAAAGCTGTACTGGAGATAGTTAAAGGGTTAGTGGAAAGGAGGATTCTGAGAGAAACCATGAGCACCATTTAATCCCCAATATGGCCAGCGAGCATGCCTAACAGAAGCTGTAGGCTCACGATAGATTACTTTGGACTCAATAAAGTCACATCCAAGTTGCAGTCCATTGTATCAAGCCCTTCGACATTCCTGAATGGTCATAGGAGCACACAATATGCATACTAGTGGACATAGCCAACGGATTCTGATCCTTATCACTGGATCTTAAATCCCAAGACAAATTCGCCTTTAAAGTGGGAGACAAACAGTACACTTGGACTTGCTAACCACAGGGATTCCACAACATATATATATATATGTATATACTGAATATACATTCAGTATATTCAGAGTGTATACTGAATATACATTCAGTATATTCCATCGAGCAATGAGTGACATCCTGAACAGGATAGAACTGCCAAAGGGTAGTATGATTCTACAATATGTAGACGACATCCTAATAACTTCGGAGTCCAAATCAGGACATCAAGAAGCCTTATATTTAGAACTGAATGAATTAAAAACCGCAGGGTTAAAGGTGAGCCCCAAAAAGGGACAAAATCGGGAAAACATAAGTCTTATACCTTGGGCACCTTATAACACAAGGACTTAAAGAAATGCCAATGGACCGAAAGAAGGCGATATAACAAATACCGCGACCTATAAGAGGGGTCAGAAAGGTGCTAGGATTATTCAGTTATAGCAGGAGTTTCATCCCAAGGTTCATGAAATTAGCAGAACCCATACAGAGATTAGTCTAAGGGGAAAACCAGCTTTAGATCCTGTAGAATAGGTATCCGAGCAGGAAGAGGCTTACAATAAATTAAGCCCCTGGACTAGGATTACCCGATTCTAATAAGGACTTCCACATCCACTGTAGCAATGAGGGAGAGTTCTATTCCACAGTGATAACGCAGGACCATGGTGACAGAAAGAGACCCAATAGGGTATTATTCAACTGCAAAAGGGCTGGTAGTCACCGGACTGCCAAGGTGCATAGCTGCTTTGTATTGTGTCACTTGGGCTGTAAAGGTTAGTGAACCAGTTATCATCTCAGGGAATATAATCCTTTACACAAAACACACCCTGGTGGAAATGTTGAACACAGGAAAATTAAGGTTAGTCTCAAACATGAGAAGAGTTAAGTGGAAAGCTACCCTCCTACCTCCAAGGAAGTCCATGATAATAATAAGGCATACATGGAATAACCCAGCAGAAGGGATTTTAGATGAAGGAGAAGATGTAGGTGAGGATGTAGATATGGATGAAGGAGAGGGTAGTATAAATGATATACCCTTAATAACAGCTCAGGAGACCTTTTTTGTAGACAGATCACGCAAATATGTGGAAGGATCACCCCAAACAGGGCGGGCAGTAGTGAATGGCAAATTAGAGATAGTAAGGTCAAGAAGGATTGACAGGTCTACCCACGCAAGTGACAGAACTAGTGGCACTCACACAGGCAGTAGAGTTATTTGAAGGTAAAACAGTGAACATCTATACAGATAGTGACTATGTGTTTGGAAGTCATACATGACTACATAACAATGTGGGGAAGAACATAGAACATTACAGCGCAGAACAGGCTCTTCGGCCTTCGATGTTGCGCCGACCAATTAGGAAAAAACAATGACCCTCTAACCTAAACCATTCCCTTTTCATCCATAAACTTATCTACTAACCTCTTAAACGCCACCAAACTTGGCGCATCTACAACTGCAGCAGGCAGGGCACTCCATACCCTTACCACCCTCTGGGTAAAGAACCTACCTCTGACATCCATCCTATAACTACCACCCCTTAATTTAAAGCTATGTCCCCTCGTTCTAGCTTTCTCCATCCTAGGAAAAAGGCTATCACTGTCCGCCCTATCTAAACCTCTAATCATCTTATATGTTTCAATAAGGTCTCCTCTTAGCCGCCTTCTTTCTAACGAAAACAACCTCAAATCCCTCAGCCTCTCTTCATAAGACCTGCCCTCCATACCAGGCAACATCCTGGTAAACCTCCTCTGTACCCTCTCCAATGCCTCCACATCTTTCTTATAATGTGGGGACCAGAACTGTACACAATACTCCAAGTGCGGCCGCACTAGAGTTTTGTACAGTTGCAACATGACGTTGCGGCTCCGAAATTCAATCCCCCTACCAATAAAAGCTAAGAGTCCGTATGCCTTCTTAACAACCTTATCGACTTGATTGCCAACTTTCAGGGATCTATGCACATATACACCAAGATCCCTCTGTTCTTCAACACTATTAAGAGTCCTACCATTAGGAGGCGGCTAAGAGGGGACCTTATCAAAACATATAAGATGATTAGAGGTTTAGATAGGGTGGACAGTGATAGCCTTTTTCCTAGGATGGAGAAAGCTAGCACAAGGGGACACAGCTTTAAATTAAGGGGTGATAGTTATAGGACGGATATCAGAGGTAGGTTCTTTACCCAAAGGGTGGTTCGGGAGTGGAATGCCCTGCCTGCGGCAGTTGTAGATGCACCAAGTTTGGTGGCATTTAAGAGGTTAGTTGATAAGTATATGGAAGAGAAGGGAATGGTTTAGTTTGGAGGGTCATTGCTTTTTATATTGGTCGGCGCAACATTGAAGGCCGAAGGGCCTGTTCTGTGCTGTAATGTTCTATGTTCCTATTGCCTATACTCTACACATTTGTTATTCCTGCCAAACTGAATTACCTCACACTTTTCCGCATTAAACTCCATTTGCCACCTCTCGGCCCAGCTCTGCAACTTGTCCAAGTCTCTCTGCAAACTATAACACCCCTCTTCACTATCTACCACTCCTCCGACTTTGGTGTCATCCGCAAATTTACTAATCCATCCTTCAATACCCTCATCCAGATCATTTATAAAAATTACAAACAGCAGGGGCCCCAAAACAGATCCCTGAGATACACCACTTGTAACCGAACTCCACGATGAATAATTCCCATCAACCACCACCCTCTGTCTTCTATCAGGTAGCCAATTCCTAAACCAATTAGTTAAATCACCCTCAATCCCATACATCTGCATTTTCTGCAGAAGCCTTCCACGGGGCACCTTATCAAACGCCTTACTAAAGTCCATATATACCACATCAACTGCCTTACCCCCATCCACCTCTTTGATCACTTTTTCAAAAAACTCAATGAGGTTAGTAAGGCACGACCTACCCTTCACAAAACCATGCTGACTATCTCCAATCAATTCATTTCTCTCTAAATAACTATAAATCCTATCCCTAAAAATTCTTTCCAATACTTTGCCCTCAACAGAAGTAAGACTCACCGGCCTATAATTTCCCGGAAAGTCTCTATTCCCCTTCTTGAACAATGGGACCACATTCGCTATCCTCCAGTCTTCCGGCACTATACCCGTAACGAATGACGACCTGAAGATCAGAGCCAGAGGCTCTGCAATCGCCTCTCTTGCCTCCCAGAGAATCCTAGGGTAAATCCCGTCCGGCCCAGGGGACTTATCTAACTTCAAACCCTCAAGAATATCTAGCACATCCTCCTTATCTACTACAATACTTTCCAGTTTGCAACCCTGTATCCCAGTGTTCTCCACAACTACATTTACATCTCCCTGCGTGAATACCGAAGAGAAATATTTGTTCAGTGCCTCTCCAATCTCTTCAGGCTCCACGCACAACTTCCCACTGCTGTCTCTGACTGGCCCTAATCTTGCCCTAACCAATCTTCTATTCTTAACATATCTAAAGAAAGCTTTAGGATTCTCCTTGATCCTATCAGCCAGTCTTCTTGTGTCCCCTTTTAACTCTCCTCAACTCACTCTTTAGCTCCCTCCTGGCTAATCTATAGCTATCCAGTGCACTAACTGAGCCTTCAAGTCTCATCCTGACATAAGCCTCCTTTTTCCTTTTAAGCAGCGAATTAACTTTTTTAGTACACCATGGTTCCCTTAATCGACCATTTCCTCCTTGCCTGACAGGGACATACTTATCAAGGACTCGCAGTAGCTGCTCCTTGAATAAGCTTCACATTTCAGATGTTCCCAGTCCCTGTAGTTTCCTAGTCCAACCTATGCACCCTAATTCCCTCCTTATGGCCTCATAATTACCATTCCCCCAGCTAATAACTACTGCCCCCAGCTTCATGCCTATCCCTATCCATCACTAAGGTGAACGAAGGGGGTTCATAACACAGGAGGAACCCCTATTAAGCACCAGCAAAGAATTGAGGCATTGTTGAGAGCTAGCAAGAAACCTAGAAAAGCTGCAGTAATCAAAATTAAAGCACACTGGAAAGAACTAGGAAAGGATAACCCGTTTGGTTAAATTTCAAAGGAAACCAAGCCGCAGATAGGGTGGCACAGTTAGCCTTAGGACAGGAGACAATTGGCGAGCTGCCAATAGCAGCAACAGAACAGACAGGAGACGAAATAAATATTTGGGACTCACATGAAGATACCTTAAAAGAGGAAAAGGAGAAATGGAAAGCACAGGGAGCAAAGGCACTGATAACATTTGGAGAAGGGAAGATAAGGTAATAACAGCAGAGTGCATACAAAACACTCTATTGGAACTACACCATGGATTCTCACATTGGGGTAGAGAGGTCATGATAATTAGTATAGGAAAGAAATGGTGGTGGAAAGGAATGGGAAGAGACAGAGCCCGATACTGTGACCGATGTGTGACGTGCATGCAACACAACCCTGTTAGACCCATAAAACTTAAAATGGGACACCAACCAAGACCAAAGGGACTCTGGGAACATTTGCAAATAGATTTCACAGAGCCACTATCACAATCCCATGATGAAACTTACTGTCTGGTTATTATAGATCAGTTCACCAGGTGGATAGAAGCATTCGCTACTACAAATTGTACTGCTACATTGGTATCTAGGATATTGACAGAAGAGGTAATCCCTAGATGGGAAGTACTTCTACAAATTCATTCAGACCAAGGGACACACTTCACTGGAAAGGTGGTTAAAAACAGTATGTCAATTAATGGCGATAAAACAAAAATTTCACATCCCTTTCCACCCATAGAGTTCTAGAATGGTGGAATGTATCAATAGAACACTTGAAAACGCACTTGCTAAAGTCATACAAACATCAGGAAAAATGTGGACAGAGGTATTAGTCACTATACAAATGAAATTAAGAGCTACCACAAACCGGACAACCAAATTAACCCCTCATCAATTAATGACAGGACAGGTGATGCAATTACCAGAAAGCATCATAACAGGTGGGACCGATGTAGGCCCATTAAAAGATAAAATCAGGAGATATGTTTTGGAGCTAAGCACCTAACTCAAAGAGATGTGCAAATTGGTAAAAGACAATTGGGAAATAAAAGATGCAGAGAGAGAATTTGAAATGCTCCCTGATGTCCCAACAGCGGGAAGTCACATCCTAGTAAAAGCATTACCTGACAAATCTGGAATGGGCCATATGAAGTTATAATTAGTGGAGACATCTGTGCGTGTATAGATATAAAAGGGAAAGGTATATGGAAATACTGGATTCAGCTGAAATTACACAAAGAAATGAATGAATGTAGGATGAAATTAATTGGACTGCTTTCCTCAACACAGGCAAAGACTGCAAACAAGAGTAACTAGCGCGTTCGGGTTAATAGTATAACTTTGAGATTATATAAATTATAGTATTAGGATTGATACTTGATCACTGTGAATATTATGTAATCGTGTATACAACGCAGTTTGCGTTGTCATGACTGTAATTTTGACTGGACTGGAGGATAATCTATCTTACAAAGCTCATGTACATTTACATCGGAATCGAACTGTATATAAATACATTAGCACAGTCGGTAGAAGCCCTATTTTTAGCCACCCTGTGTGGACCTCTCATAACTTATATACAATAGATACATCAGATGCACCCTGTAAGGGATAAATTGGCAAATATAAAAGAGGTATACAGGGGAGATGTGTGGGACTTGTAAACCCCACAGATTCTACGTGCAGGGGGTTCCAACAGGTGGGAGGAAAAGCTTGTTTAGATACCGCAAGTTATCTGCTTTGTTTTATGGGACAGGAATGGGGATGTGGTCCCAAATAATGATTTCTGCGTGCAGACGCAGTGTGTCTGTCAACATTGTCGGGTTAATAAGTGACAATTTACTTGCAATTTGTACTTTACTTGCACAGAAATGTCTAAACACAACCACGGGAAGACAGCTCATTTGTGGACAATGCAATGGAACTCATGTAAGCTCAGCCAAATGGACATACCCATTTGATACTTACCAGGTGGTGGGATCAAACGTGGTGTCAAGTAAACCGAACAATTGGCAATATGAACAAATTCATAATTGAGACACTAAATGTTACCGGGCTAAGAAGGGATACATGTTCCCCTTCAATGGTCCTTACACGACAGGCACACCAAACCTCCCAAACCATTTTGCAGTAGGAACAATAGGATCACTTACTGTTCTATGCCCACAGAAGGGGCATATTTAGAAGAGAATAGTAACCTGGGCTATTAGCAAAAAATCCTGCACCAAGTGGGAAGCCCCAAGCACAATGGGATCTGGATTCCTTGGACCCTTATCTCGGAGGTTGGGAGGCAGGTGGGTTGCAGAGGAGTGATTACTGAAAAGAATAGGATTCATATTGTTGTGGACTAACAATTCTTTGAAACAGTAATTCAAAAGCACTGGAGGCTTGAAATGGTTGAACTGAGATTATGTGCACAACAAACACGCTATGCAGTATACCACCAATTAGCACAACAAAGGGAGTGTGTACAATCACAGGCAACAAATGCATAGCACATGTCACAGACAAGTCCTATAACATTACACAAGTCATCAGTAGCATCAGAGAACAACTTGATAATTTCAACACGGACCCAGGAAAGGAAGTAACTGGCTGGAATGGCTACTAAGGGGGCCCTAGGAATCTTTCTTATTACATGGGTTAGTCATATTTATTTCAATTGTAATTGTCTGTTGTCTAATTGTTGGATGCGTAAAAGTCTGCTGGAATGTAATGTTAATGAGAATTGTGATGTGGAGATGGCGGCATTGGGCTGGGGTAAGAAGTTTTGGGTGGTATGGTAGCACAGTGGCTAGCACTGCTGCTTCACAGCTCCAGGGATCTGGGTTCGATTCCCAGCTTAGGTCACTGTCTGTGTGGAGTCATGTCTGCATGGGTTTCCTCAGGGTAATCCAGTTTCCTCCCACAGTCCAAAGATGTGCAGGTGAGGTTGATTGATATGCTAAAATTGCCCCTTAGTGCCCTGAGTTGTGTAGGTTAGAGGGATTAATAGGTAAAATATGTAGGGATGGGGTCTGGATGGGATTGAGTTCAGAATTCACAAATTCTGATTGTGTTCAGAATTGATGGGCCAAATGGCCTCTTTCTGTTCTGTAGGGTTTCTATGATTACAAGTCTCACAACACCAGGTTAAAGTCCAACAGGTTTATTTGGTAGCAAATGCCACTAGCTTTCAGGACTTTGCCCCTTCGTCAGGTCACTCACCTGACAAAAGGGCAAAGACTCGAAAGCTAGTGGCATTTGCTATCAATAAACCTGTTGAACTTTAACCTGTTGTGAGACTTTTTACAATGAGAATTGTGCCAGAAGCCGGTGTATCCATCAAGGAAGACACCATGATGAAGATCCCCAAAGACATCAGAAGAAATGAAGAAGGAAAGAAGAAAATTGACCTCTATATGTGAATGTGCAATTGTTAGTCTAGGGATTATTAAAGTCATAAACCAGACCAAAAGTGGGGACTGAAGCAGGGAAAATCATAAAAATGGGTACCTGACACATAAAATGGTTACCTGAAAAAGAGACATTAAGCAGGCACTGACTTTAATACAGACAGCTATTTTAAATTAAAACATGAAGCAAAGACAATTTAAAGTTAAACACACAAGAAACAAATACTGCAGGAAGCCAGTAAGCGCTTGAGGTACTATAAAGATAAGAACAGGTTCAGCACATTAAGATCTGATAGAAATTAGCCACAAATGGGAACAGGAACACATAAATACAGGAAAACCAATTACTGTATGAATCAACCAAAACTAAGTTATTGATAGTCACTGAATGTACCCATTCTATGAAACAATGCAATGTTAAATGCTAATGTCTGTATCTATCTGACTGTAACAATGTGTTTAACTATTGATCCTACACCACTATAACGGAGTGTTAAATTGCTAATGTTCAGACTATCTATTATCTGAAAACTATAAAAATGAACAACTCCTATTGTATTATTGAGAAGATAGCTGCCAAATACTGTGAAGTACCCAGTGCTTTCTCCCCGAAGCTTAGTGTCCGAAATAAAGCTATACTTTTGAACCTCCAGTCTGGCTCAGGTGGTAATTACAGAGTAATAAGATAATTTTGTTTACTATACCTGCCTTGATACTTATCTGCCGGGAACATGTCTAAGATAGCATCTATAATTGTGTCATGGTTGTAAAGGTGACAAGACTAGAAGATAACCTATTTTATCAGACTCATGTAGATTTACATGGCAATCGAACTGTGTGTTACCCGCTTGCCCAATCAGTAAAGGCTCTGTTCGTGGCCACCCCTGACTGGACCACCCCCATGGCTTGTATACAGCAGATACCTCGGACACATCCTGTAAAGGACAAACAGGCAAAATATAAGAGGAGAATACAGGGAAGATGAGTGGAACTAATAAACTCAGATAGAACACAGTCCCCTAATTGCACAGGGCTCCGGGAGTTGAATGGATCGAAATGGCCAGATCCATTAAGCTACCCACTTTGCTTCGCAGGCTAAGTGTAGAGATCTGCATATGCTTTGGTCCGCAAGAACATTCCCTGTGTACAGATGCAATGTGCCCACCAGTATTGTCAAGTGAACAAAGGCTGTAACAAGCAAAGATGCCTGAATGTGACCGCAGGGAGGCAATTCATTTGTGGTCAGTGTAATGGGATTAATGTCAGCTCAGCGACAGGGACATACCTGTTTGATACTAATCAATTGGTGGGAGCGGATGGAAAGTCCAGTGAACCGGAGAACTAGTGATATATGCAGTTCGTACAGACCAATAAAGAGGAGCCAAGAAGGGATTGGGGTTCCTCCTCAACAGCAACACCAACCCTCCCAATCCTCTTTGCAGTAGGGACAATAGGACCACTGTTCCATGCCATCAAAGAGGGCATACCTGAAGAAAATTAGTGACTCGAGCCATCAGCGAAGAATTCTGTGCTGATTGGAAGGATTCGGTCACACTAGGATTGTCACTCAGCTTCAGGTTCATTGGGACCCTGTCCCTGGGGAGAACAGCCAGAGTAATTAGTGCCAAAGATAGAAACTACCTTATCTGTAGATTAAGTATCCTGGCACAGCAAAAGGGACTGGGTGCCATAAACCAAGAACTGCCGAGTTAAGAATATACACGCAGCAGACCCACTATACTATAGATTTAGTTAGCTCAGCAGGGAGGATTATGCACAATAATAGGAGACAAATGTACAATACATGTTACAGATGAATTCTTTAACATCACCCAAGCCATTAACGACATAAGAATGAAGCTCCTTAACTTTAGATAAGGCCCCAAGAAGGAGAATAGCTGGCTGGAATAGTTATTGGGAGAACCTCGAGAGTCTTATTTAATGCATGGATTGATAATTCTTGTTGTAATAATTGCTTATTGCTTGATTATCAGATGTTTTAATGTTTGCTGTAAAGTCATGATGGATCAGATTGTGCCAGAAGCTAGCATGGTTACCGAAGAATATCTGATGGGAACCCCTGAAGGCGCTGACGGAGAGAAGGACAAAATAGAAGAGTACCTGTAAACATGTAACCTGTGAGTGACCTCATAGAAGACAAATACTCAAAAGACTGTGTATTAATTGCTGGACTGGCGATACAAGAACTTTGATATTGTTGATCAATCAGGATTATCACTGTATAATCAATGACCAAAAGGGGGAATTGTTGGAGTAAAAGTAAGACGCTGCCAGATGGAATCCCAAAATTAGAGGATACAATTTGGCTACCTGGTACAAAATGGACTTTGCGGAAAGACATTAAAATGTGTTGATTTAGGCACAGACATTGCACAGCGAACTAACCTTTGAGCTACATCCCGTTAGTGTATAAATAAACTGCATGTTAGGTCAAAAGGCCAAACTTTGAGGTCCATCTGATCAAGCTTAGCTTAGAAAAAAAGAGGAACCGAAACAATAATTTACCCTTTTGTCAATAGTTGTTTTTGAAGAAATGTGATTAGAAGCTAATTGTAGCCAGGGGAGCACAATTGGTTAATATATGTAACCGCCCAAAGCTGGTGATGCAATAAGCATATGGACATCAGCAGTTAAAGTGTATAAAAAATGGCTGGCTGCTACTCCAAATTGAGTAGGTGACTGTGAACACTAAGGAGTTCCCAGTGCTTGTCCCAAAACTTTGTTAATTATCTGCATGTTGAATCTTTAAGTCTCACTCTGAGTAGTACGGAAGACCACATTAATGGCGATATTTTCAAGGAGATGAGGATTCAGGGTCAGTTGCAGGATCACAAAGATGATGACAAATTTGGAGGACACCATACAATCCAGAAGTTTGTTCTTTGTCAAGGTGAGTAGTTTCCTGGTCAAGGAAGTAGATAAACCCGTATAGCCAGTGGCTAGCCACAGGCTCAACATGAAGGCAGTCTTCAACACAGCAACATGGGGGAAGTATTGTCAATAGATCAAAGTTGTGTTAAATATTGCAAAAGGGCAGAAGGTCAGAGACAAAAGTTGGATCTTACAGAGGTAGCCGGGGCAGAAATGGCTTCTCGATGATGAAAGAAATTCAGAAACTTGAAACCAAATTTGAGAGATCTAGATCTGGAGTACAAAAAAAATGTCGGGTGGAATTCTCCCATCTAGGACTAAGTCCTGTGGCAGGAGTGGGAAAATGCCATGTTTTCTGCGACAGAGGCCAGCAGGAAACTGCATCACGTTTTTCAGGCCAGACCTCGTTAATTATACACTCAGGGACTGAATGGCCTACTCTGTGAAGTGGAGACATCGCAAGAGCTGCCAACATATTTGGGTGCCATATTGACCCATCATTGAAGGAAGAAAATGGACCTCTTCAGTGACCATGAAGCTGGAAGATCCACTTGATAGATGGTCACTGATGCACTGGAGTACTGCTGTTCTGGCTACATGGTCAGTGGCAACTTCAATCCCAAACTCTGGAGGCAACCCCAAGCATTATTCAGATGAGTCCTGACTTCTGCATGCCTTTTTCCAGACATGCTTTGGACTGGCATGTTTTCTTATTGGTGTCACAGAGAATCCAAAACAGGGGCTAGATTCCAGTGGCGCCTTCAACTACATCCCATTAATGGGAAGTAAATCAGTTTCCTGTCTGCTTCCAGTGGGTTTTTCCAAGCCACCATGGTGGGCACCTGCAGAGGATCCCATGGGAAATTCGTACCAGCATGAAATAATTCTTAGACTCCCGATTAATTCTTCCCCATTCTCTGACTGCCATTTAACCCACAGGCAGAGCCTTGGAGAATTCTGCCCCTTGTCTTTATTGTAACATAAGCACACAGCCAAACTGCAGAGCAGAACCATAGGGAGCAACAGGAGCACAGTGCATTGCGAATATGAGAGTGAGAGTATGGCATATAGAAGATATGCCTTTAATTCTAGTCATTGTTTGTGTAAACCTGGGCAATAAATATTTAAAACGAGGAACCTATAGTAATACTTGTACCAAATAATATAAGGTAATAATTTAAACTAATTAATTGGTCAAAAAAAGCTAAACATAAATGAATAAATTTCAACAAGCTTTAATTAAATATATATTCAAATATAGAAACAGTACATAGAGATAGAAGTTTAGGAATTGGTATTGCTGCCTCATAGCACCAGGGACCAAGGTTCAATTTCAGCCTTGAGTGATCGTCTGTGAGAAGCTTGCATATTCTATGCTGTGTGGGTTTCGTCCGGAAGCTCTGGTTTCCTCCCCCAGTCCAAAAATGTGCAGATCAGGTAAGTTAGTCATGCTCAATTGCTCCTTAGTGTCAGGAGGATTCCGAGGGTAAATATGGGGAGGGTACAAGAATAGGGTCTGATGAGATTGTTGTCGGTACAGGCTTGATGAGCCAAATGACCTCCTTCTGCATTGTAGGGATTCTATGATTCTATGATAGTTGTATTTGCGATATGGAGTTGTTGGTACAGACAGCATGATTCCAGGCAACAATATGTGTGAAAAGTAAACTCAATTCAAAGAGCTTCAGCTCAGCTATCTTGAACTGGATTTTGAGGTGCAGACATTGGAGTGTGTTAGAAGAGGGAGAGTTACCTGGGCATCATGATCCCAGGAGGCACTCACTTAGAAATATGGAGCTATTCTCATGGGAAGGACAACAATCAAACCTGGCCAGGATCAGTGTCCCGGTCCATCAAATAATTAGGGTACTAGATAAGACTTTAAACAAATAATGGTGCAGGGAGTGTTCAAATAAGTCTGTAAGTTTGTAAGTCTGGAAAAATCTCAAGGCTGTAGAGAAGCGTAGCTGCTTTGGGTAGAATTAATCATGTTAGGAGGGATTGGGAGGTTAATAAAGGTAATAGTAATTAAGGGTCAGATTAGGAAAAGATAGTCTAAAAGTGAAATTAAAGTCACCGGCTGGAATTTTCCAACAGGAAATGGCAAAGTTTTAGGTTCATTTAGAAAACTGGCATGATTCCCAGAGAAACAGATAGGTTTCTGTCAAGGTCTTCCCAGACTTTGCTATTTTTTTGAAAAGGGGCTTCTCTTTTGCTATCATTGTGAAGGGTGGGGTCTAAACCACACTGGCAAATCTAGCTTCATGGCGATCAGGGCACAGTTTTTTTTAAGAACATCTTGAAAAAGTATCTCAGTCCCTCCTCCTCTCCACCCATTGACATAGGTACCCGCACCCAACCCTCACAAAATGTTTCCCGGCATAACCCACCCACCCCTCCCCTCACCCTTCAAGCTTCTGTCATGCCTTGCCACCTTCAGGCCCTGCCCCTGCAGACCTCACCCTTTTGGCAGTGCTGATCTGATGTTGAAGATGGCATTGCAAAAATGCCAGGGCAGTGTCCAGCCATGTCTCCAACCACAGGACTGTAATGGGCACTGAGCCCCCAATATGTTATGATTCCCACCGGCTTTGCATTATGCAGGGAGCTGGGAACAGGTGATATTCCTGGAATAATTGATGTTGGGCAATTTTGCATATTTAAGTATAGAACAAAGAACAAAACAGCATGGGAAACAGGTCCTTCGGCCCAACAAGCCGGCGCCGCCGCCTTGATGTTCCCATTTCTACCCATGATCCCTGTCCATATTTATAGATCTATGCATTGGAACCAAATTTGAAAGGATTTAGGGAGAATTTGTTCTGCCAGTCAGCCTAAGAGCACATCTTTGGGATGTGGGAGGAAACCGGAGCACCTGGAGAAAACCCATGCAAGCACGGGGAGAATGCACAAACTCCCACAGACACAGGTCCACATGCAGAGCACAGCGGTAGTCACTGAGCTGTCGTGTTGCCCATCAAATGATCCAGGTTAAGCGTACTCTAACGATGTGAAGCACTAGGGTACTCTCAAAAAATACAAGAGCAGTTCTCTCATGACACATCGCCTGTATGCCCCTTGTTAGACAACAAGGCGGACCAAAGTACCTGTAGGATAAAACAAATACATCAATATCATCGACAATTTACATACTTCCCAGGGAACTCCCAAGGCTCATGATACCTATCTTAAAATGTATGGTAATCAGCTTCATGCTCTCACTGGAGATGAACTTTATTATGTCTCTGGGATGGCCTGGTAACACTGCATTCTGGATTCATGCTGACGTGAATTCCTTTTTGTCCCTTTGTTGAGAGTTTCTGGCCATAATGGGATTTGCGCCGGACATAACAGGGCTGGAAAATCATCCCCACTGCATCTGAAAGCATAAAGCATTCAGAACAGGACAGATGAAACAATGGCAAAAATACAGATGAATCGGTCAGGACGCTGACATTGGCATCATTTCCAGGTCTCAGCTCTGCACAGCATTAGTGTGACGTGCAAATGCATTTTTTCAATAAGAAGCCACATAATGGTCAGAGGACACCTTCACTCCCCTCCTTTCGTACCTCCAGTTGAATATGAGCTCCAAGAGCTGGAGGAACAGTAAAAGGCTCTCCAGCACTGAAGGAGCTGTGGTCTGCCAATGTAGTTGAGAGAGAGAAAACGCCTTGAGGTGGAAGCTCCCTCCCTCAGCACGTTTTACAAATTAAGAACAATACAAACGGCCACAGCTGGCAGAACACCATTGTGAAGGAGAAACCCCACCATGGGACAATCTGCAGCTGCAGCCATACTCATACTGATGTGGTGGCTGCATGGTAAAGGGGTGGAGGGAGATTCTCAATGTGCACAGGCTTGCTGGAGGCCATCTCCAAATATTTATCAGGGTGTGGATACCGTAGGGAACTGCAGGCATAGAGACTGGAAGATGCCAACAAACGGGCATGCTGGCCTGTGCTGGGAAATTCTGGATCTGCCACCTCCCTTCCTACCTCCAGTACGCTTTCAAATCCAGCCCCATTTATGAAGGATCCCAATTTGAGAACAGTTGATTTTCGCTCCAGTTCTGTGCAATAAGACAGTGTTAATTAGTAATCATATCATAAAAGATCCTCTGGGAAAGAGTGATTAAAATATGATGGAAGCTTGAGAGTGATGTGGTTAAGTCTAAACCTGGTGTCCTACATTTAAACAACCAATTACAGACTTATGAGGAGGATTTTGGTGAACTTAGGTTGATAAATTAGATTAAAAGATATGACAATTGATAAGCAAGCTGGAAAATTCCTGAGGGCTTCTGATCAGAAATAATTCAGAGTTTTCAACAAATATACATTTCCTTGAAGAATAAAAATTCCAGTGGAAAAATGGTATAGCTATGCTTAACCAGAGGCTTTAAGGATGGCATTAAATACAATGTTGCCAAGAGTGTAGCAGGCCTGAAAATTGAGAGGTTTTTAATGAATTATTAATGGTATCCAAGAAATTGATAAAGGGAAGAAAATGGGAGTAAACTATCAAGAAGTCCAGTAACAGGTTCTAAGAATATTTTCAAGTACGTAAAATGAAGAGATTAGTGAAAGTAAATGTCCCTTAAAGTCAGAGACTGAAGGTATTATAATGGAAAATAAGAAAATGACAAAGGCATTAAATTAGAATGTTGCAGATCCTGATGTTGGAACCAAACATGGGCCCCAAGTCTAGACAGTTAATCCACTTAAACTATTCATCTGGACACTAAGTGGTCACTTGGCATGGCTAATCCACCTAGCCTGCACATCATTGGACTATGGGAGGAAATTTCTTGAGCTGATACTGTAAATATCACAGCATCTAAATGCAGTCAGGGAGCTGTGAAAGAACTCAAACATGGGTCAAGTTTATCCTAGAAGAGCTACATTACATCTGCTTATGTTGTGATACAGCAGTTCAAACAATCAATGCACAGGCTACTGTACAGTGGCTGAATTCATTCATACCAGCTGTGATTATTTTTCAATATCATAATCCATTTCCCAAATGCCATGTTCTGCAGCTTCCCACTGAATGCCATTGCTTTATTCAATCATTCATGGTGATATAATACTATCAGTCACAGTAGAGTCTCCAGAGATGTAGTGTGCACAGCAAAATGCTGTTGTTTGCAGGGGTTATGTTGCCATGGAACTGCACAAACTGAGAAATCATGAATGCCATATATACTTTTTAATAGGCGTCAATTAGATAGGTTCCAGCAATGAGAGGGCAATACTGATTTACGCGGTTACTCTACACCACATTGTAATATGCAACAGATGCTGAGGAGGAGCCTCCTGAGAACAATATTGTAGCAAAAGGATCTAACTTCAGACTTATCTGCATTTTTTTTAGGAACATAGAACAGGAGTAGGCCATTCAGCCTATCGAGTCTGCTCCACCATTAACACAATTATAATCCTTTATGTGATTCTTAATCAACGATCTATCAATCTCTGCCTTAAATGTACTCTGGGTAGGGAATTCCAAAAGATTACAATTCTCTATGTAAAGAAATTTCGACTTATCTCAGTCCAAAGTGGCATCCCCCTTATTTTGAAATTGTGTTGCCTGTTTCTAGTTGCCCAACCAAGAGAAATATCTTACCCGCAGCTACCCTGTCTATTCTGTTTATAGATTTCAATGAGATCAGCTATCATTCTTTGAAACATTGGAAAATACATCCTCAATTTGCCCAATTTCTCTTCATAAGACTGTTCTGCCACTCCTGGAACAAGTTTGGTAAACCTTCGTTGCATTTCCTCAATAGCAACAATATCTTTTCTGAACTATGCTAATGAAAACTGTACACAAAACTCCAGGTGTGGTCTAATCAAGGTTCTATACAATTGAAGCAAAACTTCACCATTCCTGTACGATGGAGAGTTATCCAGATTTGAAACATTAGCTCTGTTCTCTCCACAGAAGCTGAGATTTTCCAGCATTTTTTGTTTTGTTTCAGATTCCAGCATCCACAGTAATTTGCCTTTTATCATTTTGATTGATTTTTCATTTGATTTATTATTGTCACATTTAGTGGGATGCAGTGAAAAGTATTGTTTCTTGTGCACCATATGGACAAAACATACCATTCAGAGAGTACATAGGTGAGAAGGAGAGGGTGCAGAATGTGGTATTACAGTCATAGCTACAATGTAAAGAAAGATCAACTTAATATAAGATAGGTTTTTTCAAAAGTCTGATGACAGCAGAGAAGAAACTGTTCTTGAGTCGGTTGGCATGTGACGTCAGACTTTGTATCTTTTTCCTTATGGAAGAAGGTGGAAGAGAGTATGTCCGAGGTCCTTGATTATGCCGGCTGCTTTTCTGAGGCAGCAGGAAGTGTAGACAGAGTCAACGGATGAGAATCTATTGATAGATTTGTGTTAACCACAGGCATTAAGATATATAGGACAAAAGTGGGTATATGAATGTAATTCACAGATTAGCTATGCATTCAATGAAAAGTAGAAGAGGCTTGAGGGGTAAATAGTCTACTTCTGTGCCTATGCACCTGCAGAATGATGGCATGTTTATGACGCATGCCATTATTCATGTATAAATCAGCCAGAAAAGTCCAATGGATGAAGGGATATGCTGTGAGTCATTAATATCCAGACCTTGTTGGTTAATTTACGCCATTCTTTCATTAATCTCTCATAAATGGCATCTTGTCCTGGGCCTTTCATTAGAACTTGCTGGATTTGCACATTAATTTCCCGATAAACTCACCTCAGGAAGTTAAGGTTCATTAAGAACATGATCTCAGAGGCAAAGAGGGAGAATCACATCAGATCGCTATCTTCACCACATGATACAAAGTATATACAATGTTAATAGATCAAATGAGCAATGTTTTGAAAATAGCTTTGAGGTTTTAAATTATCAGCAATCAAGACCAATATACTCCCCGCAAAGTGGGAAAAGATCCAAAAGGGTTTTGAAATCCAACTGGTCTACAAAGCAATTCTGCTATACGCACTACAGAACAAACAGAAACATAGAAACCCTTTGGCCCATTGAGTCTGCACCAAGCACAATCCCACCCAGGCGCTTCCCCGTATCCTGATATATTTACCCACTAATCCCCGTAACTATGCATCTCAGGACACTAAAGGGGCAATTTTTAGCATGGCCAACCAACCTAACCCAGACATCTTCGGACTGTGGGAGAAAACTGGAGCATCTGGAGGAAACCCACACAGATACAAGGAGAATTACAAACTCCACACAGACAGTGATCCAAGCCAAGAATCGAACCCAGGTCCTTGGAGCTGTGAAGCAGCAGTGCTAACCACTGTGCTGCCCAAACTTTCAAAGGATGGTGACAATCTGTTAACTGAAATTGGGGCGGCATGATGGCACAGTGCTTAGCGTTGCTGCCTCACAGCACCAAGGACCCAGGGGCCTTTTCTGGCCTCAGATCTGTCTGTGTGGAATTTGCATGTTCTCCTTGTGTTTGTGTGGGTTTCCTCTGGTGCTTTAGTTTTCTCCCACAATCCAAACATGAGCGAGTTATTTTGATTACCCTGCTAGTCCCCCTGACATTAAGGGGCAATTTAGCAGGGCCAAACATATGGGATTACAGGGATATGACTGGATGAAAATGTTATTGTTGCAAGCTTGATGGGCCTAGTGGCCTCCTTCTGCACTGCAGGGATTTTATGATGTGTCGTGTTTCTGACAGCGTTCTCCAGTTTAAAAGCAGCAAATATATGATCTCTTGTAAGAATTGACATAATTAGGAGATTCGGGGAGGGAAAAGAATCAACAAATATCTACCTATTGGTTTCTGTGCTCTGATTCTTACTTTGCTTGAGTCTTTTGCCTATCATTTCTGATTACAACTTTAGGATGTTTAATAAATCTTGGGTTCACAGCCAACCCTCTACAATCTCTCCTTTTACACCAAAAGTGCCTGATTCCTTTCAATTACTCATTTCAAAAGCTCTATTAAAGAGAAGGCTTTATTCGGATATTGCTGCACTGCCCTTGCTTTTTAAAAAGCAGTGCCGTCCATCACAATTGTTTGGCAAAACCTTCCAGATAAACAAAACCAAGCTCTCCAGTTAGCATCCTGTGTTACTGGATTGCCCAAGAATATCTCAAGAGCAAATCAGACTGCTGTCCTTTTGAAGGCTGGTTCTGCTGCTGTAGTGTTTCACAAAGCAATCCCACAGGTATCGTCACTTAGAGACAACGAAGAGAGCATGGAACAGAGCAGGTAACAAACAGTAGACCATTTTTTCTTCTTTCATTGGCCAATTGACCCTTCAGTTTCTAGATCACGAGCAAAATAACAACAGGACAATATCCTGACTAACAAAGTAGCAATCAGACCATTATGTAATTCCTGTCTAACAGCATTTGAACAGAGAATATTACAATGCAGTACAGGTCCTTCGGCCCTCGATGTTGCGCCGACCAGTGGAGCCAATCTAATGGCCCTCTAACCTAAACTATTCCAATATTATCCATATGCCTATCCACTGACCATTTGAATGTCCTTAAAGTTGGCGAGTCCACCACTGCTGCAGGCAGGGCATTCCATGCCTTATTACCCTCTGAGTAAAGAATCTACCTCTGACATCTATCCTATATTTATCACCTCTCAATTTAAAACTATGTCCCCTTCTGTTAGCCATCACCATCCAAGGAAAAAGACTCTCATTGTCCACTCTATCTAATCCTCTGATCATCCTGTATGTCTCAATTAGCTCACGTCTTAACCTTCTTTTCTCCAATGAAAAACAACCTCAAGTCCCTCAGCCTTTCATCATAAGACTTCCAGGCAACACCCTGGTAAATCTCCTCTGCAGCCTTTCCAATGCTTCCGCATCTTTCTTATAAACTGTACACAATACTCCAAGCGTGGCTGCACCAGAGTTTTGTACTGCTGCAACATGGTCTCACGGCTCTGAAATTCAATCCCTCTACCAATAAAAGTTAACACACCATACATCTTCCTAACAAGCCTATCAACCTGGGTGCCAACTTTCAGGGATCTATACACATGGACACCGAGATCTCTCTGGTCACCTACACTACAAAGTGTCTTTCCTTTAGCCCAATACTCTGTAATCCTGTTACTCCTTCCAAAGTAAATCACCTCACACTTTTCTGCATTAAACTCCATTTGCCATCTCTTAGCCCAGCTCTGCAGCTTATCTATGTCCCTCTGCAAATTGTAACATTCATCTTCACTGTCTACAACTCCTCTGACTTTGGTGCCGTCAGCAAATTTACTAACCCATCCTTCTACATCCTCTTCTAGGTCATTTATAAAAGTGACAAACAGCAGTGGCCCCAAAATAGATCCCTACTGTACACTGCTAGTAACTGAACTCCAGGTTGAATATTTCCCATCAACCACCACCTTCTGTCTTCTTTCAGTTAGCCAATTCCTGATCCAAACCGCTAAATTACCCTCAATCCCATGCATCCATATTTTTTGGTATTTGGTTGAAACTTTCTTGCTCAATTAGGGATGGATGACGAGCATTGGTCTAATGAGTGACACTTATAATCATACACATTGCAGCAACTTTAAAACAGCTCATTATTTTGTGGCTCTAAAAATAAACAGCATCAATTCACACAAAAACAGAAAATGCTGGATAATCTCAGCAGGTCTGACAGCATCTTTGGAGAGGGAATAGAACTAATGTTTCAAATCAGGATGACCCTTTGTCAAAGCCCATCAATTCACTCCTTGTCTTGGCTGATTTGTCACAAGGTGAGCAGCAATCGCTTTGGATACTGTCCATGATTATGTGCTCAAGTCACTTGAGTGGAACATGACACCTTGATCTAGGAACAATGCTGTTACTACTGAGCAGATGTGATGTAGAGATGCCGGTGTTGGACTGGGGTAGTAAGAACTCAGTAAGAATCTAGCAACGCCAATTTTAACTACAACCGATTTATTTGATAGTAAATTTGCCTGACGAAGACACAGAGTATCAAAAGCTCGCAAATTTACTATCAAATAAATCAGTTGGATTTAAAATTGGTGTTGCTAGATTCTTAGTGAGTTCTTACTACTGAGCAGAAGCCAGCCTTTGTTTCTACCATTTTCTAGTTTTGCTGTTTATTTTAAACCTATGTCTCTGACTCTGCTCAGTGTAAAGGTGTCCTTATGGCTACAATATCCATGTCGGAGTTCTTTGATGACCTGGATCATGCCTCCAGTGAAAAGAAGTTCAGCTCTGCAAGTTTTTTGTACAATTTAAAGCCCTAAGTTTCAGAAAATTTCTTATTACTGTTTTCTGACCATCTCCAACTCAACAATGTAATTTTTAAGTTAATTGGAGAATCTTCCAGGTTGTGGGTGAAACTATACTTTGAAAGAATGTCATCTTGAGTTTTGAAGAAGAAACATGCCTGATATTCATCCATCTTTGAGAAAATAACCAGTGCATATTAAGATATTCAGTGATTGAATAGGAGTGGTCATCACATGATGTATCATGATGATTTAAAATCTACACCCTTGATGCCCATGAGAACACATAGAAATTGTCTGCAATTTGGATGCAACATTAAACAAAAACCATAAGACGTAAAAGTAAAATACTGTGGATGCTGGAAATCTGACATAAAAATGGGAGAAGGTGGGGTTTTTGTTGGGACAAACAAAAAAAAACAAAGGGGTTCAGATGGAGATGAGTCTTTGATTGTGAACATTACCTTCCATCTTGATGCTGTTTTTCATGTCTGCCTCAACGCAAAACTCCATCTCCTACAGGACTATCTGCCATTTGTTTTTAGTTTTCCTTTCACTGAGCACTGACTCTCCTACTAACTCACTTTGTTATCTTACTTTATGTCATTATCAGCACTTAATTAGTCCTTAATGCTATCATTGACAAAGACACAAGCCAGAGAGCGTTAATCTCTCCATAGCTCCCACCTATCTTTGACTTTCTATGCTGCTACGCCTTCTCCACCCCTCTCTCCAACTAAATAATCCATCACATTTCCAACCCTCTTCAGCATTAAAGAAAAATCATTAAACACTCAAAGCATAAGCCATATTAGGCACATAGATAGGATGCAAGACTGGGCGGAGAAGTGGCACATGGACTTCAACGTGGGTAAATGTGTGGTGGTCCATTTTGGCAGGACCAATGGGATGAAGCAGTATAATATCAAGGGTAGGAGTCTTGGCAGCGTTGAGGAGCAGAAGGATCTTGGGGTCCGGGTCCATAGGTCTCTTAAATCTGTCCCGCAAGTGGAGAATGTGGTCAAGAAGGCATATGGTGTACTGGCCTTCATTAATAGAGGAATTGAGTTAAGGAGTCGGGAGGTAATGCTGCAACTTTATAAGACTCTTGTCAGACCCCACTTGGAGTATTGTGTGCAGTTCTAGTCGCCTCACTATAGGAAGGATGTGGAAGCTATTGAGAGGGTGCAGAGAAGATTTACAAGGATGTTGCCTGGATTGGGGGGCATGCCTTATGAAGATAGCTTGAGAGAGCTAGGTCTCTTATCCCTGGAGAGACGAAGGTTGAGAGGCGACCTGATAAAGGTTTATAAGATGTTGAGAGGAAAAGATAGAGTGGATTCTCGGAGGCTATTTCCCAGGGCTGAAATGGTCGCTACGAGAGGACACAGGTTTAAGGTGCGGGGGGGCAAGTACAGAGGAGGATGTTAGAGGTAAGTTTTTCACTCAGAGGGTGATAAGTGAATGGAATCGGTTGCCATCAGGGGTGGTAGAGGCAAACTCGCTGGAGTCTTAAGAGACTTCTGGATGAGTACATGGGATTTAATGGGATTGGGAATTACACATAGCTCTATGGCCTGGTAATTATAGATACGATCTTATGGGCCAAAGGGCCTGTTTGTGCTGTAGTGTTCTACGTTCTATATTCCTTTCTCCACAGATGCTGCAAGACCAGCTGAGTTTATCTTGCATTGTGTTTTTAATCACACAAAAAAAAACAAGCTTGATAGGTGATGGATGAGATGGAACACTGGCCAATACAGCCACTGAACCTCAAAGCTAAGGCAGATCTGAACCTAATGGTTATCTACCACACCAAGATTGCCTAGGAACTCTGAACTCCATTTCAGCTAATAGGAAAATAATGGGTGCATCTAAATTTGTTAGGGAACAGTTTGATTTTACAATTGGAGGACCTAGGTTCTTTATAAACTGATCAATTGTGGTAGCCTGAAAATCTTTTGTCATCTTTTAGTAACCTTGTGAACCTTAAAAAGCGTTCTTTCTATTGTTGATTTGACAAACCTGAAACACCCTCTGGGCACGCATTCTAGGAAGAGTTTAGTTTTTCTGTGGGGTATTAGAAAATCCTATTGGAAAATCCCCCCCCCCAAAAAATGAATCAAAAGGAGTACCCAAGAAAACAAAACTTTTAATAAGTTTAACTTTAACCTTATCTTCATCACCTATTTTCTTTGCAAATGTTATTGCTTTGTTCAAGTTACTCCAATCCTCTTCGTTAAGACAGAATTCTGCTGTTGACTTCAATATGATTTTTATGACAATTTACCATTTAATTAAATATAGACTCAGTCTAAATTTGTTTTTTTTGATGGCTCATACACCTGTGTTGCATGAATATGATATTATCTGCATTAGGTACTGTATGCTAAATCAACTGAGCAGTTCATGGATGTGATGTCTACATGCAGAGTAATCTTTCAAAATGCTCAAAAATATCCTCAAATTTAACTTAAGGACTTCCAAAAAGTGTGTCATAATATTCTACAGTCTTTGCTTATTGTGTTGCCCTCTGTGATTTATGGAGTGGAATTAAGTCACAGGTAGATTTGATCATATTTACTTTATGCATACACTAAACAGAGTAGGATCAGTTCTTATTGTATACTGCATTGTCCGCCTATATTACGTCCTAAGTCCATGTTGAGAAATGGTTATACAACCCGTTGAGGTGAAGGAACTGAGACGGAACTCATTCCTCCTCTCAATGCTCTGCTGGGCTCATGGTCACTTCAGATAGCTTTTTAGCATTCTTCTATATACTTTTGTTGGGAAAGCATATTTTCAAGAATTGTTTTATATATAGGTTACATAGACTCAAAACATTAACTCTGCTTCTCTCTCTTCAGATGTTGCCAGAGCTGCTGAGTTTATCTGACAGTTTCTGTTTTTATTTAAAATTTGGAATGACATTTATTCATTTAGCAAATTCAAAGTCCCTAAGTCAAGCAGTTTCTTCTGGCCCTGTTGTGTTGAGTGTGGAAAGGCCTCTGCTAAGTCTGTGGATTGGATACTCTTTTATGATGTAGTGCATTGTTTGCTCTTTTCCACAGACACATAGGGGGCTGGCACTAATGTTCCATCTGTGAAGGCTGACTAAGCAGGGATGTGGCTGCTGCTGAACCTTTGGAGGATGAACCATTCTTTCCTTGGAAGGCTGAAAGCAGGCAGTGTTGGATTGGATTTGAGACCAGGTACTTGTTTGTCACACCCAATGATTTCCATTCATTTGTTAGATGAAATTTGCATTGAAGTCCTGCGTGGGAGGCTTTTTTCCAGATTGTTCTTCTTGATGGGAGAGGAGCAATGGATTGAGCCGCCCCGCCAGTATCCAGGCTTGCCTGGGGAAGCTAATTGTGATACCCTAACTATCTTAAGAGTTGTGGGTTTTTACACAAAAATAAAAAGATGTGGTTTGTGCACGTAGGTTCAAACTAATAACAAACTTATTCCAGGGTGTCTTGCTAATAAAAACTGAAAGTAAAACAGTAGCTTTTGCAAACACCCTAATGGCATCACCATCAAATCACACGATCAGCTCTTGAAGAAAACTGCAATGACTTAAATATATAACACCCTTCCCCATTTACTTCTGTGGTCATGAAACAAATGACAACAATGTTATACATAGGATCAATAATATTTTGGCCACAGTATTATGCATCATTAAGCTTTTTACACAAACAAGAAATTTGATCAAGAGGACATCTATTCTTGTTTAGTTGTATATGACATTCTGAAATTTGGTTATCTTTGACTCTCGAAATATGATTTGGAACTTTAGTAGACACTTCTTTTCATGGAAATAATTCTGCATCATTCTCAAGTGATATAGTAGCATAGATACAATCATCAGGCAAGTCAGATTCAATTAAGTCTTCCATTGTAGTACTCATAACACTAGGAACTAAAGAAGGTGGTATTTCCAGAGAGTATTATTCTCTGGAATAATACTCAGCATGGCATCACCAAATTAGTTAATCTTTGATTTAAACTGAGTAAGAAATTGGATCTGTTTTGCCTAAAACAGGCTGGTACTCCTTTCTCACTCCTGGTATAATTATGCACAAACACTCGATCACCTTGTGTTGTTTCTGCCTTCACCTCTCATATAACAACTTGAGATTGTTGTTAACACTCTACTATCTCTTAGGTTTCTGATGGTAATAACAAATCAAACATAGTTCTCAACTTTCTCCTTAAGAGTAGTAATGCAGATGAACTTTGGGTAGTCCCATGAATAGTGCTTCTATAAGATACCAAAAAATTATTCACACAACATAATGAACCTTGCTGTCTTGAAACTTTTAAAGAATGTTTCAATGATTATTCGAATCTTTTAGCTAACCCATTGGTTGATGGATGATAAGGTGCTGATTTTATATGCTGAATACCATTTACTTTGAGAAAATCCTCAAACTTTTGAGAAGTAAACTGTGAACCATTAATCACTAATAATCTGATCTGGATTACTAAATCTTGAAAAAACTTCTGTCAAGTTATTCAGATGTAGCAGATCACATGATAATTTCTGTCCACTTTAAGTGTCCATCAGTTATGACTAAGAACATGTAACCCTCAAATGGACCAGCAAAACCTACATGAAATTATTGCCATCGCATTTTAAACCACTCCCAAGGATCTAAAAGGAGACAACAGTGGTGTATTTCTTACTTATGAACAGTTTGTTGATACTGTTGCATTTCTTCTTAAATCTGAGCAACCAGACCCAGCCAAAGATTATGTGCTAATTCCTTCAGCCGGACTATATCAGGATGTTCTTCATGTAGTTGTTCTTTCATACTGACTAGAAGAAATAAACACTTGGGTTCCCCACAATAGACACCTAACTTGGACAGTCAAGCCAAGCTTTCTTGACACATATGGTTTCAAATAAGGATGTGGATGAGGTGCTCCAGCTATCATTCCTTTCAAATACAATATCCATCACCTTCCCCATCTTGGGCTTATCTCTGATATGTCTCCGAATTTGAGAAGCTGCCACAGACAAATGTCCTACCAGCAAAAGACAAAGAATATTAGCAAACATAGCTGGTGGCTTTTGTCCAATAGGCAAAGGTAAGCATGATAATGCATCAGCATTAGCATGGCACTCTGATTGATGATACATTATAAAGTATGAATCTGCAGATAAGATCTGTGACTTTCTTTGCATTTGACTAGCAATTAACGATGGTATCCCCTTATGCAGCCAAAAATAGTAAAGAGTTGATGATCAGTCAATAATGTGAAATGATGCCCATATAAATAATGATGAAACATTTGTATGTCAAAAATTATACCCAATGCTAATTTTTCTAACTAAGCACATTATATTCAGCATGAGTCAGAGTTTGTGAAGCAAAAGCTATTGGTTATTCTTCTCCCGAAGGCATAATATGTGAGACTTCTACCATTACTCCATAAATGGAAGGATCATAAGCAAGTAGTAATGTAGCTTCAGATTAAAATGAATTAACACTTCAGGCTTCTGTAAAGCATCTTTGACATCCTCGTATGCTTTTCCACATTCTGTTGTCCAGTCCATGACTGTTTCACACATAATAAATTATCTAAGTTAGGAACGAATTTGCTATAATAATTTACTAATCCTAGAAAGAATCTCAATTGCATCATCTGTTATACATAGTTCTTCTAAAAGTGTCTTTTTTTTAGGTGCTTTATGTAGGCCTTTGTTATTAAGAATGTGACACAAATACTGCACTGTTATCTGAAAAAAACATGCTTTTCTTTCTTCATAGATAAACCATGTGCTTGAAAATATTCCAATGTTGCTTCTAAATTATTCTAGTGCTCTTGTTCACTGAATCCTGTACTAAGAACGTTGCACACCAGAGAGACCACTTAAAATCTGATGCATCGATCTTTGGAATAGAGCTGGTGGTACAAATGTTATTCTAAAGACAATCTTTTATAATGAAAAAGGCTGTAGGTTATGAGTAACAATGGTAAGCAATGTTTCACAATTAGTGACTAAATTCACCCGCAGATATGCCTGTGAAAGATCAATTTTGCTGAATTTCTGTCCATCTGATAACCCAGCAAACAAATCTTAAATTAAAGAAAGTGGATATTGATCAGCATATAACACTGGATTTACGGTTGTTTTAAAATAACTACAAATACAAACTGAAGTTTCTGGTTTCGTGACGGGTACAATGGGGATAGCCCAGTCACTCATTGTAATGCAAGTGTTAATAAGTTGCACAAATTCTTTCTTGACTTTGGGACGAATTGCATACGGCACTGCTCTTGCTGTGAGACTTTTTGGTTGACTAGTAGGCTTAATCTTGAGTTTCACTTGAACTCCCTTCTTTGAGCCGAGTGTCTCTTTGAATATACTCGTGTATTTATCGAGAAGGTGCTGTGTCTGTTTTGGCATTGAGCAAACTGTTGATAGCACTCTTGTTATGCTTTGTCTTCTCCATTTGTGATCTCCCAAATAGAGCTGGAAAATGACCATGGACCACATGGAGAGCCATCTCCACCTGTTGACTCAACTCTATGTTGACTACAATGTAGCCTTTTATGCGTGTCCTTAGAATTACATCAGCTGGTTTTAAAGAAAGATACTTTAGCTTTTGTTGATATCTAATCTCAGGAATTAAAGATACAGCAGCACCAATATTAGCCTCCAATCTAATACTTTGTCTATCTGTGGCATCAGGCAGAATCAATGTGATTTACTTTGTATGGATAAGACATTTGATTGGAACTCTTCGTCATATTTCTGGACATTTTCTTCCTCACAGTCATAATTATTTTCTTCCTCATTGTTAATTCAGTGGACTCAGTGGAGGCCTTTCCAAACTCAACACAACAGTAGCAAAAGAAACTGCTTGACTTAGGAACTTTGTTACTGCAACTTGTTCTTCATCTTGAATGTATTCATTCTTCTTCTGAATATTCGTCTCAGCGAAGCTGGTCTAACCCAGTAAGTTTTTGCGATGTGAATCATTTTGCCACAATTCTTGCATTAACTATCTTTGCTCCAGCATTTACTCACTGAATGGCCCATTTGGCACATCTGTAATATGTTTGTTGCTATTTTGACCTCTTCAAGAATTTTTGTTAAGTCATCATAAGTTTTAGTTCTTGCCTTTGCTGGATGAACCAAGTTCTGGAGCAAATTGTAGATTTTACTTCCTATTGTACTGAAAGAAACTGGTGTGACAATATGATTGCAATTTCATTTACTTGTCAAAAGTACTGAAAATGCTCTGTTTAGGAACTCCATGATTCATTTTCTTCATAGATTGTTGTTGTGGGAAAGCACCACTCGGAGTCAGACTTAAAGATTCAACCTGCAGTTTATTGAACAAAGCTTTGTGAGAAGCACTTACGACTCCACAGTGCTCGCAGTCACTTTCTTGATTGCAACTAGCTGTTTTTTATTCCCTTTAATCGTACAGACATCAGTGGTTATCTCATCAGTAGCTTTGTGTGGTTATATGCATTAACCAATTATGCCCCCGAGCAACAACTGACCTCCAATCACATTCCTTCAAAAACAACCATTAACAAAACTTATTGTTTTGGTTCCACTTTTTCTTAAGCTAAGCTGACCATTTAGACCTCAAAGTCTCGTTTTCAAAGGTCACAGTCTTAATTTTACTTCAATATTGTCACAGTCCAGAAAGGAATTGCAGCTTTAAAGAGTATATGGATGCAAACAACAAAAACAACTGATTAGTTTATTTATTACAGTTAGGATTAGGCTTACATCAACACTACAATGAAGTTACTATGAAAATCCCCTTGTCACAACACTCTCACACCTGTTCAGGTACACTGAGGGAGTACTTAATATGGTCAATACACCTAACCAGCACATCATTTGGGCTGTGGGTGGAAACCCATGCACTCACAAGCAGAATGTGCAGACAATGCACAGACATTGAACTAAGCTGAGAATCGAATGTGGGTCTCTGTTGCTGTGATGGAGAAATTGGATTATAAGGAGCGATTGTGTAAATGGGGGTGAAAAACAGAGGTGGAATTATTTCTGTTTTGAGATTGAAAAAGGAAAGGATAACATAGATGACACCGCGGATGTTGGAAATCCAAAATAAAAACAAAAAATGCTGGAAATACTGATGAAAAGTTACAGACCTGAAATATGGATTTTACGTCTTTGGTCCTGTTCTGCTCCGATTTGCATAGCAGGTGGGGCAGTACAACTGTAGCTATTAATTCTGTTTTTCTCCTCCACAGATCCTGCATGACTCTGTTCGTTACTTCTAACTTTTTCTGTTTAATTTACAAAATACACGATAACAAGCCCAGAACTGTTGAACCAAATGGGTAAATTCAAAACCGTGCTGCAAAAAAAAATAATATTTTAGAGATCAGGCTTCCCAGGGTTAGTATTGATTCATTCAAATGCAAGTGAGAAAAATTTATTTCCGATAGGATACACATCAGTACGTGAATAATTTGATATGCGAAAAGTGTGGTGGGCTTAGGAGGAGAAAAAAAGCGCTCCTGGATCTGTTGCCGTTTTCTTCCAATTATTATCGTGCTGGATTAATTAGAGGGGGCGATTAATTACGATAATTAGATAACTCCATTATCTTCCAGTCATATGGCTACCAGAAAGCGAACAAAACAGTCTCCTCCACGAACAAATGCATGTTACTTTTGGCCGCTCCCAACTTGAGGTTTTTGTTATATGCTGTGGTTACCATGTTTCCAAATCTAAATTCAGTCTATAAAACATTCTGCTACTACTCACTCCTAAATCACATCAGCCATAACAACCAACTCGTTTCATTCCCTCGCCAAAGTTACCAGCCCCGCACGCGATGTCTTGACTTATTGAACAGTATTTTTTTTTAAAGTTACCATTTCCCCTTATATAAGATCACCACCTGTTCAGGGAATAAAATCCGTAGGCTAATACTTGAATTGCGTGGGTTTTGACTGAATGTGTGAAATTAACTATCCAAGATCTGATCCCCTAAGTAGAAACCAATGTTTCTTAAAGTTTGCTCCTGAACATATGAATCCATCACTTATGCACACATATTGTAGTGATCCCATTAACCTCGTCTGCTTGTAAGAGAGGATAAAATAACTTTGGAAGTAGCCGGGGGGGTTAAATGATAGTTGCAGTGGAGGGCTCCAGGGTGGAAAGTGTTAAAAGTCTTTGAAGTGCAGTGAGAGAGAGTCCTGTTCACATCCTCTCTGTGTGTGCTTGGGAGGCAGTCCGCGTCGTGTGGTTCACTGCAGTTTCTCCTTTCTCAACCCAGCTCCGTCCACATGCAGGGACAGAAGCAGAGGGAAGACTCCGTCGACGTTCTGGGTCTATTGGGCAGCAGCTGAGAGCAGGGGGGGGTGGGGTGGGGAAAAAGAGGCAAGAGGTGGAAAAACAAAGAGGGAAGGGGAAGTTGTTTTATTTGGAGGAATGGAGGCGAGGCAGAGGATCCAGCTCGGGTTCCTCACGCTGCTGCTGTTCGTGGTGGTGAGCTGCTACTGGTTTCATCGGACCCAGTCGGATGGGAGTTTGAATAGCCTGAAGAGCCTCGGCAGGTCACTCCGGCGGGAGGAGGAGGAGGAGGAGGCGGCGGCGGCGGCACCCGGCTGGGAGGCTGCCTGCGACTCCTACTTCCAGGGGAAGAGGGTGTTCCTGTGGAAACGGGAGTCGCGGGCAGCTGCCCTCCAGCCGGGGGGCTCGGGCTACTGCAGCGGACTGCGGGCGCTGCTTCACTCTGCCCGGAGCCCGCTCACCGCCGAGGAGAAGAGCTTCCCGCTGGCCTTCATCGTCACCGTGCACAAGGAGTTCGACACCTTCGAGCGTCTTTTCAGGGCCATTTACCGACCGCACAACCTCTACTGCATCCACGTGGACGAGAAGTCGCCGGGCCACTTCCACACCCAACTGCAGAGGCTGCAGAGCTGCTTTGGCAACGTCTTCCTCGCCTCCAGGATGGAGCCCATCATCTATGGCGGCATCTCCCGCCTGCAGGCGGACATCAGCTGTCTGGCCGACCTCCTCAAGCTCAGGAGCGGCTGGAAATACGTCCTCAACCTGTGCGGCCAGGACTACCCGCTCAGAACCAACCTGGAAATCATCCGTCACCTCAAAACCTTCAAAGGCAAGAACATCACCCCCGGCGTCCTGCCCCCCGAGCATGCCAAAGGCCGCACCAAGTTCGTCTACAAGCAGGTCTTGTCCTCTCAGAGGACCTATGTGGTCAGGACTAAGCAGCAGAAGTCGCCCCCTCCCCACAACCTGACCATTTATTTCGGCTCGGCTTACTATGCCCTGACTATCGATTTCGTCGAATTTATTCTGACAGACCAGCGGGCTTTGGATTTGTTAGACTGGTCTAAAGACACGTACAGTCCAGACGAACACTACTGGGTGACACTCAACAGGATACCAGGTAGGTGCAACATCAGCGTGAGGAGGGGGATGTGGACGGGGTGGGTAGAATCCTAACAGTGCAGAAGGAGGTCATTTAACCCAACAAGCCTGTACCAACCATCCAGGTCCTATCCCTGTAGTTCCCCCTGACACTAATGGTCAATTTACCATGACCAATCAACCTAACCCATACATCTTTAGATTGTGGGAGGAAACCGGAGTACCTGGAGGAAATCCATGCAGATGTGGGGAGAACGTGCAAACACAGTCATCCGAGGCTGGCATCGAACCCCTTGTCCCTGGTGCTGTGAGGCAGTAATGGTAACCGCTGTGCTGCCCTGGGAGCAGATGTTCCCCTTAGATGTGGGGTCAGTCACCAGGGGACACAAGTTCAAGGTGAGAGGCAAAAAACTTGTGGGGTGGGGGAAGAATGTGAGGTGAAATCTCTTTACCCAGAGGATGGGTGGTGTGATGGTCTGCAGTGTGCTGCCTGGGAGGGTGGTAAAGGTAAGTTGCTTCACATCATTCTTTAAAAATACCTGGATGGCACCTGCACATTATGACATTCCAGGCTGTGGGCCAAGTGTAAGCAAATGACAGGAATTCAATGCTGGAATTTTACCCTTTGTCCACCCCCAGATTGGGGCAGGCAAGGCTCACAATGGAATTCACTGTTGGTCTTGGGTGGGATTTTATGAGCTTCACCCAAGCGAAGTTGTAAAATTTCGACCAGCTGTTTCTTGAGTCTGCGCTGACACACAAGGAGTCAAAGGGCCTCTTCTGCATCCTGTGATTCCCATCAAGAATGGCACTGTGCCTTACATTCTGGCTGGGATAAAAACAGAAAATGCTGGAAACAGGTCTGGCAGCATCTGTAGGGAAAGAAAGTTAACATTTTGACTCTGTGTGACTTCAGAGCTGAAAAGAGATAGAAATGTGACAAATTAAATGGTGGGAGGGTAGGTGCAGAATAGAAAGTTGGGGATACGTAAGAGCTAAGAAGCAACTGACAAAGATGTCACGTGAACATGGTCATATTAATGATTAAAGAGTTGCTGATAGTGGTGTACAAGTAAAACGTCAGATTGTGTTAATAGGAGAACAAAAGTCAGTGGTCAGTAAAAGCAAAACTGAAGAACAAATGTTGAGGAGGGACAGCCATTTTCATTCAGACAAACCAATCTTTTTAGCCAACCAAATGAACTAAATCAAATTAACAAGGGGATAAATTAAAATGGGCAGCATTGGTACAAACCAAGGAAACAATAAACATAGGTCAAGATGGAAGGAAAAGTTCACAGTCTAAAGTTATTAAACTCAATGTTGAGTCTAGAAGGTGTAACTTGCCTGATCAGAATATGTGTTGTTCATCTAGTTTGCATTGGGCATCACTGCAACATTGCAGCACACCCATCTCATATGGGCATGAGGGCAAGATGCTGAGTTGAAATGGCAAGCAACAGGTGGTTGGGTAATGCTTGTGGATTGAGTGAAGGTATGTTGCAAAGCAGTCACCGAGTCTGTGTTTAGTCTCCCCAATATAGAAGAGACTGCAATGGGAGCAGTGAATGTAGTAGACCATTGAAGGAGATGCAAGCTGTTTTGGACCTTGAACGATGAGGAGGTAAAGAGGCAGTAGTTGCACATTCTGTAACTGTATGAGAAGGTTCTGTGGGAAGCTGCTCTGGCAATGTCTTTCTCACCTCCAGGATGGAGCCCATCGTCTATGGCAGGATGTCCCTGCAGGTGGACATCAGCTGCCTGACTGACCTCTCCAAGCTCAGGATCAACTGGAAATATGTCCTCAACCTGTGTGGCCAGCATTGGGGTGATAGAGGAGTGGACTAAGGTGTCAGGGAGGGAGCAGTCCCTGTGATATGCTGACAGGAGGGTAAGCGGAAGATGTCTTTAGTGATGGCATCATGTTGGAGCTGGTGGACATGGAGGAGGGGTGATTCTTCTATGCATAGGCTGGTGGGTTGAAAAGTGAGCACATGAGGGACTTTGTCATTGACTCTGTAAAGGAGGGAAAGTGGTAAGGGTGTGTTACAGCCTTTTGAAGTCAACATTGAGTTCAACAACTTTAGACTATGAACTTCCCTCTCCGTCTTGACCCCTCTGTTTTTCCCTTGGTTTGTACCAATGCTTACACCATATTTCCCTCCAACCCCCCCCCCCCCCCCAAGACCATTTGTCACTTTTTCTTCAATTGTGCTTTGACTGATCACTGACCTTTGTTCTCCTGTTAGCACATTCTGCTATCTCATCTTATGCCAACATTAGTACTTCTTTAGTCTTTAATGCTACCGTCAACACTCCCTTTGTTTTGTGTCCATGACAACATTCTTAATTTCTTCTTAGCTTTGACCTTTCCCTGACCTTCTATTCTGCTCCATTCTCTTTCTAACTATATAATCCATCACATTTTTACCCCTCTCCAGTTCTGAAGAAAGTCATATGGACTTGAAACATTAACTCAGTTCTTCTCTACTGATGTTGCCAGACTTGCTGAGTTTATCAAGCTTTTTTTACTCAGGGCGTTGGATGCCTAGAACTCGCTGCCGGGGGATATAGTGGAAGCAGATACAATAGTGATTTTTAAGGGCATCTTGACAAATACATGAATAGGATGGGAATGGAGGGATATGGTCCCCCGGAAGGGTAGGGGGTTTTAGTTCAATTGGGCAGCATGGTCATTGCAAGCTTGGAGGGCTGAAGGGCCTGTTCCTGGGATGTAATTTTCTTTGTTCTTCCTCTGTTCATTTCTGTTTTTATTTCAGATTTCCAATATCTGCATAATTTTACTTTTATTTGACATTTTTTGCAAAGTAGATTTAAATTTAGGCCTGAATATTGAATGTCTGCAACTACTCAGATGCATAGATCCAAGCCCCACTCCAGAAATTTGAGTACATAAGGTAGTGACAGTGTACAGCATTGTCAAAGATCTCATGTTTTTGGATGAATCTTAAACTGAGATCCCATATGGTATTCATTCTTAGGTGGCCTAAGATCCCACGGCACTATTTTAACAAAGAAACAAAATTTGTCTCTCCATCATTAACTTACAAATGATGATCTGGTTTGTACACAGTTGCTTGTGGAAGATGTATGCATATTGACGGCCAAATTATTGGCCGTTAAAGCACTTTTTAGATGTCCTGAAGTTATGTAAAGTGCTATATAAATGCATGCAATTCATTCTTTACCCTTTTCTGTTATGTATGCAGTGTAGTACAAAATGAATCGGTGCAGTTTAATCCTGGTTTTGAGGAGTGAACATGGGCCTGTGGTATAAACTTCAACACTTTTACTCAAAAGATCACTCAAAAGATCTAGTGGGGGTAGAAAGGTCGGGGTAAGAATGTCACCTGGTGCAGTAGTGTAAGGCTAGCCCTGAAACAAATTGGGTAAATTGAATAATAGTAGATTTCTGGCAGTTTTTGTCCTGCTTCTGGCAGTACTTGGTACAGAAGCCGTGTGCTTGAAATTAGAAAAGCTCTGTTCCAAACACTAACGGGGTGGCATAGTGGGGCACTGCTGCCTCAGCGCCAGAGACATCCGGGTTTGATTTCTGGCTTGGGTCACTTTCTCTGCAAATGATTTCCCTGTGTCTGCGTGGGTTTTCTCCCACAGGCTGAAAGACATGCTGGAGGGGTGCAGTGGCCATGCTAAATATCTCCCTCAGTGCACCCAAACAGGTGCAGGAATGTGATGACTAGGGGATTTTCATAGTAACTCAATTTCTTTGTTAGTGTAAGCCTATTTGTGACACTAATAAATAAACTTCAACATTCTTCACCTTCATGGCATATAAATAATTGAGTGGGTGGAATGAAAGATTTGGCAATGGGCTTGTTGCTTTCATAAATCACAAAGGCCAATAGCTCTTAGGATTAAGATTTCAAATTAGTAACTGGAATTGGATTTACTTGTCAGTTACTGGATATATACTGAATAATTCTTAAATGTAATTTCAATCTCGAGCAATGAGTCAAAGGTAAGCTTGACTCATTGCTTGATTTCAATATTGCATTATCTTTATGGTTGGTGATTGCTCAGCACTTTTCAGTAAGGTAAAATGGTTTGCTTTGTTATACAAAAATACATTCTGCACCATGTTGATTATAATTAGGCACTATCTGACGATGCACATTGTGATTTTCGTTATATACTATATTGTCTCGTACAGATTTTCTATAAGTGTAGTACTCAGATTTCTGACTTTTCCTTCAAGCCTGTCTAAGCTGAAATGGGGATACCTTGGGAATCGCCAAAATTATAGAACAGAAGGAGACCATTTAGTTTGGATCATGTTGCCCTCTGTCTTTGAGATTAACATGTTATAGGATCATATAATGGTTACAGCACATAAAGAAGCCAGTCAGCCCATGAATATGCTGATTAGCTGAGACAGCCAGTTTCACCTTTTCCTCAGTCCCCATAATCTGTTCTTAATGATTATCCAATTCTCCTTTGAAAGTCCTAATTTAATCTGTTCCACCACACCCCTGGCAGCGTATTTCCAGATCCTAACCACTACTTGCATGACAAATTTGTCATAAGATCCTACAAAATAGGAGCAGGTGTATTTGGCCCAACATGCCTCTTCTGCCCTTCACTAAGATTATTGCTGATCTAATTGTGGCCTTATTAACTTCACTTTATTCCTTTCCTTGCCCTTGTTGCCCATAACCCTTAACTCTCCCCTTGATCAAAAATCTGCCAAACTCATCTTTGAATACATTCAATGAACTGGCTTACATTGTTCTTTGGTAAAGAGAATTCTAAAGATGAATAAACTGCTGAGAGTAGCAGTTTCCCCTCCTCCTCTTCATCTTAAATGAGAAACCATTTTTTTAAACTTGCTCACTAATTCCAGATTCCCCAAAAGAGAAGAACTGTCCTTGCAGGATCTACCTATCAAATCCCCTCAGAATGATGTCTCATTCTAAAAGCCAATGAATATAAGCCCAAACTGTCCAATACTTCCTCATTGGACAATGCTTCGTCCCAGGAGTTGGTCTAGTGAACTTACCGTGAACATTGTGCAAATTGGCTTCTGCATTTCCCAACTTTATAGGTCAGTGTTCAAGCAGTGGGAGACATTCAAGGAGGATATCAAAAGGATTTAAAACAAATATGTTCCCACAAAGAGGGAAAGGGGGACTGCTGTTAACATCCAAACATAGAACCCCACCAAGATCAAAAGCATACAGCACAGGACGTGGCAATCCTTTGATAAGGAACAAAGAGTAGAAAGGTGTATTAAGCGAAGGGGTTGAAATTTTGAAAAAGAAGCAGATTTAGGACTGAGTTGAGGAGGAACTTTTTCACACAAAGGTTTGGGAATCTGTGGAATTCCATGCCCAGTGAAACAGTGGTAACCTCATTGAATGTTTTTAAGGCAAAGATTGATAAATTTTTGAACAATAAAGGAATTAGGGATTACGGTGAGCAGGCGGCTAAGTACAACTGAGTCCACAAAAAGATCAGCCATGATCTGATTGAATGGTGGAACAGGCTCGAGGGGCCAGATGGCCTACTCCTCCTAGTTCTTATGTTTACAGATTCTCAAAGTTAGCAAGACAAATAAATAAGTTTTGTTAAGACACAGGATACTTTTCTGCCTAACTGAGGCACAGTATGAGCAGGGTGGTTATGCTAGAACTATAAAAAGCATCAAGGATGGAAAGAATGCAGCAGGAACAGTAGTATTAGGAATACCATGCCTCTAGGAGGTACCTATATTCATGGCACTATACTTAAGCCACAGCTAGAATAATGCATACAGTTCTGGTTATTGCATTACAGAAAATATATAACCATGCTAAAGTGTGCACAGAGGAAGTTTGCAAAGATGTTGCCAGGAATCGAGGATTTTGATATGAAACACTTGGACAGACCAACAGGGTTGTTGCCTTGGAACAGAGAACTGAGGGGAAATTTCATTGGTGTGTACAAAATTGAGAGGCATAAAGTAGATAGGAAGAACATACTCTCCTTAGCAGAGAGATGAATAATCTGGAGCAATAGATTTACAGTAATTATCAGGAGAGGAATTGCAGAGAGAGATTTTCGCCCAAAGAATAATGTGTGGAAATTGCACTTTGAAAGGATAGTAGGAGCAGAAATTTCTCATCCTTAAACCCACATTACATTGAAATCACGTGACGTGTGGTGACCTTGACAAATAACTTGCAAGTGGGGTTAGGTGCAATAACTCCCTTTTTCAGTAGCATTGATGTCATGAGTCTAGTGAGCTTTCCACACAGTAATTTCCTATGTTTCTAAAGATGACACTTCACAGCTGATTAAGTTCCTTTCAAAGTGTTTTGGGATGTCTGAAGCTGTGAAAATTAAAGTTGCTGATTTCTTTTACCTTGTATTCCTAGCTATTCTTTAGTGTCATTTGCTTCTGAATCTATTGCTTTTGAGTGGCAATTAAAAATCAACATGGTTACTGAACCTACAAGCTGAGGGTGAAGCTTAGAATGTGTTTCATCTATTAGGAAGTTTTCAGATGAAGATTTGCAGAATAAATAGATTTATTGTGGTTTTCACAGCAACCTTGCAGGAACTTACAATGTGCCTAGTATTCAAGATAATTACTACTCCATGGAGAAAGAGAACTACCTAACATCAATTCAATTCCTACCCTTGTGTAGTTTAAACTGCTGCTGAACCCTCGTTCTGCCTGGATATATTTTTATTATGGGCAATGCTTCCTTTTCCTTTTCTTAGAAGTATTCGGCAGTTCCAGTTTGCCTCTTGTTTCATTGTAAATCATTTCTTTTATCCAGAAAGTTCCCAAGTATAAAATAAACAGATCACTGTATTGCAGGATGGCCATAATCTTACCAAGCTAGAAAAATGTTTTGGTCCCTTAATGTGCACAATTGAGCACACTGGGTTCTTTCCAAAAAAATGAATATCAGTTGTTTTCTTGTGAATTTGAACACCATTAACACAAAGTTTCTCCACCAGTTTCACATCTCAAGCAGCGAGATATTTAAAATACCTTCCTCATCTATTTGGTAGTGGGGGGGGAGCTACAATGTCTCTTTTTTGATATTGATAAAGCAGCCATCACAAATGTCATGGAGACTTAGATTAATGTGATCTGATGACCCTTTTTAAATCTGGAACTTATTACTGTACTTTTGCATGCTGCTCCAAATATACAGTGTGAGGAGTTATATTCAAACTAATACTTTATGGAATTTGTAGAGGTTTAAGTATTGCTGAAAAAAATGTTGAAACTTTTGGTCTTGCACTGCATCCATTAGGACAATTGGCAAGAATGCCAAATGTGAAAGGAACAACAATTTATACTTCATGAGAAGAGTGCTGATTGGTAGGAAGTGGACTAAGGCAGAGGCATCACCATTGAGAATGCATTAATTAACTGACTGACAGTTAACTGCTAAGCTAATATAAGGAAGTATAAATGGTTTTTCCTTTTACATTTTGTATTCTTGTGAATTTTCCTGATGAATGCAAGATGAAAAGCTTTGACACCATATTTCCTTTCACCCAATGATTTAGGAAGGCTTTAATGATAAATCTTGAATTTTGCTGTGGTAATGATGCCAAAACGGCCATCAACTTTGAGTGTGCACATATGCACAGAATAACGCGGAAATCCAGAAGTTGCTGTCAGTGAATTTATGCTGCACCTTAAGGTGTTCCCAAGCGGTTTCCACGTTTTGCAATTATGTTTGATGAAACCCTGTGCTATTCGACTCCTTTAAAAACCCTTGAAAGGGTTGCGTTATTTTGAATGACGTTTAACTAGGTATCTAAAGGTGTACTGACTTCTTAGTTACTGCTGAGCTGCCCTTACTGGATCTGAAAGAATTTATTTGTAAAATGACAAAATTCTCCAAAATCAAAAAATCTGCATTTTTAAAAATATATTTTTCTTTTTTGCAAGTTTATTTTTCTTTTGGAGAAAGAATTGCTTCTCTCAGGTCATTTAACTTTTGGAATTCTTGCCACAATAGAGCAGGAGGAGGCTGGGTCATTGAATATATTCAAGGCTGAGTTGTGTTTTTGATCTACGAGGGAGTCGATGATGGAGCCGATTAATTACGAATAGTGGGCTGAGTGGTGGAGCTGAGGTGACACTTGGGTCGGACGTGATCTGATACAATGGCAATACAGGCTGAAGAGGCCAAATGGCCTCTTCCTTCTATTTCCTGTGTAACACAAGTTAAAATCAGCTAACTAAAAATTTAAATTAAAAACAAAGGGTTTCAGTGATTTTGTTTTTGAATGATTTTCTATGTATGATTTGCAGTTCATGGCATATAGTGACTGATTGCTAAGAGAACTCCTCAATCTGCTGCAGAACTAATTTGCCATCAGGAGAGGGGAAAACACCCCCAGAGATGGTTAGATCATTGTGGACAGCTTCCTTCAAAATCAACAGCAACTATCCTTTCCTTACCCTGACCTGCAAAGTCTGGCCCACAGGTCTTCACCCTGGAGTTCTATGGCTCAGAACCAGTCCTTGAGAGACATTTGGAAGATTAATTTCCAATTAATCTATCAACATTGCACAATTATAGACTAATTGGATATTTCCAATACTTATCATTAATCCAAATGGAAGTATTAACCAAGAAATTTAGAGTTCTGTTGTAAGGTTAGTTTTCAATATTTTGTAGTTGCACTTACCAATATTAATGCTACATATCCATCCTTCAGGTGTACCTGGTTCAATGCCATCAGCAGCGTGGGAAGGGAGCTTGCGTGCCATAAAATGGAGTGATCAAAAAGACCATGATGGGTGCCACGGTAATTTGTTTAAATTTAAACTTTGATTCCTACTGTACATTGACTTTTTGGGTAAATTTTTCAATTTTGTTCTCATTCTGTATTGTTAGTAATATCGCTCCTCAATACTGAAGTGTAACCACATCTGTTAATTGTATTGAAACACTACCTCCCTTCTTTGACATTTTTTCCTGTTGGCTATGTTATGAAGGTGAAAGCTGTCTTTTCTTTTGAATTAATTTGCATGTGACACAATCCTTCTGCTTTCCTCCAGCTGCCTTTTATTATGAGACATATACAAAGTAATAGGGCAAACACTTGTATCAAGAGCTGTGTCAGAGTGCCCAGTTATTCTGAGGGAATACTTATGGAGGTTCTGATCAGACGTGGAGGAACAATAGCCCAATAATAATATCATTGGACGAGTCAGGGCATAGGCTAATACTCTGAAACCACAGATTCAACTTCCACCATAACAATAGTGGAATTTAAATTCAGTTAATAAATTTGCAAGTCCAGTTTTCACATTTGAGTGCCGCACAATACAACCTCTGTTGTACTGTGTGGCACTACCACAGTACCAAATTGGGAAGATTTCGAACAAATCTAGCAACTCCACACTGGACGTAACTGAGGCACTGTAGGCCATTAGCAGCAGACTTGTGTTCAACCAAAACCTATAACCTTATGGCCTGGCATATTCCCCATTCTGACCCCTCAACAGTGTTGTCAAGCCACACTTGCTCAGTAATCACCTGCTCGCTGATGTTCAGTTGGGATGTGCTAGAGCCACTTAGCTGCTGAGCTCATGGCCAACATGGAAGAAGAGCTAACCTCGAAGTGAGCTCAGAGTAATTTCACTTGACATCAAGGCAGCATTTGACTGAGAGTAGCAGTAAGGAATCCTAGCAAAACTGGAGTCAGTGGGAATCAGGAAAAACTCTCCGTTGATGGAGTCATACCTAGCACAAAGAAGGATGTTTTTGGTTGTTGGAGGTCAAGCAGCTTAGTCTCAGGGCATCAGCTTAGAATAACTACAATGCAGAAGGAGGCCATTCGGCCCATCAAGCCTGCACTGACAACAATCCCACCCAGGCTCCAACCCCACACATTTGCCTTATAATCTCTCTGACATCCCTCTAACATTTAAAGAGCAATTTAGCATGGCAGTCAACCTAACCTTCACATTTTTGGCATGACTATCTTTTGCTACTTCATCAATGACCTTCTCTCCATCCTAAGGTCAGAAGTGGGGATGTCCGCTGATGACTATACAGTGGCAGCACTGTGTGCCATCTACAAAATGCACTGCAGAAACTCAACAAACCTCTTTCAATAGTGCCTTCCAAACATGTAACATCTACTGCCTGAAGGACAAGGGCTGCACACAAGTTGGAACACTATCATTTTCAAGTTCCCCCTCCAAGCCACACATCATCCTGACTTAGAACTATATTATCTGCTCTTTGCTATTGCAGGTCAAAGTCCAGGAAGTCCCATTCTAACAGCACTGTAGACTACAGCAGTTCAAGAAAGCAGCTCACAGCAACTTTCTCAAGCATAGAAAGGATGGGCACTAAATGTTATCAAACCCCATGAATGAATCAACTTTTAAAAAATTTATGTTATGTGCTTAGTATTTGTTTTTCGTACTTCTGTTAGCATTTAATTATTAGTTAGGCTGTTTATCATTAAAATCAGCTTAGATTTTTTACAATATATGCAATAGTAATTCAATATATAATTAATATTTACAACCACATCTCTTAAGACATAGGAGCATCAGGAGGCCATTCAACCCATTCAGTCTGCTCTGCCATTCAATGAGATTGTCACTACTCTGATTTGATAATCCTCAACCCTACTTTCCTATCTTATCCCTATAACCATTGATTCCCTTACTGATTAAGTATGTTCAAGGCTGAGATCAACAGACATTAATGACCTACTCCCTATTGGACAAATAAAGAATGCAATAAAGAATTCCATGGATTCACAATCCTCAGAAGAAATTCTTCCTCACCTGCCTTAAACAGGAGTGCCCTTGCTCTGAGATTATGCCCTCTGGCCTTGACTCTTCCAAAGAAGAAACAACCTCTCACCATTTACTCTGGCACGACCCCTTAGAATCCTATATATCTCAAAATTGTGTCTCGTTCTTCTAAACTTCAATGAGTACAGCCTGACCTACTCAATCTCTCCTCAGAAGAAAACCTCTCCCCTGAGTGTTAGGGGAATTTACTGGGACCTCCAGTCTGGAGGGTCCTGCATGTAGCCAAATCTAGTTAAATACAAAGACTTGTGAGAGACAGGATGTGGTTGAAGACGTTCTTTATTTGACAAATACGTATTGGGAGAAAGATGCAAGATGGATTCCAGCTTCTCTCTGAAACGACATCACACATGAACACTTCTGATATCCTATTTTCAAAGATTCATATTCCCTGTCATCCAAACTGGATGATCCAATTACATTAATACACACTATTTACCCTGGCCAATAGCATTCTATTTGTTAGCCTAATTAGATACTCATTGGACCTGGAAATCTTTCCCACTGTTGCCCAGCAACCTTATCTACGCAGTCTGATAAGTTCAATGTTTCCCCTTATCACTTGTAAACTGTGGGAACTGAAAGGGAGTCAGGGAGTCCTTCCACCTAGCTAGCTGTACTTTATTATCACAGTCCCCACAAAGAGGCCAAGAGTCAGGAGCAGAATTCTTTCATTCATTTAAATTTACAATTAAATCCTTCTCTTCATATCACTACCTTAGTACCTTCCAACTGCAAGGTTTTCCAAAGCCTTTCACTGATCATGTTCTATACTTCATTGTTCTAGCAAATGTGGCTTGTCTGGTTCTGCTTTTTCCCATCATGCTTTTAGGGCAGGCTGCCCTTAGGTAGAGCTTACAAGACATTCAAAACTTTTAAAATGACAGTATTTGTTAACAATTCACTACTATTGAATTATAAACAATACCTTCGTATAATATACCTTTGGTATAAGGCACATTATAGTGCCTATTTTAAACTAACCTACTTTGGTTTAAAAGCCTCTTAATAAGGAGGGGTTTCAACATTCCCTGTTACATGGGTCAACCTAGTGAACCTTCTCTGTCTTGCCTCCAAAGCCAGTACATCTTTCCTTAGATATGGGCACCAGAGCTGTTTGCAGTATTCCAGGTGTAGTCTAACTATACCTTGTATGGTTTTAGCATCTCCCTATTTTTGTATTCCATCCCCTTTGAACAAAAGACCAATATTCCATTTGCCTTCCCTATTACCTGCTGAACTTGCATGCTAGCTTTTGGTGATTTATGCAAGCGAATCCCTAAATTCCTGTGTGCTCCAGGTATTTGCAGTTTTTCTCCACTTAAATATTCTTTATTCTTACTATACCACATTTTTGTACAGTATATTCCATCTGCCAATTTTTGCCCATTCATTTAACCTGTCTAAATCTCTCTGTAGACTTTGTATCACTCTTACCTGTCTAATTTTTGTGTCATCCGCAACCTTGGCAACAATACATTCACTTCCCTCGTCCAAGTCATCAATATATATTGTAAATAATCTAATGATGGTATCTTGAGAATTTGGACTTGTTACAGTTTTCAATCCTCTCTTCTTGGCTCAATACTCACTACAACTGGGCAAGTTTTATACATTTCTCTTACTCCCTCTACGTGACTGTCCATACAGTTTTACATTATGTAATCATTATAAAGATTAAAATAAAATTCCAACAAAGGAAATTGAACTAATATCCTTTATCAATAACTATTTTACTTCTGTCACAAGCTCTTAATTTATTAAATTACTAACTTAGCCATTATAACTCCCTTACTTTTTCATATTAATGTTTTTGTTTTTGTGTCATTTAATTAGCCATTTACTTATAAATCTCAATCTCTCCTGAAAAGAAAACCTCTCAACACCTGAGTGTTAGGGGAATTCACTGGGGCCTCCAATCTGGAGGGTCCTGCATATAGCCAAATCCAGTTAAACACAAAGACTTATTTCTGTGTTGTTGGTGCCAATGAAAAAATAAAGATAAATTTGCAGATTTAACTGTTTTCCCCTCCTGTTAATAACCAATTAATGGCAAATTTTTAAGTCTCCCTGCTTAAGCATGAAGCTGAATCAATGCTGAACAGTCAGCGCAGGTCCTAGTGCTATTTTAAACTTGCATATATCTTCCTACTTAACAAGCCAAGACTAAAGATAATCATAGAATCCTTACAGCACAGAAGGAGACCATTTGACCTATCGAACAATCCCACCCAGGCCCTATCCCTGTATTTATCCTGCTAATCCCCCTGGCACTAAGTGCAATTCAGTATGGCCAATTAGCACATCTTTGGAGCAGGGGAGGAAACTGGAGCACCTGTCAAACTGACAGTCGGGCAGGACATGCAAGCTCCACACTGTCACCTTAGGCTGACAGCATTGCTAACTGCTGTGCCACTATAGCATATACTATTGGTTTCTCTTTATATTGTAATATATTTTAGCAGACTTCTGGATAATCTGCTAGGCTGTTCCCTTACAATGCATATTTGTACAAAACACTTCATTCAGCCAAAAGTTTCTACTTTTAATAGTTTTTCAAAAATATTGTGTTTGAATGGCTCAGTACATCCTGCATGCATATGTTATTTTTCATTATCCTCCCTGATTTATAATTGCGTCAATTTTTCAGGATCTGTAAGCTCTGTACTCCATAGGAATTGTGTAATAATTACAAAGAACTGATTTCTAGTGGTTGAGTAAATGATGAACCGTTATCACTTCTGTTCAAGCATCTAGTGAAATATGAAAAAGGAAATAGGGATTACAAGGGGCTTGAAAGAGTTTGAGAAAATGTGATGGTGTTTTCCAGAGGTGCAACCCCATTGAGATTTCAGGGGCCCATTTCTAGGATTTGGCAAGGAGGGCATGACCCAAATCAAAGTGTGTAAGAATCAGATTAGCAGGGTTGTTGGAAGGAAAAGGGAGCATTTTACAATGGCAATGTTTGCACCATTGCTGTGTCATTCATAGGTAATTAAAGTAACCAAACTCACTAATAAACACAATTGAATGAGGATTTGTCTTTCATTTAAATTTAATCTGCTAAAGCCAACGCTGGGAATTATAATTCCCAATTGGAATGACTGTGCACTTTCCTTGAAGCCACCTTTTATTTTTCAAAACAAAATATTGTTTGTTTTGCTGTAGGCGACACCAGCATCAGGGCAGCTTCCAACAATTCTAGTCCCCCAAGTGATTAAAGTTTCAGTAATTTGAGGTGTGTTTTATTCTTCTTGTCCCTGGGATCATTCACAAGATTTCTTTAGTAATACTAGTAACTTGAGGCAAACTTGGCTGTTAAAACAGATCACAATTCTGTACGTGCAGGACCTTTATCATAGTATCTCTCAAGAATAGCTTTACTGTTTGGGATAGTGTTACCATTATTGCAATTTTTCACAGGATATCCCTCTGGGTCAGGAATCAAAATAGTTATTCTTGAGGGCTTTTTTTTAAAATGGACTACAATTTGGTTTTCAGGGACCCCTTAAATCTAAACACTTAAGTTAGAAACTGAAATTTGCAAACTCTTTCCTCCATTATAGGTTTCACAACATCAGGGACTTGAGTTCAATTCCAGCCTAGGGCAAATGTCTGTATGGAGTTTGTACATTCTCCTCGTGTCTGTGTGGGTTTCCTCCCAAAGTCTAAAAATGTGCAGCTATGGTGGGGATGGAGAGGCTTGCATGGGTGCAGTGGTTTGAAAGGGGCTAGATGTCTGGTGCATTGTCTTCCAGGAATGGCTTGCAGTTTGAGGAGACGGTGAGAAGCTTTCTCGTGACTAGCATGAGATGGTTTCTCATCGAAGACAGCACTGCAGAGTCCGTGTGTATGAGGAGCCATGTTAATACCTGCTGAGCTTCCTTGATTGGAGCAGCAGCTGAAAGAGCTGCTGCTTGTTTTTGTTGGTGGGGCTTGGTATAGAAAGTCAGCGGTCAGCTATAGAGCCTGCCAACAGATGGTAAGATAACCATGGCAACATCAGTGGGGTAGAGGGTCATTCATTAAGCGAGGGAATGCACGTAATACAAACCCCAAGCCAGCAGTGACCAATGAATGCAGGATCCCAGATTGGCACGAGCTCCCTCCAAATCACTGCACCCATCCAAGCCTCCTAACCTGCACTATGGGCATGGCTGAGAATCCCTCCACCTGTGAATTTGGTGTTCTGCTTCTTGCTCACTTTTGTCACTGCTAACCCACTTATGTAAGTCAGCTGTAATTCTCACCTGCGAGACGTCTGACCAAGAGATGGTTAACAAAAGTGAGGGGGGATGATTGCATGCCGCACTCAATACTTATATTGAAATGCATGCTAAATGTAAGTTTCAGCCATTTTCGGCACAAAGCTGTTCACGCCTGGAAAAGACATCTGATAAGATCAGAACCTGTGCGAACCCAGATGTTTTGCTGAAATATTGCCTTGCATGCAATCTTACTACCTTGCCTCACTGCTCAATGGATGGGATGAGGTTGTAAAATTGTCCCTTCTGTCTCTGTTGGAAGAAAGGGAACCTCTAATTGGAGCTGGAGCAGCCAGTATGCAAGAGATAGAATCCCTTACTGGGGAGCAGCTTCTCCCAGATGCCATGTCCCCTAATGTTCTCTTGCTCTTCCATTTTCACCCTGTATGTTTTCACCCTCCCAAAAACACCAGCACTGACAGTTGTTGGCCCCAATCCATGGAGGAATTGTAATGTTAAAACAATATTTTACAGGTGTGACCTTTGCTGAATTTTCTACCTACATCATTGTTTTCTTGTAGATTACTTGTGATACCCCTCAGCTCCTCTCATTACTAAGAACCCTTACCTGAGTCTCTTTGTTACTAAACACTGTTATAAGCAGGCCGCATGTCTTGTATGATTTGCAATGTACTTTGCCTAATATTTAGACAAAGGATAGCAAAATCTAGGCACTTTAAGAAGCCCTACTCCACAGCAATGTACCACATTCCATTGTGATTCCATTTTCTCAAACAGGCTAATTTTTGCAATGAATTATCCCAAATTTTGGGATGTAAACCAAGTGATGGTTTATTTAGATAAATGGGTAAACAAACAGTGTAAGACAATGAATTACACACTTCACTCTCCTCCATAAATGGGAAAAAAAGCACTAGCTTTTCATACTCGTGGGATCACCTAAAGCAGCTTACAGCCAATTAATACTTTTGAAGTGTAGTTGTTGCCATAATATAAGAAGCATTACAAATAATTTGCATGTAAGGATGTCCCACAAACATTAATATCATTAAAAACAAAGTAACCAGTTTTAATCATGTTACTTGAGGTTTAAAATTAGCTTGAGAACTGAAAGACTATAGTTATTCATCTTTGAAATAATATCTTGGGTTCACGTAATTTAAGCTGAAATGGAGGTGGAGGCTCAAAAGATCTTGTTTAATGTCTCATCTGGACCCCTGGCAGTGTGACACTCCCTCTGTACTGTATTGGAATGTTAATCCTTGATTGTGAGCTCAAGTCCCTGGAGTTGGACTTGAGCCACAGCTGACATCAGTGAAGGAAAGCTATATGGATCTTGAGTCATTATCCCATCTTTATTTCTAACAAAAAAATGAAAATGTTATGATTCAGCACAAATATCTTTACAATGTATTTAAAAGTTTAAATTTCTTTATTAGTGTCACAAGTAGGCTTACGTTAACACAGCAATAAAGTTATTGTGTTGTGATCAAAGAGGAACCAATGAATGTACTGATTTCTAAAAGACATTTGATGTTGTGTCACTTCAAAGATTATTGTGGAAGATAAAAGCTCATGGTGGAGGGAGTAATACATTAGCATGGCTGCTTAACTGGAAGAAGAGAGTAGGTATAAATGGATCTTTTTCTGATTGGCAGGATGTAATGAAAGTATGCCGCAGGGATCATTGCTGGGATCTCGGCTCTTTACAATTTTATATAAATGATTTGGATGAAGAGACAATTGGTGTGGTTGCTAAGTTTGGTGACACGAAAGTAAGTGTGAAGAGAACATAAGGATACTACAAAGGGCATAGGTTAATTCAGTAGGCAAGGATCTGGCAAATGAAGTATGATGTAGGCAAATGTGGAATTGTCTATTTAGGCAGGAAGAATAAAAAGAAGCATATCATTTAAATAGTGAAAGATTACAGAGCTTTTGAGATTGAGGGATCTGGGCGTCCTTATGCATTAATCACAAAAGGATACACTGTAGGCATAGCATGTAGGTAGGCAAGCTAATAGAAGGTTAACATTTATGGTGACGGGACTTACAAGATTAGGGAGATTATGCTTAATTTTCCAGGGCACTGATATGACCATATCAGAGTTACTTTGCCCATTATTGGCCTCCCTATTTAAGGAAAGGTATATCTGTGTTAGAAAAAATTCAGAGAATATTCACCAGATGGTACCAAGAGTGAGCAAGGATGGGCAGGTTAGACTTGTATCTACTGGAATTTAGAAGAGTAAAAGATGATCGAAACCTTACCTTTATGATCCTGAAGAGTGGATCTCTCTTGTGGGAGAAACTAGAATGATGTTTAAAATTAAGGATTGCTCATTTAAGACAAAGTTGAGAACTTCTCAGAGGATTGAGAGTCTTTGGAGCCCTTCCTCAAAGGGAGGTGAAAGCAGTCTTTGAATATTTTTAAGACAGAACTGTTGATTTTTGATTAACAAGGTTATCGGATAGATGGGAATGTTGGATTGAGGTTACAATCAGATCAGCTGTAATTGTGTTGAATGGTGGAGCAGGTTTGAAGGACCAAATGACTTATTTCTGCTTCTAATGCATATGTTCGTAAAAGCTTACAATACGGAGTTTTAAAGGTTTTGTTTGTTAATACGGGACAACAATTTCAATCTCCTGGGGCATATGATACCAGTCATTCCCTTAAGTGCAAGCTTTATTCCCTATGGGTTTGTTTCCCAGTTTAAAAGTTTTTTCATGTCAGTCCTTGTATCTTCTGGGAAATTCAATTGGCAGTCACCTAGTAGAACCTGATATCTCAAAGAAAATTTGTAATTTTAAAATGGCTCTCTGTAACACTTACTTAAGACCTCTGTCTAGTTTATTGTGAATTGGCAACTGCTCTATTTAAAGCCATAGTCGGTGTGAATTAGTAATACAGAGCTTTAACATTGGCTAGGTGTTGACATGTTAATCGGATATTAATTTTAAAAGAGAACTGGCTGAAATAATTTTTTAAACATTTTTGAGCCAAGCTTCCCAACGTGCCTTGTTACAGAGGAGTTAACATTGAAGACTTAAAGTCATAAGAGCTAGAGGAGATCATTCTGCCCCAGGTGCACATGCTACAACCAACCAACTGACCTCAACACCACTTTCTTTGCAGCTTTGTAATTTCTATTTCCCTTCAAGTATTTCTCCAATCCCCTTTTGAAAATGTTTCCTGAATCTGTGTCAACCAATTATAGTCATGATATAGTGATGCCATCATTGGACTGGGGTAAAACAGAAAGAAATCCCACAACACCAGTTTTAGAGTCCAAACAGATTTATTTGTAGCAAAAGCCACAAGCTTTTGCACCACACTATTTCTTTTCTTATACCTGTCATCTCTGGCTTTTACCAATCAGTTTTAAACTCTGATCTCTGGTCACCAACCCTTCTAAAGCTGGGAAGCAAGTGAAGAGGACACTCAGTTGAGCGCATACCTCTGCAATGCTGTGTTAACTCGGTGTTACTGCAATAGCACAGCTCTTTTTTGATGCTCTGTAATTACAAAGGTAAAAAAATAATTTTTTTTATCCAAAAACTACTTTTGCAATGAGAAGCTTCAGGGCAACCCATCTCTTCTGATAACCTGCTTTGAAAACTTTGCTCCAATTATGACAGCTGTGAGACAATCGCCAACATTCCAAACAAAACAACCTATAACTTTTTTTAAGTCAGTTTGCTCCATCTCCTCATGTTATTGAATCCTTTAAAACATTCCAGGATCGGAAGTCAGATCCACGTCTTTACCAAAACTAATCCATTCTTTCTGGAGCTTCACACTATCTATGTGCCAGGTTTTAGTGAAGTCCATTAATTATTTTTTGAGATGTTGTTTGGACAAATAAGAACCAATACATTTCCCTCTATCTAGCTTCAACGGCAGTAGAAATAAAAAGAAATGACTAAAACTATTCATAATTTGAGCAAATTCCTCTATCTTCTCTGCTTTAAGAAAAACGATCCCAGCTTCTCCAGTCTCTCCACATGACTGGAGTCTCTTTCCCTGGTGTCATTGGAGTAAATTCCATCAGCACGCTTTCAAAGGTCTTAAGACATCCTTAAGATTGGGTGCCCAGAAGTGCAACACTGTCTTGCCGTGTACAATTGAGTCCTCTGGTATCTAGATGATTATTAAACCAACAACTAAGGCACTATAGAGGTCCATGTGTTCAGGTCCAGTGAAATCTTACTCTGGGAAAAGGCTGGCTTCTGTTTTTAACACCACAAAAGTTTCACACATTTTGCTGCAACTCCAGTGTCAATGTTGTTAAAATTGCAGTCCTTCTTGCCTCTTACAAGCATTAAGTAAACATAGTGCTGTTGGCACCAATTTTGGTTCAATGGTAACAGTTGTGTTTGAACAAAGAGATAAGTGCAAAGTCTCACCTGCAGGGAATTGAACAAATAATTCAGACTGTCGCTTCCGTGCAGTTGAGGGAGCTTGTTTTTCTAGATGAGATGTTGTGCCTGCTCAGCTGGAAGTGGAGGATCCCATGGCACGATTCTAAAAAGAGTGGGTGTGTTCTCCCCAATGTATTGCCCAAAGTTTATCTCTTAGGTAACATCACTTTGAAAGTAATTATATAGCTGTACATCTCATTGCTACTTATGGTACCTTGCTGTGTGCAAATTGGCTGCTACATTTCCTGACATTACTACTTTGCACTTCAAAAAAATTCTTAATTTGCTATATGTTGGCATAATTTCCAGCAATGACCACAATTTAAGTAGACTTGAAGCACCATGGCACATCCTGAGGATGTGAAAGATGTTTGCTCTTAACATTGAATCTGGCAGTTAAATAAGGCAGAATTTCTTGATGTTTTATATTTTATCCAAAATGTGATGAATTGGGGTGAATCACGCCCATCGACCACAATCCTGTTCAGGCTCTTTCCCCTTGCATTTACTGTAGCCATTCCATCTGACGACAATAGGGGCAATTTATCATGGCCAATCCAGCTAATCCGCATATCTTTGGACTGTGGGAGGAAACTGGAGGAAACCCACAAAGATATGGGGAGAATGTGCAAACTCCACAAAGGCAGTGACCCAAGCCGGGAATTGAACCCAGATCCCTAGCATTGTGAGGCAGCAGTGCCACCATACTACCCCTTGGCCCATTCCAGAATCCAAGGAATTTTGGAAGATCACAACTAATGTATCCTCTATTTCTGTAGCCATTTTGTTTAAGACCCCATGATGCAGGCCATTAAGTCCAGGTTGTTCTATGTTCCTCCCTCCTCCTTTTGTCCTTTCGATTTTCTCATTTTCTTCTGATGCTTTTTGTCTTGTATTGTGAAGACAGATACTTATTTAATGCCTCTGCCATTTTCTTGTTTCCCAATATTAATGAAAATGTGCTGCTATGTAAATGTTCCTTGTGCCAAAGTAGCTAGAGTGAGTGAGTAACTAAGATTTGTCTCTCTAGTTATCTTTTCATTTTCAAGTTTGCTGATGATACCATCATAGTGGATCAGATCTCAAACAGTGATGAGACAGAGTATAGCAGACGGTCATTGACTTAAGGAAGCATAGTGGAGGACACGCCCCTGTCTGCATCAAAAGTGAAGAAGTGGAAATGGTCAAAAGCTTTAACTTTCAAGGTGTTCAGATACCAACAATCTGTCCTGGTCCCTCCAAGCTGATGCTATAGTTAAGAAAGCCCACCAACGCTTCTACTTCTCAGGAATCTAAGGAAATTTGGCATGTTCACTACAACTTCCACCAACTTTTACAGATGCAGCATCTTTCTGGTTGTATCACAGATTGGTGTGGCTCCTGCTCTGACCAAGACCATAAGAAACTCTGAATGTAGTCTAGTCGATCATCCAAACCAGCCTCTCATCCACTGACTCTGTACTTCCCACTGTTTCAGAAAAGCAGCCCGCATAATCAAAGACTCCATTCATCTCTTTCACCTTCCTCCATTAGGAAAAAGATACAAAAGTCTGAAGTCATGTAGCTATTAACTCAAGAACAGCTTCTTCTTTGCTGCCATCAGACTTTGAACGGAGTAAGGCTTTCTACAGATACTTTAAAAAAGAGTTAACAAAATGGTTCTATGGAAAGTGAGCCTGGAGAATTACTAATAGAAAGTAAGGAGAAGGCAGATGAATTGAACAGATACTTTGGGTTGGTCCTCACTGTAGAGGATGCAAGTAACATCACAGAAATAGCTGTGCAAAAGGAAGGGAGGAAAGAACTCAAAAAATCACAATAATTAGTGAAACAAATTGTTGGAACTCAAGATGACAAGTTCCCAGATCCTGATGGATTTTATCTTGGCATCTTAGAGTCAATGGCATGGAAACAAGCCCTTTTACCCAACTTGTCCATTTGGCCTATATCCCTCGATATGCATTGTACCCATCTAACTATCGAAATGCTTTTTAAAAGATAAAATTGTACCTGTCTCTACTACTACCTCTGGCAGCTTGCTCCAGACACTCACCACCTTCTTTATGAAAAAAAATGCCTCTCTGGGCATTTTTGTATCCCTCTCCTCTCACCTTAAACCTACGCCATCTAGTTTTAGACTCCCCTACCTTTGAGAAAAGATATTGACTATCTATCTTGTTTGTGCCTTATTATGTTATAAACCTCTATAAGGTCACCCCTCAGCCTCCTACGCTCCAAAGAAGAAAGTCCCAATCTATTCAGCCTCTCCTTATGACTCAAACAATCAAGTCCCCTTAGCATCCTAGTAAATCTTTTCTGCACTCGTTCTAGTTTAATAATTTGTTCTTATGATAGGGTGACCAGGATTGCACACAGTATTCCAAGTGTGGCCTTACCAATGTCTTGTACAACTTCAACAAGATGTCACAACTCCTGTATTCAGTGTTCTGACCAATGAAACCAAGCATGTCGAATGCCTTCGTCACCACTCTGTTTACCTGCAATACTACTTTCAGGGAGCTATGAACATGTACCCCTAGATCTCTTTGTCCTGTAACTCTCCCCAGTGCCTTACCGTTAACTGAGTAAGTCCTGCTCTGGTTTAGTCTACCAAAATGCATCACCTTGCATTTGTCTAAATTAAACTCCACCTGCTGTTAGCCCATTAGCCCAATTGATCAAGATCCAGTCACAATTGGAGATAACTTCACTGTCCATTATGCTATCAATCTTAGTGTCATCTGAAAACTTACTAACCGTGCCCCCTATGTTCTCATCCAATCATTAATATAAATGACAAATAACAGTGGGCCCAGCACTGATCCCTGAGGCATACCGCTGGTCACAGGCCTCCAATTTGAAAAACAGCTCTCTACAGCCACCCTTTAGCTTTTGTCAAGAAGCCAATTTTGCATCCATTTAGATACCTCACTCTGCTTCCCATGAGATTTAACTGCATGCAACAACCACCATGTGGAACCTTTGTCAAAGGCCATCAACTGCACTGCCCTCATCTACCTTGTTGGTTACCCCTTCAAAAAAACTCAGTTGAATTTGAGACATGATTTTCCACTCTCAAAGCCGTGCTGACTGTTCCTAATCAGTCCTTGCATCTCCTAAATGCCTGTAGATCCTGTCTCTAAAATACTTCCCAACAATTTACCCACCACAGATGTGAGGGTCACTAGCCTGTAGTTCCCAAGCTTTTCCCTGCAGCCATTTTTAAACAAAGGCACAATATTTGCCACTGTCCAATTTTCAGACACCTCACCTGTGACTGTTGATGATTCAAGTATCTCAGTTAGGGAATCTGCAATTTCCTCCCTAGCTTCCCACAACATCCTGGGAGGTACTTCATCAGTAAATACTGACGAGAAATATTCATTTAGGATCTCCCCTGTCTCTTGTGGATCTGCACATAAATAACCTTGTTGATCCTTAAGAGGCCTGACTGTCTCCCTTATTACTCTTTTGTCCTTTATGTATTTATAGCAGCTCATTGGATTCTCCTTTTGCCTTATCTGCCAAAATAATTGTGTCCCCTTTTTGACTTCCTGATTTCTCTCTTAACTCTACTTCTACACCCCCTATACTCTTCAAGAGATTCACTTGATTTTAGCTGCCTATGCATGTCATGTGCCTCTTTCTTCTTCTTGACTAAGGCCTCAATATCCCGAGTCATCCAGGATTCCCTACTTCTGCCAACCTTGCCCTTCACTCTAAGAGGAATGTATTTACCCTGAACCCTGGTTACACAGTTTTGAAAGCCTCCCACTTACCGGATGTCCCTTTTGCCTTCCTACAGACTCTCCCAATTAACTTTTAAAAGTTCCTGCCTGATACCATCAAAATTGGTCTTGTCTCAATTTAGAATTTTAACTTTTGGGACAGACCTTTCATTCTCCACAGCTATATTAAAAGTAATAGAATTATGGTCACTGGTCCCAAAGTGATCTCTCACTAACACTTCCTTATTTCCCAAGAGCAGGTCAAGTTTTGCTCCCTCTCCAGTTGGGCCATCGAGATACTGAATGAGAAATTTCTCCTGAATACACTCAACAAATTTCTCTCCATCCAACCCTCTAATACTATGGCTGTCCCAGTCAATGTTGGGAAAATTAAAATCTGTGACTATTATCACCCTATTTTTCTTGGAGCTATCTGTAATATCCTTGCATAGTCAGCAGGAAATTGAGGAGCAACAATTTGGGGGCCTATAGTATAACCTTATCAGTGATTTCTCCCTTCTTATTTCTCAGTTCTATCCGTATACACTTAGTGGTCATATCCTCAGATATATCCCCTCTCAGTACAGTCATGATGCTTTCCCTAATCAAAAGTGCAACTCCCCCTCCTTTCTTACCTCATTACTATCTTTCCTATATCTTAAAAGAAGAGGCAAGTGAGACAGTTGGTTTTAATTTTCCAAAGTTCACCTAATTTGGTTCCATTAGATTGGAAAATAGCTAATGTAACTCTTTATTCAAAGGGAGAGAGACAAAAAGCAGGAAACTACAGGCCAGTTAGGTTAACATCTGTCATAGGGAAAATGTTGGAAGCCATTATGAAAGATGTTATAGCAGGGCACTTAGATTAATTTAGGGTAATCCAGGCAGAGTGAACATTATTTTGGAAAAGGGAAATCATATTTAACCAATTTATTGAAATTTTTAATGAAGCACCAAATACTGTAGCTTAAAGGCAAACTGGTGGATGTACTGTACTTAAATTTCAGAAGGCATTTGATAAGTTGCCACATCAGTTTTTACAGAAAATGAAAGCTCTTGGTGTGGATAGTAACATATTGGCATAGAGGGAGATAGACTAGCTAACAGGAAACAATATGCATAAATGGGTGATATTGCCGTTTGGCAGGATGTGATGAGTATGCTGCAAGATAGCATACTCTGAGCCCTCAACTCTTTACAATTTACATAAATGATTTGGATGAAGATTTAGCATGGTTGCTAAATTTGCTGACAACACTAAGATAGAAAGGAAGGTAAGTTATGAAGAGGACGTAGGGAGGCTACAAAAAGGTTTAGATTAAATGAATGAGCAAAGATCTAGCAAACAGAGTATAATGTGGGAAAATATGAGGTTGCCCATTTTGACAAGACCAATAAAAAAGAAGCATATTATCTAAACTGTAAGAGATTACAAAGGGATTTGGGTGTCCTAGTGTGTATGAATTACAAAAGGTTAGCATCGAGGTGCAGCAAATAATTAGCAAAGCTAGTAGTGTTATTGTTTATTGCAAGAGGAATTTAATAAAGAGTAGGGAGGTTGTTTCAGTTATACAGTAAGACCACATTTGAAGTACTGTACAAATACTGGACAGTATTTGTCTCCTTATTTAAGGAAAAGTAGAAATGCATTGGAAGAAGTTTGTTTATTAGCTTTACTAAACCATATCTGGAATGAGCAGGTTATAGTATGAGAAAAGGCTGGGTTTGTATCCACTGGAATTTAGAAGTGATCCAGTCCAGCATGCTCAAAGATACTAAAAACACTCAGTAACCTGCATTGAAAAATATAAGGAAATTAAGTAGTATCTGAATTTAATCAGGTTTCCGCTTAGTCTGAAACAACTGTTGTGCTGTACAGCACGCACTAGAGAGCACCACCTGACCCCACTAGTCTTTAATTCATCTTAGTCTCGAGCTCTTTCTGCTCACCCATTTTGCAGTTATTCCCGTTATCTAGTTATTCAGAAACACAGGTGGAGACGGTCATTGGGTTCATGACCGTGGGTGTGGGCTGCCATTCGGGCTCTGGGTCACGGGTGGGGTTGCTGACTGGGCATCAGTGTTGAAAGCAAATGATGGACAACCAAGTTATTGCACAATTGTGTGATAAAGGACTTTCTCGAGCAGTTGCCAAACTCAGACTGTGAATTATACATTGGACATTTTTTTTATGTCTTGCAGGTCACTATATCAGAAATATTTGTATTTATGGACCTGAGGATTTGAAGTGGTTGAATGAAAAAAACTGCTTGTTTGCTAATAAATTTGAACTCCATACCCATCCACCAACTCTGGAATGCCTTGAATACCGGATTCTCAAACGAGCTCAGAATCAGAGTATCATTGCTTCGCAAACTGGTTTGTGAATGACTCCGAATAGGTTGTAACATCGCAGGACATGAGAATGAACATGAACTGAGAAACTATCTGGGATATACTTGATTCTCCATGACTTTTTTTAAACTTTCAATTTTTTTTCTTTTGTTTAAATGTGTTATGTTCCATTTATTTTTATTTGGCACCATGAGAATAGAGCATACCCATAAAATGTCTGCACGGGAAAATTCCATAGTACTAGAGATTCCCTATTATCCATGTTTGTTTTGGGTCACCAATTCCCTTGTCCTCTCATATTTACTTAAGGGTGGGGTGGGTAGGTAGGCGCTGCAGAGGTAACTAGTCAATTTGGGTTACTTGGAACTTGAGTATTTAAACTTCATGCACTGTAAGAGTTGCCAGTTAGTTGCACACAAGCTGCATTTGCACTTTCCATGGTCAATGATTTATGAAAACTGTGTGAAAATATTGAGATTTTTTTGGGACATTTCATATGAAAGGCACCTCCTGTTATTTTGGAATAGGAAGATGTCTTACAGGGCTCTGATGTTGGCATAAAGAACATTGAGGGATGGCAGCACTGCCTACAGTTGGGCCCTGTGACTTGCCCCAGCCTTGCTCTCCTCGAGTGAAGCTCATTCCAGGACTTTCCATTATTACCCCCTATTCTGCTCCTGTTCCTTTTGCAAAATTATTTGAGTACTGTAACAGAACGAAGGTGGCTGGAGCTAAAACTGCCTGCAAATGAAATAATTCCATAACAAAATGGTTGCTCTGCTTCTTACAATTTTGGGCATTTAAAATTCGTTGACTCATTCAGGTGAATTTTTTTAAAATATAAATGAAAGGATCGGGGATTCTTGGAAATATCCTCACTTTATTTTTCTAGAAGAGTTCTAAAAGTCAACAATAATCAAAGAAGCTCGAAATGCATATGTTTAATTTCAGGACAGTTAGCGGCCAAATGAAGATTGTAGCATAGTATTTTGGATTGAACACTTCAGTGTGATAGAGTGCTAACGAAGTATTCTACCTGAAGCATTGACTAGCCCTAGTCAAGATACTGACTGGTGGTGTAATTTGAAGGTATTCTATTATCACATGAAATAAATCCATCTTGGTTTTATTTGGTTCCATTAAACACTACTCGTACTTTTCACGTATGCAGTTACCAACAATTTATGAAGCAAAAAGACATTATCACATAGAAAATCACAAAGTGCAAGATACAAGTGCTTTCTTAATGAGGTAGAATAGGAAAGGTACATTATTAAATTCCAATGTGCAAGCTTTCTCCTGAAAGTTTGTAATGCTTTAAGATTGTAAATCGAGCAATCTTTTTAATTATCCTCTCGTATTATGGCCATCTTACTGATCTCATTGTTAAAGAAGCTGATTACATTTTACTACCTAGATAAATTCATGGTTCATTTGGCTGCATTGATCATGGTGGTTCCTCTAAGAAATAAAAATGTGGCTCAGGAATTTTGAATGTGTCTTAACTATGTACATTCAATATCAGTTCTTTCTTCCAGTGGTCAACATTTTCAAATCTTCCTCAAAGTTTGGTGCATGAATAACCAACATTCCAGTTTTGCTAATTTTGGTCAAAGCAATTTAAGAGTTTAAAATGTTTTGTAAAGGAATTGTCCATCAATCACCCATCTATGTTCAGGGCTGATTTGATCATTTCCCTAACTTTTTTTTTAAAAAGGGTTAATGGGAAATACAAGATGTTGCTTAACATGTCTTTCATTGAAAAGCTTGTGGAGCATTTCATAATTATGAAATTGACTTGGACAGTGAATATGTTACTCGAAGACTTTATAATAATCTGCCTCCTAGGAGTCAGGTACCTACATAGTCTTATTTTAATCTGAAGGTCTACTTACCAGTGCCATCCATGATCTCATTGTGGATGAGTATGTTTATGTTGTGACCCTAATGAAAACTTGTCCTTTATGTAGAAGGACTTCCCTACTATCTTGCTTTTAATGTAGTCTCCACTCGTATGGTCATCCTTGTATCTCTTTCCAACAGCCCCCATTCTCCTCCAACCCCTTGCATTGGAATCATAGATTCCCTAAACTGCTGAAGGAGGTCATTCAGCCCATCAAGTCTGCACTGATTCTTCAAAAGAGCATATTATCCAGGCTTGCCCTCTCCCCGTAAACCTGCACATTTACCATGGCTAATTCACCCAACCACACATCCCTGGACACCAATGGGCAATTTACCATGGCTAATCCACCTATCTGCACATCTTTGGACTGTAGGAGGAAATCAGAGCACCAGAGGAGAACCCGTGCAGACATGGGAAGAATGTGCAAACTCCACATAGACAGTTACCCAAGGCCAGAATTCAACTAGGGACCCTGGCACTGAGGCAGCAGTGTTGACTACTGTACCACTGTGTGCACACCCTGAGAACAAACCCTTGGATCTTTCTCACATTGGTTGAACTAGACTGCTTACCACTTCAACATTTATTTGGTTTTGACCCTGTTTTTTCCAGTCATACATGCCTATTCCCACCTCTGTAACATCATCTGTCTCTGCTTATTTGCTGCTGAAATTCTCATCAATGCTTCTGTTGACCTCTGATGTAGCTCTTCTGATTGGCACCCCATCTACCACCCTTAATAAATTTCAAGGTTCTGCTGCCCAAATCCAAATTTGAACCAAGTTTCATTCATCCATCATCCCTATGTTTTTTAAAATTAATTTATGGGACATGGGTATCACTGGCTAGCATTTATTGCCTATCCAGTTGCCCTGAGAAGGTGGCATTGAGTTGCCTTTTTGAAACACTGCAGCTCACGTGCTGTGGGGTTGACCCACAATGCCATTATAGAGAGGGAATTCCAGGATTTTGACTGCGAAGAAACGCTGATATATTTCCAAGTCAGGATGATGAGTGGCTTGGAGGGAAACTTGCAGATGGTGGTGTTCCCATATATCTGCTGCTTTTGACCTTTCAGATGGAAATGGTTGTGGATTTGGAAGGTGCTATCTAAGGATCTTTGGTGAATTGTACAGTGCATCTTGTAGATAGTACTGCTGCTGCTACTGAGCATCAGTAGTGAGGGAATGGATGTTTGTAGACATGGTCCCAGTCAAGTGAGCTGCTTTGTCCTGGATGATACCAAGCTTCTTGAACGTTGTTGGAGCTGCACCATCCAGGTAACTGGACAGTATTTTATCAAACTCCTGATTTATTCCTTATAGAGAGTGGACAGGCTTTGGGGCAGAGGTGACTTACTCGTCACAGTATTCCTAGGCCCTGACCTGCACTTGTAGCCATTGTGGGTGAGTCTCCCAGCTAGAGCAATGCAACGGGCTGGGAATCATCAGCGGAGGCTGTTTCGAGGGATGTTCGCTGTGCGCCATAGCTTCTGCAAATCACTGGGCCCTGGATTTCTGACGTTGTCAACTCTGCGCGGGAAATCATTGTGGACCTGATTTTAAATATTGAAATTGCCATTGCCATTGCCATTTTATTACTGACACTTTTGAAGCCTCTTTCCTTCTACTTTACCCTCCTCCGCTAGGAGTGGTTCACTCAGGTTTACAACAGTTCCCCACTAACAGCTGGCGGCCCAACCGTGCTGGAGTAAAGGGGAGGCCATTGTGCCCTCCTCATCCCCCAGGAGGTTGGGATAAGGGGGAGGTGCCCCCTGGCATTGCCCAAGAGGACACATTGGTACTGCCACTGGGAGTAGGGCCAAAGGGGTGTGGGGCCTGTTGGGAGGGCAATTGGGAGTCGTGGGGGGTCCCACTACCATTCTGCATAGGGAACTGTGACAGAGAAAGTGAAGGGGCTAATTGGGGCTAGCCGCTGGGGAATGGTGGGAGCTCCCAGAGGGTTCGGAGCTGTGAGTGGAGGAGATGAGCAGATTGGGGCTGTGGGGAGGGGGAAGGGGAAGATTGGTGCAGGGCTGACCTGAAGACACCCAGGATGCCCCCAATTGGGCGGGGTGGTGGGATCTGTATGGCAGTGATTGGGAGGCTGGCAGTGCGAGGCTACTGTGCATGCGCCGAACTCTGCTCTGACAGATCGGTGTGCATGCAACAGGCCTGTTCAGCGCTACGCTGCTGGCCCCTCGAGCCAGATTTTCAATGTGAATCTCATTAAGGCACCCTGCAGCGCTCAGAATGCGGGAGATTCATTTTGAAAATCTTGCTTTACCAAAAAACAGAGGGATTACTCCCATTTTATGTAAATTTGGCACTTAGAATTTGGGAGAATCCTGACCATTGTGTTTGTAGTGAGTGCACGTGAGTTTCTAGTCAATGGTAACCCCAAGGATATTGACAGTGGGGCATTCAGTGATGCTAACTAACATCATTGAAGGGCCAATGGTCACAGTGTCTCTTATTGGTAAATTGTGTTCGCCATTCTGCATTAGACAATGTCTGGGTCCCAGCTCAAATTTAAAATTTATCCTTCTGTTCAAATTCCTCCATACCTGATCCTCCCCATCTCTGTAACATCCTCCAATCTTTCAATAACTCTGTAACCCACGTTCCTGTGACCCCAACCTTCAGCTGTCTGGCTTCACACCATTGAGTTCCCTCTCCAAATTTTGAAGTTGATCTTTAAAGCTGACTAGACACAATTCCTAAAATCTGTTTGGAAACATAAAATCATAAAGAGTTCAGTACAGAAGGAGGCCATTCAGTCCATTAGATCTGCATTAATACTGCAAAAAATATTCATATAAATATAGAAAATAGGAGCAGGAATAGACCATTTGGGCTTTGAGCCTGCTCCATCAATCATTACAATCGTGGCTGATCGTTCAACTCAGTAGCCTGATATGCTGTTCCCTACCCTCCAAATATCCTTTGATCCCCTTTGCCCCAAAAACTATATCTCAATTCCTTCTTGAAAACATAAGTGTTTTGTCTTAAACTGCCTTTTTGTGATTGTGAATTCCGTAGGCTTACCACTCTGGGTGAAGAAATTTTTCCTCATCTCAACCCTAAAAGGTTTACCCCATATCCTTGGAGTAGGACACCCCCACCATCAGGAACATCCTTCCTGTTTCTACCCTGTATAGTTTTGTTTGAATTTTATAGGTTTCTATAAGATACCCTCCTCCGCTGCTGTCATTTTTCTGAACTACAGCGAATGTAATCCTAACCGACTCAATCTCTCCTTGTACGTCAGGAATCACTCTGGTAAACCTTCACTGCACTCTCTCTATTACAAGAACATCCTTCCTCAAATGAGACCAAAACTGTACAAAAAATTCCAGCTGGAGCCTCACTAGATACATAATGCTTCAGGTGTGGCGTTAGGCAAAGCCTGGTATTTTTGGAGAAAGATATCTCTGCTCCTGTACATTGAAGGCCAACATAACATTTGCTGCCTTTAATGCCTACTGTGCCTGCATGCTTTCCGTCAGTGATTGCTATACATTCCTGTTCTCATTGCACGTTCCCTTTGCTTAATTTATGTCCATGCAGATAATAATCTGTCTTCCTGTTTTGGTACCATCAAAGTGGATAACTTCCCATTTAGCCACATTATACTGCCATGCATTTGGCCACTCATTTAGCTTGTCCAAATCACAGTGAAGTATCTCTGAATCCTCCTCACAGCTGACCATTCCAAACAGCTTTGTATCATCTGCAGATTTGGAGATATTACATTCAGTAGCCTTATCCAAACTACACATATGAATAGCTGGGGTCCTTGTATTGATCCCTATGGTACCCCACTAGTTACTGCCTGCCATTTGGCAAATGACCCATTTATTCCAATTGTTTATTTCCTATCTGCCAACCAGTTTTCTATCCATCTCAATCCACTACATTCAGTCCCATCACTTTAATTTTTACAAGCTAATCTCTTATGTGGCACTCTGTCGAAAGCGTTCTGAAAGTCCACATAGATCACATCTATTGGCTCCCTCTCAACAACGCTACCATTTATATTCTTGAGGCATTCCAGTATATTTGTAAGCATAGCTTTCCTTTCGTAAATCTGTGCTGACTCTACCATTTCTACCCCTGTTTTCCAAATGCTTTACTATAAAATCGTTGATAATGGACTCTCGAACTTTTCCCACTACTGACATTAGGCTAACTAGCCTATAATTTTCTCTCTACCTCCCTTTTTAAGTATCATGGTTACATTAGCTACTGTCTAATCTGAAGGAATTATTCCAGAGTCTATAGTGTCTTGGAAGATGATCACCAATGCATCCACTATTTCTAGAGGCTGAATAGCCTCTTTCTGCACTGTAGGGATTCTATGAATTCCACTATTTTTCATGGTGGGGTCCTGCTTGATTATTGCTCTTATTTCTCAGCTTATCACTTAGTCTTTTATACTTGTCTGTCTTTTATACTTGTCCTTGATTTCCCTTCTCTGACTCCTTCCATGGGTTCCCATCTCCCTCCCATTTTAGTCATGTTCTTTACTAATATCTTTGGCTGGAATTTTATGCTCCTATCAGGTGGGTTCTGAGGGCTGCAAAATAGCATAAATTTACTGGGATTCCCTCCAGTATCCTGCCTGTCCCAACCCTGACACAATTTCACAATAGGGCGGACAGGACTTCTGGGCAGGAAACCCATTCTTTCTGCTATTAAGGCCTTTAAGTACCACTTAAGGCCACTTAAGGACCTTTTCCTTCCCAGCCTCAATTTTTAGGCTACTGGGTGCATGTCAGAGCAGGGTGGAAGACTGAAAAATGAATGAATCTCCAACTTGAGTTGGAAGTGGGGGAGGGATACCTTTATCTAAAACCCCCTTTAAATTTAGAGTTTCCTTTCCTCCAGGAACCTGGGAGATTCACCCCCCCTCCCCCATTATCATACCCCCTTTACTTGAACCCTAATACCAAGATCGTGACCCCTCCCCCGCCCAACCCAGGACATAGGCTGAGGAACAGCGCTGTAGTATCTCTTCTGGCCACTGCAGCATTACCTGGATGGGACAGTTCTCCAGATTGGATCCTCCTTCCAAGGCTGGATGGTGGTCCCATCTGCTGCCAATTAATGCTCAATTGAATGTGAAATTGCAGTGGGCCTGTCAGAGTCAGCAGGGATGGGTAAGGTGCCGATGTTTAACAGCATAAAAGCTTAAGCTCTTTTAATTTTTTCTCAAGATATTTATCCAATTCCAAAATCTGTATCCACCGCCTTGAAGAGTGTGTTCTAAAATCTATTGTTTGTTCCACATCATCTCTACCTCATCTTCCAATCAACTTTTAAAACCCTTTGATTTCTGACTCCTGACCACAATTTCTCTTTATTTACACTATTTAAATCCTTTATGGTTTTGAACACCTCTAAGTCCTGTTATAGAAAGAAGAATCACAGCTTCTTGAGTCAATTCACACTAGTTATCCTTTATCCTTTGAGCCATTCTAGTAAATCTCTTGTACAGTTTATCTGAAGACTTTGTCTTACTGGGTATCATACCTCAGCTACATCCAGACTTGTGCTTCACATAGGTTCCATAAAAATGCCTTGGCTTTTGTATTCTATACCTCTATTTGCGAAGTCCTGGATGCCAAATGTTTTATTAAATGTTTTGTTACCATTTTTAAAGATTTGTGTAATCTTTGCAGAATGAATACTATGAAAGGAGACCGATCAACTCAGAGTCCAAATCACTACTACATCAAAATAGTAGTATTATTAGTAGTATTATTAATAGACTAGTGATAATACCACTAGGCCAGCGGTCTCCAAACTTCGATCTGGATGCAGCCCACTGTGGGCTCTAATTTGGAGACCCCTGCACTAGACCATTGCCTTCTCTTTTGCTCTTTTTACATTTGGGCTTCCTAAAATCTCATAGTTTTTTCATGTTCTCTCATTCTTTCTATAAAAAATATATCATCTCACTTTTCTACATTGAACCTCATCTGTCATTTAGCTACCATTCACCAGCCCAACTTTGTCTTAAAATCTTATGACTATTTTCTTATTTGTTAACTATACTTATCTGCAACTATTCAAATTATACCCTCTACCCTCCAAATCATGAATGTATATTGACAACAGAACCTGAGGATCACAAACTCTTCACTCTGGAAATAAAAGCCATTCACCACATCTTTGTTTTTTAAAATTCATTCAAGGGACATTGGCATCGCAGGCTAGCCAGAATATATTCCCTAGTGCCCTTGAACTGAGTGGTTTGCTGGCCATTTCATAGGGCAATTGAGAGTCAACCACATTGCTGTGGATCTGGAACCACATGTAGGCCAGACCAGGTAAGGATGACAGATTTCCTTTTCTTAGTGAACAAGATGGGCTTTTCTGACAATCAACAATGGTTTTATGGTCATCAGTAGATTCTTAATTCCAGATATTTCTTATTGAATTCAAATTCCACGATCTGCCATGGTGAGATTCAAAATTGGGTCTCCAGGACATTAGCTGAGTTTCTGAATTAATAGACTAGTGATAATACCACTAGGCCAGCGGTCTCCAAACTCCGATCTGGATGCAGCCCACTGTGGGCTCTAATTTGGAGACCCCTGCACTAGACCATTGCCTTCTCTTTTGCTCTTTTTACATTTGGGCTTCCTAAAATCTCATAGTTTGTCAAATGCCTTTCTAAAACAGTGGTTCACTACTTTATGCAGATCACTAGATTGTCATCAAAAACTTTTGTGGACCAATATATGCAAGCTGTTCTGAATTTTTTTCACAGCATATGGCTGATGGGAGTCAAACTTGTATATCACTGGGTATTAAAATTGTAGCTATTTCTAATAGTTTATGACTCTCAGACAAATGCATTGCATTTGTTACAGCACATTTACACGCAGTGGGTTTATCAGTGGAAACAGATAACACTCACCTAATCATAGAATGCCTACAATGCAGAAGATGGCCATTCAGCTCATTGAGTCTGCATCGATCACAATCCCGCCCAGGTCCTATTCCCATAATCCCACATATTTACCCTGCTAATCCCCTGACATTAAGGACAATTTAGCATAGCCAATCAATCTAAACCACACATCTTTGGAGTGTGGGGGAAAACTAGAGCACCCCAAGGAAACCCACACAGACACAAAAAGAATACGTAAACTCCACACAGACAGTGAGACCTGAGATCGGAATTGAACTGGGGTTCCTGGCACTCTGAGGTAGCCATGCTAACTGGTGTGCCACCATAATGTGAAAGCAAATGTTGTTTCGCAGATATCAAATGCTTGTTTTCAGCTTCCAGGGATAATGGTCTCGATGGGAGACCTGGGTCAATGTTAAATTTATTTCAATATTTGATTTTTGTTACAATAAATCCGGAAAATCAGGTTTCACAAAGGTAGGTTGTAGGAAAAGTCATCAGAAACTTTACTGTCTTATCAGACAGTTCTGGTATTCAGAAGCTCAAAGAAAGCCAAAAGTCAGTCGATAGTTCTGAGAAGTATTTAATGTTAAAGCACAGTCACAAGACAGTGGCTGCTTTGCTTTCTGGAAGTTAGGTTTGCGAGGATGTCATCATTAAGGCTTGCAAAGAGATTTTGTATCTAGTTGAACTTTGTGTCAGTAACAGGAAGTACTTGCGTAGCAGTGTTTTCAAACTTTGCAGGTGCTCTCTGATGTCACGTTTTACACTATATGGAAGCTGTATTCCTGCTGTGGCCAAAATATCTGATAGATTCGCAAACAAGTTGTAATTTGGCTGCTCAAGTTGTTTGATTCACATCTGTTTTCTTCACCACTGTTTCTATTTTGTCCCGCACTGATTTTCCTTAAAGACTCAGATTGAGGCCAGTTATGTGATTGAAAATATCTGCCTTAAATGCCTATTTGGCAAGTCACTGAAAATCGCTGAAAGTTTGAGTTCAAGCTTGAATCAGGTTTTAAAAAAAAAATTCTCACTTCATCACACAACGTGAAAAGACACAGTGATGTCTTTCTTTGGAAAAGCCTGTGTGCAGAAATAGTTGGAGATCATTGCCATCTCTTCACATAGAGCTGTAAACATTTACAAATACAGTGGACTGGTCTCCATGAAGTTAACCGTTTTAACCACTACCTTCAAAATGATCATGAGGTCAGCAGGTGTTTTCTTTGCAGTGATTGTGGGTTGCTAGCAGAGCCACTGCTCTTACGAGCATCATAACCCCAGTGTGTTGGCCTAAGACCACACAGACCCCATCTGTGCTAACTCCTACACGTTTTGATTATTCATATTGATGTACTTGTTTTTATCCTACAGGTGCTTTGGTCCACATTGTTGTCTTACGAGGGGCACACACGCGATGGGTCGTGAGAGGGCTGCTCTTGGATTATTTTTTTGAGAGTATCCTAGTGCTTCACGTCGTTAGCGTACGCTTGATCTGGACCATTTGATGGGCAACACGACAGCTCAGTGACTATTGCTGTGCTGTGCAGATACATGGATTTGGGCCTGTGTTGTGGGAGTTTGCGCATTCTCCCCGTGCTTGCGTGGGTTTTCTCCAGGTGCTCTGGTTTCCTCCCACATCCCAAAGATGTGCTCTTAAGCTAATTGGCAAAACAAATTCTCCCTAAATTGTCTCAAATTTGGTTTTTAATCCATAGATCGATAAACGTGGACAGGGATTGTGGGTAGAGGTGAGAACATCGGGGTCGAGGGGCCTGTTTCCCATGCTGTTTTGTTCTTTGTTCAATCCCATTGTGAATTATCATGTAATATTGATTATGTTACATCCAAGGTACACACAGTTGTGTTTTTTTTTCTCTCTAGGCAATACCCTCGTGGACAACCAGTAGTCTGTGTACCACAAGTTGGGAACCATTGTTCTAAAGTCTATAAAACTCAGTATCAACAGCACTCCTTTAAAATCACAATCAGTTCAGTCAAATACAATTTGCCCTTAGCAATTTCATGCCAGCTATCACATTAGTCCATGCTTTGTCCAAGTGGCTATTAATTTTCTTCAGGATTATTGTTTGTATCACCATTGTTAAACTGACTGGCCTGTAATTGCCAGGTTTAAACCTTCTCCCCTTGGTTCAATGTCAAACTTCGATGACAATACTCCTATAAAGAACCTTGAGGAGTAGACCACAAATTTGTTCCATCGTTCAGTAAGGTCATGTATGGGTCTCTGACCTAACTTCAGATTACTGCCTGTGTCTTACATTCCATCGTACCTTTGGATCATGGAAATCTACTAATCTCTGATTTAAAATTAACCATTGATTAATATCAATTGCTGTTTGCAGAAGAGTATTTATATCATTCCTAGGCACTACAACCAGTAGAAATAGTTTCTATCTGCCCTTTTGTTCCCTTAGAATCTTGAAATCTTTGACTGGATCATCCTGAAGTCATCTAAATTTCAGGAAATACGATCTTTGCTTGTATAATCTCTCCTTGTGATTTAATGCTTGGGAATGCAAACTTTATTCTGGTAAAACAAAAGCAGAGTTCAGTAGATGCTGGAAATTTGAAACCTGGGATCTTGTACCTTATCAATCAGTAAGGATAAGCAACACCATCTCCTCCACGATCATCCTCAACACCGGTACCCCACAAGTCTGTGTTCTCAGTTCCCTACTATACTCCTTGTACAACTATGGCTATGCAGCCAAATTCTCCTTCAATTCAATTTTCAAGTTTGCTGATGACACTACAGTAGTGGGTTGGATCTCAAACAATGACGAGACAGAGTACAGGAATCTGGTGACCTGGTGTGATGACAATAATCTCTCCCTCAGTATCAATACAATGAAAGAGATTGTCATTGACTTCAGGAAGCATAGTGGAGAATATGCCCGTGTCTACATCAACGCAGAAGTAGTAGAAAGGTCGAGAGCTTCAAGGTTTTAGGTGTCCAGATCACCAATAACCTGTCCTGATTCCCCCCCCCCCCCCCCCCCCCATGTCAATATTATAGTTAAGTTAGCCCACCAACGTTTCTATTTTCTCAGAAGACTAAGGAAATTTGGCATGTCAGCTACGACTCTCACCAACTTCTCCAGATGCATCATAGAAAGCATTTTTTTCTGGCTGTATCACAGCTCCTGCTTTGCCCAAGACTGCAAGAAATTACAGAACAATGCGAATGTAGCCCAATCCATCACACAAACTAGTCTCCCATCCACTGTGTCTACACTTTCAACTGTCTTGGCAGAGCTCCCGGACATTCTCTTTTCCACGTTCTTCTGTCGGGAAAAACATTACAAAAGCCTGAGGTCATCTACCAACTGACTCAAGAATAGCTTCTTGACTGCTGCTGTTAGACTTTTGAATGGACCTACCTTGATATATGTTGATTTTTCTCTACACCCTAGCTATGACTGTAACATTAAATTCTGCACTCTCTTGTTTTCTTCTGTATGAATGGTATGTTTCGTATAGCATGCAAGAAACAATTCTTTTCACTCTGTGTGTGTGTGTGTGTGTGTGTATATATTTTATATATATATAAATAAAATATATGACAATAAGTCAAATCAAATCCAAACCAAACCATAATCTCACTACCAAATATCAAGCTGTCACTGACCTTCTCTCTTCTGGAGATCTTCCTTTCACAGCCTCTAAACTCATGGGGCAGGATTTTCCAGCTGCTCTCGCCCTAAGACTGGAAAATCCCACCCGAAGGCAATGGGCCAGTCTTGTCCATTGTGATTCCCATGGCAAGCAGGATGGGAAAATTCCACATTCAGCCTCCCAACTTCGAACAATCTGCTTCTACCTCTTTCCCAAAATCCCAAAATATTTTTTCAGTTTATTCCTGCCTCACAAGTACTTTCTATCTTGACTCTATTTTGTTTCTCCCCTTGTCCAATCTCTCCCTGCATACATCAGAGACTCTTTTGATGTTTTATGTTATTTCAAGTTTCCTGTTTCGAGCCTGAACTGTTTCCTCTTCACCATGGACATCCAATTCCTCCAGTCCTTTACTGCCCACCAGGATGGTTTGGGAGCTGTCCACTTCTTTCTTGAATAAAGACCCACAGTCCCCAACCATCACCAACTTCATCCACCTATCTGAACTTGTTCTCGCATTCAACAACTTCTCCTTCAGCTCTTACAAAGAAAAGTTGTTGCTTGGTGCCTACGTGGGTTGTAGCATTGTCTGCTTTTTTGTGGGATACGTGGATCACTCTTGTTCTGATATACTGATTACTGCTTCCTGCTTCCATCTGGAACTGAAAAATCTTTCATTGCTGTTGTATCTAATTTTCATTTTTCTCTCTCCTTCACTTAGTCCATCTTTGGCCCTTCTGTCCCTTTCTTCAACTACTCTGTTTCCATTTCGAAAGTTAGACAATCAACAGAAGCCCATGTTCTCCCACAGCTACCTTGACTACATTCCCTCACACTTCCTGCAAGGGCTCTCTTTCATTTTCCAAATTTTTCTTTCTCTGTCACGTCAGTTCAGACAATTCAACTTCCTATACTAGTGCTTTCAATATGTCTTTTTCCTCAACTAAGGAATTTACCCCTCCCGTGCTTCTGACCTATTTCATGAAATTCTCTCATTCCTCCCTCGCAGAATGATAACAGGGTTTGTGTTGTCCTCACCTTCCATGTCCCAGTCTCTGTGTTCAATAGGTCATCTACCATTTTTGCCACATCCGTGTGATGCCACCACCAAACACATCTTAACCTCCGTTACCCTACCCTTTCAGTATTCCAAAGAGCACACTTCCCAGTGTAACATCCGGATCCATTTCTCAGTTACCCTTAACACCCTCTCTTTTTCCAATGGCACTTTTCCATATAAGTGCAGGAGATGCAACACCTTCCCTTTTACCTCCTCCTTTCTCAATATTTGTAAGAGGAATTTTCTGAGGTGTTTCCGCTGGGGTGGTTTGTATTTGTTGAACTTCACTCAACCAATACATAGACTGCAAAAGACAGTATATGGTTAAAGAATGAACAGGAATTTATTTGCTAATCAGATATCAGGCGAGAGACACAGTCAATGAGAAGTGACTGTCCTCTTTGCTCTAATATTGCAAGTTTAAAATTATTATATTATTCTGAACATTTCAATATCCTGCCTAATCTCATCAGTCAGACTGGAGGACCCAATCACAATATTCAACATTATTACCTTATCTAATAACATTCCACTTGTCAACAGGAGTAGGAGATTATTAGCTTATTGCCCATGTAAGTACTTTCCCATTTATCTAGGAAATGTAACCCACGTCATTACGGTAACCAAGGCCATAGCCAACACCTGGAAATTTTAATTGGTGAAAGGAGTCGCTCTTTCACTGGAACCAGGCTTCCTTTATCAGCTTGAGAGAATGCTCTAGCCTTGCTACCCATGGATGAATTTGTTTCGTAGAGGCCTATGATTTAAACTTGTTTTCATGTATCCAGAAACAGATAACAGAAGCTGCCTTTCTGTGCTCCATTATGTTAAAAGAATTTGTCTGTCTCCCATTGTTTCCCATCATGCTGCATTCAGAACAAAGTTGGCCAAGGCACACAATACACACATATTGAAAATACAATTTAAGCTTATAATATCTGGTTAATTTGTGGTTGTACAGTTTATAATACCTTTGCAGTTTTTAATACCTTTGTATATTTTGTTTCAAGCACATTATGAATTCTCACTATATGTACAGTAATTAACCTAATCTATTTATTATAATAAAACTAAATAGAAGGGCCTCATAGTAAGAATTCTATACTATTTGCCATCAACACTCAAAGACCCAAATGAAATAGCAAAATACTTGTCAATTCAGCATTCTGTACTCACTGCAAATGGGGTGGTCCCCTCTAGATTGGGGAAACTAATTGCAGACTGAGTGACCACTTTGTGAACCATCTCCATTCAGTCTGCAAGCATGATCCCGAGCTTCCTGTTGCTTCTCATTTTAATTCTCCACCGTATTCCCGCTTTGATCTTTCTGCCTGTGGCCTGTTACAATATCTGAGTGCGGCTCACTGCAAGCTGAAGAAACAGCACTTCCCCTTTTAACTCTGCATTTCACAGCCTCTTAATTCAACAATTGATTTCAACAATTGTGCATCATAACCTCTGCCTTCACTTTGCTCTTTTTTTTCTTTTCATGTTTTTTTGTTTCTTTATTCCTTCATATTACAAGGGCAGCATGATGGCACTGCTGTCTCACAGTGCTAGGGACCTGGGTTCAATTCCTGGCTTGGGTCAGTGTCTGTGTGGAATTTGCAAATTCTCCCTGTGTCTGTGTGAGTTTCCTCCAGGTGCTCTGGTTTCCTTCCACATTTCAAATATGTGCTGGTTAGGCCAATAGCCACCTAAATTGTCCCTTAGTGTCATAAAGACTAGCTAGGGTAACATGGGATCATGGGGATAGGACCTGGTGGGTTTATGATTGGCGCAGACCTGATGAGCTGAATGGCCTCCTTCTACAATTTAGGGATTCTATGATTCAGACAGCTGCTACCCATTTGGACACATCACTACTTTTGGCTTTTGTACCATTAAACCATTTGTCATTTAATGTGTCCTCTCCTTCATACTATCATGGACCTTTCCTTTTGTTCTTCATCCCTCCTCTCCTTTCACTTGCTCAAAACTCATTAAATTTTAATCTTTTCTCAGTTCTGATGAAAGGCCATTGATCTGAAATGTTAACTGTTTCTGTCCACAGATGCTGCCAGACCTGCTGATCATTTACTGCCTGATTGAATGGCATCCCATCCACGACCATAAGTCATGTTGACACTTTATAGAATCTTAGTCAGGCCACACTTGGAATATAGTGTTCAATTCTGATTGTCACAATACAAGAAGGATGTGGAAGCTTTGGAGAGGGTACAGAAGATTTACTAGGATGTTGTCTGGTATGGAGGGCATTAACTATGAAGAAAGGTTGGAGAAACTTGGTTTGTTCTCACTGGAGCGACAGAGGTTGAGGGAAGACCTGATAGAAGTCTACAAGATTATGAGAGACGTGAATAGAACAGACAGTCAGAAGAGTCAGTTACAAGGGGGCATAGATTTAAGGTACAAAGGCCAAGTTTTAAAAGAGATGTATGAGGCAGATATTATACATAGAGAGTGGTGGGTGCCTGCAACATGTTGCCGGGAAGGTAGTGGAAGTGGATATGGTAGTCACTTTTAAGGGGCATCCTGACAAGTACACAAATGAGATGGGAATAGAGGAATATGGTCCCCGGAGGTGTTGGATGTTTTAGTTAAGTCAGGCAGCATGGTCAATGCAGGCTTGGAGGGACGAAGGGCCTGTTCCTATGTTATAATTTTCTTTGTTCTTTGTTAAACATTCATTCTCTCGGCTATTGGCACAATGGGATTGAGTGTGTGTACCATCTACAAGATGCACTGTGGGAGCTCACCAAGTCTTCTCCAGTAGTAATTTCAAAACCTGGGACCTCAGCCATCCCAATAAAAAGGTTCACTGGCACAAGGGAACACCACTTCCCATCAAATTCCCCTCCAAGTCACATATCTAATTCCCTGACTTGGAATTATGTCACCTTTGCCATCATTAGGTCAAAATCCTGGAATTCCCTCCCTAATGGCGCATTAACTATACATATATAACATGGACTGGCAACATTTCAAGAAAATAGCTTACCGCCACATTCTTAAGAGAAAATTATTGATGGAGATTAAACGTTGAGTAATTACACACCAGTTACAGTAACATGTCTAAAGATTATCACCAATTCTTTTTTTAAACTCATGGAGAACCTCATCAAAACCTTGCTGAAAATACCCTCTTAGTAACTTCAAAAAGGTTCAAGTAGATTAGCCAGATATCACTTAAATAAATCCATAATGCCTCTCTCTGATCAGCTTAAATTTGTCCAAGTGCTCAGTATGTGATGTGCTTTGAGGACATGATTATGCTAGATGAGTATATCCTTCTCTTCATTTGTAATGCAGTTATGTGATAATGGCAATTTTTTCACTGAGATGGTGTTGAATGTCTGGAACAAGCTGCCAGAGGCAGTAGTAGAGGTGAGTACAATTTTATTTTTTTTAAAAAGCACTTAGTTACATGAGTAAGATGAGTATAGTAGGAGATGGGCCAAATGCAGGCAATTGGGACTAACTTAATGGTAAAAACTAGGTGGCATGGAAAGTTAGGCTAGAAGACCTGCTTCCATGTTGTAAGCCTCTATGACTTAACCATCTGTGTAATTCCAACATTGCTTTGACTATGAACTAGTTGGCTTTGGCCACTCCTCATTTATGTACCTGTGGGTGTTGTTGGCAAGTGTCAACATTTGTTTCCCATCCCTGATTACCCTTGAAATGAGCGGCTTGTTTCAGAGGGTAGTTAAGTAAGAACCTCCAACATTGGGCCAGGTGTCAGCTCTTGGCCAGACCAGATAAGGGCAGCAAATTTCCTTCCCGAAAAAGACATTTGTGAACAAATAGTTTTTTTAATGACAGTATGATTTTGTGGGCATCATTAGTGAGACTGGCTTTTAACAATGGATTTTCAAAAATTGAATTCAACTTCCATTAGAATCCATGTCTTCAGAGTACTAGTCCTGGCCTTTGAATTACTAGTCCATTGACATTAGCACTTTTTTACCCTCCGTCCCCTCCCCCCCTCCCTCCTCCACCCTCCTCCCTCCACCCCTCCCCCCTCCCCCCCCCCCTCCACCCCTCCCCCCCCCTCCACCCCTCCCCCTGCCACAAATGCACCATTTGAAATTCAAATCCTGAGGTGAATGAGGTCATTCATTTTCAAAGATTTCAAGTAGAAATGACCAATGGAAGGATTGGAATCAAACATATTCTCTTTTCCTGGTGAGGCAATAAATGGGTAGAGATGGAGCACTTTAATCTTATTAGGTGGTTGGGCAGGCTTGAAGGGCTGAATGGCCTACACCTGTTCCCATTCTCTTTATGGTCTTATGGAAGCTGCGTTAAGTGTTTGAATCTTGACTTTGGTTGAATATGGTGTGCCAAGTTTGGCCCTTGTACACTCTAAATTACTAGATATTCGAACAATATCTGGAAGATTACTGTTCCCATTCCCCCAAAATCACCCCTCCTCACCCCCCACCCCAAACACCCCTCCTTATAGAACTACTTTTAGGAGAGGATAGTTCCAGCCAGCCATCAATATATACAAACGAACGGTCTAGTTGGACCAATGAGCAGCACAGGCTTGGAGGGCCAAAGGGCCTGTTTCTTGTGCTGTGCTGTTCTTTGTTCTTTTATAACCTCACAGTTACAGGTGGCTCGTTATTACCATCTAGTGGCAAATAATTTTATTGCAATGATTATTTTTCCACGTTGGAGTGGAAAATCCTCTTCACGAAGCTGAACAATTCTTTCCTGCTATAAGTTTTTCTGTTAACTGAATACTTATTAATTGAGTTAATCATTTCTAGTTTGATAACAGTATATTTTAAGTTTTGCCACAGTTGCAATATAACTCCCTTCCTATATTTTTGAATACATTATAATCAAGGACACATTGCTTGAGACAGGAATCATTATCCTATTTGTCTAATGTGATCAACAAGCAACAATTGGGGTGTTCAGTATCTTTACTTAATACCCTTTAGGCATTTATATAAATGCACTCTAAATCAATCTTAATCTAGTTTCTGTTTGATCCCTCCAATTTATTCTAAAACTTTATTTCTGTGCACTTTGTATCTGCGCTCTGGTGTTTTATCTTCCTCCCTCTGCTAAATTAATTTAAATACTTCCCCACAGCATTAATTAACTTTCCCATGAGGAAATTGGTCCCAACCATGTTGAGCTGTAACCCATCCATCTTGTATGTCCCAATTTCCCAGAAATTGAGGTCCTCTCTCATGCACTATTTTTCCAGTCACTGATTTCTCTGCCTTACTGCTTCAATGCTCATTAACATCTGCTACTGGGAGTAATCTAGAAATAACTGACTTTGAAATCCTGACCTATAATTCCTCACTAGCTCTTGAAATTCTGTCTGCAGGACCCAAAACCATTCCCCACTCCCATCATAGGTTCTAAATGAAATCAAATTATTCACTAATGGCTTTTTGCTACCTCCACCTGCACAAAATGTTCTGCACCCATTCAGTAGTGCCCTTTATTCAGATACCAGGTTGCCAACAGACCATATGGGACACTTTTTGGCAATTGCACCTATATATCCACCTTGCTATCAAATCCACTATGATCACAGCATTTCTATACTTTGCTGTGCCTCCCTATGGGACTGTTTTCACCACTGTGGGCTGACCACTTCCTGGAATGTCCACAACAGGAAATGTTCAGCCTGATGTGCTCTAAAAACCTGAGGTTGCTTTCAACCATTTAGTGGCACTTCCTGCACATGAGGTTATCTGGCACATGACTCAAAATGTTCTGGAGTTCTCACATGCGTAGCAATTCCAGACAATAGGTATCAGCTATTTTATCAACTTGTTCCAGTTTATCTATTTATATGTTTTTAAGTTTAGGATTCCTTATTTCTATTTCTGATTTAATTATTTATGTATATCAGATTTTTAATTAAAGTGATGTGGATCCCTTTAGTTTTAATAGCTATGATTAGATTTAATTTTATCCACTTGGATATAATTAATTACCTGATTGTATATTTACTGCTGCTTCTTGTTTTAATGTATGTAATATCTAATGTATGTAATGTATGTAATAAATATGGAAAAAACAGTCCCATAGGGAGGCACAGCAAAGTATAGAAATGCTGTGATCATAGAATTGAATTCTCACTCCCACCATTCTATTTAATAAGTTTAATAAATGGAGTGATCTCCATTCATTAACTTCCCTTAACAAGCTCTACACTCACAGTTCATTTCGTACAGAAGTGTTATGCCATATGACATGCATATGACTGTGTTATATAGTGTAACAGATTTCTGTGCCATTGCCCCTTAAGAAAATTAAAACCAAAGTTGTCCCTCTTCCTTTAATTGTTCCCATCATTTTCATAATTTCTATGTCAATTTCTGTGCCTTCCTTTAAGTCTTCCACCTTTTCCTCATCTTTGCTTGGAATGGTTTACAGAAACATGAATATAAGTGAACAGATAAGCATCATCATATATTCTTCCTCTTATTGTTTGCCTGAAGTTTAGAGCTGAGGAGCATTCAGTAAGACTTGAGAACACTGGTAAGGAATTGGATTGGACAAAGAATTTTGGACTGTGGAGGTGGAAGAGGAAGAAGTGTGTATGTAAGGTTGGGAGATTATAACTTTTTAATTTTATAGATCAGTCAGAAGCCTCAGAATATCTTGGGTTCAAGTCCACTCTGAAGACTTGTTACCACTATTTAGACTGACAACAGCACCGAGGATATGAATTAATATAACTATAAGTTCAAGACATTTCACAAGTGTATCATGAGACAAAAATTGAAGTTGAGCTGTTGGAATGTTTTAAAGAAGAAAGGGGTGGAAACGTAAAGAGATTTGGGGAGACAATTCCAAGACTTATTCCAGTTGCTTATAGACAACTGTTAGTTATTTAATCAATGGAGTAGGGGATGCAGGAGAGGCTGGTGATGGAAGATGCCTCAGAGCGCCAGAGACCCAGGTTCAATTCCTGGCTTGGGAATTCTGATATATGCGGAGTCCATACTTTCTCCCCATGTCATCATGGTTTCCTCCAAGGCATCTTCCATCACCAGCCTCTCCTGCATCCCCTACTCCATTGATTAAATAACTAACAGTTGTCTATAAGCAACTGGAATAAGTCTTGGAATTGTCTCCCCAAATCTCTTTACGTTTCCACCCCTTTCTTCTTTAAAACATTCCAACAGCTCAACTTCAATTTTTGTCTCATGATACACTTGTGAAATGTCTTGAACTTATAGTTATACTAATTCATATCCTCGGTGCTGTTGTCAGTCTAAATAGTGGTAACAAGTCTTCAGGGTGGACTTGAACCCAAGATATTCTGAGGCTTCTGACTGATCTATAAAATTAAAAAGTTATAATCTCCCAACCTTACATACACACTTCTTCCTCCTCCACCTCCACAGTCCAAAATTCTTTGTCCAATCCAATTCCTTACCAGTGTTCTCAAGTCTTACTGAATGCTCCTCAGCTCCAAACTCCAGGCAAACAATAAGAGGAAGAATATATGATGATGCTTATCTGTTCACTTATATTCATGTTTCTGTAAACCATTCCAAGCAAAGATGAGGAAAAGGTGGAAGACTTAAAGGAAGGCACAGAAATTGACATAGAAATTATGAAAATGATGGGAACAATTAAAGGAAGAGGGACAACTTTGGTTTTAATTTTCTTAAGGGGCAATGGCACAGAAATCTGTTACACTATATAACACAGTCATATGCTCCAGTTTTCTCCCGCATTCTGAAAGATGTGTTGGTTATGCTAATTTCTCCTTCAGTGTACCCAAATAGGCACCAGAGTGTGGTGACTAGGGAATTTTCACAGCAACTTCATTGCAGTGTTAATGTAAGCCTACTTGTGTCAATAATAACTCAACTAACAAGCACGGCTTGAACTCAAATGAGTTGCATAGTCCAAAAAGGTTGGTGAGATAGGTTTGGAAGGGATTTGAAAATGGGAATAAGAATTTGAAGAATTGATTAAGGTGGAAGCCAATGTAGGTCAGAGCTGGGTGAGGTGGCAGGGAAGACCATGAACGTGAAAGCTCTTGCTTTCTATCATTGGAGATGTGAATGATGTTGGTGGGTGTGGGGGCTGCAGGCAGAGCTGAATGAATGACTCGAGGACTGTTACATTCCGGCTCCGGGAGAGAGGCGGTAGCTGTGCGCGCGCAGCCGCTGAGGTTGGGTATTGTAGTAACGCGCCATGGTAACGGCGGAGTCCATGGCAACGACAATGGGTGGGCGGAGCGACAGCGCATGGGAATGTAACGAAAGTGGAAGAGGGAGTTAAGGAGCAGCGTGCCGGGCGGAATGGGATGCGGCACCTCCAGAGCCGTGTCCACACAACCGGAGGCCGGAGCCGAGGACAGTCTAGAAAGGAAGCGCAAGGTAAGCGGCAACGGATGGGGAGCAGGAGGCCTCCCCCCCACCCCCCCGGTAGACCCGGAGCCCGCTGGACATGGTGGCAGAGACATTGGGCATGCCGCAGACTCCCTTATGTCTTTGTCTCTTTCTCTCTCCAAACTGAAGATGAATATTTGTGTAAACATTATTAGGTTGAAACATCACTGGGCAGAAAGTGTGGTGTGATTTCAAGAAGAAATTAGATATAGCCCTTGGGGTTAATAAAAGTATATGGGGCAGGATCAGGATATTGAACTTGATGATCAGTCACGATCAAAATGAATGGTGAAGCAGGTTCAAAGGGCCGAATGGCCTACTCCTGCTTCTAGATTCTATGTTTTTATGAATGCACAAAGATACGTTTGCCGGTTGGCCGTGCCCATTGATGGTCAGAGCGAGCTGATAAAATCATGTGAAAGCCAGGAATCAGGATTGTGCCAGATTTCTCAGCTCACGATTTTACGAAACTTGGATTTCTGGCGTAGTCAGCCTCTTGCCAGAAATGGGCAAGAGTCTGACTGATTTATTTAAAAACAGTTTTACATTTGCTTAGCGAGCCTGGCGCTCAATTATCCAAGCTCACTTGCCTTTATGGCCTCACCAGACAGAATCTCTCCTGCTCCCCATTAAAGGGGAACAGTCATGTTGGCCTCACAGGTGGAACCAGAGGCCATTAAGGCCCCCCCCAACAGGCCGAGGGCAAGACAGTGCCAGGGATGAGACCAATGGCGGTGTGTGCAATGGATGGGTGCCAATGGTGGGGAGGTGGGCAGGCTTGCTGCCACTCTGCTTGCGATCTGTAGCGGAGGGGGAGGGGGTCCGATGCCAGTTCGCCTTTGATCTGTTGCTAAGGGAGAGGGGAGAGGAGAGGAGCTCCTCTGCCACTTTGCCTGCAATCTGTGGGGGAGAGAGATGGGACCCTACTGCCACTCTGCCTGCGATTTGTGGGTGAGGAAGGGAGCCTGCTGTCACCCTGCCTGCGATTCGTAGGGGAGAGAGGGAGTGCAGCTGCCACTCTGCCTGAGATTGATTTGCACCCAATGAATTTTATTACTGCTGGTAAACCTTACTGCTCCCAACGAAATCTTACAATTACCCAGGAATTACGCCAATTTGAAAGAAAAATTAATAAAATACTCACTGATCAACTTCTTCTTCCCTCACTCACCAAATTCCCAAGTTCACACTCTGTGGCTAGCTGCACTCAATGGTGAGCTGCTATCTTCCTGCTTTCTTCTCACTTGTTTACTATAACTGTGTTCATGTTAAGCATGGAATTGTTCAATATAAACATCTCAAAACAGAAGTGTACACAGGCATGACCAAGACGAATGATAACTCTGCTATAAAAGAATTATATAAAAAGCCTGCCAAACTATGGATAAAATAAATTGCAGCAGTGTACCCCTTTTTAGGTTGAATAATAGCATTGCCGTGATTATCTATCTCGCATGTATGAGCACTTCAAAATAATAATGCTTCATTCAGACTGGTCCAGTAACATACCTACATCCTAAGGTTTACTCTGAAACTCAAGAGTCCTAATGAGTAAAACCTGCCACATTCATGATGCATTATACATTTGCAGTAGTATTTCAAATCTTGAAGAATTTTTTATTTTCATTTATGGGATATAGGCAGTGCTGCTAGGCCAGCATTTATTGCCCATCCCTAGTTGCCCTTGAGAAATGGTGGTGAGCTGCATTTTTGAATCACTGCAGTCTATTCATTTGGGTTGACCCACAATGCCATTAGGGAGGGAATTCCAGGATTTTGACCCAGTGAAGGAATAGTGATATATTTCCAAGTCAGGATGGTGAATGGCTTGGTGGGGAATTTGCAGGTGGTGCTGTATCATGTATCTGTTACTCATGTTCTTGTAGTGGTTGTGGATTTTGAAGGTGCTGTTTAAGGATCTTTGACGAATTGGTGCAGTGCATCTTATAGATAGAACACACTGTTGCTACTGAGCATCACTGGAGAGAGTGGATGTTTGTAGATGCAGTGCCAATCAAGTCGGTTGCTTTGTCCTGAATAGTGTCAAGCTTTTTGAATGTTGCTGGAGCTGCACCCATCAAGGCCAGCAGTGTCTATTCCATCACACTCCTAACTTGTACCTTGTAGATGGCAGACAAGCTCTGGAGAGTCAGGAAGTGAGTTACTTGCTGCAGTATTCCTAGCCTCTGATCTACTCTTGTAGCTACCATGTTTAAATGGTGAGTCCAATTGAGTTTCTGGTCAATGGTAACCACCAGGACGTTGACAGTGGGAGATTCAATGATGGTACACTACTGAATGTCAAGGGCAGTGGTAAGAGTGTCTCCTATTGGCGATAGTCATTGCTTGGCAGTTGTGTGGCATGAATGTTACTTGCCACTTAGCAGCCCAAGCCTGGATATTGTCTAGATCTTGTTGCATTTGAACATGGATTGCTCCAGTGGCTGGGGACTCATGAACGGTGCTGAACATTGTGCAATCATTAGCGAATATCCTCACTTCTGACCTTATGAAGGAGGAAAGATCATTGATGAAGCAGTTAAGATCATTGGGCTTAGGACACTTTGCTGAGGGACTCCAGTAGAGATGTCCTAGAGCTGAGATGACTGATCCTCCACAACCACAACCATCTTACTATGTACCAGGTATGACTCCAACCGGCAGAGTGTTTGCCCCTAATACCCATTGATTCCAGTTTTGCTACGTCTCCTTGATACCACACTCAGTCAAGTGCAGTCTTGATGTCACGAGTTGCCATTCTCATGTCACCTCTGGAGTTCAGTTCTTTCATCCACATTTGAACCAAGACTGCAATGAAGTTAGGAGCTGAGTGAAACTCAAACTGGGTGTCACTGAGCAGGTCATTGCTGAAAAGGTGCTGCTTGATAGCACTGTAGATGACCTCTTCTATCACTTTACTAACAATAAAGAGAATGCTGATTGGGTGGTTATTAGTTGGGGTCTGACAGAGAGAGAGCTGTCAGGCCCTTACTACTGCAGGCAGTCTCAACTAGCTCCCCCACTGAGATATGCCTCCGCTCCCGCTCTCCCCCCCCCCCCCCCCCCCCTCCTCCCCCCCAGTTCTATGCCACCCAGACTAATCACAGTCTTCTCTTTTCGTCCCCATCAATCTCAGGCAGAGTGGCAACTGCACCCCCTCTCTCCCCTACGAATCGCAGGCAGAGTGACAGCAGGCTCCCTTCCTCCTTCCCTCCTCCACAAATCGCAGGCAGAGTGGCAGTGGGGTCCCATCTCTCTCCCCCACAAATCGCAGGCAGAGTGGCAGTGGGGTCCCATCTCTCTCCCCCACAGATTGCAGGCAGAGTGGCAGAAGACCCCCTCTCCTCTCCCCTCTCCTTCAGCAACAGATCAAAGGCAAAGTGGCAGCGGATTCCCTTTCCCCCATCTCTCCTACCGATCGCAGGCAGAGTGGCAGCAAGCCAGCCCACTTCCCCACCATTGGTCCTGCCCTTGGTATGCTACTTATTGGCGCCGATCTGTTGCATACACCCCATTGGCCTCATCCCTGGCACTATCTTGCCCTCGGCCTGTTTATTAATTACAAATAGTTGAGAAAATAATGAATAATTAACACATAATAAAGATAGCAAGACAGGTAATTTGCAGGTAACTGCAGGATATAGGTGGTCCTGGATGCCAGTATGATTTGGTAAGATAAAGTCACTGTAGCCCCAGATGACCATTGGCTGCTTTCCCCTCTGAGCGGGGAGAGTGGATTGGAAGTGATTTAACTTGAGGATCACCACATTTCAGGCGAGGGCAAGATTGAGAAGGCAGGACATTCATGAATTACCTCATCCAGTACGGGAATTGAACCTGTGCTGTTGGCATTGCTCTAAATCAAGAATGAACCATCCAGCCATCTGAGCTAACCAGCAAGTTTATCCTAGGAAAACACATCTATCATGAATGTCCTTGGTTTAAGGTCCTTCTGCTTGGAGTCACTGACTTGGAGGCTGAGTTGCAGATGCTGCAATGTTTTAGGGATGGCAAAAGTTATCTGGATACTTAATTCAGATAAGGTCTTTTGATTTGACTACAAACGAGGCAGGTAAGGGGATTGAGTGGAGGAGTCTCAGCCCTTGCCGTTGCCCAATATGTTGCAGGTCTTTGCAGCTTTTGGAGATGGAATCAGGGACTACGGAATGTATGAGCAAATTGATCATGTCCCCATTGCACAGGAAACCACTCACGTGGGAGAGTTAATAGGAATGTAGTGGCTGTAGGGGACAGCTTAATCAAGGAAATTCACATAGTTCTCTGCAGCCAAGAACATGAATCCAGTGCCATGGTTCAGGACATAGAACATAGAACATAGAACAATACAGCACAGAACAGGCCCTTCGGCCTTCGATGTTGTGCCGACCAAAATAAAAAGCAATGCCCCTCCAAACTAAACCATTCCCTTCTCTTCCATATACTTATCAACTAACCTCTTAAACGCCACCAAACTTGGCGCATCTACAACAGCTGCAGGCAGGGCATTCCACTCCCTAATCACCCTTTGAGTAAAGAACCTACCTCTGATATCCGTCCTATAACTCATCACCCCTTAATTTAAAGCTGTGTCCCCTCGTGCTAGCTTTCTCCATCCTAGGAAAAAGGCTATCACTGTCCACCCTATCTAAACCTCTAATCATCTTATATGCTTCAATAAGATCCCCTCTTAGCCGCCTCCTTTCTAACGAAAACAACCTCAAATCCTTCAACCTCTCTTCATAGGACCTGCCCTCCATACCAGGCAACATCCTGGTAAACCTCCTCTGTACCCTCTCCAATGCCTCCACATCTTTCTTATAATGTGGCGACCAGAACTGCACACAATACTCCAAGTGCGGCCGCACTAGAGTTTTGTACAGCTGCAACATGATGCTGCGGCTCCTAAATTCAATCCCCCTACCAATAAAAGCTAAGACTCCATAAGCCTTCTTAACAACTTTATCCACTTGACTGCCTACTTTCAGGGATCTATTGACACATACACCAAGATCCTTCTGTTCCTCAACACTATTAAGAGCCCTACCATTAGCCCTATACTCTACACATTTATTGTTCCTGCCAAAGTGCATTACCTCACACTTTTCCACATTAAACTCCATTTGCCACCTCTCGGCCCAGCTCTGCAACTTGTCCAAGTCACTCTGTAAACTAAAACACCCCTCTTCACTATCTACCACACCACCAACTTTAGTATCATCTGCAAATTTACTGATCCATCCCTCAATACCCTCATCCAGATCATTTATAAAAATTACAAACATCTGATCAGGCTGGAAGGAACCTGCATTACAAGAGGGAGGATCCAGTTGTCATTGTGCAGGTTAATGTCAATGACATACATAGAATTAGGAAAGAGGTTCTGCTTAGGGATTATGTGCAGCTAGCCACTAAATTAAAAAGCAGAACATCAAAGGTAATAATCTCTGCATTATTATCTGAGCCACAAGCAAATTGATATAGCATAAATAAGTTTCAATAGATGGATGTGTGGCTCAAGGATTGGTGCAGGAAAAATGGGTTTTTGATTCATGGGGTAATGGCACCAATATTGGGAAAATTGGGAGCTGTATCATTGGACCGTACTGGGACCAGTGTTCTGGTAAAAAGAATACTAGGGTAATGGAGAGAGCTTTAAACTAAACAGTGGGGGAAAGGGATCATATGAGAAGAGCTGTAATAAATCAAAGAGTAGCAATGAGGTAATAGGGAAGGGTAGTGATTAGGATACAAATAACTGCAGTGTGTAGGAAGAGGCAGAGTGTACAAACATTCTAAGTAGATAAGTTCAGAGACTGCAAAAACAGTCAAAAAAAGAGTTAAAGACTCTATATCTGAATGCACACAATATTCTTAAATTAATTACTTGTTAGCACAGATAGAAATAATTACATATATGGCCTAATAAATGCTAAAGATATGGGCTAATATTTTACGAACTTGCCCGAGTGAGACTCATAAAATCCTGCCTGAGGCCAATGGAGAATTTCGTTCTGCAAGCCTCACCTGCCCTAGAATCGGTAGATTTAGTGTATGGCAAAATTCAAGGTAACCAGGGCTAGGGAAGGCAGGAGACTAGGAAAAGATGGTGGGATAACTATTAATTAAAGATGTCATTAGTAAAGTAGTAACAGATGAGTTTAGCTCAAAAGAGCAAAAACATGGAATCAGTTTTGGTAGAGATAAAAAGTAGAAAAGTTGAGAGGTAACTGTGGGTGTAGCTTATAGGACACTAACAGTAGTTACACTGCAAGAATGAATATACAGAAAAAAATAAGTGGGGTGTGTAAAAAAGGTACCACGATAATTGTGGGTGACTTTAATCTATATCTAGATTGGACAAATCAGATTGCCAGATGATTTGTGGTAAATGGGATGATTTTATTAAGTTTGATATTAAACTGTGCATTAATAACTTTAGAATAGACAAATGTAGTTAAAGGAGATCTTTCTAGGCATGATGGGAAATTTAGCCAACACAATAGGCATGATGGGATAAATCATGTCTGTTTCAGTTCGGCCAAGGATAACTTTCAAGGACTGCTAACTTAGCAGTTATAATAATAACAGCTTCATGGGCATTCATCGCTGAATCGTACAAGAAAGTGATCAGGGGAAACTGCAGGCCATACTCTAGGCTAAGCAGTGAGATAATGAAAACATCTGCTGATAAAATAGTATGGTTAGTTAAGAAATGAATGAGAAATAATGAAAAGTATGAAAATAAAGAGCTATAAAGAAATTGAATGTATGTTACCTAAATTTGCTAATGATACCAGAATAGATAGGAAAGTAAGTAGTCAAGAGGAGATAACAAATCTGCAATGGGATTTGAACAGGTTAAATAAGTGGGAAAAAGATTGCAGATGTAGTCCCCTCAGAATTGTAAATGATTCAATAAGATCACTTTTTATTCTATAACATATAATTGTATAGGAAGCAGTACACAACTTATTCCTAGGATGAAAGACTTACCTTATGAACAAAGGTTGAGTAGATTGGGCTTATATATATTGGAGCTTAGAAGAATGAGGAATGATGTTATTGAAACATTTATAATCTAGAGGGGACTTGTTAGGGTACACGCTAGGAGGATATTTCTGCTTGTGGGCAAGAGTAGAACTAGGGGACATAATATAAGAGGTCTCCCTTTTAAAACTGAGAATTTTTTTCTCTCAGAGGGTTATAGTTTGTGGAATTCTTTTCCCTAGAAAGCTGAGAAGGCTGGGTCATTGAATTTATTCATTGAAGAGTTAGACAGAATTTTGATAGACAAGGAAGTTAGGGATTATAGGGAGCAGACAGGAATATGGAATTGACCCCATAACTGAAACAGACATGATTTATTGAATGGTGGAGTAGCCTCAAAGGGCCTATTCTCAAGCCCTTTGTTCTTATATCCACACATATGTACAAACATATATTTGCATACAAATACAATTATCGTTATCTGTGCCCCATTTTAAGATCTCGAGGCCATGCAGTAATTTTGGTGATTTTCCTTCAGGACATTAGTTGGTTTCATTCCATTTATAGAAATGACCTGAATTTGGAAAGTAGATTTCAAGACGAACAAAGCTGCAGCAAGCTGCAACATTATGATGCACTATCTGAGCAATCAGAATGATTCAGTGGCTCCAGCATGCAAATTCAGCAAATGCTGGCAGTTTAATGGGATAGACGCGAGGGAAATTCAACTTTAATTGCATTCCTTTTACTCCAGAACCCAAGTTAACCAGCCTGAAATTGGTGCCTCCATTAGTAAACCAACTTTACTTATTGCTGGCATTACTTTTGCTTTGATATTGGAATGGATTGATAAAATGGAGATGTTCCTTCACACTGCCTGCCTGATTTAAGCATCTCAGATGTGCTGAAGAGAGAGCACTTCAGGATGAAGGCACTCTCTCTCTCCCCCCTTCCCCTCTCTCTTACCTGAACTGCAGGAAGTTGCTTCTTCTGAGGGCCTCTTATTGACCCTTCAGTTTCAAAAGCCCACTCTTCATCCTTAATTGGATGGCAAGCCCACCTTCTCCTTATTAATGGGCCAATATCTGGAAAATTAATACCCGGTGAACTGTTTCCCAGGTAGTATCTATTTGACCACAACATTAACAAATTCTACCCTTTGATTCCAAACTAAAATCTAATGGCGTTACTTAAAGTTTTCCAAATACCCTGGCCAAAATTTATCCCTCAATCAAAAACATACTGGGAGTGATTCTCCCAGCTCGTTGTGCTGTTCTAGCAGCGCAGTGGGCCTGGAGATATCAGCAAAGGCCACAGCCTTATTGCATCTCTGGCTTTTAGATTTCTGCCGTGGTCAGCTCCACACTGGGAATTGGCACAGAGCTGACTTCAATATTGAAATAAGCATTTCAATCTGATTAGGAAGCCAGGACTGGAGTCTGTGCCCACTAACTGGAAACAGAACCCCGCTGGAGGGAATAGAGGTCTCCCCAGGAGGTTGGGGATAAGGAGGGGTGCCTCTTGGGTATTACCAGCCTGGTTGTGTCAGCCTTGTGCCCTGGCAGTAACCAAGGGGCAAAAAGTGGCAATGCCCAGAAGGCACTTTGGCACTGCTTACTGGACATTGAGCAGCACCAAGGAGGTGGAGCCAGAGAGGGTGGGGCATACTGGGGGCAAACCTATGAAATGGAGATCGCCGAGGGTTGGGGAGGGTGTGTCCCCACTGCCACCCTGTACTTGGGATTAATGACAGAGGGAAGGATAGACAGTGATCGAGTCTGACCAATGGGTTGGGAGTGGTTTGGGCTGTGGAGGGGGTAGTCAGGATTTGGGCAGAGGTGGTGGATAGAATCAGGAGATTGGGACTGCAGGAGTTGGAGGGGGTGCATGCGGTGGGGAGTGGAAAACACAGCTGACCTGGAGATGTCCAGGAGTCTGGGAGGATGGTGACTGAGGGATGGGGGGGGGGGGTAACTTTGCTGGCCAGCAATCAAGCTAGTCAGCGATTAGGAGGACAGCAGTGTGGGGCTATTGTGTTTGCACCGATCTCAGCTTTGACAGGTCGCAGTGATCCGCTCAGTGATATGCTGCCGGCCTCTCTAGCAGGAATAGGCTCTGCCCACTGATTTTTATCATGATTCACACTAAGGCACTCTACAGTACTCAGTGTGTGGAAGATTCATTTTGAAAATCCCAGTTAAAAAAAGGATTTAATCCAGTTTTTACCTGAATTCAGCAATTGGAATTTTTTTGGGAGAATCCCGGCCAATGACCATTTCAATTGCTGTGTCCGAGACCTTGCTTTCATTTGTGTAACATGGTTGCTGTATTTTCTTACCAAAATGTTCTTGCACTTCAAAAAATGGTGAATTGGATGTGAAACACTTGGTTGTGATAAGACCTATAAAATTTAAATTATTTTGTTCCCCTAAGGAAATGGAAAATATAGGGGTAGGGTATAGGCAGGGCTGGTATTTGTTCTTGGAATTTGGACATATTTGTAAAGTCATCTCATCCATTATTTGATAAGATGATTGAGGAGAACCTTCTCCTTGAACTACATGTTCCACAATGGTATTAGGTTTCTTAGAATCTCTACAATGCAGAAGAAGGCCATTTGGCCCATCGAGTCTGCACCAACTCTCCAACAGAGCATCCTACCCAGGCCCCATTCCTGTAACCTAATGTATTTACTCACTAATTCCCCTGACCTACTCATCTTGGGACACTTAAAGGACAATTTAGCATGGCCAAATCTGCACGTCTTTGAGAATTTCAGGCTACTAACTTGATAATGATAAAGAATATTGATATGTGTTAACTGTCAGGATGGTGTGTTAGTTGAATGGGAATTTAGGAGTGATGGTGTCCTGCTGCTCTTGTCCTTCTCAGTAGCAGATGCCAAAGGGGAAGGAGAAACCGCTCTAGTAACTTTGATGAGTTGGTGGATTTGATAGGTCACATATACTATAGCCGCATATTGTTAGGATCCCCATGGGAATGTATAAAACACAGTAACTAAATTTATTGAACAACCCCCAAAAGAAAAAAAAGATTGGGTAAGACTTAACTTTTCATTACTTTTACTTTTAGCGTGAGCCAGCGTCAACATAAATTAACAGGCAAATTTCACAACTCCGATCTCATGAGTCATGGTAGTATCCATTTACCAGAATCACCTTTTCTTTCCACCTCTCCGCCTTAATCTTTGTGTTTGCCTGCCATCCAATTTCCATTTTCAATTCCCTTTTTGTTGGTACTGCTTCCTGGTCAAGGGGAGCTGGGTCACATTTACTTATATTTCTTCTTGTCCAAAAATAGTAAATTAAAAAGGTTTTTTAAGAGACTGATGCAATCTCTTAAAAATTATTTTCTTCAAACATTTTTTAAAACAATCACAATTTCCTCCAACCTTTTTAAAGTAATGTTAAATTTTCCTTACAGTTACTGTTTCTAGGTCAAAGGTATGTCACATAGTGTGATGTAGGGGGTGGCTTTTAAATCCAGTGACAGGGAGAACATAAGAGTGGCATGGGTCACCTTGGTACCCTGGAATTGGGGAATAATTTTCAGTGCCTTTCCTAAACTTGCCCTCTTTTGATTTCTCCGTTCTTCTCCTTTGAAGACATCAGCTTTAATAGTGATTGGGCAGAGTGGTACTCAATGTTATACCATCTAATAGACAGGTTTGAGAGAAGATATTAAGGAATCTCGACCTGAGGAAATGGTGCATCAGATAAAATTGTCCACAAATTTTTATGGCCCATTCCTCCTGCTATCATCTTTACTCCCCACCAAAGCAGCAATGACACCTACATGATGCAAGCAGGAGTCTCATTAATGAATACAAATCAGAATCCTCTAATGTGTTTAGTACTCCAGGGATAGTTAAATCCTGCTGTAGCTATCCTGCTCCAGGAATCCTGATCTGCAGATACAAAACTTTGTCTTTTAGGCACTGCAAATTCTGGAACCCACAAGGGAAAATTTCCACCTTTTCTGTCCCAAAATTCTCCCCGCTGCACCTGACCCCACAATTTACTCAAGCGCCTACAGGCCATACAATCCTTCTTCTGCCACTTGCTGCCATCTGCTTCTTTACTCCTGGTTAGAGCGGCCAGCTGGCTGGGGGAGTGGGTATTGTAATTGGGTGTTAAAATAGCACTGGCTTTAAATTATGCTCATGTCAGAAAAGAGGAGAGGAGTCTCCTCCCACACTCAAAACACTGGCTCTATTCTCTCTCCACAGATGCTGTAAGACCTGCTGAGATCTTCCAGCATTTTTCTTTTTGTTGGAAGAGGAGTATTAGCCATTTGCCTTGTTCATCACTTTTACTGTATTCACAATTCAAATCCCCTTCTGCTTCTCAACGAGTACAAATGTGCCAAGTAGTTTATTTTCGTTTTTTCAGTAGTTGATATTGAAACGTTCTGCTATATATGCAACTAATCACAAAGCTAAAGCGGTGTAAGTAAGTGCACCCAGAAATTGACAAAGCAAAAGAGAGCGAATTGCATCAGACAACATTTCACCAACAAATTGATTAATTCAAATCAATTCCTTTATTTTTAGATTAAGAACAATAGGAAAAGCAGCAAATTAAGCATCATTGACGATTCACCTGGATCCAAAGTGTCAGAGGAGGATTTAATAACATTGCCGGGAGCAGTGCAACAGTCCTTGCCACCATTAAGAAAAGCAAATGGGACATTACTACAAAATGGATGTAATGATGGTATGAAGCAAGCTCATTAATGCAGTGAATAGAAAATGTTGTGCATGGAACAGTGCACTCTGCTTGTTCATATATAATGAAGTTAGGCAAAATACGCTGGTCATCCTGGCCTTGCTGACAAGTAAAAATGTGCATATGTTACTCGAGTTGCATTATGGGGTAGCCAATCATGTCCTACAATTAAATAATGCTTCAGATATATGAGAACTTTTTTTCCAAGTCTGGCTGGCTCCTGCATGAATTTAGTGTGCAAAGTCTAGCATAAAGCATTCATCTGTTTTGAATTCAGCAGTATCGTCTAAGTAGGTAGCTGCATACAAAAGAGCTGCTGTTCAACTCCATCACGGGAAGCAGCCTGAAGCCGCTGTAAATCACAACCTCATAAGAAAACAACTTGTAATTGGAATTTGATCTTTGGAGCAAGCAAGGAATGGGTTTGGGTTTTGCCATTCTGAGCATTGGCTTTGTAATTTTAAGGCTGGAATAATTTTTTTTTAAAAAAGCATCTTTTCTTGGCCTTTTAGCTAAAATCCAGTATTGGTCATATCAAGCTGAAGATGGGGTGCAATGCCTTATCTTGTCAGCTTGGATCTTGTTTTTCTATCTTGTGGGCACTGTGAATTGGATTCAATTGGAAATTCAATTTGGATTTTGGAGCAAGTAAGGAATGTATTTCGGTTTGCACAGTCCACTCTGACTGAGAATTGACTTTGCAACTTTAAGGATGGAGAAATAAGATAAAATAAAACAAATATCTTTTATGTAGTAAAACATCCCAAGGCACTTAACGGAAGCATTATCCAAAAACGTTTGATTCTAAGCCTCATAGGGAGATATTTTGACTGAGAATCAAAAAAGTTTGGTCAAAGAAATAGATATGAAGAAGCAGCATAAATCAGGAAGGAGGAGAAATTATACAAAATCTTACGATCCAGGCAACTAACCAAAGGAGTATATATACTAATGATTGAGCAATGAAAATCAGGGATGCACAAGAGGAGTTAAAGGAGTGAGCAAGGTTACAGAGACAAAGAGTAGTGAGTCTGTGAAGGAAGTTAAATATAAGGATGAGAATTTTAAAGTAATCTTCTTCTTTGAATTGCAATCATTTATGTTCGTTCTTAATGTTTTGTCGAGAAGGTGGTACCTCCAGTAGTGCAGGACTCCCTCAGTACAGCACTTTAGTGTCAGTCTGGATTGTGCGCTGGGTTTTCTACAGTGGACCTTGAATCCATAAGCATTTCACTCAGAAGTGTGAGTGCTAGCAACTAAGCCAAGCATTGTCATCAAATTTAAAGATTTAAACAGTTTAAATCACATGGACCTTGTCTAATGTGGTTTCTCCTGAAGCTAGAGAATAGAATTGAGCATCTGCTGGTGCATACATATGACATTTTTGTCCTGCTGCTTCTCTTAGGAAATCAGCTGGTCCTCAAGCTAAATAAGTTTGTGAGTTCAAGTTAGAATTCTTAAATCATGTGTAGGCACTGAAGTAGCATCCACTTTGCTACCCTGACTACAAGACTGGGTACTTTGTCCAGGGTGGCTCCTGTCATTGTATCAGGGAGGGAGCTAGGCAGTCGGGAAGATGGATCCATGGTTTTGATAGCATGGGATCAACCAAATCTCAAATGACAAAGCAAGTAGAAACCCAAAGGAGCGAAGGAATCTGAGCCAAAGATTTAACAAGAGCCTGAATATTGAATCTTTTAAATTGGAGTTGGGATTAAGGGCAGAGTAATAGGAAAGAAGCAAAGTTGGATGTAACTGAAAAATTAACAAAGCAGATGGTGGAAGAAAATAATCTTTCAGGAGTAATAAGTAGAAACCCAGCCCAACTTTGTTACTGAATCATGTTAATTGGTACATGATTACCATTGGAATGTAGATTTCTACAGAGTGACACCCATTAATTGGAAAGTTCTGCTACTGGCCAGTCAGACTGTTGAAAAGGGACGCACATTTTGCTTCGCTGCAGATTGATATGCCTCATTTGTTCAGGGTCCATGATGCAATGTGAACAATAATAACAACAATGAGGTTTGGACCCTTTAAACTAGTGCTGGGCAACCTATGGCCCAAAGGCCACATCTGGCCTGGTTCTGAATCTGGCTCATGAGACAATTTGTCCACGCGCAGGGAGGGTTCCCAGGTTCCGCTGGTTTCTGTCCATGTAGTTTTTTTCTGACCAGTGTCACTAAAGTGATGCGTACATAAAGTGAGAACATGTAAATTGAGGTTCGTGCTGATTGCAGACAATGACTGGGAGAGCCGTGCGTCCCCTCTGTGTCCAATAAAAGTATCCATATGCTTCAACTGGTACATCCTGCAAATTCCAGGTATGCAAGCACAGTTAGCAAAATTACCCTACCCCGAGACAGTGCCTTAGTTACAACACCAATAGATATGGGAGGTTGCTATTTTTGTTATTTTGCCAGTACTTTAATTTGCACCAAATTATACAATGGGTCACTTTGTGTGAAAGTGACATGCTATTGATCCAATCAGAAGTTGTACTGACTATGATGTAAGGTAAATGTAAATATTTCTTTTGTTTTTATCATTTGAAATTGATGATAGTTCTATTAATATATGAATGGTTAAGATTTTCCACAACTTGTAATAAAATATTTTGTGTATTAAATGTAGGCCATGGGATCATGGTTGGTGCATATGCCGATTTTCAATCTTGCAGCCCAGGGAGATGAAGGAGGACCACTCATTAGCCTAGGTTTCCCATCATTGTGTTAAACCCTGTGCACTGCACCCCTGCATGGCCAATCTATCTTTCCTGAGATGTGATGCCTAGAACTGAAGCCAGCATTTCTAATGGGGATGCCCAAGGCTTTCTGTAATTGGAGCACAACCTCCTCTCCTTTGTAATTCAGCCCTGAAACAGGTATTCACTTACTTATATGTTTAAGAATTGACAATATGCTTCTTTTCCTCCCTTTGATTTGATGTCTTCCGTTTTCAATTGAAGTTATACAATATTCTATCAAAATTTTATTCTGTGCAGTCTAGAATGTTACACAAGGAGTTTTGGATTAAAACTTTTGACAAATAAGGCAATGCACAGTTGTTAAGAATAAAATTGACAATTACAGATCATCCACAATGCTGAAAGCAAGTTGAAAATCTACCCCTATGATCCTTTAGCTACTACAGTAATGGAAAGACTGTTATATGGCAAAATTTCGGTCGCCTCTTCCACGATCAATTGAGTCCATGACTTAACAGAATGTCTATGGGAGGAGCAGATTTAATGGACTGAATGGCCTTGTAGGCCCTTGATTTGCATTTCCGTACATCTTTTCCAGGAGCAACTAATAGTTTGAAAAAATATTTTGTTCCCATTAGGATGGTAGATGTGAGTGCCAAGGAATGAAAATGTGTTGTACCTAATATCTTTGTAAAGACTTCCTGAATGTCAAATAAACATTCCTGTCTACCTCATCCCCATTGCCAACTTAACCTGAGAAAAAATACCATCTCCTATGCTGTATGCATGTATCATTTCCAGTACCATATATAGTTGGCTTTCCTAGATCAAATAAAGTACAGAAAGGGTTGAGAGCTTCAAGTTTTTAGGTACAATGCACAGTGGCCTATCAGTACGATGTTGCTGGCCCCTTGGGTGGGAATAGGCCCCGCCTCCAAATTTTCATTGTGGATCTCACTAGGGTACTCTGCAGCGCTCAAGAGAATGGGAGATTCATGTTGAAAATGGAGTTATTTCAGGTCTTACACTAATTCGGCACTTAGAATCTTTTTGGGAGAATCTCGGCTCACATGTTTCTTTTCCTTGGTTAAGTAAAATGTGATCAGTCAGTTGCAGAGACCCTTCATGGTAATCTTGCATAAGTTGAGTTTCAAATATGGATAGCTGTGATTCAACCTCAGTTCCATTCCAAAAGCATGTTGGTATGTCCAATGAAACAGAATGAAGTCTGAGCAGTGAGACACTCTGTTTTTGAATACCCTGTCCTCTAATTGTTCTTAATTCTAGTATTTTTTTTCCATCTGCAGACTTAGCACTTACTGCAAATAGCTTGCTGAAAAAGAATGGACCAATACAGGAAATCAGGGAGAGACCAAGGTCTGTTGACATTCTACAAGAACTTTTAGTTCAGGGGATCTTAAACCAGGCCCACAATGAAGAATGGCAAGAGGTTCACAGTCCTCTGGTATGTGCTAACTTCCATCTTCCGCACATTCAGAACATGAAAATCAAACAAGGTGTTCACATTAGTATTAAATCAAAAATTTGTAGTGATTTATTTAATCATACCATGGGCAATAGCTTGCAGATGTACAGTTGCTCAAAACTTGTGATCCTGACTTATTTAATTTTGTGACTACAAATCTTTGTCATTGACACTGCCAGCATTGTCCCTTTGGCAGAGTTACAAGTATTCTATTGGGCTATGAATTACGCCAGCCAATTTACTTTCATTGTTTTCTCATTTCATTGAATTTAGTCTTTTAACCTCATATATATACCAAACTCTTGGTCTAGTGTATTTCTGATTGCTTGGTCCCAGGGGTTGGTGCAACTTTCATTTCCTATATATCACCCGTCAACAAATTAACAGGTTAAGACAAATATCATCCCATGTGGTTTATTGGACAAACTGAGTCTTGTTATATATTCATTTACCAACTCAGGATCTAAACCACTTGGATTTTCCCAAGTTACATTAGTTGATCATAAAGATTCTCTCATAAATTATCTACTCTTGTTCATTGATTAAATTGGTTAACTTTAGACCATCCTGATGTCCGTTGCATTATCCTACTGTTACCTTGGGTAGCAGGTGGGTGGGTGAGGAAGTGTTTTTTTTATATTAAAGAAGCCTAACCACAGCAATTCATGTCATAGCTTTCTATCTTTCACAGGATCCAACTACTAAATGGGTTTATACCATTCCCTATTCTGTCCACTTTGTTCTGCTGGGGTACTGAATTCCTATCCTCTGGGTTTAGCTATGCTATTGATGTTTCTGTTACATTGTATTACTTTGCTATTGCAGTAGTAACCAGTTCCATCATTTCATTTCAAGTTGCTTCAAGCATTCACATTGTTATGGAAGCCATTCTTGCCTTAACTTGAAGGTCAGGAACTTCAACTTCTGATGGATCTTGGAGCTTTTGCACACATGCACAGCCTGGGAGTGGGCTGCACAAGTGCAGTCCTACATTTTTACATTTTTTTGGGCCTAGAAGAAAAAGTGGCACGAAAATCCAGGTTGGGTGAGCAGGAACCATTGCAGGGAACAGGGAGAGGGCCCAAAGCGAGGAAAGGAAAAAGTCCCTGTTCAGTTAGAAAGTGAGGAGCAGAGAAACAGGAATAGGGTGAGGGGTTCATATTTTAAGTGAGAAAGGTAGCTAAAGGTTGATGATTCCATGCTGCAGCCACTGGGGCAAAGGTAATCTTTTGGAGCAGTAGTTTCCTACTTGGCACAGTTAAAGAGATGAAGTTGTGTTTGTGAGTTGGAGTGCAGACTCAGGATTCCAGTGAAATTCAATCCTGGGAGATGAGATTGAAAGTCTGTGAGACTGCCTGTTGTTAATGATGTCCAAGTCTGGTAACTGAAGAGGGCTCAGAAAAAGCTCTGAAGATGCAAGGGGGCAGCCCAAGATTGATACTCCTGCAGCACCGAGTCACCAATGCTTGATGCATTCTCAGGAAACCAACGTTTGAGTGCATTCTCAGAAATCCAAGGAAACAGAATCTCAGGAAACGAGATTGAAATCCTGCAAGATGGGTCATTGTTGGTACCGTCTGAGCTGAGGTGTCTTGGGGGGAATTGTCAGGTTAGATCTTCACAGGTGAAAAATGGAATCCCTCATCAGAGAGACAGAGTTTCAGTGAGATTGGTTTATTCAATGTTACTGACATCTAGGTGGATTGTTGAGAAATCCATGGACTCGGTCTTGGTCGCAGCTACCATTTATTGTGTAATGCGTTCAACCACAGTTTGCTTGTTAAATCACGTGTGCCTCATGTTAACTTTGAATGTTAAGATAGATTGTAAATGGTTTTATTTTCTGAATTTGTATAGTGAAGTTTATTTCATCCGTTCAAAACCAGTGGAATCTTGTGGTTTTATTCTCTTGGCAAGTATCTTGAATTTCACTTTGTCCACTGTAAGCAAAACATTGTTGGTCCCTAATTGAACTTTATCAATGACTTGGAGATCTGACCGAGGATCATAACAGCACATACACATCTTACTATAAATGTCCCTTCCACCAAATACCTATTCTGAGAGTAATGTCCAGAAACACACTGCTTTGTAGGATGTTACTTTGTCACCAGCAGAATATTTGCTCCTCACTGAAAGCATATCTATCAAAGAAATGTAAATGTTTTCTGGATTTTTCATATTGATTTTGTTGTGAAAATCCATGTATAGTTTGCATGCAAACTGTTCCATGATTTTAATATTGTATTTCTGAATGGTTTACTTCATGAGTTTTTTCAAGCATGTTTATTTTTCTTGAATGCTTTAACAGACCTTTGAAATTAATTTTTCATGCCTTTTTTCATTTATTACTTGTTAGTTCGATGTGAAGTCAACAGAGGGAATTTTAAAGAAACCTCCAACAAGACTCGATAAGCTAAAGAATGAAACAACTAAACAAAAGAGTGTGACAATAGGAGAGATTGAAAATAAATTGATAGCAGCAGAGGAAAAAAGGAAGGTATTGTATAAAACAGCCCTATAATATTCAGTCGTGGTATTCCACCATCCTATATAGTATCCTACCACCCTAGAGGTGAAACTAGTTAGTTTTGTACACCAAATTATAGTTAAAATAAAATGGTCATTTACAGTTTTAGAAATTTTGACAGATAGATTGCACTCTGGTGCTCATTTGATGTACTTTGTCTCTGTTTTTTCCTTTGGGAAACAGGCATAACACATGCTAATTTCTATTCACAGAAACTTTTTGTTGCCATGTGAAATATTTGTCCATCTTCCCCACCTTGTGCATACACTGAAATGTCATGTTAGGTATTGGACCAAATTCTAACCCTTGGGAAGAGGGATGACCAAACTGCTGATGCACCTCGAACACAATTCGTTTTTTCTCCTCTAAATCCGGAATCGGGGGATCTCCCAAATTCCTTAACATTGTTCCAATCCATATTACTTGAAGAGCTTAGGTAGCATTTCAGTCATTCTATTCCACACACTGCATCCACCTCTAACATCACACAATTGAAGGATTATTCATCACCAGCTTGAAACTTCTTTCAACTAATATAATGCCCTCCCTTTGGTCGCTATCACTATCTTCTTCTTCAGAATCTTCCATCTCATGCTTAATTTCAAACATGGAATGGGATTTTTCCAAAAAAATTCTAAGTGTCGAATTTGTGTAAAAACTGGAGTAACTACTGCTGGTTTATTCAACGGGAATTTCAAAATCAACCTCCCACACTCTGTACACTGTAGAGTGCACTACCGTGAGTCTTGTGAAAAATCAGTGGACAGGGCCTATTCATGCTGTAGAGGCCGGCAGCATAGTGCTGAGTGGGCCATTGCGCATGTGCCAATCTGTCAGAGCAGAGATCAGTACAAGCACAGTAGCATACTGCTGGATTCCAAATTGCTGGCCAGCCCTGCAAACCCCACATGATTACCCCTCTGACCTCCCACCTGCCACCATGCCCCACATCACTGGCCATGGGAGCCCCCCCATGGCCTGAATGCTTGCTCCCTGCATGCATTTTGGCCAGCCTCGACCACTCAACATCCCCTCCACCACCCACCCCCCAGCCTCTTCAGTCTAACCCCAGCAGTTCCAATTTCCCACTCAACCTCCTGGCAGCCAGCACTCCCACCCACCTCCACCATGGTGAGCCCTGAGCGGCGTCTGCCTTCCTTTTGTCACTGCCGAATACAGAGTGGCAGCGGGCACTCCCACCCTCATGAATGGCCCCATCCCCTAGTACTGGCCAATGTCCAGTGGGCACTGCCAAGATGCCACTTGGGGCATTGACACTTTGCCCCTTGGGCAATGCTAGGGGCCAAGCTGGCACTGTCAAATTGGCAATGCCCAGGGGCACCCCCCACTTACCCAACATTGTGGGGAGCCTCCATGGCCCCCCTTCACTCTAGTGGGGACAGGCTGATGTAAACTCCGCTGGAGTGAAACACTCCTGCTGGTGGGGGGAGGGCATGGGGATAAGCTAGCGGGCCTAGAGATTTCAGTCCCAGGACCGCTAATTAAATTTAAATGAGTATTTGAATACGTTATACAGCTCCGTGCTGATTTCTGGCATGGAACTGATGGTACCAGAAACCTGGCAACCAGAGACTCGCAGAGGCCATGGTGCCTACCGGGAAACCCGCATACACAGCCTCTGCTTGAGTCTCCCAGTCTGCTGAAGCAGTATAGCGGGTTAGGAGAACTGTCCCCATTACATTGTTCAGCACATTGCCTAATGGTATTTCTAATCACATCTAAAACACTGGCCATGTCCGGGCCATTTCTGGGGTTCATTCTTTTGTTGCAAGTCCCCGATTGTTTTTGCTCCTCTTCAATGTCAAACGTGTGCTTGTCCACATTTTTTCTAATCACAATTCTCCTTTTAAACTGACACTTGCGTTCTGCGTCTAGACAGTCTCACCACCACATCAAAATTATTTCCTCCATTTTCTATCTTACGAATGGTCCATTTGCACCATTTGCAGTATGCTGCTGGAAAATAATATTTTCCAAGGAAGTTTTTAAGAGCCCCTGACAACTGTTTCAGCAGTATGTTTTTCCCAAAATTCAGACAAAAGTGGATGGCTATCCATATTCAATGCTTTAGCACAGTCTAATAACCTGAAAACCTGCTCTGACTGCAAAGACTCTACCTAGAAATTCCCCAATGTTGCATATTGTCTCCTGAATTCTATTATATAATCTTTTGCAGTACTATCCTCCAACTTCCTACATTTGTCAAAATGTGACCATGCCTTGAAAGCGCTTAATAAATCTACCTTTTGATAAATATTACTCATTAAATTTAATAAGTCTCCAAACCTTCATCTGTGTCCAAATGCTCATGCTCCATCTCCAAAAATATTTTGCATCTTATTTTGCTTTTGTATGGTCAAAAAACCAAAAAATATCAGTGACTAATTATACCTAGATTTTGATCTAGCCATTTTCCAAAGGTGACTCCAAACTAATCTTCTCTTAAAATTAATTCCAACAGAATCTTCTCTATGAAGGAAGGTTTCTTTCTTACCAATTAGCCATTGAAGTTTTATAATGGTAACAGAGCAGGGTTGCTGCTTGTAAGGAAAAGATTGAACTTCCAGACAGCATTTTGTTCCAACTCTCATAGAACAGGCTCTCTTCAGGTCATCACCTGTTTCCATTTTATATGCACCCAGTGATATGCTTAACATATTAATCTTTAATTACTATTTTAATCATGATTAACTATTTCCTATTCTAACACGGACTACTGAAATGATGATGTCAAATTAGAGACAAACCATGGCTCCTTTTATGTTGTGGCATCATACCTGTTAGGATCACAATTCATTGGTACCTTTATAACTGGCAGAGGAAAGAAATATGTAGTGAACCCAGGTTAGTTTGAAACCCAGATCTAGAGATGAAAGAAAATCATTCTAGTCCAGCATCTACTCAGACCTCACCAAACATTTTCATCTGACCTATGTTTCTGAAATGCAGAAACAGCCATTATGTGATTCATAAAATGGACACAGATATCCCAGAGTCAGATAGCCATGGACAGAGACATGGTGCTGGACTTTCCAAATCTCCCATCAAGACTCTGGCAGAATTATCAGACAAATAGTATAAGGGTTCACCTGGCAGAGAAACTCCCCCAGTAAATCATTGACTAGCGAAGCACAGAAGCGGCAATCAATCCATCGAGGTTGTATATGGGAAAATGCAATCAAAATGTTTCCTCTTTATCATCACCACTAAGGCAGCGTTTTCTACTTTAGATTTCAAAAGATTATAAATTGCAAATGTTGTCAGAGTAATTTTACAAAATTGTGCTTCCAGTGATCAGCTGGAATACATGTGAAAATTTGGCTGCACACCTCGAGTAACTTTTCCAGAAGTTCACGAGGAATATGCATATGAATGTGATATACACCCTTAATAGGCTGATGTCAGCCCTAAGAGAATCAGCTGATAAAATTATCCCTTATGTGAATGGATCATCAACGGATGTCAGATGAGATTTGAGATTTTACATCAAAATGATTGCTTGGACTAAGAAATAGAGTAAAACAATAGAAAATAAATATGTTGAAGGTTTCATTTTCTGAAGAACTTGCATTAATACAGTATCTTAAATGTGCCTGGCATTAGCGAAAGCACTTCACAATCTGCCAGTTATCTTTAATTTAGTTTTGATGGCGTCAGTTGAAGGAGTCCAAATTATAATTGGGAATTATTTGTTCAGTAAAAAAGTGATGTTTATTCTTAGATGAAAGAAGTCAAGTTAAAGGAAAGAATAAATAAGTTTAATTCTTCACCGGTGATAATGCAAGATGAACTGACTGAGGTGCCTCCAGAACTTTGCCGTGCGAAATTGGAGGAAGTTGTTGAGAAAATAAATGCCAAACACACAGAAATCCAGCAGGAACAGCAGGAGGTAGTAAAGGAGAAGGATGAAAGCAATGACCTGGTTGACAAGACTGGATTGAACCAACAGGAGAGAAAGGTTAATACAGAGGACTGTTGTGAAGTTGTAGAGTTAGATAATGGACATTATTTGACAACAAAAGTAGGTGATGAAGTAATTGTGAACAAAATTTGAATCAATGTTTTTTCAAAAATATGAATCAATACTGCACTTTGATTGCCTAATGACTTGCTTGTAATGTCTTAGTGGAATTTATCCTCTTAACACATGTGTTGCATTGTCTTAAACTAAGAATTGCCAAAGTCTACCACACCATTGTGAAGAGAATTATTCTGTGTCAATAAAGGTTGTCCATAATGATTTTGCTTCTTTCAGAAACCCCTTTGCAAAAAAAGGTACATTTCACTTGTAAGGATATAATAAAAGTTAGCTAAGGTACCGAATAATTAGGTGAAAAATGGAAATATTCCAACACTTTGCTGCATAGAGCAGAGTTGTGTGAGTTTGCAGCCATGATTTGCGATATCCTAATTTCTAAGATCTCAGGTGTGCCATATAAAGGATGAGAATAGTAAGAGGTCTCACAACAGGGTTTATTTGATATCGAGAGTTTTCAGAGTGCGGATCCTAGAACAGTGCTCCAAAAACTCTTGATATCAAATAAACCATTTTAACCTGGTCTTGTGAGACTTCTTACCGTGCACCCCCCCCAATCCAACTTCACATCATATAGAGGATGAAGAAGTTAACCAAAAGTGAAAAAGGATGCTTGAGGAGATTCTGAAGGGACAGTAAATCTGCACTGTTTTCATGTATCTCTGAGATCTAGTATCATGTTTAGGCCTGACAGCAGTTTAGTTTCCATTTCTCTAACTTAGACATGGTGTACAATGTGGGGGGACTGAAGCAAAATTATTGGAAGAAGAAAAATGACCTTTCAATTGACTTGTATGCCTGAAATAGAAACAAGGAAGTGGAGTAGGCCATTTAGCCCTTTGAATCTACTCCACCAAGGATTTAGGTCATGGCTGATCAATACCTGAATTCAATTTACTGCATTAGCTCAAAATCTCTTAATACCCTTAACCAACCAAAAGCAAATAGTAGATTTCAAGGATTTTATTTGATGGATAGAACACTTCTCAATATAGGTGCTGGATTTTACAAGGAAGCACTGGTCTTGCCCACTGGCTAAAAAGTCATGGTTGAACCTCTTTCGGCTAGGGAAGCCAGGACTGGATTTTATGATGGTCAGGCAGTTATCTGTCTGAGGTCATGGTTTCTGTCTCCATGTACAAATTCCAGATAGAAAGCCAGCAGCATGTCAGTCCCAGCAATGCCAGTGCACGTGGTGGCCTATGCTAGACAGTCCACAATGAGGATCCCTGGAGGAGTCTGGATTGGAAGGTAAGTGGAGCAGCCTCTCTGAGGTTATTCAGGCAGATCCCAGTGAGGCAGGGACCTGTGATCGGGAGATTGGAGGGGGTCCAAGCCAGAGGGGCTCAAACGAGAGTGGCCGTTTTGGGAAAACAGAAGGAATCCCTAATCCTGAGTCTGTAACCAGGCACTCCGGATTTATCAAAAGAGTCTCAATTGGCCTAAGGGCAGTGAGTCAGCCAACATCTACTGCTGGTAAAATATCAGCAGAGGCAGGTAAGTGATGGGCATAGTGCCTCTCTCACCAAATCCCACCCAATTTTACACCAACTTCACACCATCAGCCCATTCCTGGGGTGAGACATCAAATTCTGACCACAGTTATGTGTGGAACATACGATTCCACCAAGAAGAATTATATTTGCACTATTAATAAATAAATATAACAGCATAGTAGCTGAAATACATTAATAGTGCCACAGGCATTGAAGTTATTTTGAGTTCCTGCCATGCTGCCAAAAAAGGGTTGTACAATATTTCTACAAATCATAGTAGATGGGGCAAGACCAGCAATTCTTCATTTTTGTGGAAGTTATGGTTGTCTATCAGAATTGTGATTCATTTTTTTCTCCTCTTGTATGCTTCTTTTCATGGCATTGATGATAAAGAAAAACTGAGGTCACATCTAACTGTGCAGGGTAAAGTGAACCAAAAATGGATTTCAGCACTTGAAAGAACAATATGAGCTTTATTTCAAAGCTTTGGCATTCTCTGTACCAACATCACAAACAATAGGTATGAGCTACCTTGGGGCAGCACAGTGGTTAGCATTGCTGCCTCATAGCGCCAGAGACAGGGGTTCAATTCCAGCTTTAGGTGACCATCTGTGTGGAGTTTTCCCTGTCTGCATAGGTTTCCTCCGGGTGCTCCAGTTTCATGCTACGTTCCAAAGATGTGTGAGTTAGGTTGATTGGCCATGCTAAATTGCCCCTTAGTGTCAGGGGACCAGCAGGATAAATATGAGGGCATATGGGAATAAGGTTTGGATGGGATTGTTGTTGGTGCAGGCTCGAAGTCCAAATGATCTCTTTCTGTGCTGTAGAGATTCTATGATTCTAGAGAATTGAAGGTTACTGCAGCCTTTCAGACCATCTCTGCTGGTCTCTCTTCCATCTCGTTCACGCACTTCCACAACATGTATTGTCGGCTGGAATTTTGATTCTATAAATTTACATCTCTCCTTATCTGCCTTCACTTTATCCCACTGGAAGGTAAATTTCATTCGTTGTTGAATCTCCCTTCTTCTAAATTCCGCCTTACAATTTTCTACTCTAGCTACCAATTCATATTTCGATGTTCATTCTGACATTGTTACAACTCATTGCAGATCCTCTGTATCGCCTGGTTTGAACCAAAGCACAAGCCCTCCCCCAAAACTGCAAAACCTACATAAGTGTTTGGTTTCAAGTCATGACAAATGTGTTGCAGGCTTTCTTAGAGCAGTTTGGTGCAGGGAGCATTTGGACTGAAATCAGAGGGAATTCCTCCCAAGTTCCTACAAGTCAAACTTTCAATAAAGATAAATAACTTTCCTATAGCCAAAATTCTACATTGCTCAAGCGAGCACCTACTTGACACTGAAATGTGTAAAATTGCACCAGAAGACTTTGGGCCTGCATTCTGGTGCCACTGTGCATTGTGCAACATTTCAGTTAGTGGGCATGAGCAGGAGTTGGGTGCACGTCCACTGACAATTAAGAAGGCAAGTTAAACCATTTAAACACCAATTAACTTGCATTTTACATTGCCTGATTAAAGGAAGCAGGAGCAAAGGCAGGTTGAGTTGGTAGGAGTTATCGAGAGTTTAGTGGGACTTAGACTAGAGTTTTGTAATGTTTTCATAGAATCATGGAACCATAGAATCCCTACAGTACAGAAGGAGGCCATTTGGCCTATCCAGCCTGCACCAGGAGCAATCCCACCCTATCCCTGTAATCCCACATATATTGCCCTGCTAATCCCTCCGAAACCAGGGTCCATTTAGCATGGCCAATCATACTAACCTGTATAACTTTGGAGCATGAGAGGAAACTGGAGCACCCAAAGGAAACCCATGCATACATGTGGAGAACATACAAAGTTCACTCAAGCCAGGAATCGAACCCAGATCCCTGGCGCTATGAGGCAGCAGTGCTCACCACTGTGCCACTACACTGCCCGGTTCACTGCTTTCTTTTGACGTTTGTGGATATTGTTTGGATTTTTCAGGATATTTCAATCTTGTAACATCTCCTTGAGATTTCTAACCCTTTGGCACCCATAGTTCATGTGTCAGTTCGATTTGCATTTCTGCAGTTGAGTGTTCAGTAAGGAGCACCTCCTTTGAGCAGGAAGACCAGGTTGCTGTAGGCATCACCTCAAAGTAGAGGCGCAGGCACATGGTGCTCAGGGACAGCAGGGGGGGGCAAGGAGGATGGCCCTTCAGAAGATGGCACTATCCAGCTGTCAGGTGTACAGGCATCGGTCCAACTACCTGGACATAGCCAAGGTCTAGTACAGCAGGAGGCTCTGGATTTCACAACCATCTGCTAGATGAATGGCCCAGAAATAGCCTTCAACTGTGTGGGTGGACACCCAATACCCTCAAGATCACGATGACCACTCACCACAGACTTTAACCATTATGCCTCTGGATCTTTCCAGAGATCAACGGGTGATCTTTGCGGAGTCTCCAAGTCAATTGTGCAACACTACAGCAAGCTGATGACTGATGCTTTGTCCAAGTGGATCTGTGCATTCATTCATTTCAGGATGGACCAAGCCAGCCAAGCTGAATGGAACAGAAGCTTTGCAGCTATTGATGGGTCCCCCGCTTCCAGGATGCTACTGACTGCACCCATGTGGTCTTCAGGGCACCAGCCGGCCAGCCGTGCATCTTTGTCAATCAGAAAGGGAATCAATCCATGAACATTCACATTGTGTGGGAACACAGGAGCCAGATTCTGCAAGTTTGTGCAAAGTTCCTGGCAGTTCCTACAATGTCTACACACGGAGACACTCACAGATACTAAGGCTGTTGGTTGCTCCAGCTCACCTTGAGGAATGCTTTTTTGAGGACAAGGGCTATTGCTTTTAAAAGTGGCTGACGACGGCACTCAGGCATACAAGGATGGAGGCACAGGAAATATATAATCGTGATCATCCTCATCAAGGGCAATGTTGGAGAAGACAAATGGTCTGCTAAAAATGAGTTTCCAGCACCTGGACTGCTTGGGTTGCTCTACACTATCTGTTAGAGTGAGTGCCATTCATCATCATTGTCTGCTATGCTCTTTCAAAGGGGGAAACCATTGGACCAGGAGGACTCTGAGGCAGATGCGCTCACCTCAGAGGAAGAATCCATAAGAGTCATCTATGAGAAGCTTGAGCTGGTACATTGTGAGGAGCAGGAGTCAGAAATGAGGAATCTTCAGGGAGGGAGGGGCACCAGAGAGGCCTTGATTCAATATTCCCTCAACTAGGCTGGCTCAGGCTTGCCTACGTCTGGGAACAAGGGCACCATCTCTTCACAAAAAAAAACATGCCATGAAATAAATATTGCCTCACTGCCTCAGTTATAAAGTTTGCTGTCCCAATTGTCTTTAGGTACTGAGAAGGCAAACACCGAGGTCAGTCAGAGCTTGTGAGTAAAGCAGTCACTTATCTTCATGACTTTGAAGTGAAACAAATCAAACATATTACCTTAACTGATAATTACATGTATTATTGACAAAAAGAACTAATGGCTCTTGTGCAAATCCCTTCCTGTGCTCACTGTGCATTTAGCTTAGCTTTGTGAAAGCTATATCTTGGTGTCTCTCCCTCACTGACAGCGATATTAGAGGCAGATTGCTACTTCTGCTGTCATGTTGGCCCTAGTGATCTTGGCGGTGGTTCTCTGGTCAGACCAGACTGGGCACTCCTCAGTCCTCACAGGCTATATGAATAGCAAACTGGCTGGCAGGGAGCCTGAGGAGCTGCCACCCTTGACCAGGGCATTGTGAGAGGAGCTTACAAAGACGACAGATAGCTGGTCTGCCACTGTGAAGTATGCCTATATCTCTCTGCTCACTATTGATGGATGGGCACCGAGCAGAGAGACTGGATGTCACATCCATCTCTCATGGTGCCAGTGACCTCCTGGGTGAGATTACAAGTCTAGGTGCAACCTCTGGAACCCCTGATTCTATTTCTGGTGCTGCATCTCAGAGTTACCATTCTCTCTCTGGATGAGGTTGTGCATTCGTAGCTTAGAGTCAATAATGCTCATACTCCACATGGGCTGCTCCATGACAGAGATCATAGCATGCAGACCCTCAGGCATCTCTACCTGACCTCCCTGTGCATCCTGCTGGACATCCAGAATCTGCCACCTTATTAACAACTTAGAGGTTCATCACCTGCCTGGGAGTCAGCATGGTCTCCATCAGTCCTCTAACTGCCACCGCCCTGGGCACTCTCTGCCTCTGCAATCTGCTCATGTGAGTATGAAATGCCATCACCACTATGCACTACCATTCGAGCCAATGCACTATTTTCCACTGACATGTTAGTACGTGTGCTGATTATTTGTGTAGAGAGAGGGTGTGATGTGGGTAGCTTTGTTGTTATTGGAGAGTCATTGGGTTCCTGCTGGTTCTGGAAAATTGCTCATGTGTGTAAGGAAAACAATCAGTCAGTATTATTACTCATTACACAGTCAATGTCCATAACATAGAGCTGGGTGCCACTGATATCGAGGGCTTCACAGTGGCTGACGTCACTCAAAAAATTCTACCAGATTTGTAAGGCACAACCTTCCCTTAACAAAGCCATGCTGAGTATCCCTAATCAGATTGCAACGCTCTAAGTGCCTATACATCCTATCTCTAAGAATCTCCTCCAACAGCTTCCCTACCACTGACGTCAAACTCACCGGTCTATAATTTCCAGGGTTATCTCTGAAGTCTTCATGAGGGATGAGATGACCTGAGCTCAGGGATTCTTTCCCTAAATCTCTCTGTCTTTCCATCTTCATCCCTTCGCTCAATGATTTTCCTTAAAACCTATCCCTTTGACATTTTTTACCAAAAGGTCTTCTCCTTTTCTTTGTTTTTTCACAAGCTGTGAGCATCACCAGCCAGGCCACGTCATTGCCTATTCCTAATTGTCCTTGAGAAGATGGTGGTGATCATAGATGATCATTAGACATGGACAACTGAAGATGCAACTGCAATGTTGAGGCTCAGGGGGAAGGGGGGAGATGATATGGTGGGAGGAGGAAGGTGGTTACATAACAGGCCAGTAGAGTGAAGACGACATTGAGGATTGTAGGGCTAGAGAGGTTAGTAGGACGAGGAAAAGCCATGAAGGGATTTACAAATGAGAATGAGAATGTTAAGACAGAGAGAAGATAAAAATTACTAGACTTGAGAAAACAAACAGAGAGACAGTTACAAGAGGAGAGACAGAAACAGGGTGGTCCCTTAAACCAGCTCTGCCATTCAATTAGGTCATAGCTGATCTATAACTTCAATGTTGTACCGTTGTTTAAAAAGGGTAGTAGGGATAACCCTGGAAATTATAGACCGGTGAGTTTGACGTCAGTGGTAGGGAAGCTGTTGGAGGAGATTCTTAGAGATAGGATGTATAGGCACTTAGAGCGTTGCGATCTGATTAGGGATACACAGCATGGATTTGTTAAGGGGAGGTCGTGCCTTACAAATCTGGTAGAATTTTTTGAGGAGGTGACGAAAACGGTGGACGAAGGGTGAGCCGTTGATGTCGTCTATATGGATTTTAGTAAGGCGTTTGACAAAGTCCCTCATGGGAGGTTAGTTGAGAAGGTCAAGGTTCATGGGATACAAGGACAGGTAGCTAGATGGATAAGTAACTGGCTTAGTAATAGGAGACAGAGAGTAATAGTGGAAGAGTGTTTTAAGAGACCAATGGATAATTTTTCTAGCTGGAGGTTGGTCACTAGTGGTGTACCGCAGGGCTCGGTACTGGGACCTCTTCTATTTGTAATATATATAAATGACTTGGAAGAGAGAGTAAGTGGAGTGATCAGCAAGTTTGCAGACGATACAAAGATGGCTGGACTTGTGGAGAGTGAGGAGCATTGTCAGGCGATGCAATAGGACATAGATAGGTTGGTAGCTAGGGCAGATAGATGGCAGATGGAATTCAATCCTGATAAATGCGAGGTGATGCATTTCAGGAGAAAGAATGTAGGGGGGAGGTGTATGATAAAGGGTAGACCTATTAAGAGTATAGAAACACAGAATGACCTGGGGGTGCAGGTGCACAAGTCTCTGAAGATGGAGTAGGTGGAGAAGAGTAGGTGGAGAAGGTTGTGAAGAAAGCATATGGTATGCTAGCCTTTATAGGAAGGGATATAGAGTACAAGAGCTGGCCTTTAATGTTGCAGTTGTATAAAACGTTGGTTAGACCTCATTTGGAATACTGCGTCCGGTTCTGGATGCCTTACTACCGGAAGGACGTGGAGACCCTGGAGAGAGTGCAGAGGAGGTTTAACAAGATGCTGCCTGGTATGGAAGGTCTGAGTTACAAGGAGACATTAGGCAAATTGGGGCTGTTTTCTTTAAAAAAAAGTAGACTTAGAGAAGATCTAATAGGGGTGTCCAAGATTATGAGGGGTATAGATAGAGTAAACAGGGCTAAGCTTTTTCCTAGGATGGACTCGAATAGCACAAGGGGTCACGGGCTTACGGTGAGGGGGGCAAGGTATAATTTGGATGCTGGAGGGAGTTTTTTCACACGGAGGGTGGTGGAGGTATGGAATGCACTGCCAAGTAAAGTGGTGGAGGCAGGTACTCTGGAGTTATTTAAGAAATACTTAGATGGGCACATGAACAGAATGGGAATGGAGGGGTATAGAAAACTGATTTAAAATAGGGATCATGAGCTTTGGGAGTCCCTGGGAAGTGTGTAAATAGATGATGATATTGATGTACTTGTTTTTTATCCTACAGGTGCTTTGGTCCACCTTGTTGTCTAACAAGGGGCATACACGTGATGTGTCGTGAGAGGGCTGCTCTTGGATTTTTTTTCAAGAGTATCCTCGTGCTTCATGTCGTTAGTGTACGCTTGATCTGGACCATTCGATGGGCAACACGACAGCTCAGTGACTATCGCTGTGCTATGCAGATACATGGATTTGGGCCTGTGTCTGTGGGAGTTTGCGCATTCTCCCCGTGCTTGCGTGGTTTTCTCCGGGTGCTCCGGTTTCCTCCCACATCCCAAAGATGTGCTCTTAGGCTAATTGGCAAAACAAATTCTCCTAAATTGTCTCAAATTTGGTTTTTAATCCATAGATCTATAAACATAGACAGGGATCACGGGTAGAGGTGGGAACATCGAGGTGGCGGTGCGGGCTCGTTGGCCCGAAGGGCCTGTTTCCCGTGATGTTTTGTTCTTTGTTCTTCTTTGTTTTTTATCTCCATTTACTCATTTTTACTCCATATCCTTCGATATATTTCCCTAATGAAAATCTATTATCGCATTTGTTTTGTCTGTAGGCATTGCCATGGTAAACCAACCAGTGAATCATAGTCAATTCCAGTCTCAGACAACTAGATGGCACTCTGTTATTGCAGTATGTTCAGCTTTCATTTTTATTCCCCCCACAAGTGTTTTGAAATCACCTCAGCTGTTTTCTTTTTAACACTTGCAAAACATATTTGATGAACTTTTAAGTTCAAGGGTAGAGAATGCAGAACAATCATGATGGTGCTATAAACCGAATGTTAGCAAAATTAGCAATGTTTGTTTAATTATTAGTGTCACAAGTAGGCTTATATTAACACTACAATGAAGTTACTGTGAAAATACCCTAACAGCAACATGCTAATTACTAATCCATAAAACAAAATACCAAAAGTTGTATTTTCCTCCGTTTGAAAGGCATGGCAGAATTGTGAGTTTTTTATAATCATTCCTTAGAACACATGGTCTAAAACCTATCACTTTTTCCATTTTTAGTCATCTCTTTTTTTATCTCCTTATCTGTTTTTTTCACAAGATGTGGACTTCACCAGCTTGGCCACACGGTTGCTTACTTCTAATCACCCTTGAAAAGATGGCGGTGACCATCATTTTTAGATGAAGGTTGGATATAGACAGCCAAAGCCACAGTTGACAATGCTGAGGGTCGAGGGTGAGAATGTGCGGGGGTTTGGGGGAGGGAGGGAGGATCCTGTTACATAACAGGTCATTGGAGTGAAGACTATACTGAGGATTGTAGGACAATTTTTGTTTGCAGCAAGAAAACTGGTTGTCAATCCCAAAAGATTTGCAATATACTTTACTCTTTTTAACATTTCTCAAGTAGTTAATGAGGCCCTTTGACTACTAATGTCGAAAAGTTTGTTTACCCAATTGTGTTGCGCATGCAGAATTTGTGTGCGGTGGTTCAATGCCAAGCTTGTACAGCCTGATTTAGTTTGGAGATCTTGTGTTGAAGAAATGTAATCACATTTCTGGTGGGGAATAATTGCAACAAGAAAGGATCAGAACCTTGGAGCTTTTGGCAAGAGGCTTGGATGGAATTGCTCCAATTATGGAGGAGCACAGAGACATAGGCATGAACATTACCAAAATAACAACAGGCTTACATTTACATAAGAAAAAGAAAAATCTGCAGATTGCTGAAGTCTGAAACAAAAATAAAGAATGCTAAAGAAAAATTCACTCCTAAAATGTTAACTCATTTGGCCCTCTGAATATTTCCAATCATTATTGTACAGAAAGAAAAGTATTACTTATTAAAAGTATAAGGTAAATACATTCTGTAGAGGCACAAGAAAATGTTCATAGCATCATGTTCATGGTGAAACAGTGGCACAGTGGTTAGCACTGCTGCTTCACAGCACCAGGAACCCAGGTTGAATTCTAGGCCTGAGTCACTGTCTGTGTGGAGTCTGCATGTTCTCCCCATGTCAGTGTGGGTTTCGTCCAGCTGCTCCTGTTTCCTCCCACAATCAGAAAGATGTACTGATTAGGTGCATTGGCCATGCTAAATTCTCCCTCAGTGTACCCAAACAGGCACCACAGTGTGGCGACTAGGGGGTTTTCACAGTAACTGCATTGCAGTGTTAATGCAAGCCTACTTGTCGCACTAATAAAATAAACTATAAGTATTATAAAAGTTGAATATTTATGTTGGGTCTTATCTCAATCTCCACTTATCTCTAGGGCCAAAGGTACTGTGTATAATTGGACATAACAAGTGGATACAAGATAAAACACCATAACAAGAAAGCAGTCACCATTTATGAAAAAGGAATTGTTGATTTTCTTTGAGGGAATGTTCAAAAGGCACCAACTATCCCCAAATTTTGCAGAAGAGCTGGGAGTTTATAGTATATAGAGTCAAATATGCAGCATAAAGGGAGATTCTTGCTCCCATCACACATACCACCTTTTTGAAGGAGCTATCCAAATAATCCAATCATCTTGCTCTTTTCCCTATAGCCGTTGTCTTCTTCAGTATAATTGTTTTTGTCGCCTTTTGTTGGACCGAATGGCCTCCCTCTGCACCATAAGGATTCTATGATTTTATGATTCTCTCTGTTTTCACTTGTCTGAAAATTCTCATTCTCCGTTCGTAGTCTTGTATCTCCCTAAATCTTCAAACTTTACTCTTATACTAAGTGCCAATTCTCTTTTAAAAGTTACTATCGAATAGTATGTACCGTATTATTCAGATTTCTATGTTATTTTAACATATCCACAAATTAATACAATGGGAAGAGGTGTATTGGAAATTAATTCCATCAAAACAGATCAAACAGGAAAGGAGAAAAGGTTGCGTAAACTAGGACTGTTTTCACTGGAAAGATGAAGACTGAGGGGAGACCTGATTGAAGTCTACGAAATTATAAGAGGCATGGACAGGGTAGATAGACAGAGGCTTTTTCTCGAGGTGGAAGTGTCAAATACAAAGGGTCACTGGATCAACGTGAGAGAGGGAAAATTGAAGGGAGGTGTGTGGGGCAAGTTTTTCACGCAGAGAGCGGTGGGTGTCTGGAATGCGCTGCCAGATCTAATAGAGGTGTACAAGATTATGAGGGGTATAGATAGAGTAAACAGGGCTAAGCTTTTTCCTAGGATGGATTCAAATAGCACGAGGGGTCATGGGCTTAGGGTGAGGGGGGTAAGATATAATTTGGATGCTGGAGGGAGTTTTTTCACACAGAGGGTGGTGGGGGTATGGAACGCGCTGCCAAGTAAAGTGGTGGAGGCAGGCACTCTTGAGTTATTTAAGAGATACTTAGATGGGCACATGAACAGAATGGGAATGGAGGGATCTAGAAAACTAATTTAAAATAGGGATCATGAGCATTGGGAGTTCCCTGGGAAGTGTGTAAATTGTCAATGATATTGATGTATTTGTTTTATCCTATAGGTACTTCAGTCCGCCTTGTTGTCTTACAAGGGGCATACACGCGATGGGTCGTGAGATGGCTGCTCTTGGATTTTTCAAGAGTAGCCTAGTGCTTCACATCGTTAGTGTACGCTTGACCTGGACCATTTGATGGGCAACACGACAGCTCAGTGACTATCACTGTGCTGTGCAGATACATGGATTTGAGCCTGTGTCTGTGGGAGTTTGCACATTCTCCCCACGTTTGCGTGGGTTTTCTCCAGGTGCTCTGGTTTCCTCCCACATCCCAAAGATGTGCTCTTAGGCTGATTGGCAGAACAAATTCTGCCTAAATTGTCTCAAATTTGGTTCTAATGCATAGATCTATAAACATAGACAGGGATCACGGGTAGAGGTGGAAACATCGAGGTGGCAGTGTGGGCTCGTTGGGCCAAAGGGCCTATTTCCCATGCTGTTTTGTTCTTTGTTCAGAGGAGGACGTGGAAGCAGGCACATTAGCAACATTTTTAAGAGGTTTCTGGATGAACACAACAACAGGGAGAGAATAAAGGAATATGGACCCAGTAAAGCAGAAGACTTTTTTTTAGTTTAGTTAGGGCATCATGATCAACACAGAGTTGGAGAGCCGAAGGGCCTGTTCCTGTGCTGTACTTTTCTTTGTTCCTTTGAGAAATCGGAAAGAGTAAACTAAGTGAATAAATAAACCTGGATGGAAAGACAATCGTTAGAGTTATGGAACAGGATGATTAAGTGCAAAGGGATGCTGCTGTTAAGAATAGGTTAAACTGTCTAAACACAAATTTTGCAATGCTCTGTAAAACAACAGAACACTTGGAAACAAGAGTGCATCGACCTAGAACTGAGAAATGGCTACAGAAAAATTAGCACCAAGAAATAAATATTGAAGGGTGGAATGGAGGTGAAATAACTATACTTACTAGGGATAACAAAATGACAGTCAGAAAAAGTGATATGACTATCAGCAAGACAGAAATAGAATCAATATGGGTAAGGCTAAGAGCTGATGAAGGATCAATCATTCTGATAGATGTAGTCTGTAGCATAGCTAATAGTGGAAAAGAAGTGAAAGAAAAATCTGCAAACAAAATATGGAAATCAATAAAATACTTTGAATAATAATCATGAATTTCAACTACTCTGATATTAATTGACTGGAAGATGCAGATAAAGGCAGATTTAAGGGCATTTTAGCCATGGGTGCGAATCCCACAATGGCTGCTAAGTACCGCGAGAGGCCACAAGTGGGATTTGCACCAATAGGATTGCCAAACACGATCCTACTAATGACGCAATCTGGTTCAAACCCAGGAAGGGCACGAACCTGATTAGCATACATTATAATAAATTAAAATGTCATTAGTGGGCGTAACACCGTGACTTCCACCCTCTCTATATTGTAATTTTTGACAATATTGCTCAGAATTGGCTATCCTTGGTTTCATCTGAAAATGCAGAAATTGTGTTGAAACAATTTAAATAAAGAGTGAACAACAGTGGTCCCAGCACTGATCATGGTGGAACACCAGTGCCTATGAGCCCAGAAGTTACAGGCCAAATGCGTACTTTAAAAGAGAGATAGAAAACATATAAGAAACTATTGCTCATTTAAGTAAATATTGGTGGTAGAAAAAAATCATGATATCTCTAAAAAGGAGAAAATATAAGAACATTTAGAAGTCAAGTATAACAATAAATGGATGGATTTCTAAAGGAAAGTCTTGCTTCACCAACATGTTGAAATTTCTGAAGAGTTGATAGAGTAGATAAAGAGTAATGCAAAGATGTATTTTATCTAGATTTTCAAAAACACAATAATAAACTGATGAATAAGATCAGAGAATACAGGATAAGAGGAAAGTCACTGAATGGATAGCGAACTGGCTTTGAAAAAGTGGGAAGTAGTGTTCCATCATGATCTGTGCTGGGATCACTCTTTATTTAAATTGTTTCAACACAATTTCTACATTATCAGATGACACCAAGGATAGCCAATTCTGAGCAATATTGTCAGAAGTTACAAGCAGCTATTTACCAAACTTGTAGAATGGGCTTATGATTGACAAATGAATTTCAACATAGATAAATGTGAGGTGTTACATTTTGACAAGAACAATAAAGAGGCTATATATTACTTAGAAGACTCCAAATAGAGTAAAGGAACAAAGGGATTTGGGAGCATAATAAAAGACCATAAAATCATACCAAACTCTTCTAGAGGGACAGAATTGTTTATTTATTAGTGTCATAAGTAGGTTTATATGAATACTGTAATGAAGTTACTGTGAAAATCCTCTAGTCGCCACATTCCAGTACCTGAGGGAGAATTTAGTGTAGCCAACGCATCTAACCAACATGTCTTTTGGGCTGTGGGAGGAAACTAAAGCACCTGGAGGAAATCCATGCAGACAGGGGGACAATGTGCAGACTCCACGCAGACAGTGACCCAAGTTGGAAACCAGGTCCCTGACACTGTGGGGCAGCAGTGGTAACCTGTGTGCACCTGTGCCACCCATAAAAATGAAAAATAAAGAAGTAATGGGAAAATTGATTCAAACTTTGATATGGCTAGTTGCCGTAATATAGAAAGGGCACAGAGGCATTGTGAGTTTACAAGGAAGATTTACGAGGACAATATGAAAAATGTGAGGTATCCCAGCCAAGAGAGAATGAATAAGTTGGATATCTTTTATCTTAAAGTAGAGGAGTAACCTAATTGAAGTCTTAACAATGTTAAAAGTACTGATAGAGTGGACACAGATAAAATGTTTCCACTTGTGGGAAAAAGCTAACCTAAACTCTATCAATATCAGATAGTCACAAAAAGTCACTTAGGGAATTCAGAAGAAATTTCGTTACCCAATGAGTGGTACTGCAGGGAGTAATTGAAATGAATATTAAAGATGTAAAAATGTAAAGTTTATTTATTCATCACAAATAAGGCTTACATTAACATTGCTATGAAGCTGTATTTAAGGGAAGGCTAGATAAGTATATGAGGGAGAAAGGAATAGAGACTTAATATTGATATGAGGAAAGTGGGAGAGGGTGAGGAGGCTGGAGTGGAGCAAATCAGAACAAATTGGGTGGGCTGAATGGCCTGTACATCTTCTGTAATGTAACACAGTGACTATGCATAAGTGCCTGACAGTTAAGTGTTATTTTTATCTACTTGTTGGCCAGTTGCAAACGAAGAGCACTGCTTAGCAGAACAGTAACCAATGCCAACCCCATCAGGGAAAGAGAAAGAACTTGAAATCCAATGACATATTTCAGAAGTTTAGTCAGTGTTACAGTGTAGGAGATATCAAAGCCAGTATTATAGTGTAGGAGATATGTACAGCAAGATTCCAGAATCAACAGTGAAAGACAGACTTGTGTCCTTCTGCTTCCCAAGCAGCTGGCCAACTCGTTACTCAGAAAATAATTTTCTCTCTATTAAAATAAGATATCATAAGACATGTGCTTGCAGTATGTGGTCATAAGACGAAGGGAAAATGATCGGAAAGCAGTTCACACAAGAGACAGTAGGCCCAAGCAACAGATTCAACAATCACACTATCCAAAACTGCATCAAATTAGCTCACAATAAATCCTGCATTCAGATCCTTTCATTGCACAGAATAGAAAGCATGAGTTTTCTAAAAGATTGAAGCCTGACACATTTCTTGTGAATATCTGTAAATATTTCCCTTGCATACAGTTGGAAAACAAATAAATCCTGACTGAGTGAAATGAACTCTCTACTATGTGGAATCAAGTTTTCAAACTCTGGAATAACTTTCTCAATATGTGATTGACACTTCTCAAATAGCAGAAATTTATAGTCCCTCACAGGACGTTTTGCTGTTGGCGGTCTTTTACAATTTCTGCAGGAAGTAAGCGAATGGACAAAGCAGTCCATTTGTTTTTGCCATATTTATTGGCTACTTAAGGACAATTTCTCAAACAGCTGTAATTTCTTGGCTGGCAGAAACAGTCCAAAGCCCAAAGTGGGGTGGGTAGAGGGTTGAGGGGAGGGGGGGTCAGCAGTGTTAAGCCTGGCAGATTAGGCATTGGGTAGAAGGGAGGTGCACCTCCAATACTGGGCCCTTTCCAATGGATATCCCCCACCACAATCTGCAATCACCAGGTGCTCCAGCCCAGCCTGAACTCTCTTTCACAACACCACCCCTCCCTCCCCACCCCATTTCATAACCTCCCTCCATCACAGCCCATCTCCTAACCTCTCCTCTGGACACTGTAAAATCCTGCTGTACCTACCTGTTCTTCGGGGTTCCACTACTGTATTTAGACTTCCTAATGCACTGCTGGGCTTACAGAGCTGCCAACCATTCAGATTGGCTGACTGTTGGGACTTTTCCTCGGACTGTTAAAAGGCTGTAGGGTTTTGAATGGTGGGACAAGAAATCCAACCATTGTAAAACTCTGCTCAATTATGTGTAGTGCAAACTTCCTTTCCATATATAAGACAAAACATAGAATCCTTGCAGTGCTGAAGGAGGCCATTCAGCCCATCGAGCCTGCACTAACAACAATCCAATTAGGCCCTATTCCTGTAACCCAAATATTTAACCTGCTAATCCCCTTGACACTAAGAATCAATTCAGAGGCCAGTCTACCTAACCTGCACATTTTTGGACTATGGGGGGAAACCAGAGTACCCGGAGAAAACCCACATAGACACGAGGAGAATGTATAAAATCCATGCAGGCAGTCACTCAAGGCTGGAATGGAATTTGAGTCCCTGATGCTGTGAGGCCACAATGTTAATCACTGTGCCACCATGCTATCCAAGTAGAACGTGTAGAAGAAACTTCTCAATATAAAGAATCAATTCTTCAAGGTGAAGGATACATTCCTGAAGGTGTGGAAAAAGCTTTTCAATGTGTTTCTTCAGTATGTAATAAAGGTTGGTTTATGTAGGATAAATTCCACAATGTGCAGAATATAATTCTGAATGTGCTGAATTAAATTGCAATCTGTGAATTAAACTTTTCAATCTGCGGAATAAATTCCTCAATGTGTGGAATGGCTTTCCAATGTGTGGAATAAACTTCTTGGATTGTAGAGTAGAGTAGGATAAGCTGATCATTTATGGAATGAATTTGTCAATCTGTGGGATAAATTATCTGACAGCAACAACAATGTCCCAAGCAGTAGCTTGCATTGAATATGATGCAGATCTGTCAAAGATGGAAAAGGACAGTGCACCACTTTCTCTTTTTCTCTTTTTTGCCTTATCCCATATGATTAAAACTAAAATCTATGTGCCTACCATGCAGATGCAAAAATCGCTTTGATTTAGGGGTTAGAGCTATTCAGTGAGAAAACCTGCCATCAGCTTTCAATGGAGCAGATCGAGGTAGACTATAAAAGAGTTTCCTGGTCACATAGGTAGGTTCTGCAATACTGACATAGCTTTCTGTGCAACGATGAACATAAGACTGATAACATAACATAGATACTAACATAATCATGTTAGTAGCCTGCGTTATACTCATCACTCTTTGCGACATGGTTGAACTTGTGGCTGAGTTGGCCCTCTCTTCTCTGCATTGCAAAGGACATTGCCCAAGATTACTCTCAGTGGGGATAATTCAAAGGTGAACTCACAGCCCTATATATATGACTCAGCCAGCCAACACCCTGGGCCGTATTTTACCATTTTGATTCTAAGTGCTGGGTGGACTTGAAACTAGAAGTGTTTCAGATGAGACTTTTATACTTATTCTCCGGCAATTCTGAATCGTGCTGCAGAAGTCTATGGGTGGGACTTAATGCACTTGAAACCCTGCAGTTCTGATCGGCGCCTCCAACTGTGCACACGCAGAAAAAAGTGATAGAATGTGTATTCAGACTGTTTCTATATTCTCCATGGTGCTAACCATGTGGCTGGAATAGATGTACAGTCAGCCTGTCCCAGCAACTGAAATGCCTGTGATGGGTATTCTCTAGGATATTTTTGTGCCTGTGATGGTCTGGCCACACACTGACCCCCTGAATTTATAAAGGAGCAGCTTTGAGCATGGAGCAGGATGTAGCATTTGTGTCTCTGTCAAAAAGGGCAGAAGGAATGGTTACAGATCAGGAAATGCCTTGAGAAGAGTTTGTAATGGCATCAATCCTGCCTCCATCTACCCTTTCAGGACTCACCTGTGAATCAATGTAACCAAGAATGTGCAAATACCTGGCTGCATCTCCAGGCATTGCTGGATCACCAATGCAACTGGCCAATCTGTTAGAGGTTGCAGATATAACAAGGAGGCCACTCCACTTGGTCCTGCAGCTGTGGCATGAATGATCTTCTTCATCTTCTGCACAAAGGTCTGCATTGCCTCAGGAAACTCTGATAGTTGGTCACACATCTCAATTTATTACTTCATTTTGTAACACCCACTTTGTATTTGAATTCCAAGGCATCAATTTCAAGCAGAGCATGACTGGATCTGCCCTCCATCCTTTGATGGGGATCACTGCCTCCAACACCTGCTCCTACTCATGTGACATGTTCCTCACCTTACACTGTTCAGTATGTGACTGAGGCCCCACTCTGTGCTGCATCTGTACAGCACCTGTGCCGTGGAGCATGCACCACGCCCATCTTTACCTGATCTTGCCCCTTTTACCAGCACGCTTGCCCATCCAAAATTGGTGTGAAACAGACAGGCTCCATATAATTCCGATTTAGGCACTCCATCAGTGAGGGTTAGTGAGGAGCTAAATGCCGAGTGTCTGATGACTCTCTGCTTGAGATTGGTGGGGGAGAAGGGTATTATCTGCTGCCATTCTGCCTGTGAAAAATGGGGAGGAAGGGGAGTCCACTGCCCCACTGCCTGAGTTCATGGGGGTGGGGGGGGCCTACAATCGGTGTGGATGGCAGGGGAATGGGGGGATAAGCCAGTCAGTAATGTTATAGCGTGGAGCAGTGTGTATGGGGGTCGGGGGTGGCATTATCTGACCCGGGAGGGATGTGGCAGGGGAACAGGCCCTCAGCCTGCTGGCTTTGCACCCTCTTGGCCTGCGCCTCTCCTCCCATAAGTCTCTCCCTGTAACACTGCCTGTGGACTCTTGGTCTTCTCTTCCCTTGCCTACCCCCCCCTTCTTTCTCAGAGGAGATGCCCTCAGTTGAGTAAACAATCCCTATCTGCTGAGAGACAGGTGGCACTGCCCTGGGCACTGAAGATAGCAATGGGGAGAAATGCTCCAAAAGAGCTGATAAAATGGAATCCTCAGAACAAAGCTAACAAAGCAAACAACTCCACAATAAAATAGAGGAAAAAGTCTGTAATCTCAACAATAAAACTGTAGCAAATTCTCACCTGAACTCCTAACAACTCACATAGCCAATGCTCTGCCCCCATTTATCCCATCCTTGGATAGGAAAGTGAAGAAGTGGGATGGCTGCCTGTCTGAGTTGCCTATGCACTAACCTAAAAATCGCACAGGCAAAATTTCAGTCAAGTGCCCTTTTAAGTGCCTTAACTGGCTAATTGTCAGCCAGCGGACTTTTGACTCCTGTGTATGTTGTAATGTTATGTGTGAGTGCATGGTGTTGATACACGTGCCTGATGTCTTTTCACAATGTTTTATGGGCTTCTGGGCCAGATACATCCACTATTGCCACGTGCAATTCTGGCCAATGATCCTACTACACTCTGAGGTTCAGGAACACAATTCGTGCATCCTTTATCCATTTTCAACAGCAGGGCACTTCCCCAAGAAGTTTCAGACATGATCATGCAGCATGAGACTTGGACCCATAACTAGCTAACTGAGTTGGTAAATTATTAGCAACTGGACTAAGCCAACATTTGAAAAGACAACGCATTTTCAATCAACTTCCCAGAATTGAGTCTCACGTTTGAAGTGCTTCATTAAACAGAAGAGTTTGCTCGTTAAAAATGCAGGAGCACTGAGTTTAAGATTACTTTTTTCAGATTTACACAATGGAAACATCAGCATTGTTTTATTTAAACGGATATTGAATTTTTGCATTTGGTTTCAGTGACAATGAGGCATCAGTTACCTGAAGTAAAAAGTATCCAGCGTATACCGTGTGCTCAAAAAAATGTGAAAAAAAACTGCCATAGGAACAACAACAAACTGAATACTCATATTGTCAGATACAACTTATTTTATAAGTAATATATTTTGCTTGTCTTTTGTATTTAAAATAACTTGTAAACACTGGGGAATTGTTTCACTTGAAAAGAATACTCCTACTTAGATCATTGGGGCAAATTTTCAGTTCCGCCTGCCACAGGAATTGAAACAAGTGAGGGTGGACCACGGATGGTCCATTGACCTCGGGTGGTATTTTCTGGTTTCAGGGCATGCATGGCCAGAAAATCCCACCCATTAAGTGGGCTAAATTTCAATGGATTGTATTTGCTTCCTACTCTGTCATTAAACCCCATCTAGATAGTTAAGCAAAACAGTAAAGAAAATCAATAGAGCTGATGATTGTCCAAATAATTTCATTTGCACTTAAAAATCCACACAACAATGAAAGGTCATTGTGTCCATTAAACCCAACAATGGACTTGGGACCTATCAATCTTTACACAGAATTGATGGGACCAAGCTTGTCTTAACATGACAGTGTAACATTAATCAGGGCTAGAAAGGTCTTCTGGAGGCTCAGTTTTGCTCTGTCTGTTCGAAGTCTATCCCATTGAGCATAGTGGCTGAAAATGGGATGTTGTCTCCACAAGAACTGTGGGATGGTCACTCCTACTAATACTGTCGTAAACATATATATCTGCAGCAAGCAGGTTGATGAGGCTGAGTCAAGTATGCTTTTTCCTCTTGATTCCCTCACCACCTGTCACAATCCCACAGAGTCATAGAGATATGCAGCACAGAAAAAGAACCTTTGGCCCATTGTATTTGCACCTGTCAAAGACAAACCACCTAACTATTTTAATCCCATAGCTATGTATGCCTTGGTATCACAAGGGCACATCTAAATACTTCTTAAATGTTATGAGGGTCTCTGCCTCCACCGCAGGCAGTGAGTTCCAAACTCCTGCCAGCCCTTGGATGGAAAGGTTTTTCTTCACATCTCTAAACCTCCTGTCTTTTATCTTAAATTTATGCCCCTTATCATTAATCCCTCTATCAAGGGGAAATGTTTCTTCCTGTCACTTCTATCTATGCCCCTCATAATTTTATAGATCTCAATCATGTCCCCCATCAGTCTCCTCTGCTTCAAGAAAAACAACCCCAATCTATCCAATCGCTCTTCACAACTAAAACTCTCCAGCCCAGGTACCATTCTCTGAAATGCCCTCTGTACCCTTTCCAGTATTATCACATCCCTCCTATAAAGTGGATGTGATAAAAAAATTATGATGCATTTAAATCCCTCAAATATTTAAACCCTTATTAAAACAGGCATGTGCGTTCATTGTCGCAATCAAAGATAGCTAATTCCTAAAAAATGTTTCAGAGTGTCAATGACACTGTGATTTTACGGACTGCACTATGAAAAGACAGGTCATGGAGCAGCCAAGCAGTAATAATATTATAATGATAGGGTTATGTTAACAAACAACTATTGAAATTTAAAGCGGACATTTCTTTCTCACCTCAGGAACACAGACAGGAGGGGTGATCTTATCAAAAAAATTCTAAATACCAAACGAGCATGAAAATGAGAGAGTTGCAGATATACTTTTTCAGTGCGGCCTCGGATTCAATCTTACACCACTCTGTTCAAAAAAATGCTAAATCTGTTTCCTGCCAGTGGGGGAGGAAGCGAGCCCTAAGCTCACAGGAAAGCCCGGAGCAGATTATTAGGTATCTCCACCCTCTTGTATATCACATGCCCCCGCCCCCCCAAAATCAGTGGCCTTGCCGACCAATTGACCTCACCACCCACACCCCCTGACCTGGCCAATCATTTGCCACCTGCAGTCAATCACTGATTGCAAAGTGGCATCTTCCCTCTGCATCCCTTCCCCCCCTGCCCCAGTTGTAGAGTGCGCAGCTTCTCTCCCATCTTCCCCATCCATGCCCCACATCTACCTTTGGGCCTCGCCCCCTCATGTCCCACCACCTTGGCACTGCCCAGTGTCTGGTGGGCAATGCAAGGGTGCCAGGCTCTGAGTAGGTCACTGCTCCCAAGCCTTCTTGCATCCTTTGAGCTAGGATTTCCTGTTCTGACCATAGCAGTGATATTCTAGCACATCAATCCAAGAATGGGAATGGTGCAGAGGACTAATACCCCCCACGCCCCTTTTTGTTAAACAATATTTGCTGCTGCATTTAGGTAAATACCTCAATGATTTTTAATGGGTTAATGGGCGAGTTAGTGAGTGGTATGAGGGTATTGGTGGGGGAGGTGGGTTATCCGGTGTGTGTTGATTTATGCTGTTAATCAGCTAGTTACTCCAGAGATGAAACAATTCTAAGGTAAATAGTTGGGGAAGCACATCTAGCTCAAGTGTCTGACCCTGAAATCTATATTAAGAGGCATTCACGGAGGATCCTAGACAATGCAAATCAGCCCACGAGAAGTTTAAACATCCTGGACAATTACAGTGCATGTGAGCGCAGCAAGACCTCTGGTGGATCCAAAAGTGCAATAGCAGCAGAGTTTTCAACATTTGCTGCTGTTAGTGTCAGAAGATCTAGCCCAACCTGTTTACAGTGTGACTCTGACTCCGGCCAGACTGCTATCACTGGGTGCCTACTGGCATAAGAGTGCGAAACAACTGAGAGAGATGGTGAAGGAAGAAGGCAAAAGAGCATAAGGAAGCAAAGTGACTGGCCAAAACAAAAGAAGAAGCAATAGACTCACAGAGTCATAGAGGATTACAGCATGGAAACAGGCCCTTCAGCCCAACTTGCCCACTTCTTTTAAACCCCTAACCTAATCTCAATTGCCCGCATTTGGCCCATATCCCTCTATACCCATCGTACCCATGTAACTATCTAAATGCTTTTTAAAAGACAAAATTGTACCCACCTCTATTACTACCTCTGGCAGCTTATTCCAGACACTCATCACCTTCCGTGTGAAACAATTGCCCTTCTGAACACTTTTATATCTCTCCCCTCTCACTTTAAACTTATGCCGTCTAGTTTTAGACTCCCCTATCTTTGGGAAAAGAGGTATTATTTTACAATAATATTGAAAAAGTGCACCGTGAAAAAGGAGAAACAATGAAGAGGGGGAAAGAAATTAGAATCCTACAGCGCAGAAAGTGGCAATTCAGCCTCTCGAGGCTGCATAAACCACCATCCTACTCAGGCCCTAATCCCATAACCCCATGCATTTACCCTAGCCAGTCCCCCTGACACTAAAGGACAATTTAGCATGGCCAATCCACCTAACCCACACATCTTTGGACTGTGGGAGGAAACCCATGCCGACATGGGGAGAATATGCAAACTTCACACAGACGGTAACCCAAACTGGGAATCGAATCCGGGTCCCTGGCGCTGAGGCACCAGTGCTAATCATTGTGCCATTGTGCCACTGTGCAAATGAATAAAGAGACAAACAAATGAAGTGAGAGAGAGAAACATTAACAGAATAGAGACACAGAAAAAAGAGAGGGACAAATGGGGCAGGCAGACAGCAAAGTAGGGAAAAAAAGATGATAAAGAAGGTGAATGAACATGATCATAAGTTGAAAGAAGCAGAGAGGAATGCTCCTCCCACACACACACACACACACACAGACACCCTTTACACAGCTTGGTGGGTTTTGCATCAATCATTTGTCAAAACTATAGTGAATGACCAGAATTCCTGAGGCAATTAATAGAAAGAGAGAAGTGTAAAAAAAAGAAAAGCAGAGACCAAAGAAAAATAAATTTAATAAACGATTCTGGGATTGTAAATGAAGCAAAATAGACTGAGAACTGGACGTATCATTTATTCATGATTCAAACGTAATCAGACTGGGATTGATTGACTTTGCCTTGCCAGGGATAATAGTCTCCAAGTTAATTAAAACCAACATGATTCCAGGAATCCTTCCCCTCATGTTCCTCCACAAGGTAAATATAGCACATGATATTAGTATATATGTGGAAGGGGGTTGTTTTGCCTCTATAGGTAAACACGCTGTAAATGAGGTTAAAGTATTTTGTAAGTGACGAATAAATTGGGAGATGGTTAAATATTTTAAATGCTTTTTCTCTACATCCTAGCTACGACTATAACACTACATTTTGTAGCCCCTCCTTTCCTTCTCTATGAATGGCATGCTTTGTCTGTCTGTATGGCGCAAGAAACAATACTTTTCACTGTACACTAATATATGTGACAGCAATAAATCAAAAAAAAATATTATGGACCAGTAACGCGAGCTGGCCCTCCCTGCAGTGTTGAACCAGCTGTAAACAGGATTAACTGAGGGCATTGATTGCAGGGTTTGTTGGGAGTCAGGCTGTCGAAAGGCGGCGCTCCGGGTCGCTACTTGGGCAGGGAAGTTGGCTGCCGCTCGCCACCCCCTCCCTTCCCTGGGCTGAGCCGGTGCACAGCGCCGGGGACAAGAGCACCAACTCCCCCCGGGCCACTCGGCTACATGACACCACGCCTCTCGGGCGATGCGATGCGCATCTGGCGATGATAAATAAATAAAGAGGCGTCCGGTTACAGGCCGATCGGGTAACGCTATTCACCAGCTTGCGGCAGTCGGTGAGTTCGTATTTAGCCCCAGCACTTTTATGGAGGGAGGGGGGGATAGCAAAAAAACATAAGCGTCACGGGGCAAGTTTGTCAAGTGTTAGGTGATAGCCCGCGGCTCTGAAATACTCTCAGCAGGGAACCATCTCCTGAGTGTATATTCATAAACTATATAACATGCTTATCATATCTGTATACCCAAACAGGCTTATTTATAAATTATGTATTCACAAAATAACTTCATAAAATGTCCCGAAGTAATAATGTTCGAGTTAGACCATTTAAAATTACTTTTTAAGTGTTTTGGCACACTTTTTTTCCTTTTTGGTTATTTTTAAACGGGTGATTTTAAAACGTTCGCATGTTCACTGTTGACATGAATTATCCCAAGTTTTCCTGCCTATTGCAAACTAGTTGGTGAAATGGGGAAACAGCAGAGTGCCTGGTCTTCTTACATTGGGGAATAATGACAGTTGATAAGAGGTCAGTGAGTGTGTCGCTAATCGGTCGGAAGGAACCGGACTATAGGCGGCACCGACTGTTTCTGTGGCTGTGTGTAAATTTATGGCCCTCCAGCCGGAGCAATACTGAGTGAGTCGTTCTGTATCAAGAACACACGCACATTTGAATCTAACCAGTCGTCAGTTTACATTGATACGCTAAGTAATAAGAAATCTTTAGGATTGAATATTATCTATGCATTTTGAAAGTGCATTTTTAGGGTCAGCACCTTGCTTACGTGTGGAATTCATAGAATCATTAAATGGTTACAACACCGGAGGCCATTCGGCCCCGGGGGTCTGTGCTCGCCTTCTGCAGAAACAGTTCACCTAGTACTAGTCTCCCGTCCCCCCCAGCCCAGTAGCCAGCCCAGCCCTGCCCTGCACATGCTTGCTTTTCAGACAGTGATCCAATTTACCAAATTGCCCTCGAGTGTCTCAAGATGTTTAGGTTAGGGGAATTAGTAGGATAAGTACATGGGGTTACAGGCATAAGGCCTGGGAAGGTTGTTGTGTCAGAGAGTAGGTGCAGACTCCATAGGCCGAATGGTGCTCTTCTGCACTGCAGGGATTCTATGATTCTATGAATTTCTTTTGAAAGCCTCAGATGACCTTGCCTCAAATGACCCAACCTCAGACCGTGCAATCCAGAACCAAACCATGAGAGGTGGGGGTGAAATCCTCCCCCCGCGCCCCCCTCCACATTCCCATTGCCTCTTTGCCAATTAAATCTGTGCTCTCTAGTTCTCTGCTCTCCCACCAATGTGAACAACTCCTTATCTACCCTGCTCAGACCTCACATGATTTTGAATATCTCTGTCAAATCTCTCCTAAGTCTTCTTTTCTCCCAGGATTACAGTTCCAATTTCTCCAATCTTTCAATGTAACTGAAGTTCCTTATCCCCAGAACCATTCTTGTGAATCTTCTCGGAACCCTCTCGAATTGTCTATAATGCTTTCATATTATTTCTATTATGTGGGGATCTGAATAGCACACAATACCTGAGTTGAGGTTGAACCTGTGTTTTACACATTTTAACATTACTTCTTGCTCTTGTATTCTGTAGCCCTTACTGATGAAGCCCAAGATGTCATGTGGTTTATTAATCCTTCTCTCAACCTATCCTACCACTTCCAATAATTTATGTACATAAAACTCAGATCCCTGTGCCCTTGCTGCCCCTTTTTTGAACTAGAGTGTAACATTAGTAGTTCTCAGTTTTCAAGACCATCCTTGAGTCTAAGGAAGACTGGAAAACTATGGCCAAAGCCTCTTCAATTTCCACTGTTACTTCTTTCAGCATTCATCAGAACATAAGAAACAGGAACAGAAGTAGGCCATCTAGCCACTCGAGCCTGCCCTGCCATTCAATAAGATCATGGCTGATCTGAAGTGTATCAGTTCCACTTACCCATCTGATCCCCATAATCCTTAATTTCCTTATCGATCAGAAATCTATCTACCTGTGATTTAAACATATTCAACGAGGTAGCCTCCATCACTTCAATGGGCAGAGAATTCCAGAGATTCACTACCCTCTGAGAGAAGTTCCCCTCAACTGTGTTCTAAACTGCTCACCCCCCCCCCCAATTTTGAGGCTGTGCCCACTAGTTCCAGTTTCCTTTCTAAATGGAAAGAATTTCTCTACCCTGTCTAGCCCCATCGTTATTTTGTATGTGTCTATAAGATCCCCCCTCAGCCTTCTAAACTCCAATGAATACAGGCCCAATCTACTCAGTCTCTCCTCATAAGCCAATCCCCTCATTTCCGGTATCAACCTGGTGAACCTTCTCTGTACTTCCTCCAAGGCCAATATATCCTTTCACAAATAAGGGGACCAAAAATTGCACACAGTACTCCAGTTGCGGCCTCATCAGTGCCTTGTACAGTTGCAGCAAGATCTCCCTGCTTTTATATTCTATCCCCCTCGCTATAAAGGCCAACATTCCATTCGCCTTCTTGATCACCTGCTGCACCTGCAGACTGAGGTTTTGCAATTCTTGGATGCTGTCTCAATCAGTTTAACACCACCAAATGTTCTAAAGCTGGTGCATTGGTTTACAATGGCAGCTCTCCATGACTCTAATCAAGGAAAAATAACTCTGCATAGAAACCTTTACAGTGCAGAAGATGGTCACTCAGCCCATCGAGCCTGCACCAACAACAGTCTTACCCATGCCCTATTCCTATAACCCCATGCCTAACACTACGGGGCAATTTAACATGACCAATCTACCTAACCTGCACATATTTGGAGTGTGGGAGGAAACTGGAGCACCTGGAAGAGACCCACGCAGATATAGGAGAGAAAATTCAGAATCTGCACAGTCACCCAGGCCAGAATTGGATCTCGGTCCCTGGGGCTGCGAGGCAGCTTGACTAACCACTGACCAGTATGCCACCTGTTGTACTTAAATAAATAATCAATGCTCTGTTAAATCTAGTGGAAGAGTCAGTCACTGTCTTTCTGTTCTGTACTAAAACTTAATAATAATGAACAAAAATAATAAAATAATAAACTAAATAATAAAATAATAAACTTAATAATAAACTAAAATAATAAATGTCTTCACTGGAATCCCATCTCTATAATCTACACTTCCAGCCCACAATTCTCCCAAGATATCTGCAATCTTCCAATTCTGGCCTCTTGTGCATTTCCCAATTTGTTTGCCCCATCATTATCAGCCTCACCTTTAGTCATTTAGGCCCAAAGCCTTGGACTTCCCACCTTTATTATGTTTCTCCAACTTTCTCCCTCCTTAAAGACACCTTAAAACTTACCACATTGGCCAAAGTTTGGTCACCTGCCCTTAATGTCTCCTTCTTTGAGTTAGTATCAATTTATGCTAGCTGCCAGCAATGTTTTACTATGTTAAAGGCTCTGTGTTAATGCAGGCTGTTGTTGTTACATAAATTGTTTTGTTTTTATATTTCAAAGAATTAGATTTTGCCATTTGTGGAGGTTAAAGTTCAAATGATTATTTTACACAGCTGAAAAAAGTAAAAACCTATGAAGAGAATGGTTTCACTCTAAACACAATGTGGCACTTCAGAACAGTTAACATAGGTATTATTTCAGAAGTGATTGAAAAAATCCAGCATTCAAATCAGCAGCCTTAATATTTGAGCTCTGTAAACTGATCTGAGGTCATTTTAAGCCTGGAATGAACGAAACATTTTTCACTGCTAAGTTTAAATTTTGTTTATTAGTGTCACAATTAGGCAGACATTAACATGTATGAAGTTACTATGAAAATCCAGTTACCACATCCAGCACCTGTTCAGTTACACTAAGAGAGAACTCAGCATGGCCAATGCACCTAATCAGCATGTCTTTCAGACTGTGGGAGGAAACCAGAGCACGCAAAGGAAACCCATGCAGACATGGGGAGAATGTGCAAACTCTGCATAGTCACCCAAGCCACAACTCAAACCTGGATCCCTGATGCTGTGAGGTAGCTGGGCTAACCACTGTGCCACCCTGCTAAGTGACTAGGCCAATATTGCTTAATGCAGTAACCAAATAATCAGGATGGGTCTAAGGGAATGTTATGTGCCATTTACCCAGCTGGTAAATAAGATGGAGGATGGTAGCATTACCAGGACTTCCATTTGGATTCAGCTGAAGAACAATGTTAAAGTTGGAAAATGTGTGGCATCCACCTGCATTTCTGTAAACAAAAATTGTTGCTAGGCGATATGCCTAGGATCAGCCAATTGCAAACTGAAATACTTTGCCAATTCAAATTTCATTTTCTTTTGAACTTAATTTGTCACATTATGTAAAGATTTTTACTAGTTGAGAAAAAGGATGTTCAGCAGGAACTTTTGGATGACAAGTAGACGTAATAATGAGGAAATGTGTCATGACCATCACTGCAGAAGAATGGCTAGTCTATGGTGTTTGCAACACCAATGGAAAGTGTATGTGCTATCATCAACTATTGTTTTTTTGCCTGCTATAAAAATACAAGAACTAAACATCAGTTGGGCTTTGGGAAAACTCCAAATGGAATATACCCAATGTATACCTAATATGGTTTCTCAAAGTCTTAACAATCACAATGGTCAAATCTGTGTATATCTGTCCATGCCATAATTGTCTCAGGCTATATGCTATGATTGTAAAATGTCTGGCCTCCTATTCTCTCCATTATTATAATTAGACTGAAATTACCCTTTAATTGCATAATCATCATCTTTCATCAATCCACACAGGACTAAATTGGAATCATAGAAACTTACAGAGCAGAAAGAGACCCTTCGACCCATCAAGTCTGCACTGACCACAATTCCACCCAGGTCCTATTCCCATATCCCTACATTTTTTACCCACTAATCCCTCTAAGCTACTCATTTCAGGACAGTAAAGGGTAATTTTTAGCATGGCCAATCAACCTAACTCGCACGTCTTTGGACTGTGGAAGGAAATCGGAGCATCCGGAGGAAACCTACGCAGACACGAGGAGAATGTGCAAACTCCACACAAACAGTGACCTGAGTCAGGAATCAAACCTAGGTCCCTGGAGCTGTGAAGCAGCAGTGCTAACTACTGTGCTACCATAACAGAGCATGATTATTTATTTAAGTTCACAGTGCTTGTCACATTTTCCAATGTCAAAATAAAATAGATTAAAAATAATCAATATAAATATGTCAAAGTATGAAGATAATTGCAAAAATCTAGTCAAAAGTTGTATTGACTGAACAATCCTGTCAGTACGTTTTCAGCCAAGTGTCAAATATATGCCTTATCCCACCCAGGTCACTACAATGCAAATTTGTTTGATTATTTTTAAGGTTACATTAAAATCAGAGTAAAGATGCAGATAATAACGGAACATGGAGGAGTTTTCTCATCAGTGTCATCTCAGTGGACAATGACAAAATCAAGACTTTAAATTTAATTGCAGTATTATACATCCTCTCCACCACATCATCACTGCACTTAACAATTGCAGTGTGGAGATACAATATTGAAAAAAGACAAAATTTAATGAGGTATTACACAATAGTCCTATGGTTTACTGATACAACAGCTTTATAATTACAGTGAGTCACTACATTTTACCAAACCTGTTTCAGTTGTTACAGTATTCTTTGCATTTATTTCTTCATATTATATAATAGAAAAAAAATCTAATTCAATGGCATATTGTGTTAGACAGCGATATGATTTGGCAATTTTTTTTCTCCCTTCCATTTTTTATTATTCATTCGTGGGACATGGCTGGCCAGCATTTATTGTCTGAGTTACCCTTGTTCAGGCGGTTAGTTGAAAGTCAGCCACATTACTGTGGCTCTGGAGACACATGCCAACCAGACCAAGTAACGATGGCAGATTTCCTTCTCTAAAGCGTATTAGTGAACCAGATGGGTTTTTCTGACAATCGACAATGGTTTCATGATCATTAGCAGATTCTTAATTCCAGATTTTTTTAATATCTTGAATCCACTTTCCAGAGCACAAGTTATAATAGGTAGTTTTATTCACAGAGGTTGAAGGTTTTGTGGGAAGGGATGCAGACTGCTGAAGTAGAGCCTTGCGTTTTGCAAGTTTATGATGCAGAGATGCCTGTGTTGGACTGGGGTGAACACAGTAAGAAGTCTGACAACACCAGGTTTAAGTCCAACCGATTTATTTGATTACTATCAAATAAATTAGTTGGACTTAAACCTGGTGTTGTCAGGCTTCTTAATGTTTTGCAGATTTAGCCAGACCTGGTGTTTTGCAGCACTAGTATGCCTCAACTTAATCAAAATAAAATTCACAAAAAAGTCAAAGGGAAAAGACTTTCATCTTTCACACCATCATGTTCACTTGTGCTATTTAATTATGACAAGAGATGGTTTCAGCTCTGTACAATAATCTATAACTGCTACAAATATTTAATATGTGAGTGGATGTGACTTAAAAAATCATAAATCGCTAAACCATTCTTGTGCTTAGATGTGTCTCTCATATAAATGGGTACAACATGATGCCAGCACCTGTAAACTATTCATACCTTTCAAAGATAAGTGTCATTTCTTTTATGTTTAAGAACTTTATTCTCTATTATATTTAATCTTTTTGACTTTTCATGATGTTTCTTACATTAAATCAGATAATATGATCACTCTTCTTTATTTCTGATACCTTTGTCTTGCTGTTTATCTCTTCTTCTCTGCTTCTCCCTCTTCCACCTTTCTGTTTTCTTTTCCTCTTTCCTCACATGTGGAAAGTAGCGTGTGGCATAGCATGAAAAGAACCACCAGTGCTTAGCCGCATGCAGCATTTGGGATGGGACTTGCAATTAAATCTGGCCCTCATTGGCTTCCTTCCCACCTTTCCGCCAATTACATGTTTTCCCGCACTCCTTTGCTCCAAACATATCTCTTATCTTTTCACCTCCCCTCCCCATGCTTCTTCCTATCAATCTTCATTCCCACCATTACTCTACCACTCCCTCCCTAAACCATCTGCTCAACTTTTCTGCCCACTCCTTGCTCTGCTGTCACTCATTTCATCCTTAACCCTCCATCTACCTCCACAGCTTTCCTGCAACAAACCCCACCCAACCTCAACTCTGTCTGCATGCTCCCATTCTCTTGCCATCTTGTGAAGGCCCTGGGGCCACACAGACTCAACAGGTGGATAGAAAGTATATCTATCTTTCCTATCTGTTTTCCTTAAAGAAACTTAATTTGATTATAAAATTAACCTTTTTAAAGAAATTGGATTAGGAAGAAATAAACTGTTGCCTTTTTTCTTTTTTAAAAAAATTTCTCTTTCCCTCTCTCTCATTAGAATCTCTGACCGGAATTCTCCCATCCCGCTTCCCACTGGAATTTTAGTGGATGCGCTGTGGACAATGTGAAACCCAGTCGGGTGGGAATTTCCGGTTTTTAGACCAGCACAGCCAAAGAATTCTGCCCTCTATTTTACATCTGTGTGAGCTTTTGTAGCCTCACTGCTGCATGTTTCTCACCAGTCCAGGTCCCACTGGTGTCAATGGGATTTCCCATTGCTGGAAAACCCGTGGCACTGTTGATTGGACCAGAGGTTCTGGCCAGCGTGAATAGCTGGAAAGCTCCAGCCATTATATTTTCTAACTGCTAACAAAACATTGATGAGATAATTGATTTGCTTAAAAATGCATCCTTTTTTTGGAAAGTTGAATGAAAGAAAGACATTTGCTGTCTTTTGCTCCTTCCATCTCTCATCTCTCTCAACAAAACTTCTGACATATGTCCACTTACTTCTCTGAAGATAAGTTACTGAGAAAGAAAGCTCCATCCTGATGTTCTAACTTAGCCAGTTGGTGAAGGATGGTACTGGAACTAATCTTTATTAAGTCTTACATTTATATTGGATGTATTGCACAGAAACTGTCCATTCAGCCTAACTTGCCTTGCTGGCATTGAGCCTCCCTCACATTGATCTTCATCTAAATCTATCAGTATAACCCTCTACTGTCTTCTCCCTCATCTACTTGACTAGCTTTTCCTTAAATGCATTTATGCTGTTCACTTCAACCACTTCCTGATATAGCAAGTTCCATATTCTAACCACCCTAGGTGTAAATAAGTTCTGAATTCCTTATTGGATTTCTCGAAGACTATCTTATATCGATAACCTTTAGTTATTTAGTTATGTTCTTCCCCATAAGGGGAAATATTCTCTCTGTATCTACGTTGTCAAAAATCTGTCATCATCTCAAATGAATGTGCAAAGTAAGATCCCATGGGTAGGGAATAATACATTAACTTGAATAGAGGATTAGCTAAACAACAGAAAACAGAGTGGAAGTAAATAGGTTTTTTTTCTGGTCAGATAACTGTAATTTGTGGTTTAGTTCTTGGGCCCAAACTATTTACAATCTATCTTAATGATTTGGATGCAGGGATGGAACGCACTACAGCCAAATTTGCAGATGGCATTAAAATAGGTGGGAAGGCAAAGTGCAGTGAGGAAATAAGACATTTACAAAGGAATAAGGATAGGTTACATGAGTGGGCCAAAATACGGTGGGTGCAATTTAATGTGTATAAGTATCAGATTACCTATTTTGGTTGCAGGAATAAGAAACAACTTATTATCTAAATGAAGAGAAACTTCAAAATGCTTTGGTGAGGAGGGATCTGGGTGTTCTCAGAAAATGAGTATTGCAGGCACAGCAGGCAATAAGGAAGGCAAATGGAATTTTGGCATGTATTGTTAATGGAATATAATATAAAAGTAGGTAAGTGCTGTTGCAACTGGATAGCATTGCGGAGATTGCATCTGGAGTACTGCACACAGTTTTGGCTTTCTTACTTGAGGATGGACATAAATGCGTAAGAGGCGGTTCAGAGAATGTTCATTAGATTGATTCCAGGGATGAAGGACTTGTCTTCTGAAGAGAGACTGAGCAGTTTAGATCTATACTCATTGGAGTTTAGAAGACTGGGAAGAGATCTAAGAAAAGATATATGATGCAAAAAGGAATTGGCAGGGTAGACATATAGGCAGAAATGTCTGCTCTTCGGCATTCTAGAATGAGAAACCAATGAACGCAATGGGTGGCAGATTTAAAACAGAAATGAGGAGAAATTACTTCAAAGGGTGACGAATCTATGGAATTCTCCAAAGTGCAGTGGACACTGGAACACTGAACAAATTTAAGAATCAGATAAATAGATTTTTAATTAGTAGATGGATGGAGGATTATGGGGAATGGACAGGAATATAACAGCATAAGAACTAGGAGCAGGAGTGGGCTATCTGGCCCTTCAAACCTACTCCACTATTCAATAAGATCATGGCTGATCTCTTCGTGGATTCAGCTCTACATATCCACTCAATTACCATAACCTTTAACTCCTTTACGGTTCAAAACTCTAGCTTTGCGTTAAAAGCATCCAGTGAGATAGCCTTAACTGCTTCACTTGGCAGGGAACTCCACAAATTCACAACTCTTTGGTGAAGAAGTTCCTCCTCAACTCAGTCCTAAATCTGCTCACTTTTATTCTGAGCCTATGCCCCCTAGTTCTAGTTTCACCCACCAGTGGAAGCAACCTCCCTGCTTTATCTTAACTATTCCCTTCATAATTTTATATGTTTCTGTAAGATCCTTCTCATTCTCCTGAATTTCAATCAATTTAGTCCCGGGTTACTCAGCCTGTCCTCATAAACCAACCCTCTTGATTCCAGAATCAACTTAGTGAATCTTTTCTGTACCCCCTCCAGTGCCAGGTGAATCCTTTCTCAAGTAAGGATACCAGAACTGTACACAGTACTCCAGGAACGTGGAGATGAGGCAGGGATGAGATCAACCATGATGGTATTGAATGGCAGAGCAGGCTTAGGGGGTTGAATTGCCTACTCCTGCTCTTAATTCTTTTATTTTATGTTCTTATATTAAAGAAGTCAATTAGATACTCCTTAGCCTTTTTATAAGAGGAGAGAGACACAGGCTGTTCATTCTTTACTAATAAATACATCACGTTGAGTATGCTGTGCATTATGGCAGGTCTTTGGCTCAATGTCTGTTGATGCTTCATCCTGAGCCATTTTCTTGGCAGTTTGTGTCAGAGGCAGTTTGCCATTGCTTTCCACTGTTGGGGGCAGGCTGGGTAGACAGGTTTGGAATCTGTCTCAACTAGATTGGGAATAAAAGCCACACTTTTGGCTTTATTCTGAACCACATACTAACCATCTAAGCTAACCAGTCCCCACTGATACACTGACTCACACATTTCTGACATTACCTTTGTAAACCTCGTCTGCGTTCTAGGAGTGCTTTTATATCCTTTTTTATAACATGATGGCCAGAACTGCACCCAGTTCTCAAGATGTGGTTTAATCAATTTATTTAGTGTGAAACATTACAAGCATATGTTTCCTAACTCAATCAATCCATAATTTCAATAAGTATCACTGTATACATGCTTAAGTCAAACCTCAAATATTGCCTATCAACAGCACACAATATATAATTTATATAAAATTAACAAATATGCCTCTGACTGAGAAATACTGATGCATCCTCAGAAATTATGTAAATTGTGCATTGTCACAGACAGAATGGGGGTGATTCTCCCAAAAAAATTTCTAAGTTTTGAATTCATGGGCAATATGGTATAATTCACGATTGTTTTTTTTTTCAGTGGGAGTTCGGACTCGAATCTCCCACACTCTGTGCAATGCTGGGGTCACAGTTGTGAATATAATTAAAAGCTCGCATGCACAGTGGCGCTGAACTGTCAGCCTGCAGTTTGCTGGCCAGCCCGGGACTCCCACGGTGTTGCCCCCAGTCCCCATAACCTGATTGCAATCTCCATGACCATTTCTGGGTCAGTCCCAACCCCATCCCAGAGCACCGCAATCTTCAGTCCCAATGACCCCCCAGCAGTGACGAACCCCTCAATCCCCCTATGGAAACAGAACCACCCCCCCCCCCCACATGAAGCAGATCCCCTGGGTTTCAGGCCCCTATCACCACGGCAGACCCCCGCTTATGGGAGGCAGACTCCCATGGAGGACACCGTCCTATTCATTGACCTCCCTTCAGTCCTGACAGATCCTGTTTGCAGGGTAGCAGCGGGACCCCCCTCAATCTCCATCGATCACCCTTAAGTCCTGCCTCCTTGGCACTGCTCAATGTTTAATGGACAGTGCCAAGGTGCCCTGAACATTGGCACTATGTCCCTTCGACAGTACCAGAGACACAGGCTGGCACTGCTAGTGTCTCTCGTTAGTTCCTGATAAGAGGGGAGCTACTCTAAATCCCACTAGAGTGAAATTGCACTTATGGAGTGGAACATGCAATCAGGCCTGGAAAATTAAGTCTCAGGCCCGATAATCATATGCAAATAACATTAAAAATAGATTTAATGTATTTATCTAGTCTCCCGTCGGTTTCCTGTGTGGTCCTGATCACGCCTGATTTCTGGAGGTGGGAGACGTGCATTGCTGGGAACGCATGTGCAAATTGCATGAATTGGCGAACGTGTGCATCTCCCGACCCTGCACGTCAAAAAAATTAGCGAATCGGAATGGGAGAATCACCCCCAGTGTATTTACTCTTTACTGCCCATACTCAGTGTGCTTTGCTTGGAAAAATGTGTGTCCTTTCTTACCTGGAGTATGTATTCCAATTAATTAATTCAGCAGCAAGCTTTTGTGAGTTTAACATAAAGAAGATGCTTTCTCACATGCTAGTGTCACACTCTTGATCTCATAAAGGTAGGACACTTTTACAGATTCTGGCCATTCAGTACCTGATGATTAATTTCTTGTCTGCATGTGGCAAGCCTTTGGTTTCTCAAATTGATTCAATGATTTATGCAGCAAGGTTTGAAAATCATCCCCTATGTCTAACAAATTTGATTGAATTTTTCGAGGAGTTGATTAATTGTGTAGATGAAGGCAGTGCAGTTGATGTGGTCTGTATGGACTTCGGTAAGGCTTTTGACAAGAACAAACAACAAAGAACAACACAGCGCCGGAAACAGGCCCTTCGGCTCAACGCGCCCGTGCCGCCGTCCTAATGTCTTAATGACATATAGGGACCAATTTGTTACCCAATCAGCCTAAGAGCACATTTTTGGGATGTGGGAGGAAACCGGAGCACCCGGAGAAAACCCACGCAACCACGGGGAGAATGCACAAACTCCCGCAGACACAGGCCCAAATCCATGTGTCTGCACAGCAACAGCGATAGTCCCTGAGCTGTCATGGTGCCCATCAGATGGTCCAGTTTAAGCATACACTAATGACGTGAAGCACTAGGCCACTCCTGAAGCAACATCCAAGAGCAGCTCTCGCACGACCTGCTGCATGCATGCCCTTGTTGGTCAACAAGGTGGACCGAACATCCTGTGGAAACAAATAGGATATTTAAACAGTCCTACTATATCCCTCTATCTGTAGACTGCTCATGTGGCTGTCCAAGAGACCCTTAAACAACCCTAGCGTGCCTGCTCCCACCACCTTACTCGGTAGTGCATTCCACACCCCCACTACCCTTTGTGTGAAAAACTGCTCTCTAATATTCGTCTTATACGTAGCCCCCCTCACCCTAAGGCCGTGACCCCTCGTTCTATCCTTTTCTAATGGTGGAAAAAGCTTATCACCATTTACTCTATCTATACCCCTCATAATCTTATATACCTCTAATAGATCCCCTCTCAGCCGACGTCTTTCAAAGGAAAACAACTCCAGTGCGTTCAATCTTTCCTCGTAAGACAGCCTTTCCATACCAGGCAGCATCCTGGTAAATCTCCTCTGCACTCTCTCCAGGGACTCCACATCCTTCCGGTAGTAAGGCAACCAGAACTGGATGCAGTACTCCAAATGAGGCCTAACCAACGTTCTATACACTTGCAACATTAGACTCCTACTCTTGTATTCTATACCTCTTCCTATGAAGGCTAACATACCATACGCTTTCTTTATCACATTCTCCACCTGTACTGACACCTTTAGAGATTTGTGAACCTGCACCCCCAGGTCTCTCTGCATCTCTATACTCCGGATAGTTTTACCTTTTATCCTATAACTCCCCGCTACATTTTTCCGGCCAAAATGCATCACCTCGCATTTATCCGGATTAAATTCCATTTGCCATCTATCTTCCCAAATATACCAGCCTATCTATGTCCTGTTGTATTGCCTGGCACTGCTCCTCAGTTCCTGCCAATCCAAGCATCTTAGTGTCATCAGCAAATTTGCTGATCACACCACCTACCCCCTCTTCCAAGTCATTTATATAAATCACAAATAGAAGAGGTCCTAGTACTGAGCCCTGTGGCACACCACTAGTGACACATCTCCAGTTGGAAAAAGAGCCTTCCACTAATACCCGCTATCTCCTCCTCCCAAGCCAGTTCTCAACCCATCTACATACCTGGCCCTGTATCCCATGCACCTTCACCTTTTCTATCAGCCTACCATGAGGAACCTTGTCAAACGCCTTACTGAAATCCATGTAGACGACATCAACAAGGTTCCGCGTGGGAGACTGATCAAGAAAAGAATTGACATGGGATCCAGGGCAATTTGGCAAATTGATCCAAGATTGGCCAAGTGGCAGGAGGCAAAGGATGATGGTCAAAGGCCACTTTTATGATTAGAAGCTTGTGAGCAGTGGTGTCGTCCTGGGAACAAGGTTAAGTCCCTTGCTGTTGTAGTGTACATTAATGTAGAGAACATGACCAATAATATCACAAATGGCACAAAAATTGGTAGTGTGATAAATAGTGAGGAGGAAACCCTTAGATTAAAGGACAATATAGATGGGCTGGTCAGATGGGCAGAGCAGTGGCAAATGGAATTTAACCCTGAAAAGTGTGAGGTGATGCATTTTGGGGGGATTAACAAGGTAAGGGAATACACAATAAATAGTAGGAAACTAGGAGGTACATAGGATCAGATGTCCTTTACTGGACATGATAACGTGCTTAACCTGCAGAAAATAATAGCTTGCAGTAATAATTCTTATTAGATCGAAGTCCAATTCTTTGGGAGAGACTAGAACTTTAATGAAGGTGTTAAAAGTTATAAAAGACAAAGATAAGTCTAATTTTGTTACTGTCAAATGTGAAATTATTTAGAACTTTTACATTTGATTTAGAGCCTCATTTTCAATGTTAGGAATTTTAGTTATTGAGAAAAAACAATATATAAACAGCAACTTGCTTTTTACTTATCACCTGTAAGGTAGCCAAATGTCCCAAGCTACTTCGTAGGAGATTCAAAGTTTATTTACAAATGTCGCAAATAAGCTGACATTAACACTGCAGTGAAGTTATTGTGAAAATCCCTTAATCGCCACACTCTGGCACCTGTTCAGATACATGAGGGAGAATTTAGCATGGTCAGTACACCTAACAAGCATGTCTTTCAGACTGTGAGAGGAAACAAGAGCACCTGGAGGAAACCCATGCAGACACAGGGAAAGTGTGCAGACTGCACAGTCACTGAAGCTGGGAATCAAACCTCACAGCGCCAAGGATCTGGATTTGATTCCAGCTTGCGTGACTGTACAGAACCTGCACGTTCTCCTCGTGTCTGCGTGGATTTCCTCCAAGTGCTAGGGCTTCCTCCCACAGTCTGAAAAACACATTGGTTAGCTGCATTGGTGATGCTAAATTCTCCCTCAGTGTAACTGTGCTTCTGTGCTGTCCAAATTTTATACTGAGTCAAATGAGGAGAAATTAGCACAATTGACCAAATGCTTAGTCCAAAAACTAGTTTAAAAGGATTACAAGTGATATTTGGGAAGCCAGTGCCTAAATTGGACAAACTGAATGATAATAAAGTAAATAGCATATTCCAAAAAGATTGTACTGATTGTTTGGAATGAAGCTTTGAATTTCAACATTTTTTAAACCTGTTAATTCAATCAGAACCTTTTATTTACATAAAGTACTTGTGAAATTGATTTCAAAAAGAAATTATAGAAATTAATTTATCTCTTAAGTGTAACATTTCTCAGTCTTCTTGCCAATTAGATAAAACCGATCTCTATTTGATAATGCTGTAATCAAGTAGTTGGCAAGGAAAGTTTTTAAACATGCATTATTGTAGTTAGAAATATTGTATTTTATGCATCTACATTGAAATGAAATGAAGAAATGGCAAGGATTTTGAACAAATATTTTAGTCTTAACTTTAGAAGAAACAAAAAGCATCTCAAGAATAGTAGAAAATCAAAGGGCAAAAGGGGGAACTTCAAACTATCATTTTCACTAGAGATAAAAGTACTGTTGTGACTGAAAGCTGACAAGATCCCCGACCTGATGACCCGCAGCCTACGGTCTTAAAAGTGACGACATAGGTACTGAATGTATTTATTATAATATTCCCAATTTTCCTAGATTCTGGAAATGTTCTTGTGGATTGGAAAACTGCAAATGCAACACTTCTTTTCAAGAAAGGAGGGAGACAGGAAGCAGGAAACTATAACTGGTAAAATATTGGAATTAATTATTAAGGAAATAGTAACTAGACGTTTAGAAAATCAAAATACAATCAGGCAGGGTCAAAGGGAAATTGTATTTGATAAATTTTTTAGCATTCTTTGAGAATAAGCAGGATGAATAAAGAAAAAGCAGTAGATGTTATTGATAAGATGCCACAAAGTTATTAGAGTAGTATATTAGTGTAGATAGAGGATTAACTAACCAGTAAGAAATAGCAGGCTTGTGATGAATGCATCACCTTCAGATTGGCAAAATATAATGAGTGGCTGCCACAATATTGGGGTCTCAAGCATTTATAATTTACAATATATCTTTCTATTCAATGGCAAGAAACAACATGAAACTAAAAATGGCCTTCACTGCAAGGACATGGTGCATAAACGTAGGGAAGTCTTATTACAACTGTATGGGGCATTGTTGAGACATGGCAACTGGAGTACTGCATATATTTTTGGTCTCCTTATTTAAGGATGGATATAGTTGCATGAGAAAGAGTTCAGAGAAGCTTCACAAAATTGATTCCTGGTTTGAAGAGATTGTCTTAAAAAGAAAGGCTGAGCATGTTGGGCCTATATTGATAGGAGTTTTAGAAGATTGAAAGATGATCTGATTGAAATTCTAAGGCATTTGACAGGATAGATGCTGAGAAGATGCCTCCCTGCATGAGGAATCTAGAAGGACGGAATCGCAGTTTCAAAAGAAGGGGTGTCCCATTTCAGATAGAGTTGAGGAGGAATGTTGTCTCACAGAGGAAAGTTAAATTTTGGAATTCACTATCCCAAGAACAGTGGTGACAGGGTCTGGCTAATTTAGACATAATTTAGACAGAATTTTGATTTACAAGAGAGCCAGTGGTTATCAGCCATTTGGATTTAAGGCTGCAGTTAGATCACCATGATGTTATTGAATGGCAGAGCAGGCTTGAGTGGCCAAATAGCCTATGTCTGCTCTTATTTCTTATGATCCAATGGAGAAATTGTTTGATGTTTAAGGTTATGTTTCAAATTGAATGAAAAAAATATTCTTTAAAACAGGGATCCATTGTTTGGTTTACTTGTTTTAGTTTATGTAATGCAGATTCGATATGTACAGATTTTAAGATTATACATTTTTTTAATTTCCTGTGAAAATGTAGATTTTTTTGGTAATGTCGAACTGGCTTCCTTTATTTATCTTCTGTGTGGCTCAGTAACACAATTCTTACATGTACCATTTACCCACATGTCTGATAACAACAGGCACGTATAAAACAAAAGTAAAAAATGAGTTACGAACTGAATACAATGTCTTGCCTAGATGTCAAAGCAACAAGTTACATGATTATAAAGTAGAAAGACTTGTACTTACAAATGCTTTTCCTTACCATCAAATGTCTCAAAGTGATTTACAACTAATGAAGTACCTTTTGAAGTGTAGTCAGCCATAATGTAGACAATAGGGAGCCAATCTATAGTCAGCAAAGTCCCACAAATAGTAATCATAAAATCATAGAATCATAGAACTCTGCAATGCAGAAGAGACCCTTCTGCTCATCGAGTTTACACCGACCACAATCCCACTCAGGCCCTACCCTTATATCCCTACATATTTTGCCCGCTAATCCCTCTAATCTACGCATGTCAGGACACTAAGGGGAAATTTTAGCATGGCCAGTCAACCTAACCGCACATCTTTGGACTGTGATATGTGATGTGATAGTGACTAGGTAATCTTTTTCTATGTTGATTGAGGGATAGATATTGGTTGGGGCATCAGGGATAATTCCTTGCAGTTTTCCAAAACCATGCATGAGATCCTTTACATCCACCTGAGCAGGCAGAGATGAGGGCCTGGATTACATGTTACCTGAAAGACAGCAACTTCAGCAGTCAGTGCCTTCTCAGTACTGTGCTCAAGTGTCAGCCTTGATTTTTGTGCTCAAGTCTTTGCGTAGTACTTGAACCTGGAAGTTTATTAATTAGAGCTGAGATTATTGCCAGCTGAGCCATGGCATGGCGTTCCACCATCTGAGGTAATGTGACCTTTGTGACAAAATTCTCCAGGCTTCTGAGCATAGCTTACCTCAGCACCTGTGAAGAGTTCCCATTGCAGCTGGTCATTCTAGGACCTACTGTTAAAAATATGTAGTTTGCTCTTAAAAGTCATAGTTGACTCCCTCAGTTTTACAAACTGTTTCCATTGAGCAGTATCCCAATAAAAGAACAAAACTGCATTTCTGTCACACCTTTCATGACTTCAGGGCATCACAAAGCACATAAAGCAAATTCAATGCTTTAGCAGTGTGGCCACTGTAATGTCAGAAATGTAGCAATTAATTTTTTTTTGATGTTGTTGATTAAGGAGTAATGTTAGACAGGACAATGGGAGAGTTTCCATGCTGTTTTCCAAACTGTGCCCTGGCAGCTTGTACATCTATCCAAGAGGGAGTATATGGAGCAGAATTCTCCCACTTTGAGACTAAGTGCAGAGATAGGTGGCTGGGTTGTCACCTATCCCACTGACCAGAATGGTGGAGCTGCGCACCAGATTCTGCACTTGGAAACTCATTAATTATGCACAGGTGAGTTCCCCTCTGACTCAGTTGGCAGCTGATCTGCTGCCTGCCTCAGCTACAGATTTGAAGGTCCCTCCACCATGTTTAAATAACAGTCCAGCACAGTCCTGTCATTCACTTCAGCCCACTTCACCAGACCATGCAGGATGTCAGCAACCTTCCTCCCCATTCCCCCCCCCCACCATCCCACCTGGACAACTACCTGCTGTGTCTTTATGCATCCCTTTACAGTAAACAGTGTCACATCCTTTGACCCCCTTGTTTGTGAACTCTTTGTGCAGTCTTGTTGGGGTCCAGATTCCCTCCCCTCAGCCTTCCTCCTGCTTTTCATTGTTAATTTTAATCTATCTCTATGCCACTCTGCCTACCATCGAGTCCTCGCCCTTCCTCCCTCCACTTCCACAGCTCTTCTTCCACATTATCTCCTCACTTGTCTTCATGAGACCACCCCACTCCACTCATCCACAACTTCTCCAGACTCACAACATGATCCCCCCAAGGTTGAACTTCAGACCTTTATTGGGGCAGCAACATGAGCTCCACAGCACAGTGCTATTCAGGTAGACACTGGTATGCAGTAGCAAGTGCAAAGAGATCTCTGTACTCCACAAGCTCAAGTGCAGCACTGATCTGACTGAGTGACACAAGAGGATCTGTGAGTTCAGCAGTATGATGTTGTCCATGAAAACCAGCTTGGTACAGGGATGAAGGCAGGAATCAGTCTGCCGCAGCAGAGTAGTGAAACTACATATCAGCAGCAGTACAGCACTATGGCAAAAAGTTGTTGCATTCATTCTGAATGGGGGCAGCTGTTTTAAGGAGCATTCATGAGATGCAAGTGAACGCAAGAGAAATGTGCGCCACCTATTAGCGGAAAGAGCAACCCACTATTAACCCATCACTGGGAGAATTGCAACAGATTTTACACCAGCTTGTTTCTGATTTTTTGTTTTTTGGTTCCTCCCAAATTTTCTGTGTCCACTCATCACCAAACCTGCTGCAAACTGGTTGAGAGAATTCCACCCATGATCTTAATTTAGTGTTCCATCCAAAAGAGTGCAGTATTCCCTCAGTCCCACACTGAAGTGTTTCAGCCTAAATTATGTGTTCACATTTCACGCATGGGACTTAAATCAACAAAATTTTTGATTCATATACTTGAGAGTGCAACTACAGAGTTAGGCTGATAGTATGTGATGGGTATGGTGATTTTTAGTAATGCATGTGTATTGTCCCTCACTCAAAAAACCCTGGTGATCTCAGAATTCACAGGAAGCAAACACTGTCTGCATGTATCACTGATAAACTTTATCCCACATTTTCTAATGGCATCTCTCTGCTACCTTAAGAAAACCCCTTGCGCTGCATAACCTCAGACTCACCATGAGCAATGGCTATCTCTATATACTTATTAACTCCAGTTACTTGGATGAGTGCAGTTTCAACAAAAAATGTCATCCAATGCAAAATAGCCCACTTGATTGGCACCCTACCCACATTTATTTCCTCCAATATACATTAGCAGCAGTGTGTGCCACCTAGCAGATGCACTGCTGCAACTTATAAGGGTCCTTTGACATCACCTTCTAAATCTATGACCTCTACCACCTAGAAGGACAAGAATCATAGAATCCCTACAGTGCAGAAGGATCAAGTCTGTACCAAGAACAATCCCATCCAAACTCTATCCCCGTAACCCCACATATTTACCCTATTATTCCTTCTGATACTAAGGAACAATTTAGCATGGCCAATCCAACTAACCCACATACCATTGGAGTGTGGGAGGAAATCAGAGCACCTGGAGGAAACTCATACAGACATGGGGAAAACATGCAAACTCCATACAGTCACGCAATGGTGGAATAGAACCTGGATTCCTGATGCTGTGAGGTTGCAGTGCTAACCACTAGCAGTAGTTGCATTGAAACAATACCACCTACAAATTCCCTCCAAGCCATACATCATCCTGATTTGGAACTAAATCGCTGTCCTTTTCTGCTACTGGGAAAAATATTCAGGACCTCCCTTCCTAATAGCACTGCCGATGTACCTGGAACTCATGCACTGAAGTTGTACAAGAAGGTGGCTCATCACTGTCTTCCCTGTCACTGGTAGCACAATGGTTAGCACTGCTGATTCACAGCTCCAGGGACCTGGGTTCGATTCCTGGCTTGGGTCACTGTCTGTGTGGAGTTTGCACATTCTTCTTGTGTCTGTGTGAGTTTTCTCCGGGTGCTCTGGTTCCTCCCACTGTCCAAAGATGTACACGTTAGGTTGATTGGCCATGCTAAAATTGCCTTTAGTTCCTGAGATGTGTAGATTAGAGAGATTATGGATAAATATGTAGGGATTTGGAGGTAGGGTCTGGGTGGGATTGTGGTCAGTACAGACTTGAAGGGCTGAATAGCCTCTCTCTGTACTGTAAGGTTTCTACAAGGGAGGAACAATAAAATGCTGGCCTAGCCAGCAAAGCCCAGATCTTGTGAACTAATAAATTTTTAAAACCATTAGTTCTATAGAGGTGAATTAGTAATAGATATGTTTCCTTGATGTATTTCAAAGTAGACTATTGCTATGTTACATTGTTAAAATGTTTCTTCGTCCAGTAAAACGTGGCACCACATAAAGGAATGACTCCTATCACAGAGCCATTTTACTTGTACAAAATAATTGGGTTGTCTGTACTGCCTGTAGGAATGAAATGGTGCACAGTAGTTAGCACTGCTGCGTCACGGCGCTAGGGACCTGGGTTTGATTCCCACCTTGGATCACTGTGTGGAGTGTGCACATTCTCCCTGTGTCTGCATGGATTTCCTCCGGGTGCTTTATTTTCCTCTCACAGTCTGAAAGATGTGCTGGTTAGGTGCATTGGGCATACTAAATTCTCTCTTAGTGTACCCGAATAAGGATGTGGCTACTTGGGGATTTTCACACTAACTTCATTGCAGTGTTAATGTAAGCCTACTCATGACAATAATAAAAAAACTTTAAATTTTACTTGAAACATAACTACCTATCTGCAATATTGTTTATATAATCATTTTCATGGTATTGCTATTTTTAAATAAATCTTATTTTCTTCAGTCATGAACATTTTCATCTGCTCAGGCAGTCCTATGAGCAAAGTCAACCTTAAATACCTGTGAGAACGATAGTTGTGCTGGGCCTCCAAAGCACCCAGGGTTCCCAGCAATGTAATAACTTTCAGAATGACTCATTCCGTTGCATATACTGTACCCATTGTATTGGGGTAGGTAGCCACATAGTATTGATTTATTATGTACTGCAATGGCCATTTATATGATACTGTTTGCCTTCATGTGGCATTACATCAAGTCTTTTGTTCCATCAGATAAAGTTCTTGTGGTTTTCATTTGGGCGCACAGTGGTTAGCACTGCTGCCTCACAGCACCAGAGGCCCAAGTTTGATTGCAGCCTCAGGTCATTGTCTGTGTGGAGTTTGCACATTCTCCCCAAGTCTGCATGGTTTTCCTCCAGGTGCTCTGATTTCCTGTCCAAAAATGTGCAGGTTAGGTGGATTGGCAATACTAAATTGTCCCTTAGTGTGCAAGATGTGTAAGCTATGGAAATGTTAAAAAAAGTTTATTTACTAGTCATAAGTAAGACTTACATTAACACTGCAATGAAGTTACTGTGAAATTCTCCTATTTGCCATACTCTGGCACTTGTGTGGGTCAATGCACCTAACCAGCATGTCTTTCATATTGTGGGAGGAAATCAGAGCACCCAGTGGAAACCTACGTAGACATGGGTAGAATGTGCAAACTCCACACAGTGACCCAAGCCGGGAATTGAACTTGGGTCCATAGCGCTGTGAGGCAGCAGTGCTAACCGCTGTGTCACTGTAGCAAGGTAAATAGTTGAGGCTACAGAGTTAGGGCCTGGGTAAGATGCTCTGTTGGAGAGTTGGTGCAGGCTCAATGGGCCAAATGGCCTCTTTCTGTACTGAAGGGATTCTATGACTGAGCATCTGTACCATTGAAGATATAAATTAACTCTTAAACTGCAGTGAGTTAAACTGAGATTATTGCTAAGAGAAAAGACTCATCGAGTTAATTGGTCAAAAGCAATTTTGTGTTCTGATATGTTTCTCTGTTATTTGACGTTATTATGTCAAAATTATTAAAAACAAAAACAGGAATTAAAGTTGTTTTGAGACTAAAAAGGTGTGTTAAAAGTTCTAATAAGCAGGGGTCTAAGCCTGCTTTAAGGTGCCATATTGTGTCAAAATCATTAAATATAAAAACAGCAATTAAAGTAATTTTGAGACTGAAAAGGTGTGTTACAAGGGGTCTAAGCATGCTTTAAGATGCCATGTGGTGAAGCTTAGTACCAAAATCAGCCATCTATGGCAAACTCACTAATACAAAATCTATAGCAGTCAGTATACCAGGGTGCTTAGATGATTAGCTAGCCAGTTTGATTTGCATATGGGTTGATGTTCTTCTCACTCAGTTCCGTATGTTCCTGCAAACCAATGTCTTAGTACATCCTGGCATGAAAAAGCATCAGGAAACAACTTCTGAATGCTGCATGTTTTACAGTTGGTTAAAGTTCAGCTGTACCCATGTACATTATTGAGTATCCTAAAACTTTGGTTCTGCCAACCTGCACCTCTTAGGTTCTATAATACATGGAGAAAGTGTGGGCTGATTAATGGAACAAACAGAACTATTAAATGCAGGTGTAAATCTCATAGCTGCCTGTTTTGGAGCTTCTTAAACAAGAGTTTCCACATGTCAGACATCTGGCTAACCAAAATCAATTAATTTCATTTAGTGAAAGTATCTGTTCCAATTACTATTAATTATCTGCTCGTTCAGCCAATGTGTTGCAGCAGTACCACTGTTACTCTGGAATCATACATACTTCAATGTTGTATTCCTTTTATGACATATACAAGATCAAAACATCATTAATTGAGTCATAAATCACCTTACTCCTGGATCCCTGCCAGTTTGGACGGGTAGACTTGATTCTGTTTTCACTCTCGCAGACCATTTTCTGTTATTCCCTTTCTGAAAGCATTGACTATTCAATTGGTCACAATTTCAATACGTGCTTTGGACTCTCAGGTATTTTATCCAGGTTCAAGTGAGGGCCAATGCAAATTCCTAACATATCCAATGCCCATTCCACACTGTCAGTAGTGGCCACTGGCTCAAATCCTGGACCATAAACCATGGGTGGCACAGTGACAAGCACTGCTGCCTCACAGCGTCAGGGATCCAAGTATAATTCCAGCCTCGGGTCACTGCACAGAGTCTGCACATTCTTCCCATGTCTGCATGGGTTTCCTCCCACACTCTGAAAGACATGCTGGTTAGGTGCATTGGCTGTGCTAAAATTCTCCCTCAGTGTACCCAAACAGATGCCGGAGTGTGGGGATTTTCACACTAACTTCATTGCAGTGTGAAATTAATAATTAAATTTAAAATAAACCAATCTTCCCAGCTTTAACCCAGTCCCTCTAGCCAGTTTTGTGATCATCCCTGTTGAGTTATGGAAAACCAATCTATGTCTCTTCCTTCTCATCTAATTCTTTACGTAGGCCTTTTATTCCTCAATTCTTCAAAATCATGGATTAGGAGGAGAAACAAAGAAAGGGATGCTATCAGTTGTTTGAATTTGTCTGCCTTCATCTCCCATTAACTATTTTAGCAAGTCTTATCAAGTAATGCACAATAAAAGTGCAACTTGAACACTGACTCATTTAGTATTTCGTTTTACTGTTGAATTCACTTTCAGTTCTCACTTTCGAAATTAAACTTAATCCCGTGTGAGTTAAACAGGAGAGTTATTTCTGTCCTACTTCTCTTACCCATTCCCCCAATGGTTAAAAGATGCTACTGATTGAAATGTGATTCAGAATGACAACGGTCAGAGAAAGCCCCCCTATTTTAGTTCACAGTCCTTTGACTGCGAGCATTACCCGACCCCAGGGAAATACAGATTACCCCTCCAGGCAAGAAACTGCAAGCCAGTTTACCCTCCAGTCATGAAGCTGCTAGGAAGGTTTACCCTCTAGTCAAGAAGCTGCAGGCCAGGCTTACCCTCCAGCCAAGAAGCTGCAAGCTCAGATTTACCCTCCAGCCAAGAAGCTGCAAGCCAGGTTTACCCTCCAGTCAAGCTGCAAGCCAGATTTATTCTCCAGCCATGAAGCTGCAAGGAAGGCTTAGCCTCCAGCCAAACTGCAAGCCAGTCTAACTCTCCAGCCTGGGGACAGGAAGCCTATGAGTGGGGGTGTGAAGCGGGAATGAGTGGGGCTTCGTCATACGAACAATGGACCATTGTTCGTATCGCCAAGGAAGGGGGCGTGATGTGGAGATGCTGGCGTTTGAGTGGGGTAAACAGTGGGTGTGGCCAGGCGAGTGGGCGGGGCGAGAATCGTGCTAACAGGTTTATCTGGGTGGGGCTACAGGGTGGCTAAAGGAGGGTGTGGCCTGGTAGGGGGCGTGGTCAGAGTGAGTGGGCGGGGCCTTGTGTTCACAGGTTTGTCCGGGCGGAGTGGGCGGGGCCGTGGGGGAGGGGCAGTGAGTGGAGGAGCCGGACCGGCAGCGGGCATTTAAAGGGCCCGGCACAGCAGGCAAAGGGCTGGAAAAGAGAGGATTGTGCGAACGTGACAGGGGCAGGGGGGTGGGGGAATCGCAACCCAGCAAGTGAGTTTGTATTCTAATTTATGATTGTTTTGTATAGAAAAGAGAAATAAAAAGGAATCTACCTCAGAGAGCAGGCGGGGAGGTTGATATGTTGATGTGTTAATTCATTGGGGGCAGCGCGAACAATCGGGCTGCGGCGAGAGGAGCAGACAGCGGGGCCGGGAGTCTCGTTAGCGGGCACCGAGTGAGAGAGCGGCCGCAGCCTGAGTGCGCCCCGCGGGGGGGGAGGAGGAAGATGCACACCACCCAGAAGGACACTACCTTCACCAAGATCTTCGTGGGCGGCCTGCCCTACCACACCACGGACGCATCTCTCCGCAAGTATTTCGAGGTGTTCGGCGACATCGAGGAGGCGGTAGTGATCACCGACCGGCAGACGGGCAAGTCCCGCGGCTACGGCTTTGTAAGTAAAGGGCGAGCGAGCGGAACCTGTGCTAGCAGCCCGGTCACATTGACAAACAATTGCTGATTGAATGATGCTCGCTTCCCACATGGCTGTTTTACTGATGCCCGGGTTGTGTGCCGGCTTCTCTTTTTCTTTCCCCCTCCTTTTCTTTTTCCCCCTCTTTTGTTTTTTTTTGTTTTCTCTCTCCCGCGCCCTGGGCTTTCACAGGTGACCATGGCAGACCGGGCAGCGGCGGAGCGGGCATGCAAAGATCCCAACCCCATCATAGACGGCAGGAAAGCCAATGTCAACCTGGCTTACCTGGGGGCCAAGCCTCGCATCATGCAGCCAGGTGAGTGTGTGTGAGAGCGTGTGTGTGTGTAAGCCATAGGAGAGCAAGATAATCCCCTTAGAATCTCCCACCTCAGAAACAAAATACCCTGCATCCCATTGAAAAAGAATATGTCATGAGAAAGGAAAGATTCAGGTTAGCAAATGACGCTGCCACCCACATGTGCCTCCAGGTAGTTGCTCAAAGCGATGAGCAGAGGTTGGGAGGCGATATTTTTAAAGTTTATCTATTATCACAAATAGGCTTACATTAACGCTGCAATGAAGTTACTGTGTGTGTATGCGTGCATCAGATTTTATTCCTGTGCTTGCCCAACTTCTCTTTCCAATTCTAACCTTGGCTTCTGGCTATTTTGACAGGTTTCGCTTTCGGAGTGCAGCAGATTCATCCAGCTTTCGTTCCCAGGCCATATGGGTAAGTGCCGCCGCACTCCTAGCAACAGTTCAGAACCGGGTTTCCGCTCCACTCACAAGGCAGATATGTTTATGCTGTTAACGCCTTCCGACTTCTCCGAACTGCAGTTGAGGAAACTGTTCTCAGCGTTATCCTTCAGACCAAAAGACGCTTGAAAGCGAATCTGTGCCTGATTAGCTAACTATCTATCACAGGCTGTAGTTTTAACACCCATAGTCAACGACTAACATAAACTTTGGAGAATATATAAAAAAACTATTGTGCTGTGCAATCTCTCAATGAGTCAAGTTCTGAAAGCGAGTCCGTTCATCCAACCGGCCACCCAGATAAAATACTTTATGGTGCTGTACATTGGTGTTATTTACGTATTTTAACAAATCGACTTTGTGCCCGCTTTTGGCTTGACTCAATTCTATGTATTTCTTTCTGATCTGACAGGGGTCGTTTACAGTTAAGATAACATGATGATGAGAGAAGGATTTGATGATATGAGGTGGAATAGTTACCGAATGAGCAGATCTTAAACTGTAACCAGTAAACTCAAACACACAAACAAGCTAAAAATGGTGATTAACTGTTGCATGTATGTTATTTCTTAGAGTGTAATAGAGTTGCGTGTGCTTTTACTTTTAATGAAGTGGTGTTTAGAGCTAAACAAGCAAACTGCGTGCTTTTTAATGAAGAGAGCTGTAGTGAGGACTTTTCTGGAGTTTTCTTTGTTGAAGAGTGTTGATTTGTTTTGCCATTTGGGAGCAAGGGGTCCCACTTTATTTTGCTTTGTTGCTCTAGCCTGATTTCCAGTTTAACAATTCAGTTTCTGGGTTGTAGTGAGTGCTAAATTCTGTGTGACTTTATTTTTGATTACCAAATCAACTCATCGCGTGCATGTTGCGATGTTTATTTATTTTGGTTTGGTTGCTTTTTTAAATTTTTCTTTAACACTAGTACTTCCATTCTATGTTCTATGAAGTCATGGGTACAGTACTTAATAATTATCCACAGCATCATAATTTAGTGCGATCTCCAAGTGCTACATTTTCTAAAGACGTTTTTGTTTGGTGTGCCCATCTAGTTTTAGGCTGGGTACCATGTCATGGTAGCGTTAGGTGGAAGGTATTTGTCAGAACATTAGTACACAGCCATATCCAGAGCTTTCTCCTATAGATTAGTTCATCAAAAAACGTGTTCTAAAATGTTTTTGAATACAGAGTCCTTAAATCCCTGTAGTAATTTTGTTCCAATATTACTTGCACATTATCTCGGATGTGTGAATTTTGTCGGGAGGGAAAGCTATATTGTAAGATATTTTCTTCTTTTACAAATAATTGTTGCTCGACTTGTGTCACAGGGGTGTAAACAGTAGCTTAAAAACTGCAAAAATAGAAAATATGCACAACTGCAAGCCCCATAGTGAACCGGGTGCTGCACTGTGTACGTTTAAAATAGGTGTGCGCACAGTTCATCTGCTAATCTGTTTTTTCTCTATGAATAAATGATGACACATAACAATAAACTTAGTAAATAATGAATGAGTCATGCAATAATGCAGGTGGAAAATACCAAGTCATTCTAAGTTTTGAAAGGCAGCATAATTATTTCATTGTACTGGCTAGTTTGAAGGACTCATCTAATTTTTATAACTGCAGACTTAGGTTAACACTCGCAACCTTCATGTGAACTTGTCTGTCCAATTCAACCCTATTTGCGACAATTATTTTACTAAAGCACTTGACATGATATAATCTAAGATACTTCAAAATCCTATTATTCCACCTAATTATAGTGATGTTCGGAATTTGAAGAAAGCCAATCTGAATGGATCATTTTCACTGACTGTATATTGAGGCCGTAAAATTGAAAACTTTCTACATTAAGACATTCAACACAGACTACAAATCAGACACTTTTTGATCAGTAACCTTGTGGACCGCACAAGAAAAGTTGCTCGTTTTGCCTTATACAGACATTCCTTCTCTTTAATAGATCCCTTTAGCAGAAGATTAAAAATAGAGTGAGGAGTCATACTGCAGCCTGTCTTGTCACTCATCCAGCATGAAATGGCACGGGCTGGGGAGTGTGCTAAGAGTTCCCATGACTTTAAAAGAGAATGACTCTTGGGAGCTTAGGTTTCACGTTCCAGCACCTGTTCGGTTTTCTGTGGACTTCAACCAGAGGCCCAGGCACCACCCTCCGCCTACCCGCCCCCACCACACCGCCCGCCGCCCCCCCCCCCCCCCCACACCGCCCCCACCACCGCCATCGAACACAAACACACATAAATATGTTTAAGGAAGTGTGATGAAGGAGACACTTTATGTACTAGTATCTGAACACAACAGCAGTCATTTCCAAAGGTTTTAATTTATGTATAGGATATAGCAGCATGGAAAAAAAATGCAAAAGATATTTACGGGGATAATACCTGATCTGAAAGAGTGTAAAGAAAGATTGAACAGACAGGGGAAGCTACTTAAGCACATGAGAGAGAAAGAAATAGAAACATATGTTAACAGGGTGACGTGAAGTAAATAAGAGTGGGTGGAAGCTTGTGTGCAGCATGAATTGTGACTGGGCTGAATAGCCTGTTTCTGTGCTGTTAGTTCCATGCATAGACACATGAAAAACAACAGATTTTAATAAATATATCAACCTAGAAATAGGTGAATTGCAAATGTAGAATCTTTTGAGGTAATATATTTACATGTTTCTCTCAAATTCTGAAATGTAAATCTATTATTAATTTTAGGTTATTAACTTTGTAAAACTGTGGTAACTGCTGGATATGATACAGAGCATTCTTAGATATATAGGTCACAGAAAAAAAAGTTTAAAATTTTGATAGGCGGTGGATCTTATGATAGCACTTCCATTACATTTCACAAAAAGATGCTTCCTTATCTGTTTCCTTTCACAATGGGCACTTACTTAGCTACCCACTGACATTTGTTGCAGTTTTTCTATGTGATATCTGGTAGCATATTTCACCAATGTGGCTGGTTAAAAATTTATAAGGGTAAATTTATTTTCTCCTAACCAACTGCAAATAATATGGAAATGATGGGGATTTCGGGGTGGTGGGGCTGGTGGTAAGCAGATTTAATTCTCATAATTTTAGCATATTTTAACTTGCCTCTTTCAGTTGCTTATGGAAGTACCAATGATCATGTGCTTGCTGATCATCAATCAGAGCTTGTTAAGCTGAAAAAGCTTCATGCAAGTACATTATAGGCCATTTGGCCTATTCACTGTTTACGTTAAACACAAGCCCATGACCAAGAACAGAATACAAGGCCATTGGGGCCAAGTAGTGCAATGAATAACAAATAGGCTGCAAAGCAGAATAGTGATTAAAGGCAGTTATTCAGACTGCCAAAAGGTAGGAAGTGTGTTCTGCGGGGACGAGTGCTGAGGTCACTGTTGTTCACCAGTTATATAAGACTTGGAGATCAGAAGTATGATTTCAAAGTTTGTGCATGACACCATATTGAGATGGTAGATAATATAGAAGAGGACTGCAACAAAGTACGGAAAGACATTGATAAGCTTGTGGAATGAATATATCATTGGCAATGAATTTCATCTCAGGTAAGTGTGAATTGCTGCAGGTTGGTAGGAAGAATAAGGCAACAACCTATTCCTTGGAAAATAAGTATCTAAGTACGGTAAAGGAGCAGATCTGGGCTACAAATGCCCAAATGACTAAAAGTAAATGACACAAGTGAATTAATCAATGCATTGAAGTTAATTTCTAGAGGGACAGAACTGAAAAACAGAAGTTATGCTAAACTTGTATACAATATTTGTTACACCACCATTGGGAAAACTGTGAATGGTCATTGTATTATAGAAAGGGTACAGAGGCACCAGAAAATATGCAAAAAAAAAACTAGAATGATGCCAGAACTGAGACTGAGCTTCTTCCTCTTAAAAACAAGCAAGGGGTAACTTGTTAGAGGTCTTGAAGATTATTGATAAACATTTCAATTTGCAGGGGAGACCAGAATTAAATATAGGGTAGTCACTAATAAATCCAATAGGGAGTGAGGGAAAACTTCTTTACCCAGAAAGTGGTTACAATGTATTTCCACAAAGTAGTTGAATAGTAAAGATGCATTTAAGGGGAAGCTGGATATCATTACGAGGGAGGAAATAAAAGATGAATATGCTGACAGGATTAGATGAAGAAGACTCGCTTGGAGCATAATCACTTGTTGGTCCAAATCTCCAGTTTCTGTGCTGTTAATGTTATGTACCTACCCATAGATACAAGTGGTTTTGATTTGAAGCCATTTACTGATGTTCCTTTTAATGTTGATGTTAGAGGAAAGACCCAAATAGCTGATTTTCAACAACCAAAAAGATGACAAAATGAACAGCTTCATAGGAAATAGCTCAGTTTCATCATACTGCTGAGATTGATAGGAATTTGGTAGGAAATGAAATAAAATATTTTAGTTCTTTTCAAAGGATTGCATGAGGGCAGTCTATTTACTAAACATACAAATTGCATTTACACAGATTAGCAAAATAAACCATCACAAGGTGCTTCACAGGAACAGAGAGATGGAATGGCTGAGAGGTTTGGTGGGAGAATTTCATGCTTAGGACATACAGAGCTGAAATCATGGCCAGCAAGCTTAGTGTGATGGAAATCGGAGAAGTAAAAGTGACCAGAATTCAACTGCATAGAGATCTCAGGGTTTTTGGGACAGAGGCAGTTACAAAGCTGAGATGGTCCATGACCTCAGATGAGATGTTTAAAGTTTTGTTGCTTGAAGATAAAGTGCATCCATAACTTACTAGGAATAGTGCTGAGGTGCAAGATGAAGTCCAACTGAGAATGAAGAGTTTGAAGAAAGAGATCAACTCCTTTAGATTAATTCTACAGACATTTGTAGTGTTGTGCATGAAGAAGGTGTCCTCCACCTTGTAAAAATTCCAAAAGGTTGAAGGTATGATCACTCTAAACAGATTGTATCCAGGGAGATTTGTAATTCTCTTGCTGTTTTTTAAAGTAATAATCAATGGTTAGTTAATTGGAGAAATATTGAGAACCAGCAGTATCTTGTTATTTACGGAAGTTAAATACAGTTGTCATCAATTATGGGTAAATAATTGCACATGCTGTGAGATTGACTTGGTGGAGCAATGATTACCCCAGACACTAGGGGCAGGCTTTTTCCAACAGGCTTCTGAACCTGGCTGTCAAGATGAAATTTGTGTCAAACCTTAGTATTAGATGTGAAACAATCACTGTGATTTTCTGGGTGGGGGTGGAGGGGTATTTAATGGCTAGAGGGAGAGTAACCCATCTAATTAAAGACAGCGGGCAAAATTGGAGGCTTGAAAGCAGGATGCCCTGACAGGTCAGAGAGAGACTGCTTCAAAATGGAAAAGCATCCACTCTCCAACATCTTTCAATAAATTTAAAATGGAGTTAAACTGGCCCCCTCTGCCTTTGGGAACCTGGAGTCCATCCGGAAAATCACAATCTGCTTTAATAGACTGTAAACAACCTTAATTGGAAACCACCACTTCTGGCCCACCTCCAATCACACCTGCACAAAGATGGCCTGGAGAAAGATGAACTGTTTTACAGGCCAGAAATGCTAATTTTAGCATCTAGTCACTTCTAAACTCTAGCTGTGTGTTGGTGGTTTTTTGTAATGCAAGAACGATGAACATTTGTTTAACGATGAACATTTGTTTAACGATGAACAAATTAGTTTTTCTTGCAGTAACTATAGGTAAGGGGCCGAGATTGAATCTCAGCAGTGGCATCTTTTTTATTCATTAACAAGATGTGGACATTACTAGGAAGGTCAGTATTTTTTGCCCATCCCTAATTGCCCTTGAGAATGAACCACCATTTTTGTAGTAACTGAATGACTTTCTGGGCCATTTCAGAAGACTGTTAAGAGTCAACCACATTGCTCTGGATCTGCATAAACCAGACCAGATAAAGGCAATAGTATATTTCCTTCCCTAATGAACGTTAGTGAACCGCATTGGCTTTTCTGGCAATCCAGTAATTTCACGGTCACTATTGCTAGCTTTTTTTAATTCCATGTTTTATTTTAGGTAAATTGAATTTAAATTGCCCAATTGCTGTAGTTGGATTTGACTCCTATTTTCAAGTCAATAGTTGAGACCTCTTAATTACTGGTCTAGCAATGTAACGAATGTGCTACTGTACCCTAATTTGAACACTTCTGTCATTATTAAATAAGACAGACATTGCATTCTATCTGGGGTTAGAAGGAAAGAAAAATTTGCCCATAACCAGCCCCATGTCACATACATGTTCCATCCTTATGACCACCATTGGCACAATCTTGGCCAACCTGCAATCCAGCCTGTACCTTCCTATTCTTCAATCAAGGACAGTAAAAGGTGGTTGTGATCAGTAAACATCTGTTTTTATCTAGTACATACAGGTGAATTTATAAAATTTAATTTTGTTTACCTCTACCTCTACAATGTAACAGCATCTTTAAATCCAGTTTTGTTATTCAAGTTGTGCCTTCCTTCACATGGAGCAGACTGTAAGCCATATGTTTAATGAGGTAAAGTTCAATGTGCATATTTATGTACACTTCTTGTTAAGTGGAAGGTTCAAGTGTCTGACTTAATAGATATTGAATATGATTGGTCTTTGTTTCTAATTTGCGTTCCTGAAGTCTATTTAGAACTATTCATACTATAGCAGTTCAATTGCTGCAATTATGGACAAAATGAAAGATCACTTAAAATTAAGTGAAATTTTACTTAACTAGAATGAAGCCCTCATGTTTCAGATTGTAGGAGTTATAATAATGCCTCTGTGCTTTGCTGCAATTGAGGTTTGCAATGAAAGTTGTTGGTCAAGAATTGTAGGAATAATCAAAATAGATTTCTGTTATAATTTTTAGTACATTTTGTCATAGTCATCATGTTCCTCCGTTAGAAATGGTATAATAAGTTTTTCAGTTGATAATTGATGTACTTTAAAATCCCGCAGCATCTTTATTCACCAAGAATTTGGGTACTCATCTGTTCTTTCTAAAGTGAATCTTTTACACTCCTTGATTTTTTTTTCCCATTGCTTCTTATTGCACATGGAAAAATGCAATAAACTGTTGAATTATTAGTTTTGAAGAAAAAAGGAAATTGCTTTTTCAAATATCCTAAAACTTGCAAAAGGAAATGCCATTGTGTTTCTGACAATAGCACTTTTACTAAACTGGACTTGCCAGCTAACTCCCAATCATCTTTTCAGTTTATCTACATTTAGCAATAATATGGAGCTGTCCTTCAGGAGGAAAACAGGACAGCCGATTGTACCAATCAACTTCTACCTAACTGCTAAACAGCATGAAAGAAAGAAGCTATAATTAACTGTGGACACAGGTGTTGCAACATATCAACTAATATGAGATGAGTTTCTCCAAGTTTTATCTAGTTGTTTGGTGATCAAGTCTGCTTTCAGGTTTTAATATTTAGTTCATACTGATAACTAATAATTCAGGAAAGAAAGTCTGAACTAATCAACATTTTACTAACTGGCGTGGAACTTGCACATCACAGCTAAAGAACACGCAGAATCACTGGATTGCTTGAGCGCCTGACTGGGCACTGTCATTTAAACAGTGCAATTCCATAGATGGTAGAACACCTCAAAAATAGTTTCTTTAAAGCTAGATCATCTATATTGTCTTTCTTTTAAAACATACAGAATTTTTCAAAAGTCTCTGCAAACAACTTTCAACCCTCACTGTGACATGTCTTCCTTTCACCCAATCTCTTTGTCTTTTAGTGTCTTTTTTCTTTTGCATGTCATTAGGCGGATCGTTGCAAGCCAGATGATGGGGTCCAGGTCTATGTGTTTTCATTTTGCTCAAGGACTTCTTCCTGCGACCTTTTCCTAGAAAGTAATGCAATGCACACGTACTGGACTTCAGTGCTGTGAATTTAATAGTGTTTGTTGGGTCTCTTCTGGAGTCTCATTGGTGACGAGTGAGAACCTCACTAGATTTCACGTGTAGAGTGATCTTGCAGTGTGACCATTTTGTTTATCACCATGTGGCCTTTGTTTGGTACTTTTAATTTTTTTTTTTTGCCTGTGTTTTACTTTAATTAGGGTGATGGGGTTGTGGATCTGTGATATGATATTAATGAGTGCCGAGACTGCATAGCAACACATAGGGTTGCCATGATAAATTCATAACTATTGCAACCAAAAATATCAAGAGACATTGTCCTGCAAAATGTGACAGGAACTTTTGTGAAAAGAATTCAAAATATTTTTTGAATTTTTAGGAGCTAAGACTAAAAACCTAGTACCTAATGAAACCTGGTGAAATGTTTACAGTTTTCTCTGCGTTATCACTGACTTCAACTTGTGCAACTAGAATAGAAACCTATCTCTTATGATTAATTGCTTATGTTTGTAAATTTGCAAAATGTTAAAACGTTGCTATTTGATATCTAATATTAATTGAGACACAAGTGTTTTCTCTCACCAGTTTTAGTCACAAATCATACTGTATCTAGTTGGCCAAAATTTTTTGTAAAGTTTATTACACTTTTAAAGGCCCATGGGCATCCAAAGATTAGGCTGTGGTTTAATTAAGCCTTTGCTTATTGTGGCAACCCTATATGCACAATAACAACTAGAATCTTAAAGACTGAACGGATTGACTCAATAGTAATGCTGACTGTTTCTTTACTGGTGTTTTCTTCTTTCTTATCCCACAGGATCCCCACTCATTATGTCTACCCACAGGCCTTTATGCAACCTGGAGTCGTCATCCCACATGTCCAACCTGCAGCTGCCGCGACCCCTTACATTGACTACACAGGAACTGCCTATGCGCAGTACTCTGCAGCCACAGCTGCAGCTGCCGCCGCCGCCTACGAGCAATATCCATTCGCCGCCTCTCCCGCTGCCGCAGCAGCAGCCGCTGGTTATGTCACCGCCGCTGGGTACAGTTATGCGGTGCAGCAGCCCATGCCCAGTGCAGCTCCTGGGGCTGCTGCTGCTGCCGCGGCCTTCAGTCAGTACCAGCCACAGCAACTGCAGACGGACCGCCTGCAATAACACTGGGACATTTAAAAATAAAACTAGAAGTGCACACTACTTTTAGAATCAGGAGAGCAACCATATATTCCAGAACTCCCCAACTAGTTACAACCACAGCACACAACAGGAATGGACATGGGGTGGGGGAAAAAGTGTACCACTTTCAGATTGCAAGGAAAAATATTTTTGCAGCTTTTGATTACTACAAACAATTGTGTTATATATACTGTCGTAGCACAAGAAGATGGAATAGCAGAAAATGCTTTTTTGTTTACGATCAAGAAAAACTTTTAAGATGCAAATCCAAAGCCTTCAACCAGCCTGCAATGTTCATGTATTAACAATGGGACATAACATAGTATAATTGTTTTGTGCAAATCATTTCTTCATCAGGGAAAATGCTGCAATATTTTCAGCGTGTAACTGCAGGAGCTGCATGCAATAACATTGCGACATGCAATAAGAATAATTTAAAAATAAATGAAATGTGCACATCAGGGGGTTAATGAGATACAGAGACAGTTCTACATTAGAGTAACGGCTACCGTTTCAATTTCAAAGCACTGAATGTCATACTCCTTTTTTTTAACTCTGACCTATGCAAAGTATTTGAGATATTTGAAGTCTCTCTCGGGCATCGAACAATCAAAGCATATGACCATGTGGCATGATGGACAGGCACCGACATTATTTATTTTTTAAAATATATTCTTCCCTTCTATGCATGAATGGAACTCTGAGCAAGTGATCTGGATTTAATGGACAGAACAGCTGTGCGGACAATTAATAAGGTAGACAGTTCTGGAAATACACATCACTTGTGCATGTTTGATGACCTGTCACATTTTAATCCCCCCCGTCCTGTTTCACTTTTCGGGAAACTTTAACTGCTGCTGTCAGCACTTTGGATTCTGAAATTGGATCAGCCCCTAACAATAACAGTCTCCTCTTTCTGTTTTATTGCATCTGTCCATGGTCATTGATTGAAAGCAAAAAGGAAAAAAAAAATTTGAATTTTATTAGTCATTGGTCGAAACTGTGCCTTATAAAAATATTGTAATACTATTTTAAAATTATTTATTGTAAATGTTTTTACAATCTGCGCACTATAGAAGGGGACATAAGTGCGAAACTGTATATGTATTCAGCTCATTGCAATAAATTATTAAGTAGGTATTAGTTTAGAATGTTAGACCATATCAACCTTCAAAATGTTGACTCCAGTTTATTTAAGATATTTCTATGACGCACTATTCAGTGGTATTGTTACCTTGACATTTGTCAATTTTAGGATATTAAATTAATATTTACTCAAGGGTTTTTTTCGTAATGTTATAAGCTGTACACAGAAAGACCTCTGACTTTAGGAGTTTAGAAATGTCTAACTTTTGGATTTATGTTGAAATATTTTAAACTATTATTCTGCCTGGTAGAAAGTTGTAATTGCTGCTCTGTAACCTGTTTCAAATTCTCAATTGCTTGCTGACTTCAATGTTTTTATTCTATGTATGCTGCAAACAGGTGAATATTCTATATGTAGATTTTTTTATATACTTGAAAAAAAATCTAAAATTTTCTTACAAGGGAAGATAAATGAGAATTTTGAAGACGTTTTTCATGTTGCTGAACACGTTTAATTATTCAGGCAATGGTAGCAAATATTCTACAAACTTTCATTTTCAATGCATACGTACTGTTGCCTCCATGTTTCTATAACCATGTAAACTGCTTTATAATATATCATCATTCATTCTATTAAATATATTCAAAATAAAAAAACATTAAAAACTTGGAATTCATGGTATTTGTTCTACTGACAATTTGAATTCTGATTTGGATTTCATTTGAATATGTAAGTATTCCCATTATCACTAAGCTGTGGCTCTACGAAATGTGTCAAAAATAGTTCACAACGAGTAGAAGAAAGCTAAAGGGTGTAATTTTGATTTTGGATGATTATGTAAAACAGCTGATATTGATTCGGCCATCACAGGAAGTCAGTGGAAGTTAAAATGTAGATACATGTATAACAAATACCTGAATTAATATCTATTTTAGACTATCAACCAAAGTCAGTTATGCCGAGAATGTTTGGGAGTGGGTTCTTTTGGTCAAAAGCTTAAAACAGGTGCTAAATGATGCAGTCTGAATGTGATTAGCCTTTTTGAAAGTCCAGGTTTAGCACTCAATTTTGGTTTTAATTAATAGTCACCGTAATTTCTATTTGTCATAGAAACATAGGAAATAGAAACAGGAGCAGGCCATTTGGCCCTTAGAGCCTGCTCCGCCATTCATTTTGATCATGACTGATCATCAAATTCAATATCCTGATCCCATTTCCCCCTATATCCCTTGATTCCTTTAGTCCCAAGAACTATGTCTGAATGTACTAAAGAAACACTTGCAGGTTTACACACAAATGACAAATGCAATTGCTGTGGAACAGTAAATATAGGTTCCTTGTACCCACATGCACTCAAGATGTGGCATGCTCATGTTGGTACAAAGTGGCACATTGCTGCATGGCGCAGGAATCAAGGAACAAGGCGCACATGTTCTCAGATGTCTTGGTGGAAGAAATTCAGAATAGAAATGAGAAATGAAAATCTGTAGCAATAAGCATGAGTGGGTTGCAGGTGGCAGTGGAGGGGTTGGCTAGCATTTTACAGCCAATTGAGATTTTTTTTCTTTTTGAAAAGTATACCATTCTAATAATGTAAGAAAAGCAAGAGCCAAGTCTCACCAAGCAAGGACCTAAAAAAGTAAGAGATAATATCCATATATGACATTAGTTAAGAGATAAGTATTGGAGACAAATTCCTACAAACTTTAAACTAGTGAGATCTTTTATATTTACCTGGCAGTGCAGATGAGACCTTAGTTTGTCTGACATTATAGCACCTCTGGCACTAAACCCACTCAACTGGAGTAGCAACCTACATTATGTGCTCAAGTCTCCATTTTAGTATATATATGTTTGCAGGGCCCTTTGGTATTCCAGAAAAGACATTAACCACTTCCACATAAATAGGTTAATTTCTGTGTTGAAAAAGAATCTCATATTACATTAATATCAACAATGCTAATTTCCAAACTCGTATCTTTAATAGTGTACCATAATATATTTAAGTGCTCAATACCAAACAATGCATGTAATGAGTTAAACTATCTTGAGACATTTCTGATGCTGAGGAAAATCTAATCTAGAATAAATTGACAAGTAAGAAAATGCAAATCGTGATGATGGCAAAAGTTTTACGTAGAAATTGGGGGGGGGGGGCAAAGGATGTTGCATGGGGTATAGATAGAGTAAATGGTGGTAAGCTTTTTCCACCATTAGAAAAGGATAGAACGAGGGGTTATGGCCTTAGCCCCCCTCACCCTATGTATAAGACGAATATTAGAGGGCAGCTTTTCACACAAAGGGTAGTGGGGGTGTGGAATGCACTACCGAGTAAGGTGGTGGGAGCAGGCACGCTAGGGTTGTTTAAGGGTCTCTTGGACAGCCACATGAGCGGTCTGCAGATAGAGGGATATAGTAGGACTGTTTAAATATCCTATTTGTTTCCACAGGATGTTCGGTCCACCTTGTTGACCAACAAGGGCATGCGTGCGGCAGGTCGTGCGAGAGCTGCTCTTGGATGTTGCTTCAGGAGTGGCCTAGTGCTTCACGTCGTTAGTGTATGCTTAAACTGGACCATCTGATGGGCACCATGACAGCTCAGAGACTATCGCTGTTGCTGTGCAGACACATGGATTTGGGCCTGTGTCTGCGGGAGTTTGCTCATTCTCCCCGTGGTTGCGTGGGTTTTCTCCAGGTGCTCCAGTTTCCTCCCACATCCCAAAAATGTGCTCTTAGGCTGATTGAGTAACAAATTGGTCCCTATATGTCATTAAGACGTTAGGACGGTGGCGCGGGCTCGTTGGGCCAAAGGGCCTGTTTCCGGTGCTGTGTTGTTCTTTGTTCTTTGTTCTGTTGACCTCAAGTGGGATTTTACAGCTTTACATATCACTATACAAAATATATATTTCATTAGCTATTTATTTAAGAAAGGATATAATTGCCTTAGAAGGAATGCTTTGTAGGTTAACTAGTCTGATGCTCGACATGCGGAGATTGTCCTCTTAGGAAACTTTGGGTAGACTAACCTTAAGTTTCTTGGAGCATAGAAGAGTGAAAGGCAAGTGCATTGAAGTATATAGAATTTTTAAATGGTTTGGCAGTATAGTTCATGGATCAGAATATCAGAATAAGCGGTCAACCATTTAGGACTGAGGTGAGGAGAAATTTCTTCACACAAATGGTTATGAGATTTTGGAACTCATCACCCCAGAGAATTATTGGGACACAGAATCTATTCAAAACTGATCAATAGATTTTTAAATATTAAGGTGATCAAGCAATAATGGAGAAGTGTGGAACAGAGATAGAAGATCAGACATGATTTTACTGAATGATAGAACAAGTCTGAAAGATCGGAGGGAGGGGGTGATTCTCCCAGCCTGCTGCACTGCTTTAGCACCACAATGGACCAGGAGTTAGAGGCTCCCCTCTGTGACCCATGGTCTTTGGTGCAATCTGATTTAAATATTTAAATTACAATCTCCATCCCATTAACGGGTCCAGGATTGAAGTTTCTGGGCTGCATAGCCTCTCCCCACTCCCAACTGGAGTGGTTCACTTCAGTGAGGTTTACAACTGCTCCCCACAAAGAAGGAACAGGTGGCTGACCTCGCTGGAGAAAACAGAGGCCACTGACAGGAGGTTGGGTGTAAGTGTAAGGTGGCCCTGGCAGTGTCAGATTGGCTTTGCCAGCCTAGCCCCTGACACTGCCAAAGGGTCAAATTGGGGAGGTTGGAAAGACAGTGATTGAGAGGCAGGCAGTGCAGAGTCACTGTGTATGCATCAATCATTGCACTGACAAATTGGTGCATGCACAGTGGCCCACTCAGTACTCTGTTGCTGATGAATAGGCCATATCTCTAAATTTTCAGTGTGAATCTCGCTATGGCACTCTGTAGTGCTCATAGTGAAGAAGATTCATTCTGAAAATCACGCTAAAAGAATCGGTAGATGTTGCTCCAGTTTTCACGCAAATTCAGCAGTTAGAATTTTTTGGGGAGAATTGTCCTCCAAATGGCCCACACTTATTCTTATTTCCTATGTTCTTATGTATCCTATCTTTTTGAATAATAAAGCATGGAACATTTTTCAGTTATTTTAACAACGTGCTGTGCAAAGCTTAGAAAAGATTACAATGTTGAAAGTGAATCCACAGCCATTTAAATTATTTCCTTTACATATAATTTTATTCAAAAATATATTTCAAAAAAATCATAACGGGGTAATATATTGAAGATCATTGCCTTCAATAGAGAAAAGTAATAATGGTCATTAACCAGTTCTTTAATAATACTTTAAATTAACTGGTTAATAATTCCATGAAAATAGCTCACATCAGCATTATAAGCAATGGTACATTAATATCACATGGAATCATTTCATCACTCTGGTCCGCAGGGACTTCATTGTTCCCATAATGTTGCAAAGTAAGAAATGATCTTTTCTATGATTTTAGGTGTGCTGCATAACTTACCAGTTCTGAAGGGCATCCACACCGAAATAATTGAATAGACCAACCAATATGCTGACCATTTGATAGAATGGCTCACATTAAGATTGCTGACTATTTGGCAAGGAATTTTGCAGCAGTAGCATTGTACACCCTTCAACTAAGAGTAATATTTCCCCAATTGTTCAGCCTTTCAACTAAAGGACATATTTCTCCAATGTGACATATTTTCTGCTCAGATAATCATGTAAACCAACATCTTACAAATTAGTGCCCTCAACGGATGTATCGACTTAGTTTCCATGCTAAACTATTCACAAAAATGATTGAACTGATGACACCCTAAGGTTGTGAAAAGCATTTTGTAAATGCAAGGTTTTTTATGCAAAAGAAAAACATTATCTGAATATTATAAAACATGATAGAAAATTTGAATTCTCCTCAGAATGATTAGGTCAGGGAATTGATTTTTCTGTCATCACTCCAGTGTAAGTCAGGCAGCTCTCATTTCATGCAAACCCGATTTGAACTTTATTGAACCTGGACATGCTTCAGGTTTCAACTAATTTAAATGTTATAGTTCAGTGTTGTATAGTTTTAAGACTTTTTATGTAGAACATGTACGAGATGAAGAGCAGGAAACTATATGCTTTGAGCTTACAGCAGAGCAAAGGCAAATAGGTGGTTTGCATCAATAACTGCTGTTTTTGCACCACCCACACGGAATAAGTATTCGCAGCATACTGATTATAACTTTGATAGTGAATGACAAACAATTGAGCTGAAAGACGCAATCTGTCAATTGAAAAATCTTATGTCAAGTGGCAGTCCAGTAATACCCAAATCTCTGAGTGTTCCTCAAGCTTGGCTTTGGCTTCATTATGTCATTGGTTTTGATTTTCATTGATTTTCAGAAAACCACAATGAAGATAACTGTGGCCTAAAAATTCAGCAAGATTGCTTCACTCTAGGGCAGCTACATTCAGGGAGATCAACTCTGTAAAGCCAAAACCAGCCTAGCAAGTTTAAAAAAAAACCAAGGAGCAACACAGCAATAGGGATGGCATGGTGGCACAGTGGTTAGTGCTGCTGCCTCACTGCACCAGGGGTCTGGGTGAATTCTGGCCTTGAATGACTGTGTGGAGTTTGCATATTCTTTCTGGGTCAACAAGAGTTGCTGTGATTTCCTTCCACAGATGTACAAGTTTGATAGATTAGTCATGCAAAATTGTCCTTTAGTGTCTGAGGATGTTAGTTTATATTGATTGGTAGGGTAAATGTGTGGGATTATGGGGAAGGGCCAAGTGGCTCATCATATAAATATATTCTTCTCCCCCACTCAATCCCAGCAAGTCACATCCAAAAATGGTTGGGACAGCCCATTACTTGTACCATATGCCCAATTCATTTAAGTATTTTAAAAATATTCCATGTACTTCAGGCAATAGCTTTCTACGTGTCTGCTTGAAGTTTATTTATTAGTCACAAGTAGGCTTACACCAACACTGCAGCGAAGTTACTATGAAAATCCCCTCGTCAACACACTATTTGGGTACACTGAGGGAAAATTTATTATTGCCAATGCATCTAACCAGCACATCTTTCAGACTGTAGGAGGAAACCAGAGCATCCAGAGGAAATCCATGTAGACAAGGAGAGAACATGCAGACTCCAGACAGACAGTTATCCAAGGCAGGAATCAAACCAAGTCTCTGGCACTGTGGGACAGCAGTGCTAACCATTGTGTCATCATTTGGTCCTTGAAAATATATAAAATGCTACAACAGGTACAAATCTTTATGCATTTATCCTGTTCAGATTATCTCAAGAACTGGAACACGAAGTAAACATAATCAAGGAATCCAATCTGTAATGCCTATAATCATTTTATAATTATCTCTTTACATATCATCTGCTCCACAATAGATTAATGTTTGCACAATGAAACTAATGCAGTGGAGTTCTAAAATTGGGCTCTCCTTTGTGATTTGTTTTTTTGATTGATATTGTATCTCTTGAAGGGACTATTCTTTTATGTTATCCCTCAGTTTATTCGACTTAGTTTAATTAGTTGTTCATTGTGCTCAAAAAATTATAAAATTGTGCTCAGTTACTCATCATTGTACCGAAGTGCAAAAATAGCCTTTTTTATTTCCATGTTTCAGCCTCCCATATCAGTTTAATACTTACTTTGTCTTGTGTCCATGACTTCGTTGTTGATTTCTCTTTAAGTTCCAACCTATCCCTGACCTTCTATTCTGCCCGAATTTCTCCACCTAGTTTGCGAGCAGTTTTGAGCCCCATATCCAAGGAAGGATGTGCTAGCCTTGGAAAGAGTCCAGAGAAAGTTACAAAAATGATCCCTGGAATGAACAGCTTGTCATATGAGAAATGGTTGAGGACTCACAGTCTGTACTTATTGACGTTTAGAAGGATGAGGGGGATTGTACTGAAACTTATAGGATAGTGCAAGGCCTGGGTGGAGTGGATGTGGAAAAGATGTTTCCACGAGTAGGAAAAACTAGGACCAGAGGGTACAACCTCAGACTAAAGGGACAATCTTTTAAAACAGAAGTGAGAAGGAATTTCTTCAGCCAGAGAGTGATGAATCTGTGAAACCTTTTGCCGCAGAAGGCTGTGGAAGCCAAGTCATTGAGTGTCTTTAAGACAGAGATAGATAGGTTAGTAAGGGGATCAGGGATTATGGGGAAAAGGCAGGAGAATGGGAATGAGAAAAATATCAGCCATGATTGAATGATGGAACAGACTCGAAGGGTCAAGTGGCTTAATTTTGCTCCTATGTAATAGGGTCTTGTGGACTATCCCCTCTCCAACTACATAATCCATGACATTTCCACCTCTCTTCAGTTCTGAAGATGAGCCATTCAGATTCAAAACATTAATTCTACTTCTCTTTCCACTGATAATGTCAGACCTGCTGAGTTGCACCAGCATTTTCTGTTTGTAATTCAGATTTCCAGCAGCCACAATATTTTGCTTTCAGCACGTATCAATTTATTTAGTCCAGCAACTAAAACAGATTTTAATTTAGCTGAAAATTGTTTCATTGTCCAGGATCAGAAAAGCCATTAGACTTCCATTCTTGCTCCATCCATTGAATGTATGTATATTCCTGTGCACTAAATATATCTTTTCTGCCCATGCAACCCTCTCACCCCTCAATTTTCTGGGAGAAGTAAAAACCCAGGATTTGGGGATTTGGATCAGGAGTTCAAAATTAGGTCTCCATCCCGTACTGTGTGGGGAATTCAGATGAACCTATGGACCTTGTTTGCCAGCCTGATTCAAATTTGCTTATTCATTCAGGGGTTGTAGATATTGTCAAGTCTAGAATTTATTGCCTATCCCTAAATGTCCTTGAACTGTTGGTAAGATGCCTTGCTGAACAACTGCAGTCCATGCTTTTAAGAAGATATTTCAGGATTTGGACTCAGTGACAGTGAAGGAACTGAAATATATTTTCAAGTCAGCATACTGTGTGCCTTGAAAAGTAACTTGCATGTTGTGGTGTTCCCATTTGTGTGCTTTCCTTGTTCTTCTGAGTGGTAGAGATCACAGATGTGGAAAATGTTGTCAGAGGAGCACTGGTGAGTTGCTGTATTGCAATTTGTAGATGATACATACTGCTGCCACTGTATGCTTCTAGTGTGGGGGGAGTGAATGTTTAAGGTGATGAATGGGGTGCCAATCATGCAGTGCTCTTCCCTGGATGGCGTTAAGTTTCTTGACTGATGTTGGTGGTATACACATTCAGGCAAGAGGAGAATATTCCATTACAATCCCTACTTGTGCCGTCTGGATTGTGAACAGAAATTGAAGATTTAGGAGGCAAGGTACTCAAATGCAGCATTTTCAACCTCTGACCTGCTCTTGTGGTCACGGTATTTATGTAATTGATTCCATTTAGTTGCTGGTTAATGGTAACCACCAAGATTTGATTATATCTTCAGCCATAGGTTGGCACTCAATGGACAGAGGAATGGCCCAGCTGGGTCAGAACTGGCATTGCCTTAAAACATTTCTGAGCTATTAATACACCTGACTGATCCAGGTTACACAGTGCATGCATACTGGATACCAGTGCACAGTGTACAGTTGTATCCTCTTCCAAAGATGCCCATTGTCTCAGGGAAGTCCAACAAGTGGGAACTGATCATCTGCTGTTCTTCAAAGTAGATTTTTCTTTCCAGTGACTGAACACGAAATCAGCTGAGCAGGGCTGTGTCTGTGCTCCATGTCCATCCTTTGAAAGGAAGTGCTCACTGCTGACTCTGTTTCTGGAATCTCTTCCCGCTCACTGGCATGATTCTCCTCGCCCAATGCCATCCTATCTAACTGTGAGAAAACATACTAAAGTGACCATAGACCACATTTTACTAATCGGAGGCTAAGGGCCGGATCTGGACATAAAACAAGTCTGAGCCCAGAATCCTCTTTCCAGTGTGCCCATACACTTTTTACTGGCTCTGATCCAGTCTGCGCATGCGCAGTTCAAAAAAAAATCTGAAACAGCACGCAGGGAGAGTCAGGGGCAGGGGGTGGTGGAGGATGAGCTGCGATTGGGTCCCTCTGGGAGGCAGGCACCCCTGGCAGACTCATCTCCACCGGATCGCACCTTCCCTGGAAGGCAGGCACCCCAGCAGACACCCTCCCAATCAGATCTCCCTTGGGAGACAGCCCCTCCCCTCAGCAGAGCACACGCCCAATCTACTTCGATTGCTGCTCTCCCCTCACCATCCTTCTGACCTGTTGGACTTTAACCTGGTGCAATGAGACTTCTTACTGCACTTGATGGAGCACCTGAAGCACCTTCCTAGCCTTCTGCTGGCGTCTGCCAGAGAAGGGAAGACGGGCTCAGATGGATTTTAGGTTGAGGGGGTGTGGTGGAGATTCTCCCAAGTCCATCCTCCTCCCCATCCTCCATCAAACATTAGTGTTTACCCCAGTCCAATGCTGGCATCTCCATCTCAACGAGTGCAGGTCAGAACATAGAACATAGAAGAACATAGAACATTACAGAGCAGTACAGGTCCTTTGGCCCTCGATGTTGCGCCGGTCAGTGGACCCTCTAACCTAAACTATTCCAATAGGATGGTGGAGGGAGAGCAGCAATCGAGGTAGGTTGGGAGTGTGCTCTGCCAAGGGTGGGGCCTGCCTTCCAGGGTGGGGAGGAGCAGCTGCCTCCAAGGGGGGGGTTTGATAGCGGGGTTGGAACTGCCTCCCAGATAGGGTGGATCGAGGGGGAGGTGTGATCTGCTGAGGGGGGAGGTGCCCCTGTCTCCCAGGAGAAGTCTGATCATGGGGTGGGGGGAAATGTGCCAGGAGGGTCTGCCCGCCAGGGGGTCAGATCGCGGGTGTTGGGTCTGCCAGGGTGGTTGGCGGGGCGTCTGCAAAGAGTGTTTGAGGAGGATGGGCTTCGGAGGTTCCCCTGCAGAACAGGAAATCGCTTCAGATTTTTGTTCTGCAGGTTGATAACAAAGCAGACCTGGAACAGATCCAAAGAAAGTAAAATGGGATTTGGTGGTAGAGTTTGGTGTGCAGTTCATTACGTTGATTTAAATGTATGCTAATACTTTTAAACGGGCACAAATATTTGGTAAAATCAGGCCCTATATCTGCATTAGTGAAGGGTGTGCTTGTAAAGTATGATGATACTTCTTCAGATTCTGTTGCTGTTGTTAGCTTGTGATAATGAGGGGATCAGTTCTAATGCCTCGACATCTAGCCCAGTAAGAGACACAAGAATAGATCATAAGAGCTAACTTTGAAGAGCAGAGGCTTTTGCATTGCTAAGGCTTCTCAACGCAACTCAGTGTTCAGCATGCAGTCAAAAGGGGGGCATGCAATGCACATATTTAATGAATGCATTGCCCTCAGTCGTACCACTTCCATTATGAGTAAAACTACCAGCCCTACTCCATGAGGTGAAGCATTGCAAACAAGAATTAATGGTAACATGAAACAATACTTAAAATTTCTTCAAAGTATCTTTGACATCTTTGTATGCTTTCACATTCTGTTGTTTAGACCTTATGACTGTTTCACATATAGCTTCATTGTTGAAGTTATTACATAATTTACTAAGGTAGGAACAAATCTGCCATAATAATTTACTAATCCCAGAACATACCTCAATTACATTACATTCATGAATGTAGTGCTTCTAAAATAGTTTCCATCTTTATGTCTGACTTATGTCAGCCTTTATTATCAATAATTGACCCGAATACTGGACTGATATCTGGAAGAAACTCACATTTTTATGTCTTGATACACAGACCACGTGCTTGATGATGTTCCAATGTTGCTTCTAAATCAATCAAGTACTCTTGTTCACAGGACCCTGCAATTAGAATATCATCCAAGTAACATTGTACACCAGAGAGATCACTTAAACTCTGATCCATCGTTCTTCGGAATAAGGCTGGTGAGATGTTATTCCAAAAGGCAATTTTTTACTATGAAAAAGACCTTAATCAGTAATGATGGTAAGCAATGATTGAGATTCAGCTGTCCATTAAACTGTACGTTGACCTGAGATAACCTTTTAACAGCATAATCTCTTCTGAAAATGATCTTCAAATCACATCAGGTGGTTTTTAAAGGAAGATGTTTCAGCTTTTCTTAGTATGTTGTCTCAGGAATTAAAAATACAGTAGCACCAATATCAATCACAACCTAATGCATTGGTCCACTTAATTTCAGAATCACCCAGAATCTATATGATTTACCCAGAATGGATAAGACATTCAGCTGGAACTCTTAATCATATTTCTGAACATTCTCTTCTTCACAGTCAAAACCCTTTTCTTCCATGTTGTAAATTCTTTTTATAGAATGTAACTTGTTCTTCTTCTTGAAGATACCCAGATTCTTTTTTCAGGAAAAGCTGGTCTAGCCCAGCAAGCTTTTGCAATGTGACCCATTTTCCAATTCTTGCACTGACTATTCTTGCTCCAACATTCACTCACTGAATGGCCCAGCTTGGCACATCTGTGACATACTTGTTGCTGTTTTGACTCCTTATGGCAGTTCCCAACTTGTGGAACTTCATTCGTGCACCATATTGAAAAATCTCTTTAGCAACCAGTTCCATTGACGCTGCAAATTCTACTGTTGTCTTCAAAATCAAAGCATGTTCAGTAAGAAATATTCTTTGGATAGCCTAATTTTGGAGATCACAAACTAGACAATCTCAAAGAGTATCTTCTAATGACTTATAAAACTCACAATGTTGTGCCATTTGTTTCAGAGTTTGGATGAATCAAACTCTGAAACAAATTGAAATTTTTACTTTTTATTGTACTAAGAAAAGCTAGTACAAGCAACTTCTTGCAATTTTAATCACCTGTATATAGTATTGAAAATGTTCTATATAGGATCTCCATGATTCAAATTCTTCATTAAAAGGACCCATAGAATCTAACTGACCTGTCAATTCTCTTTCAGACACTAGCAATTTGTTTAACTGTCTTCCCAATACTCTCTTTTACTCTGCAGACCATCAACAGTTATACATCAAAGCATTCCTTTTTTTAAATATGCCAGATACTGCCTGGAATCTCACACTCCTCTGATTATGAAAAAACCTCAACGTTCTTGACAAATAAAAACTCATCACCAATTTTCTTTTTGTAATGTCCTAACTATGTTAGGGATTCAGGGTTGCACGCAAAAAGGAAAATATGTAGTTTGGACACTATCGTAATATGGCCCCTTTAAGGGGTGATTCTTTGTGGGCCACGTTATCTGACAGGACCTCATGAATTGGAAGTGCAGAAAGCATTTAGTTATCAAAGTTTAATACATCCTTCATGTTGTTGAAGGCACATCAAGTCATCCCCAGTTATTACACTGGCAACAAGGAAACACTAAGTCAGTTATCAGAGATTGTAGTGTGTAGTTAAAGGAGAGGAAAGTGATCATTGAAGCCAAGAAGAAAACAGTACAGACACCCTTAACATGCCTTTAATTGGGAAAATTGAGCTGCTAGCTCCAGAAATTGAGAGCTATGGGCAATTTATTGTATAAGATTGTGATATTTCTACATGGCTGAAAAAATTACTACGGAAGAAAAATAAACATTACACAGTCCATGGCCCACAAACTTACAGTCTGGTGAGGATCCCAAGCTCTGGATACAAAGGATGGGATTTTCTGGCCACGCTTGCCCCAAGACTACAAATTCCCATCCTGAGGTCAACAGACTTTTGTATGGTTCATGTCTCATCCACAACGACTCCTGTGGTGGGCAAGATGAAAACATTCCACCCAATCAAATCATGGAATTGAGTAAAGACCACTTTAACCCTCAACTTTCAATCATCATATTGAGGTTTAAGTTTCATTATGCCATGGGGAAACAAAGGGTTAGTGGCCTGAGTGCAATGTTTAGCAGAAGACTGTTAATTCGGCATAGCTTTGGGAGAAATGTTGAGAGACTATTTGGTCTATGGGATCAACAGCCTCATAATACAAAAAAAAAGGTGCTGACTGAAACTAAAATAGGTATGGGCCAAATGCGGGCAATTGAAATTAGTTGAGGGTTTTTAAAAAAAAAGGGTGGCATGGACAAGTTGAGCCAAAGGGCCTGTTTCCATGCTGCAAACCTCTATGACTGTATGGATAACGCTGTAGAGACAGGCCAGGTGACTGAATGCCCTGAGCCAGGCATGAATGAATTGCAAAGCATGCCTAACGAAGTGAACTGTTTGTGGTGAGAGATAGCTACTGCAAGAAACAGCTCAGTGATGGTGCAACAGAGCTTGGGAGGGGTAGTACTCCATTAGGTGTAGAAGCATGTTTTAAGTATGAGGGAGAACACTCCTAGGTGATGTTCCAGTACAAAAATCATACATGTTTTTGCTGCAAGAAAAAGAGTCATTTGCAGGCATGATGCAAAGCAGAACTGCATTAAAGAAAGATGGTGGGGGTTGCCTTACAATGCCAGGGACCCAGGTTCAATTCCAGCCTTGGTGACTGTCTGTGTACAATTTGCACGTTTTTCATGTTTGAGTGGGTTTCTTCTGAGCACTCCAGTTCCTTCCACAGTCCAAATATTATGGAATTAGATTGATTGGCCATGCTAATTTATCTCTTAATGTCTCAAGCTACAAAGGTTACGCGGATTAGTGAGGCAAATACATGGGATTACAGGGTAAGGCTGGGTATGAGTTGGTATGGACTCGATAGGCCAAATGGCCTCCTTCTGCGTGTAGTGATTCTATGTTTCTGATTCTAAGGTAACACTGTTAAACCAACAGGCTGAGGAACCCAACAACGGATCCAAAACATATGCCTTAAACCAACTGGATACCACCTATTGAGATTATCCTGAAGACCCCTGAAGATGGAGGTTGACACTAGAGCCATGGCCACGATCATAAGTGAACATGCATTCAGATATCTCCAGCAAGGTCAGCAACCCTGGAGGTTGAATTGTTCGGAAACCATTTTATCAACCTATACAGGAAAAATGTTGCAGACAGTAAGGACAGCAGCCATACCAGTATCCTATTGGAACCACGTAGCACAATTACCAGTTCTAGTGATTGAGGGTTACAGATAAAATTGGGCTGGCTGGATTTACTGAATGTCTGGAATGGAAGTTTTCAAGGACTCCTGTGCAGATAAGTCAGAAGTTTCCCAGAAGGAACTGGGATAAATAGAAGGGGTTAAAATCAAATTTTTGTGAACCCCTAGGCTACACCTAAATTCTTTTGAGCCCATCCAGTGCCTTTTGCAATTTACCATAAAGAAGATGTGGAGTTAAAAAGATTGAAAGATTTGGGTGTCATAAAACCAGTTTGATTTGCTGAATGGCTGTATCCATAGTCCCTATTTTGAAACCAGATTGCAATGTGAGAATCTGTGGAGACAATAACTGTGAACTGAGGAGCCTAGATAGATCGATACCCCATTCCCACAATAGGAGACATTTATGCAGAATTAGCAGAGGCCGTAAGTGCACCAAATCAGGTTTGAATCATGCATATCAGCAGCTGGAGATGAACAAAGACTCCCAAATGTTGGTCACCATTAACACCCACAAAAGGTTACATCCATATACTTGTCTGCGATTTGGCGGCTCATTGACGTCTGCCATTTTCCAGTGCACAATGGAAAGCCTGTTGTAAGCAATCTCCAGAATGGTGGTATACTTAAATAATGTCCTAGTTAGAGGAGCATACCCCAAAGAGCACGTGGCAAGCCTGGAGAAGGTCTTAATAAGGTTTAAAGAAGCAAATAAAATGTGAGAAATGTACTTTTCAAGTGGATAAGGTTAAGTACCTCAGTTTCAAGATAGAAGTTAAGGATTTGCATCTCCTCGAGAACAAGATGAAGCTATTAAAGAAGTGCTAAAGCCTAAGAATGTGACAGAGTTAAAATTCTTCCTTGAGATGATAAATTATTATGGGAGATTCCTGCAGAATGTGTTCATGACTGTGGCCGATTACACCAGCTCCTGAAGAAGCACCAGCCATGGAAATGGAGAAAGGTTCAAAAAGATACATTTGCTAAAGTAAAGCAAACCTTATAGTCATTAACATATTTGCACATTTTAACCCAATCAAACTGTTGATGATTACCTGTGGTACATTGCCAAATGGGCTGGGAGCAGTCCTTTCCCACAAGATGTCAGGTGGAATTGAGAGGCCTATTACATTTACATCAATATTCTTATCCAATGATGAGAAAAATATTCTCAAATTGACAAAGAGAATCTTGCATTAATCTATGCAGTGAAGATATTTCACCAATATATATATGAGAGGCACTTGGGATCACAAGCAATTATTCTGAGAGGATAAACTAGTGCTGCCAATTGCCTCTGTGAGGGTATAGAGATGGGTCTTGCTGTTGGTTGCTTACAGCTTTTCCTTCCAACACGGACCAGAATCGCAAATTACAAGTGCAGATGAACTCAACTATCTCTCTGTAGACTACACCATCACCATCTGTGTCACAAGAAATAGTGTTGCCACTGCTCCTTCTAGAGACATTGCTAGTTTCAGCTGCCCATATAATGTCCTGGACTGATAGGGATCCTAAGCTCTCCAAAGTTAAGAAGATGTTACAAGGTTGGCACTATGATAAGTCGGAGCAGATCAGACCCTTTCTACAACATAAGATGGAGATAATTGGTGTGTTTTTGGGAGCCTTGTGTATATTGCCACACCAGGGGCAATGATTTTTACTACCAGAGCCTTATGATGCACAGCCTGGGCCAAACAGGATGAAGGCACTAGTCCGTAGCTGTATCTAGTGGCCTGGAATTGACAACGAGATTGAAAGAATGATCAGCCAGTGCCCGAGTTGTCAGACCCAGCAGTCATTGCTGTCACTAGCAAATACACCTCCATGGGAGTGGCTGGACTGGCTACGGTTACATTAGCACATAGATTTTGCTGGACCATTCACGGGACATACATTCATCATTGTAGTTGATGCACATTCATAGATGTTCAGCTAATGAAGTCTACCACAACCGCAGCCACCATCAACAGTTTGTGGCAGATTTTTGCTATCTATGGCATCCCTGAGGTCTTAGCATCCGACATGGTACAGCATTTGCAGCTGAAGAGTTTTGCCTATTATTAGATTAAATGAGGTACGCAACTTTTGATCAGCGTCTTATAATGTCCAGTTGTGGACTCGCCTACTTTGGGGGCATTCAAATGTTCGGTGGATAGGCATATGGATGATATTGGAATAGTTTAGGTTAGAGGGTCCACTAGCCGACACAACATCGAGGGCCGAAGGGCCTGTACTGTGCTGTAATGTTCTATGTTCTATGTTCTTATCACCAAACTTCAAATGCTCAGCAGAATGAGCTGTATAGACATTTAAAACTTCAAACTCAGAGGCCATTGACTTTATGCTTGGCATGTTTCATGTCATCAAGTAATACCATGCTGATTGCTACAACCTGAGTTTCATCAGCTGAATTATTAATGGGATGATGCCTATGAACCCTGCTTGGAATTGCTTATTCCAGGGTGGAGGCTAGGCAAATCTCTCAGACAGAACACCGTGACTCAAAGAGAGACAGAGCATTCAAGGTTATGTTTTGAAACTTTGGCTATTGACCAGCCTGAGTGCCAGGAAGAATTATAGAGAGAACAGGACCAGTTTCACATATGTTGGAAATACAAGGTCATAGTGTGAAAAATCATATGGACCATTTGAGGAAGAGAGCTGGGCCAGTTCCAAGAGACCAACAGATGTGTCCTGCTGTTGACTCATGTGTACCAGCTAAGGAACAAGGTATACCTGCAGCTTTTGTGGAGCCTAGGCAGCCTCTGACTTCTGTATCTGAGGAGAAATAGGGGGCTTGGGAAGACATCGACCTTGAGCTGAACAGGGTTCACTGGTTGTTGTATAGAGTTATGGCACTTTTTAAAAGTCTGGAAGTCTCTGGACCAACTGGTTACGTGGGTGGACTTTTCTTTGGTGTCCTTAAAATGATGTTGTGTCTGTACGCCTATGTGCAATGGTGTTTCTCTTCACTTTTCACTTATAAGTGGGTTTGAGAGTTAAGAGCAAAGGAGAGTAGTAAAGTTTGAGGAGTGATCCTTTGAAGGCCATATGATCAGGCAGGACCCTATGGAATGAATTGTGGGAAGCCAGACCAATTGGGAGCAAGGGCACACATCCTGGGACTGGGACTGGGAGGAGTTCAGTTGGAGCCAGGGAGAAGAAAGCAGACCTACGCTGCAGACCTTTACAGTGTAAATAGTTATCATAGTTTAATAAACCCTTCTTCTTGTTGGAGCCACATTGAGTCACCTCCAGTTATTACACACCTAGATTCAAAGTACACACAACAGGTTTATTGAAAGGGATGTTCTCTGCACAGAACAGAAAATTAAACTAAAACAGAAGTCTGTGAAACATCTAGTGACAGCATGATCAAGCCATGTGACCTGCTCTTAAAGGAATCATGCAACCACTTAATTATATAACACCATGTTAGACAGCGGCACACTGTACGCCTGGATTTGCTGTTCTTTGTGGGTCAAGCAGTGAATAATAAGACTCAACAACTTATTGATTAAAACAATTTAGATAGCTGAAGTCTCAGTCAGCCTGAAACGACACTGTCTGGTGATCAACAAGATCATCACCAGAATTGATTGGGGATAGTCAGCATGGTTTCGTGAAGGGTAGGTCATGCCTTACTAACCTCATTGAGTTTTTTGAGAAAGTGACCAGAGAGGTGGATGGGGGTAAGGCGGTTGATGTAGTATATATGGACTTTAGTAAGGCGTTTGATAAGGTGGCCCATGGAAGACTTCTACAGAAAATGCAGATGTGTGGAATAGAGGGTGATTTAGCTAATTGGATTAGGAATTGGCTGGCAGATAGAAGACAGAGGGTGGTGGTTGATGGGAGATATTCATCGTGGAGTTCGGTGACGAGTGGTGTGCCTCAGGGGTCTGTTTTGGGGCCCCTGCTGTTTGTAATTTTTATAAATGATCTGGATGAGGGTATTGAGGGATGGATCAGTAAATTTGCAGATGATACTAAAGTTGGTGGTGTGGTAGATAGTGAAGAGGGGTGTTTTAGTTTACAGAGTGACTTGGACAAGTTGCAGAGCTGGGCCGAGAGGTGGCAAATGGAGTTTAATGTGGAAAAGTGTGAGGTAATGCACTTTGGCAGGAACAATAAATGTGTAGAGTATAGGGCTAATGGTAGGGCTCTTAATAGTGTTGAGGAACAGAAGGATCTTGGTGTATGTGTCAATAGATCCCTGAAAGTAGGCAGTCAAGTGGATAAAGTTGTTAAGAAGGCTTATGGAGTCTTAGCTTTTATTGGTAGGGGGATTGAATTTAGGAGCCGCAGCATCATGTTGCAGCTGTACAAAACTCTAGTGCGGCCGCACTTGGAGTATTGTGTGCAGTTCTGGTCGCCACATTATAAGAAAGATGTGGAGGCATTGGAGAGGGTACAGAGGAGGTTTACCAGGATGTTGCCTGGTATGGAGGGCAGGTCCTATGAAGAGAGGTTGAAGGATTTGAGGTTGTTTTCGTTAGAAAGGAGGCGGCTAAGAGGGGATCTTATTGAAGCATATAAGATGATTAGAGGTTTAGATAGGGTGGACAGTGATAGCCTTTTCCTAGGATGGAGAAAGCTAGCACGAGGGGACACAGCTTTAAATTAAGGGGTATGAGTTATAGGACGGATATCAGAGGTAGGTTCTTTACTCAAAGAGTGATTAGGGGTGGAATGCCCTGCCTGCAGCTGTTGTAGATGCGCCAAGTTTGGTGGCGTTTAAGAGGTTAGTTGATAAGTATATGGATGAGAAGGGAATGGTTTAGTTAGGAGGGGCATTGCTTTTTATTTTGGTCGGCACAACATCGAAGGCCGAAGGGCCTGTTCTGTGCTGTATTGTTCTATGTTCTATGTTCTATGATGTTTTGAAACAGGTAACAGTCAGACTGTTAACAATTCATTGGATTTTAAGGATCAGCCACTGCTGCCTTTGTTCTTGAGATAGTGTTTTTAGTGTCCAGAATTATTTAGTAAAGAAGTTGTGCATAGCTTTAGGATAAGCATTAGAACCTTTTTTCTTAAAGGTAATGAGACTCTGCTGTTATGCTTGAAGGTTAGAAGCATGGCTAGTCAGGATAAAGCTATTTAAAAATGATATATTTTTACAAAGCAGCCCAGTCGGTGTAGAATGTTGTGAAAATACAGTGCCTTTAAGAAATATAATTGTGTTATGTTTCTTGAAGAAGGATTGTTTTCCACTTCTGCTTTGAATATGATGTTGCTTTGTCTACAATTGTCAGCCTACTTGCTGAACATGCAAAAGAATAATTGCTCTTAAGTTAATGCAGTTTTGTTATTTTTAAGATTGTCTCCTGGATTTCAGAGTAGGTTTTAATGAGATTAATCAATATTTGCTATTGAGAGGAACTAGGCTTATAGAGAGACAAGTAGGCAGCTGCTGTTTGAATTTGTACAGAGCAACAGCTATTTTTCTCCCTCTGTTTGGAAGCTGCTAGAAAATAGGTGTACCTGTCCACAAGTCTGTAAAATGCAAGAGTTATTCTCTCCCTCTCTCTCTCGCTGTCTCTCCATCTCTCGATTTTGCCATGTGAAGACAAGTCTTCTCTTTTCCATGTGAAAACAGATCTCTCTGGAATTCTGCAGTTTGAGATTCAGAAGACCATGCTCTCGAGCTCAAACGATACGATTTAATCATGTATGATACTTAATTCATTACCTCAAATTGCTCCCATTACAAGTGACAATCCAGCAGTTTCAGTAATTTCTGTAAACATAGACAAGGGTCATGGGTGGAGGTGGGAATGTTAAAATAGCTGCACGGGCTCGTTGGGCCAAAGGGCCTGTTTCCCGTGTTGTGTTGTTCTTTGTTCTTGTTTCCCCACATAATCAAAGTTCCCCTTCCCTGAGATTTGTATATATGGAACCCCTTGGACAGGATTTTCCAACCTCCTCATGACTGGTTTTCCAGCAGCGAAGGCAGCTAGCTCTTGGCCATTTCCGGTCCCACCAAAGTCAATGGCTATTTGTGTTGCTCACCAGCAGCGTCGCTGGAGAATGCATTGTGGGATGTTGCCTTCAGTGGGACCATAAGATCTCACTAGTGATAAGGCCTGGAAAATCATGATCCGTGTTTTTGTTTCTGACACCTCCGATAAAATTGTTACTATAAAATTGTTCCAAATGGTTTGTATTGCCTCTACTCATTCTTGCATCAAAATCATTTTACATTTCTCCACATTAACTTTCATCTGCTATATGTAGGCCACTTCACCATCTATGCTTTTACCTAAACCAATCCATTTTGTACTAATTTAAATAAGGAAGATCATTTTCCCTGCCTGCCTGTGACAGCAAACCTCAGTCTGGTCTGCACTGTCGGACTTCTTCAGATGAAACATTAATCTGAGCCCCGACCTGCACTCTCAGGTGGGTGTAAAAAATCCTGCAGCACTATTTTGATAAGCAGCAAAGGAATTGTCCTGTGTCCTGGCCAATATTTGATCCTCAACCAACACCAGGTAAATTGATTATTAATCTTATTGCCACTTGTTGGACCTTGCTAAATTTCCTACATTACAATAGTGGTCATGTCTGAAAAAGTACTTCATTTGTTTTGCTAAAGGACTTCCCAAAATCCTGGAAGGTTCTATCTAAACACTAGTCTGTTTATTTCCCCTTACTAAGAGGAGAATTATGAAAATTGTGCGAAACAGACCCATGACTTCCTGGTATGTGCAGATGGGAAGTGACACTTCAAATCATCAAGGCAAGCTTTAAAAATTACCCCTTTATTTATCCTGACAATAAATACAAAATGAACAGATTTATTTTATTTTGAAGTTAATTTAAGCTTGGTGTATCACTGTATTCTGATCAATAGGTTAATACATGTTTAGTCTCAATAATAAAAAGAACACAATGGACCCGATTTTGCCATTTTGATTCTAAGTGCTGAATCTGGGCGTAATTCAGATCCAATTTGGAAACCTGCTCTCAGGGACACCCATACACGAGGCAGAATTGCACTGTGGGCGGAGCTTTTCATGTCAGAAACACTGCAGCTCTGAACGGAATCTTCAACTGCATATGCGTAGTTAGAAAAAAATGAAAAGCGCCTTCCTGCCACATTGCGCCCGGGCCTGTTAATGCCTATTCCTGATCCCACAGACATTATCCCACCCTCACAACATAACAGACCAACTTATCCTCCCAACACCGCCCCCCCCCCCACCACACACACACACACACACACACACCCCCATCCAGACTGATTGCGGCTCCCTCTCCCCTTTCCCCTTGCATATCTCTAGCAGAGTGGCAGCTGACCCCTCTTTCCCCATCACTCATCTCAGGCAGAGATATTCACCCTGCCCCTTCTACCCTACAGATATAGGGCAGAGTGATCCCTCTCAACTCCACTCTGGACCCTCCCACAAAAGGCCCCCATCTTTCTGGAATCCTATGGCTCTGTGATACCTCCTTCTCTCTCCCATGTCCACAGTCATTGAGGCACGAATCCACCAGCACTCTCTCCCTCATAACCTCACCTGCAAGTGCTCAGTTCCTCTCAATGCTAACATCCGAGGCCTCTGGCAAGCAGGTGCCTACTATAGGCACGGACTCAGCTGGCCCCAGGCTACATGCTGGTCTTCTAAGATCACTTCTCCCTTAGCTGCTGGAGATGCAGCAACAGAGCCAGGGAACGCAGGAGGGCTGACGGCCACACGGGACCAATTGCAAGGCTGCTGGGAGAAGTCCCAGGTGGATCAACTATTGCCTGTCTTGCGTGCTTTTCAGGCCAACACTGCAAGAGTGCCATCTGCAGTGAAAAGCCTGGGACAGGGGATCCTAACTATGAATGGCAGGCTCCAATAGATGGCCAAGTTAAAGAAAGCCACAGTGGAGAGATTGAACAGACTTCTCCCAATTCTGCACCCATGGCTGAGAGGCTCGAAAGCTTGTAGGAGACCCAGTGGGACAACACTGAGACACAGTGGGCTATGGCAGCAAGTCTTGAGAATGTGGAACCAGTCTCAGATGACTATGGCTGAGGGCTTATAGAGTGTGGCTCAGTCTCAGGGGGCACTTGTATGCCATTGAGACATGGCCCAAGATTCAACAACCATTACAGTGGAGGGGGGCAGAGAATGACACTATGGGTAGGACGCAGGTGGTCCTTCAGGACTGGCAGTGCCAGGTGATGTTGGAGCTTCAGAAGCTCACTGCAGAAGCACCAGTGACCCATGAAGTGACCCAGGAGCCAATAAGGACCCCAAGAGAGAAGGAAGGGCCCTATCCCACACTGGGGCCTTCCAGCCAGGAGACTGTGACTGTGGCAACACCTTCTAACTCTCCCCTTCCTGACACTGGGACATCTCAGGGGCAGCAGGATGAAGAGGGTGTCATGGAAACATCCAGACACGTGGAAGCAGGCCAGGATCCTCAAGGTCCAGAGCCCCCAGAGGACGCCACGGGGTGAGATAGACAGTTGGCCCCATCCACTTCTGATGTACATTCTGGTGAATCACTGAGACGTAGTGGTAGGCCATGTGAGATTAGGAAGTTGTAGTTGCACTGAGATAGCACAGAAGGGCTGCATTAGTTAGAAAAAAATGTAAGCACCTTAATGCTTTCTGTTCACAAGTTTTTATGTTAAAACAGCTTATCTAAACACCCTTATTGTAAATAAATGTTTTTTCAACACCTGCCTGTGAATAAGTTGTCACAATTACAATTCCTATCCCATTGACGACAATTACCTGATGAATGCTTTATGCTGATGTCAGTTGGAGAGACCCCTCAAGGCAGTGTCCCTGAGAAAAGAAGCCACTGGTCTCTCATACCCCATGAGCGATTCCCTTCCATTCACCACCTCACCTGCCCCATAGAGGTTTCAGATCCCTTATCCACTACACAGGCGTGGACCCAGGTGCCAATGTGCATGTGAAGCTCAGGTAGGAGTCAGACTTGTTTGCACCAAGGCATCATCATAATGGTGCTTAGCGAGTCATCAGCACCTTTTTGCCTGCCAAAAAACTCACTAACACAAAAATTTAAGGCTCATCACTCTGTGTGACAATGTGCAGGATATATAGGAGGCATTTTGTGGGGGGAATGGAACTCACAATCATCATCCCTAGCGACTGAACCACTTAGTTGTCAGGGTCTCCCTTAATGCCCTCACATGCCTCAGTTGAGATGTCACCCCTCCGTCACCTGGCTGGTGTTTCAAGGCATTCTGTTCCTCCTCTTCATGTCCTCTTCCTCTTCCAAGAGGTCACCTCATTGCGGAGCTAGATTGTGCAAGGCACAGTATACAACCACAGTACTGGAGGAGATTAGGGGCTGTATTGGAGGGCCCCTCCAGATTGGTCTAGGTACCAGATTCACACCTTGAGAAGCCCAATGTACCTCTTTAATTTTGCAAGTGGGTCTCCGCCTCAGATGCAGACCTCTGCACAGGCATCATCATCCATGTCCGAAGCAGGTAACCTATATCACCCAAGAGCCATTCCCACAACCTGGGCTCCTCCTTAAATGTCTCTGGGATGTTTGAGCTCCTGACTATGAAGTTATCGTGCATGTGCCTGTATGTCCGGCGCAGACGTACATGATGGCCACATTGTGGTTGCATACAATTTGTACATTCAGGGAGTCAAACCCCTTTCTATTAACAAATTTTTGTGGATCCTGTAGGGGGGCCTTGAAGGTTATGTGTGTGCAGTCAATCACTCGCTGCACATTCAGCATCCCCAATTCTGCAACTGCAGCAAACCCGCAGCCCAGGCTTCCTGATGGGCTTGGTCCAGATTAAATTTGATGTACTGCCCAGCCCAGGCATGCAGGGCTTCAGTGACCTCTTTCATACAGGTGTGCACTGAAGATTGGGAGATGCCACAGACATCGTCGCTTGGGCTCTGGAAAGAACCAGTTGCATAGAAGTTCAGAGCAGAGGTCAATTTGATACCCACCTCCTCAGCTCCAGCAGCAACCAAAAGAACAGCAAGATTGGTTGCATTATAAAAGCCATCTTGTCACTCTGAAGGGGAGGGGAGAGAGGTGGAGAGAAACAAATGTAGAGATTATGCAAAGCTGCTTGACCCTAGCACATCCACAATCATAACCCTCCTTGTCCCCAATTCCCCCTGCCACATGTTCCCACAATCACAGCCCCCTTGCCCTCCAATTCTCCCTGACACATGCTCCCCACAATCACAGCTCCTTACAAAGTTGAGAGGCTGCAAGGGATTTGTGCACATCCTTCAGCTGGAAATGAGTTGAGTGCACTAGGACCCAGCAGCACTGTAAGACCCGAAGTCAGTGCTGAGACCTGGGTCTGTGCTGTAAGACGAACATCGGAGACCCTGTAGAGCAACAACCCCCATTCACACACAGAGCTACTCCTGATATGAGACAGAAAATGGCTGCAACAACAGGACACCCATGAGTTGCAGAGCGCCATCAGATCCTGTGCACCTATCTCCTCGCTAACCCTCACTGATGACTACCCGAATTGAGCATGTCCATTTTGTGCCAATTCGGGATTGGCGAACGCAGTGGTAAAGGGGAAATGCTGGTAAAGTTGGGTGGGCAGCCTATTAATTCAATGTAAATGCATGCAAGTGCATTTAAATCACCGTTGTACCCATTTTAGGCACTGTTCGATCACAGCCATTTTTGGGAGTTGGTAAAGTGGGCATCCGCATGGATGTGGGTACGGATTGCACTGATCACCTCACACCTGACTTTACCAAGTTTTCATCTGGCCCAGCAAATAAAATTATGACCACAATTCTCCAGTCTCATATGCCCCTCCACTGCTGCCAGTGACACTAGAGAATTTTCTAAACTACAGAAAAGATCGTTGTTACAGAGTGTTATAGTAACCATCTTCCTATTTGAATGTCTATACTGATGTCTTTAGCATGTATGAGCATTCATGAGTGACATCCTCAGAAGCATGGGCTACCGTGGATTTAGTCTGGCCGCAACAGACCTGTGAAATTAGCTGCCTGTAGTTCTGAGTCCATGCTCTACTGTATTTCAATGTTTTTATAAGCAAAGAAATGAATTTAACTACCTTTTTGAGGCCTACTTACCACATCTATTTGGCAATGGGGAGAAAACTGAAAAAATAAAAGGAAAATACAAAGAAAAGGGAAAATTCAAGGTTCAGCAAGCCAAAATGAAGATTTGCACAGTGAGTAGCTAATTTGTAACGTGAGTAGCAGTTGAGGGGTCTGATCAGCAAGTTTGAAGTTTACCTACCATGTTCAGGACCATCAGTGAGTTTGTGGAAGAGAAGAGGGACTTGATTGAAAATGTGGAAAGACTGGAACACTTTTTCTTAGCAAATGGAATGAGGCTATAAGTGCTCAGTTCTCCTGAGTGTGTGTGGGGCAAAAACGTACAAGTTAGTGATTAAGTTTGCAACACCATGACAGCCAAGGACATTTCATTTGTGGATTCAGTTTCACTGTTGAAAATCACTACAATCAAAAGCCCTTAATGATTGCCCAGTGTTTCAGGTTCAGTAGTGATTTTCACAAGACACGACAGTCTGTATAGCTAACTTTGTTGCTGAATTAAGCCAGCTTTCTGAATATTATGAGTTTGGGCTACTGTTGGGGGGCATTCTCTGGGATAGGTTAGTCCATGGCATAAAGGAAGGCAGTATATAGCATCACCCATTGGAAGAACCACACTGACTTTCCAAGAAGGTTCTACAAATTTCTCAGGACATGGAAATAGCTGTCAGCAATGCATAAGATATCCAAAAGGCCACTGATGGAGCATAGGTGTGTGTGTCAAATAAAAAAAGAGGCTGCAAGCAAAAAGGTGAAAGCAGTGGAATGTTTCAAGTGTGGAGTGAGGTACTATGTAAATCATTGCACATTTGTGGACACTGTTTATCACCATTGCAACAAGAAGGGTCATTTAGCTAAAAGATTCAGGAGTGCCTGAGCAAGTTGAAGGCTGGTCAGGGAAATTCAAATTCAAAGAATCCTTTGTCAGCTACACATCACCTAGAAAGCTCAAAACAGGCAGAGCAGCATCCTTACAATATGTTTAATATTAGTGAAGGGGGACATGGATTCAGCTATACTACAATGGAGATCGATAGAAAGGAAATTAAAATGCACTGGTCATGGGACCCTTGGCATTAGTAGTCAGTGAAGAGACCTACAGGATGACCTGGGGCTCTAAGTCAGCCCCTACTCAAGTGGGAATCCCACTTCGGACATACAGTGGAGAGGCTATACCATTTGCTTGGGGCATTTTAGGTGGATATTGCATACATCAACCAAGAAGCAATAACATGGCTCCTAGTGGTAAAACAGGAAGGCCTAGTTTACTAGGGTGTGGCTGGCTCAGTAAAATTCTGTTGAACTGGGATGAGATTAAGCACACACAGTTGACAGAGAATATCATTAAGAAATATTCTGAGCTTTTCAATGATGAACTGAATACATTGCATGGCACGACAGTTATATTGTTCATAGATCCTCAGGCTACTCTTTATTTTTTGAAGCCCAAAACAATACCCCACAACATGAAAGGTAAGTGGAGGAGGAGTTGGAGCAGCTGTGAAGACATGGAACCATAGAGCCTATTGAGTTGTTTTGTTGGGTGACTCCAATTGTTTTTGTTCTTAAAATTGATGATACTGTATGCATATGTGGGGACTACAAACTTATCATTAATCAGGCCATCATTAAACTGGATGTTTAATTGTTGATCTGATTTCAACTCTTGCAAGAAGTAAGATGTTCTAAAGACTTGACATGAGCCACATCTACCAGCAGCTTTTTTAAAGCAGGATTCAACATAGTACATCATAATCAATGCTCACAAAATTTGTTTAAATACAACCCTCTAGTTCTCAGGGTGTCCTCTGGTGATTTTTCAGAGAACAATGGACAACCTGCTGCAGGGATTCCTCATGTAGCAGTTAAATCATGGAAAAAAATGAGGAGGAACAATTCAAGTATTAAAGAGATTTTCAGAGGCAAGTCTGTACCTGAAGAATAGCAAGTGCATTTTCCAGGCATTGAGTATGGAATATTTCAATCACAAAGTTACAGTGCAGCATCTGTCCCCAGTGGAAGACAAGCTTCAAAACCCACAAGTATGCTCAGGCTCAGGACATTACTGAGCATGGTAAATTACTACAGGAAGTTTCTGCCAGACCTTTGGACAGCATTGGTGCCACTGTATCAAGTAATTCACAGAGAAACAAAATTTAAGTGGGGCTAGCAGAGAAGAAATCTTTCAAGATGTGCAAATGCTGCTACAATCAGCTAATCTGATGGTTCACTTTGATCAAGACAGAGAAGTCATTCTGTCATGTGAAGCCTCACCTGACCCTCTCATCTGATGGAGGACGGCTCAGAAAAACCCACTGGGTTTCATCAAGTACATCATCAGCTGAGAAGGGATATTCATAATTAGACAAGAAAGGTTTATCCATCTTCTTTGTAGCGGAACATTTTCATCAGTACCTTTATGATTAGTCATTCACAATATGTTCCAGCTATAAGCCATTGATGTATCTTTTAAGTGAATCCAAGTGCATTCTTGCCTCGGCAAGAATACAGCTGTCATATTGTCAGCATACCAGTATAATGTTGTATAGGGCAGGGAAAGATAATGCAAACACAGACGCATTCAGTTGTCTTCCTTTACCAGACATGCCCACCAACCTGGAGTCATTTTCTTTCCTTAAGAGACTTTCACATTCCCCAGTGATTGCTTAAGAGATTAAGCAGTGGATGAACCTGGACCCTGTTCCATTCCAGATAAAACAATTCCTTGTGTGGGGTTGGCCACGGTTATAGAGGATAATGAATTGAGACCATCATGCAAAGTGGAAAAATGAGCTGAGTGAGCAGGATGGCTGTATCCTTTGAGGGTCCAGAATTGTCACCCCAACCCCTGGTCATTCACAAATCTTAAAAGAAATTCATGAGGCTCACCCAATGACTCCCAAATATAAAGTTTTGTTAAATCATATATTTGGGAGCCCAACGTGGATCAAGATCTGGAGAACAAGATGAAATCCCATTCCGTGTGTCAGATCAAACAGAAGATGGCGCCACCATAACCACAACACCCATGGAAGTGGCCTGATCATCCATGGTCGAGGTTTTATGTGGACTTTGCCTCTCCTTTATGGGTCCTTAATGAGTCACATGTTTCTATTCATCATGGACACACATTCCAAGTGGTTAGAAGTACACATTATGAGCAACATCACAGCTCTCATTTCGATAGAGAAGCTATGGTTTTTGCAACTCATGATTTACTGGATTCTCTTGTTTCTGATAATGGTACAACATTTGTGAGTCATGTGTTCCAAAATTTATGCAAAGAAATGGAATACACCATGTGTGTACTGTGTCTTTTCATCCAGTTTCAAATAATTCAGCAGAGTGAGCTGTTCAGACGCAGAAAGAAGGATTGAGGAAAATGGCAAGTAATATTCTGGGAACAATATAGTATCACTCCATAACAACAACAGGAGTCTCACCAGCTGAATTACTACACGTACCAAAGTCTCATCTAGATCTGCTTCATCCAGGTGTCAAAGTGAGATGTCTTCAAAGCTGTGCTCAAATTGTGGAAATGCTCTTTGAGTCACAAAGCCATGTGTGTCCCAAAGGGAAAAAACTAGAACTCAAGTGTAGGTTGTCAAAGAAGAGACTTCATCTTTTCAGCATATGGAACGTTATTTTCCTGAGAGTGAAATGCTCCATCTATGTACTATCACAAAACAAAACTAATTTTTCAAATGCTAGGTCAAGTGCCTGCACATAGAATAATCCATAGCAAAGACAGATAAGGATTTTCCCACAGAAATGTAGAAGAACCACAAAAGGAAAAGACACTCAGAAGACAGACTAATTCAGTGTGAGTCATAATTTGATTGCATTCAATATTTGAAGAGGAGAAACATGAACCAGCTACTAAAATTTAAGACTAAGATTGAAATAAGGCTGATTTCAATGCAATGAGGCAACATGCAGTGTCCACAGTAAACCAGACATATCTGTTAATAGGCAAAATGACAGATGATCAGAGAGAGAGATGCTGGCTTTTATATCCAGAAAACTGGAATTCAAGGGGGTAGAAGTCACATCACAGCTATACAAATTCATAAAACTACATCTGGAGGTTTGTGAACTGTTCTGGGCATCACACTTTGGAAGCTGGATCTACCAGATGTATGGCTGAACTTGAAGGATTAAATTATCAGCATTGATTTCATAAACCAAGGTTGTAATCGATAGTATTAATATCTTAAGGGGTGATTTCATCAAATTTCATCAAAAGACTTTAAGGAGATCAGATTGGTTAGATAGGTGGTTGAGAATCTAGGGCAATCTAAAAATTACAACCAGATCTTTTCAGGATAATGTTAGGAAAGACCAATACATGCAAAGAATGTAGAAGTTTGTAACATTCTATAAATAGTTAAAGATATTCATCGACTTCAGGAAGCATAGTGGAGGAAATGCCCCTGTCAACATCAATAGTGATGAAGTGGAAATGGTCAACTGTTTCAAGTTTCTAGATGCCAGCTCACCAACAATCTATCCTGATCCCTCCATGTTGACAACATAGTTCAGAAAGCCCACCAACTTTCTACTTTCTCAGGAGGTTAAGGAAATTTGGCACGTTACTATGACCCTCACCAATTTTTACAGATGCACCATTGGAAACATCCTTTCCAGCTGTATGTCAGCTTGGTATGGCTCCGCTCTAAACAAGACAGCAAGGAGCTACAAAGGATAATGAACATAGCTCATCGATCAGGTGAATCAACCTCCCAATGATTGATTCTGTCTACACTTTCTATTTGCTGGGAAAAGCATTCAGCTTTTAATTGAGGACCCCACGCATCCCAGACACATTCTCTTCTACTTTCTTCCATCAAGAAAAAGATGCACAGGTCTGAGAACATGTACCAACCTACTCAAGAATAGCTTTGTCTCTGCTGTCGTCAAACTTTTGAATGGAGCTACCATATATCAAATGGCTCTTTCTCTACACCCTATCTGTGACTGTCATCCTCTTCTTTCCTTCTCCCCTATGTATTCTATGAACAGTAAGTTTTATTAGTATAGCGCGCAAGAAATAATACTTTTCACTGTATCCTGAAAAATGTGACCAAAATGAATGAAATCAAATCAAAAGATCAACTTGAAGAGAAAAATTAGTGCACTTGAAGGTCATTTGGTTCATTTTATCTTTGCTGGTCTAATCTCACTTTCCAGCTTTTGGCCTGAAGCCCTGCAGATTACAGCACTCCAAAAGCATTTCAAAGGATTTTTTAAAAAATGCAATTTTCTGCCTTTATCACTCTTTCAGACAGTGAGTTATAAGAACCTCATTGTTTGGGTTTTGAAATGCAATCATTCCTAAGTGTCCTACCTGTGTTCCCACACTTAAGTGACTTACACCATGAGGGAATACCTGTAAGCAACAATGGTACATTCAGCTCAATAAAGATACCACACCAGAAAGACAGTGGTCTTTGAACTCATAACATAGTTTTAGGAGTGGAGCTGGGAGTGAATTTTGAAAAGCTGGAAGAGAAGTCACAGCTATTGAAAGTGAATCACTGAAATGTAAAATACTGCTAAAAGCATACAAAAAGACAAGGAAAAGCTGACTTAAACCAAAGGCTGCAAGTAACCAAAGGGTGTTAAACTGGGGGAGGGCTAGATATAGCCAGATTAGGCAGGATCTTAAGGATACCGACTGGGATAAGCTGTTCGAGGGTAAGTCGACGCTGCACATGTGGGAATCTTTCAAGAGAAAACTAAAATTTTTGCAGGATAGACACGTGCCGGTAAGGAGAAAGGATGGGAAGGGTAGGAATAGAGAACGGTGGGTTACTAGGGATGTTGAGGATTTGGTCAGGAAGAAGTGGGAGGCGTACGTTAGATCCAGGCAACTGGGGACAGAGGCAGCGCTGGAAAAATATAGAGAGTGTAGACGGGATCTTAAAAGGGGTGTCAGAAAGGCAAAAAGGGGCCACGAAATGGCTTTGGCAGGTAGAATTAAGGAAAATCCTAAGGCATTTTACTCCTATGTAAGGAGCAAAAGGATGGTTAGAGGGAAGATTGGACCTCTCAGGGACAGCGGAGGGGAACTATGCTTAGAGCCTGAGGGAATGGGGGAGATCCTGAATGAATACTTTGCGTCGGTATTCATGCAGGAGAGGGGCCTGATGTCTGATGCCGGCTTTGAGGATTTTGAGGACCCGTTAAAAGAAATAATCATTACGAGGGACGAAGTGTTGGGGCTTTTAGGTAGCATAAAGACTTATAAAGCTCTGGGGCCTGATGGTATTTATCCCAGGCTGCTAAGGAAGGTGAGGGATGACATTGCTGGGCCTCTGATGCAAATCTTTGCCTCACACAGGTGAGGTCCCAGAGGACTGGAGGATTGCAAAAGTAGTACCGTTGTTTAAAAAGGGTCAGAGGGATAACCCAGGGAACTATAGGCCGGTGAGCTTGACTTCAGTTATAGGTAAGCTAATGGAGAAGATCCTCAGGGACAGGATGTGTGAGCATCTGGAGCGCTGCGATCTGATCAGGGATACGCAGCATGGCTTCGTTAAGGGGAGGTCGTGTCTTATGAATCTAGTGGAATTTTTTGAAGAGGTGACAAAAACGGTTGATGAAGGACAAGCCGTTGATGTCGTCTACGTGGATTTCAGTAAGGCGTTTGACAAGGTTCCCCATGGTAGGCTGATAAAAAAGGTGAAGGCGCATGGTATACAGGGCCAGGTATGTAGATGGGTTGAGAACTGGCTTGGGAGGAGGAGACAGCAGGTAGTAGTGGAAGGCTCTTTTTCCAACTGGAGGTCCGTCACTAGTGGTGTGCCACAGGGCTCTGTACGAGGACCCCTTCTATTTGTGGTGTATATAAATGACTTGGAAGAGGGGGTAGGTGGTGTGATCAGCAAATTTGCTGATGACACTAAGATACTTGGATTGGCGGGGACTGAGGAGCAGTGCCAGGCAATACAACAGGACATAGATAGGCTGTTAGATTGGGCAGATAGATGGCAAATGGAATTTAATCAGGATAAATGCGAGGTGATGCATTTTGGCCGGAATAATGTAGAGGGGAGTTATAGGATAAAAGGTAAAACTATCCAGAGTATAGACATGCAGAGAGACCTGGGGGTGCAGGTTCACAAGTCTCTGAAGGTGTCAGTACAGGTGGAAAAGGTGATAAAGAAAGCGTATGGTATGTTAGCCTTCGTAGGAAGGGGTATAGAATACAAGAGTAGGAGTTTGATGTTGCAAGTGTATAGAACGTTGGTTAGGCCTCACTTGGAGTACTGCATCCAGTTCTGGTCACCGTACTACAGGAAGGATGTGGAGGCCCTGGAGAGAGTGCAGAGGAGATCTACCAGGATGCTGCCTGGTATGGAAGGGCTGTCTTACGAGGAAAGGTTGAACGTACTGGGGTTGTTTTCCCTTGAAAGACGTCGGCAGAGAGGGGATCTATTAGAGATACATAAGATTATGAGGGGTATAGATAGAGTAAATGGTGGTAAGCTTTTTCCACCATTAGATTCGGATAGAACGAGGGGTCATGGCCTTAGGGTGAGGGGGGCTATGTATAAGACTAATTTTAGAGGGCATTTTTTCACACAAAGGGTAGTGGGGGTGTGGAATGCACTACTGAGTAAGGTGGTGGGAGCAGGCACGCTAGGGTTGTTTAAGGGTCTCTTGGACAACCACATGAGCGGTCTGCAGATAGAGGGATATAGGAGGACTGTTTAAATACTTTAATTGTTTCCACAGGCTGTTCGGTCCACCTTGTTGACCAACAAGGTGCATGCATTCAGCAGGTCGTGCGAGGGCTGCTCTTGGATGTTACTTCAGAAGTGGCCTAGTGCTTCATGTCGTTAGTGTATGCTTAAACTGGACCATCAGATGGGCAACATGACAGCTCAGAGACTATCGCTGTTGCTGTGCATACACATGGATTTGGGCCTGTGTCTGCGGGAGTTTGCGCGTTCTCCCCGTGGTTGCGTGGGTTTTCTCCGGGTGCTCCGGTTTCCTCCCACATCCCAAAAATGTGCTCTTAGGCTGATTGGGTAACAAATTGTCCCTATATTGGTCTCTATATGTCCTTAAGACGTTAGGATGGCGGCGCGGGCTCATTGGGCCGAAGGGCCTGTTTCCCGTGCTGTGTTGTTCTTTGTTCTTTTGTTCTTTGTAAAATATTAGGTAAGACAAAAAACGGCTGTAAATTTTCCATTCCCAGTTCCTGCTGAAATGAAAGGGAATACGTAAAAGAACTGATATTTTTCCACCTGCAATGGCAAAAAGATTTCAACAGACTTAATTAAGGAGCCATACCAGATACATGTGGCTACAATTTAACACTAGTGGGGAGAGACTGCTACAAATTATATTCTACCCTCAATCTATCTGTAGAGCAGAAAAAAAGGCAGAAATTTGTAAAGCCTTAAACGCACAATTTGAACTCCAAGTGAACGTAACTTATGAACAATATCTGTTAAACATCAGGGTTTAAAATGAGCAAAAGTTTCACTGATCAGAATGTGACTGTCATAACACAGCTCTTAGAATCATGTGAATTTTTAAGTGTAAGATTCAGCAGTGAAAGCAAGTCTACTGAGAGAGGAGAAACTCAAGAAAGTGGTAGATCTGTGCAGAAACAGAGAGGTTCTAAATTATTAACTAGAGCATACTTTTGGCAAAGCACACCAGGAGGTACACTCTGCTGAGAGATCTTCCAGTCCAAAAGATCAGGACAATAGCAAACAAAGAGCAGAATGCAAATAATGTGGAGGACATTATACAAAAGAAAAGAAGGAATATCAACCATAAGGAAAAAGTGTTTAATTACACTAAGCTGAATCAACTTGCATGCAAGTGTTTGGCTAGAAAGCAGTAAATCACATTGATATAGGTGCCACTGGAGAGAAAGCAGCTGAAGAGTCTGATGGAAGTACTGTGCACCATGTAACAGATTGGTTTGGTCAAATGTATAGATGATAAATGGTTTTTGACTATTAGAATGATAATCATAAAAAGAGAGTGTCAAGTAAACAAGAAGTATCTGATAGACATGGTGCATCATGCAACATTTTGACTTGATGTAGAGATGCTGCCGTTGGACTGGGGTAAACACAGTAAGAAGTCTGACAACATCAGGCTTAAATCCAACTAATTTATTTCATAGTAAACTCACAAGCTTTTGACTCTATGGTCAGGTGATGAAAACCATAGAGTCGAAAGCTTGCAAGTTTACTGTCAAATAAATCGGTTGGATTTAAACTTGGTGGTGTCAGACATTTTGACTTTCACAGACCTGTCCTAAGAAGGTTAACATGGTGATCCAAAAATGAAGACTCTTAAACTAAGGTGAAGGCTATATGTTGGCACAAACCATATCAACAGGATAAATTAATCTGAGAGCCCAATGCAATGGCATGAATGAAGATTTGGAGTTCCAAATTGTAGACATTATGTAACAGCCATTAAACTCAACTGAAATAAGTCAAAAAGGTGGGCTTAATGTGCCAAACAGAGATCTACAGAAGTCTAATTTCTCCTAATAGTGGTGTAAGGACCAGGGCCCATCCTTTTGGGAAGGGACTAGCTACAGAAAATCTGCCTAGACTGGCAACCATTATTTAAAATGGGTACTGGCAATTTGTACAAAGTCATTGGAAAGTATCCCAAATTATTCCAAGAAGGCCTTGGGAAGATTAAAAGTGCCAGAGCCAAGATCTACATGGACTCAGAGGTTCAACATAAATACTTCAAGGCACAACTGGTTCCCTATGCCCTATGTGTCAAAGTAGAGACAGAATTGAAAGGTCTAGAGGAACTTGGCATTGTGTGTCCAATACAATTTGTGCCACTGTCAGCTTCTGTCACACTAGCCTATGGCAAGGAAACTCTGTCCTCTGAAAAACTCAAGAGCCAGTCATCTGGATGATGAAGAATCTGGTTCAAACATGGAGGCAAAGGCAGTAGAGGTTGCAAGCAAGGATAAGCTTTCTCCAGTGATTCTTCAATGCTCCTCTGAAAAGACATTCACCTATCCACTTTGCGCCGTCTGACGAGACCTTTCTTGCAATGAAGATGAGGCCACGAGCAAAGAGACAGAGAAGGCCCAATTGTCATGGGAGCAAAGTGGAACGGTCGGACTAGAGCAAAGTAGGGTGCAATAAACCTAAGAGGTCCATTGGGAATTACTGTTTTATCTCCAGGATTCATTGAGTATGAGTTCCTCTGGTAACATTCAGTGACCTACTCAGCTTGAACTCATTACCCGAGCCTTTTTTAAGGCAAGCCCAGGATTGAGCCTGCTAACTGGCAGTCCCAGACAGGGGCCAGTGTATTTACATCAAAGTAGTGGGTTTACCTTGTGTTCTATAATAAGAATGTTCCTTTCTTATCAAGCTTCCTGAGTCCTTATAACTTCTCAACATCTTTCCAGTTGTTATGTATTCCTTGTCTTGTTTGTCATCCCGGAATAATTACCTCACAGGTTGAATTCAAGTTGCCACTTTCCTGTCCACCTTGCAAGTCCATCAATTTTTGTGAAAACAGACACAAAAGAACCATGCTCACTTCTTCTGTCTTCACCCATCTTATCTTTTCAGTCTCTAATCAGCCCTATTCTTTCCTTAGTTAAACTTTGCTCTTTATGTGTTGATAAAAACATATTTTTCTTAATTTTACTTGCCAATATTTAATACCCTTTCTTTGCTTCCCCGATTTCCTTTTTAACTCCATACCTGTGCTTTCTATGCATCCCTGGGTTCTTAAGCGTTGAACTCTTGGTATCTAATTTTTTTTTAATCTTTTCTTACTCTGAGTGTACTTTGACATTCAGGGAAAAAAAATTTCTATGTGAAAAGAAAGACTAGCCTTTATACAAAGACTTTTTTACAACGACTGGAAATCACACAGCATTTTACTGTCGCTGAAATACTTTGTGAAGGAAGTGTAGTCATTGTTGTGATGTCATGTGATCCTTGTCTTCCACTTGAGAGGGCAGATAGGACCATGGTTTAATGTCTCATCTGAAAGACAGCACATCTGACAGTGCAGAACTCCCTCAGAACTGCCTGGATTAGTACTTGAACCCAGAACTTATGTGGGCGCACTTGTTCCAATGCCTCTCTGCTCCTCTACTGGTTTACCTTCAGCACACTGTTTCCAGTTTAGATTTGTCAAATTACAACTCAGCTTAATAAAATTGGTCTTTCCCCATTTTCAAACTTTTAGTCTATCTACCTATTTAGTCCATAATCACACTAACTGTAATTATGATCAATACTACCAAAATGCTCTCCCAATGAAATCACTTCCCAAAGCTGTCCAAATCTTAGGCTTGTTATGTACTGGCTTAAAAAAGATCTTCTGAAGACATTTTAAGCGTTTTGTATCCTCTGTGGCTTTGAAACTGACTTATCCCAATTAATATTATGGAAATCCTTGACTATTTCCATTGTATTTTTCCTGCAGTCATCAACATATTTTCTCTTCTTTCTCTCTGTCTGACTGTTTGGGGTTTACTGTATGATTCCAGTAATGTTGATCCCTTTTTCATTCCTCAGCTCAACCCATAAGGCCTCATTTGATGATCCTTCTAGAATATCACTCCTCCTCACAGCTAGAATTGTCTTATTAAACAAATTGACACCCCTCTCCATTTTTAGCTCTCTCATTGTACCGTCTGAAACCCTGCAATCAGGAAAGTTGAGCTTCCATGCTTGCCCCTTTTTAAGCCATGTTTCAGTGTGATATACTTCCAAGTGTATTTCTGTGCCCTTAGCTCATTGGTCTTATTCATGAGACATTTTGCACTGAAGTATATATCATTAATCACTGAATAACTCTATTGTTGTTCCTCACTATATTTTCTTCAAGGTCTGGAAAGCACTAAACATTTGCTCTGTCAATCTATATCAGGTGGATGTCTGTCCCTCCAAGGTGAAGCACAGGTCTGAACCCAGAGCGTGTGTGATAGCCATTTGAGCTTTGCAAAGCCACTAAGGCTGTGAATATGGGTTCCTGTGAGTGCCTGACTGTAAGATCTCTGGAGGCGATGACACTTTCCACGATCAAAGGTAAAGGAGAGGGTATGAATGCAGGTTAATGTTGAGGATATTCAACTAGTTAAAGGAGTAGAGGGCTCAGGAGAAGTTAGTAGCGTTTCAACAAATCGGGTCCAGATAAAGGCTGGCATAAAGACACTTTAACTGAATGCACAAAGTATTCAAAACAAAATGAATGAGTTGATGGCACAAATCAATACAAATGAGTATGATCTAGTAGCCATTACAAAAACACGGTTGCAGGGTGACCAGGACTGGGAACTGAATATCCAGGGGTATCAGACATTTGGGAAGGATAGACAGGAAGGAAAAGGAGGCAGTGTAGCTCTGTTAATAAAAAAAAATAACATCAGGGCAGTAGTGAGAGACATATAGGCTCTATGGAGTTGTTGTGGATGGAGATAAGGAATAGTAAGGCCAGAAAGTCACTGTAGGTGTGGTTTATAGGCTCCCAAATAATAACATTGAGTTGGGGCAGGCTATAAATATGCAAATAATGGATGCATGCAAAAAAGGGAACGGCAATAATCATGGGGGATTTTAACCTGCACATTGATTGGTAGATGCAAGTCGGACGCAGTGGACATGAGGGAGAGTTCTTCGAACACCGTCGGGATAGTTTCTTCGAACAGTATGTTACAGAACCTACGAGGGAGCGAGTTATCTTGGATCTGGTCCTTTGTAATGAGACAAGTAGAATTAAAGATCTTCTTGTGAGGGATCCTCTTGGGATGAGTATTTACAGTATTGTTGAATTTCTAATGCAGATGGAGGGTGAGAAAGTAGGGTCCCAAACCAGTGTCCTCTGCTTGAACAGAGGGGAGTATGATAGGATGAGGGCAGAATTGGCTAATGTGGACGAGGAGCACAGACAAGTTGGCAGACAGCTGAGAAACAGTGGAGGATTTTTAAGGAGATTTTTCTCAGTACTCTGCAAAAATATATTCCGGTGATAAAGAAGGAATGTAAGCGATGGGATAACCAGTTGTGGATAACGAAGGAAATAGAGAGTATTAAATTAAAAACTGATGCATACAGGATGGCCAAAACTCTATAGGGAATTAGAAGATTGGGAAAGCTTTCAAAAACAACAAAGAATGACTAAGAAAGTGGTAAAGAATGAAAAGATAAATTATGAAATTAAACCGGCGCAAAACATAAAAACCGATAGTAAAAGTTTTTACAAATATATAAAAAGAAAGAGAGTGGCTAAAGTTGGACCCTTAGAAGACAAGAAGGGGGATTTAATAATAGAAAACGAGGAAATGGCTGAGGCCTTAATCAAGTTTTTTGTGTCAGTCTTCACGATAGAGGACACAAGTAGCTTACCGAACATTAACAGTCATGGGACTGTAGAGAGCGAGGTCCTTAAAATGATTACTATTACTAAAGAGGTAATGCTTGGTAAACTAATGGGACGAAAGGTAGACAAGTCCCCGGGCTCAGATGGAATGCATCCCAGGGTACTGAAAGAAATGGCAGATGTAATAGCAGATGCGTTATTAGTAATTTATCAAAATTCATGCACTCTGGGGAAGTGCTGGCTGATTGGAAAACAGCTACTATTATGCTGCTGTTTAAGAAAGGAAGTAGACAAAAAGTGGGTAACTACAGGCTGGTTAGCTTAACGTCTGTAGTTGGGAAAATGCTGGAATCCATCATTAAAAAAGAAATAGCAGGACACCTGGAAAAGAACGATTCGATTAAGCAAATGCAGCATAGATTCATGAAGGGAAAGTCATGTTTGATGAATTTACTGGATTTTTACGAAGATGTAACGAGTGCGGTTGACAGAGAGGAACCGGTGGATGCGGTGTTTTTAGATTTCCAGAAGGCGTTCAATAATGTGTCTCACAAAAGGTTGCTGCAGAAGATGCATTTGGGGGTAAAGTATTAGCATGGATTGAGGATTGGTTATCTAACAGGAAACAGACAGTTGGAATAAATGGGTGCTTTTCTGGTTGGCAGTTGATGACTAGTGGTATACCGCAGGGATTGGTGCTAAAGCCTCAACTGTTTACCATATACACAGACGACCTGGAGGAGGGGACAGAGTATAGGGTAACAAAGTTTGCTGATGACATGAAGATGAATGGGAAAGCGAATTGTGCGGAAGCCTGCAGAGAGATTTGGATAGGCTGAATGAGTGGCGAGGATCTGGCAAATGGAGTATAATGTTGGCATGTGTGAGGTTATTCACTTTGGAAGGAATAATAGTAAAATGGACTATTATTTAAACAGTGAAAAATGACAACATGCTACTGTGCAGAGAGAGCTGGGGGTCCTTGTGCATGAATTGCAAAAACTCAGTCTGCAGGTGCAGCAGGTGATCAAGAAGGCAAATGGAATGTTGGCCTTTATCACAAGAGAGATGGAATATAAAAGCAGGGAGGTCTTGCTGCAATTGTACAAGGTGAGGCCGCAACTAGATATTGTGTGCAACTTTGGTCCCCTTATTTGCGAAAGGATATATTGACTTTGGAAGGAGTACAGAGAAGGTTCATCAGATTGCTACCAGAGATGAGGGGGTTAGCTTATGAGGATTGAGTAGATTGAGCCTGTACTCATTGGAGTTTAGAAGGCTGAGGGGTGATCTTATAGAGGCATTTAAGATAATGAAGGGGCTAGATTGGTAGAGGCAGGGAGATTCTTTCCACTTAGAAAGGAAACAAGAACTAGAGGACATAGCCTCAAAATAAGGGGAGGGGTCAGTTTAGAACAGAGTTGAGGAGGAACTTCTTCTGTCAGAGGGTAGAGAATCTCTGGAATTCTCTGCCCATTGAAGCGGTGGAAGCCACCTCATTGAATATGTTTAAGTCACAGGTAGATAGACTTCTGATCGATAAAGGAATTAAGAGTTATGGGAGCAGGCTGGTAAGTGGAACTGAACCACTTTCAAATCAGCCATGATCTTATTGAATGGCGGGGCAGCTTGAAGGGCCAGATGGCCTACTCCTGCTGCTATTTCTTATGTTCTTATAGATTGCAGAGTGCAAACACTTTAGTAGATGACACCAAGAGCTACACAAGCCTGATTGCAGCAAGATTGTAAACCCAGGTCACTGAGGACAGCTCAGTGTCACAGTGGTTAGCACTGTTATCCCACAGCACTTGGTGATAGGGTTCAATTCCACCTCCGGTTATTTGTCTTGGGTGGAGTTTGTAAATCCTTCCCCTGTCTGTATCTTTTCCATCTGTCTAGGTGTTCTGTTTTCCTCTCACAGTCCAAAGATGTGCAGGTAAGATGGATTGGCCATGCTAAATTGCCTCTGGCTGTCACTAGGATTAGCGGGGTAAATACATGGAGTTAAAGTGATTGGGCCTGGGTGGGATTATTGTTGGTGCAGGTTTGATGGGCCTGATGGCCACCTGCTACATTGTAGGGGTTCCATGGTTCTATGATTATTTGGCCTAAACAAAACCCACTGGAGTTAAAATTGTGCCTCTTATTTCCTTCCTCACTAATTTATTCAGCAGAATTAACCTTTTGACACGTTGACAAATGATGTGTAGCAAATCAAAGAATATATTATTAATATGGTATGCACCATTTGTTCTGCCTGCACTCCTTAGGTTTATGCCTTTGAAAACCTTCTTCTCAATTAACAGAACAAGTCTGATCTCTTTTGCCGTTAATGTTTTCTCCTGAGGGGCTCTACCACTTGTTTGGAGTCCTTGCCTCCTGTTATGTACCTCTATTGTCTTTAACAAAAGCAATGTGGATTAAAGTTAAATAAATTGGCATTTTGACAACCAGACATTTTTCAATTGCAATGAAAGCAAATGCTTTAGATCTCTTTTGTTGTGCATTTTATTTAAAGATATGCATATGTCACCATGTTGGGAACCATTGTAATTCTGTCACCTTATGTGGTTAGTGAAGATGAGCAGATGTAATATAAAAATAAGTTAGCAGCATTTCTGAATTTTAAGTGCTGTATATTTGAATGAACTTCCTCAATAAATTTATTAAATGAAGAAATTTAAGAATATATAGTTATTTTTAACTTATCCAAATACTAAATGGCTCCTCCAATTTCTTTCAACAGCTCTGATTGAGAAATTGGAGATAGCAGCAATGGCTGATAGATCAGAGAGAGGAAAACTAGAAGACCTGATTGGTGTAGTTACAAAAAAAAACAAAGGGTGGTTGAGGAGAACAACTGAGAACTATGGACTTGTTTGGACTAGCAGCGGCAACAAAGGATAAAGAAAGATGGTGATGAGACTGATCAGGGACACCATTTGTGGTGGCACAGGGTCAAAGAGAGAGTGAGACAGGGACAGGAACAGTCAAAATTGATTAGTATATTCAATAAAATAGCAAGGTCAGTTGAAAGCAGGTAGATAATATGATGGTAAGAATTAGGTTTTATTTTAATATTACAGCAGTGGTTGAAAATGATCTGGACAGGCTGCTTGAGTGGGCTAATCAATGGTAGATGCAGTATAATTTGGATAAACGTGAAGTTATTCACTTTGGAAGCAAAAACAAGAAGGCAGATCACTACCTGAATGGCTGTAAATTGGGAGAGGGGAGCGTGCAATGGGTGTCCTTGTGCACCAGTCACTGAAGGTATGTGTGCAGGTACAGTAGGCGGTAAAGAAGGCAAATGGCATGTCAGCCTTCATTTTTGAGTTTTGAGTACAGGAGCAGGAATGTGTTGTTGCAATTATACAGGGCATTGGTGAGGCCACACCTAGAGTTTCCTTTTCTGAGGAGGGATGTTCTTGCTCTCGAGGCAGTGCAGAGAAGATTTACCAGGCTGACTCTGGGGATGGTGGGACTGATATATGAGGAGAGATTGACTAGGTTAGGATTGTTTTCGCTGAAGTTCAGATGAATGAAGGGGTTATCTCATAGAAACTTATAAAATTCTAACAGGGCTAGAAGGGTAGATGCAGGGAGGATATTGTCAATGGTGGGAAATCCAGAACCTGAGATCACAGTCTAAAGACTCAGGGTAGACCATTTAGGGTGGAGGTGAGGAGATATTTCTTCACCCAATGAGTGGTGAGCCCGTGGAATTTATTACCATAGGAAGTAGTTCATGTCAAAACATTAAATATATTCAAGGAGCAGCTGAATGTAACATTTGGGATAAATGGGATCAAAGGTTATGGGGAAAAAGCAGGAATAGGTACTAAGTTAGATGATCAGCCATAATCATAATGAATGGTAGAAATGGCCTCCTCCTGTTCCTATCTTCTACGTTTTTATGTTTAAACTAGGAGCAGGAAACTAAAGTATTGTATTTTATAGCATAACTGGCTAAACTAATCAATTTCAATCAGGATAAACATTCTGATTGAAATAAGGGAAATATCATTTTACTTATTATTAAAGGTATTAGTACAGAGAAGTCGAGACATATTAATTAAAATTAATAATTTATTAATTTAAAAAGTTAACTAGGAATTAACAGGGAATTAACCAGTTTCTAAAAGAGGAAATAGAGTTTTTTTCTTAAATTATGGATGGGCAGCTGAGTTCTGTTATTTTCAATTTTTACAGCTTGTAGGGTCTTCATGATATTCTATGTGTCACAATGTGGAACAGGTCTCTCCAGGTCGATCTGAGGATGTTTAAGATTGAAGGGCAGCTGGAGTCACTGCAGAGTATTGGGGAAGATGAGTGTTTCCTCAATGGTAGATTTCAGGAAGTGGTCACTCCCAATGTTTAGTGAAAGTTCTGGATAGTAGATTGGGAGCCAGCCTGAAGTGTCAGAGGAGTCAAGAGATTCAGGGGTCTTTGGGCTGTGTGCCACTCTGAAACTGGAACTCAGTTTTGGAAGTTGTTGGGAATGATGACAGCTCAACAGCTTGAAGGAGTGCAGTCTAGACAATGGCACCAATGGACAAAGTACTACATGGAGGGAATAGCAAAGAGTAGAAATTCACTTGAAAGAAATTATTCCATTGCTCGGGGTCAGAGAGATGTTTCTCTAAATGTCATCATGAGTCCCTCATTGGTGTGATGCCCCTCTGGTGTCAGAAAAGGGCACAAAGGAGAGGGTTCATAATATTCTGCAGGGGGAAGGGCATGAGCCAGAAGTTGTGGTATGCGTTAGTACCAACCGCACAGAGAGAACAGATACTAAGATCTTACAGTCAGATTTTCAGAAGTTGGGAGGAGATTCAAAAATAAGATTCAAAGGTAACAATCTTTGGTTTGTTCCTAGAGTTGGGTGCCAGTAGAGATAGGAAGATAAAGACTATCAATGAGTCACTTTAGGCATGATTCAGGAGGGACAGTTTCATTCTTGGGGCATTTGGATCAGTTATGGGGTAAAAGGCACCTGATCAAAAAAGAAGATTTATATCCACTGGGTCCAAAGTCCTCTTGAGGAAATTTATTGGGATGATCAGGGAGGATTTAAATAAAATTGAGAGGAGGATTAGCACCAGCTCATGAAATAACAAAGCAGGATAAGGTGTATAAAGTGGAAACAACGGATAGTATTGCAGAAGTGACATGGATCACACATGGAGGAAATCCGAACTCAGCAAGACCATTTGAACTCTTTGCTGATTTCCGATAGAACCACATGCTTTATCCTGCAGTGTATGTTACATTTTTTAGAGCAGTTATAAATGATTGCAGAATTGATAAAGTCTGTGAAACTGTCAAGCTGCAAATTTATTTAAACACCCTGCCCTTTGATTAAAATAAGCCTACCTATGTCTCTGAGTTGAAAAAAATTGTGCTTGCAGTTCTGTTGCCATATCTCTAAGGGCTATCATATGTTTCTTTCTATAGCATTATTTGACTGCTTCCATACCTGTCATTTTCTCTGTGGGGAAACTGTAGGTCCACAGTTTAATTGACAGCTCCAAGAGGTTATTAGGGGATTAGCTGCCCTTCATGTGGGTTGCGAATAAAATGTTTGTTTTTATAAGGGATTCAGTATTGGATGGGATTTAAATGTATAGAAAGAGCTTTTATCAGTTAGAGTGTTTTGTTATGTAATGAAGTATATATTAGATACTTAGAATCTTGTTTTACTTAATCTCAGCATTTTTTTAACTTCTGCCAAGATGGATACTCAGTGTGTTGGAAGGAAGATTATAAGGGCAAAGGTTGGTGAGTAATGAGCACAGGGTGGCATGGGGTAGCATAGAACTATGAGGGAGGTGGTTTGGGTTCATCTTTGAACTGTTTCCAGGAATGGTGGGCCTGACTTCAGCAAGCAACACCTCCACCCCACCAACGCATCCACCCAACCTACTTCTCCAGAATGACGATCCTGCAACTCGGGGTACTTTTCCAAGGAAGTTGCGATGAATTGGAAAATTTCCTGATTCTGTGCAGTGGCCTCATGAGGAAAATTAGAGACCTAAGTGTCTGAGAGAGAACACTTGAATAAGAGTGATCATCATGTCATAATTAGGGTTGAAAAAGAATAAGGAACAATCTAAAGTAGAATGTCTAAATTGGAAGAAGATGAACTTCAGTAAGTAGAGAGGACATTAAGCAAGAGTAAGATGCTACCAAATATTGTTAGGAAAAATTAACAGAACAATGGGTAACTTTTAAGGAAGAAATATTTAAGATACAGGCTGGAGGTACATTCCAACAGGAGAACCAAAGCCAGGGTTTCTTGGATGACAAGGGTGATAGAACATCTAATCAAACAGAGAAAGAGAATGTGTGGTGCAAGCCAGGTGAATTCTTCAAATAAGAACCAATCCAGCTGCCATAAGTTAAGAGGAGACGTGAAGAAAAAATAAGACTGGAAAAGAGAAATTGAAAACAGAATTGACAGTTAACATAAAAGTTAATCCAATAATCTTTTATCAGCATATAAATAATAAACAAGTAGTAGAAGGTCAGTTAAGTCCCATGCAGGAGGAAGGGAGTGATATATGCTTACAGGAACAGGGCAAGGCTAGAACATTTAATGAGTATAGATGTTTAGCTAAAGGAGGGTATATTAACAAAATACTGGTGAAGTATTAGCGTTGCTAAAGTTCAAATGTGATATTCAAGAAAACTGTAATGACATTTAGTAGTAACTGTAGGCTAGCCAGTTAAAATCTGTGGCAGATAAGGTTTTGAAAACAATGCGCCAAACTTTATGAGGGAGGGGATAGTTAGTAGTGGTGATGGTGGGGGGTAGGAGGTGTGGGGACTCACCTCCTGGACCCTTGGAAGAAAAGTCTGCCAGAAACTCACCGACTATAAAAATATCTGCCCTGGTGTGATACTATACAAGCTACAGTCTAGTCTTCTGTCTCTCAGCCAAGTGCAAGGAAGGCACACTGGAAAGAAGTAGGTATGGGATTTTAAATGGGGAGGGATGCAGTAATAGAGAGTGAGGCGAATGAGTGGGTTTTGAAAGTTAGGTGGGGAGGCACAAAAGGTGGTAGGGTGCCCCATATGCACATAAAGTATACCTAAAAAGAACTAACCCCCTTCCTTCTTGCCCTTTCATCAAGTTTGGGGAAAAAGTAGTCTGCCCAATCTAGTCTGCCTTCTGCCAGCCAGTGTACTGAAGGAAGAGGCCAACTTAGACCCTTAAATGCTCAATATTTAGGTGGTTAAGGGCCTCAATAGGTGGACTAACAAACACCCTACCCCCAGAATATGGGGCTTAGGTGGCAGGAAGATGCTGTGCTGTCTTGCTGCTTTCAAAACTCCCAGTGGGTGAGGATAGGGGGTGTAAAATGCAGCCCAACAATCTCAGCAGGCACTTCGAGAGATTTGAGTAATTAAGGTGAGCCAGCATGAACTTGTAAAAGACAGATCAGGTTTGATTCATCTAATTGAAATTTCTGATGAAATAACAGAGAAGGGTGTTGAAGGGGAAATAATGGAATGTTGCATGTAAGGATTTTAGAAGAGCATTTGGCAAAGTATTGCTTGTTAACAAAATTGAGGTTGGTGGAAAAAGGTGGTTAGTTTTTGGATTAAAAAAAATTGGTTAAACTACAGAAAACAATGAATTGTGACAAGTGGTTGTTCTTCAAACTGGAGGATGATTATTCTCCATATTTTGCAAGGATCAGAGCTAGGACACCTACTTCTTTGACATGTGTTTATAAATGACTTGGATATTGAAATTTCTAAATTTGCCAATGATACCAAACTTGGAAGTGTGGCAGACAGTGAAGGTAATATCCGGTTCAATGAAGAATACAAGAGGAGTAACACCAGACATACGTGAATATAAGTTGACAATCTGGTGAAGCTATAAAACTGTACTATTGCATGCCAAAAGCAGAAGCAGCAAGTGATAGATACAACTAAGCAACCCCATTACCAACAGATCAGATCTGGCCTTTGCAGTCTTCCCACAGCCAGTTGTGAATGGTGGTGAACTATCATCTTTAATGATGGAGGAGCCCAGCACATCAGTGTAAAAGATAAGAGTGAAACATTCGCAACCATCTTCAGCCAGAAGCATTGAATAGTTGATCCAGCTTGGCTTCCTCCTGATGTCTCAAGCATCACAGATCCCAGTCTTCATCCAATTTGATTCAGTCCACATGATATCAAAACACGGCTGAAGGCACTAGGTACTGCAAACAATATTGCCCTGACAATTTTCCAGCAATATACCTGAAGACAAAGAACAAGGAGAACAAAGAACAGTACAACACAACAACAAACACTTTGGTCCACCAAGTCTGTGCTGACACAGGTGCCTCTCTAATTTCTTGCCTCTATGTGGTCCATATCCCTCTATTTCCAGCCTGTTCATATAGCTATCCAGATGTCTCTTGAACATTGTTATAGAATCTGCTTCTATCGCCTCTGCTGGCAGCACATTCCAGGCATTCACCACCATCTATGTGAAAAACTTGCCCCTTACATCTCTTTTAAACTTTTCCCCCTCACTCTCAACCCGAATAATTGACCCTTTGTTCCTGGGAAAAAGACTCCATCCAATTCTATTCTATCCAAGCCTGTTATAATTTTGTAAACCTCTATTAGGACCCCATCCTTCATCCTCTGATGCTCCAATGAAAACAATCCAAGTTTGTTCAACCTTTATCCATAGTTTAGATCCTTTAAAACCAGGCAACATCCTGGTAAATCTCTTCTGCACTCTTTCCATGCATCAACATGACCAGAATTGTACACAATACTCCAAATGTGAACTAACGTAAGTTTTGTACAGCTGCAACATGATTTTCCAATTCCTATACTCAACGGCCTGATCGATGAAGGCCAGCATGCCAGTTTACTTTTCTTCTAAGGGGTGAATCCTGACCCTTCCCCCAATTATATCCTGCTGTATCCTCTGACAATCCTTCTCATTATTTGCTACTCCCCAATTTTTGTATCATCTGCAAATTTACTAAATCATTTATATGTATTACAAACAACAGAGGACTAACACTGATCTTTGTGGAACACCACTTGTCACATATCTCCAGTTGGAAAAGTACCTTTCCACTATTACTCTGTTTTCTATGCCGAAGCCAGTTTTCTATCCATCTTAACAGCTCACCTCAGATCCCATATGACTTCACCTTGTATACCAGCCTGCCACGAGGAACCTTAATGAAGGCTTTACTAAAGTCAACTCATACACTGCCTTACCCTAGTCAGTTTTTCTTAGCACTTCCTCAAAGGATCAGTCAAGTTTGTGAGACATGACCTCTACAAAAGCATGCTGCGTATAGCTCCTAAGCCTATTTTCTTCCAGATGTGAGTGCGTCCTGTCCCTAAGAATCTTCTCCAATAATTTTCTCACCACTGCTGTAAGGCTCACAGACCTGTAATTTCCTGGATTGTTTCTTCTGCCCTTTCTTAAACAATGAGGAACAATGTTAGCTACTTTCCAACCCTCTGGTATCTCACCCGTGACAAGATTCAAAAATTTGGCCAAAGCCTCAGCAATTTCTTCCTATGCCTCTGTCAATATTCTATCTGGCCTTTGTTCCACCTTAATGTTTTTCAATCCTTCCTTTTTATCTCAACATGTCTTAGAATGTCAACATCTTTTCTAGAAGAAAGGATGAAGGCCTATACTTCAGAATTAGTTGTGCTCTGAGGCAAGTTGTTTGTGTAGGTTTATAACACTGGCATCTACCCACAACGTGAAAAATTGCTCAGGTACGTCCTGCCAACAAAAAGCAGAACAAATCTAATCTAATCAATTACTGCCCATCAGCCTACTCTCAAAAATCAGCAAAGTGATGGAAAATGTCACAATAGCACTATTAGGTGGCACCTACTCAGCAATATTCTGCTCATTGGCACTCAGTTTGGTTCCACCAAGCTCACTCAGCTCCTAACCTCATTCTAGCCTTAGTTCAAAGCTTGGATAAATAAACTGAGCTGAAGTGAGAGTGACCACCCTTGACATTAAGGCAACAATTGACCAAAAGTGGCATCAAGGAGCGCTAGCAAAAATGACATCAATGGGCACTGGGAAGAAGCTCTCATTTGTTGGAGTCATACCAAGCACGAAGGAAAATAGTTGTGGTTATTGGAGGTCAATCATCTTAGTACCAAGGACTTCACTGCAGAACTTCCTCAGGGTAGTGAGTGTCCCAGGCCCGACCATCTTCAGCTGCTTCATCAGCTTTCTTCCTTCATAAGGCCAAAAATGGGGACATTCAGCACCATTCACAATACCTTAGAGACTGAAGCAGTCTGTATCCATATGCAGCAGACTTGGACAACATTCAGGCTTTGGCCAATAAGTGGCAAGTCAGATCAAGCAATGACCATTTCCAAAAAGAAAGAATCTAACTATTCCCCTTTGACATTCAAATTAAATTCGTACTTTGATTAAGTCTTCACAAACGAAAACATGAATAATGTACCAGAAATTCTGAGAGAAACAAGGTTAACTGAGGAGTTGAAGGAAATCAGCATTAGTAGAGGGGTGGTTTTGAGGAAATTGATGAGATTGAAGGTGGATAAATCTTCAGGAATTGATAATATTCATCCCAGAGTACATAAGGAAGTGGCTCTGGAAATAGTAGATCCCTTGCTGATTATTTTCCAAAATTCTTTGGACTCTGGACTAATTCCTATTGATTGGGGGGTAGCTAAAGTAAGCCCACTATTCAAAAAGGGTGGCAGAGGGAAAACAGGGAACTATAGACCAGTAAGCCTAACATCAGTGCTGGGGAAGTTGCTGTCCATTATCAAGGGTTTCATAACTCAGCATTTGGAAAGTAGTGGTGTAATCAGACAAAGTCAGCATGGATTTACGAAACATAGAACATAGAACATTACAGCGCAGAACAGGCCCTTCGGCCTTCGATGTTGCGCTGACCATTATAAAAAGCAATGACCCTCCAAACTAAACCATTCCCTTCTCTTCCATAAACTTATCAACTAACCTCTTAAACGCCACCAAACTTGGCGCATCTACAACTGCCGCAGGCAGTGCATTCCACTCCCTAACCACTCTCTGGGTAAAGAACCTACCTCTGATATCCGTCCTATAACTATCACCCCTTAATTTAAAGCTGTGTCCCCTCGTGCTAGCTTTCTCCATCCTAGGAAAAAGGCTATCACTGTCCACCCTATCTAAACCTCTAATCATCTTATATGCTTCGATAAGGTCTCCTCTTAGCCGCCTCCTTTCTAACGAAAACAACCTCAAATCCCTCAGCCTCTCTTCATAAGACCTGCCCTCCATACCAGGCAACATCCTGGTAAACCTCCTCTGTACCCTCTCCAATGCCTCCACATCTTTCTTATAATGTGGGGACCAGAACTGCACACAATACTCCAAGTGCGGCCGCACTAGAGTTTTGTACAGTTGCAACATGACATTGCGGCTCCGAAATTCAATCCCCCTACCAATAAAAGCTAAGACTCCATATGCCTTCTTAACAACCTTATCGACTTGACTGCCTACTTTCAGGGATCTACGCACAAATACACCAAGATCCCTCTGTTCATCAACACTATTAAGAATCCTACCATTAGCCCTATACTCTACACATTTATTATTCCTGCCAAAGTGCATTACCTCACACTTTTCCACATTAAACTCCATTTGCCACCTCTCGGCCAGCTCTGCAACTTGTCCAAGTCTCTCTGCAAACTATAACACCCCTCTTCACTATCTACCACTCCACCGACTTTAGTGTCATCTGCAAATTTACTAATCCATCCTTCAATACCCTCATCCAGATCAAATCATGCTTGATGAATCTATTGGAATCCTTTGAGGAAGTAACCAGCAGAGTTGGCCAAGGTGAACCAATGGATGTGGTTTATTTAGATGTTCAGAAGGCTTTTGACAAGGCCTTGCATAACAGACTAGTATGTAAAGGTAAAGCACATGGGATTGCAGGTAATGTCTTGAGATGGATTGAAAGCTGGTTAGCAGTTAGGAAGTACAAAGTTGACATAAATGGGTCTTTTTCTGTTTGGCAGGCAGTGACTCGAGGGGATTGCAGGGATGTGTGCTAGGATCCCCAACTATTCACAAATATATTAATGATTTGGAAGAGGGGGCTAAATGTATTATCTCCAAATTTGCAGATGATAAGAAGTTGGGCAGGAAGGTGAGCTGTCAGATGGATGCAGAGATGCTTCAATGTGATTTGTACAGGTTGAGTGTGTGGGCATTTGCATGGTAGATGTAGTATAATGTGGATAAATGTGAGTTTATCTACTTTGGTAGCAATAATAAGAAGACAGATTACTACTTCGATGGGTGTAAATTCAAAGAGGTAGATACTCAGTGTGACCTTGGTGTCCTCGTTCATCAGTCATTTAATGAAAATGCACAGCCTCAGCAGGCAACAAGGAAGGCAAATGGTATGTTGGCCTTCACAGTGACAGGATTTGAGTACAGGATTAGAAATGTTTTACTACAATTGTATAGGGCATAATAAAGCCATACCTGAAGTATTGTGTGCAGTTTTGGTGTTCTTATGTGAGAAAGGATGTCCTTGCTATAGACGAATACAGCAAAGGTTTACCAAGCTGATTCCAGGGATGGCAGGTCTATCAGATGAGGAGAGACTAAGTCAGTGAAGATTATGTTCACTGGAGTTTCGAAGAGTGAGAGGAGAATCTTACAAAATTCCAACAGGGTTAGACAGGATAGATTCAGAAACAATGTTCCCAATGGTGGGGGTGTCCAGAACTAGGGGGTCATCGCTTGAGGATAAGGGGTAAATCTTTCAGAACTGAGATAAGGAGAAATTTCTTCATCCAGAGAGTGGTAAACGTGCGAATATAATTGAGGCCAAAAAGTTGTCTGATTTCAAGAAGAAATTAGATATAGTTCTTTGGTTTAAAGGGATCTAATGATATGGGGGGAAGGAGGGGTTAGGATATTGAATTTGATGATCAGTCATGATCATAATGAATAGTGAAGCAAGCTTGAAGGACTAAATGTTGTATTTCTGCTTCTAATTTCTATGTTTATTCAGTAGCATTACCATCCACTCAGCACTGTTGGCTGAATTCCCCATTATTAATATCGTAGGAGCAGCCATCAACTAGAAATTGAACTGAACCAGCCATAAAAATACTTGCGGCTACAAGAGCATGTCAGAGGCTAGGAAGTTTGTGTTAAGTAATTCACCTCCTGACTTACCGAAGTCTTTCCAGCATTTACAAGGCACAAGTCAGGAGTGTGAGAGAATCATAGAATCATCAAATCCCTATAGTGCAGAAGGAGGCCACTTGGCCCATTGAGTCTGCCCACCTAGGTCCTATCCCTGTAATGCCATACATTTACTTTAGGTAGTCCCCTGACACTAAGGAGCAATTTACCATTGCCAATCAACCTAACCCACACATCTTTGGACTATGGGAGGAAACCAGAGCACCCGGAGGAAACCCATGCAGATATGGGGAGAATGTGTAAACTCAATACAGACAGTCATCTAAGCCTGGAATCAAACCTGGGTCCCTGGTGCTGTGAGGCAACAGTGCTAACTACTATGCCACCATGCCACTAAATCCTATCCAATTGCCTGGAAGAGTGCAGCTTGAAAAACATTCAAGATGCCAACACCATCCAGGACAAAACAATCTGCTGCTTAAAATCCCAGTCAACTTCTTAAACACTCATTCCACCCACCAACAACATGCAGTGGCAGCAGTGTACAACATCCACAAGATGTCGAGCAGCAAGTCACAATGCTCCTTCAACAGCACGTTCTAAATCTATGACCTAGGACCTAGAACAGCAAAGGAAACAGATGCATGGGGACAGAAGTTCCTCTCAAAGTCACACAACATCCTGACTTGGAAATATATCACCATTCCTTCACTGGATCAAAATTCTGGAGGTCACTACCTAATGGCACTGTGGGTGTACTTACTTGGACTGTAGTGGATCAAGAAGATATCTCATCACCACCTTGTCAAGGGAAGTTACGAATGGACACTAAATGTTGGCCTAACCAGCAAGACCCATATCCCATACTTAAAAAAACAACTACAAAACAATATAGGCGAACAGAACAAACAAATAGCAGGTGGAATTTAATACAGAAAGATGTAAACTGAGTAAGGGGTGGGATGGGCCCATCAGAGGCACCCTAGTGCTCTTTAAAATTCCTTTTCACTTCCCAAACTCTAGCTAGATCCCAATGATTCCACAGACTAACCTTGATGTTCAGTTCCATAGTCTCCACTTGTTTGGGGACTGTCTGTAGTCCCAGCAGTGGCCACTGCTTGAAACTGGTGCTATTGGGACTGCAGATTGGCCAGCAACTCTCTAAGGCAGGGTTTTATAAACCTTACTCACCCATGCAAATGGAATTTTTTTCATCACACTTCTGCCTTGTGCTTTGTAGATGGTGAACATGCTTTAGGTGACTAGAAGTGAGCTACTTACTGTAAAATCTCCATCCTCTGTCCTGTTGCTGTAACCAAAGCATGTATGTGCCTGATCAATAATAGCCCCAAGGTATTGATGTGGGTGTTCAATCACGGCAATGCCTTTGAAAGTCACAGTGGTGGGGTTGGTTAGATTCTCTGTGGTTGGAGATAGAATTGCCTGGCACTTCTGTGATATAACTTATCAGCTCAAGCCTGAATATTGTATTGGTCAAGCTAATTGCAAATATGTATTGCTCCAGTATCTGAGGATTTATGAATGCACAATGTTCAGTATTAATCAAATGCAAACATCTTCATTCCTGACCTTGTAATTGAGAGAAGGAAGGGCATTGATGAAGCAGCTGAAGATGATTGGGTCAAGGGCACTGGCCTAAGACACTTTGAAGTAATGGTCTTAGGTTTTGAGATGTTTGGTCATCAACAAACAGAACCATCTTCCTCTGTGCTTGCTATGACTCCAAACAGTAGAGAGTTTTCCCCCTGATTCCTATTGACTTCATTTTTGCTGGAACTCCTTGATATGCACTCGGTTAAATGTTGCCTTGATCTCAAGGACAGTCACTCTGGCCTCATCTCAGAAATTGAGCTATTTTATCTAGGATTGAACCAAAGCTCTGAAGTGGCCTAGAGCTGAATGGCCCTGACAGAATCCAAACAGAGTATTAGAGAGTACACTATTACTAATAAGAGCCTTGAAAGCACTGTTGACGACAGCTTCCCTTATTTTGTTGATGATTGAGACAAGACTGATGGGATGCTAATTGGTCAGTTTGAATTTGTCCTTCTTTTGTGAATAGGATATACCTGGGTAATTTTCCACATTGTTGGGTAGATGACAGTGCTATAGCCACTCTGGAATAGCTTGATTAGAAGCATAGATATCTCTAAAGCACAAATCTACAGTACCACTGTAGAAATGTACATTACAATATTTCAACTTATAACCTTTTTTTGGCAGAAAATATGATTCACTTTTGCTCATAGCTGCACTCCTAGAATGTATGACTATGGCTTTAAGTGAGGAATACACACAGACATATCAATCCCACCTTAATTCTGCAGCCAGGGCACAAGAAAGTGAGGAGTAACACTTAATTATCACAATTGAATTTGATTTGATTTATTGTTGTTACATGTATTAATATACAATGAAAGGTATTGTTTCTTGTGTGCTATGCATACCGTACATAGTAAGGGAAAGGAGAGAGTGCAGATTGTAATGTTACAGTCATAGCTAAGGTGTAGAGAAAGATCAACTTAATGTGTGATAGGTCCATTCAAAAGTCTGATGGCGGCAGGGAAGAAGCTGTTCTTGAGTCGGTTGGTAAATATCCTCAGACTTTTGTACTTTTTTCCTGATAGAAGAAGTGGAAGAAAGTATGTCTGGGATGCATGGGATCCTTAATTATGCTGGCTGTCCTTCCAAGGCAGTAGGCAGTGTAGACAGAGTCAATGGATTAAAGCTAATTTGAGTGATGGATTGGGCATCGTTCATGACCCTTTGTAGTTTCTTACAGTCTTGGACAGAGTAAGAGCCTTACCAAGCTGCAATGTAACCAAAAATAACGCTTTCTGTTACATCTGTAAAAATTGGTAAAAGTTGTAGTGGACATCCCAAATTTCCTCAATCTTCTGAGAAAGTAGAGGTGTTGATGGGCCAGGATAAGTTGTTGGTGATCTGGACACCTAGAAACATGAAGTTCTTGACCATTTTACTTCATCCTCACTAACCTAGACAGGGTATGTCCTCTGTGCTGCTTCTTGAAGTTATTGATATCTCCTTCATTTTGTTAACTTTGAGGAATTGTCATCTTCACACCAGTTCATCAGATTCTCTGTCTCTTTCCTGTGCTCAATCTCATCATTATTTGAGATCCAACCACTACAGCGGTGTCATCAGCAAACTTGAAAATTGAATTGGAGGGGAATTTGGCCATACAGCCACCAAACCAGCGGTTTCTTTACTAGTGTTTCCTTTGAGTGCTTTTTTTACTCTCCCAGAAGAATCCAATAAAGCCAAATCAGCCCTTTCCTTCATTAAGATATGAAATCCCTACTCTTTCCGCACCACTCTGGCCAAATGGGCCATTAAAATGCTGATTTGTAAAGCACTCTGGGATAATTGGGCAAGAACTAAAACGACAGGCTGCAGCCTAAAAGACAGAGATAAACAGGCTGCCACCCAGACAAATGAATTTGGATCATCTCCAGGACAAAAGCGACTTTCCGGTCAAACTGGGTTGTTTACCAGACATTGGGGCACAGTAACCCCTTATTTGGAAGGGAGGTGTGTATTTATTATGTGCCCCCAGCACCTACAGACATGGCCATTGGGGATACACCCCGAGATTGGTGTACCCGCAGCTGGTTCGACTTTATCAATCAGGGTGATTAAGTCCTAATCAATTGATTGGCAATGGCCAAAAGCGGCATGAAACCCAACTGGGTATAAAGGGTGCTCCGCAACCAAGAATTTCTCTCTCTCTCTCTGACCCCACGAACAAGCTACAACAATGGTGACCATCGCCAGCGACGACAAGCATGAGGAGAGCCATCACATCCGAGAAGGAAAGGCCGAAGCCAGAATGCCAGACCAGACCAAGCAGAGGATGATCAAGACCAGCGCATAGATAAAAGCCAATCTCTGCTTGGGTACTTGCAAGGCATGCAAAGTTAAGTCAAGATCTTGTATTTTCTGTTAGATAACTTATTGTTGGTTGCATGGGTGATTATTGATTGCGTGTTTTAAATAAATATTGGTTGTACTAACAAGATGTCTACTCACAGTCTTTGTCCACCATATAAGGGTTAAAACAAACTGTGTGGCAGGCACAATACCACCAATCCCACAAACCTGTGAGTGATGGTAGATAATGCATGGATTAAAATTTATCTTCTTGGCTGAGTTAACTTCAGAGGACTTCCTTTGCTGTTTAGATGGTAAAGGAAGATACCTCACATTAATCTACATTGAAAAACTCTGTAATGTAGAATATTTAAAATTAATTGTTAAGTGTTATCAGTGGAAAATGTTTTGTGTTTTATCTCACCTATCAAATGCCTTTCCTTTTAAAGATTGTTGAATCCCTTGCTTTTTTTCCACTCCCTAAAATATAAGCAAGGGGCAGAGCACAGCCTGAGAGTGGAACAGTAAGAAGCAATATCAGTCAATGATTTGGACTGTGGTTATCAAAACCACTGCCCTGCCCAAAGTGACACTAAAATCCCCACATTCTTGAAAGAAAGATCATGCTAAATAAGTGGGCAACTTAGTGGCTAGTACTGCTCCATCACAGCGCCATGGATCCGGGTCCAGCCTCGGGTCACTGCCTGTGTGGAATTTGCACCTTCTCTCCTTGTCTGTGTGGGTTTCCTCTCGCTGTTCTGGTTTCCTCCCGTTCTCCAAAGCTGTATGGATTAGGTTGATTGGCCATGCTAAATTGCTGCTTAGTGTCAGGAGGATTAGCAGGGTTAACATGAGGTTATGGGGACGGTGTCTGGGTGTCGATGCAGGTTTGATGAGCCAACTGATCTCCTTCTCCACTGCATGGATTCTACAATTCTAAGCCCCTGCATTTGCCTTCTTGTGCAATCATTTCCTGAACTATTAAGATGTTTTCTGTTGTCTTAAGTGAACGCTTGTACGAATGAAGGATGAATTTGGTTAGCTGTAATCACCCTGAAACATAAAAGTAAATGCCAGAAAGTTTTTTAAGAAATGCTACTTATGTGAGGCTGTGCTGTAATGTTTTTGCACATTAATATTTAAAGAACAATTGCTATCTTTGCTATCTAGATTGATGTAAAATTCTTCTGCATTTACTAGGCTTGCATGTGGTATTGATAAATAAAGTTCACCACCTTATTCCCACCCAGATACCATCTCTTTAACTCCATGTATTTATCCTGCTAATCCTTCCGGAAGGGGTAGAGGTGAACAATAAATTCTGGCGTGCCATTGATGCCATATCCCAAGAACGGATTTAAAGAATTCTTCATGGCCCCAGGACATCTCAAATCCAATTAAGTTCATTTGAAGTACATTCACTGTTCTGATGTAGGAAACTTGTCGAAGTGATGAAGAAATACAAATTGCATTAGCTGACCTGAGAAAGCAGCAACATGTGTTACTATCATGGAATCATGAACAAATGAATAAAGTTTCAATCTGTCCTAATGAGAAAGTATTTCACATGACAGTACATCCCATGTGTTGCAAGAGACACCAAGTTTGTCAGTTGTTCCTGTGATACAGAACATCATTATGTGAGAAGAGACAAAGAGTCATCTTCTTGGTCTATGTTCAAGATTAAGGATATACAGGCAGAGGGCATTGACTGATCAAGTATCTTCACAACATATAAAGAATACTTCTGCTTTGTCTACATCTTGCTGTCCTGAGAAGGAGTACATGGTGTTCACCAGTGCACTTGAGGCTTTCTGTGACCAGAAGGCGCCATGCAGGCTGGGGTATATTACTGATCCCCAAAATAATATTTTACTTTGATTTTGGTAAATTTCCTTTGGGATTACAGAACCACTTTAAGGATTTTTATCTAATATTGATTTGGTTATATTATCTGTTTGCTCAAAAGAGTATAAAGAAATCTTCTGGTTACATTGACACCTGGCTGCCTTAAAGAGAAAGCATTTGATGTCTGTTGACTTTGGGGCACAATGAGTGGGTGCTTTAGCGGTTGGAGTGCATGACCAGGTGTAGGAACATTAGTTTAATTTGATAAGTTTCTCTTAATTTCTTTTGACATTTTATAACAGTGCCTCTTTATGAGACTTTAATTTGTTTATTTGATTTTTACTCAGGAGTATGAAGACTTGTGGTCATGTCCATTCCAAAGCACCCTTAGAAAGGGAACAGACTGGATGAAATTTTATGAGAATGATTCTAAGTGTCCAGTTAGCGTGAAAATGGGAGAGTTGCAGATCTGTTTTTTGGGTGAGTTATTCACCCTATCTTGTGCACATAGTGCATGAAAAATAGACTTGAACACTACAGGCAGTGGGCAGGGCTTAATTCACTCGATGGCAGCAGAAGGAATTACTGCACAAGTGCAGACCTCTGTGTCTACACAAGTGTAATAGCAAAAGCAAAGGGCTGACAGAGATAGAGAGAGAGAGAGAGAGAGAGCGGTCAGGCCTTTGTTGTTGTATCCAGCCTCAACACAGCATACTGTACACAATCATGGGGCACACAGACAGTTGTGAGCACCCCTCCCCACCATTCTAAATGTGGCCCCGGCCATCCCTGCACTTCCCAAATTAAACGTGCCCCCTCTCCCTTTCACTGATCTGATGCACAGTGGCAGCAGGACCTTTGCCCTCACTCCACAATTGCAAGTAGAGTGGCAGTGGCACCCTCCCTCATCCCACTGATCGCAGGTAGAGTAGCAGTGCCCCCTCCAACCCAGTGATCGCAGGCAGAGTGGCAGTGGTCCCTCTCCCTCACCCCAGTGATTGCAGGTAGAGAAACAGTGGCCCCTGACTCTCACCCCCGTGAACACAGACGGAGTGGCAGTGGCCCTCCATCCTCACCATACCAATCACAGGCAGAATGGCAGTGGCCTCCCCTCCACCCCACCGATTGCAAGCAGAGTGGCAGTGGTACCCCTCTCATTGCACTGATCGAAGGCAGAGTGGCAGTGGACCCCTTTCTTGCCTCACAAATCACAGGCAAAATGGCAGTGATTCCCCCTCCCTCATTGCACAGACCAGGGCTGCAGAGTGTCAGCAGGCCTTCTTTTCTCACCCCATCTACTATAGGCAGAATGGTAGTGGGCCCCCTCTTCCTCCCCAATAGGGCCTCCCTGGTCTGCTCCATGCTGTCCAATTTATGGGGAATAGGTGTTTTTCTTGCTAGTTAGAACCTCTCTCAGCAAGACCATAAAGGCAAGTGGGCTCAGATGATTGAGTGCCAGCTCACTACTGCCATGTCAACGAAGATGAAACTAAATTTAGGGAATTTATTTAGTTTCTCGCATGAAATGGGCAAGAGGCTGGCCTTGCCAGAAATCCAGTTTTGGTAATATTACAAGAGCCTGGAAATTGGGTGTGAACCTAATATCTTGGCTCTCGCACGATTTTACCATCTTATTTCCCCATCGAACGGCAGGGTGAACCAATAAAATTCTGCCCACTGTATCCACTTATATACTTGAGGTTTATTTATTTGATTTTTACTAAAGAAAATGTCTAGGTGCTGGCTAGGGAGAAGGGATTCATAATTAATGTTGCATGTTATAAATAAATCCAGTATTAAGTAAAAAGAGTTGTGCAAGGTTTTCAATTTCAGCATTTGCTTTCAGAACGATTAATCTGCTCGCAGAGGATGGTTGCCCGAAAGTGAAGACATGAAACTAAGAAGTTTTTTTCTGACAGTAGATTGTAATCTGAATTATCTTTGTGAAGAATGGCTGAAAGCAAGTGTAAAATGTCAGAATACAATTACCAACTGATATTTTTTGAATCCAAACCTTATGACCAATAGAAAATTAGGGTAGATATATGGACATTGGCCAGGGTGTTACCAAAGAGAAAACAAGGTATGGTTTTGGCATTAAAGCAAAAGCAAAATACTGTGGATGCCGGAAATCTGAAATAACGACAGAAAATGATGGAAAAAACTTAGCAGATTTGGCAGCATCTGTGGAGACAGAAACTGAGTTCAAATTTCAAGCTCAATATGACTCTTCTTCAGAACCCCACTGATGTTGCCAGCTCTGTTGAGCTTTTCCATTATTTTCTGTTTTTATATGTTTTTGGCACTGTTACTTCCAAACAAAAGTAAAATCAGCAGCAATGTATTTTGTGAACTGAATGCTCATCAATTAATCATAAGAAGTTTTATTAAGTTTCATGGGCAGAACTTACAAGAAAGATGACTTACTGAATGCCTGAGGCATAGTCTGACTTTGATAGATTTTGAAACAGATATTAAATCATTGCAGATCCATAGAAGGATAGATCATTGGCTTTAATATTTAATATTAAGGGTGACAAGAATTCTTTGCTCATTGTTTGCATTCAAAATGGTAGATTATGCTAGGTATTGGATATGGATAGATTCCTGCGCCAAAATCTTGTTGCCAGTTACGTCGGCAAGATCTTACTATCCTGCTGATGGTGCGTCTCCAACCCGGGTTTCCCAGCACTGAGGGATGTGTTCAGTAGGAAACCCCCATGGAAAACAGCGGCAACTATCAGATCCCAACATCCTGCCACCAGCAAGCGATGCACCACTTCCTGCTGTCTCAAAATGCAGCATGGAAAGGGAGGAAAATCCTTCCCTGATGTTAGATGCTTTAAAAGAGGCACATTTTAGGTCGGATGTCTGATGCTTTAAAAACATTTTGTAGAAGCAGTCCTTTCCAGAAGCTATGATGGTGCAAATGGGATATTCCACAGTATCACAAAGGATGCAGGGCTCATGATTGCAGGCATTTGAGAGTGCTCAGCTATGGAGTATAGGCATCTGTAATGACAAGGTTTATAGACAGAAATAATGAAAATCAAGGCATTTTCAGCAGATCTGACTGATTATGGGTTTGGAATAGTAATAACTGTTGATAGGTAATTCAGGTGTGGCTCCCTGTGTCATTTTGCAATGAACTGTCCAAAGCAGATCAGCAGGGCTTTCTAAGTGCTGCAAGACACAGAGTTTGGAAATTGAACATAATGGTTGTTCTCTGGGACAGAGTGTTTGGAAGTGCTGGTGGCTGAGTGTGAATTTTTCAATTTGCTTTTCTTTCTCTCTCTCTTTTTGAGTGCTTTTTGCTGCTGTAGTTAGGCATGGGGCTAGCTGGGAAGGGAGTGGGGGAGTATAAATCAGCAACTCACCTGTAAATCCACCTCATTGTTCTCTGGGACAGAGTATTTGGAAGTGCTGGTGGCCTGAGTGTGAATTTTTCAATTTGCTTTTTTTTCTCTCTTTTTGAGTGCTTTTTGCTGCTGTAGTTAGGCGTGGGGCTAGCTGGGAAGGTAACTGGGGAGTATAAAAAGAAAGTGGCAGTAGACAGAGGGCAACGTTGAGAGTGGGCAGTGTGAGTGAGCAAGGAAGCAGAGTGAGATATAAGGGCTTTGGCTCGTGGGGCTTGGGCGAGAGTAGGCTTAGGCACAGTGTGCTACTGGTTTTCCAGTTGCATTCATATCTCCAAAGGTGTTCATGACAATGACAGGGATTAAGGGAAGATGCCTCACCTGTGTACAGTGTCATATGTGGGAGTTCCTGGAGGCAAGACCTCTCCCAAAAGTCCACGTATGCGGCAAGTGTTTGGAGCTGCAGCGTCTGAGGACTCGGGTCAAGCAACTAGAGCGGCAATTGGAAGATACGTTTTCAGTCAGGGAGAACGAAGCAATCATGGAAGGGAGGCAGAGTAAGGTGGCAGACCCGGAGCCTAAGATGGGGGGAACCTGACCCTTACAGGTGGATTACTGTAAGGAAGGGCAAAAAGGAGAAGGGAGACAGTCCGAAGACTTCCACAGTGGCAGTCCCCCAAAATATCGAGAGCGGAAGTTTAAAAAAGGCAAGGCAGGAGGACCAAAGTACCTCAAAGGGGAGGAAAGGGGCTAGATGAGAGATAGTGGTGGGGGATGGGAGGGGTAAAGGAATAGATAGGTGCTTCTGTGGTCCAAGGCGGGACTCCAGGATGGTAGTTTGCCTCCCTGGAGCAGGGGTGCAAGATGTGTCTGACAGGGTAGAGGGCATTTTGAAAGGTGAGGGGACCCAGGCGGATGTGATTATTCACATAGGAGAGAAGAATGTAGGAAGGAAGTGCAGGAAGGATATACGAAGGCAGTTCAGGGAGTTGGGGGGTAGGTTGAAGAGCAGGGCCTCCGGGGTGGCGATGTCAGGACTGCTTCCAGGGCCGGGTAATAGTGGAGCCAGGAGAAATGAGATCCTACAGCTGAATGTGTGGCTGAAGGACTGGTGTAGGGCAGAGGGTTTCATATTTGTGGATAACTGGGAAGTCTTTGTGAAAGAAGGGCACCTGTATAGAAGGGATGGGGAACATTTAAATGGAAAGGGTGTGAAGGTCTTAGCTGGGAGGTTAGCTGGAGTGTTTCAGCAGGATTTAAACTAATATGGAGGGGGGGAGGGGCTGAGACCGATAGCTCGGTAGAGAGCGAGATGAGAGATAGACTAAGCTTGGATGAGAAGAAATACACCAGGGAGAAGGAGGTTCTGAGTGGGCTTGGAGTGTGTCTGTTTCAATGCGAGGAGCGTAACAGGAAAAACTGATGAACTTAGGGCCTTAATGTTTGTGAGGAACTTGGATGTGGTTGCAGTGACGGAGATGTGGTTAAAGAAAGGGGAGCAGTGGCAACTGAATATTCCTGGGTAACAGTGTTTCAGGCATGACAGAGGGAGGTCCAGAAGAGGTGGAGGAGTGGCGTTGTTAGTTAGGGAGAGCATCATGGCGGTGCAGAGGGAGGACAATACAGAGGAGTTAGGAATGGAGTCGCTGTGGGTGGAGTTGAGGAATAGAAAGGGGGCGATTACTATGCTAGGGGTGTATTATAGGCCACCCAACAGCCCGCGGGTAGTTGAAGAAGGTATATGTAAAGACATTTTGGATAGGTGCAGAAAGAACAGGGTCGTTATAGTGGGAGATTTTAAACTCCCTAGGGTGGATTGGAAGGTACCTAGAGCTGGGGGTTTGGACGGGCAGGAATTTGTAAAATGTGTACTGGAAGGATCGTTGGAGCAGTATGTGGCTAGCCCGACTTGAGAAGGGGCTATGTTGGATTTAGTTCTCAGTAATGAGCCAGGGCAGATGGTTGATGTTGTAGTAGGGGAACATGTGGCTAACATTGACCACAATTCTGTCTATTTTAGGATACGGATGGAAAAGAATGCTTGTTGCCCCAGGGGCAGGGTGCTGAACTTGGGGAAGGCTAACTACGGTCACTCTGGAGTTATTTAAGAGTTACTTAGATGGGCACATGAACAGAATGGGAATGGAGGGGTATAGAAAACTGATTTAAAATAGGGATCATGAGCCTTGGGAGTCCCTGGGAAGTGTGTAAATAGATGATGATATTGATGTACTTGTTTTTATCCTACAGGTGCTTTGGTCCACCTTGTTGTCTAACGAGGGGCATACACGCGATGGGTTGTGAGAGGGCTGCTCTTGGATTTTTTTTTGAGAGTATCTAGTGCTTCATGTCGTTAGTGTACGCTTGACCTGGACCATTTGATAGGCAACACGACAGCTCAGTGACTATCGCTGTGCTGTGCAGATACATGGATTTGGGCATGTGTCTGTGGGAGTTTGCGCATTCTCCCTGTGTTTGCGTGTGTTTTCTCTGGGTGCTCTGGTTTCCTCCCACATCCCAAGGAAGTGCTATTAGGCTAACTGGCAAAACAAATTCTCCCTAAATTGTCTTAAATTTGGTTTTTAATCCATAGATCTCTAAACATAGGCAGGGATCACAGGTAGAGGTGGGAACATCTGGGTGGCGGCACGGGCTCGTTGGGCCGAAGGGCCTGTTTCTCGTGCAGTTTTGTTCTTTGTTCTTTGATATTGATCCATCTGAGGGAATTGTATTAATCACAAGAAGCTGTAATGAGTCCTGTAATGAGTCCTGTAATGAGTCCACTGGTTGTGGATTAATTTAATTGTATTATGCTGATTAGTGCTTGCACCCCAACAATGTATGAAACAGATTGGTTAAAATGTTATTTGGATTCAGTTTGTCAAAGTAACGTAAGGGAATATGAAAGCTCTACTTCAGATTTGGGGATGGCAACATGTTAAGGCCACTAAAGAGTGGTGGTTCGAGGGCAAGTAGGTGGAGCAGGTCACTTTATTAGTATTGATGCCATCTAGCAAGTTATCCTTGTTACTGAGCAAGTCTATTGGCAAAAGTGCCCAAATGAATCTAGACGTGGAACATGATAAAACATGTTTTTGAAAAGTCAGTAGATTTGACGTTTACCCAACAAGCGCATTATTACCTACCCTTAACAAAAGTTGGCATTTCTAATCAGAATTTTATTAAGTATTAATGGCATCAGGTAATAAATTTTTGAGGGGGGAAAATTATCTTAAAGTTACATTGACAATTTGCTCAGCACTCTTGTAAGAAATTAAAAATCCTACTGCAGATAAAGGACATAGGTTGATGATGGTTTCGCAAGACTCAACAAAGGAATTAGAGAAAATTCATATGTGATACATGTATAAAGTATTGGAGGACACAGTCACAGGCTTGTAGGTCTTCCACTGGCATGAGACATTAATGAATTAGCTGTAATGGATTTGCATTTTATTGGCATGGCAACCAGATTCAGTCTTTCTAAAATGACATGTGATAAGGACAAAAGGCTAATTGCAGAACAAAAATCAAGGAAAATTGGATAGGGACCAGACTGGGAGCACAAGCTAAATTTCTTACTGATAATGGGAGGAAGTAGGATTTGCTATGCAAGGAAAAAGCAAATGTCTCAAAGGAAATTCAGAGAATTCCACAGCATTGCATAAAATCACCAGAGATGAAGAGCAGAATTTTCCCAAAATGTTTCTAAGTGTCATAATGGCAAGATAGCTGCAGTTTTTTGCACCAGTTTTTCAAGCGCACGTTGCATCGCAATTTTTTGCTACATCGTGCAATGAAAGAACCTCTACATGAGTCACGGCGTTATGGTATCTCCATACCCAAAGTAGCTGTAGCTCTATACCATTAACAACGGGGAGATGCATTTAAACACTAACAATGCAAACACAATCAGTCATGCCGGATGGATGGCACTTTATACAGCTATGCACAGTTTACAGAGGGAGAGTTGAGACAGTTACTAGATGCCATAGAGGTGGTCAGTGGCCCAGGGATAGGCCAGCAACTAATGCCTGGTAGGTGATGACAGTGGCAGTGAGCGCTCATGCACTGATATAGAGCACCAACAGCCAGTGTTGAAAGAAAATAAATGACCTTGTTTGGGCAACAAGTGGGTGTCCATCCTATCCTAGCATCGGTCCCTTATGTCGCGCCTGGAGTGTCCATGTCAATCTGCTCCTTGACACCCCTCAGCCTCCCAGCATTTGACTCCCTAGCGCCTGCCTTCAACCCCTAGGGCACGCCCCCCCCCCCCCCCCCCACACACACACACACACACAGCCTGCCAGCCAAAGCATGGTGCTGACATACACCACATGATTGTCCCCGCTCTCAACATCCCTAACACCCTGCGGCCTTCTCGCCATCAGGCTTTCAATCCACCCTTTTGTCCCCATAGGAGAAAATGACCATAATCATTGAGTGTGGGAGAAAACTAGAGGTGGGATCCACCAATTATTTGTTTGAGAAGTGCGCAATTGAGTTGTCAGGGAAGTTCAAGTAAACAGATGTGACTGAAAGCCAGGTTGGCAAGCACCACACAGTGAGGATCCATAAAATCTTCATTCATATGAACTTACTCAAGTAAGTTGCAATCTGCCCAAATACTTGACCCTCCATTGCACTTATCCCTGTCTTGTTTTGCAGATGTCCCTAATGAGGCTGGAGCTTCAGGAGTTAGCGTGTTCCCTATAGTTCCCACTGTGATACCCAATGAATCTTAGAGGAAAGCCCACAAAGACAAATTCAAGGAAAGCACCCATAAGTCATCACAGGCATCACACGTACTATCCACCAGTGTAGATACGATCAACATGGTGGGACATGTTAGTCGTGAGGCTTCTGAGACACTTCCTAGCGTGCACCAAATAGCATTGATGCGTGTTAGGCAAAGGTCAGAACACTTGAGGGCTCGGACAGGCGGAGGTCTTCCGGAGCCAAGGAAACAGCTAGCCCCAAGCTGTTGAAGATGCAAAGGCAGTGCTGGGAATTGCAGGAGGGGCTGTCAGCAACATTACAGCAACTACAATGTGGTTTGGAGTAATCCCACAGCCTTCAGTCACAGGATATGGCACTGGCACTGCATGGCAACCTGGCCAACACTGAAAGAGTGGTGATTGTGGTGGAAAGCTTGAGGCAGGAAATGATCTTCATGTGTGGCAGGGACAAGGCACAGCCATGTCATTGAGAACTATGGCTGAGGGCCCTGGGAACAAACTCGAGACGTGGGCCATAGCTATGGGCTTCGAGAGCATGGCCCAATCAGAACAGAGCCAGACTCCACACCTTCTATTAGCAGAACTTTACAGTGATGAGAGCCTCCCTCAGCATCCAAGCTGGAAAAAGAAGCATCCCTTCCCATTCTGCCACCCCCTGTCCCCCCACCGCCCACAGCCCCTGTCCCACATCTTGCAGTGCTGAGTGAAAGGCAATTCGTGAGTATTGTAACAATGATTTAACAGTGCAAATGTACAATTTGCGCTCCTTTACTTATGTTGTAATACTGCATTTATATGAATTCAGTGCTCCTACAACTTCTGAATCTTCCAGCCCTTACCCTCTTTCTACATGTGCCTCTAGATTTTACATCAGAAGTGAGGTAGCCTACTGTTTTCTATGTCTTTTGGCCTGTGATACCCTTGGCACGCATTCTCTGGATGGTCTGGAGCTGGTGAGTCCCAGCCAATTTTCAGATCTCAGAATTAACGCCTTATCACCTTATTCTGCCTTCTGCCCATTAGATCTCTCAGAGATAGGAGGAAGACATTTAAAAGAGCAAGAGTCTGCCAGAAGCTTGCTGGTGGGAGGCCCCATGATTGGCCCATGTGCTTCTTCCTTTCTTGGGGTAGTCGCTGGCTTCCAGGTCACTCCATGGGAGGAAGCATTGTCTGAGCCATGTTGGCAATACCCTCAACTGTGGCCTTCTGTGATTGGGACTTGCTATCATCGAGTGGGCCAAGCTCTGAAAGCCAAAAGCCATGGTCCTCTGAGCCATGGCCGAACTCTGCAATGCTTCACAATTTCCCATTGTGTCTGAGCATATCTATGTGTGATTGAGACCTGCTGTTGTTCACCTCAGCTATGGACACCATGGAGTCAGCCAAACTTCGGATATCGTCATTCATGGCTTGGATGTCTTGCCCAGGTTTTTTGCTGCAGACACTGGCACCATCTCCTGCAAGACAAGGCTTCTGGACTCCTCCAAATGCCCTTGCACTTGCTGGAAAGTTGCTGACACTCCCTCCTGTAAAACCTAGCTTTGCTTTTATATTTGCACAAGTGCTGGGCTTTGGGAGCAAGATTCTTGGCAGCCTGCAGTCCTCTGAATGGCAGCCCGCTTGGAAGTTCCTATCTCCAGTTGATGTGCAATGATCTCAGTGCAGTGCTAACCAAAGAGAGCCCCAAAGGCCTGACTGTTAACATTTCCCACCAAGGTGAGTGTCTGTGCTGGTGCATGATGCTGGTGAAGGCAGTGTTGAGAGTTCAGTATCTTCTCGGGAGCTGTAGGTGGGGCACTCTGAGGGGCTGTGCTGTGACCCTGGGTGGATCAGCATCATCTGATGGAGATCCTTGAAAAGAAGGAAAATGGGATCAACTTTTAGGAATATCAAGAGTGTGCAGATTTGAAGACTCACTTAAGATAGGTCATCGGGACTCACTGGTGATGGGAGGCAAATGTGATGGGGCAGAGGAGGGGTGTTGAAGGGATATGCTGGTAGCTGGAGTGCTCGAAGGTTGAGAGGGTTTAATATTAGATGGCAGTGGTTATGTGGGACAAGGCTGATACTAGGGGAATACGGGTGGACACTTACCCTTGCAGCCTAAAGCAGATCATTCATCTTTTTTCTGCATTGAAGTATGGTCCTCCTGTGAAAGCTGTGAAGCCACCAGTTCCTAGGAATCTGTCACCACATTGGCAGGGATTGTCTTGCTAACCCTTGGGATGAGGGTGTGAATCCTCTTGTCAGCGGCATCCAGCATCTGTAATTATGGTTTTGGATTGAAGGTAAATTGGAACAAATTCTGTTCTGTAAAGTATCTTCACACCTGTGGCTAATTTTCAGGAGGTGAGGAGCAATATCGCAATGTGGCAAATGAAGGAGGGGGTTGCTGTAATGAAGCAAACATTAGTGGATGCTGTTTAGTGGGCTATTGCCTCTGCACATCTCCACAGCCCCGATTTTGGAGCGGAGCTGATTTAAATATTAAAATTAGTATTTATATCCCATTAGCGGGCCTGAGACTGAAGACTTCCCCCTACCCCCGGCAGGAGTGGTTTACAATAATAGGGTTTACAACAGGTCCCCATGAATGGAAGGCTAGCGGCCCAATCCCTCTGGAGTAAAGGGAGGCTATGGAGACCACCAGGAGGTCAGGGGTAAAGGGTTGTTTCCTGGGCATTGCCAGCCTGCTCCCCTGGCACTGCCTAAAAGGCAAAGGGACACCTTTGCGCTGCACATCAGGCAGTCAGTGCCAAGGAGGTGGGTTGGGAAGAGATGGCAGCACCTATTGAGGGAGTGGGGTATGCCTACAGGGTGGTGATCGATACAGGAGGGGGTGTCTGCTGCTATTCTTCATAGGGATTGATGACAGAGGGAGGGAAGGGGCTGATTGGGGCTGGCCATCAGGGCACATTGTGGGGGGAGGGTGCTGCCGGGAATGTCAGAGTTGCAATGGAGGAAGGGGTCGGGACTGCTGGGGGAGGATGGGGGGGGAGAGGGTCGGAGAGATCACAGCTAGTGGGGGACAACAGGATGAGAGACATCTGGAGGCCAACGAGTGGGGGGCAGCATTGTAGGGTTGTGGGCATGGCCAGCGATCTGGAGGCCTGCAATGTCAGACTATGGCGCATGCACTGATCTCTGCTCTGACAGATTGGTGCATGCACAGTGGCTCGCACAGCACTCTGCTGCCAGCCTCTTTAGCGGGAATAGGTCCCACCCCTAGATTTTCAGCTTGAATTTCCCTGAGGCACTTTGCAGTGTACAGAGTGTGGGGGATCCATTTTGAAAATCCCTCTTAAAAAAATCAATGGGAGTTATGCCCGTCTTTACATGAATTCGATATTTCTGGGAGTTTTTTGGGAGCATCCTAGCCAATGTATCTGGTGATTTTGTTGGTGGTGATCATGGCTTGCATTTCATTGTAGAGGAGGTAGAGGGTGATGACAAATTTTTGAGGACTGCTAAATTTGAGAAGGATATTCAATAAAGCTTGCTGTTGACAATAGTCAAAGGCTTTCAGGAGGTTGCAAAAGGCCAAGTACAACAATTGGTGCTGTTTCTTGCATTTTTCTTGAATTTGTTACAGTAAAGATCATGTCTGTAATTCCCCCAGAAGGGCAAAAACTGCATTGCAATTCTGGAAGGATATCTTTAGCCACTGGGAGGAGATGGTTGAGGATGCTTGCAATTATCTTCCTTGTGGCAGTCAGCAAACTGCAGGAAGATTCCTTTTTAATTACTGCAATCAGACTTGTCTCTCTTCTTAAATATAGTGATGATCCATGGGTGCAATCTTACCAGCTCACTGTGCCAGTAGATCAGCACTGGAACTGGTAAGGTTGTGTGCAAAGCCAAAAACCTAGTTCAGGCCTGGCATGACCCATTTTGACGCTGACACAAACTTTCTGGCTTTGTTTTGCTAGCAAGATCAATTTCACTTTACAGGGACCATAAATGTATCAGGCAGTGAGACCTGAGTGAGAGTGGAGTTATGATGGGGGAGGCAAAAGGGGAGCTCTCCAAGAGGTGGAAGGAAATCTGCAGAAGGGGGAGGGAAAGCTACAGGAGATGACTTAAGAGGAAGAGCACTACAGACCGGGGGGGATAATTGACTGGGAGATATGCAAGGGGGGATGAATAGATGAGGGTAGTGTAAGGGGGTGAATGGTGAGTGAGGTGAAGTGATGCAAACCAGCATAGAGAGTGATTGGCGGGGGTGGCAGAGACCGACACAGGGAGTGATTGATGAGTGATGGGGGGGGGGGGGGGGGGGGGGGGGGAGACTGGCATAGGAAGTGATTGGCAGGGAAGAGGGAAACCAGCGAAGCGAGGGGATGGGGAGTCATGCAATGTGGACAGAAGAGGACATGACGAGGGACACATCAGGAGGACTGAAACGACCTGATGCCAATGACCCATGTTGTCATGGTGGGGTTGCACTGTTGCTGATGATGCGGGGAGGTAATGTCATGGGGCAGTGGGATGGGGGCTTGGCAGGACATCTCCCAGTCCACTGGGAGTGTTGGTGCCTGACAAAGGCACCCCAAGCAGTCAACAGCTGGCCTCACCTGCAAGCCCACCCCCCGATGAGAATTGCACTTCTGTCCAAAAATTTGGCAGCAAGTGTCATAAAAATGCTTTTTGAAACAAGCCCAAAAAAAGGCATGAAACTCTCCCATTTTCTCACTTGTCTGGCACTAAGGGGGTGATCTTTCTGATGTTCAGAACAGCAGGGGAGGGACAGATGAGAGGAAATCTCCCAGAGCATTGTGTACACTGTATGCACAGTGAACTGGGAGATCAGGGCACCTGCGCAAAGCTACTCCTAAAGCTCAACAGCTCCTTCCTGACAAGAATAGGCCCTTCTAGTGAGAATCCTATCTGGGCTCTTCTTTTCAACTAAGTGCCAGATGACTGCAATTGGGAGCTCACACAAAAAAAATCAGCGTGATTCTTTCCCATTTTCACGTTCATTCAACACTTTTGAGTTTTTTTGGTAAGATCGCCCCCTCAGAATTTTTTTCTAAGATTCATCCAGTGTTCCTGAGATCCCCTTTCATGCAATCCTCTTCCCAGATGAGAGTACAAGGTTGTGCTGCCATGTCAGGAATATATCTCTACTGTATATGAGAATTGCAACAGGATTCCAGCTGCTCCTGAAGCCTTGTTGTTTTTCATCTATCAAATGATGTTTTCAACTTTGCTTGATTCTAGGGTAGTGCAGAGATAAACAGGATATTGAGGACTTGAGTTGAAGATGTTAAAGTCAAAGACAGAGTCGCAGTTGAGGAATTCTTCAGAGTGGTCTCTCCAGTGAGTACTGGCTGTCTCTCTGTACCAAAATGCAATCTCAAAAATATTACATTTGTGTGTTTGAGTACAGGAGTTAAGTAATTACTTACAATGAGATGGAACCTGTGATTTCAAATTTTGAATTTTTTGACACATATCTAATTGTAATGAGACACCAAAAAAGGAAATTGAACTTTCTAGTCTCTAAGGTAACCAAAACTGGGGGCCCTATTTTACCATTTTGATTCTAGGCATTGGACAGACTTGAAATTGAGAGTGTTTCAGATCCAACTTTTAGACCTTTCTCCGGCCTCCATACGCATTCTGCCTGAAGAAATATCAGCAATTCCGAATCACGCTGCACGTGTTTGTAGATGGAGCTTAACACACCCAAAATCCTGTAGCTCCAATCGGCACCTCTGACTGTGCACGTACAGAAAAAAAGACAGAACGCAGCTCCCCTGCCACATCTCTCCTAGGCCAGATAATGCCTTCTTTTGGCCCCAACAACATTGCCCCATCCCCACAACATTACTGACCCCCATCCTCCCACCCGCTCTGCCACCCAGACTAATCATGGGCCTCTCCCCATCACTGATCACAGGCAGAGTGGCAGCAGACCTCCCTTTCTCCCACGCTGATCACAGGCAGAGTGGCAGCAGTCACCCTTCCTCCTTATTGATCACAGGCAGAGTGGCAGTGGACACCCCTTCTCCTTCACTGATCTGTCAGAATGGCAGCAGACCCCTCTTTCCCCCTCATTAATCACAGGCAGAATGGCAGTGGACCCCCTCTCCTCCTCACTGACCAGAGGCAGAGTGGCAATGGACTGTCCCTTCTCCCTCACTGATCACAGTCAGAGTGACAGCGGACACCCTCTTTCCACTCATTGATCACAGGCAGAGTGGCAGCAAACTCCACCCTCCTCCATCGATCTCAAATGGAGAACTGTCTGACACTCCGGTCTTACCTCCCCACTAGTTGGACTGTCTGAATTGGGCTTTTGTAGACCATGTCTGTTTCGTACCAAATCTGGATGGGCAAACACAGTGGTAAGGGGGGAAATGCCACAAAGTTGGACATGCAACCATTAAGTCAATTTAAATGCATGCAAATGCACTTTGGCTGTTGCACCATTGTGAGTGTGGTCCCAATCGCAGCCATTTTTGGGCCTTGGTAAAGGGGGAACTAGCACGAAGCCAGGCACAGATTGCACTACTTGCCTCACACCCAACTTTACCAAGTTTTCATGCCCAAAAACAGAGGCAACTTGAAGGTAAAATTGAGCCCTACAATTATATAACCAACATTTCCGGGGAAACTGTAATTAGTTAAAACCAAATAAAATAACACAAAGCCATCAAATTTAAATGATGATCATAATGGCAGGATGAAGAAAATGGAAGCTGGCTCGAGGTGCTGGAAATAAATCCACAGTTGCTGTAACTGTTTCTATTACATGAAGATAATGTTATTGGATCATTATTGAATCCACACCATCAAGACCATCATAAGTAGATTTGGGAAGGTTCTGCAGACATTCAGGAAACCATACGTGTGGAGCTTAGTGGTAATTGTGTACTGCTGTTGGCTGGGGCTCTGGCTAAATCATGGAATTCGTTGCATGTAAGACAGACTCTAAAATGACTCTGGGCTGAGATTAATGACATAGAGAAGATTGCCATGTAAATTCATAAAATCTGTCCTTGTTGTACCTACCATTTAATGTGCAATTTATAGTTTCAAACTTATCTGTTAATTCATATTTAATTTATGTTGATTTTTGGAGTTGATTTTAAAGCAAATACTGTAAGAAGTGAATACTTGTTCATTGTACATCCCACTGAAGTCATTGAGTAAATTCAGTTTGTTTTGAGTTGTTAGTCACCAGAGGGATCATAACAATACAATGATAAAAATTCATCAAACCAACCCATGAAAAGATCTCCACTCATAGTTTTAAGTTTATAGCTTTGCCTGATATTGCTACTACTGGAACGCAAGTTGTCTGTACCATTCAATATCCCCAACAAAACAAATGCAAATGGATAGATGAATGGCAGTGTATTATTGCATTTACTGTGGATTTCCCCACTCTTTCTATACCCCTCATAATCTTGTAATTGATCAGACATATGGATATTGGTATAGTTTATATTACTTTTAAGTTGAGCATTTTGCACCTAATTTCTTTAATAATATTTCATGGGATGTGAACATCACCGACTAAGTCAGCATTTATATTGACAATCCCTAATTGCCCTTGAGAAGATTGTGGCCTTCTTGAATTGCTGCAGGCTATGTGAAGTAGAAATACCCACAGTGCTGAGAGACAACTTCAGGATCTTGACCCAGTAACAATGAAAGAACGGCAATATGCTAAAGTTCTAAGTTAAGATGGTCTGTGGCTTGGAATGGAACTTGCAGCTGGTGGTGTTCCCATGCATCTACTGTCTTTGTCCTTGAATGTGGTAAAAGTTGTGGTTGATCACTGCTATCAAAGGAGCCCTGGTGAGTTGCTGCAGTGCATTTTGTAGATGGTACACACAACTGCTACTGTACTCAATAACAGGCGTAACAATGTGAGTAAAATTGTGTCTAATGGAACTAAATTGTGAGTAAAAGTAAATCGTTGCAGACGCTGGAATCTGAAACCAAAAGAGAAAAGGCTGGAAAATCTCAGCAGGTCTGGCAGCATCCGTAACGAGAGAAAAGAGATAACATTTTGAGTCCAGATGACCCTTATAGATACTGCTAGACCTGCTGGGATTTTCTAGCATTTTCTCTTTTGGTGCCTAAATTGTGAGACCTGCTTTATGCCTGGACACATGTTTAAAATCCATTGTACTGCTTTCTAAGCATACATGTGTTAATTCTCATTATTAAATTGTGCTAGCAGTGCTGCTGGTAATACTTTTCAGATATGTGGCAAGCATTATTCTAGCTCGGGCCACAATTGCTCATCTGCAAAGAGATCAAATGGTATTCTCAGGAGCTCAGAAACTGCAGAGCCTAAATATGCAGCATGTTCCGATGAGTCAACTGGCACTAAGGAACCCACCCGAACTTTCAGCTCACAGACTTTTAAGTGACTTATTAACAGTCCAGAACACGGTTCTTTAGTGTTAATAAAGATGCAAAATTACTAATTGTTCTGATCAAAGGTACAATACCAACAAGTTACACCAATCAGGTTGTGACAAGAAAAATTGGAACTAGGGTCATTATGCTTCATTAAAAGAAAGCTTGAGGTTGGAATGTATGTATGCAATTGTTAGTTGAATGCATAAATTACTGCTGGTAGGGTGTATCCAATGCATCTTGACTTTCTAAATACACTTCTGAAAACAAAGCAAAAGCAAACCTGATCACATCAAGTCTTCTCATCACGCAGGTGGTTCTCCGAGCCTGCTATGCTGCTCTAACAGCACAATGGGCCAGAAGACATCAGCAGAGGCCATTTAGCAGGTTCCCTGCTGGGCGCCATGGCCTCTGTGTATCTCTAGCTACAAGTTTTTTTTTGAAGTCATCAACTCTGTACTGGAAATTAGTGTGGCATTGATTAAATATTGAAATCTGAATTTACATTTCATTAACAGGCCTCAGACTGAAGTCTCCGTGGATGGTGGTGGAAGTTGAGGTGGCGGAGGGGTGGGGGGGCAGGGGAGTTGGGGAGGGTGGAAATAGACCTCACCCACAGATTTTCAGAGTGAAACTTGCTAAGGCACTCTTGGAGTGTGGGAGATTCATTCTGAAACTCTCATTCAAAAAAATCAGCAGGTGTTATTCCAGTTTTCACACGAATTTGGCACTTAGAATTTTTTTTTGAGAGAATCAACCCCCCCTCCCCATATCTAGTTTCCTGATCATTTCCATTCACCTGGTCATTTTCCATTTAAAAGATATCTGATCAATACACAGGATAAACAAGAACAGCCTTTAGAATACATAATGAAATCATAGAATAAATGTAAGTACTCATATATTCTCAATCATTTGGATTTCTGAGCCCTTCAGTTATTTTATTCTAATGGCAAGTGATTGGAATATTGCTGCCTTGCCCATTTACAGCCAGTAATCAGTAGACTGCTATCTGTGGAGCTGTTAACTCCCAATTTTTGTGATGATATATCATTCTTGCTTCATTTTATTATGTGGGAGTCTTTCCTTCAGCATAAAACAAAATACAGCAACACTACAAAACAATACTCAATGCAAGCTTGAGAAAAAGAATCTTATCTTTTCATAAGGCACTTTAAAGTCTCTCAGCCTCATTATTGAGTTCAATAGTTTTGGATCACAACCACCTTATTTTTTCAGTCAGCAGATATCAATAATGGTTTTGATCTAAGTATTTATATCTCCTCCGGACCCATCATTTGTTCCACAAATCTTCCTCTTTGTTCTTTCCCAATCTCCTTCGTCCTTGGTTCTGCAATGCTTAAAAAATGTTAAGTCTCTAACTTCCTACAGTTTTGATGACAAAACATTGACCTGAAACGTTTCTTGTGTTTCTGTCCAGGGATGCTCCCTGACCTGTTGAATGTCATGTGGAAATGGCCTCTGCTGATGTCTTCTGGCCCATTGTGCTGTTAGAGCAGCATAGCAGGCTCGGAGAACCACCTGCGTGATGAGAAGACTTGATGTGATCAGGTTTGCTTTTGCTTTGTTTTCAGAAGTGTATTTAGAAAGTCAAGATGCATTGGATACACCCTACCAGCAGTAATTTATGCATTCAACTAACAATTGCATACATACATTCCAACCTCAAGCTTTCTTTTAATGAAGCATAATGACCCTAGTTCCAATTTTTCTTGTCACAACCTGATTGGTGTAACTTGTTGGTATTGTACCTTTGATCAGAACAATTAGTAATTTTGCATCTTTATTAACACTAAAGAACCGTGTTCTGGACTGTTAATAAGTCACTTAAAAGTCTGTGAGCTGAAAGTTCGGGTGGGTTCCTTAGTGCCAGTTGACTCATCGGAACATGCTGCATATTTAGGCTCTGCAGTTTCTGAGCTCCTGAGAATACCATTTGATCTCTTTGCAGATGAGCAATTGTGGCCCGAGCTAGAATAATGCTTGCCACATATCTGAAAAGTATTACCAGCAGCACTGCTAGCACAATTTAATAATGAGAATTAACACATGTATGCTTAGAAAGCAGTACAATGGATTTTAAACATGTGTCCAGGCATAAAGCAGGTCTCACAATTTAGGCACCAAAAGAGAAAATGCTAGAAAATCCCAGCAGGTCTAGCAGTATCTATAAGGGTCATCTGGACTCAAAATGTTATCTCTTTTCTCTCGTTACAGATGCTGCCAGACCTGCTGAGATTTTCCAGCCTTTTCTCTTTTGGTTTCAGATTCCAGCATCCGCAACGATTTACTTTTACTCACAATTTAGTCCCTGGTGTTGGACTGAGGTAAACACAGTAAGAAGTCTCACAATACCAGGTTAAAGTCCAACAAGTTGATTTGATAGTAAACCCACTAGCTTTTAGGGTCTGTCTCTTCATCAGGTGAGTGGAGAGTTCTGGTCCAGAACTCTCCACTCACCTGACGGAGGGGCAGATCCTGAAAACTAATGGGTTTATTATCAAATAAATCTGCTGAGTGTTACCAGCATTTTCATCTTTCTTTAAGGAACCCTTAAGCTTGTTGCATTTACGATTTGAACTTTGGAGTCAAAACCATAGTTGCAGATGACCAAATGGAGAGGTGGTGGTGGATTGAGGTGGGTGGTGATAATCAAAGTTGAGGACTTAGATGAGAACCATAGTAAACTTGCAGAATTGACAAACGTTTGGCAAATAAGCACAACAAAGATAAATGTTAATACATTTTGTTGGAAGAGTAAGTTCCCAGTCTAGATGGGGTAGAAGCATAAATGGTTCAGGAAGGACAATTATACTACAGGTTAGCAAATCCATTTAAAAACAAACAAGAACTATGATTTACTTCCAAAGGGGTAGAATTGAAAAGTGGGAAGATTGTGCTAAATGTGTCAAATTTTTGTTAGATCATTTGGACTAATGAATGCAGTTCTGCTTGCCATATTATTAAAGAAGGACATAGAGACACTGGAGAGGATACAAGAAGATTTACAAGGATGATAAGGCACATTGGTACGATGAAATTTAATAAAATGAATTTTGATTGAGAAAGTAAGGAAAAAGTCTTTCCATTGATGAGCCAATAACCAGTGAATAGAGATTGAAAATAATTGGCAGAAGAGCCAAAGAGAGATGAAGAAATTTTGTTAATGCAGCGGTTTAATTTGGTCTGTAAGCCACTGCCTGTAAGACTCTTGGAAGCAGATTCAAATGTAACTTTCAAAGAGGAATTGGAAATAACTCTGAAAAGGCTATGAGGAAAGAGCAATTTGAGGCTAAATAAGTAGCTTATGGATTGATTGGCAACCTTTTTTGATTCTATGAATAGGACTTTTTTTCATTCATTGATTGTTAGGTGTCACTGGCTGGATGAATATTTATTACCCATACCTAATTGTCCTTTAACTGAGTGGTTTGCTTGGCCATTTCAAGGGCATTTAAGAGTCAACGACATTGCTGTGAATCTGAAGTCACATGTAGGCCAGATCAGATAAAGTGGCAGGTTTCCTACCCTCGAGCCTATTAGTGAATCAGATGTGTTTTTAAGACAAATCGACAATGGTTTCATGTACCATCTGCTGCGGCCCCCAGAACATTGCTTTGGGTCTTTGGATTACTAGCACAATGATAATCATACAATGTCACCACTAGTGCAATGAAGGACTAATGACTTACTTTTATTATGTAGATGAAACTTTTGGAAACAGTGAAACAATAAGTGGAACTTACGGAACTGGCAATAAAAGCAACAGTTGGCATTGAAATCCACTGAACTCAGTTACAACTTACAACACACAAAGAGACTACTTAGTATCTATTTGGATGTTTAGAGAACATAAGAAATAGGAGCAGCAGTAGACCATTCCAGAATTCAATAAGATCATAGCTGATCTAAGCATGGCTTTGACTTGCCTTTCTTGGCACCCTTACCCGTATCGTCTACACCTCTGTAACCTTTGACTCTCTTATTAATCAAATAGCTATCTACCTTGGCTTTGAATATTCAATGGCCCAGCTTTTGGTGCTTTCTGGGTTAGAGAATTCCAAAGAATATTGGGCCCTCTGAGCAAAGAACTTTCTCCTCATCCCCATCTTAAATGCGAAACTTCTTCTGAACTTTTGCCACTTATTTCTAGGTTTCTCTCACAAAGGGAAAGATGAAAATAAGAAGCAGTAAGTCATTCAGCCCTTTGAAACTGCTCCACCATGTCATACAATCAAGGCTGATCTGACACTTACATTTTTTAGCACAGTGGGCTGAGAGAATCTCGTGCCAGCCAATTCGCAGGATTCCTGCCAGTGTTCACGCTGTGCCTGCATCTCCCATGCTTGGATTTCTGACGGCATCTGCACAGCGCTGGAAATTAACTGGAAGGAGGGGCTAGGATTTAAATAGTATTTAACATAATATTTAAATGCTATTAGTGGGTCCAAGACTGAATTCTCCAGGCCCTTTAGCATTTCCCACCATGCCTGGAATGTTTCACTCCAGTGATGCTCAGAGTAGTTCCCCACTTTTGGGGAACTAATGGCCTAACTCTGCTGGAGTGAATGGAGGCAATTGCAGCCCTCAGCAGTTGGTTGGCGGGAAATGGTGCACCCAAGGTATGGGTATCCTGGCAATGCCCACCTATGACCCTGGCAGTGCCTAAGGGGCAAAGTGCCCATGCCTAGCAGGCACTTTGACATTGGCCGTCGGGCATGGGGTAATGCCAAGAGGCAGGGCCTATAGGGATGGGGCCTATGTGGTGGCACCTGCTGGAGGCAAGGCCTATAGGTGATTGATGGGGATGGGGGATTCTGCTGTCATACTGCATTGGGATCCATTTGGGGCAGGAGGGGAGGCCAGCGATCAGGATGGGTGGGAGGGATTGGTAAGTGTCTGGTGGGGAGGGTGTCTGTCTTCTGGGGTGGGACTCTGACCAAGGGAGTGGGGGAGGGTGATTGTCACTGTGTTTGGGGGGGGGGGGGGGAAATGTGGAAATCAGGCAGTCTGAGAGTTTGGGGCTAGGTCAAAAAGAGACAGGGGGCCGCAATTGGGCTATGGAGGCTTTGGGGGCAGCACTGCAGGGGTCCCGCAACGGCCAGTGATCAAGCTTGCCAGCAAACTGCTGACTCACAGTTCGAGGACACTGTTCATGCACAGGGGCCCACCTGATTTCAGCCTTTCCCCTTCACCTGAAATTTAATGATATTCGCGGTGCAATGCAGAGGCCACCAGCAACTGTGAGAGATTGTAGTGTGAACTCCCAGTGACAAGAACAGCGTGATTTACTCCAGTTTTCCACAAATTCAACACAGAATTTTTTGGGGAGAATCCGGCCTTTGTTTCTACCTTTTTAGAAAAAGTTCCAAAGATACTAGACTTTGAGTGAAAAAAAATTCCAGCTCATCTCTATCTTAAACGAGCAACCTCTTATTTTTAAACAGTGACCTCTAGTTCTAGATTCTCCCACAACAGGAAACATCTTCTCCACGTTCAGGATCTTATATGTTTCAAGCAAGCTGCCTCTTACTCTTCTAAACTCTAGCAGATACGAGACTAGCTTGAACAATGTTTCCTCATGAGACAACCCACCCATTCTAGACATTAGTCTGGTAAACTTTTCCTGAACTACTTTCAATGCATTTACCTCCTTCCTTAAATAAAGTGACCAATACTGTACACTATATTACAAATGTGGTCTCACTATTGCCCTCTACAAATGAAACATGGCTCCTTTTTTTTTTGTATTCAATTCCTTTTACAATGACCTCATGCACTAGGCCACCCAGATCCCTCTGCACCTCAGAATTCTTCAATCTCTCACGATTTAGGTAATATGCTTTTTTATTATTCCTACCAAAATAGACAATTTTGTATTTTCTCACATTACTCTTCATTTGCCAGATCTGTGCCCACTCACTTCACCTATCTATATATTTTTGTCATTTCCTTCGATCCTCGTTACAACTTACTTTCCTCTATTTGTGTCATCAGCAAACTTGGCAGCCATCCCTTAAATCCCTTCATACAAATCATTTATACAAATTGTAAATAGTTGAAATTCTAGCACTGATCCCTGTGACACACCATTCATTATATCTTGCCAACCTGAAGAAGATTCATTTATGGCTACTCTTTACTTTCTGTTAGCTCATCAATCTTCTTTCCATGCCAATATGTTATCCCCCCCTTTGCATAAGCATTTATCATCCTTTCAACATTCTAATATCCTCTCAGCAGCTACCTAGTCAAATTCCTCATAACATGTTTCAATAAAACTACCTCTCATTCTTATCAGCCTTTCTTTATAAAATATCCCCTTTCATCCAGGAAGTGGCCTCATGAACCTTCCCTGAACTGCCTCCAATATCATTTTTTAGAAGTTAGGTATTAGTCTGGTAAATCTTCCCTGAACTACTTTCAATGCATTTACGTTCTTCTTAATGATCCAAATAAACTCTCCCACCTTTCCACTGAGGCCCATCAGTATCTTCTTCTATTCCATTCTCCCTTCTATTATCTTCCCTTTAAATGCATCAAACTACTTACCTCAAATATTCCCTTTGATAGTTCCTTCCAAATTATAGTCAGTCATTTTGTGTTAGGATTGAATTATTTTTAGTTTTTGGAGACAGATAAACAGGTTGCTGAATTAGACTAGTAATTGCACACCCACACTAACACCATATATAATTATTATGGTTGTTCATGAACAACATTTATTTAATTATTTGTTCCTTTTATTTCATTCAGTCAGCACTCTACTCCCCTCCAATAATCATTTGCAGTTAAAGTAGAGCTATGGATACAATTAGAAAGAATGAACTGGAATGAACAGGCATGCAAACATGATCATTTATCTTCATAATACATCAGATGACACCCACACTATGCATTCAAAGCAATGTAAGAACTGGAAGCAGCTCCACACTGTTGAATCTGTGAAGCATGCCTTTCCAATTCAAATAGGTGCAAGTCAAGCAAACACTTGGCTTTGCTTTGTTAGCACAGTGATGACTGAGCATCACATCCCAGAATGCCATGCGTGCATCAATGCATATGTCTCATTGTTAGGAGAACAAGTCACTGGGGATATATTTACATATTTTGGTTGGTTAGCCAAAGAGACTTCGGTGGCAACAGGTACAAGGAAGGTCGTTAATTTTATCCTTACAAAACCGGTGAATTAGTGTAGATGGGATGTTAAAATTTTTACCAATCTCAACAGAACCTCAAAAGAGCTTTAACAAAGTGACATCTGGATTCAAAATGCCAGCTCTTTTTTCTCCTTAGAGATGTTGCCAAACCTGCTGAAATTTTTCAGCATTTTCTCTTCTGATTTCAGATTCCAGCATTTGTAGTAATTTTTTCTTGTGTTTAGCTCATAACCACTTCTCTTCCAGGAATACCTACCCTGAAGTAGTACTGTTCTTCTCTCTGACAGGATTTCCATGTCTCTCCTCCCCGTCGACCTTCATTGCTTTCCATTTTTCTTTCAGTGTTGGACAAGGCATTTACCAAAATTCGCTTCCATAGATATATTTCCTTCATCTCTGACTTTCTTCACAGGGATTTCAACACAAATTCAACCCCGCATGCAACCTTCAGGATTACAGGTATCTCCAAGATATATAACATTCTTTGAATTGCTGTTCTTCTCACATCCTGAAAGCCACACTCAGTGCCATGCACCACCTACTCGACATCCTTCTCCAGTAGCACCATCTTACTCTCTCTCAAAGCTGTCCCTGTCCCCATTTTCATTTCAACCTTCGTATCATTCGACGTCTCATCAAGAAACTTTTCCTGTTTCTTGCAGGTGTTAAGGAATGCAAGTTGCAACTCATCAACACCACTGTCCATCGTAGGCCCTCTACCAGTCCCAATCCCTTGAATCTCATCTCTTCTAGCCCCAGCCCTTTCTGTGTGTTCCCATGCCCTCTGATTTTTCCCCCCTCTGAGGCTAAGTGTGCTGTTCTGAGGAAAAGACTCAGCTTTGTACCCTTACATCCTTACCTCAATGAATTCCAGGCTCAACATGATGTTGATCTCTTCTTTCATCGCTTTCATCTCCGTGCCCACTTCTTCGAGAAAGAGTCCTCCCCCTGTTGCACAGATCCTTTCATGTGCCTCCAACATCCTGTCTCCAATTGGACACCTCTACCAGGACAATTATCTGTCCTTGATCTTTTCAATGAGAACTGTCGACGGAGCCTTCCTAATTTTTCTATCCATTCACCCATTCTGACCTTCCTCCTCCTGAACTTTCCACTCTTCACCCTCTCAGGTCTAAATCAACTTCTTCATCAAACCTGCCAACAAAGAGACTGCTGTTGTCATCAGGGGTACTAACCCCTACCTCGCAGAGGCTGTGCACCAACTTTCAGATACTTCCTCCTACCTACCCCTGGACAATGACCACACCACTGAACATCAAGCCATTATTTCCAAGACCATTACTGACCTCATTTCCCCCAGGTGTCTTCCCCCCACAGCCTCAAACCTCAGTTTCCCAATCCCAGACAGCCCACTTCTACCTATTTCCCAAAATTCACAAAAATGGACTGTCCTGGTAGGCCCATTGTGTCAGCCTCTCCTGCTTCACTGAACTTACTTCCTCTTATTTTGATTCCAATCTCACTCCTCTGGTCCATTCCCTCTCCACCTACATCTGGAATTCCTATTATGCCCTGCATCATATTAACTACTTCCAATTTGCAGTCCCTAACCTTCTCCTATTCACCATGGATGTGCAATCTCTCTATACCTCCAAACCACACCAGGATGGCCTGATAGCTCATCACTTCTTTCTTGACAATTTCCATCCACTTCCACTCTCCTCCACCTGGCTGAACTCACTCTATCTCTCAACAACTTTTCCTTTAACTCATCCCATTTACTCCAAATCAAAGGTGTAGCAATGGGTATCCACATGGATCATAGCTTTATTTGTCTTTTTATAGGGTATGTGGAACATCCCTCGTTCCAGGCCTACCCGGGTCCCCTCCCACATCTCCTTTACCATTGATGATTACTTTAGGCTCTCGTCCGGATCTGGAAAAATTAATCAACTTTGCTTTCAATTTTCATCCTTCATCACCTTCACCTGGTCCATCTCAGACACTTCCCTTCCTGGACCTTTTTGGCTCCATCTCAATAATAGACTATCTACCAATATCCAGCTTTCACAAAAGGTCATCTGGACTTGAAATGTCATCTTTTTTCTCTTTTTATAGAAGCTGCCAGACTTATTGAGATTTTCGAACATTTTCTCTTTTGGTTTCAGATTTCAGCATCTGCAATAATTTGCTTTTTTTCCCCCAGTAGAACCCTATCTTGCCTTCTACTGACCACTTCTAGTTTTAATTGAGTGGCTTGGGAAGGTGACTAATTCAGAAGAAAGGTTGCACATTTACGTTTTTAATGAGGCTGTATACTTCAGATTTAACACCAGCCAATTGGGTTTCCCAACCCCAGGAAAAGCAAAGTTTAAGGGGATGGGGATGGGAGGACAACTGCACTGAGGAGTTGTGTGTTTTTTCTACATTAATTGTGTACCAGGAGGAATGGGAGTGCTATCATCCATCTCTCAAGCAAATCTGATGTACAATCCATGTGATCAATCTCCCCCATCCCACCACCATGCAATCAATACTCCCCTCAGCCATCTTCCATGCACATATTTGTCACCATTTTTTTTTCCAACTTCCTTGTGAGCACTCGCCCCAACCTTCAAAATCATCATCTGTTCAATCACACATTGCAATCTCTACTTCAAGCTATAGGGAACCCACCATTCCTCAGTTTGGCCTCTTCTGGAATGTTCCATGCTCAATAATTAGTCAAGCTTATCAGTCAGGTTGGGTTCCAGGAGGGATGTCTGTATTTCAAGACCACAACTCCTCCAAAGCTTTGGAAATCCCACCTTCATAAATATTGGAACAAAGGTGTCAGCTCATTGGTAACAATATTGCCTCTAAATCACAAGGTTGCACATTCAAATTCCATTTCAGAGACTTGATCATAAAATAAATGCTAACACAGTGGTGCTATTGGATGTGATGCCTTTTGATGACTTAAACTGAGGCCCAATCTGCCTTCACAGGTGACCACAGAAAATCCCTATTCTGAAAAAGAGGGAAGTTCTTCTTAACATACTAACAAATGTTTATCCGTCAATTAACACCCTTTAAAATAGATGATTTGATCACCAGCTAATTGCAATCTGTGAGACTGAGTTATGCACAAATTGGCTGCTGCATTTAATATATTACAACAAGAGCTAACAAATTTCTTAATTGGTTGTAAAACACTTTGGAATATCCTGAGGTCATGAAAGGGGCTATATAAATGTTAATCCTTTTCTTATTTATATTGCATTCAATTTTAATTCACAGCTCCATATATATAATTTACAAGGAGATTTAACATGGTACTTTAAGAGCTACTGTGAGAATATTGTATGTTCAGTTCTGGTGAACATATTATAACCTCAAGTTAGCTGCCAACTGGAAAAGGGCTTCAACAGGTTAGGGTTACTCTTTAGGATTCCAAATTCTGGTACAATGAATGTATACAGTACAATAGCTGTATTGGATTTGGCTTGTCCAAATAGAGAAGGGTGTAAACAAAGAAGCGATTAATTAATTTTGTTTCTAGACTGTCTGCTTTAGTTGGAAAAAGTGCTGCTAACATATTTAGAAAACGAACCCTATACAAATAACACCAGCCTGTAGTGAGATGATAAAATTCCCTTGTGACTTGTGCCTATCTTGACTTGAATGTGCTGAGCAATGGTTTGTATCTGTTTAAAAATGCTAATTTTTTTTGTCACCCCTCACACAGCAGAAACATTTTCTGCAGCTCAACATTAGGAATTCTGAAGGTATTGTTATAGGAGGCAAAAAGGCCTTCCCAATGGCTTAAATGGGATGTGCACCCATTCAATATATTTTTGAATGATAAAACCTGGAAGAAGCCAGGCTCCCACACTAATATGTTGGGAGGGAAATTCATTTCCATATTATGCAGATTTGCACTGACTCACAGTGATAGGCAATGCTGCTGTTCACTACTTGTATCGTCCACATGGCATACCTCAATTATATAAAAGAGAATTGAATAAATTAAAGGGAAAAATCTTAAGGATTATAATGATAGGAAAGTGGGACTGATAGACTGTATTTTATCCATATGGACATTTTGGTAAAGCCAATATTCATTACCCATCCCCAGTTGCTCTTGAAAAGCTGGTGGTGAACTGCCATCTTGAACTGCTGCTAACCATGTGAAGTAGGTACATTCACAGTGCTGTTAGGAAAGAATTTACATAATTTTAATTCTGCAACAGTGAAGGAACAGCATATAGTTCCAAGTCAGGTGTGTGGTTTGGAGGGAATCTACAGCTGGTGGTGGTTTTCTCATTCATGTGTTGCCCTTATCGTAGGTGATTTGGAAGATGCTGTCAAAGGAGTATTGGCAAGTTGCTGTAGTGCACCTTATAGATGGCACACACTGCTGCCATTGTGCTTTATTGGTTGAGGAAGTGATGTTGAATGTGGTAGATGGGATGCCAATCAAGCAGGTTGCTTTGTCCTGGATGATATCGAGTTTCTTGAGTGTTGTACAAGCTGCACTGATCCAAGTGGAAAAGATTTCATCAAACTTCTTACTTGTGCCTTGTTGATGATGTACAAGCTTTGGGGAGTCAGGAGTCGAGTTATTTGCCATGAATTTTCAGGCTCTGACTTTTTCTGGTATCTATAGTATTTATATAACTGGTCCAGTTCAGTTTCTAGTCAATAATAGTGCCCAGAATCTTGATGGGGTTCAGTGATGGTAATGCTATTGAATGTTAAGGTTATATCATCATTACATTTTGGCTTGTTGGAGATGCTCATTGTCTAGCACTTGGATATTGTGAATATTGCTTGCCTCTACCATGCCTGGCTCTTGTCCAGGTATTGACAACTTCAGTAACTGAGAAGTTCGAATACTACTGAACTAGTGCAATCATCAACAAACATCAGTTTTATCAAAGAACTAGCAGAGCACAATGAACTATTCTTCTTCTATGCTCTATCATTCTGTGGTTCAATGGAACTAAATAAAGACAGACTGGCGTTGATTTTAATTACTGATGGAAAATTAGGTGAGTGGCAGGTACAGTGTGACCTTGGCTCACATGTTCACTCTCACCAGTGTTTGAACCACCTAACGACCCTAGCTAAGATGGCAAATATCAAAACCCTAGTGCAAGTGGAGTGATCAATGACCTATCTCATTTTTTGAACTATTACTATCCTGTTTACCCTTGGCAGTGGGAGTTAAAATTGATCTTATATATGCTCCAATAAAATAGGTTAATAAAACTATTGTATGTGTGTCAACACCACTAAATGTTTACTTTGTTGCACTCCAGAACTGTTTTATTTTAGATTTGTTCATTACAGTTAATCAGTAATAAAAATAGAGTATATGCAATGTGCCAACTGCAATCTAATGGGGTATCTGGATAGGGTAATCAACTGGCAGAATTCTTCCCAGCTCTGGGATTTGCAAATGCAGAAATCAAAAACTGGAAATAAATAATTTTGTCAAGTCCTTGATAAAACAAACTCTCTTTTCTTTGTGATTTTCTTAACACTGCCATGATTTTACTCATTTTGTGCTGGCTGTGAACAGTGGAAATAGGGGTGAAATAGACACTGATGACAGGATTAGTAGTGCCAAAGGACAAGGTTTTGAGAGAGGGCAAAGCGTCTAACATTAAACGCAGTGCACCTTCTTTCCTTTCAATTCCCCTTCCAAATGGACACACACAGTTGAATTGCTGCTTGGGATATCCCACTGCATTTAGGAGGGGATGTCTAAATATAAGTTTAAGGCCTCTCTGAATCACAATGAGGGCATAGACTTCATGGTGTCTATCAGGCCTGCTTTCGACTCATTCCCCACTTTGGCATTTTTAACACTCAAAATTCCAAGATTTTGGCGTCCATCAATGTATTATTAGCCCTACATGTTATTGGGACATTTAAGATGCGTAGTCTGTGTGGTTCTCTGAGCTATGTGAGACTGAATTAGAAGGGAGACAATAGAGGATGAAACTAAGTTGACAGGCAGTATGTTCTACATGCTGTACCTACCTAATATATTATGATGTTTGTTAATCTGAGTTTGACCTGGATAGAATGGATATGGAGAGGATGTTTCCACTAGTAGGAAAAACTGGAACTAGGGAGTACAACCTCAGGCTAAAGGGATGATTCTTTAAAACAAAGATGAAAAGGAATTTCTTCAACCAGAGAGTGGTGAATCTATGAAACCCTTTGCCACAGAAAGCTGTGCAGGCCTGGTCACTGAGTGTCTTAAAACAAAGATTAATTAATAAGAGGATCAGAAGTTATGGGGAAAAGGCAGGAGAATGGGGATGAGAAAAATATCAACCATGATTGAACAGCACAGCAGACTCAATGGGCCAAGTGACCTAATTCTGCTCCTATGTCTTATGGTCTTATGACCCATTGTTGTAAGTGCGCTACTATCTTTCCCATCCATTCCTGCAGGTCGTATCGAGCCTTGGGACACTTTCTGTAACAACATCACAGTGTCATCCTCTGAGCCTCATGTTTTTCTGTTATGTCCACATTGCTGACAATGCTTCACAAATTTGATTGAGTTTTTTGAAGGGGTAACCAAAATGATAAATGAAGGCAGTGCGATTGATGGTGTTTACATAGACTTTAGCAAGGCCTTTGACAAGGTACTACATAGTAGATTGGTGCACAAGGTTAAATCTACGGGATCTAGGGTGAGGTAGCTAAATGGATACAACTTTGGCTTGATGACAGAAGTCAGAAGGTGGTTGTAGAGAGTCGTTTTACAAACTGGAGACCTATGACCAGCAGTGGCCTCAGGGATCGGTGCTAGGTCCACTGTTGTTTGTCATTTATATTAATGATTTGGATGAGAATATAGGGGACATGGTTAGTAAGTTTTCAGATGACACTAAGATTGGTGGCATCGAGGACTGTGAAGAAGGTTATTTCGGATTGCAACAGTATCTCGATCAATTGGGCCAGTGGACTGACGAATGGCAAATGGAGTTTAATTTAGATAAATGCAAGGTGATGCATTTTGGTAGATTGAACCAGAGCAGGACTTACTCAGTTAATGGTAGGCGTTGGGGAGAGTTGCAGAATAAAGAGATTGAGGGGTACAGGTTCATAACTCCTTGAAAGTGGAGTTACAGGTGGACAGAATGGTGAAGAAAGCATTCAGCATGCGTGGTTTCATTGGTCAGAACATTGAATACAGGAGTTGGGACGTCTTGTTGAAGTTGTTCAAGACATTGGTACGGCCATGCTTGGAATACTGTGTACAGTTCTGGACACCCTATTATAGAAAGGATATTATTAAACTAGAAAGAGTGCAAAAAATATTTACTAGAATGCTACCGGAACTTGATGGTTTGAGTTATAAGGAGAGGATGAATAGACTTTTTTCTGGAGCGTAGGAAGCTGACGGGTGATCTTATAGAGATCTATATAAAAAAAGAGAGTCATAGATCAACTTTATAGTCAATATCTTTTACCAAAGGTCAGGGAATCTAAAACGAGAGGTCATAGGTTTAAGATGATAGGGAAGAGATACAAAAGGGTTCAGAGAGGCAATTTTTTCACACAGAGGATGGTGAATGTCTGGAACAAGCTATCAGAGTAGTAGCAGAGAAGGGACAATTTGTCTTTTAAAAAGTGTTTAGACAGTTACATGAGTAAAATGGGTACAGAGGGATATGAGTCAAATGCGGGCAATTGGGACTAGCTTTGGGGTTTAAAAAAAGAGTGGCATGGACAAGTTGGGCTGAAGGGCTTGTTTCCATGATGTAAATCTCTATGATTCTCTAATGTACTCTCAGATGGAGCTGTCATTTTCTTCCAAGAAATACCCAATGATGTGTACTAAATTACTTCAGCCAACTAACATTAGATTTGACATACAGTTCAATAATAACATTTCAGTTTAATCACGTACTGAACTCAAGACTTATCTTAACCAAAAAAACTATCTAATTTATTATTTCTAGTGTGTGTGAGCCTATTTTAAGATGCAAACACTACAGTGAAAATACAAATAGATGAACGATCCATTCACACCTAGTGTATAGTGATTGATTGGTTTACCCATGTCTTTTTCTGTGAAAATTCATGCAAGTAGAGAATTTGACACTGAGAAGTGTGACATCTATGCAATATGAAGACTAATTAGGAACTAATGAGCTACTTAGATCAACAATTAACACGCCCTTCGTGTACACTTTTTAGCAGCTGCCATGTGTTGAGACATTTCACACAAATTTTCTGGGATACAATTTCTTGCCTTCAGTTGAAATGTGGAATGATTGATAAGTAAATTTTACTAATGCATGTTGCAGATGACGAAACTGTCCCTGACCAAACTGTATATTAAAAAAATTGAGGGAACATTCCCAATAATTTTCTACCCACAATAAAAGGAAAACTGCAGAGTGCTGAATTTATTTCGTGACATGTATTCTGGGAATAGGGAAGAGAATGTGAAAGGAACACAAACAGGATGAGGAAGGAAGGTAAATGAGAGTTTAAGAAAGGAAAGAAGTAAGGAAAGGGCACGGCAGCACAAGAAATGGAGGAAAAAGGAATGGAAACAGACTAATGGAGAAAAACCATAAGAAATAGGAGCAGAATTAGACCACTCGGCTCATTGAGTCTGCCCCACCATTCAATCATAGCTGATATTTTTCTCATCCCCATTCTCCTGCCTTTTCCCCATAACCCCTGATCCTCTTATTAATTAAGAATCTCTATCTCTTTCTTAAAGTCACGAAATAGCCTGGCCTCCATAGCCTTCTGTAGCAACGTGTTCCACAGATTCACCATTCCCCGGCTTAAAGAATTACTCCTCAATTCTGTTTTCTGTTTTAAAGGATCGTCCCATTAGTTGAGGTTGTGTCCTCTAGTTCTAGTTCTTTCTACAAGTGGAAACATCCTCTCCATGTCTATTCTATCCGACCTCACAGTATCCTGTAAGTTTCAATAAGACATCCACTCATCCTTCTAAACTCCAACAAGTAAAAACCCAGAATCCTCAACGGTTCTTCATACAACAAACTCTTCATTCCAGGGATCATTTTTGTGAACTTCCTCTGGATCCTTTCCAAGGCCAGGACATTCTTCTTTAGGTACAGGGTCCAAAACTGCTCACAATACTCCAAACGTGGTCTGACCAGAGCCTTATACAACTTCAGAAGTACATCCCTTCTCTTGCATTTTAGCCCTCTTGACATGAATGCTAACATTTTGTTTGCCTTTGTAACTGCTGACTGAACCTACACATTAACCTTAAGGGAATATTGAACAATGACTCCCAAATCCCTTTGTATTTCCGATTTCCTAATCATTTTCCCATTTAGAAAATAGTCGATGCCTCCATTCCTCCTTCCAAAGTGCATAGTCTCACAATTTTCCACATTGTATTCCATCTGCCACTTCTTTGCCCACTCTCCTAGCCTGTCCAAGTCGTTCTGCAGCCCCTCTGCTTCCTCAATATTACCTGTCCCTCTACATAGCTTTGTATCATCTGCATACTTAGTAACAATGTCTTCAGTTCCTTCTTCCAAATCATTAATATATATTGTGAAAAGTTGTGGTCCCAGCATCAATCCCTAAGGCACATGACTAGTCATCAGCTGCCATCCTCAGGAAGATCCATTTATCACCACTCTGCCAGAAAGGGGGAAAAGCTCTGCACTGGAAACATGTGATAATAAAAAAATTCAAAGAGTTTGGTCAAAATTGAAAGGGCAGGATTTTCTGGCCATCCTTGTACTGAAACCGGAAAGTCCTTCCTGAAATCAAGGGTCCATCCCTCACCCGTTCCAATTCCTACGGCAGCCAGGAAATAAAATTCAATAAGATCTCCCCCCGACCACCATCATCCCCCCCACCTTCCCACTAAGGCAGTTCTCTTCCATCTCAACCAGGCTTTTCATGAAGACCCCCACTCTCTTTGCCACCCACTCAGGTCTCACTGTTATGAGACCATCTGCACTTATCTGATTGTGGACTTTGTGACTTAAGAATCTGGGGGAGACTTAAGTTTCAGTCTTGATCGCTGACCATTGGTGCTGCTGGGATTAATGAGTTTTCAGCCAAAATCAAACTGAGGCAGGATTTTCTCCTGAGTGAAGAGTGTAAGTTCTATCTTTAGCCAATTAACCCTCTTTAGAGTTAATGGCTGTCAGGTAGCCAATACTGGTAGGGATATATTCCCCATTGATTCTTTTGGGGAAATTCTGCCCCCACCCCAATTTTGTTATGTTATTTGATTTTTGAAATAGAAATTCACTTCCACTGGAACAAATCTGAAATGTTTTGCACCTAGGAAGGGTTTTAAATTTTCCCTAGCATAATCCCACAAAGCAATTCTTTCAGCCTTGTTTTAAATCCTCATAAACTAGGTTTTCAAACTAGGCCTGAACTTTGTTCACATTCCCTATGTTGGATGATAGAGTCAGCATTTTGTCTGCTTAAGGTGCAGGCATGACCAACATCCAACTCCTTACTCTCCTTCTAGCAGTCGACTGCAGATCACCCAAGACCAAAACTTGTCTGTGAAATCTTTGCACTAAATTACCTCTCTATTTGGTGTTTTATGCAAATTATGAAACTGTACTTCTGACATTCTCAGGTTCAAATCATTTTGATAAATGCTGAACAACATTGGTGGCATCACTGGAATCTTCGTACACTCTTTCACACTTTTTGCCATCTGAGTAACTACCTTTAACTTCAATTCATGTTCTTGTAAACCATGTGATATCCATTGAACTACTTGCAATCTGTCTTCACTTAGTCATCAGTCTAAAATGTGCCTTCTTAAAATTTTAATATACAACATTATGTTGCTTCTTCAAGATAAGTCTATAATCTGCACAGTACAACAGCGGATGGGAAAAGCAGCCTGGCAGCTTTCTCCCTCAGGACGTGGTCGAAAATAATTGAAGGGGCGGATCCCACAATGCCATGCAGGTGGGGTGGGCTATGATTGAACGAGCCCTGCCAGCAACTTAATCTTTTAAAAAAATCAGGGCGCCTTTTTTAAAGGCCATCACAGCACACAAAAGTAAAAATAGAACAACCCAACTCTCACCTCCCTGCCCCGCCACCCTATGATCCTCTCCCCCAAAACGAGTCACTTAATTCAGCTTTTCTGGTTGGTCTGCCCGCCACATGCACACTGGGGGAGACTGGTCATAATTCACGCCAGATCTCACACCATGAATAGTCTATGGGAGTGAGGGAAAAATGATCAGATGTAAAGGTCTGATTATCACATTCAAATTTATTTTAGAGTTCCTAATGTTGAACATTAGGATTATTGTTATTTAACTGACTCCCCATCAATGTATAACATGATATGTGCCTCTTGTGTTTCCGTTACTGCCTGAGAAGAACGGGAGCAGAAAATCCTGGTCCTGGTCTTAAAATATCTACCTCTATCCTTCTCTCCATGACAACAGAAAAACATTTGCCCTGAATCGGAACAGAAGTTGTTATCAACTATCTCTAATTACCCTTGTTTCTCATGTTAGAAACAAATGGACAGGTTCCAGCACAGTTATTTACAACTGGAGACCAACAGCACATTTTTTGGGTTTAAGGAGACAAAACAAAGAACAAAGAACAGTACAGCATAGGAAACAGACCATTCAGCCCTACAAGCCTGCACCATCCATTTTAACACTCAGTGAGTGCCTTATTCAAGTCTTTCGTCGATCGTCAATGTTTTGTCTACTTCTAGTGGACTCTGCAATAAAGGAGACTTAGCCGTTATTTTACCAGGCAAGGCTTGCTGAACAGCATTCTCTGTTGACCTCAAGTGCGATTTTATGAGCCTCAGGTAGGCTTGCCGGTAACATTCCAGCCTTAGTGTATTTTCATTGTGGATTTTTTAAAAATTCATTCTTGGGACACGGGCATCGCTGGCTGGCATTTATTGCCAATTCTTGAATTGATTGGCTTGCCATTTCAGAGGGAGTTGAGAGTCAACAACATTGCTGTGGCTTTGGAGTCACATGGAGGCCAGACCAGGTAAGAACAGCAGATTTCCTTCCCTAAAGGACATCAGTGAACCAAATGGGTTTTTCTGACAATTGACAATGGTTTCATGGTCATCAGAAGATTTTTAATTATAGATCATTTATTTTGAATTCAAATTCCGCTATCTGCTGTGGTGGGATTTGAACCCGTGTCCCCAGAACATTAGCTGAGTTTCTGGATTAATACTCTAATGATAATACCACTAGGCCATTGAACAGCTGTCACTGTTCCCAGGTGTTAACATTTGGTACCTCCTTTTCAATAACATATTATGACTCACCTTTTGAGCTTACTGTCACATGACACCATTCATTTAAACTTACATTTACAGTCGCCAACCACTATGTCAGCCAGAATGATGAGGGTTACTTTCTCTACTCCTGGCTCATGACTCCACTATGCAATCTAGTCACACGTGGTTATTATGCTATCAGGTGGGATGCTGTTGTTTCGATTGATCTGGAGGAGCCCTCCAGTGATCATAGGAACAGGTATCTTTGCTGTATCTTTCACAATCCACCATCACCAGGCCACAACTCTTTCTGCCAGGGATACAGCCAACATTTCAGGAGCAGGACAAGGAAAAAGGAGGTAGAAGATGACACACGTACGTTCTGGCTGGGCTTCCATTATTACCACATCTAATTGTGCTTCCTATGAACACAACCCCAAATCCACATTTGTAACAATTCTACATTCGATCATCCCTCTATTATAGCCCATCAAAGCACCCACTTTGTTACAATGCTGAAGTAAAAGTCATTACAAAACAATCATTCCATACCAATTTCATCCAACAATTTATACAAAACTCAATTATTCACCTTTGGGCATTATCATAGTGCTTGGCCTAGTGCTCCAGTGCAGAGGTACCCTGTTTGGCTGCAGCAGAGTTAGTGGAAGGTTGCTGATTTTCAGTGGGAGGCCTTCAGAAGGCCTTACATGTACCTTCAAGAAGCTCTGGGCTGGGATTCGTTGATCTCAGGTGGGAATTCCCACTCTTGGGAAGAGTGCGGCTGAAAAATCTCGCCCCAGAATGTTAACTCAGTTTCTCGCTCCACAGATACTGCCAAACCTGCTGTGTTTTTCCTGTAATTTCTGTTTTTATCCCAATCTCTGGACTCAGTTTCAATCAATCCCACCAGCAGTGCATTAAAGCTGCAGTATATATGTGCAGAATGCAAGTAACTTGCCACATCTACTTCAATGCCACCACTGTCAGTATGGTTTCTTCCTGTCAGCTATGGCTCAATTGGTTGCATTTTTCTACCAAATTAAAAGATTTGGCTTCAAGCCCAACTCTAGAAAATAGGGAACAAAAATGTCTGTTGATCCTTCCCTGTAAGACTAGAAGGGCTGTTGTCCTATTGGAGGTGTTTTATTTTGGATGACAAATTAAAGCAAAAGCTCCATTTTCTGTCTCAACTGGACTGTAAGGTAGTATTATGCTATTTCAAATAAATGCTGGCAAGTTATCCTCAATGCCCTGACCAAAAGTCTGAGGTCACATACCAACCAACTCAAGGACAGCTTCTTCCCTGCTGCTGTTAGAATTTTGAATGGACTTACCTTGCATTAAGTTGGTCTTTCTCTACATCCTAGCTATAACTGTAACACTCCCTCGTTTCTATGAACCTTCTCTATAAAAGGCATGTTTTGTCTATATAGCATGCAAGAAACAATACTTTTCACTATATGTTAATACATGTGACAATAATAAATTCAATCAAATCAAATATATATCATAAAGTCAGAGTGGCAAGTGCTTCTTTTATCAAGTGGGCCAACATTTCCACCACAGGGAAGGATGGGTTCCAAGCTCGGCACTGAGCTCTGCCCCAAATTAGAACTGGACACCTCTGTTAACAGCTACAGCAGGCTTTCTGGAAGGTCTACCAATGCATCAAATATTCCATTGTGCATGTCCATCAGTCTTTTTCTGTATGCCACCCCATTGTAAAATTTCAATGGAGTCTTTCAGCAGAACACGTGCAATTTTACACTTTTAGTATCTATCCTGTGGCTCTTACTACAGAGGATTCATTCCTATGACTTTCCACATGTGGGTACTGCCTCCAAACTAAAGGACATACAGTGCCAACTGGTGACTGAGTGTGACATTGAATGATGGCCTTGCTTCATCATCATATCCTGCTCCTTTTAGCCTTCGTGGTGCCACACCAGTTCGTGTCAGGTGACAGTTCTTTGGAAAAGACAAGGAGAAAAACACAAGGGTAGTGTTGCATAAAGGAGGTTGAGAACGTAAGGGATGCATGCTGGTCTGTCTTTAGCTTGTACATCAGAAGAAATTGCAGGCTAAGGGAAAAATTGTTTGTGAGATGAACATGCTATCATTTTCATTGATCCCCACCGGTGGTACAAGTAGTAGCTCCTCCAATGATGGTGAAACAATAGAATGCAACAAATATTTTCCAAAATATTGATTGAAAAATCTGAAATTCCATATGGTAAGAGAAAGAAACAATGTAAATCAGTGAGTCTGATTATAGCCATATATTCAGGACTGTTTTGGTGCTATCACTTATTTTTTGGAATTCTTTAAACTTGTAGTCGCTTTCTAGTCTGTCCACTGTGACTGGAAACTATCCACCTATTTTCAAAATGCGTATGTGTGCCCGTGCATAAAGGTCAAATCTTTTGGCCCAAGAAACATGGCATTAATCTAAGCACACAACCAAAGATACTTACACCACTGAAGTCCATGGTAAAAAGGACATGGACTGTCTTCCCACCTTGTCACCTTTTGATGCCCTTAAGTCAACAATTAATACCTACAGGGCCTCATCCCACCATCACTGCTATTAACCAAGCAGCAGGCAGGCAGCTCACCATGCAGGAAATGTGACAAGCAAACCCATGCATGTTTACTTGTGGGTTCCCAGGGAGGAGAAGAATGGGAGGAGTTTCTCATTAAAAGATAGTCAGTGCCTTATTGAGGGAACTGGCATCAGTAAATGGAGGACCAGTTGACAGTAACCACCCTGCCTTTGCTGCCAAACTCTCACCATGACTCCTATGCTCTGATCCTCATGTTTCAACCATCCCCTCTCCTCCTGCCATTATCATCTCTAGCCTGGGGTTGAGTGATGATCTTGGACATTGGTACAGTATTGTGTTAGCACAGGCACAGTTTCCCCACTGATACTGGTATTCAATAGAACTGCCAGCCTCTGGCTGGTAACTTGTGGCTGGTGGAAATTTTATCTGTGTCCTCATACCAGCGGAAGGTTTATCATTGGCTTGACAGGTGTCTGAATGGAACAAGATACAGCGAGCCTTCATTAAAGAGAGCCACATAGGGCTCTTGCTGGCTTTTCAGCCAGCAGTTGAAACCTTCATCACCTTCACAAGATTCCTCCCAATAGGTATTCATGGCACACAAATGTATTATCTGGCACAGGATGGTCTGAAGCCTAACCTGCCAATGCCATGCCATCCATTCAATTTTTCAGTTTCAACCTATTTTGAAATTTTTTCTCCTGTAAAATTATCATCATGTTTCCTCTCCTGGAGTCATCATTCAAATCAGCCCTTTGTCTTGTTTGCTGACACACAAGTACATAATTTTGGATGTCTTGATGCTCCTAATAACGGCCAAGGTCAAATTTTTGAAACATTTTTCTGTACCATAGTTGACAAGTGACTACACCCTATTGTCATGTTAACCATTGTATAACAAAGAAAGTTTAGGATAGGAGGCCCTGAATTGAGTTTATTTTCCTCTTAACACATCTTGTCAGGAAGCAGGCCAATTTAGTTTGTAAAGAGGCTGATGATTGTTGACGGCTTTGAATGTTTGGACAACTCTCTCAGCCAGTCCATCTGAACTAGGGTGATAGGGTACAGTTCCAAGATTTTGAATGCCATTGGTATTCATGAAATGCTGGAATTCCTCATTAGTGAAAGCAGGGATATTATTGGATACCGTCAGCTCGGGCAACCTGTGGGTGGTGAATGTCTATTGCAATTTTGATTGTTGCTGATGTGGTCATGGACTTAATTTTGTGATTGTCCAACCATTTAGAGTGCATCTATTATGCACAGGAATGTGGTGCCCATGAATGAGGATAAAAGTTGACCAAGAACCAGTGGATGTGGTTTATTTAGATTTTCAGAAGGCTTTCAACAAGATCTCACATCACAGGCTATTACTATGTAAAGTTCAAGCGCATAGGATTGCGGGTAGAGTGGATTTACAAGATGACTTTCACACATGATAATTCTTGTCCACTGAGCTATTCTCAGGATAGTTGGTGTAGTTTGGCTCTTGAAGGCATCAATATTGATACCCTTCACCTGCTGCACTTTGCTAGGTGATTTTCAGTGAAGCGATGCCAAAATGCAAACTAACCCAATACTGAGTGGTTACTTATCCTGGAATAGGGCCTAATAGATCACATCAAAGTAGGATTTGTTAAGAGAAGGAAGTTCAATATATTTGGCTCCTCATAACTGGGTTTCATCCAACAGTCATGTATTCGAACTATCTTAAGCATGATAATAGCCATACAGCATTTTTGTAGGTAATGTGATCTGACAGTATTTTATCTGATGCTCCAGAACAACTGTTATACCACCTCGAGCATCTGGAATATAAGATACGGTCTACTTTGCAGGCAGTAATTAGAATCCACAGGGCCACTTAGCCTTGTGACCTCATCATTTAATATCCCTACAGGTAGTTTAATTTAGTCTGGAATTAACATTATTACCTCCAAGTAACAAGAATAAACAGGAGTAATCTATCATAAGGGTGGCCAAAAATGAGCCTAAGAAGTGTTTTAATGGTTTGTTCCAGTTTTACTTTTATTATGTACGAGAAGGATAAAATATAAATGATAAGATCCCTTCTAGCATTGTAATTCATACCTTGAATTGGGGTGAGACGTGTTTCAAAAAAAAAGGCAGAATCCTTTTTTTTTGTTGGGGTGTCCCAAGTTGTCCTAGAATGGGCATTGGTTCAAACTGGTAAGATCATGGAGAAACAAGACGGACAAAGAATTGAATATTGGATCAGGTGTATCAGGCAGCCGTGGTAATAACATGTTTAGTGCTACTGCACAGGACTTTTTTTTCCTTTTCCCCATATTTAACACACAGCATTGCTGACTTCTAAATCATCCCCAGAAGAAAATCTCAATCACAATTTTTCTTATATGATGATGTAGCATCTTTCATTCCTATTGCAAGGCTCCAGCTGAAGAGTACAATTTGATTTTTTTTTATAGTTTACAAGTGGTACTGGCTAGTTTCAGGATTGGGCAGACATTCATCTCATGCGCTAGCATTAACTGGAGTGATTTTGGAGCACCGCACTGACTCATCTGATGAAGGAGCTGCACTCTGAAAGCTCGTGATCCCAAACAAACCTGTTGGACTTTGACCTGATGCTGTGAGACTTCTTACTGTGTCTTAAGTTAAGGTAAATTCATCAGAATGAAAATTAGAGGCACAACAGTAAGCAAACTTCCAACAGCTGAGTACAAACTTGATCAGTAACATTAGGGGAGGTGGCAGGACCTGAATTGTTCATCGAATGTGCAAGCATTCCAGAAACTCAATTGCACAAAGTCCCCCTATTCAATGCAAAATTTTAACGAGGCTAAAAAAATCCAGTAGTAGTGCTGCTTGAATGCATTTTTAAGCACAGTAAGAACTTCCACCCACAAGTACGAGGAAGATATTTTTCTTGAAGTTACAGTCTTAATTCATTATCTATACGTGTGTCAAATGGTTACAGGAATTACTTCTTATCTTCCACCTTCTTAATTGCCTTCAATTATTTACTAGTGGGTCATGATGCTTCTTTCTTCAATAAGAATTAATTTTCAGTGGAGGGAAATAAAGATGTTTTCATGATTTAGATATTGATCGATAGGAGGTAGCAATTTATGATCTAAGACTCCCATTGCACACTGTCATACTATTGGTGAGACCCCTCAAGTACAGTGTGCAGTTTTGGTGTCCCTATTTGATCAGTGCTACACTTGCACTGCAGACAGTTCAGCGAAAGTTCAAAGGTTGGTTCCTCCTGAGATGAAGGTATTGTCTCATGAGGAAAAGTTGAGCAAGTTGAGCTTCTACTCATTGGACTTTAGTAGAATGGGGATAATCTTATTGAAACATAATAAATTTCTAAGAGGGCTTAACAGGTTTGATGCTGAAGAGATGAGATATTTCCTTTATGAGGGAAGGAGTCAGTGCAAACCAGTGGAGGATGTGAAGGTCTTGTGATGACAGGTGAAGAGACATTGGGTTGCTGAAGGGGACACTGAAGAATCTAAAAATACATCTGAGCACCAGAGGAGTACAGAAACTTCAGAAAGGAGATGAAAAGGCATATTAGAAAAGCAAAGAGGGATAATGAGAAAAGATTGGCAGCCTACATAAAAGGTGAATTCCAAAGTCTTCACGAGACATATAAAACAGTAAAAACATGGTAAGAGGAGGAAAACGGCCAATTAAGGTCCTAAAGGGAAATTTATACATTGAGGCATTGAGCATGGCTGAGCTATTAAATGGGTACTTAGCATCTGTCTTTACCAAGGAGACAGATACTACCAAGACCATGGTGACAGGCAAAGAATGAACTCTTCCCAAAAAATGTACAGGATGTTGGTTCAGATGAAAACACCAGTATGAAACTCTCAGGCTTCACAACTGGGTGTTTTCACTGGATTGAACAACGCTCTGTGCATCTTGAAAGTGGAAACGATAATCAGCTGAAGGGTAGGAGCCTAAAGATGCTCTACTAGTATGAGAATTGGTCAGTGAAGCAGTCATGACAAAAGGCCAGAGGAACTAATTGACATGGCAGAAGGAAGATCCCGGATGGCTCAATGGTTCAGTGAGTCTCTGCATATTCCACAGGCATATTTGAGAAAGGAAGGTTCTCTTCCCAGGTACTTGAGAAGGAGACCTATCTGCCTAACCAGACAAATTGGATAGAGGTCACATTGGATGTCAGCAGTCACAGCCATTGTGGGATCACCCAGAGAACCTCAGCTGTTTACAAAGTATAATTTTTAGTTTACACTAGATTACCTGTTAGACTCTGATTTATTGATTTCAGCTCAGCCTTCAACACCATTATTCCTATAAAACTAACCTCCAAACTCTGTGGCCTGCGTCTTGACTCCTTCCTCTATGACTGGATGCTGAATTTCCTAACCACAGATCAAAAGGGTAGGCAACAACACTCTGTAATAACTCCATAGACTCCAAGTTACTTTATTTACACCATACATCTGTATACAGCCAGCTCTCCAGTTCCTCCTTGCTGAATGTAGGCTGGCAGTCTAACACACCTGCTTTAAATAGGGAGCATGAGGCTCTGATTTAACCATCAATTTATACTCTAGCA